>CM051831.1:112617207-113979001 GCA_028451465.1 Erethizon dorsatum | reverse complement strand
ATCTGTATCTCCCATCCACTGGGACACATTTCCAGACTGTCCCAGTGGCTCCCCAAATTTTCCTGCATGAGGCATGAGGTCAGGACAGGATTCAACAAGCTTGTTCTGAAATGAGCCAGGTAGTAAGTAGTTTAGGCTTTGGGACCCCCAGGTCTTTGTGGCAACAACTCCACTCTGCCATTGTCACTTACAAGCAGTTTTAGACACTATAGAAACAATTTACCATGGCTGTATCCCAATAAAACCATATTTACAGAAATAGGCTGTGACCAGATTTAGCTAAAACTTTGCTGACCTCTGGGTTAAAAGTAGTACTTCCACCCCTCACTTCACTCCCCAAATACCAGAGGGTTGGGAGCCCATGATAGGCAACCACTTTCTCCAAAACTGCTCTCATTACCCATCTCATTACACCTCTCTCTCCATCTGTCTGTGCCTCTCTCTGTACTCGGGCCACTTTTATTATCTGGGAGTAGAAAAGAGCTGTGAAACACCTTCTCAGACATTTCTCTTGAAAATCTCAATACATACACTTGTCTTACATTTCTGTAGCCACTGACAAACTGGCATCCTCCATCGAACACAAGGCAAGAGGAGTTTAAAATGTATTGAGCTCAAGGTGGCTGCAGATCCAGAGAGGCATCCTAAAAACTGAAAGCTTTTTGCCTTACAGTTACAAGGATGAACTGGTCATAGTCCCTGTTCCAAAAAGGCAGACATTGTCCTCCATTCTATCATACACTGCCCTGGTTTCTCAAACAAAGAATATGGCACTTATTCTCATGTTCCTTGTTAACCAGGGTTTGATATTTTAGCAGCCTTGCTGTGACTTCCTATAAAACTGATAGCACTGAGGGTTGCAGAGGTGCCCAGAACTAATGTCTCTAAAATGAGTGGCCCTGACAACTTTGCTTTTTTGAGCTCTTTTGTCTGCTTTATATATATTTTGCTGTCTTCCCACCATCTGCCTGTCAGCAGTCACCTCCTGCTGTTGTCCATTTACCTAGCTTTAGTGGCTTCTTCCACTATTTGGTGGCTTTTTATGGGCTTGGACTTAAAGAAAAAGATAAAAGATCAAGGTATTAAAATTGTCATGTAACTATAGGAGGGGTGAGTGCTCAGTGGCTGCCCAGTGGTGGTATGCATGATTTTCATGTGTGGACAATGAGTTCTGGGTGTGGAAGACCCACCCTAGGGAGGATTGTTGCCAGAATGATATAAAAGGGAAATGAAGACTTGCTTCTGCTTCTTCAGAGGAGCCCCAGTCTTCACCTTTACCTTGGACATCATCTCCTGGCTTCCAGTGCACTCTTCAGCCTCCAGCACCGATCCTTTGGCCTCCTGATAGGGACTCACACGGGACACTATAGTGGGGTCCAGGTCTTCAACTGGACCCTTCGGATCTCCAGCGCACAGACAGACCTTTTGCACTCTTCCACACCTGTGGGTAGCCACTGTAAACCAATCTTGTAAATTCTTATTTATTTGTATATCTTGCATCGAATCTGTTTCTCTACTAAGCACTGACTGATACATGTAGCACTGACATTATATTAGGTATTATAAGCAATGTAGAAATGATTTAAAGTATACAGGTATAAAATTATACAACACACACAACACATACACACAGTTTTTGTCTATATGACCATTAATCTCTGTTGCCCATTCTACAGCCATACCTTAGATCCCTTTTTATCTTCCTTGCTAATAGAATTTATTTGTTCAGATGTTAGGCAAACAAATTTATTTGTTCAGATGATAGGTAGGTTCCCTTCCCTAAGTATGAAAGAAAGTCACTTATCTTCTAGACCTAGCAGATTAATCTTGATTGGTTCTAAAAAAGCAATCTCACTGTCCTTTTCATTGGTTTAGAGGTGCTCATATGGCTCCTTCCTGGTCAACAAGAGGCAAGAAGAGCTCTGTGGAGACATTTCTGGAATAGCTTCCTTCTTTATATAAGGAACAGACTGGGCAGGTGTTATCTCCTGCCTCATGCTTTGAAATAGATGTGATGCCTGGAACTGTACCAATCATTTTGTAACCACAAAGTGACAAGGAAGTCAGAAAGCCAACATGCTAAGAAAAGTGATATATATAGAGAAAAGGCCTTAGTCTTTTGCTGCACCATTAGAACCAATGGTGGAAACCACCTACTCTAGACTTCTTACTCAAGAAGTCTTTTTTAAGGCATTAAAACCTTTTTTAAGGCATTACTGGCCAGGTTTTCTTTACTTGCCAATGTAAGCGTTCCTAGACAAGTTGGTGTTTTGAAGTGGATTGCGATAAGAAACAGACACTGTATCAGTTGGCTCTGTGGAAGAGGTAGTTCAAAAAGGCAGTGAAAATAAATTATTACAGATCTATAATTTGATGGCAAAAGTCAAAATGTGACATGCCCTACCTGTGACCCAATATACTTTCTGTACTATTAGGAGAAATGGTGAGAAATTTCAGAACATTGATGTTTTGACTAATTGTTATGGCTCTCAAGAAAGTCCAAAATTAATGATTAATGATTTTTTTTCTCTTATTTATTGGGGCTTCATTCCCATCAATAACAGAAGTTTGCCAGGGTTCAGTGGGATACATGACCAATTCACAAGAACATTTCCTATTTTTTCCTCCAGTCATGTGACTGGTAGTCATGTGACTAAGTTCTGACCCATGAGATGTGAGCAAACATTAGATAGGCAACATCCAGTCACATCCTAAAAATGAAACTTCATGACTCTACCTTCCTCTTCCCTCATACTACTGGCCAAGAAATTGTGACAAGTGGCATGGTCACTCTGGAGTTCACCAGTTGAGGATGGCAGAAACACCTCTTGAAATGCTCATTTCTGGAGTGTTACCTAAGAGAGAAATAAACTTTTTAAAAACACTGTATTTGTGTTACAGTTAAGGGAGGTTCCTTTTGTCATAGCAGCTTTACCTTTACCCTAATTTATCAAGAAAGGAGACATTAATTTAGAAATACTTTTGACAGTTGAGTAGGAGAAAATATTAGCTTTGCTAAATTGTGTAATTCTTCCCCAGTCTTAAGTTAACTAAGAATCCCACAATTTGAAGCCTGACCAGGTTAATAAGGGCAATTTCACCCCAATTTCAGTTGAAGAGGTGCTCAAGAAAGCAGAAAAGTGACTACAAAACAGAGGGAGTGGACTCATAGGCACCAAAGATATGACTAAGGGTAGCATCTCCCATGCAAATCTTTCCTGTCAATTTGTCTCATACAGTTGAGCCTGGTGGTACACATCTGTAAACCCTGTACTTGGGAGGCTGAGGGAGGAGGACTCTGCAAGTTTGAGGCCAGCCTGGGCTACATAACAAGGCCCCATCTCAATAAAACAAAAAAATTGGCTTGTGCAAAGGCCCTTAGACCAAGTAAGAGGGGACTGGATAGTGCACAATGGCCAGCATCTTAGAGGCAAGAACTCGTAAGATTTAAAAACTATTTCTCTACAAAACCTTCAGATGCAATTATGAATACATGAAATTTTTAGGCTAGACAATAGACAACACATTCATTGTGGAGGAAAACGTGTTGAAAAGCAAAACCACAAATCCAGTAGTTTGATCCTAGGACTCCCCAACCCTGAAGGCAGTAATTTTCAACCTCAGCTTCACACTAGAATCACCCAGGGCATTTTAAAAACTTCTGACACCAATTCCTCGAGATTCTGATTTAATAGGACTGAGATGTGACTTCATGTTGAGTTTTTAAATTCTCACCTACAGCCAAGTTTGAGATACACTACCTCAAGGTGATTCCTAGGCCTCAACGTTGCATTAACAGAAAGAGGACTACAAAAGCTGTGTTTCACGGTAAGTGTATTCTCCCTAAGGCGTACAGGGAGCAGAAAGATGCAGGGAGAACTCCCAAGAGCACAACAGAGGCTCCAGACGTGCTAAGCATAGAAATAACCCCATTCCAGGCCAGGGAGTCATCCTCATTCCTTTCCAGCAGGGTTGATGTGTACTATGGACACACATCAAGGACTACTGCATCTTCCCCAGTCTCCCTTTCTCAAACAGGAGTTTTAAATACACCTATTCAGTCCCCTGCCCATCATTTTATATGGGAGCACTGGAGCCAGATAACTTATCTCTTAGCTTTAGTCAGATCAGGAGGACACATATGTGAATTTGATGGAAAAGACACACATTCAGGGGTAGAAGGTGACACATCTGGATCAGGGTTTGAGCTGTGTCCTTTGTAAGATCTGTGAGCCTGTGAGCACAGGAATGGGGAGGAACATAGCTGATAGTTGAAATGACTTCAACAAAGGTTTTATTGGTGGTTGTATTTTTAACAAGGAAGAAACAAGAGCGATGTATGACCCAATAGAAATAATTGATGATGCAATGTAGCAAAGAAAGGTTGGAATTTGCAGGCAGGTACAGAGATTAACCCTTAGAAAGGAGCACAGACATTTCACTTATAGGAAAGGAACTGGAATCTACATACTGAGGCTGGTAAGGAGATGGACACGGTAGTGTAAGTCTGAAGACCTTCTCTCAGCATTTCCATTTCTCGGTGATATGGAAGCAAAGTCATCATTTAAAAGTGAGAACAGAGGAGGTCTCTGAGGTGTGTGAAGAGAGGAAAAGATGGGAAGCAGTTGTCAGAGAAAGAAAGACTGAATCAACAGGGGAAATGTTGTATGATCCTGGTTTCATGGTGGGCATTTCTTACAGTCATGACTACTGAGAATCAGAACTCTCAATCAAAATACCAAGAATATATTTTTCTTTAAAATTGACAAGCTGAAGCTAAAACCTATAAGAAATGCAAAGGAACCAGAGCAGTGGTGGCAAACCTATGGCTCACGTGCAGCAGCCATTTGTTGTCACTGAAAGCTCCAAAAGGTTCACCATCATTGAATGAGACTACCCACAATAATCTTGAAGAGGAGCAAAACTGTAGAGCTTACTTTCCTTGATTTCAAAACTTACTATAAAATCACAGCAATCAAGAGAGTGTGGAATTAATGATCAAGGGAACAGAATAATGTGTTCAGAAATACATCAGCATATATACAGCCTCTTTAATTTTTGACAAAGGCGCCAATGCAATATATTGGGGTGTCTTACTTTCCTCATCACTGGGACCCAGTACCCAAAATCCACAATTTAAAGGAGGAAAGATTTATTTTGGTTCAGTTTGTACAGCTTTCATTACATGGTCAGTTGGCTCCAAGGCAGGGCTCAGCAAAGAGGGATGGCAGAGGAAAAAGAGCTCATGGCACGGCAGGGGAAGCCAGGAGGAGATCAAGGGAGGAGCCAGGGAGAGACAGACCCAGGCCACACTCCCAATGACATGCCTCGTCCAACCAGACCCCGCCTCCTAACAGCAAGTCAGCTATAAAAAATCTGACATTTATCTTACATCACATACATAAGTTAAGTCAAAATGTACCACAGACCAAAACATAAATGCTAAACTATGAAGACGCAAGAAGAAAATATGGGAGAACTTGTTAGTACCTTAGGGATAAGCAAAAAGTCTTCAATATCACAGGAAAGCACAAACCATCAAAGAAGAAAAAAGTGATAAATTACATTCATTAAAACTAAAAGAAATGATACTGGAATTTCTCCAGTCATCTCTCACAAACGATAAATTACTTGCTTTTCTTTCTTCTATGCACATACATTTAAAACTAAAACCTGAGTATGTACTATATGCTTTTGCTACAAATATTCAAAAGGTCAATAGGGTATAATGTAGCATGATAAGTAAATTTCCTACCAATATGTGGCCTCCAACTCAACTGCCCTGCTCTCTTCCCTGAGGCAACAACACTGTCACCTATTTCTTGTGCATCTTTACAGGAGGTGTAATGTCTGCATGCGCATGCACACAGGTATCCCTCGCTTTGAAAAAGACATGCACTCGTGATGTACTTCAGAATAATTTTTTCCATCTTGCTTTCCAAAACGTATCCATTGCAATCACATGCCAGTTTAAGGAAAAAGAAAATTTTTTAATATTCTTGCACCCTTTCTAAAATCCCTTTTTCTCCCGAGGTAATCAAGCATCTTGACTTTGTACTTATTAGTTTCTTTGTTTATAGTTTTACTATAATTGTTCCCTAAGTAACATGTTAAGTTCTGTTTGACTTTTATACAAACATAATCTTACTATATGTATTCTTCTACAACTTGCTTTTCTTGCTTAACATGTTTATTGAGATTCATTAAATTGCTGCATGTAACTGGAATTTATTAATTTTCATTGCTGTACTGTAATATAAAATTAAATCATTCTACCCTTCACATTTGAAAAAAAAGAAAACTAAAAGCATCTGTTTTTCAAAAGAAAATGCAAGACATGCCACAGGATAGGAGGAAATAGTCACAATACACACATCTGACAAAGACCTTGAACTCATACAATTCAGTAAGACAAATGATGCAACATCAGGGCACAATGCTGGACTCCGGAGTGGTGGTTCAGATGAGGAAGGCACTTACCTGTTTTTGCTCACCATAGTACCCTGCACACCCAGCACAGTACGTGTCTACAGATGTTCGTATTCGTTTTGTGAATAAATGCATGGGAACATGTGGGGTTGGAGTGGCTCGGTCTTGGAAGGTATATTTCAGTTCAGGTGAGACCTGATTTTAATAATTTCAATTTTGGGGAAAGAATACTGAATCGCTATTCTTTTTTTTTTTTTTTTTTGTGGGTACCGGGGGGTCGACCTCAGGACCTCGCGCGCCAGCAGGCGCCCGTGCCGCTGAGCGATATCACCGGCCCCTTTTTCGTATGTGGGATCTGGGAGTCAAACTCGGGCCCTCGCGCTTGCCAGGCAGGCGCTTAAGCCGCTGAGCCATCTCACCGGCCCCTGAATCGCTATTCTTAAGACAGGAAATCATCAAGAAAAACAGTTTTTCTTTGTTATTCATATGCTATAATCCTATCTAAAATTACCAATCCAGAACATTTTAGGCTTGCATTTGCTATACACTTAACCTCTATGAATTCTCTCCCTCTTTTTAAAGAACTTACTCTTTTTTATTATAAAAGTAAAACATCTCGGGCTGGGGGTGGTGTCAGTCATGGGTAAAATATATGCTTAGCATGCATAAGCCCTGAGTTCAATCAACCCCTAGAATCAATTTTTAAAAAACAATGTTTTCTGTAGAGCTTTCTAAAATGTCAAAAAATTAATTTAAAAAAATCCCTAAAATTCCATTTCCCAACTGCCACCAAGCTCTTCATTGTTAGAGTTCCTATTTCTTTCATAGTCTGGTTCATGATTTTGGCACAAACAGCATGAAAGGGCATGAAGACAGAGGTTGACACAAAAAGGATTCAGCTGGGCAGCACCAAGGAGGAAGAATTAGAAAAAAATCCATTTTCTCTTAAATCCTTATCTTCAAATATTTTCTTGGGCTCTTGAGGAATGAGATGGTTTCTCTCCATATTCTCTATCCTTATGGGTTGTAGCCACCATTCCTTTCAGGAAAATGAGTTGACAAAAGGCACAGAATTAACCAGAATACAACTTCCTGAATGCTATCTCTTCTGTCCTTTGACTACTGATATCAACTTTTTTCAAAAATGCAAGTTTGGGGGCCGGTGAGATGGCTCAGCGGCATAAGCGCCTGCCTGGCAAGCACGAGGGCCTGAGTTCAACTCCCGGATCCCACATACAAAAAAGGGGCCGGTGATATCGCTCAGCGGCACGGGTGCCTGCTGGCGTGCAAGGTCCTGAGGTCGACCCCCGGTACCCACAAAAAAAAAGTTTGCAAGTGGGATGACTGTCTTGCTGATTTTTATGGGTCACATCAGTTTGTGATCGTCTGGCTACTTTCTTTTTAATAGGTTGTATTCCTACTGCTTCAAGGTCTGCTCACAAAGGACACCCTTCATGAGTTTTTGTCATTTGCCAAAAATTTCTTACTAGAAGATTTAACTCATCTGCCTCGAGAGACAGAGATGGAAGTCCAGTAATAGCTGTGTGAAAGGCTGACAGATGTCCCAGAGCAGATAGAGATGCACCTATCTTCAGAATGGAAAAATGCTAGAAGATGCTGCCAATGCACCCAAAGTCTAGCTGATAACACACATTCCCCAAGAACTTGTTTAAAGACCTCCCAAACACTGTTAACCCTGTCCAGAGAAGTACCTCTTACATTTATCTGCCTGAAACACATGGATCTTTGAAGCCAAATCTTATTCCTTGTGCGTTCAAATCTCAATAGAATGGTACACAGAAGATATCCCTCTCTGGACCGTTTATCCCCTCATTCAACAGCCATCAGAGCCCAACACGTATAACATGTTGAGTCCCCAACAGGCCAAATCCCAAAGCTAAACTTGTCACCCTTCCTCCCCCAGCTCCTCTTTCTGACTCCAGCTCAAAACTTCATCCTTGCTTAACCAAACCCATTTCCCTGATGTACAAGTGAAAAGCAACTGCTTGTGTGAGCTGGGGAAGGAGAATCCCATTCAGTTTTATGGGCCCATTTTTAAGGTCTTCCACTGTTCACAGAAAGAGGTGGGGTCGGGACAGAGTGGAATGCAGACTCTTTCAGGTAATAGCAATGCAAGGTAACAAGTGCTGCAGCCAGGCCGAGGAAGCACATGGTGGGAGATTTTGACACTGACTGGAGAAAGGCAGGGAAGCTTGTCAGCACAGAGCCTGGTAATACACAGGCATGCAATATGTGATTAATGAGTGAAAGGAAGTGACTTTTGGACATCAACTAGATGCTAAGTAGGCTTGGCTACATGGAGGAGCAGGGAGGGTTTTGTATGAGGGCAGAGAATCCATTTTTGGCAATTCCCAGATGCATGCAGGGAATACCAAAACTTAAGTTGTGCCCTTGTACTAGGGAGGAAACATGGTGTAGGGATCTCTGACAGTATTTAGCAAACAGTGGTTATCTAGAAATCCAAGGGCTGGAGATAAACATTTAATGTCTGTACTTTTTAATGCAATGTTGGCAGTTCTATGGCTGACAACTCCTACAGAGCAAAATGGATTTAGAAAATACCATGGTGGTTCAGCTGCAAAAAGGTATTAATATAAAGTGATATGAAGTAGATGATGAGTGGACCTAAAAATAAAACTTGGAATCTAGCTTGTTTGTAAACAAATAATTCAGTACATTTCACTTACCTTAAAAGAAACAAGCAAACTTTCCCTTCATCCTGCAGCATTTTCCTGGTGTCCTCATAACTCACCTTGACAGCTAGGTTTCTGTAAAATTTCTCCTGCCTTCCCTGCTCCAGCCACAGCGTAGAATGAGCTCCCAAATCCTAAATCCATCAGGCACATCCCAATTTTTTAAATTGAACTGAACATATTTATGGGATACACTATGATATTTCAACACATGTATATAATGTGTAATGATCAGATTGGGGTAAATGGCATATAAACATCACTGCAGACAATTACCACTTCTTCCTGTTGGGCACACTCAAAATTCTCATGGGCTGGAAGTATAGCTCAGTGGTAGAAGGCTTGCATAGCATGTGCAAGGCCCTGGGTTCAATCCCCAATGCTCCACATCCAAATTCCTTTTTACTCACTATTTCACCAATACTCACTCATTTGTTGTAAACTATAATTATCCTATTGAGGCGCTTTCCAATTCTTATCTTGCTGGACTTCTACCTTTCAGCACTGGACAGGGCTGATAATTTCCCTAGAACTTGTTTTCCACGTCTTCTTACCCCAACCTTCCTCCTTAAATACTTGCATCCTGGCCTTTTCCCGTCTATTGCAGCTCCTCCACCAAGGGCTGTGCATTGATGAGTCCCAGATCTCGGTCTCCTCTCAGCCTGCTCTCCTGACTCCACACGTGTGCACCCAACTGCCTCCTAGACATCCTCACTTATTTGTCCCAGGGGCAGCTCAAAGGTCTCAAGCCTCAAATGGAAGTCACCCAGCTGTGGGACCTTGGGCACATTAGTTAACTGAATTGGGCTTCACTTACTCAACTATAAAACATTAGTAAGGGCATTACTAACAGCCACCTGATACAGAAGCCTGTTACGGAGATTAAAATAGTGAAGAATTGCATGTCAGGCAGACACTGGTACGTGCTAAGGGATCTGAAGTGTTAACCACTTTTTCCTCATAACTTCCTGTTGATTCATAAACCAACCCATTCATCAAGCCAGAACCTTGGGCACCCACAACAGCTTCCTTTCTCAGCCTCAGGCATGATGTGCCTGCCCTTCTGTTCTGCCTCCTAAGTATCTATGCCCTGCCCTCCCTGCCATCAGCTTCAGTCCCTCATCCCCAGGGACTACAGCCATGCTCTCCCTGACCCTTAAAACACTACACCATTCTCCAGAGGCAGCACGTTGCATAACACGACTCTCCTCTTAGAATCTCTCAGTGGCTCCCCACTGCTGTGGGAACAAAATCCAAACTCTCTGGAAGGGCAAAGGCTCCTTAGGACCTGGTCTCAGTCGCTCCTTCTCATCTGAGTTCCAGCTGGCCCTCCTTCTTGGGGAGGTGGCGTGCAATCCTCATCAGGCTCCCTTGGCCCAGAGGGTCCTCCTCCCCCTACTTCTCTTCCTTTCAGCCAGGATGCCACTTCCTCTGTGAACTCTTACTGGACTTCTAATCGGATGCATATCTTAGTTGCTCTCCAGGACCTTACCCCTTACGCATGCTTTCATAATTCTCTCCTCTCCTCTCTGCTAAACTGAGGTGTCTGCAGGCAAAAATAGGGAAAACAAACACAAACAAACAAAAACTATCTTTTCATTCAGATACCCAACAACCCGCACAATGCCAGGAGACAGTAGGTACTCAAGGAAAGTGAATCAGGGCAGTTTCCACCATAAAGGAAACCACTCGATTGGGGGAACCAACGCCAGGGTTTCGGGAATCCACTCCTCCCCGGGCTCAAGGCTGCACAGGGCTTCCTTTAGGCCTACGTGGGTACCCAGTGCCCGCGCATCCTCCTCGGTGTTTCAGCGCGCGCAGAATTAACCCAGCGAGTAGACACAGAGCCGCATCGGAGGAGCTATCCTCTCTTTTCAGCAGGGTGCACGGGGGACTGCAAACGCTCGCGCTGCGGGCGGAGGTTAAATCCTGCGCCCTTTGTTCCGGGCAGTGGCTCCGAGCGGCTCCAAGCCCGCCGCCCCAAGCGGGACCACGGCCTGCCCAGGCACAATGGCAACAAAAACGCACCGCGGGAGCTCCGCGTCGGCGGGGGCGCGAGCGCCACGCCTCCTTAGCACCCACAACAGCTTGTTTTCCACGTCTCCAGCGCCCCTCGCCGTCCGGCCCGGAGGCCCAGACGTCCCCTCGACCCGACGCCACCGCCCGCCATCAACGGCGGGAAAGCGCCCGACGTCCCGTCGTCACGCGCCAACGAAACGGCGCGCGGGGCGGGGCGAGGGCGGGGCCTGCGGGCTGGGCGGGGCCGGCGCCGGGCACAGGAAGCGCTGGGAGGCCTGAGCCGTCCCAGGGTGCCCCGCGCGGCGTGGACTCGGGCCGCTGCCGCCATCCCGCTGGCGAGAGCGAGAGAGAGGCCCGCCCGCTCGCCGGTCGGGCCAGTGTAGGCGAGTGCTTGAGGGCGCGGGGGACCGTGTCAGCGAGACGCAGAGCGCAGCCATCCCCCCAAACGGACATGTTGGAGCCCAGCGCCGCCGCCGCCTCCTTTTCCTCGCCCAGCGAACGGGACTGAGAAGGAGTCCGCCACCCCTCCGCCTTTGCCTCTGCTCGGCCGCCTGCCTCGTCGTCTTGGCCGCAGCCCCTTCCTGCCCGGCTCGGGCTCCGCCGCTCGTCGCCTTCCCCGCCCAGGCCCGGCCGATTCCCTGCCCTGCTCCGCCGCGGCGCGAGGTCTATGTGACCGGCGGGCCGGGAGCAGCCGCCGCCGCAGCGCGAACATGGACGCCGTCAACGCCTTCAACCAGGAGGTGAGGGCTGCTGGGGGCAGGGGTGCGGGCCGGCTGTGGAAGCCGGGGCCCGCTTCTCCCGCCGCCGAGGTTTGAAGCTTTGGTCGGGGTGGGGACGCTTCCTGCCCGGGTTCCGGAGTGGCAGGGCCTGCGCGGAGCGGCCTTGTGGCACGGGAGAGGTCGCGGCCACCAGGAGAACTGACCCCACACCCCTCCCCCACCGCCCACCCCGGCCGGCGACCTAGGGTGGCCCCCTCGCCCCCTTCCGGCCTCCTGCAGCCCGCGTCCGCGCCGCTGCCTCGAACTCCGTCCCGTTTCGTGCGGGGCGCTTTAGCTCTCTGCCCCCCGGCCCCGTTATCGGCTCCGCGGTGCCGGGAGCCCGCTCCGGGCTGAGAAAGAAGCGCGGGCGGGCGCGTGGGGTGGGGGGCGGGGAGCGGGAGCGGCTGCGGGTCGCCCGGCCGGCGGAGCGGCGGCCTCGGGGCTCCTGTTGCTCAGGCCGCGGCGTGTCGGCAGCTGGACTCTGATCCCGGTTCGGGAGGAGTTGGAAAGGGTGTTCAGCCCCCTACGGGATTCACCCACTTGGGAAAGAGGGTTCGCGAACGAAGAGGGGTGGTTCCTTATCATTTCGAGTCGTGAACCTAACTCTCTAGAGCCCCAACGTGACACCTAAAAAGTTGAATGGGAGAGAAGAGTATTTGCTCCGCCTTACTTAGTCCGCTAGGAAGCCGGCGCTAGCTGGCAGTTCCCTAGCCTCACAACTCCCTCCCCATGTAGTTAGCCCTCGGCTCCTTTCTACGGGTAGTTTAACACTGAAAACCTCCCCAAACCGCGAACAAAGCTTCCTGCCCTCTTAAAGTTCTTTAGTTGTAGTTCTGTTCTTTCCAGGTGTTGCTTTTGGAGTGTAGCGTCCGCACCATCTTATTTATTAAGAGTCGATTTGAGAGAAAGGGATTTGACCATTGATGTTTTAAAATGTAGTTACAGAGTGGAAACTAGTGTGGCGGATCGAGTTGGATTGTCTTCCTTTTTAAATACAGATAAGCCAACGTTGAAGAGATCAGAGGAGTAGTTGGAAATGAATTGATGTGGCATTAAAAATTTGCTGCATCTCACAGTGAGATTTTGTAGGCCACTTGTAACAGAATTATGGTCAGATAACATTCCGATTTGTAGTGCCATCCTATGGGATCCTCCAGTTTAATACTGTATTTGAGTCCATTCATTGCCGTACACATTATCCTAAAATTTTTCAACTGAGGAAATGTGTTAATTGTAGTATTTGGAACAGGTATTGGACAGTATTTTGAAAAAGTTCAGTAGCAATGATTTCGAAAGTATATTTCCTAATATTTAGTTGCTAGAAAATTTGTGATAATGCTCCATATAATATTATTTCAAGGTTGGACTTTTATTTTGTTTCCTGATGGTAAAATTCACTGGAATTTTGGCTCCATGAGGACAGGGAGTTTCTGCCCTACCCACTTTCTTCCCCCGCCATAGCAGGTGCCTGCCAAATGTAGTTCTTGGATGAATAAAAACACGAATGACACAACAATTGTTAAAGGACTTCAAGCACATTTTTCTCCCAGGATAAAAACTATGGAAGTTTTTAAGGAACAGGGAGTAAGATTTTTAGTGTTTAATTGTGTTTCAGGTATCTTATATTAATCCTTTTAAAAAACTGTAATCAGTAGTACTTTGAAAAGCCAAATTAGAAATGGTATCGAGTCCTTAAAAAAGAGAAATGACTTTTTTTAAATATGGAAAATTAGCGTTTTCTCATTCTTGTTCCGCACACAATTTCCTTTTCTACGCCTAGTCTTTATAAACTGCAGATTGTTTATTACATGTATTAGATGTACATTATCAGGGCCAACTGTCTTCTGCTAAATTGCAACTTTCTTCTGGTGAAATTAATAAGACTTTAAAAATCTATATAGTCTTACCCGTGCTTGACTTGTAGTGCTTCTCAACTGGCTCTCCCTATCCATAAAATGTTACTGTTTTCTTGTAGCCTCTAGTCTCCCAACTGCAATCCGTCTTTTTTTGTTGTTGTTGTTCTGGGAATCGAACTCAGGACCTCATGCTTGCCAGGCAGGCGTTGTGCCCCTGAGCTATATTCCCAGCCGTGCAATCTGTCTTTAACAAACATTTGAATACCTGTATAGCTCCGTTCTGAATACTGTGTGGTCTCACTCATCTAGAAGTCTAATCTAATAGAGGACATAAGACTTAGGCAAATAACTTTAATCTGTGATAGAACAACTTTCTTTTGGACTTTTCTGTATACTGCAGGATGGCCATGGGGAATCAGTGAAGACTTGGGAGGAAATGAAGGTGTCAGCGATTTTAGGACTTTAAGAAATAGGAAATAGTGATCAGAGGTTAAAAGGCTGAGAAATAAGTGAGTAGTAGTTGATTCTGGAAGCTATTGGAAAGTAAAATGATAAAGTACTTTGGGACCTGACAGGTTTCACGTCTAATGTATTTGAATTTCATTTTTAGGTTGTGGGTAAACACTGAAGGTTCTAAGTAGTGAGATAATATAAATCAAAAACTACACTTTTAGTGGTATGTGTTGTAGGAGGCAAAGACCTGGTTGGGAAAGATTAGGGGGTTGGATACTGAAGTAGGAAGGGTAAGTAAAACCTGAACTTGGCAAGACTAGTTCAGGAGACAAAGGGAAGGATGGGGGCCAAAGGAGTCCATAGACCTTGGCGTCTGATGGATTTATGAGCACATTTTTGCCCCTACATTCTAAATGCCAACACAGGCCAGGTGTGGTAGCTCACGCCTGTAATCCCAGCCCTTGGGATGTTGAGGCAGGAGGATTGCCTCAAGTTCAGGGCCAACCTGGGCTGCATAGTGCGTTCAAAGCTAGCCTGAGCTACATAGCGAGACCCTGTCTCAAAAAATAAATAAATAAAAGACCACTAAATGCCAAGACAGTGATGATACCATTACAAGTCAGTCATTAGAAGTATATTTAATGAAGAAAATGTATTTGATTTTTGAGTAGGTTGAATTTGACTTACGTGTGGAACAGCCATGTGGATATTTTTGGAAGACTCAAACTTGGAAGCAACCAAGAGATAGAGGGAGATATCTGGGAGTCACTCACAGATGGGCCCTGGAGAAAATTCAGAGGAGGAAAGAAAAAAGAATTAATATAACATGTATAGCATGTTGGGCACTTTATACATGTCTGATTTAATAGATAAGTATTTCTACAACTCTGCGGAGATATCCAGTTATAGATGAGAAAGCTCATTTGCAAAAGAAGTTAAATAATAATTCATCCAAGGGGATACAGCTAACTAATGGCAGAGCTGGAATTTGAATGCAGATCTTTCCACTTTGTTGCCTGAAGATAGTACTTTGTACAGTACCAGGAAAGTGATCATAGGTTAAAGACTTAAGCAGAAGCACTGAAATTTTCTGAGGGTAATAGGATTCAAAGCTTAGGGTTGAATGGTGATGGGAGATAATGAAATGAGAGGTAGCAAATGTAGTCTTTTTAGAGGTTTAATTTTGAGAGACTGTGGAATAGTTACTGTAGGAAGGGAAGGAAGAACAGTTAACGATATACCAGGTACCAATGCTAGGTAGTTTGTAAATTTATATAGCATGTATTAGAAGGTATTAGCCTTAGTGAGTGATGTTGAAACCTTGTCTCTGTTAGATGAGAGTAAAGGTGAGCATTTGCGAGGAAGGGAGTGTAGAAATGCATAGTTTGAAGCAGCAAGAGGCAGTGGTTAACATGGAGCAAAATTGTGAATAAGAGGAAAAGGACAGGTTGGAAGTACAGGTAAAAGAATTCTGTGATATAGAAAGAACAGAACATTTAAAAAGTGAGGCTATTGAAGACACTCATTTAACATGAGAATTTTTATGGCAGGACACTGTATTAAAAGTGTTGTGAAAGATGAAAAGATGAGTGAAAAAGAGTAAGATCTGTTAAGGCACCTAAGTATGTTCTGTGTTGTTGTGACACTCCTTAATGTGAAGCTTGGTAGTATTTCATTGAAGTTTATGGGACGAATAGAGGATCTAGATTAGACTTTTTAACTCATTGATTGTATTTTAACCTATAATCAATCTTCTCTAAATCCAAAAGAATATATCTTGCCCTTTCCACCTTTATAGCATCTACAATTTTCTCAAGACATTTAATGTACAAAAATGGTGTAGAGAAAATAAAACAAAAACTGACAGTTGATACTATTTTAAGTTTTGAAGTTTTCTTGTTTATTTGTTTTTTTTGAGACAGGGTCTCATTAGTATGTAGTTCAGGCTGGCCTTGTAATCCTCCTGCCTCGGCTTCCTGAGTGCGGGGATTATAGGCAGTGCTGGGATTATAAGCATGTGCCACCACGCCCGGTTTATTAAGTATTTTTAAGTCTTTGCCTTTCATCCCCACTCCAATCCTTTTTCCCATCAGACCCAGTCAAATAGTGTGGTATTAATATCTGGTTTATAAACCATATACTGTAATCTATATGGATATACATGAGTGGTTGTTTGCACATATTTCTAAATGTACCTTTTTTGCTCAAACATTGTACTATAAAGATACACAGTTCATTTTTTTGCTGACAATGTTCAACAAACTTTCTCAAACATGTCTGAGTGTGCATTCTCTAGGACAGCTGTTCTCAAACTGTAATTTTTTTTTTTTTTTTTTTTTTTTTTTTTTTTTTTGGGTACCGGGGGTCGACCTCAGGACCTTGCACACCAGCAGGCGCCCGTGCCGCTGAGCGATTATCACCGGCCCTTTTTTCGTATGCGGGTTCCAGGAGTCGAACTCGGGCCCTCGCGCTTGCCAGGCAGGCGCTTACACCGCTGAGCCATCTCACCAGCCCTCAAACTGTAATTTTGACCCTTTTAAATTCATAAAAATTAAGGACCACTGAAAGCTTGTATTTATGGATATTATCTATTGATATTTACCATATTATAAATTTGAGATGAGAAACACATTTACAGTGGTGCCTCGATTCACGAATGCTTTTGTTTGGTTTGCCAACAGAAGCATTTGGCAAAAATTTTTATTTGCAAACTCTGCATTAGGTGACCATGGTTATCCTTCCCGCATGAACATGAACATAGCCATGTTTTCCAGAGTTGTGGAACAAATGAATTTTGTGAACCAAGGCACCACCGACCGAATTTGTTTTGTATTTTGAAACGGGGTCTCACCGTGTAGTCTGGGTGTCCTTGAACTCACTTTGTAACCTAGGCTGGCCTTGAACTCATGTCAGTCCTACCTTGGCCTCCCAAGTGCTGCAAGAAATACAGGCAAGAAATACACTTATTAAAAATAATAAGCTCATAATATACTAGCCAAAGTAGCCAGGTGTGCGTGTGTGTGTGTGTGTGTGTGTGTAGTGGGAATCGAACCCAAAGCTTTGTGTATGCTAAGCAATTACGCTACCAGTGAACTACATTCCCCAACTTCTTTTAAAATTTGTATTTCCAGACAGGGTCTTACTAAGTTTCCCAGGCTGGCCTCAAACTTTTGATTATCCTGCCTCAGCTTCCTGAGCAGCTGGGATTATAGGTGTTTGGACTATACCCAGCAACATAAGTAACATTTTAAAGGTAAAATAACTTTGCCTCCAAAAATGAGTGGCTCTGTTTTAACTTTTTTTTTTTTTTTTTTTTTTTTGCAAAACTCATCTAAACTTTGGTTTTATAAAACTTGGATCCTCATACCTACTTTTTCATTTAGTCTCTTACAATAGCACAAAGTAGCTTCTGGAAAACACTGATGCATACTTGTGAGAAAATGAAGGAAAGGGGATGAAATCTCTTAATGAGAACAGTTTTCACCTCACATACCACACTGCAAGGGTCACTTCAAAAGTCCTAAGAGCCTGTAGCACTAAGGTGGTGCATATTGCGGCTTTGCAACATAGGCAGAAAATTTGAGTAGTTTAATATTCCTTTTTGTCTTTGGAATCAGACATAAATTAAGCTTTGTGATTTCTTAATGTACAGATTGATTTTAGTGCACTTACTGAGTTATGCTATCTGTCTTGACCCCATCCCGAAGAAAGTTGAATCCATTTCTCAGTGGGAAGCTTGCTGCCCCTTCCTATTTTCACTGTGTTGTTCTGTGGGGCTATTTTATATTTTCCTGTTAATAGGCCAGATTGTTTCCTAGTATTCAGATCAATCTAAAATCCATTAAGGATGATTCAGTATTTTTTAATCTGTAATACTAATCTTTTGTTTTTGATCATTCTTTTCTTCTATGAGAGGTCTATCTGAAGAAATGGAAAAGGCTTCAAATGATGTTCTTGTGTGTATAAAGAAGTGAGTATACAACTAGGTTAGCAATTAAAGTAAAATTGGAAGTTTATCTTACTGCATTTGACTGTGTTGTGCTCTTACCTCAGGAGTTTTGGGGTACCAAAATCTACAGTTTTCTTTTGCTCTTTCTGAACTCTTAGTGAGTTCATAATGTTTGACAGTAGTTGAGATCTGGCTTTGTAATGAGTAAAATAAAGTTGGCTCTTTAGAGCTTTCTGTAGGAGTAAGTATTTGCCCTGTTATTCTTGGTGAACGTGTACTCCTCTTTCATCTGTCTAGTTTGAGAAAAAGTCACCTGAACACATGATAAAGAATCAACTCAGGAAGAAATTAGAGTAATGGAAAAGATTGGTTTATGAATCTTACGAATTCTGGATAAACTGTACCTAATAATAGAAAGCTGATAAAATGGTTTTATTTGTTTGTTCGTTTGAAACCTACAAATTATAGGTTGTTCTATGCCATGGAACACAAGCAACTATAATTTACTTAAGCATTCTAGGTAACTTTCATATAGATGAGTGCACACACTGAAATCTCACTTTAAATTTGCCTTGATAGCATGATAGGAAAAAAATTGTGGGCCGGTGAGATGGCTCAGTGGCGTAAGCGCCTGCCTGGCAAGCGTGAGGGCCCGAGTTCGACTCCCGGATCCCACATACGAAAAAGGGGCCGGTGATATCGCTCAGCGGCACGGGCGCCTGCTGGCACGCGAGGTCCTGAGGTCGACCCCCGGTACCCACCCAAAAAAAAAAAAAAAATTGTTATATAAATGATGAACCTTTAGCATTATAACATTTGTTGAGATGATATGCTAAATCCTTTTTTTAGCACACTCCAAAGCAACAGCATGAAACTTTAATGATGTGCTAAACCCAAGTAGTGATAACATTATGCTATCAGGTATATAGAAAAAAATATCTTACCTGTTAACTAGTTCAAGTTTTTGGTAACATTGATTGATTTATTGCTGTGTTATATTCTTGTTGAATCACTGGAAAGGTGAAGATGGGTGTTAGCCAAATTTGCATTAGGATAGATCAGGATTTGTTGAAGAGCTTACACTAGGAGAGATGTGTTTTCATTTTTGTGTTACTAAGTGCAGTTAACAGTGCTATTAGGAATTTTTGTTGTTGTTGTTGAGAACTGGAAGAGATATCACAAGTAATATAGTATTATAATTATAGCCTTACTTTAATCCTGTTTAATGGTTACATGGTTTATTGATTTCAATCTCTTGCTTTATAGAGCTCTTTACTGATGCTTGTGAAAATATAAATACATAGAATCCTTGATATCCCAGTGATGCATTGTACTACATTAGTAGTAAATTCCCCAAGAAAACCAATGTCATGCAAGAATGGAGATAAAGATGAGAAGCAAGGGTTTTGACTGGGTGTGGGAGTGGACAGCAAGATTCGGTAAATTTGATAGCATCCCCCAAATACTTCTTGAAAGTTATAACGCATGTTTGGATAATTCATGATTCTTAATATAAATCCATATGGGTCAGTCTCACTTAGAAGAGACCATAGAACAGTGGCATAGCTAGCATATTTGACATCCAGTGCAGATTTTTTTTTAACACATTCCTTTTTATAACAAAATTATTTCTAAAATGATCATTAATTGAATAATTTAAATGGCCAGGAAAAAAACTTCATACACATATACATATACTTAAGGAATCATACCAGTTACAAATAAATATTATAGTGGAAAAAAGTAGTGGATTAATACTTTTTTAATCAGATTTTTTTTGGTACATTTTAGATATACATAGTGATCACATTCATCATAGAGAATTTGTACCTGTACATGATATAGCTTTTCTTTTTTTCCCATACCCTCTGATCAATACTTTTAAATTGTGTGCATACATATATATATATATATATATATATATATAATTTTTTTTTAACCAATATAAATTAAAACTGGGAAAATTCATCTGCCAATTGCTGTGTTACAATACTGAGTAGTAAATAGTACTCCTGTTTCTTTTCAAATCTTAGATTTGTCAGCTATCAAACTGGATCTTCATGTATTTGCGTTCAGTCAACAGATTTATTAGCCTGTGCCCATAATTGAAGAACCCTTTTTGTTAATTTTAATTACAAAATGTTGTACATGGAGCAGCATGTGTGCAAATTTGTGTGTGTGTGTGTGAGAGAGAGAAATAGGGTCTCGCTGTGTAGTGCAGGCTGGTCTTGAACTCACTTTGTACCCCAGGCTGCCCTCAAACTCAAGCAATCCCCCTGTCTCAGCCTCCAGAGTGCCGGAATTACAGGCGTACATCACCATGCCTGGCATAGATCATTACTAACCCTTAAGCATAGGGTTGTGTTTGACAATAAAAAGCACACTTAATTCTGGAAATTATTATACTGTTTGTAATTCAGCATTGATTCTAGTGACTTTGAGATGTTGTGTTGATCAAAAAATTTCACTACAGTGGTTTTCGCCCAAAAAGTTAATGTACGACTATACTATCTTTGGTAAACGCTTTTGAAATTCTGTGTAGATTTCCACTTCCTTATATTTTGTTGCTTAGTAATAGCATTCTCCATAGTTTTGTTCATGGATCTTCCGTTTTAAAGCTTTGTATTTCACTATACATTCCTTAAAGGCTGATTCTGGTTCTTCATAAATAATTGTATGAGACAAAACCTCAGGAAAGAAAAATTGCACATAGCTGTCCTATTTTGATTATACTGTTCTTATGCAAGCTCAGGAGTACATGTAGGTACTGCAGTATCAGAGACAGACTGACTGAGCTTTAGGAGAACTTAAAGCTCCTGAACCTTTTTACCCACTTTCCATACCAATAGGTATATGAATTCAGATGGTGTTGGAACTGGCCATCTTAACTGAGGCATTCTCTAATGAACTTCAATTGTTTATTGAAGTCTGTGTAATAAAAACGTGTATATTTGATATTTATGTTATTAAAACTCAACGGTAACCATAGCAGTAGTTTACCATGTAGATAAAGTCTTGGTTAACAATGTACTAGGGTGGAAAAAAATACCTTAGTCCTGATGTTATTTTTAATTGCCAGTGCTTGATGATGATAATAAAACAAAGGACCGAAAGTTTTATTATTGTAGACTCTTGGGCCAGTTCATTGCCTTATTTCCTACACCTGCATGCTATTGCCCTACTCTAAATATGTTATTCTTTTTAAAGAACCATCAATGTTGGGCGAGGTGGCACATGCGTTTGATCCCAGTGCTTGGGAGGCTGAGGCAGGAGGATTGCAGTGAGTTCAAGGCCGCCCTGTCTCAAAAATAAATAAACAAACAAATAAATAAATAAAAAAGAACTGTGGTTGACTAACCTTGTAGTCTCTAATTTCCCTCTGTGGTATCTCCAGTATATCTTTATGCACTTTATCATTAGTTTTCAACTTGGTTTTTGCCTTGTGATTTTGTCAGAGCTAAGTTTTAGCTAAAGTAGAATTATAATACATAACCACGCACAAAAGAAGGTTATTGAAGTTTACTCTAACTTTCTAGGAAACAAAATATTCTTTAAATTTTAATGGTCATGCATTACCTAATTCACCTTAAGAGATGCCAAGTGATAAGTCATTTTAGAAAAGATAGCCTAGTTTGGGCTATCCTTTTGCCATTTTCTACCTTAATGTATGGAAAGGGAGGGAGAGAGGAAGATATTTTGTTTTTTTGAGACAGTGTCTCACTATGTAGTTCAGGCTGGCCTTGAATTCAATGTATAGCCCAGGCTGACCTGAAACTCGCAGCAATCCTCTTGCCTCAGCCTCCCAAGTGCTGGGAGTACAAGTGTGTGCCACCACGCCCAGGGATATGAAATTTCTTTTGAGACTGATGAATATATCTGAAAATTAAATACTGTTGATCATTCTACGACTCTGAATATACTGAAAACCACTGAATTTTATATATATATATTTTTTTTTTAAATACTGGGACTTGAACTCATGACCTTGTGCTTGCCAGGCAGGCACTGTGCCAATGAGCTATATTCCCAGCCCTGAATTATACATCTTAAAGGGAGAATTTTATTGTATGTGAGTTACATCTCAAAGCTATTGAAAAAACAAAAACTTTAGGCTCTAACACTGTTTTCATTGTTTTCTTCCTTGATCTGATTTCCTGTCAGTTTGAAAACAAGATGCAGTAGCTAACACCATGACTTGTAAATTCGTTTGTAAAATTATTTATTTATAAGACCTTGAATCAAGTTTGTTCAAAAGATGTCTCTACTTTTGACATGCTATTTTAAGAAGTAATCTAGTAGAGATAGTTCAAGAGGAGGACAGGAAGAGAATCCTGCATTTGCTCATTAACAACCAGGTACTAGCTAACGGGTTAGGTGTTTTATATATATATGACTTTGCATTCTTTCTGTTTTAAAGGTAAGGAAACGAGAAGTGATGTGAATGGTCCCATATCACACAGTGTAGAAGTGGCACTTCTGAGATTTGACTCAAGTCTCTTAAAAGCGTGAATCTGAGCCCATTCCATAGCTCCATATAGCTGCTCTGAAATTCTTTGAGCAGCTAAACCATGTCTGTTAAACTTTTTTTTTTTTTTTTTTGTGGGTACCGGGGGTCGAACTCAGGACCTCGCGTGCCAGGAGGAGCCCGTGCCGCTGAGTGATATCACTGGACCATTTTTCGTATGTGGGTGCCAGGAGTCGAACTCAGGACCTTGCGCTTGCCAGGCAGGTGTTTATGCCGCTGAGCTGTCTCACTGGCCCCCTGTTAAACTTTTTATGGGGAAAGGTGGAGATTCACTGTACATCTATTGGTAGCAAGTGATACTATCTAAATAATAATGTATTTTGGGGGAGGATTTGTTAAAGTTTCGTAATTCATCCACTGTAATAGATATCAGTCAATATTTAAAACTTAAGATTAGTGTTTACATTTCTTTTACTAATACAATTAAATTTTAATTAAGGTTTTTATAAATACTATCATTTTTATTTTCTGTCAAATAGTTTTATATCTTGGAGCCAATTCTCATTTCTCCTATTACAGACTAGGGGGAAATATTTACTTCACAAAAATGTTTCATAGCCCACTTTGAGGGAACACAGAGTTCACTATGAGGCACAATAAAAGTGATCCTGAAATTTGGCACCTGTGCTGGCTAGTGAAATAGAGCAATAGAATAGATAACATATTGACATTTCTTAAAACTATGTGGCATATTTCTTGAGCAAGTAAAAAGGAAAGAGTTGCCAGTTGATTGCAGTTCAGTGAACCTAAATGGAGGTAAGGAATGGAAAATGACCTTTTTTGATAACCTGAACTTTAATGAGTTAAAAGCCCATTGGTTGGTTGGTTTGTTGGTTGTACAAAGGATTGAGCCTAGATCCTGCATACTGAGCTATTCCCCAGCCTTTTAAAGACAGAAAATTGAAAATTTTTTGAGAAAAGTCTTGTCAGTTTGCCTACCCTGGGCTCCAACTTGTGTTCCTCCTGCCCGGTTCCAGAGTACTGGGATTACAGGCATCCACAACCATGGCCTGTTGAGGGATGTAAGAATGGTTCTGTAAGTGAAAAGCTTACAGAAGTGAGTAAGGAGTGAGTAGACCCTTGGAAGTGGTAGGGGAAGTAGTATGAAATGAAAAGTATGGCATGTTTTATAAGGTAAGTCATCAGAAATTAACTGCTTAGAAAATTCTACCAACAGCATATAGTAACAGAACTAAGGTTTGACAATATCAGAGAGAGAAATAACGCAAAGTTTAACTTAAGTCATTGATCGTATTACTATGCTGTTTTCTTAATGCACATAGAAATATATGTAATTAATCTAAAAGATTTCATATTTAATGTTCACTGTAATTTTATACTTCTACGTGTTTATTTTACAAAATGTTTCTCTAATTTTGAACTAGGAGAGAAGTTTGTAGAGTGTAGTAAGGGAAAGGAGATTTAGGAAGAAAGGACAAATATATTTTCGACATTCAGAATATTATGTGCAGGACTGTTGCTTATAAGTAAGTATCTGATTAGGAACACTTGGAAATCAGAAGAGTGGATTTTATGGAGAAATAGATGGAACTATAGTGTTAACATCAAACTGAAGATGTTACTTAGTAGGAGCTAGGAAACAGTGCAGTCTCTCTTTCCTGATTGTTATTAAAAGCTTTGTAAATTTGCTGTACTTAGGAATATTTCATACTGATGCCAGATGTTTGTTCTTGTACCTTCCTCTAAGCAGAGGAAAAGTGGTTAAACATTTAAGTTTCAAAGGGCTTAACTCTGCAAAGTAAATAAAATTTACATGGAATAGCGATAAGTAAAGAAGGATGCTCCCTTTAACTCAGATGTCAACAAAATATATTTAAAACAGTGGTTTCCCAGATTTTGATTTCTATCCTCAAAGGTTTCAGTTATTGTAAAGATTTAAAGGGGGGAAATTTTATTTAAATTTTAGTTTAAAAAATGTTTGTAATTTTAAAAAGTTTTAATTAAAGATTTCCAAGTAATACAGTAATTGATAATTTCCCTAGACAAGTCATCTGATGATGATGGTTCAGTATAACCATATTCTTTATCACTTAATCACATTTATAATCAAAAGGTGGGGAAAGATTTCTTAGGCACAAATTAAAGTTTTTTTTTTTTTTTTTTTGTGGGTACCAGGGGTCGACCTCAGGACCTCGTGCGCCAGGAGGCGCTTGTGCCGCTGAGTGATATCACCGGCCCTTTTTTCGTATGTGGGTTCCAGGAGTCAAACTCAGGACCTTGTGCTTGCTGGGCAGGCACTTACGCTGCTGAGCCATCTCACCGGCCCCTAAAGTTCATTTTTAAATCTGAATTTTAATTTTTTAAATTTCAAATTAATGTAAGTTAGGTAAATTTAAATTAGAAAGTGAAAGAGAAAAGAATTCCACCAAATACCATACCATTTGCATTTTAGAGTTTTTTTGTCTCTTTTTTCTTTTCACTTGTGTTTAGAAATCTTTTTTCCTCCTCTGGGGACCAGGACTCACTATGTGACCCTATCTGGAACTGTGGGTGCGAGCCACTAGGCCAGCCTTGTGTTTGGAAATTTTTACATGGTTACCAGATCTTTTTAATGACATGAAATTACTCATATTATTATTTTCTGAATAGTCATGGTAGAAAATTTGGGAACATCTATTGCCTTAGATAAATTTTTATAAGTAGAATTATTAGTTTAAAAGGTGTGGCCTTTTTTTTATTGTTACATATTTTTAAATTTCCAAAGTTAAAACTTGTCCATTAGATCTTCTTAGCTGAGTGTACCCCTTTTATTTTATGCTAATCCACATTCATGGTAGTTAGATAAATGAAGAATTATGTACCATTGCTTTAATCTGAACTTCTTTGATTATTGGTTGGTGAAGTTGAACTATTTTTTCTATGTATACTATTTACCTATTGGGATTTTTTGTAAATTGAGTTGTTATCTGTACATTTCTTAGTTTCACTGTACCTTGTACTGTCTGTACATGCAGATTGTTAACTCATACAGTGTTCTTTCAAGAATGGCATAGCAGTGCTTCCTTAACATGTGATTGGCCCTCCTTCTTCCTCCCATCGCATTACATCGCCCAAAGCAAGAAACTACCCAACCATACCTCCAGTAAATTACACACAAAAGGTGTAAAATGAAATGCCAGGCATAAGAATGGTAAACTATCCCTTACCTAATAGTTTTAGCAATAAATGTTTTATGGAGATGTCTTCAGACTGTAATTAGATAGATAAAGCAATTTTTCACAAAAGGTGATAGTTATCTTTTGTTAAGAAATTTAGTACATACTTTCATAAAGTGTTTATGCGTTGCTAATAAATAATAAAGTTGTGTTGGCCTTAACTCTTGATTTAGTTTAAGCCAGTATGTCTGATAAATCGAGTGAAAGAAGAGGAAAAACTGTATAAAATTAAATAAATACTTTGATATCTGCATCTAACAGGAAGGAGATTTGAGTACCTGCCTGTCACTGTAAGTATGTATGTATATATGTATATGTATATGTGTATATATATATATATATATACATATATATATATATACACACATATTTCTTTTTGGAAGCATTCCTGTTTCTCTTTGAATTAAACTTTGCCATTAAATATTAATAACAGGAGCTTATTAAGGAAAAGTTGCTTTGTCATCTTGGAGGTTGTAATATGAGGTGTGATCAAAAAAGATTTTTTAAAAAATTTATTACAGTAAAAGAAGCATTGCCGTTAAACTCTTCAAAAATCCTTCCCCTCACTTCTAACACCCTTATCCCATCATTCTTGCCACTTTCTGAAGCAGTTCTGGAAGCCCTCTTTCATGGGTGTCTTCACTTGTGGTGTTGTGGCTGACTTGATGTTCTGAATGAGTCAAAACTTGTACCTTTCATGGCCGTTTCGACTTTGGAGAGCCAGAAGTTGTATGGTGCTAGATTGGGTGAATAAGGTGGATGAAAATGCACCATAATGTTTTGTTTTGTTTCATTTTGTTTTTTGGTACCTGGAATGGAACTCAGGACCTTGCGCTGGCCAGGCAAGCACTGTGCTGCTGACCTATATCCCTGGGTCCATCATGTTTTTACTTGCTAGATACAGTCATAAACATTTTGAGTTGATTCAGGACATCAGGGCAGCCACGACAGTGCAACTAAAGACACTTATGAAAGAGGACTTTAGGGACCAAGATATAGCTCAGCAGCACAGCACCTGCCTGGCAAGCGTGAGGTGGTGAGTTCGATCCCCAGAACAACAACAACAACAAAAAAATAGTAAAAGTTTTGAAACCAATGAAAGAGGACTTCAGAACTACTTTAGAAAGTGGCAAAAATGGTAGGGTAAATGTTTGAAGTGAGGGGCATTCATTTTGAGGGGCATTAATGGCAGTGTGTCCTTTACTGTAATAAATTTTTTTTATTTAAACAGACACCATATTTTTTATCAGTTCTTAAAGCAGAGAAGGGAATGCTAGATAATCAGTATAATCCATTACAGAGTAAATATAAGAAAAATAAATGTTTCAAAGTTTAGCTTTTACGGGCCGGTGATATAGCTTAGCGGCATAAGTGCCTGCCTGGCAAGCGCGAGGTCTTGAATTTGACTCCTGGTACCTGCATATTTAAAAAAAAAAAAGTTTAGCTTTTAAAAGTTTAGGTGGTAAAGGGTATCCATTGGAGGATTCAGGAAGGGAATACTAATTGAGGGCTTAAAGATTTTAAAAATTACTTAGAATAATTATGTAGCTAATTCTTTGCCTTGGCAGCTTAATTTCAAGAAGTAGTAAAGAGCATATTCTAGAAATTGTAGACTCTGTGCCACCTCACTTTTATCTCTTCCAAAACTATTAGTTTATTTTTACGAACAGCCAGAACAGATTCACTAAGAATTTATAACAGAACAAATTTAAACTTTCTGTGTTTTGTAAAGTGTGTTATGCCTAGTGAGTACTGTACACCAGTTTTTTCAGAAAGATACTGGCTATGTCTGCACTGTGAATAATTAGAAAAATACAGGCAAGATGAGAGTATGTTAGGTGGATTTCAGCTGTGAAAAAATAATATAAGGACTGTCAAAGTCATCCTACAAGTACTGTAAATTCTATTTTGATTTTTAAGGAACCACTGGCTTAGAGTGAGGCATACAAAGTGAGTTTATGAAATTTACAAGCTGTTTGGAATAGAATAGAAAATGATTTCCTGACTATCTAAATAGATTGAAAACCAGCTGTTGAAAACCAACACAGTTGACATGAAGATCCAGCTTGGATAGAGCTCGTTGTGCAGTCTGAGGGTTTTTGTTGAATTACAGAAGTGATTCTTAGAGATGAATGTATCACTGTTTCTTTTTTCCTTTTTTTTCTTTTGGTACCGGGAATCAGGACCTCGCTCTTGACAAGCAGGTGCTGTGCCGCTGAGCTGTATCCCCAGCGAATCACTTGTTTCTTAAAAATGTAATAAATAATAATCCCCCCCATCTCCTCCAATATATGTCCACGATCTGGTTCCTAGAACCTGTGAGTATCTTACGTAGCAAAAGACTTCAGGGATATGATGAAATCAGAGATCTTGGTATGGGTTAATTATCCTGAATTATCTGCGAGGACTCAGTGTAATCACAAGGGTCCTTACACGAAAGAGGTAGGAGTCAGAAGGAAATAAAGGAAGTAGAGGCCAGAGAAAGAAGAAGATGCTATGCTGTCAGTTTTGAAGGTAGAGGAAGAAACTATGAGTCAAAGCAATATGGGCAACATACAGAGTCTGAAAAGGATAAGAACAGATCCTCCCCTTGAACCTCCAGAAGGAGTGCAGCTCTGCCAACACCTTGATTTTATTCTAGACTATTGAGATTTTGGCTTCAGAAGTGTAAAGCAGTATGTTTATATTTTTGAGCCACTCAGTGTGTGGTAATTTTTTTACTACAGCAGTAGGAAAGTGTTGGTTAGCTTTCTGTAACTGTGACAGAATTACCTGAAAAACTCTAAAAGGGGGAAGGTTTTATTTTGACTCAGGTTTCGGTCCATGTGTAGTTGGGCCCATTGCTCTGAGTCTGAGGAGACAGCATGGGAGTACATGTTGGAGTAGCTCATGGTGGCTAGGATTTCAGAGAGAGGGAGGGGCCAGGGAGCAGAATACATTCTTCAGGAACATGTTGACTGGGCATGGTGGCACACGCCTATAATCCCAGCACTTGGGAGGCTGAAGTGGGAGGATTGCTGCAGGTTTGAGGCTAGCCTGGACTACATAGTGAGACCCTGTCGTTAAAAAAAAAAAAAAAAAAATTCCCAGTGACCCACTTCCTCCGCCTCCCAGGAGCACTTTGTATGTCAAGATTCTGCATGTCCTGCTGTAGGACAGTAGTCATGTTTGGATTTTCTCCGACATTCAGTTAGTGACAGGGTAAAGAACCAAACTCAGATTTGCTGCTGGCAAGTACCACTTTTCCTAATACACTCAGGCCTTATGAGGGGGTCTCATACATTTAGGGGGCAGCAGCTGCTGCTATTTATCCTATGTGAGAGGATTTCATGGTTTTCTAGGCTGCTTTGACAATTTTTTTTTCCGCTGACAGATGAAATGCAAATACAGGCAATAATGAGGGGAGTACTGCACCTAGTGGTTTTTATTGAATTCTTGACCTTTGCTGGGTGACACCCTAGTCATATCATGTGCAAAACCTCATTTAGCTCTCACAGAAATTAATATCTATCAGTATATCTTTTTTACAAATCAGAACACTGTAGTTTAGACAGGTTAAGTAATTTGCCCAGCTTAATTTACATTGCTGGACCCAGATTCAAAAACCAAGTCTTTCTGGCCTTCTTTAGAATACCACAGTATCTGGTGGTTGGTTGGTTGGTTGGTTTTCCACTAAAGATCTTGGAGTCACAGATAATGCCTCGTTTAATGACCTGCCTCTTTAAAGACTGTTTGGACTTACAAGGGAGTCACACTGTCCAGACTTAGAGCCTGTCTTGTGTGTGTGTGTGTGTGTGTGTGTGTGTGTGTGTGGTTCTGTACATCTTATTGATAGAGCCTCTGTCTTTTTTTGGTACAACTTGTTTATGCAGTACTGTAATTTTTGCTGATTGTACTGTGCAATATAACACGGTAGTTTTATGTTATACAGCACAGTACTGCATGTAGGAGTTATGCAAAGAAAGCGCAGTCATCGAGTTGGAGTTTGTTCCTCACTTAGCAGCCAATTCACATAACGCGGGGGGGGGGACTTGGTCGTTAAATGAGTAGTGCTATAGCCTAGTGAATTTTAGGCGCATTCACCAAGCTTGTTGTACAGATAAACACAATATTCATGAAAAGACAAATATCTTCAAAGTATGTATTGTTTCTATAATGCCAGATACTGCAGGGAAATAAGCTACCTGACATTTTTTGGATATTGAGGCAAAACAAGCAGCCTCATGATGGTTTGCCTATTTTGCTGGAGGGAGTGATTTGGAGGACGGTCTTACGAGGTCTGTCGATCACGTATGATACAGGCAAAACAGCTTTGCCAAAGGGTGAGAAAAATTTTATCGGTGCACTCTTTATTGGGCTCACTTTTTTTTTTTTTTGTGGGTACTGGGAGTCGAACTCAGGACCTCGCACTTGCCAGCAGGCGCTTGTGCCTCTGAGCGATATCACCGGCCCTTTTTTTCCTTTATGTGGGTACCGGGAGTTGAACTCAGGACCTCGCGCTTGCCAGGCAGGAGCTTATGCCGCTGAGCTATCTCACTGGCCCATAATGGGCTCACTTCTAAGGGACTGTTTGCTTCCAGCAGTTCTTCAGGTGATAATAAAACTGATTCATTTGGTGTTAAATAAATTCTCAGTTATAGACTATTTAGAAGTGTTGTTACCTTTGAAACCTTTCGATTTGTAGAAATGTCTCGTATCATTGGTGCACATGTTTTCTCAAGGGTCATATAGATATACTTCCAAACCACAGGAAACAAATGAACAATTAATTATCACTGTTATTTTTGGCTTTGTTATTGTTCTGTTTGTTTAATTTTTGTCTACACTCTTGGCTAGTAAGTTCCTTTACTACATGGTTTATATGTCTTTCTATCCTCCAAGGTATTTACTGCAGAGGCAGACAAGGATATTTGGCATTTCCAATGATTTTTATAGAGTCAAGCAGGTTCATGGTTCTGTGATATCTTATTAGTAGTATTTTAGTTTCATTGGTCCCTTGCAGTGACCCGCGGAAGCTCCTTCATTAATGAACCAAAATTGCACACTCAAAACACAGCTTCCAGCAGTATCAACTGTGATCAGTGTAACCTTGATTGCACACTCAAAACACAGCTTCCAGCAGTATCAACTGTGATCAGTGTAACCTTGAAGCGTTCGTGGAAGCTGCTGAGATGCCAGGAAAGGGCATGTGAGGAAATATAGAAATAGACACTTTATTGATTTGCTAAAGATTATATCTGGATTGCATCTGTTTTGCCATCATGATTATTGATGAGCACATTCTATATCATTACTGTATCATAAGATACCCTGATTTTCTGAATAATTTTCATCCCTGCCTTTTCTGACGTGCAAGGGATCCCAGCTGATATGATTGGTTGGTGGCTGCTGTATTTTATTTTAAAAGTTATTGAAGAGCATGTGTTCTTAAAAACAAATAATCTGGGCCGGTGAGATGGCTCAGCGGCGTAAGCACCTGCCTGGCAGGCGCGAGGGCCCGAGTTCGACTCCCGGAACCCACATACAAAAAAAGGACCGGTGATATCGCTCAGCGGCACGGGCGCCTGCTGGCGCACGAGGTCCTGAGGTCGACCCCCGGTACCCACAAAAAAAAAAAAAAAAAAAAAAAATAATCTTCATTGAAGTATTTTGATAATATACCTAACACAGATATTCCTCATTTAACGGCCTGTTTAACGACTGTTTGGACTTAGGACAGAGGCATGCTGTTTGAGCTACTACCTGCCACTTGGATTTACAACCCATCCTTTTTTTTTTTTTTTGGTACAGTTCTGTACATCTTGTTTAGAGCCTCTCTGTCTTTTTTTGTATAGTACACCTTGTTTATACAGTACTGTAATTCTTGCTGGTTGTTCTGTACAGTTCTGTAGTTTTATGTTATACATTACAGTAAGAGTTATGCAAATAAAAGCAAGTCATCAAATTAGAGTTTCCTTTGACGATTTCTTTGTTCTGAATATTGTGCATACTACATATGTACAATTCCTCATTTAGCGACCAATTCATTTAATGATCTAGTTGCAGGAATAGAACTCAGTTATTGAACGAGGAGTGTTTGTATATTGTTTTAGGTTTTCAGGCTTGACATAGAAAGCTGATAGTTTTTTTCCCCTCTTCAGGTTTGTTAGCTGAGATTTGAATGTTGGTCAGAAATATGTGTCGTGAAAATAGTTAACATCTGTTGCGTACTTAACTCTGATAGTCCATTTGTATGTATTGTTTGTATTCCTAAACTTTCTTAAATAAGCAGAAACTATTATTCCCATTTTATAGATGAAGATACAATGCTCATAACTGTCAAGTGGTAGACCCAAGATTTCCTGGGCAGCTGATTATTGGGCTGGTGTTGTGACCATGACTCTAACAAATTTATTATGAAAATTCAGTATCTATAATGAAAATCTCGGATCACAAGATTGGATTCTATACTTACAAGAGGTTTCTCAGCCAGTGTCAGTGACATGTCAGTTAATACTTTCTATTTTAATATTATTAAATTGTAGCTTTGCTGTAGATACAGGTAAGGCATTTACAACTAGCAGATTCATTTTGCTTTAGAATGAGAAAAATAAACTGCACACAAACAAAACAAATACTAACAATAGACAGTATAATTGAGTATTACGGAAAACAAAAGGGGAGATTGGTATATATGAGGGAGCATGGAAGTAGAGACCAGGTAGAAAAGTGAGCTGACATCTACCAAGCACTGACTAGATGCTTTTATTTGGTAACCTGTTTAACAGTTCATAAAGATAGCAACAGGGTATTTATTTTGCGGAGCTGAGAATCAAACTCAAAACTAGTTGAAACAGAGGGTCCTGTCTTCCCTGGAATATTGGGGTGAGTCACTGTTCGGAAATTAGAATTTCACATTCAGAACACTGTCTATTTAAAGCTCTCCCTCATGTCCTAAGATTAAAAATTGAGATCTGAAACAAAAACAGTATGCTATCCTTAAATCTTGTGAAATTGAAATTTTTATAGCCTTCTATTCTGATCATCTAAACTAACTATGCTGGCAGGTTTTTCCCTGTTATCATATTCAGTATCAAATTGTAGGACCATTTAAGTACCACTCAAAAATTTTTTTAAGCACCCAAAAATTGACATTAAATATTTAGTAATTTATATTGCCTTGAACTTGTTGCTTTGGGGCACAGCATCACTTTACTTCTAAACTACTTATATTTGTTACTCAATCGTTGAGTCAGGTGGGATGGCATATGCCCATAATCTCAACTACGCAGGAGGCTGAGTCTGGAGGATCACAAGTCCGAGGCCAACCTAGGCATCTTAAAGGAAGCCTGTCACAACATAAAAAAAGGCTAGAGGTGTAATTCAGTGGTAGCGTGTCCCTGAGTTTCATTTTCAGTGACACCAAAAAGGAAAAAGAAAAATCAAAGGGTCCAATCTCTTACAACAATTACATTTTATTATATTACCTTCTGGTTTAGGTCTAAAGTAGCTGCTTAGTCCTTACTGTTTAATGTTTGTGTACTATTCTTTTGTGCTAATATTTTCTAAATAACTTTCTTATTATTAGACACTTCCTGGAAATAACTTGTATTTGGAAAATGATAGATTACAGATTGAATTCTGCCACTCGGTCAGCTTTATGACTTTGGACAGATTGTTGAACCTCAGTGCACTTATCCGTAAAATGGAATTATATCGGCCTCACAATGTAGACTGTTAGTACCTCTGTCCAAATTATCAATGTCAGCATACGTGTTTACCAGGCAACAGACAGTGATCTCTGTACAAATAGCAGTATTGAAAAAGGGACTGAGTGTGCTGTTAGGGAATATGAGCTTTAGAATCAACAATTTTTAGTTCAGATGCATTTCCCGGGCATCTTCGGAAAGAGATGTAATGTTTTTAGTATCATCTCAAAACAGGTGTAAGAAATCTACTTTAGTTAATATGGTTAAATAATACAGTGTACCAGCTAACTCATACTGCCTGACCTGTGTTGACCAGTGTATGGTTCCCTCTTTTCCCATCTTTATTTTGTGACTTGTTGGTCTTTTGTTAGAATGAATTTATATTGTTATAAGGTGGAGTCTGCTTTACTTTGTAAAATAAGATAATTGAAATACAGACTAGAGTTTTTCCTCAGAAGCTGCAGCTATCTGTCACGTGCTCATTTGACTTTTTTAAATACAGGAAGTTGCTTACTGCTAAAATGGTAAAGAAATGCCATTTGGGGCATTAGATAAATACTAGCTTTCAGTTAGGCTTCATTAAAATATACTCCCAAGGTTTTAATGACCAGAGGAGTTCTTACTGTGGTTCATTTTGAGATCTATATAAATAACAACTTTTGCATTTTCTTTCTCTGTTTTAAGGTATAAAGAAGGAAAGAAAACAATAATAAGCAACTGTCTTAAATTATTAACATAGTTAAAATTTGCCTTTTATAAATGTATGTTACATAATTTATGAATCACGTCGTGTTAAATTTTAGAATTTGTGTTCAAATCGAAATATTTAAGCTTGTATTTCTTAGCTCCTCAATGATTTATTTAGTTGGTTTGGAGTTTTGTTTTGTTTTGTTTTTCAAGACATGGTCTTGCTGTGTAGTCCAGGCTGGCATGGCAGTCCTCCTGCCTCAGCCTCCCAAGTGCTGGGATTGCAGGCATGTGTGACCATCCCCAGCTATTTAGTTTCAAAGATTATTGTTTACTTTATAATTGTTTCTCACAGCATTTATTCTCAAGAATAATTTTTTATTCTCTTGGTAAATAAAATAATAATTGCCTTATATAGACATTGCCTTCAAAAATGAATTCCTTTGTAAAATATCTTAAGTGCTTCTGTGATGTCATTTACAGAAAAATTCTGCCTTTTTCTGCTTAGCGTATCTGGCCTTATATTGGTTATATCTGTCATTCCATGCCTTTTCTAAAATTGTTGTCATTGGTATCTGTCATCCCATTGTGTATAGTTTTGAAAAGCTGTGAAAATTGTGAATTTTAGGAATATGCTGCCAAATAGGGCTGTTTACTCTGGGAAGCAAGCCATTTAGGCTAGCTGCTTAGTAGTGTCTAGTCAATATCTGAAGGGGTATATATATGAAATATTACATTAACTGGGAAGAAATGGAAATGGGATGCATGAAAGATTTATAATTACTCAGGAATCCCTGAAATACAATTCAGAATATTTTTAGAAGTCCTGGGGAGTACATATTTGTGAGTAAAGAAAAGCTAGATACAAGCTGCTTCATGTCTAGATGTTATCTTTATAACTGTCCTTGGACTCTGTCTCGTTCAGATTTGGGGGAAGGAGTGTTGAATGCATGGTAAGCCTGAGGAGCACCTGATGCCTGTTGTGAGATTTGTTAATTTGGTGTTGACCTTTTTCTAATGAGCTGTTGGTTTTATTTGTGACTAAATGAAGAAACTATAAACTCTTACATTGGTATCATAGATTATTGGAACTTTATAATAGCATTTTAAATTTCTTGCCTGATTTTATGTGTTTCTCCAAATGAGCCTGAAAACTATTTGGAATTCTCCGAAATCTTAGATTTGGACTGAAAATACATTAAATATTGACAGAATCACATCCCGTTGTCACATTCAGTACAGGAACATGTTATGCGTTGTTTCCATTCAAATCATTTTTTGTTTCTTTCATGAAGTTTTACAGTTTTTTTTTTTTTTTTTTTACAGGTTTTGCAAATTTCTTAAAAGCTTTTGCCTCTAGCTTTCATGGTTATTTTTTGTTTTATTTTAAATATGATCTTTTTCTATTGTATTTTCTAAGTGGTGATACAGATAGGGAAGTTCATAATTTTTACTTACTAGCCAAATTGTTAAAACTTTTAGTTCCAAAAGTTTGTTTTTCTCTTAGTAAATAGATTGCACATACCTTTGTAGAACAAAGGAGTTGACCTCTGAATTTATCTTTTAACTTCTTTTTCTTTTAAGCTCTTTTCACTTATGGATATGAAACCTCCCATCTCTAGAGCCAAGATGATTCTCATCACTAAAGCTGCTATTAAAGCTATTAAGGTAAGAATAAAATAAATATGTTCAATGAGGAAATGTTTTTGTAATTTTGAAAGTGTTACTGAGATTTCATTTTGTGAGTTTCAGGCCTGAATCAGAGAGTACTAGAACACTAATCAGCTTTTGCTTAAAGTTTCTAATACTGTGCATTTATTTGCATTGTAATGTATTGTTTCAAAGAGTTTTTCTTTATTTTATTTAATCCTTGTTATAAACCAACAATTAGGGCCAGGGATATAGCTCAGTGGCACAGCACCTGCCTGGCAAGCGTGAGGTCCTGAGTTCAATTCCGGGTCCCAAAAAAAAAAAAACCCAACAATTAGCTTCCCTTTTATTAAAAAAATTGAAAACCCCTTAGGCTCCATGAAATTAAATGTCTTACCCAGGATTAAACTTCACTTAATCATTTTATAAACTGCACTGCTTAGTTCTTATGCCATTGTTCTTGTCCTTTTGGTAAAGTTGTTGGATACCCTGCTTTATAAAGGTTTACTGATTAAAAATTTAAGAAAAGGACCTTCGGGGGGCAGGGTTCTGGTATGTTAAAAAAATTTTTTTTTCCTGTTGGTCATTTTGGATTACTTATGATGGTTCATTGAGTATTACCTTAATTCTTTAAACTCAGTAAATATCAAAGTTTTAAAATTTTTCTAATTATAGGAAATGTAGTTATGTAATTATATAAATTGCAGTAATTTTCTTTTAATTCTTTTCAGCTTTATAAGCATGTAGTTCAAATAGTAGAAAAATTCATCAAAAAGGTAACTATTTTATTACCTTGTTTTATTTGATGCATATTTATAAATTATAATTTGGATGCTTGCTTCCAAAGCTACTCTACAGAAAAAGTAGTCATTGGATGTTCTTTTTAATCACTAAAAGTTTAAAAAAACTAACAGCACCACTGATTGAGCATTTACTGTGAGTTTGGCACTCTACTACTTATGTCGTGCATCACAACAGTTATCTTGTCTTTGAGCTAGAACCTTTCCGTAAGCCTGATGGGCCTCCTCTATCCTTTACTTCATTTACTCTGTTGACATTTTAACTTGCTTTGAGTACTTCAAATGAAATTACTTTTTAAAAAGTTTGGGCCGGTGAGATGGCTCAGCGGCATAAGCGCCTGCCGGGCAAGCGCGAGGGCCCGAGTTCAACTCCCGGAACCCACATACGAAAAAAGAGGCCGGTGATATCGCTCAGCGCGGCACGGGCACCTGCTGGCGCACAAGGTCCTGAGGTCGACCCCCAGTACCCACACACAAAAAAAAGTTTTCCCAGTGTTTCTCTATTCCCATCAGAATTAAACCAACTTCTAGTTCTGCAGCTGTTATCATCTAACTTGCATGATTAGGATGTCTGTCAGTAGAACACTGGGAGGACAGTCTCATATATCTTTGTCTTATCCCCCTGACCTAGAGCTGTGCCATGTAGTACATACTAATAACATACATGTTTGTGTCAAAGTGTAAAATAAGTAAGCCAGGCATAGTGGTGCATTACTGTAATCCTAGCCTTCTGGGAGGCTGAGGCAGGAGGATCACAAGTTGGAGGCCAGACAGGGAACCTTACTGAGACCCCGTCTCAAAATTTAAAAATGGACTGGGCGTGTAGCTCAGCACAAAGGCCATAAGTTCAATCCCCAGTACCACCAAAAATAAGATTTTCACCATAATTTACTCAGCCAGTTCCTTTTAGCTAGATAGTTAGATATTTCTCATTACTTTTTGGAGAAAATGCTTTGAGAGCTAACTTTATAGAAGAAAAATCAATGCATCTTTGCTGTTCTCCTTAGCATCAATTCCTACATGTAGACTTGTTGAGACAAATAAGGCTTTGTCTTTATTGCTAAATTGTTTATATCTGGAAGTGAGTTGGAGGGGTGGGGGAAAAGGGAAGAGAAAATAAAAAAAGATTAAGATGCAATTGTATATGTACCACCTCCCCCAATGATGGTATTCATTATGTATCACAAACATATACTACCAAAAAGAAAAACACAAAAGAAAGGGTTATACCTTTTTCTAGTACAACCAGAATATATAGGTGCTTGCTTTTCTATTTTTATCTTTGTCAACACCCAGAATGTCAACATAGTTGAAATAGATACGTTATTAACATTTTTAAAAAATAATTTTGAAAGATAAAAATTGTTGAGGCGGAGTAGAGACTATCATAAGTGAATTTGTATGATGATGGCGTAGGGATTGATAACATCAGTTCTGAGTAATTGTGGCAGGGGAGGTAGAGGGATCAGAGAAAAGTAAACTCTAAGGCATCTGAAGTATCAGTGAATGGTGGTTCTCTATACAGTTGTGGGAAATTCGACACGTTAGCCAATGAGATGAACATCTGAGTAATTTGTGAAGTCATTGGATGGATATAAAAGTTACATGAATAGGAAATTAATGGATGTCAAATTGTGATTTTGCTTGTCTTGTATTGACTTTATGTCTTTATCCTTGCAGTGTAAACCAGAATACAAGGTCCCAGGATTATATGTAATTGACTCAATTGTGCGACAGTCTCGTCATCAGTTTGGAACTGATAAAGATGTTTTTGGGCCCAGATTCTCTAAAAACATAACTGCCACATTCCAGTATTTGTATCTTTGTCCATCTGAAGATAAGGTATTGTTAATTTTTAAATTAAAAATTTGCGTTCTGTTGGTTTTGGTTTTATTTTTTACATTTATTCAAATATATATCAGACACCCGAAGCCTACTGTATTACTAGATAAGATAGCCATGTAGTGTGATCTCTGGGAGTTTGCTGTAAAACCCGATTTTCTCTGCAGTGGTCATTTCATACTTGTTTTCTTGTGAAATCCTTCAGGGATGTTGTACTATTGTAATACGAAAGCAATCACAATTATAGGCTGGGGGAGAGGGAAATGGGAAGTTGCTAACCAACAGGTCTGAAGTTCTAACTAAGCAAGATGAGTAAGTTCTAGAGATCTGCTGAACAACATGGTGCCTATAGTTAACAAGCCTGGATTTTACACTTAAAAATTTGTGAAGAAAGTGAATCTTAAATATTTTTAAGTGTTTTTATTCTAAAAAAATAAACTTTAAAAAAATGTTAAAGAAACACCGTCTTTAAAGAAAATAAATTGGAAAGATGTGCTTCTATGGTTGAGTAATGAAGAAATTTTGTAGTAGAGAAAGACAGTGCTCTTCTCAGATTGGTGCTTATTCCAGAAGGAAAGGGCCAGTAATTGAGGGTCTTCCCCAACATATGACGATGCTAGAATATAAGGGGTATTAACAAATAGACTAGAGCAGCGGTGGTGGACCTATGGCACACATGCTGCAGTGGGCTGTTTGTATCATTGAAAGCTCTAAAAGGTTTGCCATCATGGCTATAGTGTTTAATTCGTCACATATATAGCTGATTTTACAATGTAGTGTGGAAAGGTAGAAGAGCATTACAGCTATAGTAAGTGGACTCTAATTAGGTGGAAGAATTACACTGGTGTACATACTCAGTAATGAAGAATGGGAACGTTTACAATAAATGGTATGTATATAAATTTAGGTGTTATAGGTTCTCTCCTTATATTCTTAAAGGAATGCTCTTGTGGGGGAAAAAAGACAATTCTTAGAGTAGGAGTTAAAGGTTGTACTCATGAATAGCGCATGTTCTCTGGATCGCCTTCAGATTTATTTCGTCACAAAACAACTGACTTCTCAATTACAGAGCAGTTTCCTAAATATTGTAACTGTTATAATCATCCTGAATAAATTTGTCTTCACTTCTTTTACTTCTCTCAAAATAACTTTTTTGTCTGCAATGGAATACCTTTGTAACTGTAAATGTACCAAAAACACCAGTAATACATTTGTTTTTATTCCCTGGGTCTGTCTTCTGTCTCTGGTCCTTAGTCTAAATTATACCCACCAAAATAGACTAATCAAAACAGTTTGACTAGGTTATAATTCTGGTGGAATTGTTTGTTTTTAAAAGACTTAGTATAAAAATGTTAGCAGGGGAGTATTTCTCTTTGTAAAATAAGGAGTATTATAAATTATGAAAACATTTATTGGGTTTTTTTTTTTTGTTTTTTTGCATGTAACAGAGTAAAATAGTTCGTGTGCTGAACCTTTGGCAAAAAAATGGAGTGTTCAAAATTGAAATTATTCAACCTCTTTTGGACATGGCAGCAGGAACCAGTAATGCCGCCCCATTAGCAGAAAATGTCACCAATAATGAAGGTACAGTCAAGTCTATCTGTAAGCTTAGATAATGGTACAAATTTTATACATGAAGGGTTTTGCATTTGTGTATTTTAGTGGAAACTTGAGTTTACATCTAGGACAGAACAGTTTTTCTTTCCATAATTCTTATTTTCTAGTATAAATCTGATCTTTTGATAACTTGTTATGATACAAATCTTAGTAACCACAATCTGTGTAAACTGGATGGAATTTTATTTTAGCAAAGAAGCTTAAAGGAGTTTTGAAAGAGAAATCTATACGTTAACATTTTAATAGGCCTTAACGCCCTTTTCTTTTTTAGGCTCATCTCCACCTCCAGTAAAAATTTCTTCTGAACCTCCACAAGCCACTCCAAACTCCATACCTGCTGTCCCACAGTTGCCCAGCTCTGATGCTTTTGCTGCTGTGGCTCAGCTGTTTCAGACAACTCAAGGCCAACAGGTAAGCTACCTGCTCAAGGATCGAATTGTTCAGGGTTAGGTACTGTTGTCAGTTCTTATTTTCCATTCTTATTCATAAGCACATTGAAGGGAGAAAGTATGTCTACTTTTCAACTAGAAAAGCTTTCAGTGGGGAAGCATTGACAGAGATAATAAAGAAAATGTGAGACAAAATCAAGGGAACAACCATGTCTGTGTGAAGAGAACTTCGGAACTGCCAAGGGCCTGGTGCTATTCACAGTTGTAGCATTTGTGACTATTGCAAAATTATTTGGATTGGAAGTAATTCTTTTGTATTTCTAGAAAACTTACTTTGTTCACATTCAATGTATTTTCTCTTTGACCATCATTTTATATCTTTGGATTGTCAGCATACGTTTTTAACTTTTAAGTGATACACCCTGTACCTGATATATTCATTCACAAACTTAACCTATTAGTAAAAGTTTTTTTTTTTTCCGGTTTTCTTAATGCCTATGCTATTTTTGGTCACCTTTAAGGTTTTTTTCAGTAGATTAATTTTGATACTATGGTTACTTTGTTGTGGTTTATCAGTTTTCCCGTTCTTTAAGCTTCAGCAGATCCTTCAGACTTTTCAACAACCTCCAAAACCACAGTCTCCCGCCCTTGACAATGCTGTGATGGCTCAGGTTCAGGCTATCACAGCTCAGTTAAAGACAGCTCCTACACAACCACCTGAACAAAAAGCTGCTTTCCCCCCACCTGAACAAAAAACTGCATTTGACAAGGTACGCTTCTCTCACATCACCCACCTCATTGTCTGTATCACTCCACTTGGCTTGTGGGAGTTCCCTCCTGTGCTTCTCTGTGGATTGTTTGCTCTGTTTGTGGTTTGAGGGATCCTCTTCTGCACCAAAACATTGATTATTTTTACTGGTTATAAATGTAATATGTGCTCATTGCAGAAATTTTCAGTAACAAAGGAAAATGAGCAGAGAATTTCTCATTAACTCTCATATGTGGCTCTTACTGTGACATTCTGGGATATATCTTTTTAGAATTAATTGCCTAGGGAGATATGTTTTTCTTCATTATAATATTCATCTGCATGTTTTGATCGTATTACTCTTGTTTGGTTGTTGTTCTTGTCGCTGTTAATGGATTAAGATCTGTTTTATTAAATGCTTAAAATGTAGTACTCCATTACATGGGCATATCATGGTTTAGCCATTCTCCTACTGACAGACATTCAAGTTACTTTCCTTTTTTTGCTGTTAGAAACTTTAGTTACCATATCTTTAATGTGAGGGTTTGGGTTAGTTCATTGTATTTCAGTGGCTCTGCTGGGCATTAGGGTTCTTAGGCATGTTTAAGCAGCTGCCACTAAGAGTATGGGCACACTGAAGATGTACAGCTTAGAGCTTCATGGGCTCTTAACCTCATAGCTCTTTTGTCTATTTTTTGTTTTAAGTGGGCTTATGGCTGTATAAAGTTTCATTTCTCAAGTTTCACTGCAAAAAATAACAAAGCTTGAAAATTGTAGAACTAAATGACAGCTTTGGTATCATCATCTGTAAAATTTCTGGTTCGTCCCAACATTCTAATTGTAAGAAATGCTGGGCGTGGTAGCGCACACTTGTGATCCCAGCACTCGTGAGGCTGAGGCAGGAGGATTGCTTGCAAGTTCAAGGCCAGCCTGAACTGCATAGTGAAACCCTGTCTCAAAAAGACAAAAAAATAATAATAATTGTAGGAACTTTATTGATATTGTTCAGATTAAAAATCCATATGGTAAATACTGGTTTTCACTGTAGCTTGGTGACTTATGAATGACTACTGATGAAAAGGTGGGAATTTTTTTTTTAATATATACAGCTGGGAACACTAAGCTATATTCCCAACCCTTTTTTATTTTGAGGTAGGATCTTGGCTGTGTTGCCTAAGCTGGCCTCAAACTCATAATCCTCCTGCCTGTGCCTCCTGAGTAGCTAGGATTATAGGAAAACAACTGCTATGCCCGACTGTTGGATAAATTTTTGAGTAAAATAGGAATACATGCTTGTATGGAAAAGCCAGCAATACAGGACGTTAGGAAGGAAAAGCGGGAAGCAGTTTTCGCAGTACTCTGAACAGGTTTGTTTGCATATGTTCTTCCACAGCTGTGTTAGAGAACAAGTGAGCCTGAATTTTAGTATGGGTAGGTCACGAGTCTGTTCCGTGCTTTGACTTGGAAATGCACCACATGTATACTTAAAAGAATTCTGTATACTCTTCTAGTAGTACTATATTTTTGTCTTTTGTGTTTGTTTTTTAGTCCCTCTGGAATATAAGTTTGCTTCAGTATAGTTGTCTTTACGGTTTTGAAGAGAGCCTATACTCTGTTCTCCTTCAGTATTTTTTCTCCTGTCAGACTAATGTATTTATTTCTGCATCGTGACAGTTGAAGTGACGTGTGTGTGTGTGTGTTTTCGTGTTCCCGTGCTGCGGATGGAACCCAGGGCCTTGTACATGCTAGGAAAGCCCCCTGTCACTGAGCTGTACTCCCAACACATACATGCTGTATTTTACTTCCACACGTTCTCCTTACTTAAGTCTTTCAAACTTTCTCTGACTATTCACGCTCATATGTATGGTGGTTCTTCAGAGAACAGAGCCAATGATTATATCAGTTGATTGATGGATGGAAGGAATTAGTTCATGCAGTTGGGGACCAGCAAATTTGAAACTGGTTGGGCAGGTCAGTAGTCTGGAAATTCAGGTAAGAGTTAACATTGCAGGCCTGAGTCTGAATCTCACAGGGAAGCAGACTGGAAACCCAGGCTGTGTTTCCATGTTACAGTCTTGAGGAGAATTTCTTAAGGACACCTGAGTTCTTGTTCATAAGACCTTCACTTGATTAGTTGAGGCCCACTCATTAGAGAAGTTATCAGCTTTACTCAAAGCTGCCTGGTTTAAATCATTATTTCATCTAAAAAAGGAAAAAACCTTCACAGCAACATCTGGATTAGAGTTTGACCTAACAGTCATCACTGTATAACCTAACCAAGTTAATGCATAAAATCAACTGTCATAGTATATTTCTGTAAGTGAACTTTCTGATAAATGTTAGCATTTCTTTGCATTTATAGGTTAATTTGGAAAGTACTAAAAACTTACAGACTCTCTGTTTAGCAAAACTTTATAATTTTCTTTATATAGGTCTCACTCATTTTTTTTCCATTATTGCATCATGTTTTGTAACACTTTTCATTTGATTCAGAGTGTCACAGGAAAAGAACTTTTTCTGTGTATTTTATTTTGTCACGTGAATGGTCACAGTAATAAATACTAATTTTCTACTTGGTCGTCATGAATTTTCTAGTTAGCTTTCCATAGTGTACTGATGGCTATGACTTGCAGAAAAATATTGAATAAAAGCCATGGTAGTGGGTAATCCCTATTTTGTTAATTTGAGTTGTAATTCCGCTAGCGTTTTTGTCTTAAGTGGGTTGGCTAGTGTTTGTTACTTCTGTGAAGTTTACAAAAAGGAATTCCGTGCTTTTTTGTTTGACTAAAAAGGTCTATTTTAAGCTAGTAACTTAGCTTATTAGCTTGTCTGTTTCAGCTTCTTCATAGAGGTTCAGTTTCCTCAAAAACATTGAAAATTTCTTTTTTTATAGACTTTTGTTTTTTAATCACTTCAAGTCTTTTTCCAAAGCAATAGGTATAGATCACAAAATGCTAAAAGACCCTATCTATGATTCGGGCTTTTTTGTTTTGTTTTGTTTTTTTAACTTAGAACAAAGTTTTAGTTTTGGCTCCTGTTACTGAGTGACTATCCTGTTGTTGAATTACTTAAATGTTCAGGGTTCATCACTGTAAAGTGATGGTAGTAACTATTAAATTGCTACTGTGGAGGTTTAAGTAAGTTAATATATGTGCAAGGTGCCTAGACTGTGTGTTTGGAAAATATTAATTGTTCATTTATAAGAACTTTAATTACCTGGCCTAGAGTTAAAGGGAAAAAAACATGTTAACTCTGTCTGTCCCAGAACAACTCTACACTTCGTTTGGTCTTAATACTATATTTGTTGTCCAAGGAGGGACCTTCCCTCCCTAATTTAGAAATCTGTTGTTCAGTAAAGTAGAACCAGAATCTCTAGGCAGAACTGCCACAGAGCAGCATCAGTTTAAGAATTTGAGGTTAAAATCCATGAGTAGAATGGGCCAGTTTGAAAGCAAAGTTTGCTTTTTGGAGGCCAGATACTGAGGGCTTGGAAGTACAGTAAGACCAGTGTCCACACCCTGGTTCTGATTCTGCCGTTTACTGACTGCACAACTAAGTTATATTTCTTAATCACCTATGCCTTAATTTAATTTCCCTGTCTATAAAAAGAAAAAACTAGATCTACATGGCAGAGTTTTTATGATGATGATAAAGTATCTGTAATTACGGAAACAGCATGTTACCTTCTTTTCTAAAGAAGTCTTATTTTTACACCCTCCCCCGCCCCAGTACTGGGTCTCAAACCCAGGGGTGCTCTATCGCTGAACTATATCCCCACCGCCGTTTTCTTTGGAGACGGAGTCTCACTAAGTTGCCCAGGTGGTACTCGAACTTCCAGACCTCCAGCCTCAACCTTCCTCAATGCTGGGATTATAGACATGCACCACTGTGCCTGGCTTAAATTGCTATTCTAGACATAGGACCTCATGAAGTATACTTTTATTTTTTTTAGCATGATCACTTAAACTTTTTAATCTCCCTTTACACATTATATTAACATTCATATTGCAAGACATTCCAGTCGCAAATATTATAGTTTGATAAAAACTTTACACACATACCCCCTAAAGTCTGTACCAGATTTAGTCACTTTACTAAATCATTAAAATAATAAAAGTAATGAAAACATTGTCAGAATTTTCTTAAAGCAATAAAGGCCTGAGGCACTCTGGGAAAAATGTTCTTTTACAAGTATAATGTGTCAGTGGTACCAAATTACAAGAAAGTCATCAGATACCCAATTTTTTTTTTTTAATGAAAATTGCTAGTAATTTGATGTAAGCTGTAAAGTTTTGAGAAAGAATCTAGTGAACAGGTGGTGAGATTTCTTTGACCTATTTTGTGCCATTCTTTTTATATTAGTATATTGTGCAAGCATATGGGCATTTTTCTATATGCATTTATAGTGATTATGTAAGACAGTCTTTTTATGTTTTACAACTGACTGAAACTACACACTCACTTTGATGTGCACAAAGTCTCAGAAATTTTTAGCCTAAGTAAATGAATATTAGAAAGATACGTATACTGCCAAATTAAATAAGCAGATAAAAAGTCATTAAAAAGAAACTGTCGAATTTATCATTGGTGAAGGAAATCAGAACAAAAATTATGTCTTTCCCAAAATGACATTTGTGTAAAAATTGTTAATGCTTCTTCGAACCAAGATCCTCTTGAACATGTAGGAAAATGCAGCCATATACAACAGCACAGTGTGGTTATGGGTAAAGGTAAACTTCTGTTGTTTCTGTGAGTTTCTTGTTTCCTGAATCACAGTCTGCATTTTAAAATGGAATATTGACATACCTATTTCAGAAGCTGCTTGATAGATTTGATTATGATGATGAGCCAGAAGCTGTGGAAGAATCAAAAAAAGAGGATGTTGCAGCCATTCTCCCTGCAGCACCTGCTGCTGCTGCTGCTGCTGCTGCAACAACAGCAGCAGCACCTCCTGTGGCTGCCGTGGCCACGCCTGCCCCCACTGCTGCCGGTGCACCTGCTGCACCTGCTGCTGCCTCTCCTCCTCCTCCGCAGACACCATTGTGAGTTGCTTTTTAATTCCTTGACACATAAAGTTGGTAGTAGTCATAAAGCAACTAATACTTAGCAGTAAAAGCAGTTTACAGTGGAATTGTTTTTGTAAAATTGTGTTAAGGTTTTCTAGACAAAGAGGGTATCTTGTCCGATTTAAAATTTAAAAATGGCTTTTATATTGGAAATAATACTGAGTATATAGATTAATAGGTCAGTAAACATGTGGTTTGATAACATGTTTACTAATGACTTCTGAACAACTTTTTCTTGGAATGTAAATGTGGCTGAGAAACTTAATCTGGATTTTTTTAGTGGGTTTCCTGGAGATGGCATGCAGCAGCCAACATACACACAGCATCAAAATATGGATCAGTTTCAGCCTCGAATGATGGGAATACAAGATCCCATGCACCACCAGGTATAGCCGTTTTTCTCAAAGTTGAATTGTAATAACTTCAGTTCTCTTCCTTTATATTGGTTTACACTTTGCAGACCACTGTTACTTAGTTGTGTGATTGGCTGAGTAGAACTCCAGCTTGGATAAAAGCTGTTGGAGTTGCTTCTTATTTTAACCAGAACAAGGTTGCTAAACATAATATGGTCGTGCTATATTGAATAATAGGTATTTTAGTTAAAATAATGCAGAGAATCTACAGTTCAGAACTGTAGATTACAGTTCTGTATAAAGAAACTCACTTATGTAGCTTTTTTCTTTTCAGGAGCCCTTTTTTCTATGTGTTGTATGATTAGATATTTTAAAGGAATTTCAACCCAATGTTTGGGAATATAGTTTGAAATCTGAATAAAATGAACATACATAGCACACTGGAGAGTTGCAGGAAGTTAGTAGAGATTTGTTCATTGGATTTGATTCTGTGAATTCTCTTAGTTGGGTTTTTTAAACGAGGTTGTGCATCTTAAATTATGAGGGCAGGACAGGCATTTAAAAATACAGCGTAGCCTTTCAGTGGTATATCATCATTCTAAAGAATTGGCTTTTCTTTGCTTTGCTTTTTTAAATTTTACAGTGCAGTGATTCTTTTGTACAACCAGCTTGTAGAAATACTGCTTTATAGCCTGTTTAGGGACAGTTTTGAGACCTCCTTACACTAGATTCATTTGTTTATCTGTATTATTTTCAGTCCATTCTTTATATTTGATAATATGCAATTGATACAGTGATTTAATGACCCATTGATGAAGTGTGGAACGTATTTTATAAGCCTATGTAAAATACGGAGAAACCCATGAAAGTATTTCCAATTGTTACTGAATGCGTATTCACAACAGTTAATAAGTAAATTGAGAAGCTGTTTTGTGACATAATAAGTTTTATTGTATTGGTGTTTGAATTGTACATGCAGAAATATGTTGGGTTGTGGTTTCCTCTCATTACTGTATTTTATTTGAAACTCTAAAAACATTCAATATATTGAAGTTGCTCTTAGTAAATTTTTTTTAAAAGTTGAAAGACGATTTGCAAGATTATTTTTTGACTCTAAGTTTGGTTTTCTGCATCACTTCCTTATCTAACTAAAGCTGTCCTTAAATACATAAAACCAAGTCAGCATATTTAAAATTTTTGGAGTCAGAATTTTTAACCTGTATACAGGACTTAAATGTGTAACGATACTGTGGAAAAAGTCTCTATCAGGAGAATTTGCTAAATAGTGTTTGATATCATTGTAGCTTTTCCTTGATCAAAGTTTATTGACTATATTTTACTTTTATATAAAATAAATTATTTTTGGTAGCCATTACTTAAAATCTACTTATATATTATCTTTAAAAATGAAAGGTTCCACTTCCTCCTAATGGACAGATGCCAGGATTTGGACTTCTTCCCACACCTCCATTTCCTCCCATGGCTCAGCCTGTGATTCCTCCAACTCCACCAATGCAGCAGACTTTCCAGCCCTCTTTTCAGCCACAGACCGAACCACTTACACAGAAGCCACATCAGCAGGTAAGATTTTATTCTTAGGTTGTCAGTTATTGTTTTGGTTGCCCTGATTTATGTGGAGATTCTTGCTTATTTACTTGCTGTATTCATTCTTTTACATGAAGGAAAACCTTGGGTATATTAAGCCCTCTCTGTGCTCTAAATTTTTCACCTGGAAAGTAGACATCATAATACTTACCAACACCACAGAATTCTGTGAGAATTGAGATGGAGTGTAGGAGGCTTAACTAGTGCGTAATTTGTTAGGTGATAGTTTGTTAAGATGGAGGGTAATTTATGCAAAGTAATGTCCAGACTAGAGAAGTATTTCCTCTAATCTAGTACATTTTTTTTGTCTGCTATTTTTCCCAATGATGGTCAGTCCTTGTTAAACTAGTAATTTGGTCCCAAGTAACCAAAAGACAGTTTCCTCAGGGCAAGAGATTTTTAATTTAGCTTTGTTATATTTTAGCTTCTTTATGATTCCCACATTTCTCACTCTCTGTTGGTTTTTGTTTTTAAGGAGATGGAAGTGGAACAACCTTGTATTCCAGAGGTTAAGCGGCATATGTCTGATAACAGAAAGTCAAGATCTAGGTCAGCATCCAGGTAATTTATAGAAAATATTTTCCCAGCTCTGTATGTCTTAGGAGGCATATAGATGAAAATCAAGTTAGATTATTTTCAGATATTGAGTGTTAATGAAATAACAGTATATTTAAATACCTGTATGTGGGGAAAAGAGCAAAAGAAATACCAAACTTTTTTTAAGTCTAAAGTCTGTCATCTTACCCACATTTGTTTCCTTTGACTTGTTCTAGCACTTGTGTATATAGATACACAAGGGGCAGTAGAAATGTACAATGAATATTAAATAATTTTATTACAGCATAAGACACATTCCATTAATCCCCCTCAAAATACTCCTCCTTCCTTTGAATGCACTTATCCTATTCCGTGTTTTTTCTCCTTGTGCTGTTTATTCTCCCTTGTAATGAAAATACCAGGTCACCGAAGAGGAGACGATCAAGATCTGGTTCTCGGTCACGAAGGTCTCGTCACCGACGTTCTCGATCTCGGTCCAGAGATAGACGCAGACATTCTCCTCGATCTCGATCCCAAGAAAGACGGGATCGAGAGAAAGAGAGGGAACGTCGACAAAAAGGCCTTCCTCAGATCAAACCAGAAACTGCAAGTGGTAAATAAAACTTTGTATTCAGACTTCCTGCATTATTTTTTGGTCATAGATTTAAAATGTTTTGTAACTGTTACCAGAGCCTTAAATGAAATGTTATGACTGTGTTGTTCTAAATACTGCGTTTTCATGCCTTTTTCATGCCTTGTTTGAGTTTATATATTATAAAATCCTTAGCAAGTTCAATATACAGTGGAAACATGGGTTTTTTTTTTGTTTTTGTTTTTTCTTGGAATAATTTCTATCTTTTTTTTTTTTAATAAACATTTGATCATTTATAGAATGTATTAGCCCGCAGTATCTCCTAAATCATATCAGGTATCTTTAAAATACGTTTAGTAAGCTATGCTAGACCTATTCTTGATATAAATCAGTAACTCACACAGATTTCAATTCATAACACTAACTAGGGTGTACGTAAAATTTCTGGCTCTGTAAGTATTATTACCTAGGACACAGCATAAAAGAAAAACTGTACACTCAGGAGTTGGGAAAGGGTGGCTGCATATAGTAAACAGAGCACTAAATTGATAGTCAGGAGACTTGGGCTCAAGTCCTAGTTCTGCTATTCACTGGCATGGTAACAGTGGGCAAGTGAGTCTTTGCTTTTTTGCCTTCAGTTTTCATAGATGATATCTTTAGGTCTGTCTAGCAAAAGAGCAGTTTACTCCAACTCTTACATATGCCTTTATCTCAGTTCCACTTGTGGAAGTACTGGCTCAATTTTCTAAAACCTTAAATTATGTAGGATTTTCTGTTGCAACTTTTGGTGTAATAATATAACTCATATATTTTGTGGAATTTTTTTTTATGTAAGGTACAGTGCTGCTTATCAAATGTGAATACTGTCATGACTATAATTTTATTCTAAGTTTGTAGTACTACTCTCTGGGTGGGACAGCTGGACAAAAGGACTACTCAGCAGGACGTTGCGAGTCTGTTGGAAGAGTTTGGTCCCATCGAATCAATTAATGTGAGTGTTCATTTATTTAATGACAGGGCAGATGTGCTTAATGTTATTTTATGAAATTAAGGACTTGAGATCTGAGTTACTGTTTGCACAACTTGTGGCTACAAGGTTAGGTGTCCTCCATCCGTATTTAGCGTTCTCTGCATTTAATATTTTTTGGATAGCCAAGTTTAACTTAAAACCTTTTTCTAGCAAAGAGTCTTTATATAAAAAACTCTGGAATCAGTGGAGACCAGTGTACCACAAATTGATTTAACCTTCGATTATGTATCACTGATGTAAGGGGCGAGAAATAGGGTTGTTGAAACTGGTTACTTAGTATTAAATATTACTGCTCTTTTATGATCATCTTTTGTAATACTGAATGTTTTGGACCAGATGATTCCTCCGAGAGGTTGTGCCTATATCGTTATGGTTCATAGGCAAGATGCTTATCGCGCCCTGCAGAAACTGAGCCGAGGAAACTATAAAGTGAACCAGAAGTCCATAAAGGTACACTTTTATATTCATTTTTTCAAAATCTTAATACGGAGCTATGTGGCTTTTTAAAAACTTAATTTTGGGCCAGGCATGGTAGCACACATCTATAATCCCAGAAGTTGGGAGACTGAGGCAGGAGGATTGCCACTAGTTTCAAGGCCAGGCTGGGCTACATAGTGAAGTCAAAGCCAGCCTGAACTACATAGTAAGACCCTGTCTCGAACAAACAAAAAACTAATTTTGGGCTTAGATATGACTTGAGGCATTTTGTATGCATTTTTTTTCCTCCAAGTTACCACCTAAACTATAGTGTTGAATTAACACAAAAATTTAAATGTTGGGTGCACATCTCTCTTTCTCCCCTCCTCTCTCTCCCAATGCTGAGGATCGAACCCAGGCCCTTCACATTGACGTACATCCCCAGCCTTTTTTATTTTGAAACAGCATCTCACTAAATTGCCCAAGGTGGGCCTGAACATGTGATCTTCCTGCTTCAGCTGGGATTACAGGCATGTGCCACCACACCCAGCTAAAGTAGTATCTTAATATGTTTTCTTATTCAAAAATTGTGGCTATTCCACATGTTAAAGGTTTTCACCTATAAAACTGTAAGAAACAATCACCAAACATAGAGAAAATGATGTAGTGTACATGAGCATTCATCCTCTAAAGAAACAAAATCAGTATGTCCTCAGTGTCTGACACCTTGTCCTACCCTTGAATTGTACCACAAAAAGATATTGTTTAATGTGGAATAATTGCTAGTTTCCCACAGACATTTTTTCTTTGTTTCTCTTTTCTTTTTTTCTTTTTTTCTTTTTTTTTTTTTGAATCAGGTTCTCACTGTGTGTATTCTGTGCTGACCTTGTACTCCCCATGTAGCCCATGCTGTCCTCGAACTCAAGGCAGTCCTTGGCCTCAGCTTCCCAAGTCCTGGGATTATAGGTGTGTACCAACACACCTGGTTTTGCCATAGGCTTTCAAAAGTGCTGTCCAGTATGCTGGGCTGTACAGTGAACTTCCATCTCTCCCTGATTAACTTGTTCCTTTTCTCTAAGTTTTATTTTAAGTAGGGGAGGGGATGATAAGGAAAAGATGCCAATGAAATTTTCAGCCTAAGACAAAGAATGTATGGTAACCATTTCCATGGTGAGAATAAGGCTGGACCAAGGATGGCTGGTCCAGATTGTTCTCTTGCTGTCCAACTCCAGAAGAGTACCGCGATAAGGAATGGTGAACTCTTGAGACCTAACAGCCTTCTTTTTCCTTCCTTTTATTCTGTGTTCTCACTGATGGTGAAATAGATTGCCTGGGCCTTGAACAAAGGAATAAAAGCAGATTATAAACAGTATTGGGATGTAGAACTTGGTGTTACTTATATTCCATGGGACAAAGTCAAGCCTGAGGAACTGGAAAGTTTTTGTGAAGGAGGAATGTTGGACAGTGATACACTTAACCCAGGTAAAGCAGCACTTAATTTCTTTCACAATCCGTATATTGGTTGGTGGTTCATATGACAGATGTCTGGCTTATTCTGTACATTAGGAAGAAATTTTAGGGAACTTTTTAAAGTACCCATGATGTGCCAGTTTCGCCATTGTAAATTGAGGATATAATACTGAAGATAAATGGTCTTTGCCCTATGTACCATTTCAAGTGAGAGAATACAAACACAAGAATTAAGTAAATCTTTTTTTTTTTTCTTTTTGTGGGTACCGGGGGTTGACCTCAGGACCTCGTGCGCCAGCAGGCACCCGTGCCACTGAGCGATATCACCGGCCCTTTTTTCGCATGTGGGTTCCGGGAGTTGAACTCGGGCCCTCGCGCTTGCCAGGCAGGTGCTTACGCTGTTGAGCCATCTCACTAGCCCAAGAATTAAGTAAATCTTAAGTAGAATTTTTTACTATGAAAATCTAACTGATCAGTCTTTAACTAAGCACTATTAGTGTAGGTTGAGCATCTCTAATTCTCAAAATTCTCTCAAATCTGAAACTGAGCACTAACCTGAGACCCAAGAAATTTTGGACTTTGGGGCATTTCAGATTTTAGGCTTTTGGAGTAAGGGTGCTCTACTGGTAAAATCTGTGCAGGTATTCTAAAATCTGAAACATTTCCTGCCCAAGCATTTTGGATAAGGGATACTTAACCTGTATTGTGTTATAATCCAGTGCTTCATCATAATTTCTTTGGAAATGTCCAGATAATCCAAAAAAATGTGTTAAGACCAGGAGGTTCAGTTATTTGTATGAGTATTACAAATGCCAGATTGATTGATTGCAGTAGGAAGCAAGGCAGAGTGTACAGATACGGCCCAGAAGTAGGAATGAGCATAAAGTGGAATGGTAAAACAGAATAAACGTTGGTGTGGTCTTCAAGCAGGAGTGACAGTTTGAGCACAGAAAGGAGACGAGACAGCCCACACTTCACCTCCTTCCACAATGCGTGACGCCACCCAAAGGGCTGAGCTAAGTTTCTGTTCAGGCAAACAGGCCTACTATGTGGCAGGCATCTGGGAAGCTCTGGACCAGGATAAAAGGAATAAGACAGTGGAATCCTGGAATTCCTGATCCAGTGAAGTGTTTGCTGAAGACATTGAGAGTATAGGAGACTCTGATCAAGCAGAACCCCAGAGGACAAAGGGGAAACAATTTTTGCTTGACTAGAAGATACGTGGAAATAGTTGGAATGATATCTGAGTTACTCTTTGGTATTAGGTACAAGTTTATTTGGTATATTTCTGTGGTTCAGAACATTCTCTTCAGAACCGGATGTGTATGAATTGAATCCATCCTTGCCACTTACTGGAAATGTGACTTTTGATAAGTTGTCTTTGCTTTCCTATTTGTAAAATGAGAATAGTAGTATCTAGGAGTGGTTATAAGAATTAAGAAAGTACTGTACATGAAGTGCTTAGGACCATGCCTGGCATACATAGTAAGCATTTTTCACATGTTTTCTTTTCATCTCTGTGAATTCATTAATTCAAATAATTACTATTTATAAAATAAACAGGAATTTCTTTAATAATCAGGCTGACTTTTTTAGTAATCAACATTTTTTATTTCTAGATTTCAAGTTATAAGCTGAAAATGGTAAATTTTCATTGCTAACATTTCTATAAATCTTGTAGATTGGAAAGGAATTCCTAAGAAGCCTGAAAATGATGTTGCTCAAAATGGAGGTGCAGAAACCTCACACACAGAGCCAGTGTCACCCATACCTAAACCTTTACCTGTGCCTGTCCCTCCTATTCCTGTTCCTGCACCTATAACAGTTCCACCTCCACAGGTAAGAATGTTGGGACGTTATTTAAATTTTTAAGTGTCCAAAAAATTCCTCTTAAATCTTCAGGTCTATCTATGTCTATATTCATAGTAAAAAGTAACACAAATGTACATATTTTTCATATTTTGGTATATCACATCCGTTGTTTATAAACTCTAAAATGCACATTATTTTTATAAATGTTAATAAAACCAGAATGTGTTGCTTTGCGTCTGTTTAGGTTATTCAGTGTCTTAACCTTATAATGTCCTAGACGTAAAATTCGAACCTATTGATTTTGTGTGTTCTTACTCTTTTTCTCTTATTGGGCCTTCATTCTTCAGGTTCTTTATGCTCTGAAGCAACTTGGATATGTACCCACCACACAGCTGTTTGAGGGAAAGGGAATTTCTTAATCTTCAGTTTGTGTTAGCGTTGTGAATTTTTTTCTTGGAGGATTGAAAGCTATTTAATAAATTGAACGTCATTAAACATGAAAATACACAGTACTCTTATTGCTAGCAAGTCAGCCAACCTGTTACTTCAAAAGAAAGAACCCAGATTCTGGTAGAACCAAATTTGATTTCTACTCCATTGCCAATGCGCAGCACATGGCTTTGAGGAAGTCACCTAACTTCTCAGCTTTAATTTTTTAATCTCTTAACTGTGCAGGTTCCTTTCCCTGGTCTTGGCTCTGGTGCTCTGCCTATATCAAATATATTTTGAGGATTAAATGAGATAATGTACAGAGTGTGATGGGACAATACAGTGAATGTTTAAAGTTTTAAAAATTTATTACAGTAAAAAAAAAATTGCTGTTTTCCCCCCCCTCAGAATACTACCTCTCACTTTGAACACACTTAGCTTTCTTGCCACTTTCTGAAGCAGTTCTGGAAGTCCTCTTTTTTGAGTGTCTTTAGTTGCACTGCCATGGCTGCCTCAGTGTCATTAAAAAGGTTCAAAACATAACCTTTCGTAGTCATTTTGACATTGAGGAAAAACCAGAAGTTACACAGTGCCAGATCCAGGAAATAAGGCAGATGGGGACACCATAATGTTTTTACAAGCCTGCCTTTCTGTTGGATGATACTTGACAGCAATATTCAGCGTAGTATTGATCACACCTCCTAAAGACAGTCACAGAAGAGGTTATGTCTAGTCAGTTTATTGGGGTGTAATAAGCACAAATTGAGAAACGTGTTTTTTCAACAGTGTAATATTCATCTATGCACACCATGTGGGAGACAGCTAGATATGTGATTTCATTTTTCTTTCTAGGTCCCACCACATCAGCCGGGTCCTCCTGTAGTTGGTGCCCTCCAGCCGCCGGCTTTCACGCCTCCCTTGGGAATTCCTCCCCCAGGCTTTGGGCCTGGTGTTCCTCCTCCTCCTCCCCCTCCACCGTTTTTGCGCCCAGGATTCAATCCAATGCATTTACCACCAGGTACACTGAGTTGTTTGAGAAGACATTCTTTTAGAACCTAAAATGAAGTGATAACAGCATACATTGACATTACTTTTCTCATTCTAGGGTTTCTTCCTCCTGGACCCCCACCTCCTATAACTCCACCAGTATCCATTCCTCCTCCTCACACTCCACCAATAAGCATCCCAAACTGTAAGCATACTTTTCCTTCCTGTTCATTTGACATCTTGGAGCTGGGGTTAGGAGGGAGCGTGAACCAGTAATAGGGTCTGTAGTGTGGCAGAAAGATGTTGACCGGGAAGATAATTAATTATTCAGCTTCACATGTTGATGTAATTATATTCCTTAGCTACTATCGCTGGTATAAATGAAGACACTACAAAAGACTTATCTATTGGAAATCCCATTCCAACAGTGGTGTCTGGGGCTAGAGGAAATGCTGAGTCTGGTGACAGTGCGAAAATGTATGGCTCTGCTGTGCCACCTGCTGCACCCACGAATCTGCCTACCCCTCCTGTAACCCAGCCTGTTTCACTTCTGGGTAAGTTAATATTTTTATCACTAGTTTTTTTTTCTCCCCTCCAGCTAGGTTTTTTAAAAATGTGAATTTTGATAAAATGATTTTCAAGGCTAGTTTCTTTGAGGAAGATCTTCCTGTTAAATGTGTGTACTTAGCCTTTACCAGGAGATAGCCTCAAAGGTGAAATCATGCTTGTTTGTTTGTCTTGGGTGAAAGTTTTGATATGTGAATCTTAATTTGGTATAAAAATGTTATTAATGGCTGGGGGCTTAGCTCAGTGATAGAGCACTGGCCTAGCATGTGTGATGTCCTGCGTTCAGTTCCCAGCACTGCTCCCCAGTCTTTATGCAAAGGAATTGGTACCCAGTCCATGATTAAGATGACCATAGACTCTTGCAGCTGTAGAACAGACATTTCTATGACAATACAGTTTTTTTCTCTGTGTGGACCAATTTTAATCCATCTGAACCCCTGGACTTTGGTAGCATTTTTTTTTTTTGTAGGCTGGCAAAAAAAAATCATCTTTATATTGCAGTAAAATGGCTTAGTTTTTTGACTGACAGTTGGATGGACTAAGAAACCATTTTTCCCCTGATCCTTCAGTTTTCCCCTGTTAGAGTTTATCTGTTCTACTTTACCCATAACCTTAACACTGTGATCAAGGGGAGGTGACTTGCTTTTGTTTACACATCTTTAAGAGGGCTCACTTTGGTTTGTTTAGATTATAAATACATCACGTATGTGTTACAATAGACTAGCTTTTAAATCAATAAATTGTTATATTTGAAGTGGTATTGCTAAATATAATTAACATTTGACTCTCCTAACTGGAAGTTAATACTTTGCGAGTGTTACAACATTCTAATTCTGTCAGTATTTTTCAGAGGTGTATGTGTGTGCACATTTGCTTTCGTAACTTCAGATAGTTCCAGGAAAGAAACCACTGATTACCTCTGACATGTAGGACTGTGAGACAGCAGTTTGTGATAAGCGTTTATATTTTTTCACCTGTACTTTTCAGTACTATTGAAAATTTTATTTTGCGCATGTACTACATTTATAATAAAAATCAATTTGTTTTTAAATGGCATGCTGCATTCTGCCTTCTGCAGGACTGAGCATAGGCCCATAAATTTCTTTTAATACATAAATCGGGCAATGAAAAGAGAGGATTTGGGACTAAAATTTACTAGTAATGTAGCAGTAGTTATGATAATAATGGGAAATTTGTTTAATGAGGAAGTTGTTTAAGCCTAATAGAAATCATACAGTAGAAGCAACATTGGACGAGGAACCTTAATGTCTTTCAATCTCAGTTTGTATGCTTTTGTGCATATTTGTGATAAGGTGGTTGCACAAGAATGATAAATTCTGAATCAGAATTTTCTGATCAACCCCTTCCTCCACATCTTCTATGCCTACACCCCATTTATGAACTTATTTTGAAATCAGATCTTGTCTAGAGTCCATGGATATTAGGCCATCTGAGACTGTTCATAAAACTGCATTTGTGCTTTTCTCTGGGCTCAGTAAACTCATTAAATGAGTGGAAAGATTTCATGATCTCCAAGAGTTTAAAAGCAGACCATTGCTTTCAGACTACCCTGAAAAGTAAGTACCTGCCTCTAATTTAACATCAGGTCTTGAAAACCCTGCCCTTTATTTATTCTCCCTACTGAACGATTTAACCTTCGGATCCAATGCGTGAAATGCAGTAAAACCATAGATCAAAAGTTGGTGAGCTTGAGAAGTAACCTCAGTAAGCTAAGCACTACTAGAAGAATATAAACTCCAAATCTTTATTCACATTTCTCGTTATCTGACACATCTGGCGGAGCATCCCATCTTCCCCGCCCTGGCTGTAAGGTGTGTGATAGAGGCCCATTTGTTCCATGAATAAGGGGGTAACATAGATGGGCGATTTTCGGTAAGGGCTTTTGATACTTATGTCTGATGACTACTTTTGTCCATAAATTTTAAAACAAAATTTTAAATCCCAAAAGGTTTAAAATTTGACACAAGGTAAAAATAGAAACTTTTATTTAAGTACTATAGCTAAATGTAGTAGTTTACTTCCAGCTGTGAGAAAGCCTTGTGTGCCTTGAATTTTGAAAAAAATATAAATTTTGACATTTTTAAAAAGTGAAAATAATTACAAAGTTTATGTAACAAAAAGTTTAATATACTGACTCAGGTTTTATAGCATAATAAAACAGGCCCTTCGGAAAGGGCACATGGATTTCTCCACTTGAAAGCCATTATGTATACTCATTCCCGGGCTTTTGACCTGGTAATACTATTTCTTCATATTACCACCATTCCAGTATTGTTCTCTTGCCCCAGCTTACCATCTTTACATACTCACCTGTCAACAAGAGTCACAGAGATGTCACATCCCTGCATTATTCCTTGAATATATCTACTACCTTTTGATTTCAGTGATAACTTCCTGGCCAGACTTTTTTTTTTTTTTTTCCCAACTCGGGAGGGTGAGCTTTGCTCCTGGTGTCTACTTGGCTTGCTCAGAGCTGCTTTTTTGAAGAGATTTTTTAAAATACATATGCAAATAAAGGAAGATGTTGAAAAGGCTAACCATAATTCCATCATTTTGATGAAGGAATACAGTAATCACATTGCAATACTAAACGATATCACTGATTCAGATGGGGTATTTCTGGTGTTATTCAGGTGTTGAGTGCCAGAGCTAAGGTGCTTCTGGTTTCCTCTTGGTGCTCTGGTGTTTTCTAAGTTAATAAAATGTTACGATGAACAAAAAACCGTAAGATCAGAAGTTTGTACTGAGCCCCCATTTCCTCTTCTATAAAGGGGAATAAAAATTACACACACTAGGGTGTCATTCAGTGGATTAACACATGTAAAGCACGTGACAAGGGGCTGTAAACAGAGTGCTTATTACATGTAACAAATGTCATTGATGATACTTAGAACACCTGGAGAAGAATACTTTCCAATTCTAAAATTATTTTATTTTAGCTATGATTCACTTTAAACTTTTGTTGGCAGATAAGAAGCAAAATATTTAAGCTCCATCATTTGGCTTACTGAGAAAATGTGTTAAGTGATAGTGGGTATTTCATTTAAGTAGCAGAACTCAAAAGCCAAATTCTTCCATTAATGATATTTAATAGTTTCCTTATAAGGAACAGTAAATTAAACTTAGTTATTAGATCGTAATTTCTGAAATACATCAGTATTTCTAAAGTAGCAGGGGCCAAACAAATGTTTAGCACATCTCTTGAAATTCTGTACTGAGGCCAGAGAATTCTGCATTATCAGATTTACGCATGGATATTTGTTTGGGAGTTACTCCTCTTTCTGGAGTTGGGCTGAGTTAGCCCCCACTACTGAATTTGGAAAGAATTAAATTTACATCTTACAGAGATTTTGATTCTTTTATATTACTGATCATCTGAAAACATTACTAGATATATGAAAAGTGATTTATTGCTACTTGATTTTTAAAGAAATCTCTGTTTAGTACTTCATGGGCCAAAGTAGCTAGAACAGTGGTTTTCATACAAGCTGAAGATAACATTCTGCAGTTGTTGGTCATCTAAGGGAGAAGGAACATTAAAGATGATAGCACTTCAGTTCATTCTCTTGATTGTATAAGTATCTGTTTACTTTTCAAAAACTTTTGTATAATATGTATTGCTAATATGATGTACAGCATATTTTTATTAAAAAGTTCATTGTAAATGTGAAGTTTGGGTTACTTTGGTGTTCCAAACAATAAAAAAATACACAAAAAAGTTTGTTTGTGTTACCTATCTCTGTTGTGTTATAAGGATATCCAAAATATGTTTTCAAACAAAAACTGTTGTAAGTTGAACTCATTCCTTTTGTGAAGAATGAAAGCTTCCTCTTGACAAATGTATTTATTCATTATTAATATGAAAAGATTTCCACCAAGTTTCTGTCACACTGCTGCCAATAATAGTGAAGTTTATAACAGATGTGTTTGGTTTGTACAATAGTTACGATCCCTGAAACTGTGTAGAAGATGGGTAATTTTACCAGAAATTTCAGTAGTTGCTTTAAAATACATATTTGATTTATAGTTTTGCACTTAGCTTTGAGTTTCTCTGCCTAGTCTGATTTTATGATTTTTGGATAGCTAATAATTTTTAACATTTAAATAGAACATTGAAGCTTCAATTTATTAGTGACACACTAGTCAGTAACATTAGAAGAAAACCTAAAGGAAATTCTAGAAATGACAGTTTTTAAAAACAAATAATGCCCAATTTTTAAAAATACATCTTGCATTTTAATTTTCATTTCAAATTCTTAATACATATTAAATTACAAACCTAAAAAGATATATCCAGTGTTCGATTTGGTACCAAAAAAGCCTAGTGACTTTATCCTTCAAATGTGTTTTTTGCAAGCTTTATAATATTTGAATTGGTATTCCAAAATAGTGTATTATGTTATTTTCCTGGTGTTACATAACAGAAATGGTTTTTAAAAATGCATTACAGTGCCTTCAGTTTAGTATATAACATTGTTCGGTGGATAATTCGAAATAATAGTCCACAACAAATATTTGTCGTGAACATGAATTTATGCACGCTTACGCTATCTCAAAAGACAAAGCACCTCAAACAAAACATGACGAAAATACTGAAAAATTCCAAAGAGCATATTATATTGTCTCCATGTCCTCCCGGGTTGTCACGTCCTAGGCTGGCATAGAACACCAGCCTGAAGAGTGTCTTTAAATTTAAATCTGAGGGCAAAATCTTTGGATTTTAGATTGATTTTGGTAGACACAGATACTGCTGTGAAGAATTCCAGGTAAGACTTTTTTCCAGCTAACACTGAAAATAAAATTGCCTACAGATAATGGCATTCAGTGATAGAAGGTTGATAGTATGTTTCAAACTTTCTATGATAGTGAAATTAATTCAGTCACTGTAAAATACTTAGCAATTAGTATACAAACTGAAATTCTAAAAAGCAAATATAAATGATCTGTAGGGAAATTGAGCACACAAAGCCTACTATACATTATTTTGCAAAAACTCCACTTATTTTTAAAAGATAATCTGACTTTATTTAAAATTCTTTGTTGTGAATTAGATGTTATCAAAACGTAATGTACCATTATGCTAAAAATAGATGAGATGGCTCATTATATATTACTGAAAACTCAGGTTTCTCTTAAAAATATTTTTTAACATTCTAAGCATTTTTTTGTATAAGCTTAATGTATAATGCAACCCAAATGAAATATGCTCTCATTTCTTAAAACTGGCTCCTTATTCTTTTATTCTTGCCAGCTCTCAAAATGACTGTTGTAGAATCATCTGGGAGTATGTCCAAAATCAGTATGTCTAAGTGTCAATAATTGGTGAATCTAGGCAAAGGAAATATATGTGTTGGTTGTACTATTTCAGTTTTGGGGTCTGAAATTTTTTTTTTTTACAGAGGAAAAAATAGAACAAAATTTCAAAACATAACAGAAGGGTAACTATGGTTAATACATTGCATATTGTTATCTTTGAATTAGTTACTCAGAGTACAAGATATCAGCATTCAATTGTCCAAACAATATTAGCATAAACCTTTCTTTTCAGTGAACTAAGAGAAATTAGTAGTGTATCTGTCTTAACTATCTTTTTTTTTTTTTTTTTTTTTTTTTTTGGTGGGTACCGGGGGGACGACCTCAGGACCTCGCGCGCCAGGAGGCGCCCGTGCCACTGAGCGATATCACCGGCCCCTTTTTCGTATGTGGGATCCGGGAGTCGAACTCAGGCCCTCGCGCTTGCAAGGCAGGCGCTTACGCCGCTGAGCCATCTCACCGGCCCTTAACTATCTTTTATATATATTTTTTTTCCTTCTTTTCTCCATTCCCCCATCCCAGTTTCTCTTTCCTTTTGAACAGTTTCTTCCTGTTTTAAAGGTCTGAAATTAAAAAAAAAAAAAAAAAAAAAAAAAAAAAAACTTTCGCTGATTAAATATATTTATTCACCTAGAAATTTTCAGACATTGATAGAAGAGATGGTGGGTGCTCTTTTTCCTGATATATGGGAAATTCCATATTAGCTTTATGCAAATGCCACAGTGGCATTTATTCTATTGGGATCAAATGTTTAATGTTAGAACTACAAGTAGGAACAGAAGTTAAAAGAAATATGCAGCCTTTTCAAAGTTCAGGTCATCCTAGGTTTATGCCTGACCAAGTGCTGTCATCTTGATGAGATCAGTCACTACCTCCGCAACCACTCTTTATTCATGCATCACTGTGTCTACACAGGACCTACTGTGTGTCAGGCATCCTTTGGGGTAGTAAAGATGCCAGAATGGACAAAATGAAACCTTTTATTGGAATTTATATTCTAGTAGGGACTTGGACAACAATAATTTCACACGGAAATATTCCTATGAAGAGAGTGCAACAAAGGACTGTTAGGAGATTTGAATGTGTGGTGCGAGATATGCCGTTTTCAATAGGATGGCCAGGGAGGGCATCTTGAGAAAGTAATAGAGAAACCTGAATAGAGGAGAGAATAACCCATGTAAATATAGGTGTTTCAGGTACAGGGGGCCTAAAGTAAGAGGGAACTTGATTTTGTTTGAGGAACCCCAAGAGTCTGGCCCCTAAGGGAAGAGTGGCAGGAAGTGACTAGAGAAGGTTGCCAAGGGTCTCGGTATGAGTGCAGTGAATAGTGGTGTAGGGTTTGGAGCCATGTTGAGATGTAGTTTACATTTTTAAGGGATCAGCATTCTATAGGGAACAGACTAGCAGTAAAATGGAAAGAGCAAGCCAATTTGGATGCAGTGGTAGCAGATGAATGTTGGGCTGCTGCAGTGAGGTGACAAGTGTTTGAAGCCCAAACCTATTTTGAAGACGGAACCTTGGGGATTATTGCATTACTTAAATGTGGAATGTGAAAGATGGCAAGAATAACTTACATGAGTACTTGGTAGATTGTAACTGCCATTCCTGAGATGCACAAATCTGTAGAGTAGATTTGAGGGAGAAGTAGATACCCAGTTAAAATGTGGGACATTTTGATACACAGGTGCAAATGTCAAACAGCTGGATAAAATCTAGAGATGTAAATTCTGGTCTCATCAGCAAAGGAAGATAATATTTAAAGCCATAGAAGTCTGTAAGATAATCTAAGGAGAAATTGTAAATAGAGAAATATAGAATCCGAGAATCCTTCCTTTAGTAGTTGAGAGTACTGTATGGTGCTGAGAGCTAAGACACAGTTACGCTCGCCAGGAGTTTCCCTCAGCAGTTAGTATACATTAACCATTTAAGCCTTACAGTGCTGTGAGGTGAGCTCCCTAGGTGGGCAAGGTGAAGCATATGGAGACGAAGTGACCTTCCCAAGGTCACAGTTACAGATGGTGGAGCTAGAGTTCAAAGTAACAAGCTTTTTGCCATGACCCTTAGTGTTTGACAAAGGATACTGAGAAGTGCAGCCGGGAAGCTCAGATGCATAAATAGACATATTCTGGAAACCATGTGAAGAGAGTTCTAGGAGGCAGAGATGAACTGCCAGATGGCAGTGATGGGTCAAGAAAGGGCCGAGTCTTGCTAAATGAATTTAACAAAATGCAAATTCCTGGTGGCCTTGAGAAACACGGTTTTATTGAAGTGATAGTTTCAGAAACCAGTAGCTATATGTGGTGTGAAGAGAATGGGAGATGAAATGACTGTAGTTACGATTTTGAACATTGCTGAGATTCATTATACAGGGAAACAGATAGGGTGATAGCTGAAAGATACAGGGTGAGGGAGATTTTTCATTCCTAAAAATGGACAAAACTGTAGCATACTGAGTATTGGGAAATCCAGTAAAGGGGAGAGTTTGGTGCAAGGAAGAAGGGACATATAGCTGATTTGATCTATAGGTGAGAAGAGATAGAACCAGGATAGGAATAAAGGGCTTAGCTTTTGGAGCATAGATGGCCACGCCGGGAATTATTTGAATACAGGTGTAAGTAAACTGGTGGATTTTTAATGGTGGGTGAATGAAAAAGTGTTTTGCTAAAAGCTTATTTAAAAGTGATGAAGGGCCGGTGAGATGGCTCAGCGGCGTAAGCGCCTGCCTTGCAAGCGCGAGGGCCCGAGTTCGACTCCTGGAACCCACATACGAAAAAGGGGCCGGTGATATCGCTCAGTGGCACGGGTGCCTGTTGGCACGCGAGGTCCTGAGGTCGTCCCCCTGGTACCCACAAAAAAAATAAAATAAAAGTGATGAAGCAACTAGGATAAAATATGGTATATCCACACAGTGGAACGTTTGTTAATAAAAGGAACACAGTACTTACACATACTACATGACATGGATGAGCTCTGCAAAGCCAGTCACGAAAGACTACATATTGTATGATTTGTATGAAGTGGTTGAGAATGGACAGCCAAATTCATGGAGATAAGGTGATGTGGGCAGATGAGGAAGTTCAGGGTAGAATTGAGTGACTGCTAAAGCTGCAGGATTTCTTTTGAGAGTATTGCTCTAAAGTTGGTTTTGATGATTGCCTGATTCTGTGAATATGCTAAAAATTGAGTTGTGAATTTTATGTAGGTAAGTTATGGGCTGTGTGAACTTTACTAGCTGGAGTTGTCATAAAAAACACTTAAGAGTACACGGGAGATTAAGGCCACGTGCAGTAGACAGGACATGACAATGTAAGTGACGAGAAGATGTAAGTTTGCTGGCCAGAGTTAAAGGCACACTTGAGGTTGTAGTTACAAACATTGAAAGTGAGACTAATTAGCATGCTGGGGTTTGGGGTGACCCAGACATGTTTAAGTACAAGAGTTGCATTTAAAACCAATGTTGGGGTTTCTTCAGGCATCTGTGATGAGAGAACCATGGACTCGGAGTAAGGTAAGGAGGAATACAATAAAGGACATTGTCGGCATGAGCCTGGTGGGATTGAAGACTGGGCTAGGGTGATCCAGAGAGAATGAATGACCTGGAAAGAAGAGGAGGATCAGAGTGGGATAACTGAAATGAGATTCAGAAGTCATGCACGGATGGTGGAACATCCATTACCTCTTAGTGGCAGGGGCTGCGATAGAATGGAAGTCATGTCATTGGCCAAGAAGAGGCAGAGTGACAGACCCCCTTGCCTTGTTCACTGTGCCCTTCCTCCTAGCCACCTCCCTCACCTTTCCACATAGGAAGGAGGTCCCTGCTTTCCTTTAAAGAGTCCACTTACCTTTCATATCCTCTATGAAATTGCCCAACTAATTAGTGCAGTTGGTCCCTCCAGTATTTAAATCAGACCTTTTCATGTTCATTCAGTGTTCCATCTTTCTCCCTAATATGGCAAAAAGCCACCCAGTGTATTTATGTAGTTTTGTGTTCCCTATTTACATTCTCGTGAGATTTCAAGGTCCACATTGGTCTCTGTGAAATCAACCTCTTCCCTCCTTTTAAAATTATGAAACAGCTTTTTTTTTTTTTTTTTTTTTTTTTTTGGGTACCGGGGGGTTGACCTCAGGACCTCGCGCGCCAGCAGGCGCCCGTGCCGCTGAGCGATATCACCGGCCCCTTTTTCGTGTGCGGGTTCCGGGAGTCGAACTCGGGCCCTCGCGCTTGCAAGGCAGGTGCTTAAAAAACAGCTATTTTTTTTTAATAATCACAGGAAATATTCATGATTTGGTTATTTGGAGTTAAACTCCAGTGTATTTCTTGTCAAAAGTGTATATTAATATTTGGGGCTTTTTTGATATGCCCTAAAACCTTACTGTATTAAAAATTTTCAAAGTCTGTCTAATCCCTTTGTTTTGTGGCTTTTCTGAGCAATAAGGTGTATACTCAGCTTTTTAAGCATATTCCCACGGGGGAGCTGAGGTCCTCTTGACTCTTGGTATTGCCACGGGAAATGTATCATTTGTCTTCAAAAATTACTACTATGACTGTATTTTTGATGTTACCTTGACACCTCCATCCACTTACTCAAAGCAGAGAGCTGTGTTCTTCCATCTCTCAAACAGTCCTGCCCGTTAAATGTCTCAGCCCCAGCACCTTTCAGTTCAGCCTCTTAATCACTGTGCTAGATTTTTTAAGAACCTGACTACTCTGTCATGTCCTATTCCACCTTGCTAGAAGGATCTTTCAGAACATAAGATCATTCATCCCTGCTCAGAATTCCTCTGTACTTTCCTCCATCACTTAGGTAAAGGCCAGGTTCCCACTCTTGGCATGTAAGGCCTCTGAATTGCCTTGGCCCACCAGATGAACCTTTTCAGCCTTAGCTACTGTATTTCCCTGTCCTCAGTGGTCATCAGAAGTCCCTCTGTTGCATGTCTCAGTAACACACTGTAGCACCTTGTGTATCCTTTCCAATAGCTGCTGCTTTTTTTTTTTTTTTGTGGCTACCGGGGGTTGACCTCAGGACCTCGTGCGCCAGCAGGCGCCTGTGCCGCTGAGCGATATCACCGGCCCCTTTTTTCGTATGTGGGATCCAGGAGTCGAACTTGGGCCCTCGTGCTTGCCAGGCAGGCGCTTACGCCGCTGAGCTATCTCACCGGCCCACTACTCCTTTTTTGACCACCAATATCCACTCTTAACTCATATAGACCTTGTACATTCTTTCCTTCCTTTGAGCCCCAAACCAGACTTGCCGTGTGTCTCCCTCTCAGATGCACACTCCAACTTTATCTCAACCTTTGTGTTAATATACTAGCATGTGCCATCTATCACAATTGAAATTTATTTGTTACACTTCGTCCCCTTTGAAAGATTTATGTCCCTGACCTCTTTAAATGAGTTAAAATGTTAAGTTCAGATTTTCAGTATGTGAATTTTTTAAAATTTATAACCCTAAAAAACTTTTCAGTGATATATTTCCAGATAAAATGAATTTCTGCTTTGCCCACTTGACCTGGGAAACTCATTATATATCCTACTGGTGTATGCATAATGCCAGTTTTCCTAATAAAGATTTCTTAATAAAAATTCAGTTTGCATGCCTACTAAAGGCTTCTGCCACCTGATACATTTTTAACTAAAATAGCTTCTATTTTAAAAGTAATACATGTTCACTTTAGCAGACAAAAAAAGGAAGTACAAATCAGTTGAGTTGAAGGCCAGGTCTGTAGTTGGAAGGCCATTTGGGCCTATGGGAACCTTCCATAGGGAAATCTATAAATTTTGTTGATCCATAGAGGCTTAAAAGGAAATTGAGGGGCCAGTGAGATGGCTCAGCGGCGTAAGCGCCTGCCTGGCAAGCACAAGGTCCTGAGTTCAACTCCCGGTACCCACCAAAAAAAAAAAAAAAAAATTTGAGCCCAATACATCTTAGCACTACTTACAAAGCAAAGAAGGAATTGATTTATAATATTTTAAGCAAATTCTAAATACAAAGTGTGGAATAAAATGGGCAGGTTTTTTTTCTTTATGAGAAATTGTGCTTTATGGGGAGGTATGTGTTTAGTGTGTTTACAGTTAAGCAATCTGTTTACTGTTAACAGTCAATGTACTCCCTCAGATACATGATATAAAGAACTAACAAGGTGTGTTTTCTGAGACTGAGGCTTACGTTTTATAAAGAATCGTTGCCCATTTTCTCTCCTCTGCCCAAGGTGGAGGTGGCCTTTGTACCCTTTGGCCGTTGTCAAGAGTGATAATTGAGGAAACCAAGTCCTCATGGGGAAATCGGGGGGAGAACTTTCCCATTGCCTTGCAAGAGTCACTTCCTTTTGAAGACTCATCTGAACTTACCATACTCTCCCCGGTTTTTCAAACATTTTAAAATTTGGGTTGGACCTTAAGCCCATAGGTGGATTCAAGGATACCACTCTGGCCTCCTAGTCCTTCAAACAGACTTTCTGACAAAAGCTTGCGGGAAAAGTAAAGTTTAGTTGGCTTTGAGTGTTTTTTATAATGAAATCTCTATTAAACTGTTTCTGGATATAAACACTTTGTGTCAAGTGTACAGAGGTTGGAACTATATACTGTTCCTTTAAAAAGTTGAGAGCGAAGACATGTTTTAGATGCTTTTGTTGTATTAGTAATCTTCACTAAATACTGCGCAAAAGCCTTTTTGTGTGCCATTGAGTTTCACTTCAGTCTGCAGTACAGTCCATGTGGTGGCCCTGTGTATATTTATCCTCAGGGATTTTCCTAACTACAGTCTCAAGTCTGAAGGGACTGAGTTATCACCTCTTTTATCCGTTTCACAGTGCCTGGCATTCTGTTGTGATAATTAGCATATCTTACCATCAGACCTGCTGCATTTCCACATGTATATACAGGTACATGTATGCTCAGTGTATTTTTTTTTTTTTTTTTTTTTGTGGGTACCGGGGGGACGACCTCAGGACCTCGTGCACCAACAGGCACCCGTGCCGCTGAGCGATATCACCGGCCCCTTTTTCGTATGTGGGTTCCGGGAGTCGAACTCGGGCCTTCGCGCTTGCAAGGCAGGCGCTTAAGCCGCTGAGCCGTCTCACCAGCCCATGCTCAGTGTATTTTAAGTTTTTTCCCAACTCCCAAACTTGACTTTAATCAATGATGGGTATTGGAGGTGTTAGGATGTTTGTCACTTTCTAAATAGATGTGTGGAATAATAATTTTAGCAGTTAACTGAGCAAGCACTGAACTTAATGTATCTTTTTCCCATTTGATCCTGACAAGTGGATAGTGTTATCACTATGCCCATTTTATAAATGAATACCGAGGCACATGTCCAGGATTACTCTTGAGCAAGATTATTTTTCACTGAACATATTCAAGCATATAGAAGATGATATTTAAAGTAAATACTAAAGCCAGTGGTCTGCATGTTAAGAGTCACATACACTGGTATGGTGGCGCACACCTGTAATCCCAGCACTCAGGAGGTTGAGGCAAGAGAATCACCACAAATTCAAGGCCAGCCTGAACTGTATAACAAGACCCTGTCTCAAAAAAAGTCATATATACTGGTATCCTTGTTATTTCTAGATCCATTTTAGTGGTTAAGTCTGGTAGAATACTGGACCACATATTATGATTAGCAAAAACTGAAGTAGAAATCCTTGTTTACCATTTTCATGCTTATACACAAGATACAGAAATGTGTAGGACTTGAAGTTGACTCAGGTTGTCAGCCTAGGATACGTTGGGGGAAAAGAAGCTGAAATTAGTACTAAAGTATTGGGTCATTTTTCTGTTAGTGTCACACAAGCATTTCTGTTACCATTGCCAAATGATAGTCATAACCTATTACTTGTTCAGAGATTCTTGTGTATAACACTCTAAGAGAGAATGATGGATTTTGATGACTTACATAAGTGAAGACCCGAAACAAATCTTTTTAAGTTTTCCTCAATGGAGTGTTGAACTTGTAGGATTGTTTTAACAGAATGAGCAGCTCTTATGTAAATGGGAAAATAAATCTGTAAGTCATTAACATTCAGCAGCTCTATCAGTTTAGAAGTTGGGAAGAGTAAGTAGAGGTGCGTAGATAGCTGAGCATTCGACATTGTTCAGCAGTCCCTATGGCCTAGCAGCTTACACATTATGCTGTGCTTCCAAAAAGAAATCGTAAAATAAAGTTTACATTTGTGTATGGATATTTGTTTTCTAAACATTAGTGTTGGAATGGTGCATACTTTTAACTACAGGAGTCATTCTGGTAATGTGGACTAAGTGTGCATAGAAGCAGTCCTCTTCTGGATTTTGTTAGGTCAGTGACCTCTTTCTTAAATTCTTTCTGAATTAAGAAAAACCACCTTCACAGGGTTGAATAGTTATTGATAGTGAATGCAGTTCTTTATCTCATTGGGATTTAACACATTGTGTTTCTCAAATGTTTTAAGTATTTGAAGTGGTGAAACAGTTTCTCATGAAGGCTACGGATTTTGACATATTCTTCAAAATGTTGGAGTCCACCTATGTTAAGTACTGAGCACAGTGCTCTCTGAAGTGGCAGGCCTTAGGGTGTTACTGGGCCTTACTCTGGGTTTGGGACTGGTTGGCACCCTGCATGAAAGTGAAGGTTCTGGACTGTATTTCAGTTTGCTTTAAATTCCACAGGGAAATGGCTGAAAACAGAATGGCGTCTTCTATGGCATTTACATTTTTTTGTTGTCTTTTAGGCACTCAGGGAGTTGCACCTGGTCCTGTAATTGGGCTGCAGGCACCATCAACTGGTCTTCTTGGTGCCCGACCCGGCCTCATCCCACTTCAGCGCCCTCCAGGAATGCCTCCCCCTCATTTACAGCGGTTTCCTATGATGCCACCTCGCCCCATGCCACCACACATGATGCACAGAGGGCCACCACCAGGACCAGGGGGCTTTGCAATGCCACCACCTCATGGAATGAAAGGGCCCTTTCCTCCACACGGGCCCTTTGTTAGGCCTGGTGGAATGCCAGGGCTTGGGGGCCCAGGACCAGGCCCTGGGGGTCCTGAAGACAGAGATGGAAGGCAGCAGCAGCAGCAGCAGCAGCAGCTTCCACCGCCGCCGCAGCAGCAGCAGCAGCAGCAGCCCCCACCACAGCAGCCCCCACCTTCACAACAGCCACCACCAGCTCAGCAGCAGCCACAGCAGTTTAGAAATGATAACAGGCAGCAGTTCAATTCAGGTAGAGACCAAGAAAGGTTTGGAAGAAGATCTTTCGGAAATAGGGTGGAAAATGACCGGGAACGGTATGGGAACCGTAATGATGACAGAGATAATAGTAATCGTGAAAGGAGAGAGTGGGGAAGAAGAAGCCCTGAGCGGGACAGGCACAGAGACTCGGAAGAGAGAAATAGACGCTCTAGTGGGCATCGAGACAGAGAGAGAGATTCTAGAGATAGAGAGTCGCGTAGAGAGAAGGAAGAAAGCCGGGGAAAGGAAAAGCCTGAGGTGACAGACAGGGCCAGTGGTAACAAAGCCACTGAACCTCCCCTTAGCCGAGTGGGCAACGTAGACACTGTTTCAGAACTCGAGAAGGGGGAGGCAGAGGCTACTGTGGTAAAACCTCCTGAAGAGTCACCTGCTGAGGCTACCTCATCCGTTGAACCCGAAAAGGATTCTGGCTCAGCAGCAGAGGCTCCTCGCTAGAGACTGCAACTTGTCAAAATGTGACAGTGACACTTCTGGAGTGTAGAGCTTGAGGTGTACAGATGCTGTATCATATTTGCTCCTGCTATATCACAGCCCCTCAGTAGTTGGTGGGGAATTGTAAGCAATTTGATTGCTTCCCTTCTATTTAAAAATAGCTACAAAATAACAAAAAATACTGAAATATGAATAAATATTACCCTTTTTGCTGTAACTTTTTAAAAGTTTTGACTTTAAAAAGTTTACAAATCGTAATTAGAAGTGCTCTCTATTTTTTTTTTTTAATTTAAGACAAGGTAACGGTGAAAGCTCCTCAAAACAATAGGGATGTTTTTAATAAACTCTATTTTCGTAACAAACGTTAATGTGTGCTATTCTTCCTACACTGCATTAAGGTGGAAAAGGATTGTTCACCATCAAAAGTTTGAGCTGTTACTGTATTAGTGTCTAAATTAGACTGACTTGATGGACATTCTTATGTAATTCTCACTTTCACTTGTGATTAACTTTTAGCACTTCAGTAAGAAAAATTAGTTTTAATGTTAATTGAAAAGCTTGTGTTTGTAATTTAGCCAAGGTTTTCTTTTTCCACTGGCTTTGTAGTAGTGTTGTCCTAGTTAATTTGTGAAGAGATTTCACTGGAGAAAAATTGGATTCCCAACATTACACCTTGTACTATTGTCTGATAGACTGGGCATTAGAAGGTTGGGTGTTTAGGGTTTGTGGGTTCTGTTTTGTTTTTTTGATCCCATTAAATTTTTCAAAAGGGTAAGAGAAAATCGAGGTTAACATATCCAACCTGAAAGCTTTTTGTTTTACTTTATGTAAGGATTTAAATGAACCTATTGTTTCCCATAAGCCTTGCCTGTTGCCTTTACCTTTTTTTTTGGTGGGTAGCGGGGGTTGACCTCAGGACCTCGCGCACCACCAGGCGCCCGTGCCACTGAGCGATATCACTGGCCCTTTTTTTGTATGTGGGTTCCAGGAGTCGAACTCGGGCCCTCGCGCTTGCCAGGCAGGCGCTTATGCCGCTGAGCCATCTCACCGGCCCGCCTTTACCTTTTTAACTTCACTGCTAGGCAGAGGTTGGCAGGTTTTTGCCACATTTAGTGCTTTATCTTCTCTGCTTCAAATGGTTGGGTTGTCTGCTGGTGAGGTAGGCTGGTGGTACAGTGGTTGCCTAGCACGTGTGAGGCCTGGGTCCAATCCTTGGTAGCGAAAAGAAAAATAACTAGGGAAGTAATTGTAGGTTATCCAAGAAGCACCACATGAAAAACACCAAATCAAGCCTGTATCTCAGATAGTACAGAAAAGCATAAAACTGCTAGCCTGGCACCAAGACCCAAGTGTTACACAGCCTATTGAAGCTTTAAGCCATGCTCATTTCTGTACTGAGCAGTTCACTTTTTCTTCACCCTCAACCCCAGGTGAAGCTGCTTTATGACTGGGTTTTGAATAGTACTCTGCAGCAAGGTCTTTGTTATGACAGAATGTATTCTAGGGTAATATTCTTGTATACCTACCTGCCTTTAAAAAGAAAGTTCCATTTCATATCTGTGGACTTACAAAACTATTTTCACCCAACAGAAGTTTTGAAGTCCTAACTGAAACTGCTTTTGGAAAGAAACACTGATTATCAGTGTCGATTTGAAGGACTTTCAGCTTGTATTTCCAACTGAGAGCATTAAGACCATCCTATTTGCATATGAAAAAAAAATCCAAAAGTACTAACTGGTAGTATGATTACACTTGAGGCTTCCCCAAGATAGTCCTTGTATTTGAATCCCACATAATGCAGCAAATTACACTAATGTACGTTAAATACCGTTTTAAAATTCTCTACCTGGTTATTTTAACCACTATGACCATACTGCTCTTTATCACATCTAACACTTGAAACACTAGCTGTTCCTCCTAAATGACATCCTATATATTGCATAGTTCATATTTATCAATAGGATTACTTCTGTTCATCAGAAATACGATTTTCAATCAATTAAACAACTGTAATCCAGATAGTCAAACATCTGAATTAGATTAACATTTCATTTAAAAGCATTCTTATTTCGAATTACACAGACATTTCATTAACAGGGTATATAAATTCTTATTTTTCCATAGCCAGACCCACAAGCAAACATTTTGATTTCCTCTTCCAATACTAGAGTCTATTTATTTAGAGAGTCAATCTGAAGACAGATACTCCAAAATCCACCTTGAAAAGTTCTAGCAGGCAGGTAAATTACTCTTAGCTAAGGGCATGACTTCCCTTTTACAAGTTCACTAAGTTACCAAAGAACTTAAACTGTACCATCTGCTTTTACAATAAATTTCAGTACTTTATGAGTCACGTTTCCCTGAAGGTAAGAAAGGACAACCTATTTGTCTAAGATCAAAGTTTAGGATGCCATAGCTAATGGACCAGCTGCTAAAAGTTTATGCATTTTGATGGCCTAACTTAAAACACAAAAAGTGCGAAGGAATGGTCAGTTCCATTCAAGTTGTGTATGTAAAATGAGTATGAAAGCTCATTTAGAATTTTGATTTGGATACTTTAATAGGCTTAAAGTGCCATACAGCATGTTTATTCATAGACTTGAATGAGCATTGTAGAATTTCAGACAGTAAATTTAATATCCACATATCATCAAGTCTGGCAACATACAGAAATCATTGAAACAGACATTTTAATCGAGTTTTACCATACAAATCTTCCAAAGAAACATAAATCAGTTCTCGTTACAGAAGTACTTTAAGCAATTAAGAAAAAGTCACACAAATTACACTTTTAAGATTACAGTGTTTAATGTTTTTCAAGTTAAATTTCTATAACTAGCAGGATGACATGAGTGGCTAGGACTCGGGCCACATAGCAGGGAATGTTTACTGGGCAATCCCAATTACGCCACAAGCCAGACGACTTCCAGCATTTCCCGTCTTTGTACTTTCTTCATTTCCACCTTTGCCCAGGTCATCTGGTTTTTCATGGACCTTTAAAAAGATTAAGAACATTTAACTGTGGGATATCAAGTAATTAACACCTATTCCCAACAATATTCCAAAGATGTCTAAGAACAATTAATATTAGAAAACAGTATGTTAAAATAACCCTACTAGTAGAGAAATAATACTGATATTTATGCTAGTAGTTTAAAAGTAGAAACTTCTACATAAAGATTTTCCTTGCTGGTGCAAAGACGTGTTACCTTGAAACACTGGGTAAGTGTTGCTATTTCCTACTTAACAAGCCACCACATGTTGCTCTTAATCCTCCCCAAAACCAAGAGTAACCTTACCTTAGTTATAGTAAACTCAAAATTTCATTCCCAATTAACTATAGGCCTACAAATAGGCTATACTATGAATACTTAAAAGTATTTAGCAACAGTACTTTTGCTAAAGTTTTGTACGTCGAACATTTATAAATTATTTTTCTGCTTCACCAATAGGGCTGAAGAAAATTCTAAGGCTAAATGGCCAGCTGAAACAAAGTCCCTACTGAATGTTAACTGCCCCAGAGGGAGGCATGAAGCCCATGCAACCCCCCAGGGGAACATGAGAAGAGCCCTCCCACGGGGTAAACAAGAATACTAATATTGAAGTCCATCCCAAATTGTAGACTCAACAAAAAGAGTTGAAACAGGGAATGAAGGAAACAGTCATGGCAAGAAAACCTAGCTGTTTAGAACTAAAGACCACTGTTTTCCAAATTCATGTCTAATATGATCGAATGTAACCTGCTTTTTACTGTGTCTCAGGAGAACAGTGTTCTTTCCTAACCTAGATAAATGGTTTTCACTGTAATCATCCAGTAACAAAACTGCTTTTCCTAATCTGAACTGAAAGTACAATTTACGTGACTCTTTAAAAACCAGGAGCAACCATCTATGAAGTGATGAAAAGATACATGATGTGTATTACAAGAAATATTGGGCCAGTGAGATGGCTCAGCGGTGTAAGCACCTGCCTGGCAAGCGCGAGGGCCCAAGTTCGACTCCCGGAACCCACATACGAAAAAAGGGCCGGTGATATCGCTCAGTGCCCGCTGGCGCACGAGGTCCTGAGGTCGACCCCCCGGTTCCCACAAAAAAAAAGAAAAAAAAAAAAGAAATCTTACACGTATCCTCCTTATATGAAAACTTACCACCATCGTGCGGCCAATGATGGAATTCACTCCAGAGAGTGAGATCAGAGAATCCTCAATGGATACCTCGGCCACACCATCTGCGCCAGCAGTCACATTGCCCAGGTCTCCAACGTGCCTGACAGTGAAAAGGCATCAGATGGGTTAGAACTGGATTCCTCTGATCAAAAGAGTGCATGAGCTAAATTAAAACGTGAGTCAAACATGTAAGTGTAGGTCTCAGAGTATTAGCAAACAAGATTACTTTTCCAGATTGACAAGTCTGAAAACACAAATTCACAAACAAGCAGCTAGATACAGCTCTTCGATCAAGGCTTTCGGTCCGCACCATGATAATGGTCTGCGAAGTCATGGGAGGGGCATGAAGTACCAAACTGCGAAGGCTCAGCTACTGAGTTATGCCTACTAGTTATTTGCATAGTTAAGAAAGATACCTCCTAGGCCTGTTTTAAAAATTAATCCTTGTTCTTAAATTTAGTACTTTCCTGAAAGGCTTTCAAAAATCTTACACATGGAAATGGGAGTCTCAACTAGTTTTCAGTACCAAAATTTTTACCTACATAAGCTTAAGTTTCACAGCGACATTTATTTTGCTAATGGTTGACAGTACTGTCTTTCATGATACTTCTTGTGTTAGTTCCCTTTGGCACTTGTATTAGTTCTATATTCAATAAATGCTACAAAACCAATTGTTTTAAGTGTCCACATTTGTCAACTCCTTAGCCCAGGGAAGAAGGCATTCCAGCATTTGGGGATGGGGGAGTTGTATGGGAGACAAAAATTCAAAAGCAGAGGTAGGGACACTGCTCAGTTATCTTGGTTTTTGCAAGCAGTGCACCATGTTAACCCCACAAAGCCCTTGTCATTACAGTATAAGAGCTAAGCATCTTGTTGCTCACCTCTCTTCATCCTTTGGCCCACCATGTTTTTTGGATAGAGGATTAAAGTGAGGACCTGCACTGGTACAGCCTGTTTCCAGAACAAAAAAAAAAAGCTAAATCGTGAATCAAAATAACAATAAATTCTAACAATAAAGTGACCACTGCTAAAACGTCCAATGAGGAAAGCACTGAGCTGCATCACGATTTCTGGGATAATAAAACCAGGAAGCAACACCTTGGGCTGGGAGTAGAGACAGGTGCTAACTACTGACACTAGTCAAGTTAACATCCTTCTCTGGCTTTGGTTTCTTCTTTGTAAAATACGGAAGTCAGACCTCATGTTCAACGGCTCTTTGATAACTAAAATCCCATGATTATGATCCTGATTATGACCTCTAAGAAGGTGGCGTGCTTTATCTCCCCAACAATATGCCACCAAGATGTTCTGCCTGCAGCCTTTACTTGGTGCAGGCTGCATATTAAACCGCACCTATGTCCAAGGGCCAAAGCTACTGCCCTGCACAACTCCTGGGAGCGGCACTCTCATCACAATGGGTATAAATGGCACTCCTGTGGGCCACAGGATGCCATCACAAAGACAACAACTGACAGTGCAGGAGGTTCTTTCATGATAGGGCTTTCTTCCTTCAGCAGCCAATGGAAAGTTTCCAGTCTTTACAGTTCCTACCCAGCCCCAGGGGAGTCCCACACAGGGACAGAGCAGGCAGGCTAGAGGAAGTCACTTAGCAAGTCAAGCTACAGAGCAATCACCTCCCAAATCAGAAGCAGAAACATCAAGTGTGGTCATTATGTAAGTACGGAGAACCAAACTATGGTATGTGTAACACATTCCAGCAAAATGAATCAAGTTCTCATCATAAGGAGTCTATACACAAAGGTCAGATTATTACTCAAATACAGTAAAAGAGCACCAAACACAATTTTACCCATAATGTTTTGTTAAGTTGCTTCTAATCCCAAATTGAGAAAAACCAAACTCATTCCAAAGCACCACTACCTTCTGTTAGGTTTGGCACGAGTAAAGACAGAGGAGAGAAACTGAGGGAAGCCTTTATTGCTGGTGTGGAAGGGTTGCAGTAGAGTGCAAGAGACCCTCAGAGGAAGGAGCGCGAGAGGACTTTATACATAGTTTTTTACGCAAGCTCAGGGGCGTCACATCAGAGGGGGCGTTTGACCCAGGGACTGAACAATATTTGGCGGGCACGCAAAAAGCAGGAAGTCTATCTGGTGACTGGATAAGAACACAGAAGTCTCTTCGGGTGGGGCAGGCTGTTGTCCTTTGTGTGGGTGCTATGTTAGGCAGGCGCCATTTTAGGAGTAAGGGGACCATTCACCTCCTATCTTCAGTCTGCATCTTCCCCTCATACCGGGCATTGAACCCCTGGGCCTGCCCATTGAGCTAGACTGCCCAACTGTGTATTTTTGTACCACTGTGGTTTCATGCTGGGTGTGGCACTGTTCTTACCCAGTGTACTACAAACACACCAGAGCCTGTGCCTGAAGCAGCCACTTTCAACCCCTGGTTCACAACACCTGGAAAGCTAAGGTATGGGTGGTCATTACACCCGCACATCACCTACCTTGTGTGTTATCGCCAAACTGATGGACATGGAACCCGTGCTGGCCTTCAACCAATCCTGTAATGCGTCCCTTTACCACAACTGGCCCGTTTGCCTTTATTCAAGAAAAAGTACATTAAGTTTAGTAGCCAAAAAATACCACCCTATTCTACTGCAACTGATGGGAGCGAGTCTAGTCTAAGCAAAGGTACCACTGAAATCTAGGTAACTTTCCCTGATAACAAAATAAGGACACTAAAGCAGGTGGGAAAACCAAAGCAGTATCGCATGCGTTTCAGGCAGCAGGGCTGATGGTGCCACATGGCTACATTCAGCAATCAGAGGAGTTACTATCACAGCTCCAAAGTGACCTCAGGAACTGAGAGAATATACACAGCAACCACACCACACAGTGAGACACACACTGCTTTGTTTTTAGGTTGGCTTGTTTTTTAAATAGCCAGGGTCAACAAGTACAAAATTAAACTCAAGCATCAGTTCTCTCTCCCATGAATTTCAGACACCTGTGTGCAGGAGGGGCTCCTGTCCGCACTTTTCTATAAACCACTTTAAGTAAATCTCACTCATAAATGCTCACTCCTGGTTTTTAAATCATGAACAATGAAATTTTCCTCCAGTTGGTAACCCTAAGATTTGACTTGACAAATATTCCTGCGACTGCTTCTTCCTTTTTTCAGAAACTACACTGAGTCTTCACAGTACAGCATTAATTCTAGAAAAACTCAAATGTGAATTTTCCCACCCAACCACGCTGTTACCAAAGCAGAGACACAAAAAGGACAGGTTCTTTGAAACCGTTTAATGGGTAATGCAGAGCACTTTCAAGCAGTTCTTCAAAAAGCAGGCTGCATTGTGCGACACAACCTACAGGGACCATGCTCACCTCCAGCGAGTGACACAGGCCTGGACAGCAAAACAAGAGCACAAACTGCCCCCGGCCAGTGCTGTCTTGGGTTAAGGGAGGCCTACCAAGAACCTATCTCCAAAGCCTTCAAGATAAACTAGGAAACTGGTCCTAGAGATAAAAAAAAAAAATTTCAACTTTTAAAACTGTGCTGTTAACCACTCCGCAGGCCAAACTGAAAGTTTATAGCCAATGAACTGCATGTGCCAAGCTGCAGAGCTGCAATGCTTAACTATCCAAAGGTCTTTATCAAGTACAAAGGGCACGAATATGAAGTTTGGAAATGAACTTTAAGACCCATGCCAGCTGCTCTGGGCAAATGGACAGCCGTTCTTCACACTCCTTAGCGGCCGCGGCCTGGGGGACAGGTCCCTCAGCGGCTTCCTAGGAGTCACAGTACTGGTGAATTACGTGGCGAAGAGAAGGGGGCAGTGGCAAGTCTTACAAATGAAGCACTGCAAAATTTAGCCAAATGAGAAAATATAACCTTTTCCAGAATATGAAGAGACCAATTAAAGAAGAAATTAAACCCACATATCAGTTCTCTCTTGAAGAAACTGCAGAGACTTGCATACACTATTTCTGTTCACTCATATATTAAATATTGTCATTGTCAGGCGGCGTGTAACAAAACTTCGCGCCAAGTTGGTAATTCCACTAACGTTGAGCGGACAGTCTTATCACAAGTACCTTCCTTGCGATACACGGGCTTTGCAATATTACTGACGAGTATTTCTGAAAATATGTTGTACAAGACTTGTTCAGAAAACTAGGGCTAAGGGTATAACTTAGCAGTACAGAGCATGACTAGGACCTGATTTCAACCCCCAGCACCAAAAAATTTTTAAAACTTGTCTTTATCTCAGCAACCTGCCTACTGGTAGCGCAATTTTAAAGTCACTTTACAGAGAATTTGGCTGAAAGAACGCTGCGAACAGTTACGAAGTGCCAGAGCCATATAATGGAAACTTCAGGTCCGTCAATTTCCAAATTCCACACCCCGCCCACTGTACACAGGTCTCAAGCCTACATGCGTATTAAAACCACTCTGGAAACTTAAAAAAAGCAAAATAAAAAAACACTGCAATGACTGCACCAAGACAAATCTTTCTATAATTGGTCTGGTGCTGGACCCTGGGAATCTACTTCCTAAAAGGCCCCAAATGAGTGCACTAGGCACCGAGAAGAATCGCAGGCCTGGGAAACCATCCAAGTCAGTAAGGTCTCCGGCTTCTGGAGCCTTAAAACAGGAGAAGCATCCTTGTCCAAGGCCACCTTCTTTGTCCCTGCGGCCTGAACACGACCCAGAACAGGAGGGTCCAGCACTTTCCACGAACTTCCACATAAGCTCTCTGCTGTGTATTAGTTTCTCACAATCATTATATGATATAGAAACCATTTCTAGCCCGACAGCTCTAGGCAAACAGTCTGCAGACCTCGGACCTCTACTGGGCACTGAAGTCCGAAAGACAGCCCCAGAGGATAACGGCCGCGACGATCCCCAGGCGGGCCCCGCGGCGCTCCGCTCCTCAGCCCCGGAAATTGGACTGCGCCACTCAAGGGTCCCCGGGATCCTCCGCAGCAAAAAGCAAAAACGAGCCCACCAGGAGCGGCCAACGCCGCCCCCGAAGCGTCCGCTCTCCACCCCCCAGGCGGCGGCCGAGGCCGGAGGCCAGCACGACCCCCGCCCGGGGCCTGCGCCGCGGGGAGGCCCGAGAGCTCGGGGCCCTGCCCCGCCGCCCCGCCCCGCGCGGCCGCGCCGTGACTCAGCACCTAGCGGGCGCACGCGGACAGCGATGCGGGGCGCCCGGCGCGGCCCACGGGGCGGGGGCGGCCGGGCAGCCGGGCCGCGACGCGCTCCGAGCGCAAGCGCGCGGGCTGGCGGACTTCGCCGCGGGCCTCCGCCCCGGGCCTTGCCTGCTGCTCGAAGTGGATGACGCCCTGCACCGGGCCGTCGCCCTTCAGCACGCACACGGCCTTGGTCGCCATGACTCGCGGGGTCCGCGCGCCGGTCCGGGGCCGAGGACTGTACTGACGCCACACCACACTGCAGGAAACACCGACGCAAACCGGGCTGCGAGCGGCTGGGCTGCTTTATAGGCCGGACCTCCGCGCCCGCCCACCCTGGCCCGGAACCAATCGCCGCCCGCGGGCTCTGCCCACCTCCAATGGCGGCCTCGGGACCGAGCGGCCGGGACTGCGCGGGGCGGGGCTAAGGGCCGCGTGGGGAAACTTGCCCTGAGCGCCGGGACTCGCTTTACCAAAACCGCGCTCGGGAAAGCTCTAGAAACCGAGCCGCGGGAGAACTACCTTTCGCCTCCGCTGATCGCACTGCGGAACCCGGGAAGATGAGGTCTACACGGTACACCTGGGAGATCTGAAGCCTCTTTGTCCAGAAATGTAATTAGTTAGGACTGAGTTTGGTCATCTCGTCTCATTTGCTGTTTAGAAATCAGGACCCGTCAAGATGGATGCTTTTTGTAGTTATCATTTGTATTGTTTCAGGTTGTCTGATGGTGTTTAAAATTGATAACTTTGAGGGCCGGTGAGATGGCTCAGCAGCTTAAGCGCCTGCCTGGCAAGCGCGAGGGCCCGAGTTCGACTCCCGGAACCCACATACGAAAAAAGGGGCCGGTGATATCGCTCAGCGGCACGGGCGCCTGCTGGCGCGCGAGGTCCTGAGGTCGACCCCCCGGTGCCCACAAAAAAAAAAAAAAAAAAAAATTTGATAACTTTCAAACCCTGGGGTCACCTTTTCTTTGCAATTTTCTTAGTCCCTGGCACACAATTACTCGTTTGGTTAGCAGAATTTTGGTTTTTGGGGGGGGGTTCTTTTGTTTCTGGCCAGGGCACAAGATACCAAAATAACTTTGATTGGCTTCTGTGCCTCTCCTGTGTATGTTTGTTCTAAGGCCACACACTCAAGGGCAAGGATAGAATGCTTAAATAATTTATGCCGCCTCTGTACAACAGAAGAGAGAAACAATCTTTCAAGAAAAACATTTCAAAAACATAAGGTGAAATGAGCAAACAACACGAATTATTTTCGTGGGTTTTTATAAAAGGATCAACATGTTTACGTGTGTGCTCAGCAGCGTCTAGAAAGATCAGGGCTACCTCTCCGGAGTGCGAATAAACTTCCACTGAATTGTTACAGTGCACACGCATCAGTCTGCAACAGCGTTACTTTGTCATACACTTTAGTCAGAAGCGTTTTTAAACCCATAGGGAGGAGAGAATTCATCCTGCGTCCCCTGGGTGTTCCGGGGGAACCACACAAATGGCCCACTGTTTTCTGATCAAGAGTACGGTTCACCTAACCTGCAAGCCACACTGCTTCACGTGAGGGGCTCCTGGAGTGGCCGGTGGCAGTGCCCTGGCTCCCAAGGTCTGGGGCTGGTCCTCCACAGTTGCACTGGTGACTTGTTTGTTCCCTGGGGAGCACCTCTGCATTGGTGGCGTTCCTCATGCCTGGTGAAATGCAAAAAACTGGGGACAAGACCTGACTCAAAAGAGAAGGGGGGAGAAGTCCTGAAAGGACAGGTTAAGAGACAGAGAACAGCCAGACAGGCGCTGCCCTCGGACCACGCTGAGGGATTTCTGTTATGTTTGCTTTGTCCGATTTAAAGTTCCCATCTCAAAAAATAAAATAAAATAAATTTCCCATCTCATCAGCAGATATCAGTACAATCCACATTCCCCCTGCTGCTCAGAAGGCAGGATTCGTTTTGTGATTTTTTTTTTTTTTTTTTTTTTTTTGTGGGCACTGGGGGGTCGACCTCAGGACCTCGCGCGCCAGCAGGCGCCCGTGCCGCTGAGCGATATCACCGGCCCCTTTTTCGTATGTGGGATCCGGGAGTCGAACTCGGGCCCTCGCGCTTGCCGGGCAGGCGCTTAAGCCGCTGAGCCATCTCACCGGCCCTTTTTTTTTTTTTGAGACGGAGTTTTGCTATGTATCTCAGCCTGGCCTCAAAGTTATGGATCCTCCTGCCTCAGCCTCCTGAATGCTGGAATTACCAGTGTGCACCACCACATCCAGCAAGATTAAGTTTTGAGGAAAGCAGAGTACTGAGGTCTGAATCAAATCCAGTGTGAAACAAGAACAGAAACTGCTCCAGTCATATTCAGGATACACTTTCATTTATTTATTTAGACCACAGAACTCTAACGCATCCTCTATCCGAAGTAAGCAAATAACATTATGTACTTCCTCTAAGAAGTGTGTATATTTGTAATTTGCCTGTTGTGTTTACTAGTATTCTCCAGACAATTAGCATATGCTAAGCAGTTACCTAAGCACAAATGCCAGCCAAAGGGCTTTTGCCCAAGGTTAAAGTTTCTTTGGGTTCCAGGAAGTTCATCAGATTACACTTCATTGTAAACTTGCCAAGAAAGCAGCTCACAGATATAAAAAGCTGCCTTAGGATAGTGAGTTACAACTCTTGGGCTGTTCAGAGGAAGCCTGAACAGTCCTTGGACAGGGAAGGGCTTTGTGTCCTGAAGATGAGAGGCATTCTCATCTGGTTTGGTTTGGTTTGGTTTGATTTTTGAGACAGGGTCTCGCTATTAGTTCAAGCTGGCCTCAAACTCACGGCAATACTCCTGCCTCAGCCTCCTCTGAGTGCTAGGATTACAGGTGTGCGCCACCACACCCGGCATGACAGACATTCTGAGGGTCTTTCCTAGTTCCACTCTCACCCCTGGGCATTTGGTGCCAGGCCAGGCCCTGTTCTGTCCCTCCTCAGGCGACATCTCCCAAGAATCAGTACAGCTGAGAAGCTGCTCCCATGCACCCTCGCCTCTCCTAGAACAGGGTTAAGGAATTGCTAACTATGTGATACCGTGCTTAATAGTATTTGTGTCTCCTAACTCCAGTCCCCTCACCGCCTCACTGTTGGGCTCATAAGTCCTTGCTGAGGAGGACGTTCAGTGGCATCCCTGGCCTCTTATCGTTAGATACCAGTAGCATCCTCCACCTGTGACACCTCCCAGGCTGTGACAACCAAAAATGTCTGCTGACAGTGCCTAAGCACCCCCAGTTGAGAACCATGTTCTAAAACACTGAGGGAATACCCAAGACACCAGGATTCCCTGCCCAAAGAGCCTTGATTTTGTGCACAGGCCAAGGGAGGACTGTGCTCGCAAGGCTGACCAGAGGCCCCTGCTAGTGTGACAAGGACCAGGGGTGGGGAGAGGAGGCAAGGCCAGTAACAGGCAAAGTTCAAGAATTCCAAATGTGAAGGAACCTGCCTTCAGGTCCCTAAAAGGCATTTGTTGAGACAGGAAGATTGGATATATTTTGTTTAGCTGTGTTGTTTTGATTTATGACATCTAAATACTTCCCATAGGGTATGAGGGCCTCTTATGTTTTGTCTTAGTCCTGCAAATGTTAGGGCAGGCCTGTTCCTTCCAACCTTGGCTTTCCACGATCCATGGCTTTGGGGTGCTCCTACCGCTGTCATCTAGTCATAGATGTTTCAAACGGGAGCACGCCAGGAGAACTCGGACAGGGAATTTTGAAAAGTTCACTCTTGTGCCAGGTCAGTTTCACAGAGGCATTTTCTCCAAGAAGTGGACAGACTCCTACAGTCGCTTGGATCCTTTTCCACCCTGGGATGTGGGTTGAACATGACAGCCAGAATGTGGCCCACGCAACCCAGAGAGACCGAGTGGCGTGGAATGAGGAGGAAGTATGGGCGTCTCCCGTAGACCGCAGTGCGTGCTAAGGGCGAAGCAGAGTTTAACGTGGCATTCTGGCATTCCCTAGGGAACACTTTGTGCTTGGGGACCTCTGTGGCCAAGAGCTGAACAGATAGAGAGGAAATTCACTCTCAGGTTTCCATTATTTGCCATTTCCTCCTCGTTATTTCTTAGGACTCTCCTTCCGTTTGCCCCTTTATCTCATGTTTCTCTTTCCATAAATTAGTTTTTCTTCTGTCACCCTCACTGTTCTCAGGAAGGATGCAGTTTTCTGTAAACCTCCTGCATATACTTCACAGAGGGGTTGTCACCAAGATCTCTGCTCCGAAGTCTTCCCCATCCGTCAGAACTAAGTGAAACCCAGATGACACAAACTACAAAGAGATTATTGTCTTTGAGGTGTCTTTTTCAGTCCTGAAGATTGATACCAGGGATTGGAATTTGCATAATTCTGAGTTAGCTCTATATGTAACCACCTGGACAATGACAATGTCATATGAAAAATTCTAATCCCAGGCTATTCATCCCTGCGCAGTCGGCGGGAAGGTAAATTCATTACAGCCACTATGGGAAACAGTACATAGTCTTTCAATGTAACTACCACACTGATACCCCCGTGCTGGGGTTGTGTCCCACGGCGATGAAGAATAAAACTGGATGGGAAGGTGGGGTACAAGCAAATTTATTTAAAACCTATAAAAGCAAGGAACTAAGCTCCCACTGGCCAAGACAGGGTGCTCAGCAGGATGCCCAAGAATGTTCTTTGTCTAGGGTTTTTGTTGTTTTATATGCAGGTACCGGGAGTCAAACTCAGGACCTCACACTTGCCAGGCAGGCGCTTATGCCACTGAGCTATATCCACAGCCCCTGTCTAGGGGTTTTTAAGGGGTTTAGAAGGGAGCACTGGCCATTGGGTAAGCACTATGATCTCTACCATGTAGGAGACTACATACATTTTAGCGCCCAATCTACATAGTGTTTATCACCAGGCTGGGTCTTGGCCCAAGCTTCACCCACCCCTCTGTACTAGGCTCACTGACTCCTGTTGCAGAAAAAGAACTTCGAGGACACTCCAGAAAGAGAAAAAAGCGAGTAAGACTTATTAGTCAAAGACAGAGCAGAGGGACTTATTATAGAGTGAAAGCAGAAAACATGCTTTATTGTAAAGCAAAAGCAGATAGCCCTCAGGCAAATGATCCTGGGAGGGGGCCTGAAAAGAGTTGCCCCAAAAGGGACTCCCTGCTTAGGGGCATTTGCACTCAAAAATGACTACATTGCCAAAGTTATCAGTATAAACACAACAAAGACTTTCTGTAGAGGGGTATGACTGTCTCGCTCCCGGGGAAGAAAATTTTACCAATCTAAGGAGGACTTTGTGTGTGGGTCCTCTAGCCTTGGTCATCAGCATGGCCTTCATTGAATCTCTCTCACTCCCTCATTGGCTTGGCCTTTTCCCAGCCATCTGTAACTCCCTTTGCAGGACCCTGCTCACTGCCTCCACACACACACACACACACACACACTGCCCAGCCCCTGCACCTTACTTTTTAAATGCAGTCAATGTAGGGCCTTAGGTAACTTTAGCTGGGTCCTGGAAGTTGCAGTCTTTTTATGAGGTGCAACTGTTAATTATGATTTGTCTCTCTTTTACCTATCTTTTATTTTTTTTCTATCCTACCTCAGTATTCACGCAGTGTCTATGCAGGGCCATGTGCCCTTGAGCCAGTGGCCCACCTGATCGTGCTCTGGGGGGTCCCCTAGAGCCACAGGTCAAGATGTTTTTGTAAGATCCCTGGAGGGTTGTGGCTCAGCAGACTGCACTTTGGGCTTCTTGACTCCATTTGGGGGTTACCGTCCTTACTGCATAGTAGAATCCTAACTCCTGTCACTCTAATTCCTATTATAATAAGGCCCAGCAATCCATTTGTTGGGTATATACCCAAAAGAAGCAAAATCAGCACCTCAGATATCAGCATTTCTCTTTTTTTTTTTTGGTACCAGGGAATCGAACTCAGGACCTTGTACTTGCCAGGCAGGTGCTGTGCCACTGAGCTATATCCCTGGCAATATCAGCATTTCTATCTTCACTGCAGCATCATTTATAATAGCCAACTATGGAAACAGCCCAAGTGTCTGTTGAGGGACAAGTAGATAAAGAACATGTGGGGTGCGCTAGTGGGGAAGTGGGAAGGTGTAGGACAAAGGCTACATACTTGGAGTTATACAAGAAGTACAGAAGGAGGACTATCATTAACTATATTGTGTGCTATACTGAAAATTTGCCAAGTGAGTAGAATATAGGTCCTTTTACTATACCCGGAAAGGCACTATAGAAAACAATGAATATATAAATTTTCTTAACTGCAATAATCATCTCAGGTTGTATATCATCTGAAATGATACAGCATGTGTACACCTGAAATATATATAACAAAAAAGTTAAACTAGGTATATTTGTTGTTGTTAACATACTTCAAAAACAATATTTTATCATTAATACCTAAAGAACTGTGTTCATTTTATCTTCTTTAGTAATGAGAGTTCTGAGATTATTTGAGTACTTCCTTCAAGTTCATTTATCCATTCTCTCAACAATATTTGGCTGTCTACCATGTATCCAACACTTGACATTATGGATGAAACAGAACAAAACAGATCAAAACTCTTGTTAGGAGAGGGAGAGTCCCATGGGGCATCTTTCCAGGTTCTTGGTGTCCCAAGTATGTGTGAGAGCGGTCAGGTGAAAAGGCTCACAGAGGCCCTGAAGCTAGGGGAAAGGAATATTTTGTATCGAAAATTCCCAGTTATTTTTCTTTCATGCAAATAAGGCATTGGGAAAGTCAGCCTATCAAAAACATACTTGGCATCAGGCCATGTAGAAACTGGCCTATCAAAAAACTCATTTGGGGGGGCCGGTGAGATGGCTCAGCGGCACAAGCGCCTGCCTGGCAAGCGCAAGGGCCCGAGTTCGACTCCCAGAACCCACATAAAGGGAAAAAAGGGCTGGTGATATCGCTCAGTGGCACAAGCGCCTGCTGGCAAGCACAAGGTCCTAGGTTCAACTCCCAGTACCCATATAAAAAAAAAAAAAAACTCATTTGGCTTCCCATTACATGTAAATGAAGGATCAGACATAGTATCTTTTGATTGGTTGTGCCTATATGCAAATGAAGAATTGAAAAGAGCATCTTCTGATTGGTCCTGTGAATAGCACCAGATTTAAGTGAAGGATTGAAAATAGCAAGTTTCTGATTGGTTGAAAATAGCACTTTTCTGATTGGTTCTCTGTAAAGTGATGATGGCCTTGCTGTACTAGAAGTCCCACCCCCCCGGGGGGGGGGCCTCCCCTCCCTCACCCTGTGGTAGAATTCTTTTATTTGTTTTTTATTTTTATTTTTAATTTTTTTATGTGGGTACCAGGAGTCGACCTCAGGACCTCGTGCTTGCCAGGCAGGCGCTTATGCCCCTGAGCCATCTCACCGGCCCTAGAATGTTTTTTTTTTTTTGTGTGTGGGTACCGGGGGGGTCGACCTCAGGACCTTGGGCGCCAGCAGGCGCCCGTGCCGCTGAGCGATATCACCGGCCCCTTTTTCGTATGTGGGTTCCCGGAGTCGAACTCGGGCCCTCGTGCTTGCCGGGCAGGCGCTTAAGCCGCTGAGCCATCTCACCGGCCCCCATCTAGAATTGTTTTAAAAGTTTCATCAGTGAAGATTTTTAGGAATGGTGCAAAAATTGTTACTTAAATTGAGACAAATGATACAAAAGGACATATTTTACTTAGGATAATTAAATTCCCGAAAAGGTGAATTGAATCACATCTTTTCCACACTGGTACAGTAGTCCCTCGTATACACTGGGAATACTTCCAAAGCCATGAGCAGACGTCCAGTGCCATGAATAGTACCAAACCCAATAAATACTGCTTTTCCTTTTCATACATACCTATGAAAAAGTTTAACTTATAAATTAGGCAAAGGAAGAAATTAATAACAGTGACTAATAATAAAATAGGACAATTATAGCAATATACTGTAGTTAAAGCTCTGCAAATGTGGTCTTTCAAATATCTTAGTGTACTTTTATCCTTGCACTTAAAGGAAACACTTCAGGGTTTCCCTTTGGCATCTTCAGGTGGCCGTATCTCCATTCTTGCACCGTGGGGCAAGTACAAGAAAGACTACTTGAGGCCAGGCGTGGTGGTGCATGCCTGTAATCCCAGCACTCAGGAGGCTGAGGCAGGAGGATCAGTGTGAGTTGGAGACCAGCCTGGGCTACAAAGTGAGTTCAAGGCCAGCCTAAACTACATAGCAAGTACCCTGTCTCAAAAAAGACAAAAAAAAAAAAAAAAAAAAAAGAAAAAGAAAAAAGGGGCCGGTGAGATGGCTCAGCGTCTTAGGCGCCTGCCCGGCAAGCGCGAGGGCCCGAGTTTGACTCCCGGAACCCACATACGAAAAAAGGGCCGGTGATATCGCTCAGTGGCACGGGCGCCTGCTGGCGCACAAGGTCCTGAGGTCGACCCCCCGGTACCCACAAAAAAAAAAAAAAAAGAAAAAAAAAGAAAAAGAAAGAAAGGTTACTTGAACACAAGCACTGTGACACCTTGACAGCAATCTGACAATTGTGACAGTTACCCAGTGACTCACGTAGTACAGACAGCTCAGATGCACTAAGGGATGATTCATGTCCCAGGTAGGACAACTCGAGATTTCATCAGGTGACTCAGAACAATATGCAGCTTAATACTTATGAATTGTTTATTTCTGAATTTTCCATTTGGTACTTCTGGACCACAGTTGACCAAGGGTAACTGAAACCTTGGGATGCAGAACCATGTTCTTCTCCCAAGGTGGCGCCGCTGGCGGGGGTATAGCTTAGCAGTAGAACACACCCTCTCAGCATGAGAGAGTCCTTGGGTTCAAGCCCCAGCACCAAAAATATTCTTAAAAAGATGACATTGATCCTAAGGGAAGTAAACCGTTATTTGGTTAAATAACCATAACCAGGTTTCTATCACATGCAGTTAAAAGCATTTTCTTATTACTAGAAATGAGAAGCCACCAAATGAGTTTTAGCAGGGAGTAGCATGATTATGATTCATTTTCTCTTTTTAAATACATTGGTTAAGGGCCGGTGAGATGGCTCAGCGGCATAAGCACCTGCCTGGCAAGCACAAGGGCCCGAGTTCGACTCCCAGATCCCATATATGAAAAAAGGGCTGGTGATATCGCTCAGCGGCACGGGCGCCTGCTGGCGCGTGAGGTCCTGAGGTCGAGCCCCGGTACCCACAAAAAATAAATAAATAAATATATTGGTTAAAATTTAATAGTTTTTAAAAAATGCTGGACTCTACCCTCCGGTATTTTTTAGGGGGTCTGTTTTGCTATGTTTTTTAAAAAATAATTTATAGTCCCCCAGAGTGCTGAGATGACAGGTGTGTGCCCCAGGCCCAGCTCGGAGATGACTTCTAGTTAGAAACTCTTGGTAGAAGAAAAGGTGATATAGTAATACTGTTACCAGGTTCTGGGGTCCTATAGGCTCTTTTCAGGGATTCTTTCCAGCTCCTTGGTGTCCTGAACAAAGAACTGGAAAGGACACATGCAAAAGGTAGCCAGGATTTGCATTTATTAAAGGTAGGAATAGAAGTATGCTCTGTAGAGTAAGAGCAGGCCAAGTAGAGGTAGGAAAAGAAATACACTCAGCAGAGACAGAGCAGGCCACTGAGAAAAGTTTACAGTGGCCACGTGGTTTATGGTGGAAGTTTTTTATATCCTTCATCCTACAGGCTGATGTCAAAGTTAGTCTGTCCTATGAAAAACCTGCTTGGTTTTCTGCCAGAAGAATTGAAGATAGCACTTTCTGATTGGCCCCAGGTGCAGGGCTTGGAAACTGTATTCTGCTCATGTGTCCTGGATCTCCACAATTGACAGCTCACACCTACTTGCTCAACTGGCTGGCAGCACCCTAATCTCCTACCTCAATATAGTGAATGTTAGGTTCAAGAAACACTTGTCAAACTGGGTGTGATGGTAATCCCAGCACTTGGGAGGCTGAGGCAGGAGGATGGTGAGTTCAAGGACAGCCTGGGCTACATAATGAGACCCTGTCTCAAAAATAACAGAACAAAACAAAAGGAAAGCAAGAAAAGCCTATCAAGTGAAAGATGATGTGTTCAGCACCAGCCTGAGAGCAGTTTAGGGCACTCATAACAAGACAGTGCAAGGACATCCAGCTGCCCAGAGGATTCTTAGTCCTATCAGAGACTCAGCACATTGTTCCATGATCTCATCGCCCATGCTAGAAACTTCCCGGAGGTGTTAGTTACCCCAGGCCTCACAGTCTTTCTCCAGATTGCCCTCCTCCAATGTGCCTGGTTCTGTGTCCCCCTGCTAAATGCTCTTCCCTCCCTTTCCTGCCATTCCACTCCAGAAAAGGCCCCGGGCGTTTGGTTGTCGAGGTCAGGCAGCAATGGGGAAAGGCCTCAGCAGTATCCAGTCTGGTTCTAGACTGGTAATGGCTGCAGCGTGATTATTATTATTATTATTATTTTTTTTTTTTTGGTGTTGGAGATCGATTGAGCCTAGGGCCTTGTGCATGCTAAGCATACACTCTACCACTGAACTACACCCCTACCCCTATAGTAAAATTCCACACTCATTTTGTGACAATAAACTCTGGATTTCTAAATGGATGCTAAAAATATTTAGAAAATCTTCCTTAAGTAAAAAGTTTGCAAACCCATTATAATCTAAGATAGGTGACTCAATAATTCATTGTCCAAACTGGGACATCTTGAAGGCAAAATAGACTGCTTCTAATAGTAATGTGGCAACTACAAGTGTGGGTGAGGCCATCTGAGGCAAACCAGCACTTCCAGTCACCCCATGCTAAGGCCTCAAGAAAATCATCTCTCGAACTCAAAGCATTTACTTCTTCTTCTTTTTTTTTTTTTAGGGGTGAACAACTACTTCTCTCATAGGACAAAAAGTCTGGTAGCTCCCACTTGGAAGTGGGATGGTACCACCGAATGTGATTGAAGAGGAAAACAATACAGTGGATTAATATTTCAAAACATCGTCTTTATCACACATCCTAGTATTATCTACCTGGTACCACAAGGGCCTTGACTGCTGAGTAGCCACAAAATAAACCAGTGTGTGTTGCCTCCCCAGGTATAATTATCCACCAGCTCTGCTGAAAATTGACCTTTCTCCCTATCCCAAAGTGTGTTTATTTCTAGGCATATCGAAAATATCAGTTCTCATGTGTCCGCAAACCATAATGTCAGCTGCAGCCTCACCTGGCATCTCTCCTGTTCTTCTTTTTCTGCTCTGGCTTCTTGTTCCCATTCATCATCCACAGGAGTGAGCCACTTTAATTCCATCACAGTTACTGCCCACCATCTGGGCTCCCAATCCCATGCCAGAGGTGCTGCTTCCATATACTCGCTGCCTCTCTGGTCCTGGCATGTGGCTGGGTCTGATGCCAAGGTAGGGAGGACAGCCTTCTCCAGCTCTATATCACACCACCCCTGGGCCCCAAGCTTGATGTAATTTGAAGACAATGCCGTAGGATTTGCAGACAATTAGGATGTTGGGAGAGAGGAGTCCAGGATGACTCCACGGTGCTGGCCAAATGCATGGCATTAGTATTCATTAAGATGGCTAGGGAGGAGGGCAGGGAGGAGGAGGAAGGGGATGAAAAAAGAACTGAGATGTGTGATGTACATGTACCAACTCCATAGGAGGAATGTAAACATGTACTGCAAACATGTACTACTAAGAAAGAAAAATTGAAAAAAAGCTGGTTTACTGGAATCGATTTTCAGTGGAAAACAGACTTTCATGTTAATTAAAACTTTTGAAAGTTTGGAATTTATCTGGAAAAAAGTGAAACTTAAAAATGTGAATAACTTTAAAATTCTTTAAATGTCAGGCTTGGTGGCACATGCCTGTAATCCCAGCACTCTGGAGGCTGAGGCAGAAGGATAGCTGTGAGTTTGAGGCCAGTCTGGGCAACATAAGCGAGTTGAAGGCCAGCCTGCACTACATAGGGAGACCCTGTATCCCAAAAAACAAAAACAAAAATGAAAAAAATCTGTAAGTGTCTAAGATTTATGCTGTATCATAAACACTGTTTTAGAATAAACCAAGAATACACGAAAAAAAAAAAAGATGATTGGAAAGACTGTGGGTGGAGCAGCCTTGAGAAAAAAGATAAGTAGTTTCATTGTGGACATAGTTTTGTCCATAATATCTCTTAGCTATCTAAGAAAGATAATAATGGGCCTTCCCTTTCAATTTATGCTTAATTACTATAGACAGTTGAATTGAAACAGAAAGGTTCTTTCCTGGTTGCAGCAGGTACTGTTGCTTTCCTGCCCAACCCCCTTTTCCCTTTCTTCTTCTCTGACAGACTCCAGATTTCCTTCCACTGTCTGTCCTTCCCTTGTGGCCGGAGGAAACCTTGATAATCTAAACCAATCGTAGTCAGCCCATTCTGCTTGATGAGTTTATGGCCCGGCCTGAGACCTGCTCAATTGTGATGACTGAGATCAAGGGGAAGTCATTTGGAAACCTCTGGGAAATGTTCTTCTTCTTACAAAAAAAGATACACAAAATGAAGAACGTGCCGGGCAACCATCTTGCAGACATGATGGAAATTAAACTGAGTAAAAGAAGCCAAGGATAGAGCTTTACAGATATCTCACTTCTAAAGTAAGATGGGGTCTTTACACTTAATCGTTAAAGCATCCCAACTGGTTCACAAAGTCAGGGAGGAAGAAAAAAACTTTAGTCTGTTCCTAAATACTTTAACTCGATAAACTGAAGAGGAAATTACAAGAAAGTTCAGGGCAGTAGATTAAGATACTCAATATAACACTGGCACCAAGTCAGAGCAATGCCAGGAGCAGGGCAACTCCCAGTGCGAGAGACTAACTTGGTGAATGAACCTGAATAAGGAACTGCTTGTTTGGGCAGAGGCCTCCCCTTTTGCTCTGCCGAGAAGGCAGGCATTTCACAGGGGTGCTGGTAGCAACACCTCACTGCTGTGTGGTCTCCTTCCTGCTACTACCTCTTCCTTCACCCACGAGATTTTCCTTTTGCACAAGAGTCCATGAATAGTTTCCACACTCATTTCATTTTGTACTCACGAGCACCTGCTCTCAGGAATCCGTATTATTATCTCCATTTATAAGCTGAGAGTTTAAATTATAGACTCGGAGACAGTAGAGATGGCAATGCCCAGACGGGGCCCCAGGTTTCCTGCACTCGAGGCCGGCACTCTTTGAATCATCATGGAACTGGTTTTAGAGCCTAACGTGACATGTAGTCATTGCTCTTACTTGATTTCTCTCATTCTGCATATTGAATATAAGAAAAGTAACCAAATATCACAAGATATTGCTATTGATCATGTATCTTAATTCAGCAACAACAATAAAACGGGAAGCATTTAGGGTAGGTTTGCTTTTCTTATATTAGTAAAAATAATAGCTTTTCTTCCTGTCATTTGCTCAGGATTCTTTTACCTTCTCCACATTTTGTATGTGTTTTTTGAGTTAATCTTTTAGTTTATTATAGAAATGGGTTCAGAATAACGGTGATCCCAGAAGTGATCTTTTTACTATTCTTTGCAATGGACGGGTTCTGAGTTCTATCCTGACCCTTGATATCTACACTAACTTTTCATGGAAAGGAATGATATGTTTGTCCTATTGTGAAACTCCTTGTTTTCATGGGAATAAAAACTCTGAATTCATTTAAGATGAGAAATACAGTCCAATTGTACCAAAGGAGACAAGTCTGACCAGTTCAACAGGGTGAAAAAGTGGTTCTTAATAAGTTGGTTTGAGGATGAGTATGGAATATCTTTGTTTTTAAAAAATGAGAAACCCTGTAGAAATGTTAATAAGCTAAATTTTCAAAGGACAAACCATGTTTTAAATGTGCCAGGAGGTTAGACCATGACAAAATATGTCTGAGGTGAAAGGTGGTTTGTGTTCTTATTATTTCTGGACACATTTTACAGTGAAAAGAGAGACAGGAGATCTGAAATCAGGTATTGATTCTTCTACTGTCTGATGCTCTTGGATCCCAATTTCTCCTCTACAAGACGCGAAGTTGAGTATTGTAGGTATATGGATTTCTTGTGCTGCCATATAAGTAACCAAAGGTAGTGGTTTGAAACCACGGAAATTTATTGTCTGATGCTTTTATAAGTCAGAAGCCTACTACTGCATGTCTCACTAAGCTACAATCAAGACATGTGCCTTTCCTTATCTTTTCCAATATTACTACTGTACTACTGCTTCCTTCACATTCAAAGCCAAAGCCGGAAATGGCCAGCTGGGTCTTTCTCATGTTGTATTGTTCTGACACTGATTTCTGACTCTCCCAGACTCTCCCAGGCCTTTTTTCTTGGAGCTGGGGATGGAACGGAGGGCCTCACACAGGCTAGGGAAGCATTCTAAAACAGAGCTCTAACCCCAGCCCCTCCTACTTCTGCTTTTAAGAACCCCTGCGATGACACTGGACCCACCTGGGTACTCCAAGGACTGTCAGCTCTTTAAGGTCATCCGATTAGCAACCCAAATTCCATCTGCAACCGTAATTGCTCCTTTGTCATGTAATCTATATTCATAGGCTGTGAGAATTAGGATGTGGACACCTTTGGGACTCACGATTCTGCCTGTCATACTAGACAATCTCTTGGGAAGTTTCCAATTCAAATTTTTATCGAAAATAAAATCAATATAATTGTCCTATTCTATTTTAGCCTTCAAATGCAATTAATAAAAGCTGTACAGCTAAATTGTAGGGAGACAAATGCAGTGCTATTTTACTTCTTATATTTTCATTTATTTTTGTGACAGGGACTATATTCAAATAGTCCAAAACTCAAAAAATAAAAAGGAATATATCAAGGGCATCACTCCCATTTCTTGTCATGTGTATGTACCACTTTTTATTGAAATCCATATTATATTCTTTTTCTAGAGCTGCCATAATAAATCACTGTAGAATGACCTAAAATAATAGAAATTTATTCTCCCGCAGTTATATGGGATAGACTTTCAAAATCAAAATGGCAAGAGGACTGTGAATCCCTCTGAAGACTTTTGAGAAGACTCTTTCCTTGGCTGCTGTAGTTTCTGGTGGCTCTAATTGTTCCTTGGCTTACAGACCCATCACTCCAATCTCTGCCACCATTGTCAAGTAAACTTCCATGTATCTGTTTCCAAGTGTTCTCTCTTGTTTTTGTTTTTGTTTTGGTACAGGGGGCTCGAACTCAGGACCTTTGCACTGAGCTATAGCCCCAGGACTTTTTTTTATTTTTTTTATTTTGAGACAGTGTCTCACTAGGTTGCTAAGTTGCCCAGGCTGAGTTTGAACTTGCAATCCTCCTGCCTCAGCCTCCTAAAGTGCTGGGATTACAGGTGTGTACCACCATCCCCAGGCTCTCTCTGCTTCTTATAAGAAGCATTTAGGGTCCATGCTAATCTTATATGACCCCACTTTAACTATACACTCTGCAAAGATCTTATTCTCAAACAAGGTCGGTCACAGGTCAGTCTTGAACTTATCTTTTTGAAAGACACAGGTCAATCTTATGATGATGGATGTGTATATGTGCATGTTTTTAAATTTTTACTCTTAGAACAAGTGTTGTGCATTACGGACTTGTGCGTGTATTCTTATGACTTGTGAAATGCTTCCAAAATGCAAATTGCTAAAAGTGTCAATGACACTCATAGGTTTTTGCCAAATTCTGCTGAGAAATGGTTGCATGCGCTTCCATTTCTATGTTGTCATTGTTTCCCTAGAGACTCACACAACCACCATCATATCAGTCTCTTTATCCATCTGAGAGGTGAGAAAGAAAATCTCATTTTTAATTTCCATTTCTTTGATTATTCATGCACATGGATACATTTTCACGTGTTTAGAGATTCTGTGTAACCTCGTGAATTGCTAGTTGTTTCCTATTCCCCATGGGGTTGCTGGCTTGTTTTTCATTTAATCTATTTTAAACATTTCAAATGCTTTTTTGTACATTAATATGCCTTTTATTGTTGTTGTTCTCTCACTTGAATGGAACTTGATCTTTCACATAAACTTGAAGCACCAGATTATGTGAAATTATATAACCATAGTAAAGGGGTATTAGCCTCTCAGTGTTGAAACTCTGGTGTAGCTGTGATGTATAAGAAACGCTTAATCATTACAGAACCTGTGATGGGTGTGACATATGGGCACACAGAGAACAGTGTACAGCTGCACTGGAAACACGCCTGTTTCATCTGATTTCTTTTTAAGGTGTGTTTTAAAGTATATCAGACTTTATCTGACTCTGTGAGACTGTGCACTTTATCTGAATCTGTGAGAAGGTAAAAATCTCTTTCCCTGTTTTTTGTTTGTTTTCTTTTTGTTCAGTTTTGCTTTTTGTTTGTTTGTTTGGTTGGTTTTTTGAGACAGGGTCTCACTGTGTAGTCCAGGCTGGACTTAAACTCACTATGTAGCCCAGGCTGGCCTCGAACTCGTAACAATCCTCCTGCCTCAGCCTCCCAAGTGCTGGGATTACAGGTGTGCAGCACCATGCCCAGCTTTTCCCCATTTTTGAGTGAGAATGCTTCATTAAAGTTAACAAACTCTTGTTTGTTGGATGTAAACATCCAACAGACTACCTCCCCATCCTGACTTTCTCTACTCAATGCCCCGTACAGCAAAAAACAAATAAAATGAAGTTTCTGGGTATTAAAAAGAAATCAAAGCTGGGCATGGTAGTACATGCCTGTAATCCCAGTACTTGGGGAGCTGAGACTGAGGCAGGATAGATAGTTTGAGGCCAGCTGGGCTACATCACTAGTTCAAGGCTAGCTTAGATTACATAGCAAGGACTTACACACACACACACACACACACACACACACAGTAGTTGCCATGGACTGGGGAAAAATAAATGGGGAGTCACTAATCGAGGGGTATAAAGTTTCAGTTAAGCAAGTTGAATTGGCTCTAGAGCTCTGCCGTACAACATTGTACCTATACTTAACAATACTATATTGTACCCTTAAAGACTTGTTGAGATAGTGTGTGTGCTGTATGGTGGCTCAGGCTTGTAATCCCAGCACTTGGGAGGCTGAGGTAGGAAGATCGTCATGAGTTTGAGGCCAGCCTCGGCTACACAGCGAGACCCTGTCTCAAAAGATTTGTTGAGATGGTAGATTTCGTGCTGAATATTCACATACCAATAAGATCCCCTTTCTCATAGAAGTGTGCCACAAATTGAGCAGTGTGACTAAATCTGCTCTTGACACCTGAAATAAAATAAAATAATTTCAATATGAGAAAAATTTTAAATGCTTAACAAAATATTACTAAGCCAAAATGTACAAGCTATAAGCTTCATCCCTGGTTGAGAACACATTGAGGTTTTCAGTGCTTTCAGTGCCTTTTTCTCCAGACCTGAAGCCAGCTCACAGGGGAAATTTCTGTTTGTGTGTGTGTGTGTGTGTGTGTGTGTATGTGTGTGACAGGGTCTCACTATGTAGTGCAGGCTGTCTTGAATTTGCTTATGTAGGCCAGGCTGGCCTCACATTCGTGCTTCAATCTCCTGAGTGCTGGGATTACAGGTGTGCGCTACCACGCCTGGCCCATGGGTGAGCCTTTCATCAAAATTAACCTTGACCATCTTATTTGTCACTAACCCTCCAGTACCAGCTCAGTGCCAAGCACAGAGTAAATCCTAATAAATATTTGATGAATAAATCAAATTTGGGTATGAAAAGAAAATGCAAGCTGCTCTGTTCTTCAATTCTGCATTTTGCTAATGAAAAAAACATTTGTGCCATAGAAATCAAATAATAATAAATGCTGGTGAGGCTGTGGGGAAAAAGGAACACTTCTACACTGTTGGTAGAAATGGAAACTAGTACAACCACTATGGAAATCAGTATGAAGAGTTCTCAAAAAAATAGAAACTAGAAATTCCATTTGACTCAGCTAATCCCCTTCTAGGTTTCTTCCTGAAAGAGTTAAAGACATCATGTTACAGTGATACATGCGCACCCATGTTTACAGCAGCACAACTCATAATAGCTAAATCATGGAAGCAGCTCATATGTTCATCAACAAAGGAATGGATAAAGAAAATACGCACTGGCATACTACTCCACCATAAAGAAGGGTAAACTTAAGTCATTTGTAGGAAAACGGATGCACCTTGAGATCACAATGTTAAGGGAAATAAATAAGATGCACAAGCTTAAATATCATATGGTTTCTCTTATATGAGAAACCCAAATTAAAGAACAAAATAAAAGAGAGATAATAGGAAATAGAGAAATAGAACTTTCTCAAAGGGAAAGGGGAACAAGAGATGGGAGAGGGAGGAGAAGGAAGGGAGATGAAAACAAAGGAATTAAGATGTGTTATGTACGTGTACCAGCTCCACACAAGGAATGTAAACATTGTGTACTGCAAACATGTACCAAAAGAACAAAAGAAGGAAGATCAAGAGATGGATACAGGGGGGAGGGAGGGAAGGGAAGGGAGATGAAAAAGGAGAAAGAAATCAGCAGAGTATGTGATATTTACTGTTCATTCATGGAGATGATCGGTGGAAACTCATATGGAGGGGGTTAGCCAAGATGCTTGGTGTATTAATCAGCTTTCCCATCACTGGGAAAAAATGCCAGATACCCACAGCTTAAAGGAGGGTTTATTGGCCCAGGGCTGCCCAGCAGGACTAGAGTTCAGATCTCCTGCCTCCCTACATAAGACGGACTTATTCTGGCCTCCTCTATTTGTACCACATAAAAATGTGTACAGTCCTTGTGTGGAGTTGGTATGTGTACACAACACATCTTAACTCCTTTTTTTCACAGTCCATGTTGGTTGTCTTCATAGTGCAATGGCAAGCAGAAACACCGAAACGATACCCAGAACTTGGAGGCAGATTTATTTTACGTCAACAGGCACTGATCGGGATTGTTCCCAGAATATCAGGCCCTGATCTCTGGTGGTCCAGGGCTTATATGAGATAAGCGAGCAGGAAGTACAGAGGCAGAATGGCTTGTCAATTGGGGGTTGGTTTATACAATGTGCATCATAGTGACCAGCTATGCATCACAGTGACCAGTCATTTCTAAGAGACAGGAGCAACTGGAACTAGAACGGGAACCATTACCTGGGCAACTAAGAAACTGAAGTATGCTGGCGGGGGGGGGGCGCATTTTCTGTTGTAATAGCATGGGAGAAGAACATGGTGGAGGAAAGTTGCTCATCCCACGGCAGCCAGGAAGCAGAGAGAAGGGAGGAGCCAGGCCCAGGAATGCACCCTTCCAGGTCACATCCCCCAAGGTCCCACCTCTTCGTACCCGGCCCCACCTCCTAGCAGCATGTTCAGCTATGAAATCCTGGATGGATGAATCTACCGATGGGTATAACACACCCGTGATCCAGTCACCTTCCAAAAGCCCCACCTCTGAACACATGAGACTTTGGGGGACACTCTATATCTAAACCATAAGATGCAGAGCTGTAAAACTGGCAAAAGTATCTTAGTGCCACAGAAGCCCAACTTGCTGGCAGATTCCCTTTAGAGCAGCCAATGTGACACAGTGAAGGGTGGTCAAGTTTCAATTACATTGCATCTGTACTGAAGAGAAAGAGCCAACCGTGAGATGACAAATGGGACAGGTCTCGTCTTGTGGATTAATCCACAGACCTCCAGATTTAGAAAACTATTGACAGTCTCCTCCCACCCAGCTGAAGTCTCCAGCCAGAAATGTAAGTGGCAAGTCCCTTACATTCCACACGGAGCTATAAGGGTATCCCGCAAAAGTTGCCGAGAGGTGGCTGGACCAGTTCTTTGCCCTGGACTCCATCCATTCCTGCAGGCTATGTGGGAGAAGGGGAAGATCTGTCAGCAAGATCAGAGTGAGCATTTCTCTGACGAGTCTGGTTGACTGGAGAGGAAAGGGTGATTTCACTGCCCAACTCAAGGCAAGTAATTGCTTCAAAAGAAGCCCCCTAGAGTGGGGGCACTGCCTGTTGGGAAGGGAGAAAGTCAGGGAGGTCTAAAAAGGGGCTGATGAGTGGAGACTGGGAAGAGGATTTTGGGGATGGAGGAGGACTTTTATTTTTCACTTTTGCTCTGTTCAGCTTTATTTTTTCCTTTAACTATGAATACCTATTGATGGGTTCATGCCCATATAAAGGCTGCTTGGCCATCATGGAGGTGCTCCAACATGGCGACAAGCCCAAAACAACAGCATGTCACCCACTTCCTCCTTCTTTTCCCCCAGCCCAAAATAAATTACCTCTCCCCCTTTCATGCACGCTCCAAAAATCTCCCAATCTCCTTCCGTTATGTCACCTTGCCTGCTCCTCCAAACTCCACCCCCAGCTAAACCCAATAAATGCTTTGTCCCACAGCCTCCTCCTCTGAAGACCCTCTGCATCCTACTGCAGCCCTCCCATGCCCCCGAATTAAAAGCTTCTCTCAACCTTTTCTTTGTCTTTACTCACGCCAGACCTAACACCTATTATTCTTGTAATTTTTTAGCAGCTAGTTATATTTATATTCAATTTGTTTAAGAGACACTTTGGCTAGGCATGATGGCTCATGACTGTGATCCCAGCACTCTGGCAGGCTGAGGCAGGAGAATTGCTTGTTCAAGCCCAGCTGAGGCAGGAGATTAGGGCAGGGCCAGCTGGCTGGGCAAGTAGGTGTGACCTATCAATCATGAGACATGTGCACAGAAAAACAGTTCCAATCAGACAATGCTATCCAGTTCTTCTTGTGTGAGATGAAGCAGGTTTTTGATAGGACAGCCAAGACCTGACAGCAGCCTGAGGAGTGGGAGACACAAAAGACGTGGTCATTAACCTTACTGCTACTGTAAACTCTTTCAGTGGCCTGTTCTCACCCTGCAGCCTCTACTTCTTTTCCTACTGTAACTGGCCCACACTCACTCTGCAGAGTGTATTTCTTTTCCTACCCTGCCTTTAATAAATGTAAAATCTTGGGACCAGGGATATAGCTCAGTGGCACAATGCCTGCCTGGCAAGCTCGAGGCCCTGAGTTCGATTCCCAGTCCCCCCTCCCCCAAAAAATATAAAATCTTGATACCTTTTTCATGTTTCTTGTTCAGTTCGTTGTTCAGGACAATAAGAACTTGGAAAGAATCTCTGGAAAGAGCATTCAGCATTCCAGGAACCCTGGTAACACAGCCTGGGCAACTTAGTGACTTAGAGCCTGTCTCCAAACAAAAAATAACAAAAGCTGGGGATGTAGCTCACTGCAAAGGCCCTGGGTTCAACCAGGAGTACTGCAAATTAAGTAAACAAATAAAATGTAAAAGCCACTTTGCATCTTGATGTAGGAGATGAAGGCTCAGAGAGTCTGAGTCATCACTTCTCACACTTCAACATGTGTACTTTTCTCTCATTGCTGAGACAAAATACCTGATGCCCAAAATTAAGGAAGGAAAGTTTTCTTTAGCTCACAGGTTGTGGAGGTTTCAGTCCATAATCAGCTGGCTCCAAGGCAGGGTGGCAAATGGCAGAGGGGCAGCCATTCATAGCAGCGGAAGACAGCAAAAGCAACAAGAGCAAAAGGGGAGGAGAGAGGGTGAGAGAGGAGAGGAAGGGAGGGGAGAAAGGGAGGGGAGAGGGAGGGAAGGAGGGAGAGGGAGAGAGAGCAAGGCAAGCCTCTTTCTGTCTCTTATATCTTATTCAGACTACTGGGATTAGGGCGGTGCCGATCCAATCAGTGCACTGATCCGGCAATCACCCACTTTTATTCCTTGTGTTGAACCATGGATCAATCACAAACTCTGGATTCAACTACCTCCAAAAAAGCCCATCCCCCCATGACCGCATGAGGCTTTGGGGGGTAATCCAGACACAAACCATAACACACCTGGACACCTTCACAGCACAGGCTCTGGGTCAGTAAACCTGGGGTGTGCCTGGGAATTCTGCATTTCCAGGAAGCTCCTGAAGCACCGGCCACACACATTAGGGGCAGGGAGAGGAGACTGACTTGCCCTGGTCTGTCCGGCAGGACTAGAGTTCGGATCTCCTGCCTCCCCAGACAAGGGACTTATTCTTGCCTCCTTCTTTCAGCTGTCTTGACCCCCGGAAATTAGTGCCTGCTAAGTGATGGCAGCCACCTGCATTGTCTGTTACCAGCTGTTATGCTGGCTGTTTCCAGCTGGCTGTGGGAAGATAGTTTATTTGGGAACCTGGCGAATCTCAGCCCTTAGTGAGTTATGCTTCCTCTTTGGCGGTTGTGTAACCAGTTATGTAACAGCTGCATTAGACCTGTCATTTGTCCTGGACAGGAAAAGAGCTCTCCAGGTAGTAGAGTCATTCACTCCCCCCTTCCAGACCTGGGGCCACTGACGGAGCTGCTGCTGACAGAAGGACCTCCTGACCCCACGGAGCCAGTCTCCAGGGCCCCACAGGAGCCCCTGTGTGTGGCTGCACACAACCAGCTTTGGGCTCCTCTGTGCCTGACTCTGCGGCACCACCCTGCCACCGTCGTTGCACCCCAACCCTCTCTACCCCCTCAATTAGGGTTCTTATTAGAGATGGGGAAACTGAGGCTCCAACCCATTAAGTTTTTGTGTAAGTTCACACACCTAGAATTCAAAACTTTGTGTCACAGTTGTGTTGTCGTTATTCTATTACCGGGTTCTAGGGGGCCGTGGGCTCTTTCCAGGGTCTTATTGTCCTGGACAAAGAATTGCACAAGATAAGCAAGAAAGGTAGTGAGGTTTTACATTTATTAAAGGTAGGAAAAGAAGAACACTATGCCCAGTGCCTGTTGGCCACTGAGAAAGCTCACAGTGGCCACAAGGGTAATAACTGATGTCTTTTGCACTCCTCATCTCTCAGGCTGACATCAGATCTAGGCCAACCTATGTAAAACCTGCTTGATTTCCTGCCAAAAGAATTGATAATAGCATTCTGTGGTTGGTCCCAGGTGCAGGGCTTGGGAACTGTTCTGCACATGTGTCCGGATTTCCACCCTGGACGGGTCACTCCCACTTTCTCAAGTGGTTGGCCAAGCCCTAATCTCTAGCCTCAGTTCCACTATGCTGAAAACCATGTGGGTTACCAGGTTAGGCGCCAGCCACGGAGAAAACCCTAGGCGCCTTTCTGGTGGGTTTTAGCAGCACAGCCCAGGCCTGGGTCCTTGTCCAGTCTCCACTTTTGGGTGAAGATTGTAGCCTTCTTTATTTCCTGTAACTGAAACTTCTATTTTGAACATTAATTTTGTTGAATGTAGAAGGTACATCTCAGCCAATTCAGTTCATTGTAGATTCCACATTTTCTGGGCCAAGTCAGAGAATGCTAAGCTTGCCTCTTTAAAGGGCAAACTTTGGGCACCATGACACTTCCTCTCAAAACCTTGTATGGTCAAAAACTTCTCAAGATGGGTGGGCCCAGCCAGGTACCTTGCTGGGCCATGCCTCGTGTCAATCACCAGCTATAGATCCTTCCATGATCCCAGGAGCTAAGAGGCCTAGTACCTGCTCTTATTTTCCATGAGCTCTTCTCACTTGCCTGCTGCCGCCCTAAGAACAGTACTTTCGCCTCTTTCACTTTGAATAAATCTTACTCTTCTTACTCCTTTTGAGTATTCTGCTCTTTCTTTGTCCAGGATACCAGAAACCTGCAAACAACTCCCCCAAGATCCCCCATGCAATAATACTCCTGCCTCAGCTCCCCACACAGCTGGGCTGCAAACCTACAAGCCTATGCATAGCTTCTTTGTCACACTCCTATACCTCAAATAAAACTCCTTGGCTTTGGTAATCCAGGTTTGTTTTGGGGGAGGGGATTAATCAGCTTTTGCCCATGGCTGGCATAGGGAAGTAAGAGAGCTGTTTGTAGCCCTGACTTCCTTTCAAGGAGCTTGAAAAAGAATGGAAATCCCGAGAAGGCAGCAGAGATGGGCTTGGAGAACTAGAGAGAAAAGTCTCCCTTCCTCATTTTGAAGAGAGCTCAGTGTGTGTACAGAAGGCACAGTGGGTAAAGTGAAAAAGCTTTCTCCTCACCTTTGTCTCCCCCAGCCTCCCTGTGCTTCCCCACCACTGCCTCCTCCCCTTTCCTCCATCCAGTCTCCAGCCCTGCCCCTCACCCTCAGGCCTTCTCACAGACACGACAATGCTGGTGCTGCAGGAAGCCCTGGCCTTTGTAGAAATACCTGTATTTGTTCAGTGCCACCACCGTCCCACATTTGTTTTCCTTTCCCCTCCTACACTCCTAAGTGGCCTCAACCCTGTTGAACTTTGTCCTAATTGGGGTGGGGTACTTTTCAACTGCCAGCAACAGTCCTACGGCCAAGATAAAAGAGTGGATAAATAGATGAACTTACAACCATGGAACAAATTTCCAAGCCAATTTGTATGGGAACATAGAAGAAAGTGGTCGGCTGGTCATTCAGGGTTTTTTTGTTTTGTTTTGTTTTGTTTTAATTATTTGCCACGAGAACTGAGAGTCAGGGCAACCTAGGCTTCCTCAGTGTAATCAATCACAGAACAGTATTGAGGCCAGCAGAGACCCGATGCAAGCAACAGGTGGGCTCCAACTAGCACTATTCTTCCATGTTTGATGAGTAGAGAAAAATACTGGATGTGATTTCTTACTAATCAGAATCCACTGTATTTTTTTCTTGCAGGGTGGTCATCATGAAATTCATTCACGTGCTCCCCTGTGCCTCTCTTTTCCATTCTGCAAGGCTCTATTTTTACCTCCCAGTCCTGTTTTGCAGTCACATAGTATTGTCCTTCTTCCCAGTTCTGTAGGCACAGAGAAGGAGCTCTTTAGCTGGGATGGCCTGCAGAGCAGCCCAGCTTCTATCGATGTATTGCAAAGAAAGTGCATTGTACAGTGAAGAAATTTCAGCTTGCCCAAAGAGAGATCTGGCCTTCAATTTCAGCTGCTGGAAGATATTTTCTAAACTTTTATACTATCCTGCCTGATAAGAGTGTTTTGTCAGCCAGTTGTGGTAGCACATGCCTGTAAGCCCAGTACCCTGGGAGTATGAGGGAGGACAATTGAAAATTCAAAGGGCTGGAGACATAGTTCAGTGCAAAGGTGCTAGGGTCAACCCTCAGTACCACACGCATACACACACACACACACAAGCACACAAAGACAGAAAAGAAAAAAGAAAAAGAGTGTTTGGGTTACCTAAAGACCTTGGATCATGTTAGATAGGCTAACCTTATGCTTTATAGTGGGAAAAGTAGAAACAGTGTCAGTTTAATCTCTGAATGGACTGGAGACAGAAGACATCATGCAGGCATCCAGCCATGTACATTAGACCAAACCCTACTGAAAGCTCTGGTGAGCTTCCTTGGTGGGCGATACACTATGCATATTGCCACACTTTGTTTCTGGGAGGATTTAAGTCATCATGACACAGGACGACTGGAAGATTTCTGCATATGGAACTCTCCTGGACTCCACCCTATGTGTACCTTACCTTGGCAGATGTTAACCTATATGCTTTTACTATAATAAATTTTTTTTTTTTTTTTTTTTGGTGGGTACCGGGGTGTCGACCTCAGGACCTCGCGCGCCAGCAGGCGCCCGTGCCGCTGAGCGATATCACCGGCCCCTTTTTCGTATGTGGGTTCCGGGAGTCGAACTCGGGCCCTCGCGCTTGCCGGGCAGGCGCTTAAGCAGCTGAGCCATCTCACCGGCCCTTACTATAATAAATTGAAACTCGGAGTATACTAGCTTTCAGAAAATTCTGTGAATCTTTCTAGTGAAGTATTGAACGTGAACACAGTTGTTAGTGCCTCTGAACTTGCAAATGGTATAAGAAGTAGGGATAGTCTTAGGCACTGTTTTTTACCTTCAGAGTCATGCATTAGGAATCTCATCATGTGGTCTCTAGTCTTGGATTCTCCACTTACAGGCGGGATAAATCACTTCATCTCTTTGAACGTCCTTTTCCTCTTCACTCAGAGGGAGGGTGTACCTGTGTGCCCCGGGGAAAGGTGCTGTGGGGACTTGAGACAAAAGTGTCCAAGTTGTCCAGCTCCACGCAAAGGCTATAATTGGGTGGCCTCTCGTGTCTAGGCACAAAGTATATTAAGTGCTCTCTTGTGTCTAGGCACATTTGATGCCAATGACCACAAAGGTGCCATTCCTATAATCTGATTAACTACATCTTTGAAGGAAAAGGAGTTTGGGCCTGAAAAATAAGTATCTGAAATCTAAGTAGAACCCATTCAGATGAATTAAGGCCTCAGGAATCACTTACATGGTAAAAGAATGCAAGCTGTATACACATAACAGAAACACAAATTTAAGCCACAGAATGACAAAACACCAAAATGGCAAAACATCAAAACCTTGACAAAGCCCTCTGTGGTTAGTCTGCAGGAATACAAAGTGGTGCAACCCTGTGCAGGGAAATTGAGCAATATCTAACAAAATTACATAGCAGAGATTTCACTTGTCCTGAATTACAAAGATAGGTATAGTACATAGAAATTATTTTGGAATAAGTAACTGTATATAATTTGTAACTGTAAAATAGTTTTTGAAAACCACAATGTCAACTCCAGATATGGCAGCTCCACTGGGCAGTATGTTCTCCGGGCAGCCACAGGGGCCCCTGGGTGCCCTGCTGGGAATTCCAGGCCAGGGCGTGCTTCTTCAAGCAATGCCTGACACTCCAAGAAGTTTTCACAGTACCTTGGTTGACCAGTTAGAGTCCTCATTTGAGACTTGCTTCGCTTCTCTTGTGAGTCAGGATTATGTCAGTGGCACCAACCAGGAAGAAATTCGAACTGATGTTGATCAGTGCATCCAGAAGTTTCTGAATGTGCAAAACAGACAGAATGTTTGTTCCTACAAAAAAAGATTACAGTTGTCTGTCCAGAAATCAGAGCAAGTTATCAAAGAGGACATCTCAGAACTAAGGAGCGAACCGCAATGGAAGAGTTGCAGCTGGTCCAGGAGCAAATGACAAAGCTGAGGCATTGGCAGCAAGTGCTGGAGGGCATCAACGTGCAGCACAAGAAGCCCACAGAAATCCCTCAGAGCTCCTTGGCCTCCCTCGAGCAGGCCTCTGCCAATATCCCTGTGCCTCTGAAGCAGATGTGAGAGCCCTGGCCAGTGCGGCAGCCTTAGCAGACACCTTTGCCAAGCATCCCCTCTGTGGACCCGGCACCTGGGAAGAACTCTTCACTGGAGAAGGAGATGATGCGGGTTTTATGTTCCCACCTACAGTTTCCCCCTTATCTTTATGAGCTGTTAATTCCTTGAATACATTACAAAATGCCTGTAGCTTTGGTAGACCAAGTTTTTTTGTCTTTAGTACAGTTTAGACTCCATATGATGACACAGATTCTTTCTTGTATTTTATTTTTATTTTTATTTTTACATGACTTCATTTTTGTGTTTCCATTTGTTAGATTGTTATGATCTGAGGGGAGAAATTGCAATAAGGAGTTTGTAGGCCTTTTATGAATATCTAAATTTGCTGCTTCAAGTCTTTGAACTTCCTCGAGAGGAAGAATCTAATGCAGCGATGTTTGCCGTGGTTCCGGAGCAGTACAAAGTGCGAATATTTTGTAACTTGGTCAGAAAAAGAGTAAGACACTCTAGGGCCGGTGAGACGGCTCAGCGGCTTAAGCGCCTGCCCGGCAAGCGCGAGGGCCCGAGTTCGACTCCCGGATCCCACATACGAAAAAGGGGCCGGTGATATCGCTCAGCGGCACGGGCGCCTGTTGGTGCACGAGGTCCTGAGGTCGACCCCCCGGTACCCACAAAAAAAAAAAAAAAAAAAAAGAGTAAGACACTCTAGGTTAGTGCAGTAATGTAAGGTCCTTCAGTTGACGGTGGCTTTTATTTGGGCTAGTTTCTATTTTGTGCTGTGTTTGTTTACCATTTTGAGGAGGATGTACTAGGACGGTAGTAGCTGAACGTTGCTGATGCCCCTTAGGAATGAGCCAGTGTCAGGAATGGTGGCCCCTGTCTCAGTGTGACAACTGGGGCACGGTGCAGTGGGCAGGGTTAAGGCTTACTCTGGTCTCTCTTTGAGCTCTGCGTCTTGTTTGCTTGTGTTGTGTTGCTTTACTTCTTTGGAGCAGAGAGTTTCCATTATAGAAAGTTTCTTGCTTATGGATTTGATTCCAGGGGACAAGGGCCCTGCTGTCGGAGGCACAGCCTGCAGTGAGCCTCACTGTTCACCTCCACGAGGTGATCTGGCCCTGTGTGGCTTCTGGCTCTTCCCCAAAGTCAAAATAACTATGAAAGGTCTGTGTTTTCATTTGATTCAGGACATCAAGACAGCCAAGATGGTGCAACTAAAGGCACTCACAGCCGGGCATGGTGGCTGTGATCCCAGCACTTGGGAGGCTGAGGCAGGAGGATTGCTGTGAGTTTGAGGTCAGCCTGGGCTACATAGTGACTTCAAGGCCAGCCTAGACTACCTAGTGAGACCCTGTCTCAAAACAAACAAACAAACAAAACAAAATAATAATAATAATAATGACACTCAAGATAAAGGACTTTCAGAACTGCTTCAGGAAGTTGCAAGAACACTGGGATAAGTGTGTTTGAAGCAAGAGGGAGTATTTTGAAGGGGATTCATGACAATGTGCCTTTTACTGTAATAAATTAAAAAAAATCTAAACATTCACTGTATTTTTGACCACACATTATATTTAGTTATTGCTGCTAATAAAGCACCTGGCACACAGTGGCTTAATATAGCAGTAATCATTTTTTATCTGTCATGATTTCCATGGCTCAGAATTTTGAGAGTCAGTGGCCTGGGCAGCTCCAGCTTCGTATCTCCCGTGAAGTCGTGGTCACACTGGCCGAGGTATGCGCTTGTCCTCTGAAGCCCCGACAGGGTCCAGAGAACCCACGCCTCCAATGGCTCCCCATGTAGCTGGCAGCACGGTGCTGGCTGTCTGGAGAGACCTCAGTGCCCGCCAGGTGAGCCTCTCCACACAGCCGCTTGGGTGGCCTCCCCCAGAGCGATGGCTCAAGAGAGCAAGGCAGAGCCACACGGTCATTAGGACCTCGCTTTGGAAACCACATGCCATCAACTTTCACAGGGTTCTACTATTCACAAAGATCAGCCCAGATTTGAGGGGGGTAGGGGCCACAAAGGAGTCTGAATACCCCAAGCCAAAGGTCATTAGTGGCCATCCTAGAAGCCTGCTGCTACGGTTTCATATTCCTAGACTAACAGCACCAGAGTGATCTCAGACCTCTGTCTTAGTTACTTCTCTCTCCTTGCTGAGACAAAATACCTGACACCCAAATTAAAGAGGGAAAGGGTTATTTAGATCACAGTTTGTGGAGGTTTCAGTCCATAATCAGCGGGCTCCAAGGCAGGGTGGCGTGGCGCAGGGGCAACAGTTCAAGGCAGCAGAAGACAGCAAAAGCAGCAAGAGCTAAAAGGAGGGAGGAGAACAAGCCTCTTTTCTTCCCTTGTATTATAAGCAGTCTACCGGCCCACACCCTCTCCCTGCCCTCCTCTTGCACAGGCTCAGGATGTTTACAAGGTGAGGCCCCTGGCCCCTGCTGAGTCCCTTAGTTAAACTTCTGAACTTCTCAAGTTGACACAATGAACATCCTAGAGCGGTAAGGGCGTGTCCTCTACACCCCAGGATGTAGAACTGCTGAGTTACTTAGCTAAGCCTCCAGACTTCTCAAGTTGACACAATGTATTAACCATTACAACCTCTCATGATAACTCCAGAACTCTTTTTAAAACTAAATTAAAACAGCAGGGACTGGTGGAAAATGATTGTAATCCCAGCACCCAGGAGACTGAGGCAGGAGGATTGCCAAGAGTTCAAGGGTAGCCTGGGGTATATAGCGAGACCCTGTCTCAAAAAAGAAAAGAAAAGAAAAGAAAAAAGAAAAAGAAAGAAAGAAAGAAAGAAAGAAAGAAAGAAAGGAAAGAGGGAGAGAGAATGAGAGAAAGGAAGAAAGAAAAGAAGAAAGAGGGAAAAAATAAGATTGCTAGTGTGGGTTTTATGGCTTTGATTTCTCTTTCAATTCCTTCACTTCTTTTGTTCTTTGGAAGCACTTGGAGTTAGCGTGGTGATTTCCACGTCCAGTCTTCAGTTTGTAGTACATATGGGACTTTTCATGGGTCCCACATATGCTACCATTTTTTTTTTTTTTCCTAAGATCAGAATCGTCTCTTTCCCATATTCTACCCAAACTCAGATGGCCAGTGACTCCTTTTGGACAGTTATGAAGAGACTTCTTAATAGCAGAATCAGGCCATCTGAACGGCATACCATAGTCCCAGGTCACACGTTTAGTTGAGTCCGATATCCTACAGTAAAGTCACATCCAACACACAGTTGCATGCAATGCACATGAAATTGCTATATACACAGAGAGAGAGATGGGAAGAGAAATGAGTTTACATCATGAATGAGATTATTACTATTATTTTTTAAATAGGTCTCACGGTCAGGCTGGTATTGAACTATGTGGCCCAGGCTGGCCTTGAACTTGAAGGGATCCTCCTGCCTCGGCGTCCCAAGTGCTGCGATTACAGGCGTGCACCACCACGCTCGGCCATGAATGAAATTCTTGCCTACTGTTCCCATCAATAAATTGATGCCCAACACTGTAAGTTCAAGGCCAAAATACCCAACTTTGCAGAGTGGTGGGCAGAGCTGATGGAGAGGTCCCTAGACCAAATCAGGAGTATGGACAAGAGGAGGAAAGAGTAGGACTCAGCGGGTGAGGTTGCATTCAGGAGGAGGAGGAGGGAGAAGGAGGAGTCAGGAAGAGGAGCTGGGGGAGGAGGAGCCGGGGGAGGAGGAGCCGGGGGAGGAGCCGGGGGAGGAGCCGGGGGAGGAGCCGGGGGGAGGAGCGGGGGAGGAGCCTGGGGAGGAGGAGCCGGGGGAGGAGGAGCCGGGGGAGGAGGAGCTGGGGGAGGAGCCGGGGAGGAGCCGGGGGAGGAGCCGGGGGAGGAGCCGGGGGAGGAGTGGGTGTGAGAGGCCCAGTACCACTAGGGAGGTACTAGGAGGAAACACTGGCTTCCGTGGCCTCTGCCCTCCACTCTCTTCTCAGTGTCTCTCATTGGACAAACCCAACCGAAGTCAAAGGGGACAGGAAGCCGGAAAGTGCATTTACAGAGCTCAGTCCTCTAGGACAGGGTCCCCAGCCCTTGGGCACTAACCAGTGCCTGTCTTGGCCTGTGACATTACTGGTTCAGCCAGGCATGGTGGCCACCCTGGTAATCCCAGCACTGGGAGGCTGAGGCAAGAGGATCACTGTGAGTTCCACTGTGAGTTCAAGGCCAGCCTGGGCCTCATGGCAAGACCCTATCTCCAAAGCCAAAACCAAAACAATTTATGAGTTCATCGCAACAAGGGATTCACATTCTTCAGGCCCACCTTGCATAATACGTAGCCACCAGGTATCTGTGGAAACCACGAAACCTTGAAAATGGCTTCACCTTGTGGACACCAAGCCCTCTGCATTAAAAGATGAGCCTTTGGGGTTTTTCAAAAGAAAAAAACGTGAGCGCAAAGTACAGAAGCAATGGGCCGGTGAGATGGCTCAGTGGCATAAGCGCCTGCCTTGCAAGCGCGAGGGCCCGAGTTCGACTCCCGGATCCCACATACAAAAAAGGGGCCGGTGATATCGCTCAGTGGCACGGGTGCCTGTTGGAGCGCGAGGTCTTGAGGTCGACCCCCCGGTGCCCACAAAAAAAAAAAAAAAAAAAAAGTACAGAAGCAATTATTGAAGAACACCACTTTATGAAACACATTGGCACAGAGGCCATCATTCTCTTTTTCTTGTTTGTTTTGGATTTTTTTGTTTTTATTAGTACATATTTGCAGTGCACAATGATTCCATTCATTGTGAGATGTTGGTACAGATACATAACTGATCTTACTTCTTTTTTTTGGTACTGGGAATTGAACTCAGGACCTCGTGCTTGCCAGGCAGGCGCTGTGTCACTGAGCTGCATCCCCAGCCCCTTACTTCTTTCCATGTCCCCTTCCTCTCTCTTCAGTCCCAGCTGTATTTTTCCCTGTCCTCCTCTCCTTCCTCTTTTTTTTTCCCATTATCTATCTTTTTGCCTTTTATTTATATTTTAGATTTCTTGTATAAGAGAAACCATGTGATATTTAAGCTTGTGTGTCTGATTTATTTCACTTAACAATATGGTCTCAATGTGCATCCATTTTTCTTACAGATGAGTCCAGTTGATCTTCCTTCATGGCAGAGTAGTACTCCACTGTGTGTAAATACATTTTTCTCTGTCCATTCATCTATTAAAGGACATATAGGCCTCTTCCAAGATTTAGCTATTATGAATAGTGCTGCTATAAACATGGGTGTGCATGGACCACTGCAATGCAATGTCTTTAACTTTTTCATGAAGATACCTAGAAGGGGAATAGGTGGGTCAGATGAGATTTCTAGTTTTAGTTTTTTTGCGGAACCTCCATACTGATTTCCATTGTGCTTCTACTAGTTTACATCCCCACCAACAGTGTAGAAATGTTCCTTTTTCTCCACAGTGAGGCCGTCATTCTTAGCGACTAACCGCATGGCTAAGGCTAAGAAACCCTTTCCTGTTGCTCCTGCCTGCTGCTAAGATTCGTTGTGAGCTTTCAGGAGAGGCTGCAGTTCGATCAGTGGCACATGCTCCTCATTGGGGTAGCGCCATGACGAGATGAATAGATGAAACAGCAGATGTTGAGGTATAATTGCTAGAGAGGATAAATGAGTCAGTGTGGTACATAATCCAGGTTGATGAGTCTACTGATGTTGAACAAAACAATGATGCTTGCTTTTGTGCAACATCTTTTCAGGAGAATATGCATGCGATATATGCACTTTTTTTTTTTTTCCTGACCACAGCACAGCTGCAGAACAATTCAAATCTTTGAGTGATCACCTATCAGGAAAACCGAACTGGTCATTTTGTGTTGTTACGTGAATGGATGGAGCAGCTGCCATGCGTGGATGGCTTCCTGGTTTCAGGACTCGGGTCAAAGAAGTCACTTCTGAACGCGAGTCTATGACACTGTGTCATCCACAAAGAAATGCTGGCTAGCCATAAAATGTCACTTGAACCTAACGTTTTGCACAATGGGATTAAAATGATCAACCACATTAAAGTACACACCCTTAACTCACATCCGTTCGCACAGCTCTGTGAGAAGATGGGCACAGGGCAAACACGTCTTCCCTTATACACAGAAGTGAGATGGCTTTTGAAAGGTAGATCACTGGCCAGAGTTTTCAGAGCTGCTACAGAGATTTCAAGATTTATTTTAGAAAGAGTCACCACTGAGAGCACATTTCAGTGATACAGAATGGGTTGCAAAACTTGCTTTGTCTTCTGATATATTCAACGTACTGAGCAAACTCAATCTGTCATTTGGAGAACAACAACTGTGTTCAAGTTAGCAGATAAAGTGGCAGCATTGAAAGCTGTATTGGAATCATAGGGCAACAAGTAAACATTGGAAATTTTGACATGTTTCAACATTAGCAGAGATTTTCAAAGAGACAGAGCCAAAGCCTTGTTTCTCCCAGCTGGTGCATGATCACCTATCTGTGCTTTCAAGAGTTTGAGCATTACTTCCCAATGACAAAAGAATTGGGAAGGAATAGCTCTGTGACCCACTTGTGAATAAGCCAGGTAAATTTGTGCTAGAAGAGCACCAACTGCCTGAGATCACAAATGACAGTGATCTTAAAATTACGTTTGACATGCAATGTATTAACTATTGTTATTCTCTTATTATTTTGTTATGAAATTTTGTTTTTCCTTTTCCCATTAAAAAAAAAAAAAAACTATATTTGAGACAGCTGGGCATGGTGTTGCACACCTGTAATCCCAATACTTGGGAGGCTGAGGCAGGAGGCTCTCTGTGAGTTCAAGGCCAGCCCTGAACTATATAGTGAGACCCTGTCTCAAAACAAACAGAAAAATAAAACAAAGTTTGTTTGAGACAACTTCAAATCTCCATATATGCTGGATTAGTCAGTGTGGGATATCCCAAGATTGTCAGAAAAGTGCTGAAAAGCCTGCTTCCATTTCCCATGTCCCATCTTTGTGAAATAGGTTTTCTGCAGTGATAGCAATGAAACTGAGATTATGGGGGTCTGAAATGTACACACAGATAAAGGGGCTGCTCTAATGGGTTTCATATGCCTTACAGAAGCTCAAAGCCTGTCCAACTGGTGTCTTGGGCCTCTCACCCTTACTCCACCAAGTGCTAGTTAAAATGCATTGTCACCTGTACTGGTAATCAGAAAAGCCAACACCTGATACATTGTTACCCTGCCAAATCACAGTGTCCTTAAAGTTATAGGCTCAGGGGTGAAGAGGACAGGACTCATGCCTTGAGACCTAGTGTCACTGAGAAGAGCGGTGGCGGAACTTCTTTCTTGCCTGCGACCCCAAGGGGCAGGGGACAGGGCAAAGGAGACTCATTGCTTAAAGTTCACAGAGTTTTAGTCTGGGATGATAAAAGAAAGTTCTGGAGACCAATGGTGACGATGTGTGCACAGGGTGTGAATGTACTAAATGCCACTGTTAAAAATAGTTAACAATGGTAAATTTCATGCACATGTATTTTACCACAGTAAGAAAACATAAAACAAAACAGAACCTCGCCAGGGCCTTCCAGTGAGGGTGTGCAGCCAGGGAAGGAGCCCCCGGCCACCCACAACCCACCTCCATGTGAGGTCTAACTGGGGCTCTAGGCACAATCACTGAGCTTAGTTTCCATGGTTTTGGGCCATATGCACTGCAATGTCATTTGTTCCTGGCCACCCCTTAAAGCCTTTGGCTCCTTTGCCCAGCTGGCTCCTGTCTTCTTTCTTCCTTTCCTCCTCTCCTGTCCTCCCCCTGCCAACCCAGTTGCCGGCCAACCTGGTTTCTCATCTCTGAGGCTGTGGCTGGGCTGAGCAGGCTTGACTGAAATTTTGGCAACGTCTATGCCACACCCAGGGTGGGGAGTGGGCAGAGGACTGGCCTGGGGCTGGTGTGTCAGGGATTGCTTGGACCTAGCTCAGCTCCACACAGCTCCCCTGATACTGCCTGCCCAAGGCTCAGGGCCACCAAGCCTTGGCCAGGCTACACTTCCATCATTGCTACGAGTATCTAAGATGGCGGCAGTACAGTGTGGAGGCTCCGAGGGCTGACCCTGGAATCAGATGCCTTGGGCCAAGCCCTGCTCCAATACCACCCACTGTGCAGCCTTGGACCATCAAAACCTCTCTGTTTCCATATCCCCATTGTGACATAGCAATAACAACTGTGTTCCTCAGACGGCCGTTGTCTGGAAGTTGAGGGCGACTGGTCACACGATCCCCTCTTCAGTCTCTGTCCACATGGACCCTCCTGCCCAGTGCCCCTGTCCCTGTCCTCTCAGAGGTCCACCAATGAAGGGTAAGCTCCCCCAAAACACTGACTTCACTGTAGACCCCTGCTTCTCATTGCTGTGCCTCACTCCACTCCATCTTGCCTCTTCTCTCCATAGCTTCCCCAGTCCTTCATGACTACCCCAAGTTCCATTTTTTCCAGAACCTTCTCCAGGCCCTCAAGCTGGCCTGCTGAACTCTCCTCTCTGAGATTTTCTGTTCTGATGGCCAGGAGCACTCCATAGGATGACAATCTTTGTGTCATTTTCTGTTTTGATTTTGCACAAGTGAAAATAAACCTCCTAAGGGGGATGGATACGAGCAAAATATATGCACCAAACCCCTCAAATGTGAAACTAAGGGTGAAGGAGGGGCAAGGGGGAGACAGGAAGCGAAAATGATCAAAGTATGTTATGTGCACCCATGAATCTGCAAAATGAAACCCGTTCATCTGTATAACCAATTTTTAAAAAGTGATAAAATTATATAATGCTGAAATATTTAAAAATTAATAATATGGATATTTATTGCTTTTGAAATATTTTAAAATAATATTAAATTCATCAGTGCCTTCCCAAATTTGGACCCAGTTTAAAAAAAAGAAAGAAAGAAAATAAACATCCTACATGCACCATAGGGCCATGTCCTTTTTTATCTTCATTTTTGTGCCCTCAGTAAATAAAAACAATATGAGCTGTGCAGATGCTGTTGACGCCCAGTCTGGATTCCCCAGATGGAGGTCAAATATTTGCTGATGGACAGCCTTCTATGGCTTTGACATCTCCACTATCCTTTTTCTCTTCTATTAGAAGTCTTGGTTTCCTGCAAGAAATTACCTCTCCTCCATTCATTTCAATAGGAATGAAGCTGACCCATGACCCATTCAGGGGAAGCCACATGATCTGATCTAGCCAATCAGGCCATTCCATTTCCATGGCCACAGTGATTGGCTCTGGGATGGGCAGCCAAGCCAATGAGATTCCACCTCTGTCATTTCACTGAGACTTTTTTTTTTTGGACTGGAAATCCAACTCAGGACTTTTCACTGAGCCTATTGAAAGACATTCTGTCCCCACCAGGATTGCTAAACTGGGAGGAAGACCAGGGTACCAGCAGTCATCTGTCCCCATGAGGGAAAATCTGCCCAGAAGTGAGAACATCAAAGAGGAAAGTAGAGCCAGAAAGGCAGGCGGGAAATGTGTTTCAAAGATGCCAACTATGTATGGATCCAGTCATCACAACTTTTTTGTGTGTGTGTGGGTACCGGGGGTCGACCTCAGGACCTCGTGCGCCAGCAGGCATCCGTGCCGCTGAGCGATATCACCGGCCCTTTTTTCATATGTGGGTACCGGGAGTTGAACTCAGGCCCTCGCGCTTGCCAGGCAGGCGCTTATATAAGCCGCTGAGCCATCTCACCGGCCCCAGTCATCACAACTTTTTGAATAAATAGGCCATATGTTCTCTTTTCTGCTTAACTCAATGTGAATTAGATTTTGGTTACTCACACTAAAATTATCCTAATTCAGATGAATTTCTTTTTGTTGCTGTAGTTTCATTTTATATTGTTTTGTTTTGTTTTGTTTTGTTTTTGAGGCAGGGTCTTGCTGTGTAGCCCAGGGTAGCCTCAAACTCTTGTTTCTCCTGTCTCAGCCTCCTGAGTTATTGGATTACAAGCCCATACCTCAGGTTAATTTGCTCACAGGATGCAAATAAACATTTATGGAAAAACTGCTATATCACAGGGTCACCCTATTCATGCTGCATTCATTGTCTTGTAGATTTTCAAAGCCACTTTTCAAGAGATCTTAATAACGGTGGTGATTGAAAGTTTTTAATCACACATGCCATAAAGAGTTCTGAAAACAACTGAGTCCTCCCCATATGCTTATTATTTTTAATGTGGGTACCGGAAGTCGAACTCAGGACCTCGCGTTTGCCAGGCAGGCGCTTATGCCGTTGAGGTATATCACTGGCCCTATTTGGTTTTTTGAGACAGTGTCTTGCTAATGTAGTGCAGGCCGGCCTTGAACTCACTATGTAGCGCAGGCTGGCCTCAAACTCACAGCAATCCTCCTGCCTCAGCCTCCCGAGCATTGGGATTACAGGTGTGTGCCACCACACCCAGCTTCCATATGTTTTTTAAGATTGCAACATCTTAAAAACCATTTTCACTATAAGTTGAAATCGTTTCAAAGGACATAATTTTTCCCATATTGTGGATATTAAAAATTTCAAATTAAACTTTTTGATCACTTTTTTTTTTGAGACAGGATCTCATTATGTAGTTCATGCTGGTCTTGAACTCACTATGTGGGCTACACTGTGATCCTCCTGTCTTAGCCTCCAGAATGCTGGGATTACAGGCATGCACCACTATGCCTGGCTTTGATCACTTTTAAAAGTGTCTGGCAGAAACTAAATACCCTAGTGATTCAATGCCCAACACTCCCCATTTACCGAATAGGGAACAAGCTCTTCAAGAGTCAGTGTGGCTCATTCCTCTCTCTCCTTCAACTTGTATATCTGTTCCATATCCCCTACAAATTTTTTCCTAATTTAATACATGCTTGAAAATCTTTCACTGACCTCCCATCATTTCTCTGCCACAAAATCATATTTATAAATATAAATGTATATTATATTCACATGTATGCACATTTAAATATTTTCAACTTCCTGTGGTCATCAGGTCATGAATTTCTTTAATTTAGGTTCATTTATAATTACAATGAAAGATGTACAATTGATTAAAACAACACAAATTATAATTTTGACAATTATCAACCATAAAAATAATTTGAGGTGAGTACATCTGTTTGTGAGATGGATGATTTGGGGATTACGATGTGTTTGTCTTGTACAGGAATTCTCTACTGCTGGACTGAAGCAGGCCCGGGCAACAAACCTCTCCTCATTTTTCATACATAAAAATGTGTCCCCTGTGGGAAGCTATTCAGCAAATAACAAAAAACAAAGAAAGGAAGGAAGAAAAAAGAACTCTTGATACATGCAACTCAGATGCATCTCAAGGGCAATATGATGACTGAAAAAAGCCAATTTCAAAAAGTCCCAAGGCAGGTGTGGTGGCGCACGCCTGTCATCCCGGGTGGATGTGCACAGGTGATGAAATGCGCTGGAACACGTTGTCCCAGGGTTGATCTCCAGCTTTTGTTGTTTTTTGTTTTTGTTTGGTTTTGGGGGTGAAACCCATGGCTACATCCCCAGCTCTTTTTTATTTTTATTTTTATTTTGAGACATAATCTTGCTAAATCTCTAAATGGCCTAGGCTGAACTTGAACTTTCGATCCTCCTGCCTCAGCCTCCCAGAGTGCTGGGATTACAGGCTTGCGCCACCACACCCGGCTTTAGTTTCCCAGTTTTGACATTATTCTGTAGCTAAGTAAAATCCATCACTGCAACTTCCTGTGAACGCACAATTATTTAGTACCAGCCTCTCATTTATCAGTAGATGACCTAGACAGAGCCTTCTTCGGATTCCTTCAGCTTGAGAAGTCGGAAATCATTTGGTGGAGTAATTTTAACTTTTTTCAGGATGAGCAGTTCAGTTAGGTCCTCCTTCCACTTTATTTAAGACGATGCCTGGGACATCCGTGGCTTCCCGCACCTGGCCGCTAGGCCCTGCTCATCCCAATCTCGCCACAGCACAGACGTCCCCGTGTGGCCCTGAGGAGTCCCCGGAGCGCCCCCTCGCGGGCAGACGGTGCACCTCAGGAGTAGAAGGTAAGTGGCAGGGACCCCTTCCTTGGGTGAAGGGGGAGAAGAACGACGATGGGGGAGGGACGGGCGATCCCTGGACACGGCAGCCGCAGGCGCTGTCCCCAGACAGGTCAGCTTGAGAAGCGGGCGCCCGTGGAGGCGCAGGGTCTGCAAACGGCCCCGCTTAACCCGGCCTCTCTGGAATGCGGCCGTTACCCCCTGAGGGCTCCCACGGCCCAAGCCCTGGTTGAAGACCTGGAAGTGGCTTGTCTTTACAGCAGAGAAAAAGGAGGCGCAGAGCATTTAGGGACTTGACCAAAGACCCCGAGCAAGTGGCTGCACTGCGATGAGAACTCGGGGAACAAACTTCCCAACCCACTTCCTCTTAACCACACTGTTAGGAAAAGCAAGGTTTGTGGGTTTTTCTGGTGCCATGCAGCTAAGTACAAAATCACCCATCTGTGGGCATCGGAAACTGCTTGTGTTACAACTGCCAGCGATGTCACTACTACTGCGGAGCTCACAAGTGCTGGAGAAAAGACTGATTTACAAAAACCTAAGGAGAAATAAAATCATTCATTCCCCCTCCACCAAGAAATCAAGCCTCCACGGTCGCGGGATTTCCGCTCAGTGGCCAGCAGGGGGCGGCACCGCCTCATAGTTGGTAGCAGCGCCGGCTGCGGGCCCTCGGAGGTTTGCGTTTTGCGGTTCACTGCCGATTAAGGTGGAAGCAGCTCTGGCTCCTTCCTGTCCTTTGATCGCAAAGATGAGCTGCCTCAGGATCTGGTGCTGACTGCTTTGGTTCCCTTGAATTCCATTTCTTCGACACTGAAGAGAGTTTGGTGGTTTTGCCCACGAGCAGTGAAGGGTCGTTGTGACGACCCCCTGACTTCCCGCACACCGAGCGCTTCAGCTCCTTCAGTCCTTACAGGAAGAGCAGCCTGTAGGTTTCCTTTTGATAACACCAGGGACAGTTTGGAACGTCCAGGTTGTGTTTTACTGTTTAACTCTTCGGCTATCCACCAAGAGGTGTCTGGAGTTTGCGAACGATCCCATCAGTTTTTCTCATCAGGAATCTTCTATTGCAAACCCACAATGGGAGATGCGGTCTCTTCTGGGCGTGTTTAGTAAAACGTGATGAATATCGAACGCGTTTCGTATTGTTTATGCGTAACCGTGACAGCACGCTGCAGTGCGTGCGTGTGCGTGTGTGTCGCCGCGGTAAGCAGGTTAGGCAAAATCAGTGGGTGCCAGTCCTCACCCACAAACCTAACACGGAGCGGCTCCAGCCTTTAAGAAGGGGAATCCGCGGCGCCTTCCCAGACGAGCTCTCAGCCGGGGGCGCTGTGTGGCAAGGAGAGGTCCAGGCCCGAGGCCGCTGCTCTTTTGCCGGCTTGGGACGGACGCCTCGCGGCGCAGCCCCCCTCCTCTGCACACCGACGAAGGCATCGCGATGGCTTGAGATGCACAGAGGAGAAAGGGCAAAGCCCCACCCCGACCCTTAGCACAGCTCCTTCCACGGGAATCGCTCTGCCCTCGTGCATTAGAACACAAACACCTTAAAATTCGGGGTTGGCCGGGGCGCGCTGCCGCACCCCTGTAACCCAGTACTCGGGAGGCTGAGGCAGGAGGATTGTGGCAAGTTCGAGGCCAGCCTGGGCTCCATAGTGAGTTCAAGGCCAGCCTGAACTGCATAGTGAGACCCTATCTCAAAAACATAAAATTTTTTTTTAAATGCCAGATTTCCGATTTATATCTTGTCTTCTTTTTGATTTGGGCTCCCTGTTTTTAGATTAAAAAAATAAATCTGTCATCTAACTAATTGGCCTTTTGTCAAATTTTGTGCTATTTGCAAATCTGATAATGTCTCCTATATCCTGCCCTGTGACTTTAGTAAGAATGTTGAGTGGTCAAGTTGAGAGCTTATTGATCATTTACAGATTCCATTTAGGACTGTATGCATTCATTATATACAGAATTGCCTCCATAATTTGTGGGGCCCAATTGAAAACAAATAATGCTGGGCTCTTGTTCAAAAATAATTCAACAGGGTGTGGTGGCCCACGTCTGTAGTCCCAGCATTTGAGAGGCTGAGGCAGGAGGATTGCCGTGAGTTCAAATCCAGTCTGGGGGGCCAGGGATATAGCTCAGAGGCACAAGCACCTGCCTGGCAAGCGCAAGGTCCTGAGTTCGATTGTCGGTACCAAAAAAAAAAAAAAAAAAAGGAAAACTTCAAATCCAGTCTGGGCTACATATGGGGACTTGGGCTCAAAAAAGAAATTATTCAGACTTTCAAGATGGAGACAGCAGATGTTGATCCAATCATGTGGCCAGCTGAGTATGAAGCCCTGTGTGCCAGCTCAGGCCGCACCCTACGAAATGCCTTGATTAAACTCCCTCGGTATCTGTCAGTCCACCTATTGCAAATTGGTTTGTCTAAAGCACGTCCCTTGAAGTTGCTTCTGGCTGTAACAGAAAACCTGACGAAGAATGGCATAAGCTCGTAGCAAGCGACCCAGAGACAGATGACGCCAGGATATGCAGCTGCTGGCAGACCTCTCTCTATTCCTTTTCTATTCTTTAGTATGCAACTTTCTCCTCCTGATACAGGATGGCTACAGAACCTCAAACCATTGCGTCTACATTCCAGGCAGGGAAAAATGAATCATAGCAAGGATCAGAGAGTAAAAGCCTTCTCTTAACCATTTGCCTTTTTATTTAGAAAGATAAAACTTGCCCAGGGACTTCTGCTCTCTCATTGCCTACATCTTAAAACTGCGTCATGTGATCACACCTAGCTGCAAGGGAGGCCTGGTATTAGAATATCCCACTTTCCAGTCTCTTTAGTTGAGAAAAACAAAGGGGAAAGGAGTTGGAGTGGGACCTTCAGTGGTCTGCTGTGGCACACAAACTACCCTCCAACGTAGTGACTCACAGCAAACATTGTAGTACTGCTCATGACTTTGGGAGGCTGGCAGGGCTCAGCTGGGTGACACTGTACTGGAACCTGAACCCAGCACCTTGCACTGAGCTGCAACCCCAGCCTCCCTTTCAAAAATTTTTAAAAATTTTGCTACAGGACCTTGCTAAGTTGTCCAGGCTGGCCTTGAATTTGTGACCCTCCTGCCTCAGCCTCCCAAGTAGCTGGGATAACAGAATTGAGCCATTGCTCCCAGGCTGGACTCTTGATTAAAGTAGCTACAAATCCATATAGGTACAGAGAAAAGAGATCAACCTAGAAATGTCGTGCTGCTGCTGGTCTTGGCTCAAGAGCCCACCGTCACATTTCCAGCAGCTAGGCCCACCGCCATTGCAGGTGGTCACAGTGGAGAGTCTGCACCACAGACTGGCAGATGCTGGCAGTGAGGATTCTCCCCTCGGAGAGCCAGCTGGTAAACACTTCTCAGTGCAAGGCTGCACAGCCCTCAGCCTCTCTGGGAAGAGCGTGAAAACATCTGCAGTGACGTTTTAAGTCTGCCACAGTGAGCCAACCGCGGAATTCCCCAGGTGCAGTTCCTTCAGTGCACCCCTCACTTTTGTTTCATCCACAAGGGTAACATGAGACATCTTGTAAAATGCTTTCTTTACCCTGTGACCCATTAGCCTAGGAATTCTACTCAAAAATAGAACTGACTGTAATCCTAGCACTATGGGAGGCTGAGGCAGGAGGATCACAGCCCAGGCAATTCAGCTACTTAGTAAGGCACTGTCTCAAAATGAAAAAGGGCTGGGGATGTAGCTCATTGTGAAGACCCTGGGTTCAGTGCCCAGTTTTGCAAAAGAAATAAAGAAAAGAAAGAGAAAGAGAGATAGAATTGAATTATTTTGGGTTCGGTGTGCCCCGAATGAACCCATGCTGGCTTTTGGTATTTCCACTTTCTTTTCCGAGTGCTCAAACTATCAGTTTCATCGCTTATTTTAGACTTTTCTTCAAGGATAATAGAGATGCGTAACTTCCAGAAGCCTCCATCTTTCTCTCTTTTTGGAAATTCAACACGAACTATTTTTGAAACCTTTTAATTGTTAAATAGAATACATATACCAATAAATAGAAGGATGTGCTGATGGGTGCGGGACACCGCCCCACAATCCACCAGGCGGGCTCTGGAGGAATCCCAGAAGCCCCCACGAGTCTGCGCCTGCCCCAGGCAGCTCCTGGCCTTACTTCGCAGTCAGCTGAACTTCTGTTGATGTGAAGGCAACCGTGCTGCGTGTGTCACTAGGACGAACATGACCCGACGCTGATGTTTTGCTGTATCTTTCTCCACAGTTTCTTAGACATGAACAAGACCAATTCACAATCATTGTTGTAAAATCTGTCAGACAGTTTTAGGCCCACACCTCCTAAATCTTGCATGGGCTGCCATAAGATTTCATTTGTATTTGCCACAGTGTTGAATTTTCAGGAAATAAAACATTGAAAGTTTCAACGTGAGTCTTGTTGAACTGGACCTCGAGTCTCTTAAATCACCCGTCAGATCTGCTTTGAGAAAATCAAACATAGTTATAAATATATGTATGAATTATTATATTTAATAAACTGTGTGTAAAGTATTGTTATACATAGTCACAGATATTACAAAGCAGAGTTTCTAAACTGGGTGTGGTGTCCCTCACTTGCAGTCCCAGAATTTTGGGAGGCTGAGGCAGGAGGATCGGCCTGAGTTCCAGGCCAGATTGGGCTACATAGTGAGTTCAAAGTCAGCTTGAACTACATAGTGAGACCCTGTCTCAAAAAACAAATGAACAAAGTAAAAGACAGAGTCTGTAGTTGCACTGCAGCACATGTGTAGGCCTCGGGTCCTCACCTTGTGTTAGGTACCTGGGAGGGGGAATTGGGGTCAGCGGTACTGGGATGGATGCCTTTTTCAAAAACCCAGTTTGCTGTTCTTTCCATAATGCTAAACACTGAAATTACAGCTTTTCTTCTTCAGGTGCCTCAGTGTCCACTGTATAAATTTGGTGTCTCTTTTTTTCACCCTAATGTTTTCCAGGTTTTGTTTGTTTAGGTTTATTTTTCCCCCAGTACTGGGGATTGAACGCAGAGGTGCTGTACCACTGAGCACCCCTTTTTATTTTTTTTATTTTTATTTTTTGTGGGTACCGGGGGTCGACCTCAGGACCTCATGTGCCAGCAGGCGCCCATGCCGCTGAGCGATATCACCGGCCCATTTTTCGTATGTGGGTTCCGGGAGTCGAACTTGGGCCCTCGCGCTTGCAAGGCAGGCGCTTACGCCGCTGAGCCATCTGACCGGCCCGAGCACCCCCTTTTATAATTTTATATATTTTATTTATTTATTTTGGTTTTTGAGACAAAGTCCCACTTTATGTAGCCCAGGCTGGCCCTAAACTTGCGATCTTCCTGCCTCGGCCTTCTGAGAAGCTGGGATTACAGGCCTGTGCCACTGCAAAAGGCTTCTGGGTTTTTAGGCGGTCTTCTAACGAGGGACCTGGGGCGCACCTAGAAGGAGAGGAAGCAAAGCCAGACACCTACCCCAGCCAGCCTCTGCCCCCCACTGCGCTGGCTCCCAGCTCAAGACGCATAAGGGCCCTGGGCTCTCACAGGTTCCTGCCTGCGCTCCCAGCAGGTCCTCCCCCTCTTCTTCCTCCTTTCCTACTTGCATTTTTCTTCCTTTTTTATTTGTGCTTTTTTTGTTTTGTTTTGTTTTGTTTCTTTCTTTCTTTCTTTCTTTTTTTTTTCCTTGTTTTGTTTTTGAGACAGGGTTTCTCTGCGTTTTAGCTGGCCTTGATCTCACCATGTAGCCTAAGCTGAACTCACACTCACAGGGACCCTTCCGCCTCAGCCTTCTGAGTGGTGGGACTACAGCTGCATGCCACCACACCTGGCAAGTGTGTTTGTGACACAATATTAAACTCGTTTTGGAGGAATTAGTGATATAGACATTATATCTTGATCATTTTGGTCCTTTGAACCCTTCTCCCTACACTTCTCCTTCTGTCCTCTTGATTCCTTTCCCCAACTCCAAAAACTGCCTCCGTTTCCCACGACCTCTCCTTTATCTCACTCTGTACTCAGGTGTTGGGTTTCTCACGTTAGAGGAGCCGTGCAACTGCGCCCTGTCTGTGTCTGACTTCCCGTAACGCACACCTGCACGGGACCTGAGGAGCGGGCAACCTGCTGCTCCTGGGGTCCCCACAGAGATGCAGGGCTCCTTTAACTCCTGGAGAAGGGGGGCCCGGAACACCCTCTGTGCTATGCCAGGCTCCTCAGCTCCATCTTCTTCTCCTGCAGATGTGCCTGGACCCCCACTAAGCCTCTGGGGTGCTGAGAATACCCTGAGTGGGACAGGCAGGGTCCGCCCTTAAGCCGCCCACACCCAGCACGGCAGCTGGGGGCTGCAGAGCTCTGCTGTTCCCCCTCGTGATGGTGGCCGACTGTGAGGGGACTGTGCCACAAAATGCCAGCTCAGGGAGAGAGCGAAACCAACCCCGGAGCCAGGTATGGTGGCATATGCTTGTAGTCCCAGCACTCAGAAGGCTGAGGCAGGAGAGTCGCTGTGAGTTCCACGCTGGCCTGGGCTACATAATGAGTTCAAGGTCAGCCTGAACTTTGTAACAAGACCCTGTCTCAAAAAAAAAAATTTCCCTCTTCTTCTAAGGACACCGGCGAGATGGGATAAGGGCCCACTCACATGGCTCCATTTTAACTTCACCCTTCTCTAATGAGCCTTCTGTAAATGCAGGCACATTGCAGGGCCTGGGGTTAGGACTTCAGTATGGGTCTGAGGCCAGATTCAGCCCATAGCACCTGTTTGGGTCCCTGGCTTCCCATTCAAGACCATGAAGCAACAAACACGAGCCTCAAAGCAGCCTGCTGGGGAGAGCAGACAGGAGTTGACAACCTTGGGTCCTTGAAGAATCCATGTCCCAGGCCCTCCAGACTCCTGGTCCAATAAACCCTAAATGTACTTACGGCTTTATTTGATTTTTGCGACCCTGGGAATTGAACCTAGGACCTCCATGCTGAGCTGCATCCTCAGGCACTTTTTATTTCTTGAGACAGGGTCTCCCTAAGTTGCTAAATTGCCCAAGCTGGGCTTAAACTTGGGGTCCTCCTGCCTCAGCCTCTTGGGCCCCTGACTGCCCCATGTCTGACCCAGCCTCAGTCCTCTCCACCCTCCTGTGGGCACCCTTGTGCTTTTGGCTGGGGAGAAGTTAAGGAAGAGGGACATGGAGTGAGCCACAGGAGCACCAAGGGCCGTGTGCCTTTCAGGGACCTGGGAGGGACAGAGGTCAGTGCGAGTGACACAGAGGGCCTTAAGCAGCAGGCGACTCCAAAGATAGTAGCTGGGAGGACCACCCCAGGAGGGTCACACAGTGGGGGCTGATGGATCCCAAGGGCAAGGAGCAGTGACATGTGTCCCTGTGGGTCTCCTACAAGGACAGCAGTCTTATTGGATTAAGGGGCTCATTTATTTGGAGTTTTTTAAAACAGGGTCTCACACTATAGTCCAGGCTGGCCTCAAACTCACTTTGCAGCCCAGCCTCAAATTTGCAGCAATCTTCCTGCCTCAGCTTCCCTAGTGTTGGGATTACAGGTGTACTGCCACCTGACCTGGCTCTATCATTTTAACTTACATACACATGTAATGATCGAATGAGATCACATTCACAGGTACCAGTACCAAATTTTGTGTTGGTTTGCTAGGACCACTGTGACAAAGCACCGTACACCCAGGGGCTAAAGCCACAGCCCCACTGTCTCACACATGCACAGGTGGGAGGTCTGAGACCAAGCTGCCGGCGGGGAAGGGCGGTTCCAGGCCTCTCTGCCTGGCTTGTATCACACGGCTGTCTTGCCCAGGTCTCTTTCCATCATGGTTCCTCTGCTCATGTTAGCACTTCGTCTCTGACACTTTCTTGTCACTGGGACAAAATACCAACACCCACCATTCAAAGGAGGAGAAGTTTATTTGAGCTGATTATTTTTAAAGAATTCAGTCCACAGTCAGCATGGCAGAGGGGCTGGCGGAAGAGAGCTGCTCACATCATGGTAAACAGGAAGCAGAGCAAAGGGAGGAGCCAGGGAGGAAGATAGGAGCCAGGCCACGCCCCCAGTGACTCTCCTCCAATCAGGCCTCACCTCTAACAGCAAGTTAGCTATGAACCAATCAGTGGATGAATCCACTGAGGAGTACAGTGCCCCCATGATCCAATCAGCTTCTGAACACATGAGGCTGTGGGGGGACATCTAGATCCAAACCCTAACACTGCAGTTTATCTTTTCAACCCACCACAGCTGGCCACCTTTAGAGTGTCCCTTCCTGCTCAAGGTCTCAGGTGGTTGTAGTTGACCTCGAGCTCTGTGAGGATGGGGGTTGGGATTTTCACATTTTACACAAAAGTCTTCAAAGAAGAAAGATTTGCTATCCCTTTCTGTGGTACATGACAAGCTAGCTTTTTCATTGGCCTTGTTTAAAATTCTCCATGACATCTGACACAGTACTTTATATGAAATAGCGCCAAAATAACTGTCCACGAGCTGGGCCCAGTGGTACACATCTGCAATCCTAGTTACCTAGAAGGCTGAGGCAGGAGGATTGCAGATTCAAGCTCAGCCCAGGCAACATGGTGAGAGTCTATCTCAAAAAAAGAAAACAGGGCTGGTGATATCACTCAGTGGCACAAGCGCTTGCTGGCAAGTGCGAGGTCCTGAGGTCGACTCCCGGTACCCACATGAAAAAAAAAAAAAAAAAAAACAGAGCTGGGTGAGTAACTCAGTGCCTAGATGCAAGAGGCCCTGGGCTCAATCTTTAATCCCTCCAAAATAATGATAACGATGTATATGATTTATTTATTTATTATTGCTTTTGCAGTGCCAGGGATCAAACCCAGGGCCTCACCCATGCTAGCCCAGGGCTCTGCCCCTGAGTGCACCCCAGCCCTGGTCCATGTAACTTAGTGGGCTTACTTCCGGCATCCCCCCAGCAGCAGGGCCATGCCGGCACTTACAGCATATATTATGCGTGAGCTCGAACACATTTGTCCACGATGACGACAGGTGGGACAGTCTCCCCGCCGTACCCCTCAGCATGACTAGCAGAGGAAACCTGAGCTTTCATGTTCTGAATTCAGTGTTCATCTACATGCAATTTTTCATTGCTATGGTTACCAGCTTTGGTTTGTTTGACCTTGGACGCTGGGTTGTTACTGCTTTTCCAACTCAATTTGGAAAGAAAAGAGAAACAACATCAGAGTGGAGAGTGCTGATGGCAGGAGCCGTGCCTCATTCAGGACTCACTGTAGAGCTAGGTGTGGTGACACAGCCTATAATCCTAGCACTGGGGAGGCTGAGGCAGGAGGATCATGGAGAGTTTGAAGCCAGCCTGGGCTACACAGTGAGACCCTGTCTCAAAAAACCAAGAAAGAAAAAGAGAGAGAGAGAGGAGTACTCTGCTGTGTGTAACACTACATTTTCTTTATCCATTTATCTGTTGATGGCATTTAGGCTGCTTCCAAGATTTAGCTACTATGAGTTGTGCTGCTATAAACATGGGTATGCATGTGTCCCTGTAATATAACATCTTTTTTTTTGTGTGTGTGTGTGTGTGGGTACCAGGGGTCGACCTCAGGACCTCGCGCGCCAGCAGGTGCCTGTGCCGCTGAGCGATATCACTGGCCCTTTTTTCGTATGTGGGTTCTGGGAGTTGAATTCAGGCCCTCACGCTTGCCAGGTAGGCGCTTACGCCGCTGAGCCATCTCACCAGCCCATAACATCTTTTCTTATAAGGGCACTAATCCCTTCCTAGGAGCCCCACTCTCGTAACCTCAATTGAACCTAATCACCTCCCAAAGGCTCCATCAGCAAATCCCACTACCTTGAGGGTTATGACTTCAATATACAAATGGGAGAAGGTATAATTTGGTCCAGAGTACCCATGGGCACATTTTAGGAACTCACCACTAACTTTTAATCTTCACCAACATCTTATCTGAGGCCAACTGGCAGTATGAATATGAAAAACTCAACTGTTCAAAAATGTATCAATGGCCGGTGATATGGCTCAGCGGCACAAGCGCCTGCCTCGCAAGCATGAGGTCCTGAGTTCGACTCCTGGTTCCCATATAAAAGAAAAAAAAGGGCCGGTGATATCGCTCAGCAGCACAAGTGCCTGCTGGCAAGCATGAGGTCCTGAGTTCGACTCCCAGTACCCACATAAAAAAAAATGTATCAAGGTTTCCAAGTTTCTCATTTCTCTTATTTAGTATAGAGTAGCGAGGGCTTGGGAGACAGGCTTCCTGGAGTTGAATCCTAGTTTCTCTACGTGCTGGCTGTATGATCTTGGCCAGAGCTTACCCTCACTGTGCTGATGGTGACAGCTACCTTATGGGATTATTGGGGCGATTATATACTATAATGCTGGCAAAGCATCAGCACTTAGTGAGCCTTTATATATTTTTTCTTTGAGACAGGGTCTCACCATGTAGTTCAGTCTGGCCTTGAACTCATGACAATCCTCCTGCCTCAGCCTCCTGAGTGCTGGGATTACACATGTGAGACACCACATGTAGCTCACTTAGTGACCCTAAGAAATGCTAGCTAATAGTCTTTCCATCAAATAGTAGAAGTGAGGCTTAAAAGAGAATAAAATATGAGAATAAAAGAGAAATGTAGAAAAGGAAAGAGAAAGGGAAGGATTGGACTGGGACAAGACAGAACTTAGGACTTGGCTCTAGGAGGGGTTTTGTTTTGTTTTGTTTTGTTTTGTTTTTCACCCAGAGTTCTGCAACAGAAATGTAATCCAGCTGACGAGTGAGAGCCACAAAGGAGAGCCCCATGCGCCATTTAAAACTCTATAGTTGCTACATTAAACAAAGTAGAGAGACAGGTGAAATTAATTCTAATAATGTACTTACTGAACCCAACCCAACGCAATACGTAACCCACCGTATGATATATTTCAATACAACTCAGTGTAGTGATGACTATCGGAAATAACCTAAAAATATCAGCACGACATTTTACATTCTTTCTTCCTACCAAATCTCTGCCTTTCAGTCTGTATTTTACCCTCACAGCACATCTTAATTCAGACAATCCGGGTTCCAAGTGCTCCGTGGCCACAGGCGGCCACCGCGCTGGACAGCGCCCATCTCGGGGTTGAGACTTCCGCCCTTGTTCTCTGGGGATTTGCCAGGACTTGCGAGCACCTTGCAGAGAGGATATTTTTGGCAGCTGTTAACAAATCGAGGCTGGCTCTGGGCTGCAACCATGCAGCTGCTGCCGCGCCTGTTTCCTTCCAAGGTGTTCCAGGTTCCTTCAGCTCCCGCAGCAGGGCGGATATGTAAGGGCTGCTTTGGTTCCATCTTCAGGTTGGATTCATGTAACCCATGGCAACAGCGAGGCGCCTGAAGCTGAGTTGTGCTCGGTTCCCACAATGCTGAGTTGACAATGGAAAAAAAGTAGTTGTCTACAGTGTGGAAATGAGAGGAGGGTGGCAAGGAGAGGCTGCTTTGGCTCTGGATGCCAGTGTGGGTCACGTACCCTGTAAGGGACATGGACTCCTTTTAGGAGCATTTGTTTGTACAAAAAGGACTTAGAGCAGAGTCGATGAGCCAGGACCTGGGGTTGATGTGCACAGGGGCCACTTAGCTGCCCACAGAGAAAGGATGTTTCCATAGCCTACCTTACCTACTGGGGTCAGTCTCAAAAGATGCTCTTGTTGCATGTGGTGGTGCACACCTGTAATTTCAGCACTCAGGAGGCTGAGGCAGGAGGATTGCAGTGAGTTTGAGGCCAGCCTGGGCTGCATAGAGTACAAGGCCAGCCTGAGGTACTTATTAAGACTCTGTCTCAAAAAACAAAAAAAATAAACAAAAAACAACAAACTAGAAGGAAAACTGAGTCTACAATGTTATTATACTTTAAGAAACAAAATCCTCCCAGATACAAAAACGACTGTCAAAAATCTAATAACTCGAATGTGCAATAGTGCGTTATCCTAAGGAGACTAATATTGCTTACCAACGTAGCCCAGTTCCTAAAAATTTTCAACTTAAAATCACAAGTGTGAAATCAATGACCACCTTGCATACTCTAAATTGGAATCACAGGGTGCTATGATCTGGATCCATGGCATACTCTAGTGACCAAGCCTATAATGCAGTCCCTGATTAGGATGTAAGGACCACTTGGGGCACTGGTAGTTAGATCGAGGCTCAAAAACTAAGATTTAGCTGGGGGTACAAAAAGGATGAGTGTTACGGTTTGGCGGTTAAGTGTCTCTGAGTGGTTCACACTCTGAAGTCTTGGTCCGCAGCCTGCAGCACTGTTAGGAGGTGCTGGGACCTTTAGGAGGTGGGGCTTAGTGGGAGGAAGTGAGGTCATTGGGGGTGTGGCCTTGAAGAGGTATTGGGACCCGGCTCCTTCCTGTGTCTCTCTTTTCTACTTCTCATTCACCATGAAGTAAGTCGTTTCTTCTGCCACACATCCGAGCCATGATGTACAGTTTCAAGGTTCATTAGAGGAACAGACTTAATATAGAATATATATGAAATATAAAGGATTTGTAAAATAGGCTTATGATGGCTACCTGTGGAGTCAGGGTAGAAGAATGCAAAATGGCCACCCGTTTGCTGGAGAGCTGGAGGATCCAGTCGAAGATCAAAGGCCTGGAGCTCACTGCAGAGTCCAGTGTGAGTTCCCATGGGAAAATCAAAGGGTCTGCATTGGAAGGCTAAGGCTGAGCTGGAAGTCTAAAGGAACGGGAGATAAATGTCCAAAGGCAATGGCAAAGACGAGAATTCCTCCAAAGAAGCATAAGGGCAGACTTCCTTCTTCTTCCCTTTTTATTCCATTCAGGCAACAAGTCTATTGGTCAATGCCACCTATAGCTAGGGTGGGTCTTCCCTCTTCAGTTTGCAGCTTAACTGCCATTCATCCAGACACACCCAGAACTATGCTCCGCTAATCCATTGCTTATTCAAATTGACACCACCATGAACCATCACATATACCATACTAACATAGGCCAAAGCAATGGGACCAGTTACCATGGACTGAAACCTCTGAATCCATGAGCCAAAATAAGGCTTTCATATTTTTAAGCTGATTTTCTCAGGCATTTTGCCACAGCAATGGAAAGCAGACCGCTTAAACATTACAAAATTTTCCATGATTAGTGTATACAGATCACCTCAACGAATAAAACCACCTTCCTTTTCCTGACCTTAAGAAAAATGGATGCCTTTTATTGATTTTATTTCATCTCTATATTTAATTAGAAATATTTCTGGGAGTGGAATTGCTAGTTATTGAGGATGCCTGTGACCCAGTAATTCTTGTGTTAAAAATACAATAAAAATGCATGTTGCCAAGCATGGTGGCACATACTTGTAATCCCAGTACTCAGGAGACTGAGGCAGGAGGATCACCGTGAGTTTGAGGCCAGCTTGGGCTACATAGCGAGACCCTGTCTAAAAAATAAATAAATAAAAATGCATGCATCTGTTCACCAAAAGCCATGAACTACATGCTCAAAGCAGCGCTATTTGTAATCAGCCCCGGTGAAAACGCGCATCGGCAGTGGGTGGGTCCTTGTGGTGTTTTCACCAGCAGAGCTAACAGCAGTGAGATGGAAGACGTCTGGACACACGCGACACTCGTGACTCAGGAGAGGACGCAGTGTACTTCCCACGGGCAGGAAGCACAAGACAAGCGTATGGTTTCACTGTAGAGGTCGCGGAGAGAATGACTATGTGGGGACTTCTGTTCTGTTTCACTGTCTGGGTTCCCATTCCAACGGCGTGTGCGGTTTGTGAGAGACCTCCAAGATTGGCGTTCCTTTTTTTTTTTTTTTTTTATGAGACCGAATCTCATTATGTAGTGCAGGCTGGCCTTGAACTCACTGTGTAGCCCAGGCTGGCCTTGAACTTGTACCGATCCTTCTGCCTCAGCCTCCTGAGTGCTGGGACTACAGGCATGGGCCACCACGCCCGGCACTAAGCTTCGCATCTGGATATGAGCGTGTTTCTGCCCATAGGTTGTTCCTCAACAAACAGTATTTTTTAAAAAGGACACTTAGGCCAAAGAGAGTACGTTCACCATCCCAAGGAAATCAGGCAAGCTGCTGAAGGGCAACGATACTGTGCACCGGGCAGAGATTTTGCTGAGACAGGCGTGTGGGCTGCAGCACCTGGACAAGCTTTCCTGCACTTCTGGAGAAGTCGCTGCACACTTTTCACTGTCAGAATGACAGGCGGCCTTGGGCTCGTCCGCTAATGCGCATGGACCGCGTTCCTGTCTCCAGGAACAGGAGACTACACATGCTCCATGGCACGAACCTCCCTGCTCTGCCTCGACCACCCCCACTAAATCTTCCTCTCCTACTTCCTGTTCTGCTTGGTTGCTTTTCTTTGAGATCTTTTACCACATCTCAGTATCTTGCCACCTGGCGCTTCTATCCCATCCACTCCTTTATGTTCGTATGTGATTCTGCCTCAACCTCATCATTTCACTCCCTCGCGTGGGTGGCTGAGATCCTGCCTGAAGCTCACTGCTGTCTCTGCTCCTCTTTTAGGGCCGTGGCCCAATTCCAAACCCTCTACGTGGAGTCGCTGTCTGGCAGGGCCTCTGCTCCCTGCCTGGGGTCTGTGTCACAGCCTCGGCCACGTCTGGCTTTTCTTCCTCACGGGCAGCTCCTGCTAATTGCACAGATGTGGCCAGAACAGAGGACAGCGCGATGCTTCTCCTCTCGCTTTCGTCAGCTTCGTCCATCACAGCCCACACCACACAGCTTGGGGCCCAGTCTGAGATTGCGGTAAACGAACCATGCCAGGCCCTTGTCACGAAACCAGCTGCTTTTGTGCCCTTGGGATTCTGAGCCCTTGTGCCAGATTTTACATTTCTCCTGTTGAATTTTCCAGTGGTAGATTTCATCTATGATCCTAGCCTGTCAAGATATTTCCCGATCTTAATTCAATCGCCCAAGATAGCACTTATCCCTCCAAGCTCCAGTGTCCAGGGACGCAGTGTGGGATGGAAACCGATGAGCGCCGTGGCCGGGGCCTCGCTGCTGATCGCGGCTGCTTTGTCCAGAATCAGACAGCACCAAGGGTGGGAGGGGCCCGACCGCCCTTCTTACACTGTGGTCCAAGTCCAGGACTCTTTCCCTGAACCCCGTTCCCAAACCTCTGGACAGAGCCGGACACCTGAAGGGATTTCCGATGAGAGTTTCTGAGGGGCGCGGATACGTCCTACACAGCAGAAGTGGCTTTGGGGTCATGTCCGAGACGTCCTTCTGTACTCCTGGAGCCTACCATGACCCTGCAACCAGGTATGCAGGCTTTTAGAGCACCATAAACAATGAACAGGAAACAGCAACCTGATTGTCCGAAGGGGAAACTGAGGTGGAACAAATTCAGTTCCTGGTTTAGTCCACTGTGGAACGGGGTGACAGAGCCAGGATGGCGGCCCCAATTCCTGGACTCCCCACTGCGCCATCTGTCAGGGGATATGACACATATCAGCCTCCTATTCCTGGAGAGCCACTGAGCCTCCAGGGCTTGGGAGAAAACGTGAGCTTCTTATTCCAAAACATACAAGGGAAGCCAGGTGTGGTGGCATATGCCTGTAATCCCAGCATTTGGAAGGCTGAGGCAGGAGGATTGCTGCAAGTTCAGGGTCAGCCTGGGCTACACAGCAAGACCCTGTCAAAACAACACCACCACCAACAACAAAAACACCAACAAAAAAAAATACAAGCAGAGATTATGACAGAATGTAAAATTCACTTGGGTTTTAAAGCTGAAACAGTATTCAAAGGAATGTGCATTTACTAGCTACTCGGGCCATGCAAGCCAGATTCCCCTCACCAGTACAAAATAGATTATTTTACTTTATAGAACAGTTTTTAGGCAGAGAATAAGCTTTCAAATAGACTCAATAAATGTACCCGCTTTTTTGCGGTGGCACATCTGTGTGAACAGAATCCTTATTTCCCACGTTCTGTTATTGTTGTTATTATTACTGTTATTGCTATTATTATTATTGTTATTATTATTACTATTATTATTGCTATTATTATTATTGTTGTTATATATAGGTGTGACCAGTGCTCAGAACAGAACAGAAAACACTTCCAAGAGTTAGTCTGTGCCATGGCAGTTCATTCATTTGGCTTCCCAAGGTCACCACCAGTCCCTGCCTAATTCCAAGGGAGCAGGGGGACCGTGTGCTTGCATCTGGCTCCCACTGCTGTGGACAGACTTCATTTCCTGTAACTGAAGTTGAGTAGCTGCACGCGTGGTCTCCTTTGTAGGTGCAAATTTCCAACCCGAGAGCATCTTCCAGGCTGAGCATTGTTCACCCAAATGTTGCTATGACACCGAGGCTATTTATTCTTCACAGTGTCTTTCTGAAGAACTCTTCCAGAGCTCTGGTGACTGTATTTTTCACAACCACAGGATCTCTCTTCTTATCTCTTATGTAAAAAAAGGAAAAGACCCCCACCGTTTGTACAAAATATCCCACAGATAGATTCGCATAGCAGAGCAGGGATGAGGCAGATGCAGCGGGTCTCTGGAGGGGAGGTGTCCTTTCCACTGATTAACTGCTGTTTTAATTTGATGGTACGGTACAAAGTTGATTTGTCTTTGCCTTAGTTACTTTTCCTGTTGCTGAGACAAAATACCCGACACCCAAGCTTAAAGGAGGAATGGTTTATTTAGCTCACAGTTTGTGGAGGTTTCAGTCCATAATCAGCTGGCTCGAAGGCAGGGTGGCACATGGCAGAGGGGCAACTGTCCATGGCGGTGGAAGACAGCAAAAGCAAGGGAGGGGGAGGCAAGCCTCTTGCTGTCCCTTATACTGTATGCAGGCTACCCGCCCTAGGGCAGGTGTAGCACTCACACCCTTAATCCCAGCATTGGACCATGAATCAAACACAAATTCTAGATTCAGTCACCTGAAAAGCCACCCCCCCATGACTGCATGATGCTTTGGGGGGACATCTAAACACAAACCACAACAACCTTGAAGAATCAAAGATCGTCAACATCTCACTGAATGCCTGAATAACTTGTATAAATAGTTTAAAAGTGATATCCTTTGAATCTGGGCATGGTGGTACATGTAATCTCAGCACTTGGGAGGCTGAGGCGGGAGGATTGCCATGAGTTCAAGGCCAGCCTGGGCTACAGAGTGAGTTCAAGGCCAGCACGAACTACACAGAGAGACTCTGTCTAAAAAACCTGACAAAGAGACAGAGACAGGCAGAGACAGAGGCAGAGAGAGATTGCTCTTGGAAAGTAGATACACAGGTTTTGTGTAAATATGTTACCAACATCCTCATCAATCAGTACCCTGGTTCATGTCTGCTTCACAATAGAGACATGGAGAGATCACCTATTGGCTTTGCCTGCCTATTATCCTTTCTTCTTTCTCAACTATAACACCTCAATTTTCCTTTGGGACTCATCTTCTCCAGGGGTAATAGTCAACTCATAAACCAACCGGAATGACATGGGTATCCCACCACTGGCCAATCAGAGCAGATGCTGGCAGTAGTCACCGTGTAACCAAACCTTCCTCATCAGATTTTTTTTTTTTTTTTTTTAAGGTAGGTTCTCACTTCAGTCTAGGCTTGGACTCACTACATAGCCCGGGCTGGCCTTAAACTCGCAGTGGTCCTTCTGCCTCCAGCCTCCCAAGTGCTGGGATTCAGGTGTGGGCCACCACACCCAGTCTCTGATACACTTTGGATGAGTCTTGAAAGCAAAATGTCCCACCCTTCCTTGTCGTCTTTATCAACTGAACATAACCAACCTGGACCAAACATATTCTCTGACCCAACAATTTGTATATTGATCAGTGACATGGGCAGAGCTAAAAATGTTTATCCCAAAGGTGTTGCCCTGGAAACACCAGCTTCCTGTACATCAGATATGCCCGCTTCCTGTTCTCTCAGACCTGGTCGCTTAGCTTGTATTTTTACTCTGTAAGCTTCCATCTCACCCATCTACTACAATTCACTTCTCTATTTTTTAGTTAAATTTCCCAGAATTTATTTCTATTGCAACAAAAAGAAGCCTCAGATGCTATTTCGGGAAACAAGATATCAAAGCAGATTTTTGGTAAGAAGAATGCTGTTTTTCTGTTATGGCATTAGAAACTCATAGAAATGTTCCTAAATAAGAAAAAATCTTGGATTGAATAAGTAAGAGATAGGGTAAAGAAAGGAAGAAAAGCAGTGCTGTGGGGGGTGGGGGACCTCCCTTTGCTCATCAACCCAGTTGAACTTTCTGAGTGTTTCACTTTTAGTTAATGTAGCTTCGTTCTTAGGGTCCCTGCTGGACACTTGTCACTACATTGAGTAGTCTAGAACTTGTTTCTTGAGTTCCAGTGCAGATTTGAATTACCTCGGGGGTCATATTACGCGCAGTCTGATTCTACATTTCCAACAAGTTCCCGTGGGGTCCCATGCTCCAGCCTCAGTTTCCCAGATTCTCCAGGAAAGTGGTAGGGGTTGTCATACCATTTCTGGCCACTAAGTGTCACCAGCACACCCCAAGAGAACCCACTAAGGACCATGGATTGGTTTGTTTCAAAAGGTTTCCAAGTAAGCATATCCCACAGCATTTGGTTATAGTTAAACTTCCAAGCAAAATGACTGGTGATGGGGGATTCTCACTAAGTATTTTTGTAACTTATTGTTTTATTTCTGTTCAACTGATTTTTGAGAGAGCTTTCTCTAGGTAGTCCAGACTGGCTTTGAACTCATGATGTAGCTCAAGTTGGCCTCAAAATTGCGAACCTCCTGCCTCGGCCTCCCAGGTGCTGGGATTGCAGGTGTGCACCACTGTGCCCAGTTTATTTCTGATTTTAAAATCACGTGCTCATACCTCCCTGTGGAAAAGTGGATCTTTTTACATTTGTAGTAAGAAGTGTCTTACCAATGCTAGCTATGGTTCCGTTTCTAGATGATTTTCTCATGTGTTGTTACTGCTAGAGGAATCATTACTAGTATTATCATTCCCATTTTACAGGTGAGAAAACAAAGACCCAGAGAGCAGAAGGTAGTGACTTGTCTCGTACAATAAAGATAGTAAGGTGCAGAGATGAGATTTAACTGGCGCTTCCATTCAAAATGCCTCACTCCTTGCCCTCCTGCTGAGAAAGAGAAAGACCACCTGAGTTTTTTTTTTTGCATTAAACTTTATTCTTAGGAACAAGATTGAAAGTTAACAAGTATGTTAGGAATTCCTGTGTTCCTGTTCAAATGTGCTGATGTGAATCCTCCCTGGACACAATCATACACTTAGGATACAGTATCTGAGAGGCAAGGGTTCCGTGAACATTGTATCTCCTGACCTTAACCAAGCAGCCCCTGTCTGCATGTGGTAACAAAGCCGCTTTTCAAAAATTCCCGGAAAGGCTGAGAATTGATGAGAAGGTAACATTTTGGTGTTTTCAGATGAAAAGAAAGGCTATTCTGTGCCTGAGTGGAAAGGGTTTAGGGGTGCTGGGGCCGTGCCTCCCAGGTTTTGCAGCCACAGCAATCTCCTGCCCCTCCCAACTCCTGGCCCCCACCAAATCTGGCCCAAAGAGACTCTGTCACCATCAAGGCCACACTCAGCAGATTTCTGATATCAGGTCTCTGGGCAGAAAGGGCTGCTGTGGGTGATGGCTGAAGCCCCTTCCAGCTTCAGGAAGCTCAAGGCATTTTGAGCTTTGGGTTCTGTAGGGTATTAGCATGGAGAAGTAATGCCAGGCATGGTGATGAACACCTATAATCCCCACTATTTTCATCCCAGCTTCTTATAATTAAAAGTGCAAAATGGAGGCTGAGGCAGGGGGATTACATGTTCAAGGGCAACCTGGGCAACTTAATGAGAGCCTGTCTCAAAATAAAAATTTATAAAAGAGCTAGGGATATAGCTCAGTGGCAGAACCTTTCCTTACCTAGCCTGCACCAGACCCTGCGTTCCACCTCTAGTACCAGGAGTGGGGGAGAGGATGTTTCCGTGGCTTCAGTGAAGTCCTACATACGTCTGTCTTTGCAGCTGGTTCTCTTAGAGCAGGTTCTCACGAACTTTTGTATTTGAAACAGGGTCTTGCTAAGTCACTAAGTTGCTTAGGCTGGGCTTGAACTTGTGATCCTCCTAACTCAGCCTCTCAGAGTGCTGGGATTGCAGGCATGGCCAAGACAGCTGGTCTGTCTGCCTTTCTTTCTTTCTTTCTTTCTTTCTTTCTTTCTTTCTTTCTTTCTTTCTTTCTTTCTTTCTTTCTTTCTTTCTTTCAACAGGGTCTCACTCTGTAGCTCAGGCTGGCTTTGAACTCACTATGCATCCCAAGCTGGTCTCAGATTCACAATTCTCCTGCTTCAGCCCCATTTTGAACTGTTAATTAGAAGGAACGCTGCACACTTTCAAGTGTTCACAGTTTGGAGAAAGTGCAGCTATAGTGAACAGTGCTGGTGAAACCCTGCCGAATGCTGTAGCTCTGCTCCGGGCATTGCTACTTCTCTAGTTAGTAGCAGGGTATTCAGGGAGGGAGGGAGGCATAGAATGTGGCAGAAAGAAAGCGTATTTCAGTGATAATTCAAGCCTGAGTAATAATTCTGAGACTTTCTTTTGTCTAAAATTATTAGGTGGGTGGTTGGGAATGACAGAGTACTGCTCTTACTGCTTATAGCTTAGTCCCAAGCACAGCACATTTGACATGAAGACAGACGAGGGACTCTCTCCTGTCCTCCCAGAAAGGATGCACCTGTCGGGAGAAGGACAACTTCCTGTCCCCTCAAAGACCTCCTGGCCTGTCCAACCTTGTTTCCACCTCTCTCCTGTACCCTCCGTTTTTGTTAAGCCTTCTTTGGTTGTGAGCGATACAATGTCGTCTCGCACCACGGTGAGGACAGAGGAGTATTCGTTCCTCATAACTGGGCATAAGGAGGAGGGAATGGCTTCAGGTGGACTCGAGTTCAAGAGATCACGTGATGTCATCTGGACCGCTTTCCCACCTCCTTCTCTGCGCTCCCTCCTTGCCTTTGGGGCATATTTTCAAGCCAGATCTCCCCACATGAGGGCCGAGACTGTCCCCGACATCTGTCAGCTTACTTTCTTCACAGCTTGCGATCTAGAGAATGTCAACCCTCAAGAGTAGAAGGGAGATTCAGACTGACCCAGCCAGGTCATGATTCTTAGCTTATGAACCCATCTCTCCACCAACTGGAGCGACCCAGAGAATGGAGTGCACTCTGATTGGCCTGAGGTGGGTCATGTGGCCACCTTCGTGGTCCTGATGGTGTTAGTGATTGGTGGTCATAGAAAGAACTCCAGCCCACTCACTCAGCACCTGTTCTCTGAGGTAGATTGCTATATACTAGAAGGGGAGGCAGTATGTATCAAGTGGACAAAACATAGCAACTTTTGGTTACTATACTTTCTGTTTTATTCACCTTCTGGTGCTGAGACACGATACCTGGCAACCACAATTTAAAGGAGGAGAGGTTTATTATGCCTGATTTCAGTCTATGGTCAGCTGGCTCCAAAGCAGAAACAGGATGGCAGAGGGGCAGGGTGGAGGAAAAGGTGCTCAACGCAGACAGCCAGGAAGCAGAGAGAGAAGGGAGGGGCCGGGGACAAGAATACTTCATTCCAGGCCACGCCCCCAGTGACCACTCCAACCAGGGCCCGCCTCCTAAGAGCACATTCACTATGAACTCTTTAGTGGATGATTTCACCAGTGACTATAGCACCCCCATGATCCAGTCACCCTCAAATGCACTAGACTTTGTGGGGAGGACATTTGGGACTGAAGCCATGACATCTTGCCAGGCATGGTGGCGCACACCTGTAGTCCCAGCACTCAGGAGGCTGAGGCAGGAGGATTGCAGTGAGTTGGAGGCCAGACCCTGTCTCAAACAAACAAGCAAACTAACAAAACAACAAACCAGGGCCGGTGAGATGGCTCAGCGGCGTAAGCGCCTGCCTTGCAAGCGCGAGGGCCCGAGTTCGACTCCCGGAACCCACATACGAAAAAGGGGCCGGTGATATTGCTCAGTGGCACGGGTGCCTGTTGGCGCGCGAGGTCCTGAGGTCGTCCCCCTGGTACCCACAAAAAAAAAAAAAAAACAAAAAACCAGGGCACCATCTCTGTCTTGTTCCGTGAAACCTCCCCTCCTCCCACACTTTGCTTACATGGGCTATGGACCTTGCCTATCTCTAAGCACCAGCCTTCTTCCTTGTTCCCACATCCAACCAGGCCTCAAGGCTGAGCCCACCATGCATGCTCAGGAAGTACTTCCTGTGCTTTGGGGGCTGATGGAACAGAGGAGAGATCTCAGGAGGGAGGCGGATCTTTCGCTGAACTGAAATGAGCTGGCTCTATCTTAGCTCCCTGTGCCCCCCACCCTCACAAGAGATCCAGAGCTGGTCAAGGCTGTTTAGTAGAACAGATCAGATAGACAGACAAACAAAAGGAGGGGGTGGAGAGGATCCAAGGGTGTCTCATAGAACCAAAGAACAGCCAAGCCGTGGGAGAATCTGGAGGCTGCTAAGGACTTGGATGAGACCCAGATGCAGTGCAACAGTGTCTCCCTGAGTCCCTCTGTCTGTCTGCACTGCCCTGCTTCTCGCAGCAAGCCACTGTTGTCTGATTACTCATCACCGGGCTCTGTGGACACTCACTGCCTGGCCCAGTGTCCTCTCTTCCTAGTCCCAAGCCCACCATTTGATTACATGCTCTGAGTCTTTCTGAGAAGGGTAGGTGTTTTTTTTGGAGACAGAGTCTTGCTATATAGTTCAGGCTAGCCTTGAACTCTCTATGTGGCCCAGGCTGGCCTCAAATTCACAGTGATCATCCTGCTTCAGCCTCCCAAGTGCTGGGATTACAGGTGTGTACCACCATACCTGGCACCACCACACCAGGCTGAAGATATTATTCTTAACATGTGAAAAGCCTTTCCTAAATTATAGGGGAGGATCTTATTTTTTGTTACATTTAATGCATTTTACCCTGATCTTGCTTCTTTGAACTCTTTATCAATTGATAATGTTCTTAGCTGCTCATAACTAAAACCAGTTTAGAGCATTTCTTATTGTTCTCGGCACAAAGGCTAGAGGTAGACTTTTCTAGGGATGGTTTTAGTGATCGACCATATTATCCAGGATCCGGATTTTGTTTTTAATCTCACTCTTAGGGGTTGGTTTTTCATTTGTACAACTGTCATCTTACAATTTTAAAGTGGCTGCCACAGCTCCAGAAAAAGAGTGGCACCAGAATTTTAGTCCATTTTGTTATAATGCTGTAATGGAATAACTGAGGCTAGGAAATGGACAAAGAAAAATAGTTTATTTGGTTCATGATTCTGGTGGCTGGAAAGTCCAACCAGCATGGCACTGACATCTGGAAAAAGCGTCCTAGCTGCGTCACAATGTGGCAGAGAAGTAGGAAGGGAAGTGGGGCTATTCAAGAGAGGAAGGGAGATGCCAGGCTTGCGAGTTTATAATAACTCACGTTTGAGGTCACCAGTGCAGTCTCCCATGGGTGAGAATGCCTTCCTTCAAGAAGAGAATTAATTCCTCTTAAATGTCCCAACGCATCTCAAAGGTACCACTCCCAGCTCCACCTCACTGGGGACCAAGCCCCACCCTGAGTTTGGAGGGGACGAACTCCATCCAAACCATAGCGACCAGCAAGCTTTCTTTTTGCACCTGTCCTTTTCTTTCTTCTAAATCAGTTTTAAAAACGATCTTATTTAGAGACATCGCAGCAAACTGTCCCCATGTCTCAGTAAAGAGACCGTGGAGGGAAGCAGAGGGTGTGATTATCCATCAAACTGAATTTGATATCCACAGAGAACTCTACCCCATCATGTCATCGTGTCCCTGTGGTGTGCCTGGGTTGGACACATAACCACCCGGGCAAGATCTCTGTTCCATTAAGTATAAGAAACAGTGAAGCCACCAAGAGTCTTTCACCACCGCTGACCTACATTAGGGACAACACTTCAATATCGAATTTCCTCACAATGGAGACAAACAATGCTGCAGGCTGGACTGCAGTCATTGCTTTAAGTGCTCGAATCACACTGACTCTGTTACAATTTGGAATAAGTCATATTTCAACACAAATTGCCAGGAAATGCATCAAACTCCTACTTGTGGCTTTGCTTGAACGGCTTGGTTTTGTGATACAGCGCTCTCTGGCAAAAAGAGTAATTTTTTTTTTTTTTTGTGGGTACCAGGGGGACGACCTCAGGACCTCGCGCGCCAGCAGGCGCCCGTGCCACTGAGCGATATCACCAGCCCCTTTTTCGTATGTGGGTTCCGGGAGTCGAACTCGGGCCCTCGCGCTTGCAAGGCAGGCGCTTACGCCGCTGAGCCATCTCACCGGCCCAAGAGTAATTATTTTTAAATGACATTTCTTAGGGCTAGTTCATACTAAAAACCTCAGCCTGTAACAAACAGGCAATTTACTCTGTAACATGTCGCAAATATTACCGAGGTTCGTTTCTTTATAAATGAAAGGGTTACTCAGGTCCACTGGTACCAATTACACATTGGTTGTGCTGAATGGAGTGTGTTGAGTTGGGTTTGGTTTCTTTTCTCATTTTCAAATTCATATTTGTTACTTAACAAAGTATGTGTAATTGAGAAGTTAGCTTATTTTGCCTGATTTGCTGACATTTAAGCAAAGGTGAGTTAACTTAGAAGCCATGTTCAAATAACTGAATGTTGTCCAAAATCTGGCAGCAGCCCTAGGAAGTATTCACAGGGCATTGAGGCCAAATGAGAATCTTTGCACCCTACTGGGCCTGTGCCATGTCTGATGACCATAGCCTTGAAGTGGTTAAGTCAAAAAATCTTATGATATTTTCAGGAGAAACCAGGAGTCTGGAATTTTATAGGAAGTTGTATTGGTCAGCTTTCCAGTGGCTGGGATGATTACCTGACAACCATAACTTAAAGGAGGAAAGGTTGAATTTAGCCCATGGCTCCAGAGGATTCAGTCCATGGTTGGCTGGCTCCAAAGCAGGAACACCATGGCAGAAAGGCGTGGTAGAACAAAGCTGCTCACTCCTTGGTGGCCAGGAAGCAGAGTGAAGGGGAAGAGCTCCTGCAAGAGATGCACCCTCCTAAGGCCCCAGTGATCCACCTCCAGCCGGTCCCACCTCCTGACAACACACTCAGCTATGAACGCCAGTGGGTTAATCCACTGAGGAGTACAGCACCCCCATGATCCCATCATCCCTCCAGGAGCCTCCTAATCCAGTCAGGTCAATGGTTAAGCTTAACCATCAAAGAAGTTTCCCAGTTTTTCTAATACTGACAGGTTTCAAAATTTTGAAACCCTGGGGGCCAAAGAAAACCAGTGCTGTGGGCCTGTTGCCCTGCCACCATGATAGAAGCCCTTCGTGGACAGATGAGATGAGTGGGGGACCAGGAGAAGTCTGGGTCCTCTGCGGGGAGGACTCCTCTTCTCTGAAGGTCAGTGGCTTCCTGTGTGAGCAGCCAGCCCTGTGGATCTGCCTGACTCCTCCCTCAGCCCCGCAGAATTCGCTCCCCCAGCTCCTGGAAGGCTGTGCACCGGCAGCTCTCAGACATCAGCTCTCCTCGGAACAGGATCCCCTCAGGATCCTTACTCAGGGGCCGCCTGGGGCCAGTGAGGCCCCGTCCTCTCAGGGGCGGCCCAGCTTGGGAGCAGCCCATGGGGTGGCTGAGGCCTTGTGGAGATGACTGTGGTGCAGCTTCTCCCTCTGCCCGCTCCCCTCCCTCTGGCCATGTCTTGGGTGTGGTTTCAGTGTGACCCAGAGGCTGTGTGCTGGAGGCCTGGTGATTCCTGGTGGAACTGTTAAGGGGTGGAGTCCAGTAGAGTGTGGTCAGGGCATCGGGCTGCTGCCCTCAGAAAGGACTAAGACAGTTCTTGTGGGACCCTGGTTAGTTCTCACCGTAGGGGGTTGTCATCAGGGTAATGGGTTGTTATCAAGTGTCTGGAAAGTCACTTTTTACAGACCACAAGTTTTGAGAGGATAAAAGCAGCACTTGTTTTAGTGGGGAGAAAAAAAGAAAAACAAAGTTACTTCTAGGCCAAAAAAAATGAATAATGCAGATATTATTCACCCGTAGGTGCCCTTCCTTCCCCACACCCATGTGGCTCTTCTGCACTTGGCTCTTCCTCCTGCTTCTCGGCCATGTTGTGATGAAGCCAGGAGGCCCTCACCAGAGGTGGAACAGATGAGCCTGAGAGATCCTGCATTTACACCCTTCAAAACTGTGAGCTGAATAAACCCATTCTCTTATACAATATGCAGCCTCAAGTATGTTACTACAGAAGAAAAAATGGACTAATTGCATCCCCTGCCCTCCCCTGCATGCTAATCTTCACCTTGGCCTCTGCCTCCCGTGGAACTTGATCTGTGGGACCTGGCTCTGCTCTCCTTTCCGCGTCCTAAGAACAATCATTTTAGTGAGCAGGGCCAACCTCGTAGCGACCTTTGATGGGGACAGTTTCTTCATTGCATTCAGATTTTAACCAAGAGATAGTACTTTGAAAAACGACATCAACAAACCTTCCCCCATGTGGACAGGGATTGTGACTCAGTGGTGGGTGCTTGCTTAGTGCATGGAAGACCCTGGATTCCATCCCCGGCACAGCAACCGACCAATCAATCATTCAGTCAATTCACCTGTTAGTCCTGCTTTGTGTACATACTTATTACGTGGAATTTTTTAAAAATAGAGATTACTTTGTCCTTGCCCTTCATTAGCTGGATATTAAAAGTTAGTTGTGGAGCTGGATAAGGTGGTGCATGCCTGTAATCCCTGTACTCGGGAGGCTGAGGCAGTATAATCACCATCAGTTTGTGGCCAGCCTGGGCTGCAGAGTGAGACTCTGTCTAAAAAAAAAAAAAAAAAAAGGAATTACAATAATGTACAAACTCTTTGTGTCTAATCAGGAACTGTCCTGGAGCTGTGAATGAGAAAGATATTTAGTTACTAATCTTTTCTGTTTCTACTAGCTGGCCATGGAAGTTTCCTAGAAGTGAGACATAAATACAGGAACACTGCCTGAGTATCTGTGGTATACTGTGTTGTCAGTTACCAGTTTATATATTAGAAAATTGAGGTTTGACCAATCAAGAAAGTAACAAGGTCTGGAAAGTCACTTTTTACAGACCACAAGTTTTGAGAGGATAAAAGCAGCACTTATTTTAGTGGGGAGAAAAAAAGAAAAACAAAGTTACTTCTAGGCCAAAAAGAATGAATAATGCCGATATTGAAGGAAGGGCACCTACGGGCAGGAGCCAAGTCCCAGACTCGGTATATGGTGAGATGTGTGGAAGACAGCAGGAAAGGGCACCTCGCCCGAGCTCAGGGCATCTCAACCTTGACCCCCTCCAGTGCTCCTGCACCTCCCCCCTTTCTCCCAACAGGGAAGCATGATGCACATTTACTAATGTGCCAACCTGCCTCATGGGAGCCACCACCAAGCATGAAACGCCTCACTTTTTTTCTTGTCAGTACTAGGGATTGAACCCAGGGCATCTGCCACTGAGCTCCATCTCCAGCCCTTTTACTTTTTATTTTGAGACAGGGTCTCACTAAGTTGCTGAGTGGCCTAGGCTGGGCTCAAACCTGTGATCTTCCTGCCTCAGCCTCCCAGAGTGCTGGGATTACAGGCACGCACCGCCATGCCTAGCTATGACTTTATTTTTTTGATACTAATACTACATAACCATCATTCTTCTTTACTCATGGAATTTTAAAAGAAGCACTTAGAAATCCCAGTGATGGGATTTCCTCCCTTCTTTTCCAAAATAAGAGAACAAATGCTTTTGAGGAGCGAGTACACCTTTTCTCTAACCCTGTGCTAACTGACCAAAGAATTCAATTCAACTCAACATCCAGCTACTCAGCTAAGAAAACAGTCACAAACACAACGGGAAGAAGTTATCTACCCAGTTCCAAGTGCTCGGCTGCAGCATTTATTTTTCACTTGTGTAGATGACATGGAAGGGTGGTGGGTACTAGCCATGGGCTGAACTGTGTCCCTTCGAAATTTGTATATTGAAACTCCCCAGCATAGGGCTGTATTTATAGACAGTGCCTGGAAAGGGCGGATCGAGTAAAAACAAGGCTTTTGCTGTGGGCCCCAATTCAACCTGATTGGTATCCTCATAAGAAAAGCAAGTGCAACACACAGAGAAGGCAGCCATCTGCCAGACCAGGAGAGAGGCCTCTGGAGACTCCAAACCAGCTGACACCTTGATCTTGTACTTCTAGCCCCCAGAATTGTGAGGAAATATATTCTGTTGTTTAAGCCACTCAGTAACTAACTATGGTATTTTGTTCTGCCAGCCCTAGCAAAGGAAGCCAGTACTTAAAAAGTCAAAGTCAAACTTAAACCCTTGAGGATGTCTTCTTAGTCACTTTCCTCATTGCTGATACAAATTACCGACACCCACAGCTGAGGGGAGAGGTTCATTTTGGCTCACATTTTTAGTTCTTAGCTGGCTCCAAGTCAGGAAGACATGGTGGAAGGGCCTGGCGGAGGAAAGCTGCTCAGTCATGGCGACCAGGAAGCAGAGAGAGAAAGGGGCGGAGCCAGAGAGGGAGCTGCACCCTTTCAGGTCAGCCCCAGCCCCCGCCTCCTACACTGTGCCTATCCTGAAGCCTGGGGAAACCTGGGCTTCCTGTCTTTGCATCGCTCCCTTTCTTGTAGCCAGTGTGTTACACTGTACCGAGCAGGTGGTTTTAAATGTTTGTTAAGTCAGTGCGTCTCTAACCACCGTGCACTCACTACTGCATTCATCAACTTTTCATTGCTGTGGCATGTACTGAGACAATCCACTTATAAAGAGCAGAGGTTTGTTTTGGCTCACCACCTGGGAGCTCCAGTCTTTAGGTGGTTGGAGCCCTTGCTGTTGGGCCTGTGATGAGCCAGCACATCATGGTGGGACCACGTGGGGTAAAACTGCTCACCTCGTGGCCAGGGAGCAACAAAGGAAGAAAGGAAGAGAGGAGGCTTCCATTATCCTTCTCAAGGTCACAGCCTCCGTGGCCCAAAGACCTCTCACTGGCCCCACGCTTAAGGTTTCACTGCCTCCCAGTGGCACCTCCCTGGGGCCTAAGACTCCCATACATGGTCCTTGGGGGGTGGGGATTTAAGATCCAAACCATCGAACTTACCTCCTAAAGAAGAGTGTTGAAGATGAGAATCCTACATACATGAAAGAGGCCAGACATGACCCCTGGAAAAAGGAAGATAGGGTCAGGACAGGAAACGAGGCACAGCTTTTTATAAAGAAGACAACAAATAACAAATGCTGGCAGGACTGCTGAGAAGGGGAAACTCATATGCTCTCGCTGGGAATATAAATTAGTACAGCCATCATGGAAAATAGTTACCTACGTTCCTCAAAAAACTAGAAATAGATCTGCTCTACCATGGGACTCTTGGTTTCAGTCCGTAGTTGGCTGGCTCGAAGGTGAAGGGCCTGGGCAAAGGAAAAGGAGCCTAAACCATGGCAGCCAGGAAGCAGAAAGCCACAACAGTAGCTGCAGACAAGAGAGCACCCTTCCAGGTCACATCCCAGTGACCACTTCCAACCACTTCCCACCTCCTAACAGCACACTCAGCTAGGAACTCATCAGTGGATGAATCTACCAACCACCTTCTACACACATGAGGATTTTGTGGGACATTTTATTTAATTTTTTTTATTATTATTATTTTTTAATGTGGGTACCGGGGGTCGACCTCAGGACCTTGCGCGCCAGCAGGCGCCCGTGCCGCTGAGCGATATCACCGGCCCCTTTTTTTGTATGTGGGTTCCAGGAGTCGAACTCGGGCCCTCGCGCTTGCCAGGCAGGCGCGTACACCGCTGAGCCATCTCACCGGCCCTTGTGGGACATTTTAGATGTAAACCATAACATGTGGTGTACAATGGAATATTATTTACCCATCGTGAAAGAATAAAGTCTTGTCGTTTCTGGCAATATTGATAGAATGGGAGAACATGTTAAGTGAAACAAACCCAGATCAAAAAGATAAATATTTGCATGTGGGAACCAAAAGAGTTAATTTCACAGGACAGTAGAATGACTGCCTCATTCTAGATTAGAATGGGCACTGCTAACTGTGTCCAAAATTGGTCAATGTGGCTAAATTGAGACACAGGTGATGCCTCTGTCATAGCAAATGTATCACTGTGGCGACAATGAGACCTGTAACACTTCGCTGAAGAGTAAAATACAGACTGAACAATGTTGACTTTCAATATCAGAAATGAATAATGAATGAATAATATTCTAAAATCTAGATCACGTTCCAACATCAAGCACTTTCTATACAATTCAAATTCTAAGATCCTGAAGTAAATTGCTGGAAGAAATTTGGGTCTAAAATCCCAGGACCTTTGAAGTTGTCATCAATGTGTCCATCTTCAAGTGGAGATAAAAGCCCGGAAAAAAGAATTATGGTCAGGCAGGTAGGATGTCTGGATTAAGATTCAGTTCTTTAAAAAGGGCTGTCGTGAAGACAAAGAACTCATTAAGTTAACCTGGATAGGCGTGGAAGGAATTATATGTAAAATTCCTTAAGTAACAATGTATTGACTTGAATTTTTTTTTTTTTTTTTAAAGAAGAGTAGAAAAGTGGTTACTGGAAGCTGGGAAAGGTGAGGGAAGAGATGGCTACCGGGTACAGAGGTACAGTTCAAGAGGGGAAATAACTTCCGATGGTTCTATAGCACAGCAAGGAAACTGTGGTTGATAGTAATTAATGGGGTTTATTTCAATAGCTGGTGGGGTTTTTAATGTTCCCAGTGCAAAGAAATGATATGAATTTGAGGTGATGGTTATGCCAGTTATGCGGCTCTGCTCACTAGACATTGTATACATGTTTTAAAAATTACATTGTACCCCACAAACATGTACAGTTATTGTATCAGCTAAAGATTTAAAACATTTTACAAAAATACAAAGTAATGAGGCAAGCCTTCTACCTGCGATCCCATCATACACTGTGTCCAACATCTTGAGTCTAACAAACCGCACTGATCTTCTGCCTCTTTCAGGGACTGCACTGGGCTGGGGAACTTGAAGCTGGAATCAAGGGCATACCCTGGGGAGGTGTCCCCAGCTCAGAAAAAAAATCGCAGATGCAGTCTTGGAGAGTGAGCTGGCCTTGGGCACGTTACCTAATCTCTTTCTTTATCTTTTTTTTTTTTTTTTTTTTTGTTAATGTGGGTATCGGGAGTCAAACTCAGGACCTCACGCTTGCCAGCAGGAGCTTGTGCCGCTTAAGCGATATCACTGGCCCCTTTTTTTCCTTTATGTGGGTACTGGGAGTCGAACTCAGGACCTCGCGCTTGCCAGGTAGGTGCTTATGCCGCTGAGCCATCTCACTGGCCCCTCTTTATCTTTTAAATGGACAGTGTAGGGCACATTTTGGAAAGCTGATGTGCTATTCTATGAAAAGGTGAGTTAAAAAGGTGAGTTAAAAAGTGCATAAGGTGATGTCTCATTCGTGCTCAGCAATCAGGGAGGAACAAGAGGGCTCCTCAGAGGAGGTGATGGTCTGGCCTGGCCATAAGATGAGCAGGGTCACCCTGGGCAGAGGGGAAATTGGATGGAAAGTGATGATCCAGGCAGAGGGCTGAGGAGAGAAAGATACTGCTTGGTGAACCCGAGTCGTTCCTGGGGGACAGGGAAGGCGTGAGTTTGGGAGCATTTTGGGAAGGCAGAAAGGTCGGATTAGTGATGACCAGAGGTTATCATGTACCCACTGAAGGACTTTTCAGAGGGAGTGGGGTGGAAGGACCAGTTCGAAAGCCCCTGGCACTCCCTATAGATGGGGTATAGCACAGGGCCGGAGCAGGGGTGGGTCTAGGTACAGCTTGGGCATTTATTAGACAAAGGACAAAAACCAGGTTCACTCAAAACTGCCTCCTGTTTTTCCAGCCTACTCAAGCCTGCCTAGATGATAAGGCCAAGAATTTCCTGGGGAAAAAAAGGGTGAGGCCGGGGGACTTGTTTGTTCTTCTTTGGGGAATGTGCTTGAGTGGATAGGATGACACTGTGGACGGGATGAGTTCACGAGTGTTCTGGGCCTCTAGAGAGCCATTTAAGAGGTGCCCTGTAAGTCTTTTAAAGGTGATTCTAGCCAGAGGTGGTGGCATATGCTGGTAACCCCAACTACTCAAGAGGGTGAGGAGGGGGGATCACGAGTTCCAGAACAGCCTGGGCAAGTTAGACTTAAAAGAAAAAAAAAAAGAAAGGCTGGTGATGTAGCTCAGTGGCAGAGTGCCCAGGGTTCAATACACAGTACCCCCCACACACACACAAAAGAAAAAGGGAGGGGGGAGTGATTCTGGCTTTCTGTAGACGATTCAGGGGCCCATAGTGTTTCTAACGTGAGCCGTTTTTTCTTTTTTTTTCTGAGTCAGGGTCTTGCTGTGCAGTTTAGCCTTGAACTCACTGGGTAGCCCAAGCTTTTTGCAATCCTCCTGTCTCAGCCTCCTGAGTGCTGGAATTACATGCCTGCGCCACCACACCTGGCAGGCCATGTATTCTGATCTCTTCACTCATCAGCCCAATCGATCCTCATACCATCCTCGTAAAGGACACTTATGCACCTCATTTTACAGACGAGGCCAATGAAGCAGAGACGCTAGGTAACTTGCCCAAGCTCACACAGCTGGTAAGAAACAGAGGAAAGGTCTGGCTGAGGGCAGAATCTTTGCTTTTCATCACTAGGCATTTTTTCCTTTACTGCTTGTCTAGGCAGAGTGTGTGTGTGTGTGTGTGTGTGTGTGTGTGCGCGCGCGCGCGTAACCTGCAACAACTCGTACAGCTAGAGATTAAATGGTGGTGTCACAGCATCCTAGGAAGCGAAGCCGCCTTCTGCGGCTGCACAGCACCAGTGTCCAAGCCTGCAGGGAGCTGCACTGCAGCAACACAGCCGCCTTCCAGCCCCGCGGGGTCCGTAGAACCGAGTGCAGGCGCTTGGTGTGGCCAGTGCGGCGCATGAGCCCCGTCCTGCCCAGAGCCCAAGCAGGTGCGCGAGGAGGCCGCTTCCGCCCCCTCACCTGCCCAGGTGGCAGGAGCCTCAGCCTGGGTGTGACAGGTGACGAGGAAGCCGGGGCGACAGTCTCGGAAGCCCACCACCACGCAGGCCCCGCAGCTTGCTGCAAGAGGAGCTTTGGTTCTTGCCCTTGTGTATGAATTAATAACCAGGCTGGAGTGAGCAGAAGCTGAAAGATCAAACCCAACTTGGCTTTCTTTTGCAGACTCCTAATGCATTCCCAGTAATTGCTTTTGATTCCTAGCTCTTTCCTCTTAACAATTTGAGGGTTTTTTTTTTTTTTTTTTTTTTTTTTTGGTTGTTTGTTTGTCCCCTTGCCTTGAAGTTTCTGAAATATTCCGTAGCACGGTCCCTGCCAATTCTGCAGAAGTGTTGCCGTCGCTCATAGCTCGTTCGCAGCCAAGTGGAGATTCTCCACAAACTGCCAGTCCAGAAAAAACAAACGGTGGAGAAGCGAACTGCGGGGAGGAGGCACTGCTGAGCGCCGTGAAAGGCGGCCTCCCCGGTCTGGCTGTCCTTGTGGGATCTTGTCCTTGTGTAGGTTGGGTATGTGAGTTCGCATAGTGAGGCTTCCCTGGTCTGTTTTCCACAACTGAGGGGTTGTCATGGCTCAGAAAATTTCCCGGTCTCGTAATTCCTTTTCGAGGACCCCTTTTACTCCCCTTCCAGTGTCCTCAGACAAGAAAGCTTTGATTAAACGAATTCTTGCTGGGAATGAAGCTCAGTGGTAGAGCAGTTGCCTGGCACAACCGGGTCCGGGTTCAATTCAATTCCCAGTGTTGGGGAAGAAAAAAGGTAATGCTTCTTTCTTGCCAGTGCTGGGATTATCGTTGGATGACACCATACCTGACTATTTTTAATATTGTTGTTCTTCCCAGGTGGTTTTGCATTTTCAGAGGGAATGTACTTCTCACATTACATATGCAGATGAATCATCTGGGATATGGTGTGACGCAGGTTCAGAGCTGGTGTATGTGGGATGCGGCCTGAGAGCATGCGTTTCTGATGCGGGTGAGGCTGTTGGTGCAGGCCCATGAATCTCACACAGAGGAACAAGACTAGAGAGGACTCATGAACGGTTCTGGGGAAAACTACTTGGATGTGCCAAGGTTCCCCCGAGGAAAAGAACCAGCGGAAAAAGCTTATTAAGGAGAACTGGCTCGTGTCATGGCGGAGGCTGACCAGTTCCAAGATCTGCAGTTGGCAAGCTGGCAGCCTAGGAAGGACAACGGCACAGTCCTAGCCTGTGTCCAAAGGCCTGGCAGCCAGGAGCACTGATGGTGTAAGTTCTAGTCTGAATGCTGGCAGGCTCGAGACTCAAGAATTGATGTTGCAATTCAAGTCTGAAAGCAGGAAAATAAAGAAGACCCTTTTCCAGCTCCGTGCCTGGTATGTAGGAGGGTTCCTTCTTACTTACAGGAGTGAGCATTTTTGTTCTATGCAGACCTTCAGCTGATCGCATGAGGCTCACCCAAATTAGAGAGGGCAATTTGCTTTGCTCATTCCACTAGTTCAAATATCAGTCCCACCCAATGACACATGAACACGTCCAGAATAATATTTCACCAAATGTCTGGCCACCCCAGTCCCAGACAACTTCAGACAGAAAGTGGACCAGCACACGGTGAGAATGCTCCTACCCTTCTGGAGTTTTCATGGCCTTGGGGTGACCTTGCTTGTCTTCTTATAGTTCTTTAGTGAGACTATCTAGATATGTCTTCTCATGAGCTAAATGTTCTTTGCTGTACTGGATCTCCAAATATTCAAGGACATTTCTCCATATGATGCGTGAGTTTGCATCATTTGTAGCATGCAAAGGACAAACAACACATTGAATTTACGTTGAACTCCTTAATGGACATATATTGGGTGCTGTATCAATATATTGTATAAAATATTAAATAATTGTGTGAAAAGTACAAACTGGGGGGGTCAAAGAAACTGAGGATAAGATAGATACTTGGACTGGAAGGGATGTGGTAAGGATGGATTAGGTGATTTGTGGAGCCCAGGGAAAAATGAAAATAGAGTACCCTTGTTGAAAAGTTAAAAAATTTCAAGATAGCCAGAGCAGAGCATTGAACCAAGTGTGTGGCCCTTTGAGCCTATAGCCCTATGGGGCCACATAGGTCACACACCCAAGAGCTGCACCTGGGTATGGGAGGAGAGGGAAGGAGAGGATAGAGATGAGGAACCAATATGGCGGAAGGGAAGGAGGGAGACTCAGCTCAGGAGCTGGGTAGAATCAAAGGTTCTGTTGCAAATGCTGGGGTACTGACTTGTGTCTTTTTATTTAATTCCTTTATTTTTCCTAACAGATAGTTTTAAAAAAGAAAATTTAAAAAGCATTGCACTTTCAATGAAGCAATATGGTCAACATCCACCATCTTTTGCCATTCTACAATATTTACAAATTAACCAGTTTGTGTCACTTCAAAGGGGTGTGCTTCTTGGGAACACCAAAGCCAGGGTTCTCTGGGCCATTTCTCAGGGTACCCAGAGAAGCCCTCCAGTGGCAGACCTCAGAAAAGAGGTCCCTGAGAATGGTTTCCTGATCTCAAGGTGGGCCTCCCACCTCCTCAGAGCCTGCTGCTCTGGGCATTGTCAGGGCTTTTCCTTTCATTGGTGACCTGGCCAGTTGGTTAGAGAAAAACTCAGAAGGGTAAAAAAAAGACCCAGAGGTACTAGCCAGGAAGGTTTAACTCACTAGAATTTTCTCAGTCTACATTTGAGCTAGGGTTCTGCCTAGTCATTCTTGGTGCAGGTTAATGGGGAGCAAGGGTCTTGGCATGAAATTAAGGATGGATCAGGGCAAAACTATGGACTGCTGCTTTGAGAAGCCAAACTCTCACCTCACTCCCGGTGGGTTCCCACAAGAATATGTATTGGACGCATCCACTGTGCACGCGCTGAGAGGTGGAAGCGTGCTCTTAAGGAGCGCATGTTTAGTTGGAGACCTCTTGGCCGCTTCCTGAGACTGGGTGATGTATGAAGGACACAGATTTATTCAGCTCATGGTCCCAGAGGCTGGAAGTCTTAGGTTGGGTGACTGCACCTGGCAAGGGCCTTGTGCTGTGTCACAATGGGGCAGAAAAGCAAAAGGGCAAGTGGGCACAAGTGGGCAGAAAAGACCTGAGGGCTGGCCGCTCCAGCTTCCGTAGTAACTAGGCCAGTCCCAAGGAGAGTGTTAAATCACTCTCCGAAGAACTAACCCAGTTCCTTGCTGGGCTTGGTGGTGCACACCTGTAGTCCCAGCTACTTGGGAGCCTGAGGCAGGAGGATCCCAATTTCAAGACCAATCTGGGCATCTTAATGAGACCCTGTCTTAAAATAAAAAAAGGAACCAGGTGCAGTGGTGTATGCCTGTAACATCAGCTACTCTGGAGGCTGACAGAAGGATTGCAAATTAGCAAAATTCTCTATGTCCTCAAAATAAAATTTAAAGGGCCGGTGAGATGGCTCAGCGGCGTAAGCGCCTGCCTTGCAAGCGCGAGGGCCCGAGTTCGACTCCCGGATCCCACATACGAAAAAGGGGCCGGTGATATCGCTCAGTGGCACGGGCGCCTCCTGGCGCGCGAGGTCCTGAGGTCGTCCCCCCGGTACCCACCAAAAAAAAAAAAAAATAAAATAAAATAAAATTTAAAAAGCGGGGAGGGGACCGAGGTGTGGCTAAGTGGTAGAGTACCCATGGGTTTGAGCTCCAGTATTACCCCCCACTAAATTAACCCAGTTTCTTGAGGCCTTCATTCATTTATGAAGGCAATGCCCTATGGTCTAATTACCTCTTTTTTATTTTAATTTTTTGAGACAGGGTCTTGCTATGTAATACAGGCTGTGCTTGAACTCAGTATGTAGCCCATACTGGCCTTAAACTCACTGCTATCCTCCTGCCTCAGCCTCCCAAGTACTGGGATTACAGGCATGCACCACTACACACAACCCCTCAAAACCATTATACTGAGAACCAAATTGAGTTTCAAAGGGGAAAATCCATATGGAAACCACAGCAGAGACAAAGGTACACAAACACTGCCCTGCTGGAGAGAATTTCCTTAAGTTGCCTCCTGTCCCTTCTTTTCTTTTGCAGGGGGGTACCGGGAATCGAACTCAGGACTTTGCGCTTGCCAAGCAGGTGCTGTGGCACTGAGCTATATCCCCGGCTGCTCTCCTGTCCCTTCTTCAAAGAGGGGATCCACAAGTAAATGACAGAAGAAAAATAACTAAGTGCCTAGCTTCTTGTAGGGAATGCGGGAGGCTAAACTTCATTCATTCCAGAAGCATTCACTGAGCTTGTGTGTGCCAGGCGTTGAACCAGACCCATGGATACAGCAATGAATCAGAGACCATGGCCTGCTCTTGGGAAGCAGCCGCTAACATGAAGAATAGCTCAGGATCAGGGGTGAGCCGTGGTACCTGGTGTGGGCTCATCGTGGTGTCACCACACCAGGGAAGGCCATTTATTATGACTTAGCTAGGACTCTGTTTGGCGAGAACTCTGGCAAGTGGTGCCAGCGGAAGAAAGCACTGACTTCCAGTTGAAGCTGGGGTCCTGCACTAGGAAGGGAACTTCTGCTCCTCTCCTGCCTGAACCCTTGATTCTGCCTTTGATCACTCTATTTTTTCCCTTAATGTCAGTTCCACATTCTCTTTAGATGTCAACAGTGCCCTCGGGAGACAAGATGGCAGGATGCTCTGCCAGATGGCACTTGTCTGTGTTTTTAATCGAAATGGCCTGTTCTTTTTGCCACAGTGGGGGAGCAGCAACATGCGGCTCAGGTCGAGGCAAGAGACAGCCCCAATGCATAAATGCTTTTCAGGTCTGCTGAGGTCAGAAAACGGATGCAAACCTGGATTGGCTTAACTCTGTCCACCCCAGTGGCCACACCGTGCCTGTGGGGACAAAGCCAACAGCAGAGTCTAAGGGGCAGAGTCCTGCCATGAGGATGCAGGTGGGGGGCAGGGAGAGGCTGGACGAGGGCCAGAGAAAACATGATGCTTCTCTCCATCTCCTTCCCTCTTTCCGGGCTACATTGCCACAGTCAGGTTTCTCAACTACTGATTGAAATGTTGTTATCTTATTTTTAAAGATGATGCAACTGTGATTAGGGAAGTGGGTTAATTTAGTTAATAGGTGACACTTATGAGTTCCTTCTATGAGCTGTGCGTGACCTCTTTTTAATTCTCCTAGCATCCTTACGGGTTAGGTGTTATTACCCCTATTTTAGAGAACAAGAACTAAGGCTCAAGAGAGATTAGTAACCTGCTCAAGGCTATGCAGCTGGTAGGTTGTGAAGCTTGAATTCTAAAGATCAACTGCCTGGTGTGGGCACATCTTGGTGTCCCCATAGTGGGATAAGCCATTTATTGCCTATCAACTGGTTTTTACTTTTTTTTTTTCTTTTTTTCGCAGTGCAGGGGATTGAACCCAGGGTTTGTTGCACTGATCTGCATCCTCAGCCCCCTTTTTATTATTTTTAGACAGGGTCTTGCTAAATTGCCCAGACTGGGCTCAAACTTGGGATCCTCCTGTCTCAGCCTCCTAGAGTGCTGGGATTACAGCTTTGTGCTTACAGGTTGGTCAGCGGGAGCTCTGAGGAGTCAGCTTATTTGGCAACAACGTTATCTCCTGAACAGAAGGGCCCAGAATGGAGAGCCAACTACAGGTTTTTCTGGATGCTGGTTCTGGGACCCCCAGGATACCCAAATCTCTGGATAATTAAGCCTCCCTCCCCTTTTCATACTTCTCAGGATGGAACCCAGGGACTATCACTGAGCTACATCCCCAGGCCTTTTTATTTTTTATTTTGAGACAGGTCCTAAGTTGCCCACGTGGGACTCGTAACTTGTGATCCTCCTGCCATAGCCTCCCTCCGTGCTGGGATTACAGGCCTGCACCACTGGGCCCAGTTTAAGTCCCTTTTATCAAATGGCAGTGTTTGTCTATAACCTTGGCACATCCTCCCTTTACTTCATCTCTAGAATGCTCATGACAGTGCAGTGTGAGTGCTGTTTAAACAGTTGTACTGGTTAGGAAATGATGACGAGAAGTAAGCGTGTGCATGCCCAGTACAAACACGATCTTTCTTTCTGAATACTTTTCATCTCAGGCTGGTTGGATCTGAGGATGTGGAGGGAAGACTGCATGTCACTCCCAGAGAACCTCCCCTAAGCTGCCTCTGCAGTCTCTACTGCACACGTCTGTGTGCAAGATGTTCACGTGCCTAGCAAGCATCATTTATTGCCGCCACGTGCTAAGTACTCTTCTAAGCACAGTGCTAATATTAACTCACTTATCCTCATACCACCCCTGCATGGTAGGCATTATTATCCTCTCAATTATATAGATGGGGAAACTGAGGCATGAAAGTCTGTAGCAATTTATCCTGAATCACAGCTTGAAAGTCACAGGGCTTAAATGTCTGACACCCTGGCTCCAGAGTCTGTGTCTAAGCATTGCCAAATGTGCTTCTGAACACCCTTGCAAAGCTCTTTAGCTGGGTGTGGTGTTGTATACCTGTAATTCCAGCACTCAGGGAGGCTGAGGCAGGAGGATTGTAAATTTGAACGCAGCTTGGGCAATTTAGCGAGACTCTGTCTCAAAATAAAAAAATAAAAAGGGCTGGGAATGTAGTTTACTGCAAAGACCCTGGTTCAATCTCCAGCACAGAAAAACAAAATCAAAACCCTCCACTCATTTCCAAATGTGTATTTCATTTATGTGTGCTTATTTCATTTATGTGTAGACACACAAACTTCTCCAAGACGGTGGCTCCCAACAGGCCAAGAAATTGCTCTTTCTCCTGATTGAAGAGCTTTGTGGAGGAACGACCTTCATTGAGAAGCTTGTGCAGGATACTGGCTTTAAAGCTGGTTTTGGAAGGGGTGTCTTCTGAAAAGCTTTTGAATTTGACCCAGAAAAGTCCCCAGAACACCCGTCATGGAACCCAGTGAACATATCACACGGACAGCTGTTACTCTAAACATTCTTCTTTAACTGATGCTTTAGAGGCACTTTGAGTATCTTTTTCTTTTGTTAGTACTTTGGATCGGGCCCAGTGTGCTGTACCCCTGAGCTACATCCTCAGCTATTTATATTTTTAGACAGAGTCTTGCCAAGTTGCCCAGGCTGGTCAGGAACTTGCAATCCTCCTGCCTCAGTTTTACCAGGGGCTGGGGGTTACAGGCCTGGGCCGCAGCACCCAGCAGCACTTCAAATCTTTAAAGCTCTTGCGTGCAATTCTAGCTCCTCTATAACCCATTAAATATTTTAAAGTGTTTTGAGAAAAATGTACCAAGTCCTCATATACAGCAGTGAAGATAAGATTCTAGCTCGGAGGAGCGCTGTGCTCGAGGCGGGAACACGGTGAACTTCCAGTTTCAGCACCCTGCGACACGGGGACTCACGGGGTGGCGGGGACAGGAGGCTCCCGTGTCTAGGCGCAGGTGCTGCACAGAAGGGGCCCCGCAGGCCCCGTGCCCTGCCAGCCACGCTCGTCCAGCGAGGGGCTTGGGTGGGCTGAGTCTGTAGCGGGGAAAGGGAAGAGGCACAGAATGGAGAGCAAGGGATTTTTTTTTCTTCTTCTTCTGTTTAGGGGATCACTTTACAAAGTGGACAACAGGATTTTGGGAGGCCAGGCCCGGGGCAGAAAGAGCATGGGATGCCTTTGATGAAATTCAGGTGAAAGGATGGGTGGACGGATGGATTTGGGAGGTAATGGGAGACGGTCGAAGCAGAAGGAGTAAAGGATGACTTTTACTTTTCCATTTGAGGTTTACCTGCCAGGGCCCAGGCAATTTCTTTGATGACTCCTTTTATTTAACTTTTTAATAAAATGACCCCGGGGGCGCAGTCCCCCTCCCCCATCCCGGTGGTGTGCACTCCAGTCCGGCCTCTGCGGCCGCCCGGGACGTCCAGGGCTCTCACGGCGAGGGCAAGTTCCGGCCCGGTGTGGGGAAGCGGTCTCCCCGCAGGCTCTGCCGTCGGCGCCCCTCACCCTGGCCAAAGGGAAGGGACTGCGGCAGGCGTCGGCCGGGGCGCAGCGGCGACCGGCAGGTGTGAGCCGGCTGCGCAGGAGGTGGGCGAGAGCCTCGAGCCCTGGCCGAGCTCAGTGGCCCGCAGGGTGAATCCCGGGGACTCGGGGAAGGCCACCGTGTCCCTCTGTGCACCCTCTCTAACCTCCCTGGGCATCCACGCGGAGGGGCTGCGTCAGGATTTTTTTTCTCCCCTAAAAAAGTTCCCGTGTCCGCTCCGAGCCGGCCGCAGGGCTCCTGAGCCGACCACGTGTGGCAGGTACGGCGCGTCCCGGGTCCCCGCCGCCCAGGCCGGCTTCCCCTCCCCTCCCCTCCGCCTCGGATGGCAGGAGAAGCCTTTACCTCCGACCAATCCCACCGACGCCGAGCCGCGCGCGCGCGCCAACTCCAGCTCTTGCGGCTCACGTCATTGGCCACCTCCGCCTCGGACGGGTGACAGGCAGCTTGGCGGGCCTATGGCAGGCGGAGGCGGAGGCCGCTCGGCCCTCCCCCGGCTGCTTTGTTAGGGGCTTCCTCGCCGTTCCCCGGCCCCCTGCACCTCCGCCGCCTGCCCGTGGTCTCCCGAGACTGCGCCGCTGGAGCCCCGAGGGCGTCCTGCGGAGCGCACGGCGCCAGCATCCTCCCAGCCGCGGAGGCGGGCCGGAATGAAGCGCGGGCACCCGGCGTGTGGCTGTTGTGACTCTCCAGCCCAACTCCGAACGCCCCGCTCCCGTCTCTGCCACATCTGATTGGCTAGCAGGAGGCGGAGCGATTGTCAGGCGGTCCAATCGGAGCTTGGTTTCCCACGGGCTCCCGCGGCTCCGCCCCCAAGGCCTCGGGTGTAGGCGCCGCGACAGCTCCCATTGGCTGAGGGCAAGCGGCTCCGAGCCCGGCCGGGCAGATCTGCGCCGCCGCTGTCGGGCGCGCAGCTCTGCAGCGCGGAGATCGCCTCAGAGCCCGCAGCCCCAGGGGCCCAGCGATCCCGCATTGTGCCTGGCGCGGGCGCTGGGATCCGGGACGAGCGTCCCAGGTGAGTCCCTCGGGCTTGCGGAGGGGGGCGCGGGCCGGGCCGTGCCGGGCAGAGCTGCCCCGAGGGATGGGGATAGGGATGGGGATGGGATGGGGATGGGGATGCCCAAAGCCGTGCGCCCGTGCCGGGCACGTCCTGACCCCGTCTCCCGCACACCGGGGCTCCCGGCGGGTCCTAGCTCCCCCTGGTCGGGCTCTCCGCGTATTGTTTTCGTGTGCACACACTTGGGAGTGGGGGGATCTGGGAGGGGAAGGCACAAGGAGGATCCCTCGCGGGGAGGAGCGCCCGGGAGGAGGCGAGGGCGCAGAGCCCAGATGCCCGGCGCCGGGGGACAGTGCCCGGGCATCACCGGGAGGTCGGCGCTGACCTGCGGCGGCAGCATCGCTGTGCATCTGTCGGCGGATTTTTAAATCAACTTCAGGGAGGGCGTGCGTGCTCCGTACGTGTGTCTGTGTGTGCATCTCGGTGCTGTCTCGGGCACTCACGGGCCTGGCTTTTCTGCAGCGCGGCCGGGGCGCTCACCCTGGCCATCCATGCGGCGCTCCGGGCCGGGCACCCTGGCTGGAGAGCCCGGCGCGGGCATCCAGGGCTGGGGACCCGCGGAGGGCCCAGGAGGGGGCACTGGAAGCGAAATGCTAAGGTTGTGCAAACAATGAATGATGGGATAGCGGGGGTCCTCGCGTCGGATCCCGTCTCCGCCTCGCCCTCTCGCCAGCTCTGCTGCTGCTCGGCACCCGGCCGGGGACCCGCGTGGGGCCCGCTTTTGTTTACAGACCTCGCCATTGGGCGAGAGCGGCGCGCCGCACTCCCCTCGCCTTGGTCGCTGTCTGCTGCCTCCGCCAAGTGGGGAGAAGTTGGTGCGCGCCGGCAGGTGACGCCCCCTGCCCGGGCCTGGGGCCAGATGCTTCGGGGAGAAGCAGCCAACTCCGCGCCTGTGCGCCCAGCCCCCGCTACGCCCGGAACACTCGGGTCCCTGCACCCCGGGCCCTCAGGGGGTGTCCGCCGTCGGGGCGCTGACCTGGCCACCCTCGTCCCTTTCCAGCAGCAGCCTCTGGTCTTCCTCCAGATCAGCCTGACTTGCAGCCCGTCTCTTCCTGTGTGTTGGCAGATTTTGAAGGACGCGTGGGAGCCCTCGGGACGCTGCAAATCCGTGCTTCTTCCCGTGGTACCCACGCGGCTCCGCTCAGCACAAGTGGAGCTGGAGCCCTAGCGGTCCGGATCGGGTTACACGGCCGGCTGACCCGCGCACCCGTGGAGAGGCTGCGCCCAAGGTCAAACAAACTCTGTTCCAGAGCCTGCTTGGTGTAGTTCTCAAGCTGGTCGATCCTGATCGAGCCTGTCTCCCCGAGTCTCAGTTTGTGTGCCTGTAAAGTGGGGCTAATGAGTATCTTGGAGGGGTGGAGGAGGGCTAAAGGACAATATAAATTAATTGCATGGCACGGTGATCGGTCGCATATAAAACACAGGGGTCATGTTGATCCTCTGTTAGAATGGCCCCCAGTCGCCCCCCTTTTCCGCATTCTCTACGCTTTCAGCTCCCCTTTGGAAAGACAGGGAGGACTGCTGTTTTTAGCTGCAAACAGGGCTTGTTTAACTTGGCCTTAGACGTAATTATACTTATCTAATCGCCTGCAGCTCCTTTTTATGTGTTTGAATTTCCATTCGGTTTTAGCTGTTTCTTCTTCCTTCTTCCTCCAGACTCTGTGAGGCCCAGACCTGGGCTTGGAGGCGGAGGAACCTGTCCAGGTGGGCAGCGGTCGCTGGTGAACCAATGGCAGCTCTGCCACATGATTACCCGGGGAGGAGGGAGGTTTGAAGGAAGAGCTGTCTGCAGACCGGGAGGCGACACTTTCTAGGCCAGGAGAAGTTTAGCGGCACAAGTTTGCTAAATCTCTGGGTTCCAGAATGGGCTCTTTTGTGCCTGGAAGTAGTTTGCTAGAGAGAGTGACTTTGAGTGGTAAACATCGAAGTTGCTAAGTAATTATCTTTGAATAGAGGGGAAATAAACGTAAGGAGGAGGCTGTTGACCAGGAGGCTGTTGAAGCAGGAAGGTAGGAGAGAATTGACTTCATTGAAATGTTCAAAAGGCTGTCAGTGTGTTTTTTATTTATTTATTTTTATTTTTGTGGGTCCCGGGGTCGACCTCAGGACCTCGCGCGCCAGCAGGCGCCCTTGCTGCTGAGCGATATCACCGGCCCTTTTTTCATATGTGGGATCCGGGAGTCGAACTCAGGCCCTCGCGCTTGCCAGGCAGGCGCTTATGCCGCTGAGCCATCTCACCGGCCCCTGTCAGTGTGTTTTGACTTGATTTTGCCCCAGTCTAGCTCGGTATTGCTGATTTCCAGCAGGCAGAAGGAAAAGCCAGTATCATACTGAAAGACTAAGGAGCAAAACAATAGCAACCCCTCGTGAGATAGTTAAAAAAAAAAAAAAAAGACACAGTCTCAAGCTATTATTACAGAAATGCTTCCTGTTTTAACACCCTTTTGCCCGCTGGGACAAATTATTGAGCTGGGTCCAACAACACACCCTTCTGCATATATAGACCTCGGAGGGCTCCGCCAGCCCAAACAAGCAACAAATAAACAAAAACCAGGCGCGAGGCTTGCATTCTGTCCAGGAGTTGCAGAAGTCTGCAGGCCGGTAACATGATTGTTAGACAGCAGTTAGTAAATGTGATAAAAGTTCTACTCCCAGAAATGATTCCAATCTCTCCTGCACTTGTTTGGGGGAATTCTCTGGCCCTAGGGATGCTGAAGGTCTCTCTCCCCTCTGCTGCTGTCTGCTGATCAGATCCCCTGGGGGTCTAAACTTAAAAGGGAGCCAGTGGTTAGGAAATCTCATTAGCTGACAATTTAGCTACACTCTAATGATCATCCAAAGAGCCAGGACAAAGACCTCCTCTCCTTTCCCTCTGAGATCTCGCTTCCTCCTCTCCCTCCAAGCCAGAAAGGAAAAGCAGCACTGGTCTTTTCTCACCCTCCAGGATTCCTGCCGTTGTGGGATGCTGGCCAAGGGACCCAGGCTTTCTAGAGCGCCTGGCCAGGAACCCTTCCCCCAAAGCGCTGCTGACGGCCTATGGGTGTGTGAGTAACACTTCCACGCTCTCCAGGTTCCTGCCAGGAGCCCACTGACTGAAGGAGAAGCATGTTTTGAGGGGGCAGTGTCAACACTTCAAAAAGCGTGCAGCACGATGAGCACTATTGTGTGTGCATTTAATCCAGGCTATTCAGGTGGCTGAGGCAGGAAGATCCCAAGTTCGAGGCCAGCCTGGGCAACTGAGCTTTTTCTCAAAAAAAGAAAAAAAAAAAGGGGAGGATGCTGGGGATGTAGCTCCATGGCGCAGTGCTTGCCTTGTGTGTCAAGGCTGGGTTCAATTTCCATCACTGGAAAAAAAAAAATTTAATACAAGCCTGTGATTTCCCTAATGGGGAATGAGTGGAGTAGGAATCAAATGTAGTCCTTAGCTGGAAGTGAGCCATGACAGAGGGGCCCTGGCTGTCTGAGGAGTGCAAGGGATGAGGGTGAGAAGCCTGAATGAGAATGGGTCCTCTGGACAAGGTGCAGATGTCCACAAGGCAGACTGGCGGGTGAGAATGAGCGTTCCTTTCACTGCCTCCAGTTATTTGGTCTGTCTGAAAAACAGTTTCACTGTGTGTGTGTGTGTGTGTGTGTATGCGTGCACGTATTGTCAAGGGACAAACCATTTAGCTTAGCCATGTTAATTGGCTTTACCTTTATTTATCTATTTATTTTTGCTCTTTTGAGATAGGGTCTCACTATGTAGCCCAGGCTGGCCTTGAACTGGTCACCATCCTTCTGCCTCAGCTTCCAGAGTGCTGGGATTACAGACATGCACCACTATGGCGTGCACCACCTGGCTAACGTTTTGTTTTATATAATTTCTGTGTCAAAGAGAAAAAAAATCTGTCTCATTATCATTGTAGGCTAAGTCATTTACTTGAAGAAAGTTAAAGAAAAACAAAGGAGGCACTCAGAAATAAAGCAGTCTTCAGCCAGGAACAGTGTTTCAACAGCAAAACAATGTCCTAGTGTAAAAAGGTGCACGATATTAGCAGGCAGACTTTTCCGTCCTCAGGCTCCTCCTCCACACCCTGCCGGCACAAGACTTTCCTTGTTCCTGCGGTCTCCGGGGACCTCATTAAGAAATTCACTAGGACTCGGGCGGTAGGTGTGGAAAGGGGAGAGCCCTGCAGTGCTGGCGGTGCTGGGGGTCTTCTAGGAGACCCTGGTGTGCCCCTTTTCCTGGCGGAGGCAGCGCCCAGGGACCACGTGTGCAGCCCGGAGACAGGGAGTGGGGTCTGGGTTTGCGTAAGGTGGCAAAGTGGGGGCATGGGGGGGCACCCCAGCGGGATCTGAGCTCTGAGAGCCGGTCGCATCAGCTGTCTGCAGCCAGGGGAGGCCAGAGAGGGAGCGATGGTTCCTCGCACCGGCACCGCGAGGCAGGCTCCTTCCGACGAGCACAGCCTTAGCCTCAGAGCCGGCCACGGCCCTTTGCACTCGCCTCCTGTCCCGAAGCTGTCTGCCTGAAGGGACTGTAGGGTGTAGTCGGGGTGGCATGGTGGGGGGCTAGCATTTCCAAGCCTAGCAAAGCCAAAGTGTAGTATGAAAAGTACTTCATGCGTTCTGGGCCAGACCATTTTATTTACATATTTAAAAAGTACAGTTTTAATTTTAATTATTTTTATTTTTTTATATTTATTTTTGAGACAGGGTTTCACTAGGTTGCCAAGGCTGAGCTGGGGCTTGTCATCATCCTGCCTCAGCCTCCCAGAATGCTGGGATTACAGGAATGTGCTGACACTGGGTTCTGGGACCACTCTGAATTCATGAAGGAGAAAGAAATGAACCAGGAAGGTGTTTTTGGTTTAAAAATAGTAACCCCAAACCCAACACCTATATTATTTATTCCAGTTTCTGTCCCCACAGGGAGTATCTTTTCTTCCTTTCCATCTATCTTTTATTGGTAGGCGTTGCTGTACATAATGTTTACATTCCTTGTGTGGAGTTGGTCCATGTGCATAACACATCTTAATTCCTTTTTTCATCTTCCTCTTTCTCTCCCCTCCTTCCATCTCTTGATCTTCCCTTTTGAAAAAGCTCTCTCTACTTTCTATTATCTATCTTTTATTCTGCTCTGGGTTTCTCATACAAGAGAAACCATGCAATGTTTAAGTTTGTGTGTCTGATTTATTTCAGATAACATTATGGTCTCAAGGTGCATCCATTTCCTACAGATGATAGGCAGAGTAGTAGTCCATTGCGTATAAACACCATGCCACATTTTCTTTATTCATTTGTCTGTAGAGGGACCTATAGGTTGCCTCTGAAACTATGAAATGGAAAATTCCCCAAAAAGAAAATTCTAGGAATAAACAGTTCCTAAATTTAAAATACCTTCTATTAAAGTACATGGTTATAATTGTCCCAGATTGTTCTTCATCGGTGCTGGCGCTGGAATTCAGGCCTTAGCACGCTAGGCAAGTGCTCTACCACCGAGCCGCACCCAGCCCGTGTCATTACTCATTCCCTACTGTTCCTCTCCTGGGCTAGGTCTGTTGCGTGGGAGGAAGCAGCCTGTATGCGGTCAGAGCTGTCGGGGTGCGGTAACCCGGGTCGTGGAACCCTGAGGGAAGGGGGGCCCAGGGCGCCCAGGTGTGGAACTTGGGCCTGGGATGGTCCTGGATGGAGGAGCGAGCTGCGGTGGAGACCCAGTGCTCGTCCTGAAAAATGCCAGACACGAGGCCTGAGGCAGACTGGATATCCTGGGGGAACCTGCCTTTGGAAACCCGCCGGCCCCCTCTCCGCCCTGCCCGCCCTCCGAGTTGGGTAAACACAGGTCAGGTCGGCTTCCTGCCGTTCCCTGCGCCCCGTGTCTGCGGGCCACCCTTGGGTGGGGGCAGCCGGGGCTTGGGTCAGGGGCTTTTCCCCGCGGGGGTGTGGTGCCGGGGAATGGAATGGGCGGGGTGGGGTGCCCCCTCCCTGGGGTGGAGCCTGGGGGCCTCCGGGGCCTTGGGGAGAAGTTGCAGCCCAAGGCCTGCCCTTCCTAGGGCTTCTTAGATCCCGGGGTCCAGATCTCCAGATCTCGGTCCTTTTTTTTTTTTTTTTTTTTTTTGGCGGCACTACGATCAAACCCAGGGCCTTCACACGAAGCAACCTTCCCAGCCCTTTTCTAATTTTTTATTTTGAGACGCTTAGCTAGGTCTGTAAGTTTCCCAGGCCGGGTTTGAGTTTGCAGCCCTCCTGACTCAGCCTCCCAGAGTGTGGGCTTCCAGGCTCGTGCCCCCTCACCCAGCTAAGAGCCCCGCCCCGGGCAGGTGATGACTTCCAGCAGGAGCGGATTGCTGAGCTGGGCCATATTCGCTCTTGAGACCTACTTGTCAGCAGCTCAGAACCGCGGACTTTAGTCCCGTCATGATCTTAGGTGGGCTTAGTCTTGTTTGGACTTCATAGGAGCCTGACCCCACTACCTGAAAATAATGTGTTCTTTTCTTCTCACTCACAGGCCACAAGGATGTCCTGGGAAAGTGGTCCCTCCAGGGCAAATTCTTTTTGTTTTCTTTTGTTTCACAGGAACCCTGGGACTTTCCTGGCTGTGTCTGTTGATTGGTGTAATTTTACTTTATTTATTTATTTTTTGAGACAGGATCTCACTCTGTAGTTCAGGCTGGTCTTGAACTCACTAGGTAGCCCAGGCAGGCCTCAGACTCCTGAGAATTCTCCTGCCTCAGCCTCCCAAATGCTGGGATTATAGGTGCATGTCACCATGCCTGGCTCGACTGGTGTAATTATGACTTGTACCACCTGACATTTTCCAAAGTGTCCACTTTGGCCTCCCAGAATCCTGCGTCCCAGGTGTCTCAGTCCTTACCGTGATTGTGTTTTAAGTCACTGTGCTGTGCTGGGATGGTAAGCGGCTGAGATCTGTTGTGTGGAGAATTCTTCTTGCTCTCTTCCATCTCCTATGGCCTATGGAGTCCAAATTACTAGGACTTTCGAATGTTCCTTCTCCCCTGTGGAAGTCTCCACCTTCCCGTGGGGGCCCGTGGTGTTTGCGGCCCTCAGGACCACGCGTCCACGCCTTTTCCTGTCCCCCTGAAGGTCTCATACCTGCTTTCCTCCACCTTATTAGTAAGGGTGCTCAATACACTTTTTTTTTTTTTGTGGGTACCGGGGGTTGACCTCAGGACCTCGCATGCCAGCAGGCGCCCATGCCGCTGAGCGATATCACCGGCCCTTTTTTCGTATGTGGGATCTGGGAGTTGAACTCGGGCCCTTGCGCTTGCCAGGCAGGCGCTTACGCTGCTGAGCCATCTCACCGGCCCCTCAATACACTTCTAAGTCACAGTTTCAATCAGTAATAATCATTCAGTTTAATAATTTTTCTGACAAAATATGTTACTATTTTGTGCAAATTCTGCCACTTAATTAACGCCATGTTTGATTTGAGTCTAGGGACGAGGTGCAAAGGAAGAATTCCATGTAGTATTAAGAAATCCATAGGATAGATGGGCTTATCATGCAGAGTGTCTTAGGTTCTCACCCTGTTTTTATCCCGCCCAGTCCTCTAGTCTCCAGAAATTATCTTTGGTTCTTTTGCTTGTTTTTTTGTTTTTTTGAGACAGAGTCTTGCTGCACAGTTCGGTTTGGCCTCGAACTCACAGCCATCTTCCTGCCTCAGCCTTCTGAGTGCTGGGATCATAAGTATGTGGCACTGGCCCCGGCCGCTTTGGTTCATTTTTGTTTTCAGTTCTTCTAGTGGTTATCTTTTTTTTTTTTTTTTTTTTTGTGGGTACCGGGGGTCGACCTCAGGACCTCGTGCGCCAGCAGGCACCCGTGCCGCTGAGCGATATCACCGGCCCTTTTTTCGCATGTGGGTTCTGGGAGTTGAACTCGGGCCCTTGCGCTTGCCAGGCAGGCGCTTATGCCGCTGAGCCATCTCACCGGCCCCATGTAGCTCTAAATAATATGAACGTGCCTTTTTTATTTCTTGACATCTGATTGTGATAAATGTCAGTTTAGCTCACTTAACATTGCATCTATTTTTTTCATGCTCCACATTTTTAAAATTTATTTTTTAGTGTAATGGATGTAGTTACTAATAAAGAAAATATAAAAAAAAACTCTTCTCACTTCTCTGAAATAAATAAATCAGAATTTCATAATGAAATAGAGAACAACAACGGTTAATACGCTGTGTACCATAGTCTTAAAAGAATAGCCAAATGGTTCTCAGAGCAAAAGTCATAGACAGAAAAGACTCTGTCCTCCAAAAAAGAAACAAACAGATAATAGCACAAATCTTTCTTTTCAGTGAACTAAGAAAAACTGATAGTATAGGTGAGGGCCGGGGATATAGCTCAGTGGCACAGTGCCCGCCTGGCAAGCGTGAGGCCCTGAGTTCCATTCCTGGTAAACCCTCCCCAGAAAAAAGTATAGGTGAAACAAACTAACATATACATTGAAATATATTTAAAAGAATGGAATAGAGAATTTAGGGAATTATTTTTTATTTTTATTTTTAGCTTTATATTTTTTATTAGTACATATTTGTCATATATATTGATCACATTCATCATGGAATTTGGGGAATTACTTGAACTTCTCCCTACTTCCTATTCTCTTCTATTTTGCCTTTATTTATATGTATAAATTGAGTGTCTTATGGAAGAGAAACCATATGATATTTAAGCTTCTGTGTCCATTTATTTCACTTACCTTTATGATCTCAAAGTGCATCCATTTCCTATGAATGCCTCCCGTTTATCTTTCTTTACGGCAGTGTAGTACTCCATTGTGTGCAAATGCCACATTTTTCCTTATCCATTCATCTCCTGATGGACACATATGCTGTTTCTGAGACCTACTATCATACGTTGTGCTGCTGTAAACATGGGTGTGCCTGGATCCCTGTAATATGATCATTTTAACTCTTTTGGGAAGATACATAGGAGGGGAATAGCTGGGTCAAATGGAATTTCTACTTTTAGTTTTTTGAGGACTCTCACGGTCATTTCCACGGTGGCTGCACCAGTCCACATCCCTACCAACAATGCAGAAGAGGTGCTTTTCCTCCACGCTCTTGCCAGCATTTGTTCTTACTGGATTTTTGGGTGATACATGCTCTACATTTTTGATAATTATATTGATGGCTCCATTGTAATCTGTTTTCTGTGTCATAACAAAGTATCTAGACTGGTACCTTGTTAAAAATAGAAGCTTATTCACTCCTAGTCCTGGAGGCTGGGAGGTCCAAGAGCTCCGAGTCAGCGTCTGAGGGCTTGCGGCTCCTTCCCAGCTGGCCAGGTGTCACTCGGGGACTCAGAGACGCGTGGGCTTGGCTCTCTGTGCCTCTTCCCAACCTGCCTGCATGAGGATGACCCCATCTGACCTGTCTCCTCCCTGAGCCCTAACCCAAATACCATCCACACAGACATTTGGGGCCTGAGTGCCCAGCACGTGGATTTCGCGGGTGGGGGACACATTCCAACCCTAGCAGGCTCTCCCACTGACTACTTCTCAGTCTTGATGTTACGTAGAGAGACCTGGAATTTGGCTCTCTCCTCTCCCCTCTGAGAATATTCTGAGTTTTTTTGGGGTGGGGTGGGGTTTGAGACAGGATCTCAGTATGTAATCCAGGCTGGCCTTGAACTTGCGACAGTCCTCCTGCCCCAGCTTCCCAAGTGCTAGGATTGCAGCTGTGCACCTCACGCGGCTGCGGTTGGTAATAATATTGTGTTGCTACACTATGTTTCCTTTGTGGCGGGCGTGGTAAGGATGAGCCCAGGGCCGTGAGTGAGGTAGGCGCGTGTCCTACCTCAGCCCACGTTGTGTTTCTTGTCACGATTAAGTCTCCTGTGCTGTGTGTATACATTGCTTCTGTTGTTGTGACGGCTGTGTTAAGATATTCACAGAACCGCACAGTTCACCTCTAAATTATACAGTTCAGTGGGTTTTGGTACATTTACAGCGTCGTGCAACGATTGCTGTCAATTTCAGGATATTTTCATCACCCCAAAGAGACCCTACACCCATAAGCAGTCCTTCCTTCTCCTTTCCGACCCCAGTGCCTAACCTCTGACAGCCCATGCTCTGTTTTCTGGCTGCGTAGCTTTGCCTGCTGCGGGTATAAATGCAATCACATTATATGTGGCCTTTTATGACCGGCTTCTTTCATTTAGCATCGTGTTTTCAGGCATCATCCATGTAGCAGCACGCATCAGTAACCATTCCTTTTTGTGGCTGAATACCATTCCACCATGTGAATAAGCCATGTTTCTTGTATGCATTCGTCAGTTGATGGACATTTGGGTTTTCCCACCTTTTGGCTGTTGTGATTAGTTGTAGCTGTATCAGTTTGCATGTATATGCTTGAATATCTGTGTTTTGATTCTTTGGGGCGTGTATGTAAGAGTGGAATTGCTAAGATGTATGATAATTCTGGGCTTTATTTTCACCTTTTGAGGAGCTTCCAGGTGGTTTTCCAAAACCGCTGCACCATTCAGCAATGTACGAGGGTCCCGGCTTCCCCACAGCCTGCCGGCGCTTAGCACAGCGCCTTGCTTGTTCTAAGCACCTAGTTGAGCCGTGCTGTCTCCTTGTGGGTCTGATTTGTGTGTCTCTGGGAATTAATCATGTTGCGCAGTTTTCACATACTCATTGGCTGGTAGTGTACGGTCTTCCATCTTTTCAGATCCTTCGCCCAGTTTTCAGTTGGATTTTTGTCTTTTCATCAGTGAGTGGCAAGCATTCCTTATGTCTTTGATTTTATTTTTTTGTGGTGTTGCGGTGAGTGGAGCCTCATGCGCATCACTCAGCTCTGTGCCAGCCCACCTTTATCTTTATATTTTTGATGTTAGGTCCCTTGTGTGACATGATTTACAAACATTTTCTCTATCCTATGGGTTATCGTTCTGCTTTTTTGATGTTCTTAGCATATTGTTTGTTTTTGATAGCTGAAAATTAATAAAGAATGTTTAGTTGGTTATATTTCTTTCTTTTTTTTTTTTTTTGTGGCTACTGGGGGTCGAACTCAGGACCTCGCGCACCAGCAGGCGCCCGTGCCGCTGAGCGATATCACCGGCCCCCTTTTTTCGTATGTGGGTACTGACAGTTGAACTCAGGACCTCGCGCTTGCCAGGTAGGCGCTTATGCTGCTGAGCCATCTCACCGGGCCTAGTTGGTTATACTTCTGTCAGTGCTTGCACTCCATAGCTAGTTGGTATGTTAGTTATAATTTCTTTTTCTGCAGTTCTACTTACATGGCTAATTAAACTACAGATTGAATAAAGGATCACGGGATTTTTTTTTTTTTTTAAAGACAAGGTCTCTCTATGTAGCTCAAACTGGCTTCAAAACTCACAATGTTGCCCTGGCTGACCTTGAACTAAAAGATCCTCCTGCCTCAGCCTCCCAACAGCTGGAATGACAGTTACATGCTACCATGTCTGAGTAACATTTTGTTTCAAAACACCAATTTCACATTTTAAAACAAGAGCAATACTTTGTTTATTGAAAACAACCCAGAATAACTCAATTATTCAGCACATTGAAGGGAACATTTGCAATATAATTTGGAAGTGAATTGTGTTTGGGCATCAGCTTTAGATGTTAAAGGGTTTTTGGGTGATTGTGTGTGCGTGTGTGTGTGTGTGTGTGTGCTGTATTGGGATGAGGTTCTCAGTGATGGCAGTTTTGCTTCCTGGGGACATCTGGCAATGTCTGGAGATAATTTTGGGTCTAGTGTCACCAAGAGGGCAGAGGTCAGGGATGCTGTTAAACACCCTCAAGGCTCCAGCCCATGGTCAGTAGTACTGTGGTGAGAAGCCCTGCGTTCAAAGGACACGAATGCTATCCTTTTATTTTATTTTATTTTATTTTATTTTTGCAGAGACCAGGGCCTTTGCACTGAGTACATCCCCGCCCTTTTTATTCTATATTTTGAGACAGAGTCTCACTAAATTAGTAAATTGCCAGGTGGGACTCAACTTGTCATCCTCCAGGATGTAATCCCATGCTGGGATTACAAACATGCCACCACCATGCCTGACTGTTTTTTTTTTTGAGACAGGGTCTCACTATGTAGTGCAGACTGGCCTTGAACTCACGGATCCTCCTGCCTCAGCCTCCCAAGAGTGCTAGGATTATAGGCGTGCACCACATGCCCGGCCACACCTGACATTTTATCCTTTCTTTCTTCCTCCCTCTTTTTTTTTTTTTTTTTTTTTTTTGTGGGTACCGGGGGGACGACCTCAGGACCTCGCACGCCAGCAGGCGCCCGTGTCACTGAGCGATATCACCGGCCCCTTTTTCGTATGTGGGATCCGGGAGTCGAACTCGGGCCCTCGCGCTTGCCGGGCAGGCGCTTAAGCCACTGAGCCATCTCACCGGCCCTCTTCCTCCCTCTTTCTTTCCTTCTCTCTCTCTCTCTCTCTCTCTCTCTCTCTTTCTTTCTTTCTTTTTGGCAGTGTTGGGGAATGAATATAGAGCCTGGCATGTGTTAGGCTACCACTGAGCTATAATCCCCATCAATACTATCAAAGGTCACATATTTCAATTTTTTGACATAGGAAAGGATCTTATGTTTTCTAGATATTTGGCAATGAGCTCTCTTGGCGCATTGGCTTTTGATTATTATTTAAGTGGAATTAAATTAATAAGATATATTTCTTTTTCTTAACAACGAGGTAATTTTTGCAGGCATTTTGGTCTTTATGTGTAGATTATTTCTCCTGGATAATGATTTCAGGATATTGCTAATAACTGGATCATGAAAGCTTGTCTTTAGCCCTCCAATCTGTTGTGGTTGATATTGTGGAGGAGAAGTACTGGCGGGTGATCATTATAATATTATTCCTCTTAAGCAGTATATTGAGCATTGCAAATATTTTCAGAAAAATATTCTGAATGCAGTGCAAGGTCGTCTGTGACATTTTGGAAAAGTTTTATGACTGTTAGAATAATTATCTCATCTCGAGATCTGATTAGAAATTATAATTTCCATTCTACAATTATATCGATTGAACTTTAACATTTCATTGTAATTTAAAAAGTTAAAATTGCATAACTATGGTTTTCACCTAACTAAGCAATTCAACACACTAATTACTTAAAAATAGATTTAAAGACTTCGCCCTGTGTTTATGTCCATTGTCCCCCCAATTAATTGCTTTAATTTGGGGTTGAATCTGCCTGCAACTTTGGCTGTATGGATCTTCACCGATGGTATCAAACAATTCAGATTACCTAACAAGGCCGTGGCACCCTTTGGCCGCAGTTTACGCTTACACTTTAAGCGAGAATACCCAGTGGCCGGCTCCTTGGAGAGATGGGGTCAAACCAGAGGAGTTTATTTGTAGAAGCTGCTGGTTAGTATTAGGAACCTGGGGTCTTCATGGCAGAGACTTTAGAGACCCCAGTTAACTGTCCACTCTTTACCCGAGCATCAGTTAGTGTCGCTTATTAGAGTGGGAAGAGCTAGAATTACCCTTCACGGACAACCTTTGCACTTTAATTGCAGTAATCCCTGTCTTCTCAGCCTGTAAGACAGCAATTCTGAATCCCATCCAAGTCAGGAAAAGTGAATTTATGGGCCTCCTAGCAGCTAGCAACTAGCAATCTCCAGTGGTCCTTGTCTTCATTTCAGCGCGGAGCCAGCCCCTCCTGTGACCTGGGCATACCCTGTGGTGACAGTCCAGGGACAGGAGATAGGTCTTGGTTGCTGGGTTATGGTTGCCAGGAGACTTTAATTTGGGGGAAAAAATGGAATTCTTTCAAGGAATCATAAGGTACGGTTTTTCTCAGATTGGAAGATTCCTTTGTGGAATTCTAAAAGGCAGAGCATCATTAGGATTTAAGATTCTCAGTCTAGTACCTGACCTATAGATACTATAAAGTGCCTATCTTTGATTTTGTTCCTCCAACATGAATAAAATCTCTTTGATCTTTAGCAGTGGTACAGTAGTTAGTGGCCTTTTTTGACCCGGTCCCACCCTTCTCTGGTCCCACCCTTCTCTTTTTTTCTCCAGGGCGTTGTGGTTTTTGGTTGGTTGTTTGTTTTTCATTGTCTTCCTCTGCTGGGTGATTCTCATCAGGAACATTCCATTAAGGATGTCTATTTAAAAGAAAATCCTTACAAATTATTTCACTTCATTACATTAAAAATACCAGATACTCACTGTAAATATTTTAAGGTGATGGTTCTTTTTTTTTTTTTTCCTTTTCCTGAATAATTTTCTCTGACTTTGAAAGAGTTTGTCATGAGTAAAATGAGTATTACGTTTATACTGAGAAAAATCCCATTGATGAGTTGCACATGCGCCTTTGGATAGGTGGTAGTGGGTGGAAACCTTACATGCCCAAGTCATATTTTCTTCTTTTTAATCCCCGGGGATTAATGGTAAGTGCTCCTCTCAACAATAAGGACCTCAGCAAGAGGAAAGAATGCGCGATGCTTTGGGATGGACAAAGATGAGAAGCTCCCGGGGCCCAGTGATTAGGTCTCAATGGAAGGATTAGCCCCACTGAGGGACCCATTCAGACCAGGATTGAACTGTGGTCCTGAGCCATCAGGGTAGGTTGACCTTGGAGGGCTGCCTGTCCCCCTTTCTTTTTTCTTAGACACTGGTCCTAAATCCACAGTTCCAATCATGGTTCTGTCTTTTGACCTAAGTTTTTCTTTAGGATTGCTTGAACTATTCTGGTTTATGAACTATTCCATGCCTCTTCCTTTTATTTTTATATTTATTCAGTACCAAGGATTGGACTCAGGGCCTTCACACTGTGCTATATCCCTAGCCTTTCTTTTAATTTTTATTTTGGGACAGAGTCTCCTAAGTTGTCTATGCTAGGCTCGAACTTGGGATCCTCCTGCCTCAGCCTTCCACAATTCTGGTACTGCAGGCATACACCACCATGCCCAGCTGGCTCTTTCCATGACCTTTAAAAGTCCTTAAAGCATTGATGATTTTTCAAGTAAAATTTATTTCATGTCTGTTTTAGTTTTCTAGGGCTAATGTAACAAGGAGCCACAAGCTGGGTGATTCAAGCCAACAGAAAGTTATTTTCCAGAGTCCTGGGGTAGAAGTCTGAACTTACAGTGTGGGCAGGGCCAGCTTCCCTTGTAGGCTCTCAGGTAAAATCTTTTCTTGCCTCTTTCAGCTTCTGGTGGCTCCAGGGCCGCTTGGCTTGTGACACTATCACTCTGATGTCTACCTTCCTCACAGTCACTCCTGTGTGTCTGTGCCTGGGGCCTGGGGTGCTGTGTGTCCTTCTAGATTCCTTCCAGAATTCTTCTGTCCTGAACAAAGAATTGGTCAAGACACGTCCAAAAGGTAGGGAGGCTTTACATTTATTAAATGTAGGAAGAGAAATACGCTCTGCAAAGTGAGATTGGACCTCTGAGAGAGCACAGTGGCCACGAGGGTTATGAAGAATGTGTTTTGCACCCCTCATTCTTCAGCTGACGTCAGATCTAGGTCATCCTGTCACAAAGCTTTCTCTATCTCACTCCAGAAGAATTGAAGATAGCACCTTCTGGTTGGTCCCCGGTACAGGGCTTGGGAACTCTCTTCTGCCCATGTGTACTGGGTCTCCGTGATTGACAGGTCACTCCCACTCGCCCAGTGGCTGGCCACGCTCTAACCTCCTACCTCATGTCTGTTTCCGCATCTCTTCCTTTCTCTTAGGAAGACACGAGTTACTGGCTGTAGGGCCCAGCCCAAATCAGTGTGACTGCATCTTTCCTTGTTTCCATTTGCAAAGAGCCAATTTCCGAAGAAATTCACATTCACAGGTAGCAGGGGTTAGGATTTCAACATAATTTGTGGGGGGCCGCAATTTAAATTCTGCCCACGGCTCCGTCCAGGCTCTGGTACACTAACTGCTTTCGCCAGCCAAGTACATGGTAACGTGTCGTCACGTTTTGAGCTTCCAGTGGCTCCATGTAACCCTCCCCGGGGAGGAAAGGAGTCCTCCCCAGCCTCCTCTCCAAGGTCTCCTCCATCACATGTTTTGAGCCAGGGAAAAGGGGTCACTTTGGCTCTGGGATGTATGCAGTTCTTTCTGCTGTTGTTGTTGCTTAATTTTCTAAAAATGTAATTAATTGTCTTTTTGGTTTTGGGATTTTGAGATGGGAATCTCACAGTGGTGTCCAGGCTGGTCTCAAACTCCAGGACTCAGGTAATCCTCTTGCTTCAGCCTCCTGAGTAGCTAGGACTACAGACATGAGTCACTGCACCCAGCTGCTTTTCTTTTCTGTCCTTCTCTTTTCCTCCCCTTCCCGTCTCTCCTACGTTCCCCTCTGTCCCTTCCTTTTGCCCTTCTGCCTCTGCCATGTGAAGATGCAGCATAAGGAAAGCCATCTCCAGATGCCAGTGCTTTGACCCTGGATTCCCAGGCTCCAAAACTTCCATTCCTTATAAATTACCCAGCTTGTGGTGTTCTGTGACAGCAGCACATAACACATTACTATTATAGACAGCTAAGCTAGATAGAAATTAGCAGGCAGTCAGAGAGGAATGGGCCCTCAAGGGAGTCAGTGCCGAAGATGAGACACCAAGGTTGCAGCCGGGGGTGCATCTGAACAGAGCCAGGCCCCAAGATGGAGCCACGATAGCCCAGCCTGCAAGCCTCCCTAGGGTTAAATAGCACCTTGAGATTGTACTGTAATTAGCACCCCCTGGTCCAGTGAACCCAGATAGGCATCAGAGCCATAGGTGAGGGACCGGAACACCTGGATCCTCCCTTTCCGGGAATGCCTTTGATCTTTCTGCGTTAGAAATTACTGATAAGCTCAAGTTAAGGATGCTCGCCATACACCCTTGTGCATGCCTTGCTTCCCTATTGGGTTGATATTAGCTAAGCAGCTATACTTGTGGTCTGATGGGGTTGATTATAGCTTGACCCGCATTGTACCCACGTTGTCATTTTGCTGTATAAATTACCCCTAACAGCCTCGACACCACCCACTTGGGACCCCTCCTGTGTCTCAAAAGCTTTCTATCAGTGAAGCTTTCCTCCTCTTAATTTCTGTGGTCCTCTGAGTTCATTCTTCAATATTGAGAGGCATCCTTCTTCATGGTGAATAGGATAAATAGGGATCTTCATGGCAGAAGGGTGATGGGACCTTCATGGCAGAAGGACGATGGAGACCGTTGTGGCAGAAGGACGGTGGAGACCTTTGTGGCTGAAGGATGATGGGGATGTTCGAGGGTGGCTTGATAGCATGTGCTTGGGCAAAAGGTTGAGGGTGTGGCAGGACACAGAGGCAGGGGTGAAGGTGGGGGGTTGTAGGGAGAGTGAGCAAACTGCTGACTGAGCTCTGATGAGCATTCAGGCCTCTTGACTTTCTCAGCCTATTTTTCCACTCAAGGGGCAGCAAGGATTGTTGGACAGGGATGTGGCTTCTAAGGCACTTGGTGCTTCAAATGGATCAGCATACCCCTTTAAAATGTATTTTTAACAACGGACTGATTTTATAAGAACAATAAAGTGCCTTTAAAAGGAGACCTTTTACATTCCTGCTACAAGAACACAGTCGTTGCTTTTGGTTTTCTTTGTTCCTTCTTATCCATATTTTTCATGGACTTTTTGCGTATTTGAAACGCTTACTCAGATACAACTTGGCGTTCTGTTTCTTTTCATGGAACATTGCAACATCAACTCGTGTGATGTAGCCTCTTCCACCTACTTGTCACTTTTAATGGTCACATTCCAGTGAATGGATCATTTGTTTAGCCATTCTCCTATAACTATTTGTGTTGTATTCTTTTTATCTCTATTTTCAGATTCTTTTGAAGAGATATAGGTGTGTGTATTTATATATGTTTTTTAATACTTTTTTTTTCAGTACTGGGGATCGAATCCAGGGTTTTCATACTGAGCTACATCTCCAGCCCGTTTTTTATTTTAAGACAGGGACTTGCTGAGTTGCTAATTTTCGGAAGCTGGGCTCAAACTCACGATTCTCCTGCCTAAGTGCTGGGATTTTTTTTTTTTTTTTAAGTGCTGGGATTATACATATTTTTTTCAGGATAAATTTCCAGTGTGTGGTGTCTGTATTAATCATGACATTAAAAAAGCAAAAACCAAAAAACAAAAAAAAGTGGCTCTTGATGTGAATGTACTGAACAGTCTTGATTGATTAATATATATGTGTATATCAGTATATGAGTTTTATCATGAAATAAACACATTAGACTCACCACAGCTCAACCCACCACTGGACCGTAATCATTTAATTTTATTATCTTGCTTTTTCTCTATTTTTTTCTCTCCTCTGTCTCTCTTGTCCCATTTCTTTTCAGTAGACTGAACTTCTTGTGTTTATTACTTTGAGCATTGTTTTAAGCTTTTTACAAAAATTGCTATCATTATCTTATCTCTTAAATCCTTAATGTACCCCAGAGCAAAACAAACAAATCTTGAAACAACTATCCTTGGGTTCCTCCTTCCCAGAAGGTGGGGTTGAAGCACATTGTTTCTGGGGCGCTGTCTAATGTCCCAAATCCTGTGTCTGTGATTTTAGGAACCGAAGTTGAAGAGGTGAACCGGATGCAGTTAAGAGATTGACTGTGTGCTGGCGAACTGGTTGTTGGTGACCTGCTGGGCTGGATTTGAAAAGAGAGATGTCAGCCTTGAGGGTCTTCCCTCACTGCCCGGAGCTGGGATTTGAGGGTTGGAAGGAAGCACTGGTGACACCACACCCTGCCCCAGGAGGAGATGCCTCGGGAACTCTGGGCTGAATGTTGTCACTGGAGGCTTTGTTTTTGGTTCCCTTTCTCCAGCAGAGGGAGGAACAGAGGCTGGAGTCCAGGATCTGGGTTTCAGTTGGCGAGGTTGCTTGTCCTTCTGGTGTCTGGAGTCACTGGGGTGAAGGGATCCCGGCTCTCAGGGTGCAGACATGGTGCGTGGTGTGCGCGGCTGGCCTTGGGTGGCGTCCCTCTAAAGAGGCTGACGCTGGGCAGCCTCGACCTTGGTCCAGCAGGTGAATTGTTAGAACGCTGTCCCCGTGGGAACGGAGGTTGGCCTCCTCGACTTCCCCTGTGCACCTACTGCTAGGGAGGGCGTCGTGGGCAGCTGTGCTGCTCCCGGCCCACTGGCTGCAGCTGCTGTGCCTCCCCTACTGCTCTCCACTCGCGCTGTGCAAATCACACTTCTCCTCCTTGCCCTGGGTTCAGAACGGATGGATACAGACATTTCTGGATGCACAAACGATGGAACTGGCTCATGTTATGTGCACCAGCCTCTCCGTGAGGTTTTGGTGTGGTGGCCGGCCAGGTAGTGCGGGAAGGTGATCGAGTCTCTTCTTCGTCTTTCCCAGCTCTTTGCGTTTTTAGTATCTCTCTGCATTGCAGCCCCTTCTTTTCTTCTTCTCCTTCTCTTCCTCACTCTGTTCCTCCTCCTCCCTCTTCTTTAGTTCTTCAGTATTGAGGCTTGAACCCAGGGCCTTTGCACTGAGCTACATCCCCAGACCTTTTAAATTTAATTTTATTTTTAACTTTTGAGACAAGGTCTTGCTAAGTCACTAAGTTGCCTAGGCTGGGCTTAAACTTCAAACTTGGGGTCCTTCTTTCTCAGCCTCCCCGAGTGCTGGGGTTACAAATGTACCCCACCATACCCCTTTCTCCCTCCCTCCCTCCCCTCCTCTCTCTCTCTCTCCCCCTCAGTGCTGGGATCCGGACTGGGGTCTCCTACACGCTGGGCAAGTACTGTCCTGCTGAGATGCCTCCCCAGGCCCCTTGTATGCTTTTCTTAATGAACTTTCTTTGAGGGAAATCAATGAGACTTGCAGATAAAATACTGTTCTTTGTTTTCTACTTTCTTCTGGGCAAAGGATAAGGAGTCATTTCTTCAAGGAAATAAGTGGTACTCATGATATGACCCTCGTACTGGCTGCTTTTCTCAATGACTCCTTCGTGCTGGGCTAATGGTATAATTAAAAAGGAGGGTCCTGCTATCCCCTTTCGCAGATGAGAAAGGGAGAAGCAGAGAGATTAGGTGGCCGTGACCGAGGCCACACCACCTGAATGTCATACAACCCACCCGCATCAGCTGATGACAGCCCGTGGGTGGTCATGGGGCTGGGACCAGCTGTCCTGTCTCTGTCAACTCCACTGCACCCCTTCCGGCCCCTCCCCACTCCGTGCCCCTCTTCTGGGGGCCCAGGCCACATGGCTGCGCTGCGCTGAGCGTCTGTTTATTGTAAGGTAACCAACCCTTCTCTTTCCCCCTCTTTTAGTGCAATCCCATAGCTCAGCTTACACTGCCAACTTTGTGCTTCATTTAGGCAAGACCATTAAGAGTGGAATACATTTCCTGCTGGGAGACTTTATGTACCTGATGTGTGTGTGTGCTCGGGGAGGCAAATGGATGTGTAAGTGAGTGCGGGGCGAAGTGTGGCAGACGCCAGAAGTCTGGGGACCACTTCGGCCTGTAAGCCGCGCTCCCACGCCAGCTGCCGGCCTCTCCCGGCCTCTGGGCTTCCCGTGCACGGGGCCCCTGTGCAGTCCGCCACCTGTCTAAAACTGCTGTTTCCATCACGGGAGGCACGGGAGGCGGCCGGGACCAGCAGCCCTGCCCTGATGACTCGCACTCCAAGACAGGCTGCCCCTCCTCCTACCACTGCTCGAGGAAAATCCATTTTTGACCTTTTGTTTCAGTGAGAAACACATAAAAATGTTTTCAGGGACCCCTCCCCATTTGCTAGCAGCTAAAATTTCACCCTTCGATGATGGGACCGAATCTTTTTTGAAATCAAGACGGTACTCATGAAAGCATTGTCGTATCCACATTTCTTTTGGAGGAAAAAAATCCCAAAAAATCTTTGAAATTGTGTTATGTGGACTTTGTGCCATGAAATCGCATGACATTATACTTGCATGATGACAGCACGCTGTGCCACCACCCTTAGAATGACTTACAACTTGGGCAAGATAGCTTTGCTGTGAAAAGGGCGATGTTATCCCTGCTGTATGGAAGCTATTTGCTTACTTTAAAAAAAGATACTGGGCCGGGGATATAGCTAAGCAGCACAAGCACCTGCCTGGCAAGTGCAAAGTCCTGAGTTTGATTCCTGGTACCCAAAAAAAAAAAAAAAAAAAGATATTAAATGTAACATAAACACAGAAAAGTGTCCATTATTGCAAGCATACAGCTTGTTGATTTTTTTTTGTGGAGATTTTATATGGAGAATTGGACCCAGGGCCTTTGCACTGACCTACACCTCCAACCTTTTTTTGTCTTTTTTTTTTGAGACAGGCGCTAGCTATGTAGCCCAGGCTGGCCTCGAACTCACAGCGATCCTCCTGCCTCAGCCTCCCGAGTGCTGGGATTACAGGCGTGCACCACCATACCCGGCTCACCTTGGTGAAGTCTTGCACAGGGGGCACTCTTGGGAGCAGTGTCAGATCCGGAAACAGTGCCTGCTGTGACCCAAGTGACTTCCAGTCTCCAGGCTTTTAGGGGTCACCCCGACCCTGATTTCTTACACATGAGATTGGTTTTTGTACTTGATAATAATGGAGTCACACAGGCTGCACGGTCACACATCACTGAAGGATGGGGATACATTCTGAGGTGTGTCTTCCTGCGATTTTGTCATTGTACAAACACCATAGACCAGTGCTGGTGAGCCTATGGCACGCACATTACCTGGTTTCCTGTTAAGACAAAAGATATTAATGTGTGAGTTGTCTTTTTCCAAATCGAAACCTCAGCATTCAGGTTTAGTTGCAGTGTTGGGACTTTGCAATACGTAAGTGGGTTTTGGGTTGCAGTTTGGGCACTTGTCTCTAGTAGGTTCGCCAGCACTGTCATAGACTGTACTTACACACACTGAACGGCTGTGGTCTCGCTAGGCTGTAGGATCTTCTGGGATTACCGTCATATATGTGATCTCTTTTTGTCTGTCATGTTATTATGTAGCACATGCCCTACTTGTTTGCATTTTTTTTTTTTTGCTCTTTAATGTATTTGTGATATTCATCAACTTGTAATTTTTACCTCCAAACGTTGCCTTTTAGTTTTCCTTAATTTGTTTGGATAAATAATGCCTTTACATGGTTTCAAGATTTTTTATTTGAGACAGAGTCTCACTATGTAGCCCAGGCTGGATTTGAACTTGTGGTGATCTTCCTGCCTCAGCTTCTTGAGTACTAGGGTTACAGGCATGTGCCACCATGATCAGCTTCAAGATAAAAATGCAATAGTAAAGTACACATGAATAAATCTTTCTCTCACTATAACTACTTTTCTTGGTTTCTGGTGAGTCTTCACAGCATTGGGTTAGGCTGGCTCAGGTCTGTATTTAAATTTTTGCACTTTCTCAAAAGGGAGCGCATGCTCTTCATGGTTCTGTACCTGGCTGGATATCTTCCTTGGTCGTCATCTCCAGACTTAGGACTTGTGTCAGTTTTCAGTCTCTGTGTAGTGGGTTGAGTAGGTCTCTCCCAAAACTGACGTCACTGGACTTCAAGATGTGGCCATATCTGGATGTGAGTCTTCTCAGGTGTCCATGGAGGAGCCATGCTGGGCTATGGTGGCCATCAGTCCTGGGACTCAGCTATGGAGCTGCAGAGCCACCTCGGAGAAGGCTGTGCGCCCATGGAGACTTGGAAGCTGCAGTGCTGACACACACCCAGGAGAAGACTCAGCAGGCTGGAAGAGGCAAGGAAGGATTCTCTCCAAGAGCATGAGAGCCTCTGGGGGGAGTGCAGTCCTGCCCACACATTGATTTTGCATGCCTAGTGTCCAAAACAATGAGAGAATCAATTGCTTTTTGTTTTATTTTTTATTTTATTATTATTATTTTTTTTGGTGGCACTGGCATCGAGCCCAAGTCCTTTGCACTGAGCTATATCTCCAGACCTTTTTTTATTTTTTATTTTGAGATAGGGTCTCACTTATTTACTCAATTACCCAAACTTGTGACCCTCCTGCTTCAGCCTCCCCGAGTGTCGGGATTACAGATGTGCACCACCACTTCTCGCTAACTGCTGTTGTATTAAGGCACCCATATTGTGGTGATCTGTTGATGCAGCTTTGGGAAGCTAATGTGCTCTTCTTGCCTCTCTCCTGATTTAGCCCAGCACCCTCCTTCCTGTCCCCTTGTCCTGACATCCGGTGACTCTTCCCCCAGAGGTCAGCCTGTGTCTACAGTGTGTCTGCTCATATTTACCATTGTTTAAGGGATAGCAGAGTCCCAGCTCCGCCCTTTCGCTCACCTCGCTCACCCCAGTCTTGCCCACTCGGCGCCAGGCTGCCGCAGACTGGCTGTGTCTGGATGGAAGAGCACTGGGCCAGGCTTTGCAGTTCCAGCGACCCTCGCCTCACACCGCCCTGTCTGGGAGACTCTCGTCCTTCAGCTTTTTGCACTTATTTACAAGATGTGATAAAAAGAATACAGTGTGTTTAAAACAAACAAACAAACAACTATTACAGTAGTAGTCACAGTGCCATCCTCCCCCTCATTGCAGACACACCTATCCCATGGTTCTTGCCACTTTCTGAAGCAGTTCTGCAGTCCTCTTTCACGAGTGTCTTTAAGTTGCACTGTCATGGCTGCCTCGATGTCTTGAATCGATTCAAAGCTTTTACCTTTTGTGGTCATTTTGACTTTGGGGAAGAGCCAGAAGTCGCACGGTGCCAGGTCGGGTGAATAAAGTGGATGAGGACACACTGTGATGTTCTTATAGCCCGCCTTTCCGTTGGATGGCACTCAGCAGCAGCATTCACTGTAGTTTTGATCACACCTCATAAAGGCACGAAAGAAGATTTCCCGAGCTGCTTCAGAAAGGGGCAAGAAAGATGGGATAGGTGTGTTTGAAGTGATGGGGAGGGTTTTGAGAGGGATTAATGAGAATGTATCTCTTGCTGTAATACAGTTTTTAAATTTTAAACATTCACCTTCTTTTCCCATCGCTTCGTGTAGGTTACCTCCTGGGCTCTGGGGCAGTCCAGGTCCCAGCTTGTGCCTGTGGTTCCCAAGCACAGCATGCTCTCCTGTGCGGGCCCAGTGAGGCGCAGTGGTTGAGGGCAGAGAGCAGAGGGCAGAGGGCAGAGGGCAGACTCAAACCCTGGGTCAGGCTGCCTGTGCTCGCACTGCTCAGCTGCTAACAGCCGTCCCCCTTACGCACGGGTTTCCTTTCCATCAGGTTTTGTTACCTGTGGCTTCTAAATGTTAATGTATGCTTGGCTCTCAGGAGAAAGCGAGACCACGTTTTACTCCAGTGTATCCTAATTGCTCTATTTTATTATTGTGTCTGCTGTTCATCTCTTGCTGTGCCTAATTTATAAATTACGCTTTATCGTAGGTCTGTGGGTGTAGGAAAAAACATAGTCTGTGTGGAGTTCGGTACAGTCTGCGGTTTCAGGCATCCAGCGGGTGTCTTGAGTGGTATCCCCTGTGGGTAAGGGAGAAGAACCTGGAGTAGTCTGTTACCTCACTCAGTGACTCAGTTTCCTCACCTATCAAGTGGGGATGAGCAGAGCTCATCCTTCCTAGAGATCGTCATGAAGGGTAGAATGAGTAATTCCGGAGATGCTCTGTAAGGGATTGGGAAGTGCCCAGCACCCAAACTCTCTCTCTCTCCCTCTCTGTTCTCCCTGTCCAGTCCGCTCTTGTTTTCTTTTTAGGGCTCAGCACAGACACTGTTATCTGGAGAAAGCCTTCGGGTTCCTCCCATAATGGCATAACAACAACCCCTTGTCTTCTATTCTTGTGTCTCCAAGATCCAGAAGTTTCCAAGGACAACCCATTCTCCAGCTGGGTCATGCTGCTCCCTCCGGGGGCTGGTCCTTTCCAGGCCTTCGGCTGGGTGCTGGCTTGGGGAAATAAGGAGTGCGGAGCTGAGTGTCTTTCAGATGTCACACGGTGGATGTGCCAGCGGATGGACGTTATAGTCTGAAGTCAGCTGAAAACACCCCTCTGGGGGCTGGTCTGTCCCCAGAGGTGGTCTGGAGAACTGAGCTTTCTGAGAGACGGGGCAGTGGGAAGGAGACACATGCTGGCCAGAAGTCCAGTGGGAGGAGCTCGTCCCTTGTTCCAGTGGGCCCTTGCTCGTACGCCACCGCATGGGGCTTGCAGTGGGGACCTCAGCCAGTGAAGCTCGGTACATTTGATGTCTCTACCATCCGTGGAGTTTAAGGAATCAAGGGTTCACTTATATAGGCTTTGGTTTTCAGATGATATGAGAAAAAAACAGGGAATGGAAGAACTTTCTGGATCCACTGATAACAGCAAGGATGCTGAGAAATGTCAGATGCTCTGAACACCCCAATAGTGATTACTCCTTCAGGGACTCTTAGGGAGCTCAGTTTATAAATGGGCAGCAGGTTCAACCAGGCAGACAGAAAGTAAGATTTGTGAGTGCTGATTTTGGATTCCTCTTTGCTTTGAGCTAGAGCTTGGAACAGAACAACTCTTAATCCAGGGAGCCCCAGGTTGTGTTAATAGGGTGCTTTCTCAGTGAAAGCACTAAGTTTAATGATTTTTTAATAAGGCACGAAGACCCACAAAAGAAGACGTCTGCTGGCCACTGTGTTCAAGGCTCAGATGTTAATGGAGAGCTTGATCATGCTTGGTGTCACTTCTCAGCTGGCTTCCTTTACCTGGGTGGCTCCATCTCTTTCTATATATACATTTTGTTTTCCACTATAATGAGTGTGTTAGTGTTTTGGATCTGAAAGAGAGTACTGGAGAGGTTTTCCAGATCGTAGGCAGCTGGTTCTGACACCAAAGGGCTGTTTGTCCCTTCTAGGAGCTGTGTAAAAAGGAAAGCCCAGCACATCCTATAATTGGGCACTTGAAAGCCCGGAATCCCTCATCCTTAGGAAATTGCTTGACTCCTCTTTAAAACCATGATGATAAAGAAGGGTAGTCATAAAACCCTAAAATAGTTCAGGAAAAATTAACCAAGAGCATCAAGGCAGTGGCTTGGCAGAGGAGGGGCAGCTTAGCTTATCAAGAGATTTCAGGAGTTGGTTTTTCACATCCATGTTTAGGTATCAGCACAGTGTGGTCTTGATGTATGTGGCCAGGGCTGGGCCTCGTTTTGGTTGCCAGGAAGACGGTTCTGTGTGATCTCCACTCATGCCAGAGCCAGGGCAACTCTCTGCCCCATGCGTCGTCAAGGGATGATGCAGAGGTACGAACTCTGAGCCTGTGCCCTGCTTGCTCTTGGTTTCCTCTCTCTTGCTACAGGTTGCTGATTTGTTTCCCCCATAGATGCTCAAATCCTTGCAATGAGAGATTTATATTTTTTAAACTTCTATATTGTTAACATAAAATAATCATTTACTTTTAAAAACTGTTATAATTAGTGGCTAATTTTCATTAAAAAGTAGATCATTCTCTTTATCTCCCCCCTTCCTTCCTTCTCCGGTCACTTCTGTGCATTTCTGTTATTATCTCTCCTTCCTCCATCTGATTATTATTATTGTTTCTTCCTCTTTTCTTTTATGGTGTGGACTGCGCCGAGAAGCCCCAAGAAATGTGTTTAGCCGCTTTGTCCCTGTGTCCTTTCTTTTACCCGAAGTCTTGTCTTTTGAGCTTTCATTTGCTCACCTCTGCCCTCCCTTCTGCACAGCCTTCTTTCACCCGGGCAGCCCAGCCCCAGGGGTTGAAGCCCCGGATGGTGCCCAGTGACCGCTACCAGCACAGGCAGGACCAGCTGGGGACAGGAGCTGCACAAACACAGTTTTCTCCAGGAGGGAGCTGATTGGGCCAGGCCCGGGGTGGGGTCCCCACAGGCTGTGCAGAGGCCTGGTTTTACTTAAGATCTCCCCAACAGCGGCGGGGGCAGTAAACAGTCTGCTAATGAAATCTGTAGGTGGCAGTAAATTTGGAGGTGTTGCAGATCCCTGCGTGCGGAGAGGACATTGGGAAAACACATTGGGAAAGTACAAAGAACCATAGGAAGGTGAGGTGAGGCTTGGCTCAGGGAGATGAGATTCTGCCTGGAAAAGTACAAACTGCCATCTGGAGAGAAATTAGCCACGGTTGCTGCCCGGCGGGGTGTAAGTCAGTGGCGCAGCGATTGACTTGGAGCCAGACCTGTGAAGTCCTGTTTCTTCTTCATGAGACTCAATAGGAATCATTTAGTTTTTTAACCCCTGAATTCATCACTTGGGAATAGAGCCAGTCCCACCATAGCCTGGGTTTGTAAGGCTTGGCTTTACAGGTAAACAGGTAGGAAGCGTCCTCCAGAAGCATTTACTGGTCTGTGCACATTTTCAGGCCAGGGGTCCAGGAACTTGGAGGTTGGTTCTGGAGCCTGGACGTGTGGCTGACCAGCTGGTGGGGACAGCTGACTGCTCAGTGTGGATCACAAGGTGACTGGCTTGCAGGTGCGTGGCCCCCAGGATGCTCCTACGGTTGGTCTCTGGGTTGACCCACAGTTTATGGCTTTCTAGGTCTTCACGGCCCTGCTTCTTCTAGAAGCTTCAGAGTCACACAAATATCCCCAGGGACCTGGAGCTGGGCTGCCATTTTGTGAGGGGAGACAGAATAGCACTGAGGATAGACAACGGGTATTTTGAAGTTAGACCTTTGTTCCGGCCATCTTGGCCACGCTGCTTAATTTCTCAGTCTCAACTTGTGAGTCTGTAAAATGGCATCAATAAGATAGAAGAGATGTTGTGTACAGAGAACTTCACTTGGCATGAACTTCAGTTGGCTTAAGGTGGGCTGCCCTTGAACTATGCGTAAGTCACAAACCCTTTTTGGTATGGGTCCCCAGGAGGCCCTTTTAGATAAGGTTGCCCCAGGAGATGGTACAGACCATAGACAGGAACTGGGAGAATAATGGTGACATCAGGCCTTAAGAAAACCAGGTGCCAGGTGTGGTGGCATGGTGCATGCCTATAATCTCAGCACTTGAGAGGCTGAGGCAGGAGGATCACTGTGAGTTTGAAGCCAGCCTGGGCTACATAGTGAGTTCAAGCCCAGCCTGAACTACATAGGGAGACCTTGTCTCAAAAAACAGACAAAAAAAGAAACCAGGCAAGTTCACATTTGAGTTTCCTGATGTGGTTGATTGCACTCCAAGCATAATCGTCTTGCCTTCCAGCATGTTAGTGGAAATGAATATTCACAGGGGTTTTGAAAAAGCAACGAGAGGTCCTTGCTCAAGCAAGCAAATGACGCTTGTCACCATATGTCCCTGGAGGTGAGGTAACTGACGGGCCAGAGAAGGGGAAGTCTCTTCCTTGAGCAAACATTTTACGTGGTTCTTGCTGACACTTCCCTGAGAGGGAAGGGGCAGGAGAGAAGTTTCCGTGGAGTTAAAGGAATGAAGAGGGAGGCTGCGGACTTGCGGTTGGATGCACGAGTCGGTGCAGCTGCCTTTCCACGACAGTGGCTCTACATCGGAGGAGGGACTATTTTGGGGCAAGGAGCAATGACCTACTTTGTTTCCTTTGTTTCCTTCTGGCCTGAACTGGGCAGGTAGCCCGGACCCACAAGGTCTTAAGCTCCCTGAAAGGAAATCCTTGTGCTGATAAAGAAGATCCACTTGGAGATAGACGAGAGAACGCGGCATTCGCTGCTCTCCTCTGCCTGACTCTGCGTTCAGTCAAGGAATCACAGAGCCACCTGCCTGCTGGATCGTGCACCTCCGGCTCCTGAAATGTTATCATTAGAACTTGTGCCCAGCCGTAATTTCACTGGCCACCGTCCTCTAATTGTTTGATCTGCATCCTTTTCTCTCCCCAGCCCAGCAGGACCGAGGGCTTTCTGAGGACAGGTTTCATAACTGTCTTTTGACTGGTTGGACTCAAACATCTATTTTTTTTTTTTTTTTTGGTGGGTACCGGGGGGTCGACCTCAGGACCTCGCGCGCCAGGAGGCGCCTGTGCCGCTGAGCGATATCACCGGCCCCTTTTTCGTATGTGGGTTCCGGGAGTCGAACTCGGGCCCTCGCGCTTGCAGGGCAGGCGCTTACGCCGCTGAGCCATCTCACCGGCCCCTCAAACATCTATTTGAAAAATTAAAATTAATTTCCATGACTTATGTTCTTTGTGTTTCTTAAAAGGACACAGTGAAATGTAGCCAAATTTTTATCTAGAGGAATAGTTTCGGTGGAGGTCAGATGCTTAGAGCACTGATGTCGTTGCTTACTCTCTGGAAGAAATAGCTGTGTTTATTTTCCCTCATCTCCATTAGTTATACATTTGTCTGTGTGAATCAGTGCTGGTTTTTCTTTCATTAGCGCATGTTTGCATACATAATAATTACATTCATTGTGGGGAGTCATGTACATAACACATCTTAATTCTTCCCCCTCCCATCCCTTTTCTCTGCCCTCCGTCCATCTCTTGGTTCCCTTCCCATTTACAAAAGATCTATCTCCCATCTATCTGTCTTTTACTTTGTTCTTTATTTACATTTCGGGTTTCTCATAGAAGAGAAACCATGCTTGTGTATTTAATTTATTTCACTTAACATTATGGTCTCAAGGTGCACCCATTCTCCACAAATGATTCAAATTTATCCTTCTTTATGGCAGAGTAGTACCCCATTGTGTACAAATACATTTTCTTTTTCTATTCCTCTGTTGATGGACACATAGGCCGCTTCCAAGACTTAGTTATTAAGAGTTGTACTGGGCCGGTGAGATGGCTCAGTGGCTTAAGTGCCTGCCCGGCAAGCGCGAGGGCCCGAGTTCGACTCCCGGAACCCACATACGAAAAAGGGGCCGGTGATATCGCTCAGCGGCACGGGCGCCTGCTGGCGCGCGAGGTCCTGAGGTCGACCCCCCGGTACCCACCAAAAAAAAAAAAAAAAAAAGAGTTGTACTGCCTGAAACAAGAGTATGCATGGATCACTGAAAGCTGGTGTGTAAATACTGATGTCCCATCTACTTCTTCGTGTGCTGGGAAGCTTAGAATTGCTAGTTTGGGGCATCCTATCTCAGATACATCAACGCTGTGACATTTCTGTTAACGAGTCTGTTGAGTCAACAGATACGGTGGCCTTGCTCTGTTTGTTTGTGTCAAGCCAAGGAGACATCTCCTTGGGAGAGAATTCACTTCTGAAGGGCAGTGATGGCCCTGGTTGGGGCACTTGACCTTGGAGAGACTATGCACTGTAAGTGGCTCAGGAGGGTGGAAAACAGGCGAGGGGAGATGTTGAGAATCCAGTGTTGGGCTGGACTTGGTGACTCCTGAGATCCTCTTGCTATCTTAGAGTTTCGTGGTAAGTGGCAGGGTGAGATGGGATGGGGGAAGGTGGCTGACAGATGTGTGTTTTAACCCCATCTTTTCCCTCCCCGAAGCAAATGGTTAAAGCTGAGAGTCCACTCTGAATTTAGTCATCAAGACACTGGCACGAATGCTTGCTAGGTCTGCAAACTCATCTTTGTTTTGATCTTAGTGGATACCCAATGAGAGTTATTTTTTATTTAGTTTGCAGCGCTGGGGATTAAATCCAGGGGCTCACACGTGCTAGGCAAGAGCTTTACCACTGAGTTACATCTCCAACCCTTGTTATTTTATTTTGAGGTAGAGTTTTGGTAAATTGCCAAGGCTGGGCTCAAACTTGGGGTTCTCTGACCTCAGCTTTCTTTTAGCTGGGATTACAGACAAGTGCCAGTGTGCTGGCTTGCTATTTAAACAGTAGATTGTGCGGAGTTTAAATGTCCTTTGCCTGAAGTCAAGACCCTTTAGTTTTAGGGTTTTCTAGTAGGTGTTGTAAGCATAGTAAAATTGAGGGGCTCATAGATGTTGGGTTTTAATGTCTTTGGGGCTCCTTAAAGATTGCAGTAAGTTGGTTTTTCTGTGCTCTCTTGATCAAAGTCTGCTTTCTAAAAATGCCTGTGTGTCAGCATGAATGTGTCCCACTGGGTGTGGTGAGGCGGTCAGTGAAGGTCAAGGCAGGAGGCTGCCATTGCTAGGTTAATGCAGGCTGGTGTGTGGGGAGTTCAGGGAGGTTCTGTATGGGTGTGCAGAGCTTCTAGATTCCATCTGCTGCCTGGTGACTGAGTTGAAGCAGGAGTGTGTTAAAATGAGTCTCTGCGTCGGAGCCCAGACTCTCAGGTGTCTGCTTCTTAGTGGGTGGACCCAATGTCTTTAGGAGTTCTTGGAAGCCTGACAGAGAATCAAGCAACAGAGACCACAAGCTTCTGAGATTCCCATGGATATGCCATGAAGGTCAAATACAGGATCTCTGTGGCCGCAGTCTTGTGGAGGTTCCCCTCTGTGGACATGGAAAGCCTGTGAGTGTTGTCTTAGAATAAAGAGGAGGTTCCTTGGTGATTGCTCTCCAAGTGACTTGCTGGGCAGTTCTACTCATATTGACTTAAGAGCTATAGAAGGTCATTAATATGTCAAATGAACTCATTTCAGAGTCCCACACCATAGGCAAAATGGTCACAGAAACCAGAAGTTTCTAGAAGTTTCCCGAAGTTTCCATCACACACATATTCATTGTGTGTGATTGAGCCTTTGGGCTCTTTTGCTTGTGCTGCCTGCTGTCTGTGGCCTTCATCTTCCCTGGCCCCTTGCTTCTCATCCTGCCTTCCTCAGTCTCCTGCTAAGTTAGAGGATGCAGATCTGATCCTCTGTGTTTACTCCTCTGTTGGGCCCAGCGCTGCTCTGGGGGCTGCACCTCTGCCAGCCAGGCCTAAAGGCGTAGCAGGGAGGTGAGAGCCTGGGCGGAGACAGGCAGGGCAGGCACACAAACTTCACTCACATCCTGCTCTCTTATTCTGTTTCTTCATATAGAAAGTGGGAATAATTTGAGTTGTGGTGCAGGGGTTCATAGTGGGATCTGGCACCAAACTGCCTGGGTTTGACTCCTTGCCCACGGTTGCTAGCTGTGCGATGGAGGACAGGCCACATGACTGTTCCCATTGCTCCATCTGTAAAATGAGGATATAGATGCAGCTTGAGCTTCCCTTATCTGATATGCTTGGGCTGGAAGTTTTTCAGATTCTGTAAGGCTTGGGAGTATTTGTATATACTTTTCCAGCCAAGGATCCCTAATCTGAAAATCAAAGATCTGCAATGCTCTGAAATCCAAGCTCAAAAAGTTTCAGGTTTCAGATGTTCAGATTAGGGGCGATCAACCCTCAGTCCCTCTCTTGCGGAGATGTTGGGAGGAGTAAACGACTCGTGTATGGTGGGAGCTGAGACTAGTGCGGGGCGCACACTAAACACGGCATGAATGTTTGCTCTAATTATCTAGAGGAGCATTAATGCTACGATGGATATTAAACACTTGGGCGTGTCACAGGTTCAGTTCACTTTAGCTCTTTTGCTTTATAACCTTAACAGAAAGTAAACTCTGATTACCTCTTGATTTCCCATTAGATTTTTCGTTTTCCTGTATCAGCTCTCAGGATCCAGACCCTCACCTGCAAATGCTGGTTGCCATCTACCCAGGAAACCGACACTTTTTTGAGTTGTGCTTCTGGGATTCACTTAGACGTGGACTTGGAGCCTGAGCGCGAGCTTTTGTTCATCTGAGCACTGGGAGTTATGCTGGTTGGGGCTGGCAGAGTGCGTGTTATTATCTCCTCTTTATTGATGAACAAACTGAGGTTTGGTGGTAAAGAGATTCGCACGCGGTGACACAATTATGAATAGCAGCTGGAGCATGGACGCTTTTCAGACTGTGTCCAGGATCGTCTGGGAGTCCCATGCTGTGGCTCTGGAATAATATTCTTTCTTCCTCGTTTTCAAGGGCCAGATATCTTTCTTCTGAGTTTTAATTGGGTGCTTCACATGACTTGTTCTCAGCTGGACGATTTCTGCTGCTTATGTAAAAGCATATGTTCTTTTAGGCCTCTCTTAATTGCCCTGCTTGGGACTTTGTGTGAAAGTTGAACTACAAGGGATGATAGAAAGATACAGTGAATGTTTAAAAAAAAAAAAAAAATATATATATATATATATATATAGTAAAAGACACATTGCTAAGAACAATGGAGTAAGTGTGTTTGAACTGAGGAGAATTTTGAGGGGGATTCATGGCAATATATCTTCTGCTGTAATACATTTTTTAATTTTAAACATTCACTGTATTTTTGATCATCCCACATTGATTAACAGTTTACGTCAGTTCTGTCATATGAAAGAAAAAAGTTTTTTTTTTTTTTTTGGTACCGGGAATTGAACTCACGACCTCGTGCTTGCTAGGCAGGAGCTGTGCCACTGAGCTATATCCCCAGCCCTCTTTCATATGAGAATATTATGATGTGTCCTCATCCACCTTATTCACTGGACCACCTTATTCACTAGTTGCACTGTGCAACTTCTGGCTCTTCCACCCAAATCAAAATGACCTTGAAAGGTAAATGTTTCAATTGATTCAGGACCTTGAGGCAGGTGCTACAGCACAACTGAAGACACTTAAAAAAGAGGACTTCCAGAATTGCTTTGGAAAGTGGCAGGAATGATGGGTTAAGTGAGTTGGAAGCAAGGGAGAGTATTTTGAAGGGGATTAATGGCAATATGTCTTCTACTCTAATAAAATTAAAAAAAAATTTAAACATTCATTTACTTTTCAATCACTTGTTCATTAAGCTGTATTTAGGGAAAAGTGCACCTAGTAAAGTTTTAGGGTGTTCCTTTTTATGTGTTGTTGCGGTAGCTCTGTTTTTTGGTGCCATTTGTAAAGGGGAAAATAAATACAACTTACACATTTTGTTGGGTTTGCCTCTGTTTGTAGGTACGTTTAGTAGGGCATGAAAAGTTACAAAGGGAAATCTAATTTTGCAAAGGAGTTACTGCTGCTTAAAAATGGTGTTGGGGGGCCGGTGAGATGGCTCAGCGGCCTACGCGTCTGCCTGGCAAGCGCAAGGGCCCGAGTTCGACTCCCGGATCCCACATACGAAAAAAGGGGCCGGTGATATTGCTCAGCGGCATGGGCGCCTACTGGCACGCAAGGTCCTGAGGTCGACCTCCTAAAAAAAAAAAAAAAAAAAAAAAAAGGTATTGGGGGCTGCAGCTGTGGCTCAGTGGCAGAGCACTTATAGGGCATGTGTGAGGCCTGGATTCCATCCCCAGCACTGCAAAAAAATTACAAAAGCCCCCAAGAAACTCCAAAAACCTGGTCCTGGATGCTATAACGAAGCTGTTTAAAGCCTTGAGTGATGACGGCCCACTGAGAATGATTGAAAATGTGCTAAAATTCATTTTATAGCTGGATGGTGAATTATAGCTATTGCTCCAAATTTAAATGACAGAACTTGCGATTGTAGCTTAAAAACTTGCCACCTTGAGATATTGATGGGGTCATGTTACCAGAATGGGAAAGCAGCATTTTAATTTGTTATTTACATTGGTTAAATCCAAAGGAACTTCACAGTCATCATTGCTTTCAGCTCTTGATATGTTATTGCCAGTGAGCCCATTTGGATAAAACGCTGCAAAGGACCAGTGCAGTGGGGAAAAAAAAAGCAACCTTTCAAATTTGGAACATTCCTGCTAGAACCATCCTTTTAGAGAACTCATGGTCCAGCCCATTCACTGCTGCTGCCTAGTCTAAAAACCAGGGCTCTTCTAGAGCACAGACAAGTACGTTTAATAATTTTATGGTGGGGATGTGATTAAGAATTTCTTAACAATTAGAGTTTTTGTTGTCCTTTACTTCTTAAAGAGGCTCAACTGTGTAAAACTGCTTTTGTATCATTTATGATGTGAAAACTAAGCCTCAGAGAGGTTAACTAATTTGCCTGAGAATGCACAGCTAGGGAGTGCTGGTGCTTAGGTTTTCTGGATGTCTACAATATGAACTTTATGAGAAACTCTAGACACCCTTTTCTAATTTAAATGAAGATTTTCAGCTTGGTCATTTCTTCAGTCATTTCTAGTTATCCGACCATACCATGGAAAGGCAACCTCATTAAGAATTTCAGGACGGGGGTTTCATTTTAGAGAAAGGTGGAGGGGTTGAGGTAATGACATCTAGGGCTAGGGGTGTACCATTCCCGGCACCGCAAGAAAGAAAAAAGTAAATGTAGCAATGCATCTCTTCTTAGGAAGCTTAGGAACCTGCAGGCGTCGAGCCACTCGCTGTACCAGCGTGTGCAGAAGGGAGCGGGAGACGGGACGCCGCAGTGATCCTGCGCCTGCGCCCGCACCTGCTCTGTGGCAGGCTGGTCCCTTCGCACATGCTGGGGGGAAACCCTGACACTCGTGAGCCGTGGGTCCTTTTCAGGATTTATTGCTACCTTATGAAGCAGGTGTTTCTTCACTTTCCAGAAAAGGTGGAGGAAGCCTGGGGTGTTTTTAATTGGTCCGGTGCTGGGAATTGGAGGGTGAAGCAAGTTTGGATTCCGCTTCGATTCGGAGAGTCCTGGCCCGCGGCTTAGGTTACATAACGCTTCTTTATGTTTCTGTGCGCTATAAATCTCCGATCGGACAGCTGCGAAGTGCTTTTGGCTGGCTTTGTTGCTTCAGCTGTTTGAAAGGAATGGCTTTCATAAACACGGAGAGGGAATTGGATTTTCACGTTGTGAAAATTCATATTACAGAAGTGGGAAAGGTCATTACCATGGGAATCCCACTAATCCCGAAGTTCTAAATAAGTTGGCCTATCCTGGGACAGTCACTTTTTTTTCTTTTTGGTACTTAGTACCACAATTGCTGCTCCTCCTTCTCCTCCTTCTTCTTTTTTTTTTTTTTTTAACGTGGGTACCGGGAGTTCAGGACCTCGCGCTTGCCAGGCAGGCACTTATGCCGCTGAGCCGTATCACCAGCCCTTTCTTCTTCTTAAGAGAAACTTCATGAATGACATCTTAGGACTCAAAAGGAAAAATAAAACCTCAGTCATAAACTCATTACTCTTAAATATTAACTGTTGTTCTTACCTCTTATTTTTTTGTTGTTGTTGTAGTGAAATATATATAGATTTATTTTTTAGCCAGGTGTGGTGGTGCACGCCTGTAATTTCAGCACTCAGAGGCTGAGGCAGAAGGATCGCCTTGAGTTCAAGGTCAGCCTGGGCCACATAGCTCAAGGCCAGCCTGAACTATATAGCGACACCCTGTCTCAAAAACAAACAAACAAACGAAAGAGAACAGTGGGGAAGGAGGATGGCGATATCATCGCAAGACTTCAAGAGGACAGGACCCATATACGTGTGATACAGGAGGGCCGGGGAGATCTCCCTGACTTTCAGGATAGAACCAAGGCCATATCCATTACTGGACGCTGCACAGCCATAATGAAGACACCGTACTGGGTGACAGCAAGGCGCGGGGCAGGCCCATGGAGCTCATCGTCAGCAAGGAGTTCAAGCTGCCCGTGTGGGAGACCGTGTGCACCATGTGCCGGGGGGAGGTCCCCCAGTTCCTCTGTGACACCGAGCTGTGGTCCTGTATCCGCTGGTGGCCAAGAGCCTCCGGAACGTTGCCAGAGGCAAGGACTCCCTGGAAGGCCAGTGGGCCTGCTGTGGCATCGCCCAGATGCACGAGTACAGCTCCCCGGACCTGGGTGCCCTGCAGCAGAACCCCCAGCCTCTCATCTTCCACATGGAGGTGCTGAAGGTGGAGAGCCCTGGCACACACCAGCAGGACCTACGGGCGACGACGGCAGACAGCAGGTGAGGGCAGTGCGCTCATCCCCTAGGACGGCAACCGTTTGTGAAGGAGGCGGCCGCCAAAAACTACGACACCATTGCTTGCCTCGAGAAGCTGCAGACGGAAGGAGCAGCCCGGGTCCCCTGACTGGATGCAGCTGGACCAGAAGATCACACCGCTGCTGCTCAGCTACCGCCAGTGCAGCCTGGTGGCCGGAGCACTGTGAAGTACTGCCCACTGTTCCTCCATCCCAGCAAGTATGATGACAACGTCCAAGCCTGCTTCCAGCGGGGCAAGGCCGCTGTGTGCAACGCCCAGCAGGCCCAAGCTGACTTCTCACGGTGCTGGAGCTGGGCCCTGCCCTGGCCCCCATCATGAGCCTTGAACCTCAAGCCTTGGAGACTGGGATCTGGCGGAAGGAGACGGCCTGCTTCCGCTCCCAGGGCATCTTCTCCCACTGACGCTTCAGCCCTACCCTCAGCGCTGCCCTGTGAATCCCGCTGTTGTGTGGCCAACCAGGTCTCCACTGCCACATCTTGCTTCTCTGTATATAAAGGCCTTATTTATCACTCGAACAAAGACCCTGTCTCAAACAAACAAACAAACAAAAAGGCTGGGTATGTAGCTTACTGCAAAGGCCCTAGGTTCAATTCCCACTACCAAAAAAAAAAAAAAAAAAAAGACATTTCTTTATTTCTTTATTTATTTATTTATTTATTTATTATTTTTTTTTTTTTGAGAAAGGATCTTGCTAGGTTGCCCAGGCTGGTGTGGAACTCGCGATCCTCCTGTCTCAGCTTCCTGAGTGCTGGGATTATGGGTGTGCTCTACTACTTCTGTCTCAAAATTTATTATTTTAAGCATTTCTAAGTTTTTCGGTCCTTGGTTTTGAACAGAGCCTTTACACTAAATTACCCTGGCCCTTTTTAAAATTTTTCATTTTGTGACAGGGTTGCACTGAGTTGCCCAGGCTGGGCTTGAACTTGTGATCCTACTGCCACAGCTTCCCAGGGATGCCTCAGCCACCCCTATAATCCTGGGGTGTGGCAGTGTGCCCGACTTTTAAAAGCGTTTTAAAGTAGCATTAAGTACATGCACAGTGCAGCTATCTCCATGGATCATCTCCAGAATGTCTTCTTTTCGGACAGAAACTCTGCACCCATTCGACACTCATTCCCTATTTCTCCCTCTCCTTGATCCTGGTGGCCACCGTTCTCCTTCGTGTCTGAGTTCGGCTGCTCCAGGGACTCCGTTTAAATGAAGGCATCCAGTAGTTGGCCTTTTTCAACTGACTCATTTCAGGCAGCATGACATCTCAAAGGTTTTCCCATGTTGTAGCATGCGTCAGAATTTCCTTCCTTTTTGGTGCTGAGTGATATTCCATGGTGCGTCTCTGCCACGTTCTGCTGCTGTGTTCATCCTTAAACAGACCCTTGGGTCCCTTTCATCTTTTTGATACTGTTAACCATGCTGCTGTGAACACAGGTGTGCAAATACCTGTTCACATTCGGGATTTGAGTTTTTTGGGTATAAACCCAGAAATGGGCTTGCTGAATTGTGTCGCGTGGGAATCCCATGGTTAATTACTTGATGAGCCAGCAGACCGTATAGCAGTCAGCTTATATCCCCCCCACCCCAGCAGTGACACAAGGTTCCAGTTTCTCCACTCCCTTGCCTTACGTGTGATTTCCCACGTCTCGATGAGGGCCATGCTAATGGCTGTGACATGGGCTTTGGTTTGCAGTTTTGGTTTGCCTTTCCCTAACAGTCAGCTATGTGAGTATCGTTCCATGCGCCCACTGTCAGTATTTTTTTTTTTTTTTTTTTTTGTGGGTACCGGGGGGTTGACCTCAGGACCTCGCGCACCAGCAGGCACCCGTGCCGCTGAGCGATATCACCGGCCCCTTTTTCGTATGTGGGATCCGGGAGTCGAACTCGGGCCCTCGCGCTTGCAAGGCAGGCGCTTACGCCGCTGAGCCATCTCACCGGCCCCCACTGTCAGTATTTTACAGGCTAGTGATCCTTCCAGGTTTTGTTTCTGTGTCTTTCCCCCCCCGATGAATGTAATTGCGGTCTAAACACAAATATGTTCACGATGAAGTATTCCACATCTCCCACCAGCCATCAGTACCAGCAGGTTCAGTCCTGTAACAGAGTGTGGCCGTGTGTTTCACGCTCGCCGGAGCTGGGAGGTATTTAGTGATCACTCCCTACTCAGAATTCTCCTTACCAGACAATGATGATTGGGACAGCAGCCATCTGCATGTCGTCAATACTTGTCTGGGTTCAGGCTCCAGGGTTTGTTTTAGGCTCTAAAGAGCCTCAGTTAAGGCCAGCTACAGCCTTCCTTTAGATAGCGACATGCAGAGGTTACATAAGGGTTAGGCTAACTGTAACACTGTTACCCTGCAACTTGGGCCCTTTAATGAATGATTTCATTGCATTGCTTTGATTTCTAAGTGGAAAAACTGTACTGTGGGATGATCCCCATCTTCTCCCTTGTGAATGGTGTTGTTCTAAACTTCCTCGTTTTTTCTTTGGACTCTAGATACACTTTTCATACCAACAGTGTTAGCCGGATGCTTGTTTCCCAGATTATCCCAAATGGCCAGGCAACCGGTCTGTCAGTTCACTGGAGCCAGCAAAGGCCGCTGGAAAAATGATATCAACATGGTCTGTACCTGGCTCTGTCCGTGCCTGGGACTGTGAGCGGCTGCCTCTGCACGCGTTTCCTTATCTACACAATGGCTCACCGTGGACGTTGTTCCTGAGAAAAACAAGGGATGTGATTAATGAGGATATTCATTTCCTAAGCCACAAATTTGGTGGTTTCAGACAATCTAATCTATTCTTTCCCAGTTCTGAGGCCTGCTGTCCACAGGCAGCACCACCGGTTCCAGATCAAGGTGTTGGCCAGCGCCAGGCTCTCTCTCAAGGCTCTGGGGAAAATCCATTCTTTGCTCCTCCCAGCTGCCGGGTGTAAGTGAGAGAGGGAAAAACCTTTTTCTGCTCTCCAGCATAGTTTTCCTTTGGGACCTTACAAGTGAGACTACCAGAACACAGATGAACGAGAGGAAAGTCCGTCCTGTCCATTTAATTTACTAATTTTCACATGTGCCTGGGAGTCCTCATGAGACAAATGAAGATTTAAAGAAAACTGAAAGCTTACACAATCATGCATTGCTTAATGAAGGGGTGCACGCTTCTGTGTTCATTTGTTTCTGGCGCTGGAGATTGAAGCCAGGGCCATGCCCACTGCTACCACTGAACTACACCTGAAGGAGACCTGTTCTGAAATGCACTGCAAGGTGAGTTCCTGGATGTGCACGCCTCGTAGAGTGACTGCACTCGCACAAACCTGGGGGCGGCGCCTGTTACACGCTCCGGCCGCATGGTACCACCTCTTGCTCCTAGTCTGCAGCCTGCACTGCTGTCCTGTCCTGAATACCGGAGGTGCCTGTGACAATGGCGTTTGTGTATCTAAACATACCTGAAAGTAGAAAAGGGACAGTAAGAATGCTAGGTGATAGGAATTTTCAGCTCCATTCTAATCCCATGAGACACAGTTGGTCATCGACATGTCGTTATGTGGCACATGATTTTATACTGGTTTGGACAAAGTGAAGCTGTGACAATGTGACAAGACAAGGGCTTGGGCTAAAGCAGCTGTTTGTGGGGGCAGAAGTGGGTAAGATACGGGTTAGTTAAACAAGGTCGGTTTGCACAGATTTCTGTTTGCCTGGACTCTCTCTTTCTGATGAGACCATTCCTTCCTCCTGGTACAGAGCGGGCACCTTTTGCAGGAAAATTTGATTTCCTACCTTTGGGAAGAAAGGGAGAGTCAGAGCACCTTTCTTGCACCTGCTGTTTAAATGTCTCTAACTCCAAGTAATTCTTACACCAAAGGGGCAAATCGGGGATGGCATATTCTGCCACCCTACCCCGGCTGTCCTCAGTGTGTGGCCATGTGGCTCCGCCTCAGCTTCTCGGCGCATTGCTTCCTTGTTTTCTGCTTGTTCCTTCTCTTCTGTCTTTGTGAAGTCTCCCTCATTATGGACTGGAGATGGCTTTTTTTCGGGGGGAGCATTGTTTAGCAGTCCATAGCGAGTAGTAATAGTAAAGCCGCCTTGCGGATTCACAGAGGATTGGCTCCAGGACCCCCAGGAAAACCAAAACCTGCAGATTCTTGAGTCCCTCCTATGAAATGGTGTAGCATTTGCATCTAACCTACAGCCAGAGGTGGTGAACCTATGGCAGTCTTGCTGCAGCAGGCCGTTCGTATCACTGACCTACACACATCCTCCCGTGTACTTTAAATCATCTCTGGATTACACATCATGTTAATGCTGTGCAAGTAGCTGTTATATTGCATTGTCTGGTGCATAACAACAAAGGAAAAACTCTGTACTCATTCAGTATGGATGCAGTTTTTTCCAAATATTTTTCATGTGTGTCTGGTTGAATCTATGGATACAGAGCACATGGACACGGAGGGCTGGCTACAATAGCATTGTTTCCCGATCTTTTTATGTGGTGGGGACTGTTTTAAAGTTTGTCTCCCAGGTCTCCTGAGCTCCTGGGGTGGAGCAGGGAGCAATGGTGGCCTGGCATTGGAATACGGCTAAGTCCCTGGCACTCAGCCCAGTACACACTAATTTAGTGTATTTCTAATCAATTTGTGTTACGTTGCCCTGACTTTCATTCAGTTTTATTCTGATGTCTTTTCTTCTTTTTTTCTTCGGCGGGTCTAGCTGCATAGGCAGCCACGGCCTGTTGAAGTTTACAGGTGTGGGATTTGAACTCGGTGGCTCTGAAGAGGCCAGAGGCCATCATGCCAGATGTTGTGGGTTAATTACACTTAGGAATTGCCTTCCTTTTGGAGCTCATGGAAAGCTCCGACTCTGCTCTCCCCATGGAGCCAGCGAAGACCCCTTCTGGAATACAAGCAGTGTCATTCCCAACATGTCCCAGTGTTTTGGAATCTTCCCTTGGATAATGGCTGTGAACAGGAGCCACGGATTCATTGTTTCTCAAATCACTCCTCCGTGGAAATTCTGACAAACTCCAGTTTCATGCTGCAGAATTCCTGGGTGTGCGGCCCCTGCACGCCTGAGCATGGAGTTTCGGCAGCCTGTAAAGTCGTTGATTTCACACTGCCCTTTCCAGTTCCAGAGGAGATTCATTAGACTGACTCAGTGAGCGTGTGTTCGCTGGGCACTCATCTGAGAAGCTTGTGCAACAGAGCTCCCGAGCTAAGCAGGTAGAGGTGAAATACCGGCTATGGCTGTGGCAGTGGGCGTCAAGGTGAGCAGTGTCAGAACCCCACCTAGATAGCTCGGTGGAGCTCAGATTGCTGGTCCATTTCCAATATCTCATTCAGTAGGGTGAGGATTTTGATATTAATGGTACTGATCAAAGGACCAGTTTGATTACCACTTTGCATTGGGATCATGGAGAACAGAGATTAGGAAGGAGGGCTTCTCAGATAGGCTTACAGCACGTGTGGGATCTTTTCTTTTTTCTCCAATTTTTATTTTTCATGAGTACATGTTTGCAGCATATAATGATTACATTCCTCATGGGGAGTTGGTATGTGTGTACAACAATCTTAGTTCTTTCTTCATTCCCTTCTGCTTTTCTTTTTCTCCTCCTTCCATCTCTTGATACCCTTCCCTTTTGTGAAAAGATCTTTCTCCCTGTTTCCTATCATCTATATTATATTTTGCTCTTTATTTATACTTTGAGTTTCTCATTAAGAGAAAACAAGTACTACTTAAGCTTGTATGTCCGATTTATTTCACTTAACATTATGGTCTCAAGGTGCACCCATTTTCCTACCAGTGGCTCAAGTTTATCTTTCTTTATGACAGAGTAATACTCCACTGTGTATAAATACCTTATTTTCTTTCCCATTCATCCAGAGTTTTATAGATAGACCAAAGAATGGGGGTGGCATTCTAGGCAAACAGAGTGTGAGGTGTGGGGTGTGTGTGTGTGTGTGTGTGATGGGTGCTGTGGACTCAGTAGTCAAGAAAGGGGAAAGCTGGAGGATTGAGATTTGGAGGGGTTTTCAGCTAGGGCAGAATAGCCTTGGGTTTCTGTAAGAGTGTAGCAGAGTCCATGAAAGCTACCAGTGAAAGCTTTGATAGAGTCGCCAGACCAGCCTTCCTACCTGCTTTCTCATCGGAACCTGGAAGTGGGCTTGGAAGCTGCGTGGACGGGTGTGATGGAAATAATGAGTTAGGAGCAAGAGATCCAATGGCTGTGTCGCTGTCGCGTTGCTGTCTCCCCAGCCTCTAAGAAGCTTTCCACTGGAACCACGTGGGCCTGTGCCTGGCTCCGTGCGGCTGTGGACTCGGAGGCCTGCGTCTTGCAGGGTGCGGTGGGGGGCTCTGCAGTTAGAGTCCTAGAGGGCTGGAGGACCGAGTATGCGGCAGGACTCACATCTGGGTGATTTGCTGCTTTCTTGCTACCTTGTAACTTAACACTTCCTGCAGCTGCATTCCTGGCCGGAGAAAGTGGCGGCTCACTTTCAGGAACCTAGAAGCAAAAACCTAGAATTTGCCAGTTGTCTCATTAAACCAGTTTGGTTGGATAATTGCCTTTTCAGTTGAAAACATTTTTTTACTTTCTTCAGTCCTGGATTTGCATTGGGTTTTGGGGCAAATATTCTTTGATTGTACAGTGGTGAGTCTGGTCTCAGTTTCATGTCTCAGATAATGAAGTGGAAGGAATTGCGGGTGAGGAGAGGGGAGGAGGCTGGGATCCGAGCTGCTTTTGAAATACAAGGTGATTTCTTTTTCTCCCCAGAAGTGTCCCTCTGTTGCAGTCCTTTAGGTGACACACTGAAACCTTGTTTTTTACAACTAGGACTGTCTGGATTATAAAGAAAACGGCCTACGGGCTGAAGTTTATTCTTCCAATATGGGTGTGTTCTGGCTCACTTTCAGGAACCTAGAAGCAAAAACCTAGAATTTGCCAGTTGTCTCATTAAACCAGTTTGGTTGGATAATTGCCTTTTCAGTTGAAAACATTTTTTTACTTTCTTCAGTCCTGGATTTGCATTGGGTTTTGGGGCAAATATTCTTTGATTGTACAGTGGTGAGTCTGGTCTCAGTTTCATGTCTCAGATAATGAAGTGGAAGGAATTGCGGGTGAGGAGAGGGGAGGAGGCTGGGATCCGAGCTGCTTTTGAAATACAAGGTGATTTCTTTTTCTCCCCAGAAGTGTCCCTCTGTTGCAGTCCTTTAGGTGACACACTGAAACCTTGTTTTTTACAACTAGGACTGTCTGGATTATAAAGAAAACGGCCTACGGGCTGAAGTTTATTCTTCCAATATGGGTGTGTTCTGGTTTTTAAAAGGCTAATTTAAATAGTCTGATTCCACTGCTAAAGAACATGGAAGGGCCCGGGTGTGGTGCACACACCTGTAACCCCAGCACTCTGGGAGGCTGAGGCAGGACAGCAAGTTTGAGCCCAGCCTGGGCGCCTTAATGAGAACCTGTCTCAGGATAAAAGCAAAAACAGAAAAACCACAAACAAAAACCAAACCAAACCCAAAGAACAACAGCAAAAACAACAACAGCAACCAACACCCCCCTGCCCCCTGCCGTGGGTCACAAGTCATTTGCTGGTTTATTTACTGCCTGTTGTGACAATATTGAAAAAAATTATGGTGGAATAGGCTCGGTCCTGTGTCCCACACAGTGAAGGTGAGTGTCTTGTAAAACATTTGGTTTTGTGACACATTGAGGTTGCTGTGGGCCTGTGGCCCCCACCTGACTGTACTGCACTGTGTCCCCATGTCCCCAGGCCGGGACAGAGTCTCACCGTCTCTTCCTGCCTGTCAATTCCAGCTGATTCTTCACATGGATTTTCAAATTAGATTCTCCTAAAAATCTTTTTCCCTGGCCCTAGCAACCAGATAGGAGCTTAGGGTTTTAATAACTTAAGCATTTTCCCTTGGTATTGTTACGTTTCCTCTTTCTGCTGTCCTCTTCCTGGAACTGTGGTGGATTTTGCTGTTGCACAAACTCCAGGATCAGAGAGAGAGACTCAGGATTTTAGGGATGTCACATACAATAGAGAGGGGCAGCCTTGGGTGACATAATTTTTGGTTCGTATGGAGGACACCGTTTACGGCTTGGGCTCCCTGCCCACGTGAACATTACCCCATGTGATTTCCATGATGTTTGAATGAGGTGTTACTATTATACCCTTTTTAAGGATGAGAGAACTGAGGTACTGAGGGCACAATTTAGTCACAGTGGGGTGGCTGGTAAACGGCTGAGCAAGCATCTGAGTCCAGGCAGTTGGCTACAGGGTCAGTGCAGATAATCCTCCTGCTAGGCCGTGTCTCAAGTCAAGTTTAGAATTTTATGGGGGATAGTAATTTTAGTTGAGGTTTTCTATGCATTGCATTGTGGGTTCAAGGGTCTAAAACTTCAATGCCTGTGAAACTGCCTAATGTGAGTTTCCCAGGGCTTAGTTTCCTAGGGCTGCCCTGCCCAGTATGATGACCTGGGTGACCTAAGACAATGGGAATTTATCCCATCTCTGTTCTAGGGAGTCCAGGTAGCAGCCCGGCGGGTTCCTGCTGAGATCCTGGGCAAAATCTTCTTTTGCCGCCTCCTAGCTTCTCGTGATTCCGGGCAGACTCTGGCATCTTTTGGCTTAGCAGCTCGATTGTTGCAGTCTCTCTGGAATAGTGACCTGGCCTTCTGTGTGTCACTGTGTCCCCTCCTTGTGTAAGGACACCAGTCAACAGGAGAAAGGGACCATTCTACTCCAGCGTATCACCGTCTTAGCTTAACTGATTACACCTGCAAAATCTGATCATAAAAGGTGAATGATTTCCAAATAAGGTCACCATTCTGGGTTCCCCCAACCCGATGGATGTGTTGAAGCCCTCACCTCAGGAGTGCCTCAGAAAGTGACTACATTGGAAATACCACCTTTGAAGAGGTGATGGAGTTCAATTGAGACCCCAAAGGTGGCCCCCAATCCAGTCTGACTGCTTTCCTTATGAGAGGACCCCCTCAGGACGGTCACACCCAGAAGGAAGGCAGCGTGAGGACTCAGGAAGAAGGTGGCCATCTGCCAACCGTGAAGGGAGTGCTCGGAATAGTCGGCTCTGCTGCCATCTTGGCCTCGGACTTCCAGCCTCCAGAACTGGGCCACAATTAATATTGGTGCCACCGGGGCTGTGATACTTGTTACGGTTGTCCCAGCCAACTAGTCGTCCCATTCACAGACACGGGGGATTAGGACTTTCGTACATCTTTTTGAATTCAACCCGCAGCACCAGGCTTGATGTTGCCTTTCAGATGAGGAGACCCTTCAGTGACCGGGCCTCATAAGGATGCTGGTTCTGATTTGGGGTTCCATGGAGCAGGGGTCACTCTTCACCTCTTCTTTTGCTTGGGCACTAAGAGACCTGCTTGAAATAAACAAGGCGTGGAGGGATGGGCCGACAGGGCGACATGGACTGACTCATCCTGAGACTCTGCGGGCTCTGGCAGCACCTGGGAAGTGTCACAGCGGCAGTGGGGCTACCTGAGGAGAGCCACTTGGAGTGCTGGCTTCCCTGCCGGGGTGGCCTTTAACTTCATCCTGCAGATGAAACTCAGGGCTGGACCTGTCACTCCCCACCTGCCCCTCTGCCTCCTGGTTCCCGCTCTGGTCTCCCAGGGATGGACCAGCAGCCTGGGGAAGGGGCAGAGCAGGAGGCATGAGCAGGCTCTGACATGCCTGGTTATTTTTGCTTCCTGCCTGAGCGTGGGTGTTTGTGTTGACAGTGGCGGGGGAGGTGCAGTGACGGGTGCTGGAACACTTGGGTGCCTGTGGAGCGGGTGGGAGGTGGTGCCTGTGCCAGGCAGGTGACTTGGTGCACACGTGGCCATCTGGTGTGCCCGGGGGCTCTGCAGGGGAGATCTGAGTGTGCTCCTCTATACCAGGGGCTGTCTGCTTCTGGCAGGGCTCTGCAGCACCAAAGGGTGCTCCCTGAGAGGGTGCTTCTGCCTTGGGTGACCTCCCCCCATCTCCACAGGTGGGTTTGTGGGGCAGTCCTGATGAGGGGTGCCCCGCAGTTCCCATAATCTCCATCCCAGAGGTGTAGGTGTTTTGCAGGTGTATTCAGATGCACGCGTAAGGAAAGACGGTGTGCTTGCTGTATGCCTGGGGTCTCACCTCACCAGAAGCATGTGAGGCAGAGCTGGGCATGCTGGTGCAAGCTTGTGATAATCCCAGCGCCCTGGGAGGCTGAGGCAGGACTATTTCAGGTTCAAGGCCAGCCTGGGCAACTTAGTGACTCAGTGAGACCCTGTCTCAAATAAAAAACAAAACAAAACAAAGCAAAGCAAAACATGACATGACACAATATGATAAAACAAAACAAACGACAGGATAGGACAAGGAAGGCAAGACAAGACGCAACAGAACAAAACAAAACATCTGGGGATATAGCTCAGTGCGAAGGCCCTGGGTTCAATCCCAGTTCTGCAAAAACTGTGGCAGCATCTGTGTTCTTTACAATGTGTGGTGTGTGTGTGAAGGGCAAGAGCAGGCTGAGTTACTGAGATTCAGCCCAGTTTGCTATCCATCCTGCACTGTGTCACGCCCCGAACGCCAGCAGTGTCCTCATTGCCCACCTATGGGTACATTCACGAACTGCCCCTGGTGGGTTAGTTTCAAAAACACCTCCTGGTGTATTGAGACCCAGATCCCTTCCGGTTGGGATCACAGCTGTAGCTAAGGGACCTGCTCCTAAGAGAGGCCAAAGTAGAGGCTCAGGGCAAGAGGTCAGGATCATAAGTAACTAGTTGGTTAGAAATTAAAGATGAAAGTCTAAGTCTTTATTTCTCTATCTTTCCCCTCCCCACTCAAAGGAAAGAGAAGAGGATCCCAACCCAGGACTAACCGCATTCCACCCTGTAGAGCGATGTAAAGTAACAAGTTCAGAGGCTAGGAGTCAGATCGAGGTGTTGGCAGAGCCAGGGTCCCTTTGCAGGGTGGAAGAGAGACTCTTTCAAGCTTTCAGTGGCTCTCTGGCTCCATCTTCCCACATCCTTCTTCCCAGGGTCCAAAATTCCTTGGTTTTGAAAGGACACAGTCACTGGCATAGAGCCTGTCCTGGTTCTTTTTTTTTTTTTTTGTGGGTGCTGGGGGTCGACCTCAGGACCTCACGCGCCAGCAGGCGTCCGTGCTGCTAAGCGATATCACCGGCCCTTTTTTCGTATGTGGGTACCGGGAGTCGAACTCAGGACCTTGCACTTGCCAGGCAGGTGCTTACGCCGCTGAGCTACGTCACCAGCCCTAGCCTGTCCTAGTTCTGTATGACCCCATCCTAACTTGATTACATCTGCTGAGACCCTCTCCCAGTAAGCGCACATTCCCAAGTTCTGGGAGTTAGGACTTCAATGCATCTTTCTTTGTTGTTTGTTTTCGTGGTACTGGGGATTGAACCCAGGGCCTCCTGCGTGCCAGGCAGGCTCTCTACCATGCAGCTATGTCCCTAGCCGTCAATATAACTTTTTTAGATACAGCATTCAACTCATAGCACTGCTGCATTTTTGGGTTGTCACTTTCAAATGCCTTCCCATAATGGGTATGGAGTTGTAACTGGGTATGTAACTGCTGTGGTTTGGATTTAACAAGTCCCCCAAAGGTCAGCTGCTGGGCTTTCAAGCAGTGACTGGATTGTGAGGGTGCTCGCCGTTTGTAGCTGAATGGGCCGTGAGGAGGTGGACCCTGGAGAAGGGAGTAAGTCACAGGGGTGTGACCTTTGAGACTATGTCCTATCCCAGGCCCCATCCTCTCTAGCTGTTTCCTTCTGTCACCACCTCCAGCCCACCATGGGGTGAGCTGCTTTGCACCATCACCCAGACCCCACCCTGATGTTCTGGCTCATACAGGGTCTAGAAGCAATGGAACTGAAAGACCAGGGACTGTACCCTCTGAAACCTTGAACCATAATAATTTCTGCCTCCTTTAAATTGCCTTCCTCAGGCAATTTGTGACAGCAATGGAAAGCTGACTAGCACAACACCCAAAGAAGGGAAAGCAGGAACTTGAAGAGATTATTTGTACAGCCACGTTCATAGCAGCATTACTCCAATGGCCAAAATGTGGAAGTGACCCAAGTGCCTACTGAAGGATGAACTCAAAGCATAGACCTACATGGGAGAAAATTTTGACACATAATACAGCATGGATGAAACTTGAAGACATTATGCTAAGTGACATAAGTCAGTCACAAGAGGAGAAATACTATATGATTTCACTGATGTGAGGCCCCTCTAGTCAAATTCAAGGGAGTTAGGTTGAATGGGTGCAGGCTTTCCGTTTTGCAAGATAAAAGAGTTTCTGAAGATGGACAGTGGTGATAGTTGCACAACAATGTGAATGTGCTTAACCCTCTGAATTGTATATTTAAAAAGGGTCAAATGGTCAATTTTATGCTATGTATATTTTATCGTAATTTAGAGAAAATATAAGAGTATGCAAACAGAAAAAAATGCACTAGGGTGAAGGGCGTGTGTGTTTGTGAGAGAGCGAGTTTAGCGACAGTGGGTGAGAGGAAAGGAAGAGAGATCAGAGTGCAGAGGTAGCCCGAGCAGCTGGCCGATGCCTGCTGTGAAGAGATAGAGTTGGACAGGGCAAAAAAAACATGAGGGTGGCCACCACTGCCTGTGTTGTCACCTGAGCGCTGTCTGCAACAAGCTGTGGGACCCTGAGTGAATCAGTTGTGGGTGGAGATCAAACCTGTGGCTGTTCGCCTGCTAGACAAGCACTCGGCGCACTGGGTCGCATTCCTAGCCCCAGACAAGGAAATCGAGTGGTTCAATGGCTCGATGTTGTGGTTACCCAGCTAGGTAGTGGTTGAGTCGAGACTGAGGGACTGACAAGCTTGTTCTTTGCTCTGCACCATGGGATGAGGCTCTGGGTCCAAGCACTCTTCATTCCTTGTATCCCAAGTCCCTTTATGACAAAGACCATATCTTTTTATTTTTAATACTTCTAAGGTCTCCAGGGCACATGGATTTTGTAGAAAGTATTTGCTAATTTCTTTAAAAAGGATCATTCCTGTCATGCTATGTGAATGGAAGAGCAGCTATCACGCTGAGATCGTAGTGGTCCAGTTCTTAGCTGCTGGGGAGAAAGGTCAGGTTCCTCAGGCTCTGGACTGAGAGGAGTTATTAGCAAATATGGGACCCTGCAGTAACTGATGGCCAGTGTGGCCTACATGAACATAAGAAGAAAAAGGAGCTGATTCAGGATCTGAGCACAGAAAACCCAAATTGGGGTCCTGCATTGTCCCCTCCCCTGTGGAACTCATTGGCCCGGCTCACCTGGGGACATTCCCAGGGGAAACTCGCTGAACTTCCGCCATTTGAACTGACTGGGAATCTTTGGAAGTCTTCATGTTGCAATCCTCTCAAAACTGAATAGAGGGGAACTTCAGTCTCAGCCACCATATTGTTTTTGGTTCTTGCACTGGCATCTTTGAATTTGGAGGTGTGGTGCCTGGTTCTCAGGATGGCTTCTGAAATGGCGAGGTAGAGATCTCATGCCCTTCTGAGCCAGCTTCTTGAACAGTGTAAGAGTGAGTTACTCCCAAAGGATTGGGTTCCTTGCTCTTTGGCGGCCACACCCACTCTGATGCCCTTGAACTTCTGTCAGGATGGGATGAGACCTCCCTTTGCCTGCAGACATAGCTCACTGCTGCTGTTCGTTGTAGTCCTGGTTGGCCTAGCGTGTTCGTAGGCAAGCAGGAACCTGTAACTCCCCTAGCAAGTCGGGACAGCCAACACGCCAGCCACCTGCTTGCTCACGCCTCACTTGGAGGAGGTCACGCAGGAGGATTAGGCAGTGCTCATTCTCGGATTGGGCAAGGATTGACAAGAGAGAATAAATCTTTATTCACCGTCAAGTGATGTCTGATAAGCATTAGAGATCTGCCCTGGGAAAGTGGATAGACTGGTCTCAACCCTTCCATTGGGATGCCTGCATATTTAGGCTTTTAAAGGATTATTAGAATTTTGGAGTTGGAAGGGGCCATCTCTAGGCCTCTACATTTGATACCTGAAAAAAATGTCAGCTGTCTGGTACCTTGGCCCAGATTAAGTTCTTCTGCGGCGTGGGCTGGGTGGGGCCTAGCTCTGCCTGGGTGTGTCCCCCGAGGTAGTACGTCATCTGTGCTGGGTTTACTGCTCTTCTGTTCTGCCAGTGTCCTCAGTCAGGAGGCTGAAGAGATGGAAAATCAGTCTTTAAGAGACCTGGGACATGGATGGGGGACAGAACAGAGGCACGGACATAAGATTCAAATAATACATTAAGTGCTAAGCTTGAAGTCCTCACACACAGGCACCCTTGGGACACCAGAGAGGTGGCACATTGGCTTCAAGCTGAGAGATCTTGGTTTCTCTTGTGAAGAGTCTGGGGTCAGTCCTTTTAGGGTGACACATGGAGTTTTTCACTCAGGGGGTGTGTTCACACTGCCCAGACTCACCAGAACGGACATGGGGCAGCCGGTCTGGGGAAAGGCACCTGCCCTTCTTGCCTGGATACCAGGGAATGGAGGTCGTCTTTCTGGGGGAAGCTGGGAATTTGGTATATCTCACCTTTTTTTTTTTTTTTTTTTTGATCATTTTTCAACATAATTGGTTTAATTATCTTTGTTAATGCACGTGATCAAAACTTGACTATTGTACTTAAAGTGGACCATGACCAGCAAGGCATCTTTCAATGTTCATTTTGTCTCTAAGGCTCCGCTTTTATGGGGTAGGTCCTGGGCTATGAACAGGCTTCTTGTCACACCTGTGTGTCTGTGACAGGTGGGGAAAGGCAAGGAGTGTCCAGCTGGGACAGAAAGTAACTGTTTGTGATTATTCCCAGTGCCTGGTTTTCTTGTCTATAAAAGTAGCAGGGGACCAGAATGATCTCCAGCAATGAAATATTCTAAGATTTCTGAGCTCTTCTCTTTTAAGATTTTTTTTTTTCCCTTTCAATTTTGAGTTGGCTCCAATTCAAAGCAAGTTCATCATCCTAACTCAAGGAAAAGACTTGAATGTGCGTGTTCCTTGGCTTGCCTTTCTTTACATTTCCTCTGCTTTCCCTTAGATGGAGATGCTCTTAAGCGGGGTAAATGGCAGGCAGCCAAAACTGGAGGGTTCCGCCACCTGGATTAGCAACCTTTGAATAATTAGGATCTGAGTTGTCGTGCGCTTCTGCTCGTCCAGCGAGAAGAATCACACAACACGGGTCGGTGAAAGCTTGCTTTAATCGTTCACAGCTCCAGAGCCTCTACAAGCGTCCGCCCTGTGGCGGCTCTGTCCGTGCTCTGCTCCTAAAGGGCAGCTTTGCATGTTTTTATAAGGATAGGGGCGCCAATAGCAATACAGCAGGAAATGAAAGCTCATAGGCTATACTCATCAGTCTCTAGGCAGACTCACACATTTACAGGGCGTGAGCAGCAATGACCGCAACCAGGAAGCAGGAACCAGGCGCCATCTTGCCCAGGTCGATGGGAGGGGTAATTTAGCGCAGGCTTTGAGTCAGAAATACAGGCCGCGCCCGAGGCCTAACTGTGATGTTGGCCCCCAACATTTCCCCCTTAAAAATCACATAATAAGGCAGACGTAGCCCGTCTCGAGTGAATGTATTGGCCTGCACCCCACTATTAGCCCGGTGGTTGTTTGCGCCGGCTGCAGTCCAGCATCGACCATCCTGGGCCTCATCCTTTTTTGTGGGGCTAGGAAGTAACTGGATGGAACCTAGATGCATGCAGGCATGCATTAGGTGTTCCGCCATGAACCCCCCTGCGGAGCACCTCGTGACTTTCCTAGTCACACACTCGACGGCAGTCGCCACGCAATGGGATGGGGCCTGTCTTAGGTTGAGTCAAGGCTGGGGATCCTTGCTCTTACCCGTCTTTGGCTCACCCATCCAGCTAAAAGCGATGTTCTGCGACCCTGAGCAGGTAGGCAGCCGCTGGCCTGGCTGTAGGGCCTCCATCCGCCAACTGCATGGCAGCCATTGCTGTCAAGCGCACCTGTTGTTGAGTCTGCATTAATCTATCCAGCAGGCACTTGATAACAACCAAGACAACAAGAATACCGACTCCGATTGCAACCCAAGTTGCCAGACTGGGCCAGCTAAACCAGGAGGTGACCTTTTCCCACAATTTTGTGATGACAGTTCCCAAACTGGACAGGTCAAAAGTAACAGGCTGTAGTTGTATCTTTTTTACATTATCTAAGCCAATAGAGACCTGCTCTGAGAGATTTTTGAATGAGGGCAAGTATGTATTTTTGAGCCAGTCAGACATCTTGGACAAGGTCCGTGACCTATTAGTCTTAAAGGGTCGGAGGTCTACACATCCTCCTAGGGGGTTGCAAGCTTGATATTGGCTGAAAACCTGGACCCCCCAATTAAGGTAATGGAGCTGGATCTCTCTACATACCATAAAATGCCCCCATACGTCCCCCGATGAACTGCAGTTTTTTATCTTGGTGACATTGGGTGGCCTTACGGGCCCGGTTGTCCATACCCCCCACCCCGAAGGAGACATTAGCATAAGAAAACACTAAGGTATCTGGAATAACTGGGAAGCTGGTATTAAAGGCAATGGAAAGGGGCTAAACTGGGTGGATGGTGCCACAAAGCCCACAGGTACTCATCTGTGCCCTCACTCCGACTCTGGAGGGTCAGAGATGACGAGGTGCCGAGCAGGAGCCAGACAATCACCATCGGTGGCGGTGGAATGCCCAGCTTCCTTGGTGGTCGGGTCTTGGTGGGTTTTTGATATATTTGCGGTCCTCGTCAGTCTTTCGGGGACCCACACCGGTTCCCGTCCAGGATCCTGTGGGAAGACACAAACCTCACCTCGGACCCAGCTGACTACCGGGTCCGGGCCCATCCACTGTCCCGTGATGACATCCTTCCAAGTGACCATCCCCTTATTTTTGGGGGAAGGATTGCAATGTTCCATCGCAGGGGAGCAGTTGTCCGAATTTAAAGTTAAAAAATTGATGGTAAATAGAGCAAGGGAGAGCTTTCCTTTTGGTGAGAGGCCACGACCTATCCCCTCCTTTTGTTTATTTAGAGTATCTTTAAGCGTTCGGTGTGTTCTTTCAATAATAGCCTGGCCCATTGGGTTGTATGGAATGCCATGTTTAAGGACTATTTCCATGGTTGCACAGAAGCTTTTGAAGGCCGCACCTGTATACGCGGGCCCATTATCTGTTTTTAGTATTTTAGGCTCCAATACAGCGAGTGTGAAAGGGGCATTAGGGCCATAGGAAGAGACTGCTTTTTTTAGTTGCTTAATAAGCTTAAGGTCAAGGGGTTGATGGTATGGTTGCCCTCCCTGGCCGGCGAGGACCGGATAAATCCCGTATGGGCCTCGGTCAATGCCGGGGACATTTCTGGTCCCTGTTTTCTTTATGACCTCCCATGTGGGGCCGTGGAAGGTACGGCAAGCAGAGGGCAAAGGGCCATCTTGGAACGGGGGAGGCGGCTCCCAGGGCGGGGCACTGGGCATAGGTCCGCCCCCCCTGCCGCCCCCCCCTGACGGGGGCCGGCCTATATTTAGCTCTTTAAAGTCACCACACAAATCCCGGAAAGGATTGGAAGTCTGCCACGTAGCAGCCGTAGCGCTACGTCTCGGGGAGGGGAGGCTCTTCGTTGGCGCCGAGTCTTTATTGACAGCAGCCTGAGGCCCCCGCTCTAACCCTTCTGTCCCTTCCGCCTCTGAATCTGAAGAGGAAGAATCCGACCCCGCCCTAGAATTAGCCCTCGAGCTCTCCGAGCGAGCCCTCTCAAAAGCCTTGTGCACTTCTGAAAGCGGTACAGACCCGCCTGGGCTGTCCTCTACCTTAAGGCAATATCTAACCATCTCCCAGAGGGGGCACACGGAGGGGTCAATGACTCCCTCTTCCTCAGCAAAGCTGATATCATGTCCTAACTTTTCCCAGCAGGGTAAAGTAAGGTGCCCAGTGGGCCAAAACCACGGGGCGATCTCATGTATATTTTTCGCATCGGCTTGTGCATCGGGGCACTGTCGGAGTTCCCCATTGTGAAAACGAAACTGCTCCAGCGACACCGTCCCCGCCGTGAGCACGCCCGATATATGGGCAACCCCCGCCTCAGCAATTGAGAGCGGAATTTCCCTGAAAGTGCGTCCACCCAGGGCCAGGTTAAGCCTCCCGCTTACCTGAAGGTACGTACCGTCCTGTGACTCGATGCAGCTCCACCAGACCCCGCACGAAGGGTGATCAGTTCCCCGTACGGGCCACCAAATGTCGCGCGCTTCTGCTCGTCCAGCGAGAAGAATCACACAACACGGGTCGGTGAAAGCTTGCTTTAATCGTTCACAGCTCCAGAGCCTCTACAAGCGTCCGCCCTGTGGCGGCTCCGTCCGTGCTCTTCTCCTAAAGGGCAGCTTTGCATGTTTTTATAAGGATAGGGGCGCCAATAGCAATACAGCAGGAAATGAAAGCTCATAGGCTATACTCATCAGTCTCTAGGCAGACTCACACATTTACAGGGCGTGAGCAGCAATGACCGCAACCAGGAAGCAGGAACCAGGCGCCATCTTGCCCAGGTCGATGGGAGGGGTAATTTAGCGCAGGCTTTGAGTCAGAAATACAGGCCGCGCCCGAGGCCTAACTGTGATGTTGGCCCCCAACACTGAGTAGAAAGGGAAACTATGCAGTGCGTGAAAAGGTGCTCTCCAGGGTGAACCAGGAAACCAAAGACAAATGACCTGGGCCTAAACACCTTTAAACAGTTTCCTGCGTGAAGCAGAAGCTCCTCTCACCTGACCCGTTATCCAGGCGTTATCCGTGGTATTTTAGCTGAAGTCCTGCCCTGAGTTCTGTCCTCCTTGTGCATGGCGCTGCCCCCGATTTGGGGAAGAGAAGTGGGTGTGTGGGTAGGTGTGTGGAGATGGTGGTAGTCAGCGTAGAAATGAATGCCTTCCTAACATTGCTTCCTTTCTGGCAGAGATGGTGAGTTCCAGGGTTTTCTCTGGAATTTGTCCTTTACTGTTCTCTAAGGTATGTCACCCGGCAGACTTGTTTGGTGACCTTACTACACCTGGGGCTATTGAGTCATTAATTCCACGCTGAATTCCTTGACACTGGAACTTTCTCCTGAGCTTTTAAATAGTTAAGTGAAACTGGGAATTCTGGTGGAATGGCAGTCGGGAGAGTAATTGAGCCTGCCGGGGAGGTGTCCTACTCCAGTAGAATTCCCAGGCGACCTGTTGGACCCATGTATCCAAGCAAATGGTGTCTTTCTGGCTGGTAAAATTGCTTCCCGAATTTGATAGATTCCAGTGAGAATCCCAGTTTTGTGTTGATGGGATACCAAGTTCAGATGGTAGAGTAAAAAGAAGACTCTGGGTTTGGGTGACTTTGGCTGGGTGATTCAATTCCGAGAATTACTTCTTCTTTTCCTAGCCATGGAAACATCTAGAAAAGTGATTTTCTGGTTTGAATTGACCCTTTCCCCCTTTTCTTGCCATCCTGATTGACCTGTGGTTTGTTGAAAGCGGATTGTATTAAACATATCCAGTCTCCTTCTGCCCCTGCCTGTTCCAGCAAGAGGTGGCCACTTGTGTGACTGAGAGGGCAGTGTTTGAGGGGCTGGTGGGAGGGCGTGAACAGCCGCTGCAGTGGTGGGGATGTGGCCTTGACCTTCTGGTTGGTCTCTGAAGGTCACTCTTCAGCTGTGTCATCTCCTTGGGAAGCGTGAGCAGTCCAAAATGGTGGCTGCTTCCAACAAAACACTCACCTTTCTCTTTTTTCTGCAAAACTGCATTACTGAAGATAGCCTTTCCTGGGATGTTATTATTAATGATATTTATTTTATTTTATTTTTTTTTTTTTGTGGGTACCGGGGGGTCGACCTCAGGACCTCGCGCGCCAGCAGGCGCCCGTGCCGCTGAGCGATATCACCGGCCCCTTTTTTGTATGTGGGTTCCGGGAGTCGAACTCGGGCCCTCGCGCTTGCAAGGCAGGCGCTTAAACCGCTGAGCCATCTCACCGGCCCCTATTATTAATGATATTTATAAAAGCTTTCTTTTTTTTTGAGGCCAGCCAGAAATTTTCCTTGAAAGGGATAGGATGGGGAAGGAAGAAGCATTTGTTTCCTTGTTTCCTTGGGTCCTCTCAGGTGTGCCCAACCAAATAGTCCCCGCTAAACACTACAGACCCAGTGATAGAGTTGAGCTCATGGCTCCGACAGTAGCTCTAGGGTTCTTCAAGGGACAGATCTGTATTGTGGTGTCCCCTGCCTAGTGTCCTGACAACCGGCACGCTAGATGAGCTTGCCACCTTCTCAGTCTGGCTTCTTCAGACAGCAGCACCTTCCTGTCTTTCTGTTACTGCCAGAGAACTTGCTCAGTCCTCTTGACGCTTAATAGGCAGGGATTTGAGGCAGGCAAGAAGGTACATTTCTCTGTTCCGTATTGGTAGTTGTTGGGATCATCTATGATCACCTTAGAAAACTCATGAAAATATCGCACAGATCCAAGGTTCTCTTTCTTCAGACCCCTGGCTTGTGGCCTGTGGGCTGCTCTCTTCAAGGGAGGGTGGCTGTCACCGTCACTGGGATGGCTGTTTATTTTCGGGCCTGTCCTGTTTCCCAATGCGTTCCCACTAGCTCCCTGCGCTGTCTCCGGGGCTTAGCAGGTGTGGCAGTCAGGTGGAGGACAGAGGTAGCAGTGTCAGATGATTAAATTTTAGAACGAGCAATATCTGCTTGGGGGCAGGGCTGTGAGGAATCGTCTGTTGTAAGTAAATCACATAATTTATTTATTTATTTATTATTTTTTTTTTTGTGGGTACCGGGGGGTCGACCTCAGGACCTCGCGCGCCCGCAGGCGCCCGTGCCGCTGAGCGATATCACCGGCCCCTTTTTCGTATGTGGGATCCGGGAGTCGAACTCGGGCCCTCGCGCTTGCCAGGCAGGCGCTTATGCCGCTGAGCCATCTCACCGGCCCACATAATTTATTTTATGGGAAAATTCTATCCAATTTAAGCTGAAACTTGATAGAACATGCCTTTCCAAGCCCCCAGATTCTCTTGTCCGGAATGAGCCCTTTCTAAACTGGCAGCTCCCCAAGCCCATTGGCCCATGGGATCACATCCGGGCAGTGCCCTGCCAGGTGGTTTTTATCCCATTTTTTATGTTTCTTTGGTCTAAACTGCTCCTCCGGCCTATGTGCTGTGCACTATTATATTTTTTTTAACCTTTTTTCAAAGTATTTTTATTTTGTTTATTTATACTGTGAATACGCAATATAGTCACATGACTCAAAATAGAAAATATAGGAAAGTTTGTGAAGTCTTTCTTCCTCCCCTCCCTCTCATTCAGTTACTCTGTTCCCCTCTGCAGTGGCAACTCATGTTACCAGCTTCTCAGGTGTCATTACAGCTGCATTATTTACAAATAACTGCATATCTATATTCATATGTATCTTCCCCGCCTTTCCCCCTCCACTTTGCATACAAATGGGAACATTCCCTCTATCCCATTCTGCATCATTTTTTTCACCTAGAATACTTCGAAGATCTTAGCAATATATAGTTTCCTCATGCTTGTTGCAAGTTGCAATAACAGTATAAAAGTTGCAAGAATAGCATACCCCCCCCATGGTTTGAATGTGTCTCCACTGCCCCCAGTAGTCAGGTGTTGCCAATGTGATGCACTGAGATGTGGGTACATTGAGAGGGGCTTAGGATATGAGGGCTCCTCTCTTGTGAATGGGATTAAGGTCCTTCTAAAGGTGGCTGCACACAGCGTCCAGCTCTTCTGCCCTTCTGTGTTCCACTGTGTGAGGACCCAGCATCCTCCCCGTGTGGGCAGCATCCTGGTGCCGTACCGGAAGCAGAGAGCCACCCTTGCTGAACACTGAATCCACTGGCTCCTTGATCTTGGACTTCTCCATCTCAAGAGCTGCATGAAAATAAATTTCTCTTCTTTATAGATTACCAAGCCCCAGGTATTTTATTATAGCACCACAAAGGTACTAAGATACATACCTTTTATCCACATCCCTCAGTTTGCATTTTGTGTTATTTGCCGTATGTACGGTTCTCTCTCACGTATATAAATATACACCCACACATATTTACACCTAATACATTTACCCACACATACATCGTCTTCTGTGACCTATTTTAGAGTACACTGGAGACATTATGTGCCTTTGCTATTCACTGTGTCATCTTAAAGACAAGTTATCCTTGCACTTACTCACATGCATGCCCATGGTACCTTTCTCCAAGTCTTATTTTATGTGTTATGTGGGTATGCATTTTTGTTAATTTTTAGGACTCACCTCAGTGACTTTTTGTAGGAGCAGAGAGGGGGAAGCAGGTTAGTCTGTTCTTATCAAGGCGGAAAGTCGTTCCTTCTTGGATCGGCAGCCCTTTCCCACCCACTTCTGTCCCGTCCTCCACATGGGAGGGACAGGGGTTCCATCTCTCTGCTCCTCAGACGGATCACTTGTCGAGGGAGCAGGAGGCAGGCGGAGCCAGCAGAGGCTGCAGAGACAAGTTAGATCCATTTCCTGCCCACAAGAAGCTTAATTTAGTGTTAAGAAGTATTGCTGGAGCTGCCTAAGCCGCGCCAGCTCTGAGCGCACACCCTGTATACTTCTGCCCTGAGTTTGCAGGAGCCTCTGGCTTCGCTGAGTCCGGATCATTGCCCTCGCTGTTGCAGGATTCATCTGTCCCAGCTCTGCTGTGTCGCTGCCAAGCCAGACCTCTCCTAACCCTTCGTGGTATCTCACCAAGGCGGGAGCCTCAGCCTGGCACCTAGAGCTGTCAGGCCCTGCTGTCTGTCTTGTTTTACCCCTCAGTTTGCCTGTGTGCATCCACATTCCACCCAGCTGCATGCTGTGCACTTTTCTCAGAATTCTTCTTGACGCTTTTCCGTTCTTCACCTTTGCTGAAGCTGTTGGTGCCCTCCGAAAAATGCCAGTTTATCTGGTTTCTTCCACCTTTAAGAGTTCATTTCCAGTGCCACCTCTCTCTCATAGCCTTTCTGAAGCACAGTTTCAGCAGATCTCATCCTCACGGAAAGGCCTCTCTCAATTCATCTTTGTTTGATCATTGATTGTCTGTGCGCCTTATGTTATGTGTGTGCATATTTAACCATCTCCTATCCCTCCCTCCTTAGATGATACAATCTTAGAAAGTTGGACTTATCCTCTTTCCTACCTCCCCTCATTTTCTGTGTTCCAGAAAGATTTCATTTGCGGTCACTTGGTATCATTTGCTATCTGTAGTGTAGTAGAACCCGCACCATTCCTGGTGAGTAGTTGGCACTCAGATGTGTGCAAGATGGCGTTAGTAAAGGCAAGAAGGTCACTGAGCGGTTTCAGTGAGTCTTCAATTTTAAGTACTGGACAGGCTTGGGAATTCATGTGCAGCTTAAACAGTTTCACACTCGATCTTAGCTAAAAGGCTGAGAAGTGATCAACTGAAACAACGTCATTAAAAAAATGCATATTTTGGCTGGACATTTTGGTGCACACCTGTAATCCCAGGGCTCTGGGAGGTTAAAGGCAGAAGGACTACAAGTTTGAGCCCAGCCTGGGCAACTTGGTGAGACCCTATCTTAAAAAAAAGGGGGCTGAGAATGTAGCTCAGTACAAAGACCTTGGTTTCATCCTCTGTACCACAAAAAACAAAGACAAAGAAAACCATATTTCAGCTGCCAACTAAATTTCATTAAAAAGGCAGCTTTATTAAAACACACCTTGAGGACCTTTATTTGTCAAAATTCCTTCTGTTCTTTTCACTGGGTGCACGTGCACTTTTTTAGGGGGCGTCATTATGTATTACAATGTGATAGGTAAATTTTGAAATGAATATTTGCATGTGTGTGCATGTGAGTGTGTGTACACAGTAATTATTTTTAACGCTTATGTAGAAGTCAGTTTTTGAAAATTAAACTCACAGCCTTGTAGCAGCGCGACTTTCCATCCAGTCAGACGGTGTTATCATTTGTTTATGTCAGTTTTCTGAGAGTGGAGAATCCTACAGGAAACTTACCTTTCTGACAAGATGATTTGTGTCCTGACTGTTATCTGCTCCTCATGTTCTCCACCGACCTCCATTTCTCCAAAAAACTGCTTTGGAGGCTTTTCTCCCCAAAGCCTTGTAGACCTGTGAGTTGGTTTTTAAAGTCTAAATTCGGGGATGACTTAGCAGGTGGCAGGCTAGGAAAGATCTTTAGAGTCCTGGCTTTCCCCACTCCTTTCTTTTTTTTTTTTTTTTTGTGGGTACCGGGGGGACGACCTCAGGACCTCGCGCACCAACAGGCACCCGTGCCGCTGAGCGATATCACCGGCCCCTTTTTCGTATGTGGGTTCCGGGAGTCGAACTCGGGCCTTCGCGCTTGCAAGGCAGGCGCTTAAGCCGCTGAGCCGTCTCACCGGCCCTCCCCACTCCTTTCATGTGGCCGCCAAATGTCTTCTACGGCTTGCACACCCTTAAAGGATATCGAGGCTTAACCTGCTGGTAGGTAAGTTCCTGTCAGCGTGTGGAGGAGGGAGAGTTGTCCCTGCCCTCTCCCTGTCTTGCTGGGGATCTGCCCAGAGCATCTGACATATTCTCTTTCAGCTTTAAGATGCCTGTAAGATCCTGGACTCTTAATAGTGAGGGTTGGTCTAGGGTTCTGCTACTTATGATGATTTAGGTTGCTAGAAACAGTAGACCCAACCAGGCACACTTTAAACATTATGTATGGGGCTTAGTATCTCAAATGATCAGTCCATGCTGACTTTGACAATTAGTGATGGCAACAGATTCATGAGTTCTTTATGTTTTTCTACTCCACTCTGTCCAGGGAGTGACAAGCTTCATAGCTTGCCCAAAACAAAACAAAACAAAACAAAACAGCCAGGCGTAGTGGTGCACGCCCGTAATCCCAGCATTTGGGAGGCTGAGGCAGGAGGATTGCTGCGAGTTTGAGGCCAGCCTGGGCTACATAGTGAGTTCAAGACCAGCCTGAACTACAATAGCAAGATCCTGTCTCAAAAAAACAAAACAAAGCAAAGCAAAGCAAAACAAAAGAAAACAAGCATTTCCTTCAATTTGCCTTGCTTCATCTGCAGAGAAAATCCTTCCTAGAACTGCACAGTGGGCTTCCTTTCTTAATGCATTGGTTTGAACTGGGTTACATGGCCGGATCTAGCCAGTCACAGGCAGGAGGGCAGTGGTATGCGCTCACTGCTTTATTCCGGGCCTAAGCGAGGCTGCTGGGAGAGGCGATCTCTGGTTGAACCTAGTACATGAGCCGCAGCGATCTCTGTCCTGTGGACAAGGAGAAAGGTGTGCCGGGGTGGTTCTCGGAAAGCCAACTAAGGATTTATTACTTTTTTATTTTTTATTTTTTCAAAATATAGACCTAGGCCCTCTGATGGCCTTAACAAATTCATTTTATTCCTCGCCTTCCCTAGTGGTGACTTTGGGTGTTTTGAATCGGTGCATTTTTTGAGTGTGACTTCTTAAATTTTAGAGATTCTTTCTGAAAATTTGGGATATTTGCAAGAATTTTTTTTTTTATGACTCTGAACTCACTCATTTTCCAAAAGGTGGAGTTAAAATGGGGCCTCTCCATAACCCCAAATCACGGTCTTTGTGGGAACCCAGCCTATTTCTCTTAGTGAACCACAAAAGTAGTAACAGAAAAGACTCACTGGGTAAGGGCGCCTGTGCCCAGCGTGGGTTGTTTCGGTGGGAGTTGACTCCAAGCAGACAGTGTAAACTACCGCATGTACACATTCTTGTACGGAGAAAACTGGAAAAGCAGACTTTGCAGGGAACTCCAGAATTCTCTTCTGTTTGCTCATAAAACAAACTTTCAGTCAGCCCAGGATGAAAATTTCTTCTTTTTCCCTCTTGCTCCTACCAGTTGTTAAAACTGATGAAAGAAGGTTTTCACGGTCTGGAAGCCTGACTGTTTTGGAGGTGGTCTTCAAGCACTGAGAGGCCGTGAATCTACTCCAGGTGAGGCCGAGTCCCTTCTGCTCTGGGCCTGTGGCTGGTAGGTAGGTGAGGAGCCGGCCAGATCTCAGCTCCGAGTGCAGCCTTTGTCCTCTGCAGGTGGGCTCTGAGCTCTCGGGGTGACTTCCCACAGCTGGCGGTCACAGAGGCTGTGACGGCTGAGCGACCCAGGACGCCCCCTCCCGTCTGCCACGGGGAGCCCTTGCCCTTTCCTCAGTACAGTTACTGCTGTTAGCTTGGAGTCGCCTGGCGTTGAAGATACCTGAGATGTATGCTCAGTGGGCATTTTTGCTATCTTCATTTTTTCGGGGGATATGAAATGCATTTTCCGTGGAGAGAATGAAGAAAACAGGAAGGAGCAGAGAGAACGCAGAGTTACCCATTATCTCAGCTCTTACGCACAGCTGCTGCTAGCACGTTGATCTGTCTTTTTTGTCACGTGTGTCCTATGTCGTCTCCTCTCTCTCCTCCCCTTTCTCTCCCTTCTTTCCTTCCCTTTTTTTTCTTGTCAGTACGTAATGAGGATCACACAAAATAAAAGATATAATTTGTATTTTCCTGTCAGTGAGTACTCTTGGGGTCACACTTCTTGGATTCAAATCCCAGCTCTGCTTCTAAGACATACGTGATTTTTTGTTTAAATTCTAAGCTACTTTGTTATAGCATAGAAGCCCAAACTAAGGCCATTTTTATGTATCTTCACAAAGATTGTGTTTGTGTGTGTGTGGCTGGGTACTGAACCCAGCGGTGTTGTACCACTGAAAAGGTCTTTAACATTTTTTTTTAATTTTTTGGGTTTTTTTGAGACAGGATCTTGCTATGTGGTTCAGGGTGGCCTTGAATTGACTGTATAGCCCAGGCTGGCCTGGAACTCTTGGAGATTCTCCTGTCTCAGCCTCCCAAGTGCTGGGATTATAGGTGTGTGCCACTGACCTCAGCATTTTTTTTTTTTTTTTTAATTTTGAAACAGGGTCTTGCTAGGTTGCCCAGGCTAACCTGGACTTGTGATCCTCCTGCTTCAGCTTCCTGAGTAGCTGATACAGGCATATGCTACCACACCCAGCTAGTATGTCATCTTCATATGCCTCGGCTCCCCAGTCTGTGAAATGGGGATTAGGGTGGTTGTGGGGAGCAATGATTAAGATCTCTGACAGTTGGACAGTCCTGTCTGTGAGTCCCACACCTTTACATTCACTAAACGAGCTCTGAATTGAAAATGTTAAAAAACACACGAACCCCCATCTGTGCTGAAATGTACAGACATTCTTCTTTTTTATGATTCCCTAGACAGTGCAATATAACTATTTAAAGTGTTAGGCATTACAAGTAATCTAGAGACGACTTGATGTGTCTGTGGGGTTGTGCGTAGGTTTCGTGCCAACACTGTATCATTTTACATGGGAGTCGAGCATCTGTGGACTTTGGTGCTGCCAGTCCTGGAACGCACCCCCACTGATGCCAAGCAGTGACTGCCCAGCGACTGCCCAGTGTTCGCATTTCCTGTAGACAGTCTTCTAAATCCCAGGGACCAGCTCTGTGACATGCCCCATCTGCTCCATGAAGTGGGACCGAAACTCTTGTTTCTGGCAGCGGGAAACAGGATGTTCCAAGGGTTTGTCAGCCTTGGTTGTGCAACTCTTTGGGCTGGATGACTCCCGGTGAGGGTGGACCTGTGCATTGCGTGGCCGGACCCCCTGGATACCAGTGGCTTCCCTGACTGACGTGTTTCCGGACATCACCAAATGTCTACCTGGGGGCAAAATCTGCCTGTGTTCTGAGGCTGTCTGAGTCATTTTCCTTGCTGTGACACCTGCGACTTAAAGGAGGAGAGGTTGATGTTGACTTGCAGTGTGTAGAGCCTTAAGTCCATAGTCGACGGTTCCAAGGCAGAAGGACACAGCTGCTCCTGTCTCCATGAGTGACAGGGAAGCAAGGAAGCAGTGTGTGAAGGGAGGGGCCAGGGAGGAAGATGAACTCTTCCAAGCCACGCCCCCAGTGACTCCTCTTCTGACCAGGCCCCGCCTCCTAACTATAAGCCCCCATAATCCAGTCACCTTCCCTCTAAGCCAGAACAGAACCCCTGTACTGATCTCTCCACTTTGTTGAATGGGGCTGTCCATAGCCCTGCTGGGCAAGACCGTGGGTGACCAGGTCCTCGGGCACCCTGCAGGACCGGCAGAGCTCTGAGCGCCCTCCGCAGTCTCTGCGTATCTGTCATAGGTTTTGCTTCAAGCATCCAAGCCGCAGCATCCGCGCGTCCTAGGATACAGGGAATGACTGGTCTGTGCCATGATGCCACATCTGCTGTGGTTTGAATGCTCCCTCCAAACGTGTTGAAACGCAGCCACCATCCTGATAGTAAGAGGCGGAAACTTACAGAGGTCACTGCGGGCAGGAGGGCGCCACGCTCATGGCTGGATCCAGGCTGTCCCTGTGGCAGTGAGTTATCCCGAGGGCGGGTTGTTACAAAGCGACCTCAGCTCCTTGGTGAGGGGCCTGGTTAAGGGGCCACACAGCAGGAAGATCTTGGCGTCACTTCCTGTGGGTCCATGGGCTGAGCACTGATGTGACTCCCATGAGGTCCAAGGCCGTGGATGAAGAGCTCCTTCCCCTAGGTTTCCCAGTCGAAGACCACTGGGCTTCCATGGGCCTTGGGCTTCCCGTCGGGCTTCCTTCTGGCAGGGGAAGTGAGGGCAGGAAGACTCCCCCAGCCCAAAGCTCAGCTGGCTGAAGTGGCTCATGGGGCCATGGCCATGGAGGAGTCGTCGGGTGTAACAGCGATGATTAAGGAACACAACTGAGCCCAGAGCAGCGCCCAGGACCAGGATGTTAGTCCAGTGTAATGAAGTGCTTAATAAATCATGCTGCGCAAGGCGGCTCAGTCACCCAAACTGCAAATGCTCCCTTGGCCCCTCGTGTTCTGCCCTCCAAGAGTGGCTCAGGACAGCGAGACAGTCACTTCTCCTGCTCTTGGTGCTGAATGCCACCCTTGGACCAACTGGCATAGCTGGCTGGGGGTGGTGGCGGTGGCGGGAGTCTCTGAGGCCACTGAGCAGCTGTCAGAGGGTGAAAGTTTCCATTCTTTTTTTTTTTTTTTTTTTTTTTTTTTTTTTTTTTTTGTGGGTACCGGGGGGACGACCTCAGGACCTCGCGCGCCAACAGGCACCCGTGCCACTGAGCGATATCACCGGCCCCTTTTTCGTATGTGGGTTCCGGGAGTCGAACTCCAGCCTTCGCGCTTGCAAAGCAGGCGCTTACGCCACTGAGCCATCTCACCGGCCCAAAGTTTCCATTCTTTTCCAGAATGATCCGGAGTGGGAAGTGCTTGGTGTTCCAGTGCTGGGTGGCTGAGGTTCTCTGTCCTCCCAAAGGGACACCAGGTCAACCAAGCCCCATGGTTCCCTGTCCTCCCTGCACAGTTAACAGTTGATGGTGGGCGAGAGCTATTTTGAATCAGGAATCATCAGTTGGTGCAGGACTGGGGTGAGCTGTTGATTTCCATCCACTGGGATGCAGCTCACTCCTGAAGTCATGTGGGAACCCACGTGTTCATGAAGACTGCCCCTTGGAATCAAAGCATCCGATAGTCAGGCTCCACGAACTTCTATGAGGTCAGGGGGCGGTGCAGAGCTAAGAGAACGGGCTCCAGAGCTGGGCTGTGACCTTGCAAGGGAGCACTTAGCCTCTTTGTGCCTCAGTTTCCCCATCTGCAAAGTGGAGGCAACAGTCACACTTAGGCCACAGACGAATTCTGAGGATTGAATGTGCTGATACACGTGATGCTTCTCTGGATTCTGGCCCATGGTTAGCACTCAGTAGCTGCCAGTGCTGTTGCGATTGGAATTGCTGGCAAGGTGCTGCAGCTGCCTGGGACAAAAGCTGTCTGAGCCTCTGTCCGCGCAGGAGTCCACTCTATAGAAGACAGGCTTTCTTTGGGGATATGAGCTCTCTATTGAGGTTCCTGATGCAATGGTGGGTACTAGGATTCAACTAAGGGAATACAGTCATTTGAAGTTTGAGAGTCAGCATCTGAATCTCGACATGGGACCCCCAAGTTAGCCTTTGTCCCCTTTCTACCTCTGTCTTCAGGCTCTCAGGCAACAGTGGCATAAAATGTTCCATTTCTGCCTTGTGATCACTAACTGAATTTTATAGGCTCCTAGAAAACGTCTTAGTCAGCTTTCTGTTGTGTAGCAAAATACCCAAGACCAGGTAATTTATAAAGAATAGAGATGTTTTTGGCTCACAGTTTTGGAGCTGGGAGGTCCAAGAGCATGGTCCCAGCATCTGCTTAGTGTCTGGTGAGGGCCTTGTTGCTGCATCGTAATATGGTAGGGACATCACATGGTGAGACAGAGCCAGCATCTAATTTGGGTCTCTGTTCTTATAAAGCCAGTAATGCTGTCATGGGGGCTCAGGCTTTCTGAACCCCTCTAATCCTAATTACTGCAAAGGCCCTACCTCCAAATACTATCAACATAGGAATTTATGGACTAAGTTTCAAAGACATGAACTTTTGAGGAACATGTTCAAAGTGTAGCAACACAATCAGTTAAAAAATGTCTACACAGTAGCATAACTTCTTTGTATCTGGGTCATTGTGTGTTCTCTTTTCTTTTCTTTTTTTGTGCGTGTTCTCTTTTCTAAGAGATGTGAAGGCAAAGATGGCCCTGTGTTGGTTAATATTCTGTTGCTGTGACAAAATACCTGAGATAATCAATTTAGGAGGAGGAAAAGTTTATTTTGGCTCACAGTTTCAGGGGCTTTAGTCCATGGTAATTTGGACTCGTTGCTTTGGGCCAGTGATGAGGCACAACATTATGGTGGGAGTATGTGGTGGAGGAAATCTGTTCACTTCCTAGCAGCCAGGAAACAAAAGATAGGGAGAGAGGAGGAGGTTGGGGTCCCACAATCCACTTCAGTAATACTCTCCCCCACAACGACCTACAGATCTTCCATTAGGCCCCACCTTTTGAAGGTTCTACCACTTCCCATTCTTGTCACAGGTTGGTGACCAAGCCCTCACCACATGGCCTGTGGGAGCTACTGTAGATCCCAAACTATAGCAGCTCGTTTCTGAGAAACACCTGGCCTCCATTCCCGGGACCAGCTGGAACATGAGTGAGCTGCAGAGTGAGGAGTGGTCCTGCTTCTGTGAAGGCAGCTTGCTGCGCGGGATTTGCTCTTATTTCTCTACCCTTCTGTGGATTTATTATTCCAAAACTGGTGCTGGGCTCAAGGGAAAATTCATGGTGTACAGCACCCAGTTCTTCACTTGTGGTCTCTTTTCCATTTTGCAGAGCTGCATTTCTGGGAGGCTTTGCTTTTCCGCCACAGATGGGAAAAGGTGGACTATCTTTTCCTGGCTCCTAACCTGGCTGTCTTAGTCCATTCGCACTGCTGTAATAAAATACCAGAAGCTAGGTTGCTAGTAAATAATAGAAATTTATTTCTCACCATTCTAGGGGCTGAGAAGTCCAAGACCGAGGTGCTGCCAGATGGTACCTGGTCAGAACTTGTTTCCTGGTTTGCAATAGATGGTGACTTTGCTTTGTGTCCTCACGAGGGAGAAGGGGTGAGGTAGGTCTTTAGGGGCACCTTTTATAAAAGGGCTTCAAGCACTCAGAGCCCTCATGACCAAATCATTTGAGCTGTGGTTTGGATATTGTTTGAGTTTTTCCCAAGGCCTCAGGTGTTGTAGTCAACTGCTAAAGTCATATGTTAATGGCAGTGAGAGGGTGGAAACTTGATCTGCTTGTGGTGTTTGGAGGTGGGCGATTGGGAAGTAGTTAGGAAAAGATCGGGTGGAGCCCCTTGGCTTGAGTTCTGGTGGCTTTATAAGCAGAGGGAGAGAGGCACACACAGATATGTGCGCTGCCTGTCTCTTGTCATGTCATTCTCTGCATTGTCTCAGAATTTTTCCAGCAGGAAAGGCTATTACCAGATGAGGGCTATTGAGCTTGCATTTCCAGAACTGTGGACTAAAACAAACCTTTTGTCTTTATAAAGTAGCCAGCCTCGTGTAGTTTGTTATGGTAACAAAAAGCTGATTAACACAGCGTATCAAAGGCTCTGCTCCTAATACCAACCCCTTGGGGGTTAAGATTTCAAGACATGAATTTTGGAGGCCACAAACACTTAGAATATAGCACTGGGCATAATGGAGGTGCTTAAATGAAAAGATGACCGTGGCTTGGGCCAGTATCCTGGACATTCTGCAGGGGCCCCTTCCTTGGTGAGCAAAAATCTGAGATTTGCAGACACACTGTGCTGTGGACTTTGGGACTGATTTCATAGCTGGATCTTGAGTCAGTTTACCCAGCTAGAAAGTGGTGGGCAGAAGACTTGAAACTGCTTGTATTCTTTTTCAGCCTTTTTCAAATTCTTTCATGTCGTTCCTTCCCCTGATTTCACGCTGGTTTAGAAGAGCTATTATTTTACTCAGGTCCCTGCCCTGGAGGGGAGCTGGGCTTGAGGGTACCCACAGTGCCAGCTCCCTGGTGTTAATGTGGCCGCAGGTGTGGATGTATTGTTGTGTTTGGCAGGGACCTGTGCACCGTCCCACCTGACGTCTCTCTGTAGAGTCCAGTGGGGGACATGGAGAGTGACAGACGTTTGGGGCACAGTGTTTTTAGGGTGTCTCACCCTGTTCAGGATGATATAAGAGCAGAGCCCATAGGCTAGGTGGCTTATAGACAACGTACTTATGGAGTCCTGGAAGTACAATATCAGGGGACCCCATATTTTTGCCTGACAAGGGCTGCTTCTTGGTTCACAGACAGCCCACATTCACTGTGTGCTCACAGAGTGGAAGGGCAAGGATGCTTTTGGGGTCTCTCTCATAAGGGTGCTGATCCACTTTCAGGACCTAATCACCTCCCAAAGGACTCACCTCCTCATACTATGAACTTACAGGGAAGGATTTGGCATATGAGATTTGTGGGAACGTGAACATTCAGTCTATAGCAGTGGGAGTCTTCTTTCAGCATTCGCCGGTCTGTAAAGGCCTGGTGCCCGTCCTTTCTCCAAGGATGCTTTGGATCCATTTGGGAGTTCTTATGCCGGACTCTGCTTCTCCACCAGATAGAGGATTTTGTGTCTGGTCCTCCATGTGGATTTATCAGCCTGCTGCTTGCCTTGGTGTACAGACTCCGTCATGAAGTGCGAATTGCAGTGTTGGCGAGGTTTACAGCAGTCTCTCCTCTCTCCTTGTTCCTGCTTTTGTAGCTCTCTTGAGAGTTCGCAGGGCCCCTATTGCTACTGTCCTGGGTATAACAGTGCCTCTCTGCCCCCGGCGTCCTCTGGTTGTCCCAAAATGAATGGGAGAGATTGTCAGTAGCAGCAGCTGTTTCTACTCTTAGAAATCCACAGAGCAAGAAATGAGTCTCACCATGTTGAAACTGTGACATGTGTTTGAAAATAAAGTTTTAATTAGAAGGAGCATTTCTCAGCCTCAACCTGGTGCTGGCTGTCTTAACATCAAGACTAAAACAAACTGGCTCTAACTTCTTGGCACAAGACCTTCTCTGCCTTTTACGCACTAAATCTTTTGGGTTGAAGCGTGAGGTGCGGCTTGCGCGTGGGTGGTTCCAGGACCTCAGATTTCATAGAACAAAGGAGCAGGGAGAGGGTTTGGTCTCAGGGTGGTGGGGACTCCTGCACCACTTGCTTTGGGACCTGTTGGCGTCAGCTACTTAGATTCATGTGTGTTTTCAATTCGCCTCTCTGTTTCTAAACACACATCTGAGGACATATGGCGGTGAGGCACGGTGCGATGTGATGCGGAGCCATGACCTTTAGAGCTAGGCACACCTGGGTTCGTGACCTGTGTCATTTACCAGCTGCATGACCCGGGGCAGGTCACTCAGTGTTGGAATTATTGTGCCTTTCTCTATAAAGTAGGTACAATGCCTTCATTACCACATTGACAATGATGATTAGAGATGACACATTGCACGGCGCCGCGCCGCTCGATAGATGCTGCTCATTATTATTATAATTTAATCTTGGGGCGGTCCTCGCATTGCCATGGGTCATGGCCAAGTTCTCCCACGATGTTTTCAGCTATGAGTGGCCTTGGCTGGGGATGCTTCTGGTTGACTTGAGGACTGGCAAGCCTACAATTCCCTTCACCAGATGCACATGGGTGGCAGGTGGGCGTGTCCCTGGTGTCAGCTTGTGTGTTGCGTCACCCTTCTGTTGTCACTTATGGCTCCCACTCTGCACTCTCTCCTCCCACCTCCCACCAGAAGCTGGCACCACACAGAAACAAAACAAATAGGCACGGCCTCTGGGAATGAAAATAGAAGCTTTCTGCTGATGTCCTCACGCCAGGCTCATTACCCAGGTAACCGAAAAATCAGATCTTTGGGTTCATGGGCAGGGCAGAATATCTCAGGCTCTATGTGATAAGAAATAAAAATTTGGTCCTCATTCCTGGCACACAGTTGCGAACATCCTTAACATCCAGAGTGATAAATAGTCTTTCTTTTCTAATCTAGTGTGGTGATTGGCACTGGGGGCCTCTAGGTAGCTTTAGGATAGGGACTGGTTGGCCCAAAGACCCCAGCCATGTGATCTGAGGTTGAAACTTTCAGCCCCATCTTCCCCTTGGTGGAGAGGAGAGAGGCTGAAAATAGAGTTAACACCATGGCCAGTGATTTACTCACAAGGGGCTTCTGGAAGATCACTAGATAACAGGGTTCTGAGAGGTCCTGGGTTAGTGCTGGGAGGTGACACAGGGTGTCCCATGCCCCTCTGCCATACCCTGCCCCTTTTATGTCAAACATTTGGCTGCTGCTGAGTCATATTCATTGTGATAATCCTGCCACAGTTAAGTAAATGGTTTTCCTTAATTTTGTGAGCAGTTCTAGCAAATTACTGACCCGGAGGAGGCGGTCATGGGAACCCTTGAGTTGTAGTTGCAGAAGCAGAAGTGTGGTACCACGTTTGTAGCTGGTGTCCAAAGCGGAGGCAGTCCTGTGGGACTGAGTCCCTAAGCTGTGACGTCCATGCTGGCCCACCGGTCAAGCACTTCTGAGTTAGCGTCAGGACTGAATTGAGCTGTAGGACCCCCAGTTGTTGTGCAGAGTTGTTGAGGTGGTTGGTGTGGGGGCTCCCCTTACCCCCAGCACACACATTTGATGCCAAAGTGTGGTGAGTGAAAACAGGTGATAGCGTGTGGGTAGGAACAGGTCCCCAATGAGCCTCAGCTTGGAGATGTTGGCTCTGCCCTTGGTGTCTGGCGCAGACAACACTGCAGAGCTCAGAGAGCCATGATGCTTGTGCACATCAATTGCTTCTTATTCCTGAGCTCCTTTTCAATATTCCTGAGTCATGGGTCTCTATCTAGACTCCATACTTACATATATTTGGCCATCAACACTTTATTACAAAGTAGAACCTCCCAGCATTTTTCTGCCCATCTCTACTTTTAATATTGAATTGAAATCCCTCTTCCAGTGCCTTCTCCAGTTGGCTTAGGAGCCCACAGAGTAGCTGAAGATCATTGCCATGTCCTCGCTATATCCCTGTTTCCACATTACACTTTATCATTTCCTCCACCGTTTCATTCCTTGACTTTGTTTTTAGACAATACAGGATCCTTGCCGCCTTTTTTGGGATTATTCTCCAGGTTGCCAAAGACTTCTCTGAAATGAGTTTGTTTTCCCATAACTGATCCCATTACTCTAGCTGTGCTTGAACTATTAACCTCACCTTTTCTAGATCCATTCTAAGCACACATGCTGTCCTCCCCTCCCCCTCCTCCCTCCCTCCCTCCCTCTTTTTTCTTTCCTTTGCAGCCACATGACACCGTTGGCTCCTGTAGTTAGACAGTCAGTTAACATGGACTCACATTTGGACCAGTCTTTTAAACCTGTTCTAATGTTAGTTTAGCACATAAATTTAAATATAACCGAGTGGATTTGTAATGAATTTTATTGCCAGTGAATTTAGATCTTCTCTTGCCTCTGTCATGGAAGTTACTGCTTCAGTGATGGTCCTTCTCTTCTATCCTTTGGACTCAGGATGTTTTCTTTAGAAGCTGTTCATTTCAAAGCACCCCACCTCTTTGATGCTGAAGTGATTGGCTGGCACAAGGAAAGAAGAAAAGAGGGAGCAGGAAATGGGTCTGTGGTGGGAAGCAGTGTGTTTCTGCATCTTCAGGATAACAAACACTGTCGAAATAGCTTGTGGCCAGGGAGGACTGCTCTTGAAGTAGTCTCATGGATAAGCCTAAAATATTCAGAGTTCTCCCCAGCATGGTTAAGTTATTCCTCTTGGCTACTTTCATAGGTGACTGAGCACTGTTGTTCTGGAAAGTCCAGGTCTACTTAATTTTATTGGTTCTTACTAGTAACCAACTGGGCTTTCTCCCCATCCCATTTAAGATCTTTAAGATATGAATCCTCCTCCTGCTGAGAACTTGATCTGTTATCATAAGTCAGAACATTGATTTTATTGAAAAAATGTGGGGGTTGCCGTTGGACCCAGGTTGGACTCCAGAGTCCTTTGCTTAATAGTCCTGTGATGATGGCTGGGTGTCTTAGTATACTTTCTGCTGCTGTAACAAAATGCCTGAGACCAGGTAACTTATATCAATGGAAGTTTATTTAGCTCAGTGTTCTGGTAGCTGGGAAGTCCAAGTGCATGGTGCTGGGCTCCGGTGAGGCCTTTCTGTTACATCATAACACGGCAGAGGGCGTCACATGTCAAGACAGAACAAGTACGTGTAAGGTCAGGTTTCTCTTCTTCTTAAAAAGCATCTTGGGGGATTCACCCCGATGACTGTATCTAATCCTAATTACTGCACAGAAGGCTCCTTCTCCAAATGCCATCAGCACATACATTCGAGGATTAAGTTTCTAACACATGATATGTGGGGGACACACTTGAAGTATAAGGAGACAAGTCCTTCCCTTGCACATGGACATCTGCTGTGAGCATGATTTCGGTTGGCGCCATGTGGATCCAGCCACTGTAGGGGTTGGGAGGGTGATAATGAATCACTTCCTTCTCCTCCCAGAGGGTAGAGGCACTTGATGAATTTAACACGGAATTCAGACAGATGGAGGTCAAAATAGCAGTGTCATTACAGATCAAGATGGTTGGAGAAAAGGCTTAGGAATGAGGCCCAAATGGGCTTGCTTACCTCCCTTGCCACTTGCAGGGGTGCCAACTCCAGAACAGGGCAGAAGGGAGAAGGTGAGTCCTAAGAGTGGTTGGCTCCTAGAAGAGCTAGTCACGGAGGCACAGGGCAGAATGTGCTCAACATCTCTCAACTTTGACAATCAAGAAAGTTCTTTCGCTTCTTGGAAAGACTAAGTTAGCAGATGTTTCAGGAGGGGTTGTGTTAGTTCACTAGGGCTGCAGTAACAAAGTACCATCAATTGGGTGCTTTAAACAACGGGACGCACGCTTACAGAATTTTGAAGTCTGAGATCATTGCGCCAGCGGGTCAGGGTTGGTTCCTACTTTGAGGGAGAATCCATTCCATGCTTCTCACTTAGCTTCTGGTACGTTGCTGGCGATCTTTGACAGTCCTTGGCTTGTAGACCCATTACTTCAGTCTTTGCCTTCATCTTCATGTGGTGTCCTCCCCGTGTGCCTGTCGGTTGTTCATATTGGATTAGGGACCCACCCTACTACAATATGACCTCATCTTAACCAACGACATCTACAACAACCCCATTTCCAAGTAAGACCATATTCTAAGTGCATTGGGCATTAGGACTTTAACATGGACCTAGGGAGGACATAATTCAATCCTTAACAGTGGTCCAGTTATACATTTCCTGCCAGGAATGTGGAGAAACACTCCCTTTCCTCTTAGAAGTAGATACACTGATTGCTCAGTGGTTTGCTCCTGTTATGGACTGAACTGTGTCCCCCTCCACCTCAGCTGATATACTGTAACTTTATTTAGAGACAGGGCATTCCAATAGGTAATTAAAGTTCAATGAGATCTTTTTTTTTTTTTGTGGGTACCGGGGGGTCGACCTCAGGACCTCGCGCGCCAACAGGCAACCGTGCCGCTGAGCGATATCACCGGCCCCTTTTTTCGTATGTGGGACCTGGGAGTCGAACTCGGGCCCTCGCGCTTGCAAGGCAGGCGCTTATGCCGCTGAGCCATCTCACCGGCCCTACTAGGTTTTTTTTTTTTTTTTTGTGGGTACCAGGGGGTCGACCTCAGGACCTCGCGCGCCAGCAGGCGCCCGTGCCGCTGAGCAATATCATCGGCCCCTTTTTCGTATGTGGGTTCCAGGAGTCGAACTCGGGCCCTCGCGCTTGCTGGGCAGGCGCTTAAGCCGCTGAGCCATCTCACCGGCCCCTCAATGAGATCTTAAAGATGGGGTTCAGTCCAATAATGCTGCTGTCTTTACGAGAAAAAGAAGAGTTACCAGGATCCTCTGCATCTCTTCAAGCATGTGCAGACCATTGGCCATGTGTGGACAGAGGGACCAGGTGGAGAAAGGCTTCCTAGGAACCAACCCTGACAACACCTTGGTCAAAGACTTCTACTCCCAGGGACCATAAGAAAATATATTTCCCTTGTTTAAATTACCACTTGGCCTGTGGTATTGGGTGATGGCAGCCCAGGAGCCTGGGATACCCTCCATCCTACTTCCAGTGGTGATGGCCATTTGTGGCTCCATCTGCAATGATGTTAGCCATTGCTAGCTCAGGGCTGGTGCACCTGTCTCCATAGAGTGGGGTGGTGGCTTCCTGCCTGTGCTGTTTCTGGTCTTGTGTCTTCATTTAATGGATTGGGTGGTGAAGGATGAGAAAACTTAAGCAGTTTGCTCAAAGCCACTTTAATGGATTAGGCCATGGAACCTGGGGGTGAATGCTAATGCTTTCAAACTGTGCTTGGGTAAATCCAGGGCAAATACATTTAATTCTTTAGTTAAAAATGCAATTTGTAGTGACATGTGGATGTCATTGACTAGCAAAAAAATGAAACAAAGTGGGTCAGTGACACACTGCACTGTTTTGTGACAAATGTAGGTTAACTGATGTAATGGAAAACTGCAATCTAGGGGTAAGGGACCTTGAAAATCTTAAGCCTTTGAGCAGTTTCCTCCCATCCAGTGACTGGGACAGAATAAGCACAGTTCTTTGAGGATGAATTTTCAAAAGGCAAATGTTTTTGCTCTGTCCTGTAGTTAAAAACTTTTGCTTGAATTCTAAATACACTGATTGGATGGCAACTGTGTACCTGTTTTTATGCTGGGTGTTGAGCATCAAGAGCTAATGTAGAGTCGAGGTCCTGAATTAGCTGGCAGTTGAGTGGGGCTGACTAGATAGATGGACAACGGCTGCACCGTCGTATTGTGGGGATTACCCATGAGGGCACAGGGAGGCAATTGTAGCGCACTGGGAGAACGTGTGTAGGGGCATCCCGAGGTCAGAGGTGGCTTACTTCAAAGAGGCGATGGCTTTGGGCAGGGAATCCCAGTGGTGAATGGTGTTTCAGGAAGAGCAATCTATCAGCATGGAGATCTAGGAGGAGGGGCCCCTTGGAAGGATTTCATACTGGCAGGGGTTATCCCTTTGTCCCTCCTTTCCCCTCCTTTTCATCTTCTTTCCCTTCCATCTAGGGAATAAAAAGGCTTGATTTGTAGTGTTTGCAAATTTCCATGGTATAAATTTCCTATCATGGCCAGTCTTAAAGTATCAATACAACATGTGAACTAGGCTACAAAATTCCTAAATCTGTAGTAAGTGATCACAAGCCTGTGTAATCCCATGTTAGCAGACCTCTGCTTCCATCCATCCATCCATCCATCCATCTGTCCATCCATGTAGTTTTTTTTTTTTTTTTTTTTTTTTTGTCTTTTTGAGTCAGGGTTTCACTATGCAGTTCAGGCTGGCCTTGAACTCACTTTGTAGCCCAGGCTGGCCTTGAACTTACAGTGATCCTCCTGCCTCAGCCTCCTGAGTGCTGGGATTATAGGTGTGCACCACCATGCCCAGCCATCCATGTAATTTTAACTAAACAGAATCATAATAATAATTATGTTACAGATTTTAGAGTTCTTTTAGCCAAGTCTTCTCTTTTTATAGACAAAACTGTTATCTGCAGAGAGGACAAAAGTTTCTTAAAGTCTTTCTTTTTTCTTTTTTTTCCAGTGCTGGGATCAAACCCAGGTCCGGGAACTTTCTAGACAAGTCACCTACCACTAAGCTGTTGCCCCAGCTCTCCTAGAGCCTGTTTGTTGGCCTGAGGTTAGGACTGTGGTCTTCAGAATTTGAGTCTGTGGCTGCTTCCTTTGAGTAAGGAAAACACTGGCTCTAACATAGCTTAATAGTTCTTGAGGTGGAGCAGTGTGGAATCCACTTGCACACACCACAATCCCAATGCGCATGAAGGTGCTTTTGTTATTTCTCTTCTCAGTAGTTGTGGGTTCCCAGCAGGCTAACAATTTCCTTTGCAGGTAGTTCAGATGTCCCTGTTGAAATTGAATTCTTCTTCCAGCATGTAGCAGTGAGCTTCAGAATCTAATTTAGCAGTGGCTTTTGATATTTATTTAGCCTTTGGTATTTCTGGATTTCGTTTATCTCATGTTTGTGTGTGTGACATGGAGATCTCTCCTTTGGGATGCCAGTGTAACTTCCCATTTGTGGTGCCAACGGGCAGCCTCTTGGGCACCGTGCTTGTGCTGGGCTGTTGCATCAGTCAGTGTTTTACTAGAGAAACAGATACCACACAAGATATACAAATGTATAAGAAATTACAAGATTGGTTCACCATGGTCAGCCACAGAGTTGGATGAGGAAGCGTGCAGAGGGTGTCTGCACACTGGAGACTGAAGGATTCAGTCCAGGCTCTGGAGCTCACAGCAGTGTTCTGTGCAAGTCCGTATCAGGAGGCTGATGGGTCTGTGAAGGAAGGCTGTAGGGCCCGCGGTGGGAGCCGAAGAGTCTGTGCTGGAAGCCAGGAGACGACATCCAAGCTGAAGGCAAAGACTGGAGCTCTTCCAAAGAACAGAAGCCAGTCCGTCCTTCCTCATTTCCCCTTTATATTGTCCAGGCTATGAGCTGCCTTAGGGTGGGTCCTCTACACCCTACGGTGTAGAATTGCTGAGCCGACTTAGTTAAGCTTCTGAACTTCTCAGGTTCACACAATCAATCAGCCATTACAGCTGTGTTTCCTTGGACATACCTGTGGGGTTGACATTTCTTCCTTCTTTCTTGGGCTTCTAGCACTGTACCTTAGGACTTTGAGGAGGTGAATAATGAATCACCTGGTGGTCTCTGAATTGTAAACTGAGAAGGAGGATGGATCCTACTAAAAAGGTTTACTTTTTTTTTTTTTTTTTTTTTTGTGGGTTCCGGGGGGACGACCTCAGGACCTCGCGCACCAACAGGCACCCGTGCCGCTGAGCGATATCACCGGCCCCTTTTTCGTATGTGGGTTCCGGGAGTCGAACTCGGGCCTTCGCGCTTGCAAGGCAGGCGCTTAAGCCGCTGAGCCGTCTCACCGGCCCTAAAAAGGTTTACTTTGAAACCATGGGCCAATTTTATGGTGAATATTCAGTGCTTCAGAGGACTCCTCTTAAAACCACTTCTGCATGAGGAGTGGCGTGTGCAGGAGGGTGCTGCTTTTGTGGTTGCAAATACATTGTGGGTTACCTCTAGGGAGCAAGGATAAGAGAAGCCACAGGTAGAAGAAAAAATTCCCTTTTAACTTTATATGCTTCTCGATTGTTTGATTTTTTTTTTTTTTTTTTGGTTCTTTAATTACACATATGCAATAAAGGAAATCCAGATTTTTAAAAAAGCCTGGTTATAATTTAATAGGACTCATTCAGGCATGAATAGACTTTTTATGCTTTCTTAGACAATTTGCCACTTAACCAAGTGTAAAGTTTACTTGTGTTTGGTTTATACATTGTTGCTCAATAATCCTAGGTAAAATTGATTTTGGTGGCTAGAAAATTATAATTGCATAGGTATTCAAACCTGCTCCAAAAGGCCCGAAATCTAACCATAAACCTCACTGTGAGCACTCCCTTCCCTGCTAGTTTTTACCAATTCTTTCTTAATGAGGTTAATCATCTATCTGTATGCACTGCTTAAGCTAGTCATCATTCAGGGCTCCCAACAGTGATTATGAAGACTTTCTGGAGATTTCTGTTAACTAACTTAGGACCATTATGTTTCTTTACTGTGGTGTTCTTGGCTGTCTTGGACTTGGCCATGGGAAGTCGTTAGATTTCACTTTCTTCCCAGGAATAGCATCGTGGTCCATGATACCAACCATCCTGGCTTCTCCACTCTTTCCCCCTAAATGCACTTCTCTCGTGCACTTGGCAGTTCTGTTCTCATCTTCAGGATATTCTCTGGTGTTGCTGGTCTTAAATTAGAACAATAACTTTAGTTCTATTCCCAGTGGCTCTGAGCACTCCAAAGGGCTGGGAATGTGAGGGTATTGTACAAGCCATCATCAGATCAGTTTGTAATGGGCTGAAATGGAAAAATAAGCACAACTTCATATTTAGGTATTTGGAAGCAGGTTGTCTTTAATAACTTTCTTATAAAAGGAATTTTGGGAAATGTGTGGACTATGTAAATGAAATGTTGTTGATGCAAAGCACAATTGTGATTATGCTAGTGGAGGAAAATAGTTCCTCTATTTGAAGTCTGTGGAAACCTTCCTCTTTTAAGTTAATAGGTTGAACTAAGTGAATTGCCAATTTGAGCTACCAAAATGTCAATTCCATTCAGTTCAGTCTAAAATAGCATATTGCTCAGTTGTAAGGGAGGGGAAATACGGGTCTGAATTAGGACAGGACATGGGATGTGTGTGCTCTAAGGTGCTAGGCATCCCTTATTTATTTGGACCTGTCTCTCATGGTTAGTGTTCACTTAGTTGACACTTGGTTGTTGCCTCACTAGCTTTCTGAAAGTATCTAGAGCAAAATTGGTTGCCTAGCAACATGTTCTAGCCCAGGAGGGTTGGAGAATGGGTCAGTGATTAACAATTATGTACAATCAAGTTTAAAGATGCATAGCAGCCTGCCACGTTTGTGCTCTGACCATCGGAAAGCATCAGCATTCGGCTACCCCAGGTTTATGGCTATTGTAAGTGAATTTATTGCGGTTGTAGTCTTGACCTCGTGGCAACGGTGAAAGGAGAACTTTGTTGTGCATTGAAACAGGCTTATGGTGCTCTTTCTGTATTGATTCAGTTTGCAGAAGAGTCGGAAACCCATCATTTGGTCTGGCTGCCTGTCTGGACACTCATTCCCTTGGAAAATGGAGAAAGAAAATGAATCTAGGTATTTACCATTGTTGTCATCTCCACAAATTGGCCCCTGTTAGTGAATCTGCAATTTATTAAGAACAAGCGCACACAATGAGTGGCCATAGCTCCCTCCCTCAAGCCCAATCATTCATTCTTTCAGGACTTATGCTTGCAATGTACACAGAGCCTACGTTCTTCCTGAAATGGCCCAGGCCCTTAATCATTCCTCTTTCTTCCATTCCAGGAAAAAAAAAAAAAAAAAAAAAAAAAAAAAAAAAGAAATAAAATAAAAAGAGAAGCTGAATTTTGCATAATCCCAGTCCTCACTTAATCTTTCTGTCAGCACAAATATCAATGGTGTAAATCACGAAACTGCCAGTAAAGCTAGGAGGCATTTTTATAACTCTGGCAAAGCTAATAATGCACATTTCATTGTTGAGAATCATTGAGTTTAATTGGCCAATCAATTTTTAGGCCCTTTCCATTTGTATTTTGTTTAATCAACAAAAATAAATCGCCCTGCCAACCTTGAAAGATCCAAGTCGGAGAACAGTGGCAAATATTTCGTTTGTCCTGCCAAGAGAGCTTTCCCGCAGAAACGTCTTAATTGAAGATGATTTATATTCAGAAGTGCTGATGTTTTATCATTTGTCTGAGGAAGGAAAAAGCTGTGTAAGCAAGCACTACTGCAGCCGCTCTAGGCATTGTGTTTGACATTTATCCACACTCTTTCCTCCAGCCGTTTATATAAAAACAACCACCCCTGGCTTTCTTACTAATGGTGCAGCTACCACCTCTTGAAGTAGCTGTCCAGCGCCCCATAACTTAGGGTTGCGGTCTGCCATTGCAGAGCAGGACTCCAAGTTCCAGCCTTTTATTTATTTATTTTTTACCCCTTTTCTGATGGGTTTATTTTATTTTATTTTTTTATTTTAAACAGAAAAAACAAAAACAATGATACAGAATTTCAAAACAAGATAATAGGAGGTTAACTGGTTAATTTATTGTGTGTTATCTTCAAAGTAGTTGCTCAGATTACAAGATACAGGCGTGAAAAACTGATCAAACAATATAAGCACAACTGTTCTTTTCAATGAGTTAATAGAAATTAGTAGCATAATTATCTCAGCTATCTTATGTATCTATCTATCTATATATGTATTTTTTTTTCTTTTCCCTGACTTCTTTTCTCTTTTCCCGGCCTTCTTTTCTCTTTTCCCCCATCCCAGTCATTCTTTCCTTTTGAGCAGTTTCTTGCCCTTCCACAATATCTATTGTACATTTTGGATCTTATTTACGTTTTTAGTTTCTTACACAAGGGAGACAATATGATATTTACACACGTGAGTCTGATTTATTTCACTTATGAGTATGGTCTCAAGTTGCATCCATTTACCTATAAAAGTCTCAAGTTTATCCTTCTTTATAGCTGAGTAGTACTCCATTGTATAAAAATACCACATCTTTTTTATCCATTCCTCGGTTGATGGGCATTTGGGTTGTTTCCAAGATTTAGCTATTATAAATTGTGCTGCTATAAACATGGGTGCACATATATTGCTGTGGTATGATGTTTTTAAGTCTTCTGGGAAGATTCCCAGACGGGGAATAGCTAGGTTGAGTGGGACCTCTAATCCTAGTTTTTGTTTTTGTTTTTGGTGCTGGGAATCAAACTGAGTACCTTGCATTTGCCAGGCAGGCACTTGTGCTGCTGAGCTATATCCCCAGCCCTAATCCTAGTTTTTAAAGGAATCTTCACACAATGGTTGTACCAGTCTACACTCCCACCAACAGTGAAAAGGGTTCCTTTTTCCCCACAGCCCTGCCAGCATTTGTTATCGGTTGATTTTTTGATGACAGCCATTCTTTCTGGGGTGAGATGGAATCTCAGTGTTGTTTTAATTTGCATCTCTCAAACTGAGGTTCAGTGATGTTGAACTTTTTTTCATATATTTATTTGCCATTTGTATTTCTTCATCTGAGAATTGTGTATTCATCTCAGATGCCCATTTTTGGATTGGGTCTTTGAATTTGGGGGCCTGATCATTTTCAATTCTTTGTATGTTCTAGATAGAAGTCCTTTGTCTGAGGGACAGTTGGCCAAAATTTTTTCCCACTCTGTGGGTTTTCTTTTCACTCTGTTGGTGATTTCTTATGATGTGCAAAAACTTTTTAATAAGATGAAATCCTAGTTGTTGATTCTTTGAAGTACTTCCCATTTTGGATTTGTCTACCCATATGTCTTCAAGATTTCAACCTACTTTGACTTCCAGTAGATTCAGTGTTTCTGTTTTAATATTTAGATCTTTGATCCATTTTGACTTTACTCTAGTGTGTGGTGATAGATATGAGTCTAGTTTTAGTCTTTGGCATGTGGAAAGCCAGTTTTTCCAGCACCATTTATTGAAGAGGCTATCTTTCTTCCAATGAACATGTTTGGCCCCTTTGTCAAAGATAAGGTGGCTGAGTGTGTTTGTAGTTGTGTCTGCATCTTCTAATCTGTTCCACTGATCCTCAGGTCTGTTTTTTTGCCAGTACCATGCTGATTTTATCACAGTAGTTTTGTAGTATAATTTCAAGTCAGGGATTGTGATGCCTCCTGCCTTGCCTTTGTTGCCCAGGATTGCCTTTGCTATTCTAGGTCTCGTCTGTTTCCGAACAAATTTTTGGAGTGTTTTCTCTAGATCTGTGAGGTATGCTAATGGTATTTTGATCGGGATTGCATTAAATCTGTATAACAGTTTTAGAAGTATGGCCGTTTTTACAATGTTGGTTCTTCCAATCCATGAGCAAGTGATATCTTTCCATTTTCTGATATCCTCTTTGATCTCCTTTTTCAGAGTACTGTAATTTTCAATCTATAGATCTTTTACTTCCTTTGTTAGATTGATTCCTAAGTATTTAATTTTTTTGATGCTATTGTGAAGGGTGTGGTTTCCCTAATTTCTCTCTCAGTGAGTTTGTTGTTTGTGTACAGGAATGCTATTGAGTTTTGAGTGTTGACTTTGTATCCCGCTATGCTACTGAATTTGCTTATTAAATACAGAAGTCTTTTGGTGGAGTTTTTGGGGTCTTCTATGTAGAGTATCATGTCATCTGCGAATAATGATAATTTAACTTCTTTCTTTCTTATCCTTATTCCTTTTATTTCTCTCTCTTGTCTAATTGCTCTGGCTAATGTTTCCAGAACTATGTTGAATAGGAGTGGTGATAGTGGACATACTGGACTTGTTCCTGATTTTAGAGTGAAAGCTTTCAATTTTTGTCCATTTAGTATGTTGTTGGCTGTTGGTTTGTCATAGATGGCTTTTATCAGATTGAGGTAAAGACCATCTATTCCAATTTTCTGTAGGGTTTTTATCATGAATAAGTGTTGGACTTTATGAAAAGATTTTTCTGCTGCTACTGAGATGATCATGTGATTTTTGTGTTTGGCTCTGTTGATATGGTGTATTAGGTTTATTGATTTGCATATGTTGAACCATCCCTGCATTCCTGGGATAAGTCCCACTTGGTCATGGTGTATAATCTTCTTGGTAATTTGTTGCATTTTGTTTGCTAGTATTTTTTTGAGGATTTTTGCATCTGTGTTCATTTGGGAGATTGGCCTGTAGTTCTCTTTTTTGGTTGGGTCTTTCTCTGGTTTTGGTATTAGCGTAATACTTGCCTCCAGGAATGAGTTATCTCCTGAGTTTATTGACTGTGGCTCCTGCTGTCTGGGCTTTTGGTGGAAAATGAGTGACATCTTAGTGCTGGAAGATCTGAGCATGCTCCAGGGATGTGGGCTGCCATCTTTCCCGTTAGGTAGAGGAACATCACTAGTCATAGCGTCTCCGGGTGCCCAGAGCCTTTGATGGGGGCAGGGGACTCTTTCCTTCTTTCTTTCTTTCTTTCTTTCTTTCTTTCTTTCTTTCTTTCTTTCTTTCTTTCTTTTTTTATGTGGGTACCAGGAGTCGAATTCAGGACCTCGCGCTTGCCAGGCAGGTGCTTACGCCACTGAGCCATCTCACCCGCCTGAGGGGACTCTTTCTTGAGAGTTGTGAGAATCCAGTTTTTCCCTTTTATGCCATTTTTTCTACCCCGAGGAAGAGATGTGGAAAAGTAGCATTTATTTAATGCCTATGTGATGTGTTTTTATTTCTTACAACTGTTCTGCTAAATTGCTGGTGGGGAAGATGAGGTTTAGAGACTATCAGAATACCTCACTGTCACTTAGTTCATGGGGGAGTGGCTGTGATTTTTTTTTTTTTTATTAGCACGTTTGTGGTACATAATGATTACATTCATTGTGAGGAGTTGGTACATGTACATGGCATATCTTAATTCTTTTTTCCCATCCCTCCTTGCTCCTTTCAACTCTTGGTCCCCTTCCCATCTGAAAAAGATTTCCCTACTTCCTACTATCTTTTATTTTGTTGTTTATTTATATTTTAGGGAGTGGCTGTGATTTGAATCCTGTTCTGTTGGTCTCCAGTTGCTATTCTGCTTCACTGCTGCTGCAAGCTGGAAGAGACCTCTTTCCTCCCCCACATCCCTCCCCTCACATATTTTCACCAAAACCAGTTTCCCCTGTTTGCAGGGCTGCTTGGGTGCAGGTATTGTGGGAGAGGACTGAGTGAAGGTTTGTGGGAGCATGTTGTGTGCCCAGCACTTTCCCAAAGAGCTTTACATGTATTAATGGCCTCCTAGCTACTGCTATCGTCATCTTACAGATGTGGAAACTGAGGCATAGAGTGGTTGGGGGACTCGCCCAAGGTCAAATGGCTAACAGTTGAGGGAATAAAGATATGCATCTGGGTGGTCTGACCCAGAGCCCGTGTTTTCAGGGACTACCTTTCCTGGAGGGTACCTTTGTTTATTGGTTAGCTTTCTATTGCTGGACAAAATCCTGCAACTTAAAGGAGAAAAGGTTTATTCTGGCTCAGGGTTTTGGAGGTTTCAGTCCATGGTGGCTACCTCCAACCAGAAACAGCATAATGGAAGGGCATGGTGGAGGAAAGCTGCTCAACTCATGGCATCTTGGAAACGGAATATCGGAAGAGTGTGAAAGAAGGGGCCAAGGGTCAGATATAGTACCCAAGGTCACTCTCCTGTGACCCACCCAGACATACCCAGAAGTGTGCTTCACTAACCAGCTGTCTCTTAATCTAATCATGTTGACAATCAAGATTAACCATCACACCTTGTTTACTATTCTCCAACTCTTCGGTGTAGAGAGAAAGCAGCTAAGGTGACAAAGGAAAGGAAGGTACAGATTGAGCAACCTTACTTTGAAAATCTAAAATCCAAATTCACCAAAATTTGAAACTTTCTGGGTATGGACATGATGCCACAGTGCAAAAGTCTACACTGTGACACTTTGTTTCATGTACAAAATTATTTAATATATTGTATAAATTATCTTCAAACCATGTATATATGAAACATATATGAATGTTTTGTTTAGACTCAGATCCCATCCCCAAGATGTCTCATTATATATGTGCAAATATTCTAGAATCTGAAAAAAAAAATCCCAAATCTGAAACACTTTTGATCCTAAGCATTTTGGATAAGGAATACTCAACCTGTAGTGATTTCCTGGAACTTTGGACTTTGTTATGGACAAAGGGGACTGTTGGTCACTCATAGCCTCCGTTCTTGGTTCCTCTGTTGTTCTTTGGCTCCACTCAATGCTTCCCTTGCTACCTTTTCTCCACTTCTGGTTGGCTTCCTCATGTGCCTCTTTTAAAGGTTTATCTCTTGTGGTTTCTTGGTGTCCTCTCAGACTGATGGGAGACCATCTCTTCTGCAGGGGACACCCAAAAGCCAACCTAATGACCTGCCAATTATTCCATGAGGAAAACAAAATCTTAAGCCCAGCGTCTAATGTGGGTCCAATAGGATACAACTCAGTAACTTCTAGATAATGTTGTGGAAGTCACTAGTTCTAGGAAGCCAACAGAATGGTAAAATTCCAGATGCCCGATTTTTGCACCATCTTTCTGTTTACTGAGGCCTTGGCTATTCACTCGCAGCCACCTACCATAGCATCTTTGGTACCAGGGTCCACTGATTCCTGGGTCAAGTGAGGGATGAAGAAGAGTTTCCACATTTGGCTGGTGTGGGAAGGCTTGCAGTGGCTCAGATCAATTACTATCATCGTGATAAAAATACCCACAGGGAAACAGTTTTGGATGTATGCCAAGCCAACCCTTGTGCAGAGCATTTTGCATATATTAATCCTTCATCCTCCACCAATCCCATTAACTCAATGCTGTTATTATCCCCATTTGCCAGATGAGAAGATCCATGTTAAGTGTGGAGTCCACTGTAATTTTAGGAACATTAAAATATGCAACACATCTCGGGATCAAGGCCACGTGGTAGTTGCCTCGTGGGCAGCTGGGGTCAGTATTTGGCTGTTCTTTGGAACACAGAGGCCTCTTTGTTAATGGGCCTTGGAAACTAGCTGAAATGTGCCAGGCAATATGACCTCCTGCATTTATTGAGTTTTCCTTGCCCACTGGACATCATTCTCAGAATTTTGCATTGATTTATTTAATCCTCATAGGAAGATAGGCACTGTGATTATGATTATACCTCATGGGCAGATGAGGAAACTGAGTTACAGAGTGATGACAGAATTTGCCTAAGGCCGCCTGCTCAGTCCCCTGCAAGACTCTTAACCCACTGTGGCCTTCTACTGGGATGCGAAAAGGACAGAAACATTGGGCAGCGGCACAGAAGGTGGCTTGGAGGCTGTCACTCCCTTGTGGCTCCAGTCTCTTGTTGCCTTCTGTTTGTTTGTATCTGGCCACCCCAGTGGTGAAGAAAACTGAGAAGAGCTCTGATATGGATCATAACACAGACTGGGAGGCGTTCACTGGGGCTATGGGGTGGGCAGGGCATGGTTGCTCATGGAGCCTATAGCAGCCCTGTGATGTTCGTGCTGAGTGATCATCTCCACATTGCCACGGGAGAAACGGCAGCCTAGGGAGGGTGAGCCACTTACCCCACGTCACACAGCAGGTGCAGGGCAGTTCCAGGCATCAGGGCCACATGCCTGTAAGTGCTAATTGCTGCCCCTGGTGAGGTCATCTGCCCACAGCTCTTAGCCTTCTTTGGGCCCACATGGACATTTCCTATATGGGCAGCCCTGTTATTTGGCAGTCTGTGGGGTATTTTTCCCCTCATGGATGCCCTTCCATGTCTCAGCAGCCTGGAGGTTTTCAGGGCAGGGTGTGATCTCCCCCCAGGGCTGAACTGTTTCGCTGTTGCTTGTGCATCTGAACACCTGCTGAGCTGATGAGCTTTTCAAATGCCATCTGAGTGTTGGGAGGGAGCTGTGTGTGACAGACTCGCAGGAACATACCATCCCTGCTGCCTGCTTGGGTGGGCGATGGTGGGTGCGAGGGAGGTAGTTGTGGTCCTGTTTGGCAGAGGACATAGGTGCCCGCCATCTGTTGTGCAACCTTCTTCCCCTGGGGACACTGTGGTCCTTTCTGAGCATTGTTTTTCTCACAGCATTGCCTGTTAACATTTTTTGGTCAACTTTTGAGACTCCAGTGAAATTTTTGATCTTTCCCTTTGTGGATTTCTCTTCTCAGAAAAATGCACACATATACAACTTTTTGTATAGAATTTCTGGCCTTTCGTGGGCACCCTTATCCTCAGAGCTTCCTTGGGCCTTCCCCCATACCTTGCTCCTGCACTCATACCATGAAGTCGGCCTTAAAAATTGGGGTTCTCTACTTTTTCTTGCCTCACTTGAAGGCTGGTGTAGGGAAATTGAATTTCAGGTTCTCTGCTATCCTTCTGTCCGCTGTTGTCAATCACAAGCTGGGCAGGAAATCACGGCACACTCCAGCAGGTGACTAGAGGGTGGGGCGAGGTGTGTTGCAGGGCTAAGAAAAATGGAAAGTGGGAGTGAGGTCCCAAGGTGGAAGAAACCCCCATCCCCCAGAGCTGAAGACAGCAGATGACCCAGGAGACCACGACCTGTGATGGACAGATCCCAGGGGATCCTGCAGGGATGGAGAGGGGACCAATGCTCCTGCCTTCTCTGTCCTCTTCCACGGGGCCAGGGAGGGCTGCATCCATGGGCACAGAGCACAGTGGGGGAGGCTGGAAAGTCATGTGAAGGGCAGCCGGGAATATTTAGCACATTGCCTTCTGGATTCTTAAATAATTCCTGTCCAGTGAGTGGACGGCACATTTAAGGGCACATGAAGGGCAGCTTGGTCATCCTTAAATGCTTTCCCTGGGATTTGGGCATTGCTGGGAATTGCTTAGTTTGTGCGAGGGAAGTTTTGTAATTCTGTTAGTGATTGAAAGCGTCCTGTTTTTTTGTCAGCTGCTTTTAAATACAGTCTTATGTTTTTTTTCCCCCCATGCTTGTCATTATAAAGCTACTTTGAAAGACTTCCTTGTGCCTCCTCATGATGAATCTGCGTCAGTGTCACAGGGAACGGTATATGAACTGTTCCCATGGCATCGTGTTCACAGGGATGTTTTCCATGTCATATGGTGGCTTGATGTTTAGAAATGGGCGTTTCTGGATTTTGCAAAACAGGGAAATTATATGTGGGGGAGGAACTGAGAAATTACAAAGCGTTGTGCAGTGTAAGGTATGAGCCGAAGGGTGTGACCGAATGCTGAGCCGCGGGGCGGGCGGTCTCCCTTCTGCTCCCTACTCCTGCTGGGACTTCTCTGGGTCTTGAGCACCCCTTCTAGGAATAAAGACCCCCACATGTACACTGGAGTTATTGCTATCAACAGAGACTCTCTCCTTGACCAGACTGGAGTTCTCTTTCTAACCAGGCCCGGTCTTGTCTTTCCAGTGTTGAGTGAGAATCCTTGACCCTTGAAACCTGATCGCTTCAACATCTGATCACATTATTCATCCCCTCCCTTTGCTGTCTAAGTTCTTGGCCTGTCTTCAGCAAGAATCCCCTTAACTTTGATATTTCCTCTCGGTAAATTTCCACCCACCAACCCTCACTCTGCTAATTGTCTGTAAAGCTCCAGATGTCTTTACTGTGTTTAGAGTTGAGATGATCCTTTTTCTGTGGCAGTAGCCTTGACAGTGACCTCTTGCAGTGGTCCTGACTAAAGTCTGCTTTACCTTTCTACAAAAGCATTCAAATGACTGGGTGCAGAGGCACGCACCTATAACCCCAGGTACTTGGGAGGCAGGAGAATCACAAATTCAAAGCCAACCCAGGGAGTGTAGCATAGCCCTTTATCAAAAATCAAACAAATGAACAAAATAAAGAAAAGGGTTCAAATAATTTTTTTTTTTTTCCCTTTAACGTGACCTACCAGAAAGCCATGGTTTGTTTGACATGTTCCGGGACCTCTTCCCTCATCCAGTATTGAGAGCTACTGGCGGCTCCCTCTTCACACCCTTGTGGCTGCGCCTCATTGTTAAGAAGGCTTGCCTTCACTTTTACTTAGTCATCTTAATCCTGCCTTTCTCTGAAACTCATTCCCTCCTCATTTAAGGGAATAAATGAACTTCAAACATTTTAATTGTTTTAATAAAAATGCATCCGTATTACTCTCGTGGTTGTTTTTAAAGAAACAGGATCTCGCCATGTTGCCCAGCCTGTCCCAAACTCCTGGGCTCAAGCGGTCCTCCTGCCTTAGCCACCCACATAGCCAGGACTACAGGTGTTGTCATTGCACCTGGCTTTTCCTTGCTTTGACAGGGTTCTAAGCCTGGCTGAACTGTGCTGCTGACTTCGGGATATTGCTACTGTAGAAGGTGACATTGGAGGGTGGAAACTTGATTTTGGAACTGTGCGGACTCTATTCGTTCAGAGTCCTGGATTAGTCTGCTCTGCTTTGTTCTTTCTTCTGCTGTTAAGCTCTGGCTGATACAATACTTCTACTGATCCGGTTTTATAAGTGGTGTCCTCCTTTTTTTGCCTATGGAATAAAATGCATGGGCTTTGTGAACATTATTTGTCACTTAGAAGTCTCTTCTTTTACATTTCCAGGTTGATGGCTGCGTTCCAGATGTTAACACTGTCAGAAGCTTGACTTCCGTGTGGTGAGTAGTCACACTATCCTATCGCCTTATCCTGTGCATTAAACGACTTTCTCGGGGTGCTGCGGGATATAAATAAATTTACTTTTCATTTATATATCATACAGTCCCAAATCTGTCCCTACTGTCTATTGATTCACAGCTCTTATCCTCTCTGTGTCCCATCATTTATGGGTACATTTGAGAAGCACCGACTTCTGCAGGATCCAAAAGATTTGTTTGTTTGACTGACAAATAGGAGGGTGTGGGTTTAAGGCGGAAATCAGATTCATTCATAAATATTTCACTGTTACTCTTAAGAAGATAAGGATTCTTTTTGTTCAACATCAACACAACACAAAAGCGAACAGTAATTCACTTCTTAATGTCACTGGATATTTATGTTCAGCTTTCCCCGATTGTCTCATCATTAGTTTTTCACAGTTGGTTAAAAATACTTCGGGGTGATCGAAGGATCTAAACAAACATCCACACAGTGCTTCGCATCCACACGTCTCCGGGTCGCATTTCGTATGTAGGTTCCCTGCCCTCTCTTGTTCTTGCTTGCAGTACCTGTGGTCGAGAGGCTGATCTTGTGTCCCATGGAGCTCTGTACAGTGCAGATTTTGCTGCCGACATCCTTGGGTTGTCATTTCATGTTTCATGGCCTCTGTGTTCCTTATATGCTAAAGACTTGGCCAGATTCAGGTTTAAATTTGGGGAGCTGGAGAAGCTAAGGGAGGGATGATATGGGGGAGTGTCCTGGAATCCCTGGGACTTGCAGGCCGTTGTAAAGTTTTGGAGCCACTGGATGGATGTGGTCTTACTGCTTTTTTTTTTTAACATAAGAATATATGGGGGGGGCAGTTAAGGTCAAAATCGAGGAGAACATTTAGGACAGTGTCTGGGGTACTGGTGATGGCACTGGTGGAAAGCAGACAGATTGTGGGTTTGTCCTGAAGGTAGAGTTGACAGGGCTTGCTATGCATCAGGTGTGCAGGGTGAGAGGAAGAGGAATCTAGGAGAAGGAAAGACCACAGGTATTTGGATAATCAGATGTGACAGTGGTTGATCTCTGCTGCCCTGGGCCTTTCCTTGCCATTCAGCAGGTAGGAGTTCAAAGATGGGAGTGGGAGAGTTTATCTACGGGCTATTTGTTCTTGAGTGGTTTATGAATCACTGGGTAGAATTTTCCTCTGGTAGACCAGTTACCTCCCACACCCCTGATGCTGCCACGTTACCAGCTCCCCAAAATGGTGCCCAACCATTTGAAGAGGTCACTGTGGAACCTCTTGGGGATACCGGTTCAGAAGACAAACCCTATTTTAGAGTGGAAGTGTGAGGGAAAAACGCTTGCATCTTAAGAACTGTGGGTGTTGAGAAATGACGCCTACCTGGTCCGTCTTGACTTGGCTTTGGTTCTAGAGGATCCTCCTCAGTGTGGTGGGCTGTGCTTACTGTCTTCATGGATAGATTCAGACCACCTGGATCTCATTGCTTATTCCTGCTGTTTTCTTAAAGGAGGGTCCTCAGGGTGCTTCTCCTTCACCCCTCCTTCTGGCACTCTTTGGACCAAAATAGAGACCACCAAATACATGGAGCTGTTATATTCTTAAGTTTTGGTGGCACCCAGCCATATTCATTTGTTTAAGTATTATCTCTGGCTACAATGATGTAGTAATTTTGTAGTAGTGACAGAGAACGTACTAGTCCACAAAGATTGAAATATTTACTGTTTGACTTTTCTAAAACTGAAAGTTTGCTGACCTTTGGGCTTGAGGATAAGCTGGGGTTGCATAAGGCTATAAACATAAGGCTTACACAAAAATATTCCACGTGCTGAAATATCATTCAGCCTTGGTATGTGTGAATATGAAATTTGTGGCTTACAAATTATGGCTTGAAACTATGAAAGTAATTGGATTTTCCTTATTCATTTTTTTCTACATTTTAGATAACATTATCTTTGGACAGTTGTCCTTTGGTATCTATGGGGGATGGGTCCCAGGGCCCCCATGGACAGTCAAATCCAGGAATGTGCAAATCCATTTGGTAAAATGGTGTGGTGTTTACATATAATCTACGTACATCCTCCTTACTGTACACTTCATGTCATCTCTAGATTGCTTCTAACACTTAGTACAATGTAAGTGATGTGTACATGGTTTTTACACTGCATTGTTTAAGGAAGAATGTCAAGAATAAAAACAAGGCATATTTTCAGTACAGTTACAACCAGTGAAGGCTAACTATATTTCCAGTCCACATGTGGTTACCAAACAACTGACATGAGGGGCCAACTGTACTTGGAAAGAAATGTAATTCAGCAAAGCCAGGCTCACATTCAATATTGGTGTCATTTTAACTTTGAATGCTAGCAATCCTGAAATTCAGCATTTTGAGACATCATTTGTCAAAGCCTCTCCCTTAGACAATATAAGGCTTTCTCTTCCATATGAATGTGCTTTATTTTGCCTTTGATCAGGAATTTGCTATCCTTTTAATGTCTAATGCTAAGGGTTTTCAAAATAAGTAGAGTTTCATCTTCCCCCTAAGTAGAACTCAGGTAATTTTATCTATCCTTTTGTCTTCTCACTATATTGCATGCTGCATTTTTATGGATGTCTGTGGAATTCTTGATGTAAAAAAAATTGAAATAAATTTAATATATAAAGGACTATTCTTTCTTAATTGCATCTTAATGTAATAAAAACCAGAGTGTAATTATTAAAAATGGTAGAAGAGAGGAATTAAAATGGTAAAATTGCTTAGCAAAGATTCCATTTCATAATGCATTTGGATATAATTGGTATCATAATGTGTAATTAACAGTCTTTCTTTGAAGTGTGAAGCTTCATTTTGGACGGAGAGGGGACCTCTTAGGTCCTGGTGATATCTGAATTAGTTCTCAGAGTAGCCCTTGTTAATCTGTGCCTCGATCGCAGGGTCTTGCCACCTGCCTTGGTTTTTGTTTTCTTGTGGGAGAGGGGGAGCAATAGTGAGGAAGGACGGGTCCTTCATTTCCTCCCCAGCCACCTATGAATGCCTCAGACTTGTCAGGGAACAGGAGAGGAGGAACCTTGGTTAGCAATGGCTCCTGCAGGGTGCTTTCTGGGGCTGACAGGTGAAGGCTCCTTCTGCTCAGGGTTCAGGTTGGCCTGGGGCTTGTAGCTCAAAATGGGCTTAGGAGCCTCCTTGGCTCATCTTTTAGGCTCACACCCTGACCTAGCTCAGTGGATCCAGCTCTGAGGGCCAGTAATGGGTCAGAGGAAAAGCGCTATGGGGAGAAAGAATGAAGAGAATGGAACTTCAGGCCTCAGTTTCCCCCCTCTCATCCTGGCTCCAGTTGACTCCTTAAAGATTGGGAGACCATGACACTCAGGAACACAAATGTGAATCCTGAGCGAGAACATGCCAGGCAGATTAAGGCTTACATTCACCAACTAGTGCCTTGGTTTAAGAGCTCCTTGCTCATCACCCATTACACCAGGGCTCCCTCTCAGAGTTGGGGATCCTTGTGGTGGGTGCTCTTCACCGCCCCCTGGTGGTCACCTGGCTCAGTACTGGCCCATGGGGGAGATCACCTCTGACCAGAGGCTGAAGTCGCTGCCACTCGGGAGCCATGTGGGCTGGGGGTGGGTGTGTGACAGCGGCACTGCCCCCTATCCATATGAGGAAGAGACAGCTGCTGCTAACCATTTGGGGCCTCTTTTTTTGAAAATAGTTTTTTTTTTTTTTTTTTTGTGGGTACCGGGGGGACGACCTCAGGACCTCGCGCGCCAACAGGCACCCGTGCTGCTGAGCAATATCACCGGCCCCTTTTTCGTATGTGGGATCCGGGAGTCGAACTCGGGCCTTCGCGCTTGCAAGGCAGGCGCTTAAGCCGCTGAGCCGTCTCACCGGCCCTGAAAATAGTTTTTTGAATCTGCAGATTGTTCTTTAAAATATTTTCATCATTGGCAAATCTTCCTCTTTTTGGGAGGTTTTGGTTTTTGCTCAAATTCTTAATGCGATTGCCTCTCCATTGGTTTTCTACCTTTTTCTTGTCCGCAGGATGCCCATTCCCCACAGCGTGGCTAGAGGGCTCTAAATAGCAGTCAAATCACATTGCTCTGCTTGGACCTTCCAAAGGCTCCCCTTCCCTGCTGGTTGGTTTGAAAACCAGACTTCCTGTCTGAACTGCAAGGCCTCAAGTGGCTTGGTCCTGCCTCTCTCTCACCTCCACCCTTCCTAGTTCAGGGCTAGAATCAGCCAGCTGCTCCCCACTCAGGCCACCTCTGTTGCCTGAGAGCTCTCCGGCCAAGCCCTGCCTGGCCAGCCATTCAGGTCTCAGCTCAACTGTCACCTCCGTGACAAATCTCCCAAGAATGGAATCTGAAGCAGCAGCCCCTCCATACACAACCCGTTCCACCTTGTCACCCTCCCGTCTCATCATAGCACTGGCAGCCACTGGAACTCTTCCTCATTGGTGTGTTCGTTGCCACTCCCGTTGGAATGAAGGGCTCCCAAGGATGCAGGTGCCCATCGCAAGCGCTCTCATCAGCACTGGGAAGCAGGGTCACTTTTTATATTGGATGCGGATAGGTACGGTTTTCCAAGATGGCCGCATCGGGAATAGTACAGATTCAGAAATATAAGGGGCGATCAAAAACTATAGTGACTATTTAAATTTTAACAAACTCATTATAGTAAAAGACACCAAGAATGCTCATGTAATTGTGTTCAAAGCAAGAGACAGTATTCTGAGGGCGATTAATGGCACTGTGTCTTTTACTGCAATTAATTAAAACAAATCTCAACATTCACTGTAATTTTTGATGACAACTGTTCAGTCAACAGGTTATGGCAATTTATGTCAGATAAAAATGTTCTGGTGTGTTCTCATCCACCTTATTCACCAGATTTTTTTTTTTTTTTTTTTTGTGGGTACCGGGGGTTGACCTCAGGACCTCGCGCGCCAGCAGGCGCCCGTGCCGCTGAGCGATATCACCGGCCCCTTTTTCGTATGTGGGTTCCAGGAGTTGAACTCAGGCCCTCGTGCTTGCCAGGCAGGCACTTAACGCCGCTGAGCCATCTCACCGACCCTATTCACCAGATCTTGCACTATGTGACTTTCCCAAAGTCAAAATGACCATGAAAGGTAAATGTTTTGAATGGATTCAGGATACTAAAGTAGCTACAATAGCACAACTAAAGACACTTATGAAAGAGGACTTCCAGAACTGCTTCAGATAGTGACAAGATGATGGGATAAGTGTGTTTGAAATGAGGGAGAGTATTTTGAGGGGGATTAACTACAATATGACTTTTACTGTAATAAATGTTCTAAAATTATAAACATTCACTGTATTTTGTGATCATGCTGCATACGTGTGATCTAGCTTGGTGTGTCAGTCTTCTGTCATGGGGAAAAACAACTTAAAGGAGCAAGGGTTTATTTTGGCTCATGGTTGTAGAGGTTTCAATCCATGGTCAGGTGGCTCCATTGCAATAAATCATGAACTTCTTCACCATTTACAATAAAGAAACAGTGTGACACATTCACCAACTTTTAAGTCTGATGTTAAAGAAAAGCTTCCCAGGTTCCCTAGTTCCTCATGGAAATAGGAGCTCAGGGAATGTTGCTCTGGCCAGGGCTGCACGGAGACTGGCTTCTGCATGTACTTGACTGTAGATTTCTGCCAGGTCCGCATACCTCAGTGCCAGATGGAGAGCCGCTGTGTCCCTGGGGCGTTGACATATGATGGTCTCCTTCATACTTCCCACCACCTTCCAGAAATGATCCGTGGGTCAACTTATTTTTTTCCCCACAAATCATTTATTATTTAAATACCATGCAGGTAACATACACATTGTAAAAACCATGCAGAGTGTATCTGTCCCTTTTCTGTCACTGTGACAAAATACCCAACACCTGCTGTTTAAAGGAGGAGAGGTTTGTTTTGGCCCCCAGTCTCAACCCAGGGTGGAAAGCCACGGCAGTGTGGCACAGTGGAAGCGGACGGTGGAGGAAAGCTGCTCACATCATGGTGCCAGGAAACGGGGGCAGAGCCAAGGGTGAGGACACACCCTTCCAGGCCCCTCCCCCAGTGCCCCGCTCCCTGACCAGGCCCCGCCTCCCCACGGCCCCGCCTCCCCACAGCACGTGGGGATATGGATTAATCACTGAACTGAAGAGTATGGTGCCCCATGATCCAGTCACCCTCCGAAAGGCCCTGTGCACATACGTCTTCTGGGGGGACATTTTAGATCTAAACCTTAACACCGAATGAAAACAAAAATCTGTCTTCTGTCTTCTCTGCCACCAATTTCATTACTTTTTCCAGAAGTACAGTAATCATTTACAAAAAATAGATTCTTTTCAGGTATGACTCTGTAACTGAGACCACCACATCAAAACTATTTAAAAAGTTTTATGACAGAATAAAACATTTTTTGAGCAGTCACAGATGGATGAGAATATAACAGAAGCATTTCTTTCTCCCCCTGACTTTCCCGAGCTTGGTGCTTACTGGCATGCTTAGGGTATGTTTCCTGCAGCCAGAGCATCCTCTCACACGACGTCAGGAAGTTAACCTGCCACCTTGCTGCCTTTTTATCCTCAGAGCCCCGTCTAATCCTCCTGTTGTTCCCATGCTGGTCTTTATAAGCAAAAGGACCCAGCTGGAACTCCGCATCACCTGCAGAGGCCGTGTATCTTTAGGTTCCCTCAGCTGGGAGCAGCTCACATTTTCCTCGACTCTCCTGACTTCCCCCTTAACACACTTGAAGATCACTGGGTCTGGCATCCTCCACCTTTTAGGTTTTTCCTGTGTGATTCTTACTGTCAGCTTCTGCACACTCCTGGTCTGCATCTTTGGCAGCAGCACTACAGAACTGAAGCTGTGTTTTCGCACGGGTGCTAGGGTTTGGGTTCAGAGGAACGTCCAGGCCTGTGTGCTGAAGGCTTGGTCCCGGGGTGGTACTCGTGGGAAGAGGTGGCGCTTTAGAAGGAGGGATCTGGTGGGAAGTCCTTAGGCCATTGAGGACACGCTGCTGAAGGGGACTGTGGGACTCTGGCCCCTTCTTTTTGTACTCTTTGCTCCCTGGCTTGTGGTATAAGTGGTTTTGCTTCCCCATGAGCTCCCACCGTGATGTGCTTGCTATCACATCACAGCCCCAAAACAGCAGGCTAATGGATCATGGTCTCAAAACCCCACGACTGTGAACCAGAACAAGCCTTTTCTCTTTGTAAGTTACTTATCTCAGGTGTTTTGCTGTAGTGATGGAAAGCTTACTAACACAAATTCCATCCAAAGGTATAGATTTTAAACTGTTCTCCAGTTGACGCACGGTTGACTGTTTTAGTCAGTGGGCTATATTTCATTACCATCATAACGTTGCTACTCGAGTAGGCCTTTGGCTGGGAGGAGTCCCTTACCATGGCTTCTCCAGGCCATCATTCCTGGAATACTTCTTCACATTTTGTGTAACAAAACATTGTAGGCCCCCAGTGGGGGAGCCAGCCATGTCTCCAAGAAGCTGTGGTTCTTTTTAGTAGAGACTGGGAGGTAGAAGCAAAAATATGGGTGGATGTTGGGTGTGCTCATTGCTTATTGGGGTGTGACTGTCCCAAGATTCTCACTAGGGAGTTATATATTTACACGTGTGGCCACACTGCACCTTCAGTTCTGATTCAGCACTGCAGGGTTCATTAGTTTTTTCCCTTTCCATGTTTAAATGGCTCCTTAATATCTTTACTGGTTTGATCATTCACATGTATGTAACCATCTCTCTTTCCTTGCTTTTCTTTCTCCCATGTGGATGCCTTCCTTGTCCTGCTTGGCCTCAGACCCCCAAGCTAGGCTCTGTCCCAGGTGGGTCTTCTCCTGTCCCTACGCCCCACACATCGACACATGGCCTCGTCTTCCCGTGTGAATTTGTACCTTGCTCTGCTTCACCTGATGGCCTTAGGGCTGGCTTTTTTAGGCAGGAGGAACATTTTTGTTTTATACACACATAAAAAGGACCATACTATGTCATCTATTGTTTTCTTACATTCCCTTTTTAAAAATTTTTTTGATACGGTGTCTCACTATGTTGCCCAGGCTGGTATTGAACTTCTGAGCTCACATGATCCTCCTGCTTCAGCTTCCTGAGTAGCTGGGACTACAGGTATACACCACCACATCCAGCTCAGGCATTTGCAAGACAGAAAAAATGGCAAAACTTTTAAGGATTCGTGCACACCTTACTATGGCAGTACCTATAGACCTCTCTCATTCCTTATGACAGCCCTGAATTTTATTGATCACCTGTTCTATGTGTTGTTTTCCACCTTTGGAACATAGTAGCAGAAAACACAGGCAAAAGTGTGCGTCTTTAAGCATTCGTCCCAGAATGTCCACATTTCCTTCCCGTGTTTCCCCAAAGGCTTCTCACGGAGGCCCATCCTGACCAGCACATTCTAGATTGTACTCTGCTTAGCTTGTGCCTGCTGCTTTATGTACAGCATTCATCACCTTTTACCACACCATAAGGTTTACTGTTTATCGTGTCTATTGGTTTTCTGTCTCCACAGACATATTTTCGCTTCTTTGCCTCTGTGTGTGTCTCTCTCATTCATGCACACACACTTTCATTCACTCTGCTATTGAGTTTTTCCGAGAGCCTGATGTCAGGTGAGTTATGCAGTCTTTCTCTTCTGGTCAAGTTGCTTTCCTCCTGCATCTTCACCCTATTGGTTGATTCTGTCTGCTCCTCCAGGAATGTCCTCCACTGCATTCCCCCCATTGCTCCCAAGCCTCTGTATTTGCTCCTTTCTCTGAACTTCAGACTCTGGTCCACTTAGGCCTGGTGTGCTTTTTTATTTAATGATGGAATCCTCAAGGTCACTTGAATTGGATTACTCAGCCATGTGTAGACTTAGCTAGCTTCTCTATATGCTAATATATATATATATATATATATATATGTAATTTCTCCAAACTGATGTGGGTGAATTATCTGAATTTAAAAAATTCATGACGAAGGTGATGTAGTAGATCAAACCTGTGCGTTCAGCCATCTGAGTCAGCAAGTCCTCCTGTCCCCATGGCTGGCTCTGCTTGTGGTCGAGTGGACCAGATCTGAGCAGGCCTGATTGATGGCCTGCGTCGCAGTGCCTTTGGCTTCGTTGGCTGGCCGCGCCTGCCGCTCCTGGCCTGATTTATGTTCACCTCACAGCTACAAATCACGCCGTGGACTGGCGCAGGTGATGAGGCCCGTCCTGCATGAGAGACTCTGCCGTATCCATCTTGAGCAAGCTTTTTGCTCTGAAAGTTTCAGCTTGGCTTCTTAGCTTAGTTGATGACTGGATGGATGAGGTGCTGTTTAATGATGTCCAGGGCCCACAAGGACTGTTTTGACGGACTCTGAAGGAGGAAGAGGCCTCCTTGGCCCCCTAGTCCCTCCCAGGTTGACACTACTCTCCAGCAGGGACTTTTGGATGCTTTATGTGTGCCCTGCTCTCACACAGCCCTGGGCAGCAGCATGCAGAGCGAAAGTGCTCGTTCTGCCATGAAGAAACGCAGATCTGTTTGGGGGACAGGGCACCCAGGAGAGAGGCTGCAGCTACAACACTGCGTCCTGCAGAAAACCCATGGAATGTTTCCCAGGAGCACTTAGTCCTGCTTCTCTTTGGATCAGGAGAGAGGCACCACTGTTTATGATGGAGAAGTTGAGAGGGGAGCCTTTGAAAATGGGATTTATGAAGATCCCAGTTATGATGGGATACGGGGGTATCCTGCATATTCTGGGAAGAAGGGAAGTTGAACTCTGCCTTTGTCTCATAGCAGCCAATGGGCAGCCAGACCTTTGGGCCAGGGTGTCCTGTAGCTGCAGCTCCTCCTGTGTTCCCAGGGGAAGGAGGAGGCAAGGCCGGGCATGTGGTTGCTGCTTGGCACCCAGCTGCCTGGCTCAAGAGTGCATAGGGTGTCCACACTGGCCTGCCTTCCTTCCAGCCTGCTGAACTTTTGCTTTTCTGATTAATTCAGTCACATCTAGGTAAGAACATTTCTGGAATAGTTTTGCTCAGTCTGCAGAGAACCTGACTGTACTTTACATAGTGCATTCCCTGACTCCTAACTACCCCCAGAAAAAGAAAAGGGAGTTGTGACAATTGCCAGGCACATTTTTTTGTGGAACAGGCTGGTATTTTTTTTGAGTGGGAACATTGTGGAAATAAGTAGCAGTTAATTTAAAAACAAAATTTAAAATAGCTATTATTTTTTGAATACTTCATATGTGCTAGGCATTGGGCTAATTTCTTTATATACATTGCATCATTTAATCTCCAGAATACTAGGTAGGTGCTTTTTTCACAATTGCTATTGCAAATGGGGAAACTGAGGCTGAGAGAGATTCTAGACAAGGAGCTTCAGGAATGGAGGTCAGGGTACTCAGCTTGGTAGAGTTAGACTCTGACTCTAAAATCCCTGTCCAGGATTTGGGGATTTGCCAACCGTGGTTCTGAATGTGGGGTCGTGATTGGTAGGGAGGATGGAGCCTGAGGTCTGGGGTGGAGTTGGGAATGCATGTTTGTAAAGTGCGTCCCTGGTCAGCCCCTTCCTTGGGCTTCTAACTTGGACTCTTCTTCTTGGTCAGTAGAGAAGTTTTGGGTGTGACCAGTTTTTCTCATTGGTTTTCAGTAGGGTCTGTTACATCATGGTGGATTATTTTTCAGCACTAGGGATTGAGTCCAGGGCCTTTGTGCTGAGCCGTATCCTCAGCCCCCCTCCCTGCTTTTTCATTTTGAGACTGGGTCTCACAGATTGCCCAGGCTGGGCTTGAATTTGTGATCTTCCTACCTCAGTCTCCCACAGTGCCGGGATTACACAGGCCTGGACCACCACGGCCAGCTTGTGATGGTTAATTTTATGTACCAACTTGCCTGGCTTTGGGGTACCCAGATATGGGGTGCTGAGATATTTGGTGAGACATTCTGAGTATACCTGTGAGGGTTTTCTGGATGAGTTAACATTTAGTCTGAGGCTGTGTAAAGCAGCGGGCAGGGGGCTCTTGCAAGCAGGCGAAGGCCTGAACAGAATAAATGGTTGACCCCCAACCCAAATAAGGGAAAGTTTCTCCCACTTAATTGTCTTTGGAGCTGGGGCATCATTGCTGACCTTGCCTTTGGCACTGGACCCGGAGCTACAGCATTGCTGTCCTGGGCCTCTAGCTTGCCAGTTGCACATCTTCAGACATATCAGCCTCCATAGTCACACGAATTAATTCCTTGTGATGCATCTCTCCTTCTGTGCATGTATTGTGGTTGTATATCCATGTGCAAGCGTTGGTCCTGTTTCTCTTAAGAACCAGTTCAGTGTTCCTGTGGGTGCTGCAGGAGCGCATTAGAGCCACAGGCTCCTCATTTCCATCTGCTTCCGCTGCTCTGTAATCTCTGAGCTCATGTGTCAATTTTTGTTGTAGCAGCTCATTCTCATCCTCTTCTTCCTTGCTGTGGTTTAGCTCTAGAATGTTCCCCAAAACTCATGCTCAGCCGAGGCGGGGCTTTCCGAAGGGGATTGGAGTGGATCACAGTGGATCACCTGTTAGGAGGTGGGGCCTGCTTAGAGGTGGGTCACTGGGGCGTGGCCTGGAAGGGTATAACTTCCTCCCTGGGCTTCCCTTTCTCTCTGCTTCTTGGACACCATAACATGAGCAGCTCTCCTCTGCCATGCTGTTTCTGCCTTGGAGCCAGCTGACCATGGACTGGCAAAATAAACCCCTCCTCCTCTAAGTTGTGGGTGTTGGGTATTTTGTTCTAGTGATGAGAAAGTGATTTAAGACATTCCTTTTCTGATTTTTATTTAGGTACATAAAGCTTTTGCTCTTTTTCTACTGTTTCCATCTTTTCTGCCTTTTCAATCATTTTCTCTTCCTTTTTTCCCCTCCTCTCACTTTTCTTTCTTACTATTCTACTTAGAATCCAAAATGGCCCTAGTAATTATGGTCTTTTCAGGTAAATGCAATATTGATAGTCCTGGTCTTTGCTTGAACTTCTTCATAATAAACAAGGACACTGCTCTCTCAAGCCTTCAGAATTTTCAAGGACATCTCCAGGCACCTTATTTTCTTCCAATTAAATCATCTTTTCTTTAAGCACAAGTGTTTAAGATAAATACAAAATTCATTTTGAACATTACTATTTTGCTTTAATTTTATTGCCAGTTTGCAGTTTTTGTGTTTAGCATTGAAAATGTGCAGCACAGGTATCACATTCTGTATTAAAAAAGCTCTTGTGGGATGGCCCAGAGTGGCCCAGTGTCTATGGAGGGGGCCTGTCACTGGAGCAAAGGGCCTCATCCTACTTCTCATTTCCAGTAACTGAGTATCTCCCATTGGTATGTTGGAGACACTCTGTACAGTGCAGTTCTCCCTTATCCACAGAGGATACATTTCAAGACTCCCAGTGGATGTCTCAAACCACAGACTGTACTCAACCCTACCTATGCTATGTTTTCTCCTATATGTGCCTACCTGTGTTTACTTTATAAATTAGGCAAAAAAAGGGATTAATAATAAGAATTTACCTTAGATCTTAGGAATCTCAGCATATATTTTTCCTTTCTTTAGTCAAGAACTTTCACCTTTTTTCTTTGGTATGTCTGAATGGTCAGCATTACTACTCCTGTGCTTTGGAGCCATTATTAAGTCAACAAAGGCCACTAGAACATACCATGGTGATGATGCAACAGTGGATCTGGTGACCGAGAGAGCTACTGAGTGACTAAGGAGTGGGTAGCATATACCGTGTGGATACACTGGACAAGGGAATGGTTCATGTTCTGAGCAGGATGGAATGGGATGACATCAGATTTCATCACACTGCTCAGAACAAAACACAATCTAAAACTTAGGGAGATACTCTATTTAATATTTTATTTCTGGAGATAATCTATTTAATATTTTTGGGCTGCAGGTGACCACAGGTAACTATAGCTGCAGCTGGTGAAATGATGGGTAATGGAAGACCACTATATGTTTTTTCTACTTCTTTTGTCTTTTCTGCACCTTTCTTGCTCACACTTCATCATTCTCTGGTCTTTGCTCAGTAGTACACATAGACGTTGACCCTTCAGGACTTGTGCATCGTGAAAGTGAGCAGGGATGGTCTCATGGGAGGCTCAGTGACCTCTCTGAAAGGGATCAGCAGTGCATCTTACCTTGAGACACATGGCATTACGCTGGGTGCCTTAGAGTCGTGTCTGAACCGGGGGATGGAATAACCAGAACTTACAGATCTGGATTTAGTCAAGAGTAGCCAGAGGCTGCTTATATTTCTCAGCTACAAAAATTTTAGCTAATGATGGGGTTAGTTAAAGAACAAAACTGAATGGAATAAACCACCACCAACCAAAGGACAAAACCATGAAACCAACCTCCCAGAAACCCAGACCAAAATACAAGCAATAAAACTCCAACCTCCCTTTATCTCCGTTCCACCGCTTGACTGTGTTCATTTTCCTTGGTCAGAGAGGGCCAACTGTTAACATTTAAAGAATGTAGTATTCCAACTCAGGAAGTAATGGGTGGTAGTCTTAAATTATAACTCTTGGGTTTCACGAGGAATTGGGATGTCCTGTGACTCCTTATGAAGAGAGAACAGACCTTGAGGTGTTGCCAGGAGTTGGAGTGCCTGAGACTTAGCCATGTGGGCTGTGATGGGGTGGCATTTGTGGTAGTAGAATTTATGCATTTGCTAACGGTCTGTGTCTTCTTTTGTTGGAATGAGTAGAGATGACATTCGAAATGGCTAGGGGAAGTTTATAATCTCCTGGGATTACCAGATTATTTCCCACAAAGTTTGCAATTTATATAAAGAAGTCTTATGTTGTCAACCATGCTCTCTTCAGCAAAACCAGCAGAGATGCATTTTAAAACCACTGTGGTGAAAGAACATCCTGGAAGACTGGCTTTACATGGAGAAAGGCTTGGCACTACCGAATGTTAAAGCCGATGATAATAAAATGAGTCCAGATTCCTCATTTTATAGATAATCAAGTGGAGTTCTTGGAGTTTAAGTGTCTTGGTCCAATTCACTTATCACGGTAGACTGTTTCTCACATTAGCCTGTGACATTTGATGTTGCCTCCTCTATGGTAGATGACATTTCCCTCAGAAACATTACCTACTCGTTACTGCTTGTAGACTTGTCTATAGCAAGAGCAGTAGTTATCTTCGCATTCTCTTATTTCTTAGAAAAGGTTACTGATTTTTATTTTTTATTATTAAATATTTAACTGTAGACCTGTTGATTTGGATGTTGGATTATTATTTGATGAGATAAGAATCTAGTCTCATTTCCTTATGTTGACACATTTTGCTTCTGTGCTTTATAGGGAATATTACTAAGAAATTAATATTTTAGGAATTGGTCATTTTCCCCCATTTTTTCTTGGTAAGTTACCAGAGCATAAGCCTGAGTTCATTGGATCAGAACCCTAATATTTAAAAACCATCACAGCAGTCTAGATATTTCACCTCTTCTTTGCGATATAATGCAATAAGGAATGTGTAGAAATTTTCAACAGAAATTTACTGATTTATTTTTAAATCGGGAAACTGTATTCCTCAATTGCTATTTCCTCGTGGATGGAGGCTGACCCAGTGCTACACTGTCAACTACAGAAAAGCCAGTGCTTTTAAATTTTAGTGGCTCCACTTAAGAGTGTATTGAAAGTTTTTGGATAGCTGATGTTGCAGTTCCCGCAGGACAGCTTATCTTTAACACTGTTTGTATAAACGCAGGTCTGCAGCTGGGTGCTACAGAGGTTAGAATTGATTATCATGAAATTTTTCACTTAATGAAATCTCACCAATTTCCATCCTCCTGGCTCTTTTAATTAGAGATCGAGGAGGGTCTGAGGATGAACAGTTTAGAGAGACTGCGGTTTGGCCTTGGCTTCTCTTCAGCTTGTGGGAGGCTGGATCCCAGGAGGTCCGGCTTATATGAAATATGTTCTGAATGACTTGAATGGGAGCCAGCTGTGTCTGGTGTTTTATATTATGTAAGCAGTCAGATTTATGTTGCATACAATGAACTTCAAATCCCAGTTTTTAAGGGGATTTGCAAGAAGCATCAGGATGCTCTTAGCCTGCTGGAGAATGAAAACTTGGAAAGCCACAAGAGTTCAGGGCTCATTATTGAAACTATGGCTATAAAATATGATTCTTTTGGTCCTTAATGAACATCAGAAATGATATTTCAGAAGTTGAAAGAGGTTAAACATTGAGGGACCACAGGAGTCTGGTGTTTGGGGATTCTATTCCAGCACTGGGGTTTCTTACATGATGGCATTGAAGCTGGCCCTGTGGTCAGGTGCGGCTTCATCAGGCAGATTTGCAAGCAAGGTTGGAGAGCCTAAGAGAGAAAGGAGAACACACTGAACAAATACTAACACTTAGCTCAGTGTGATTACAGTTGTCCCTCAGTGTCCACGGGTTCAAGGACCCTACTGGATACCAGAGTCTGCGGAAACTCAGGTCCTGGATATAAAATGGCACAGCACTTGTGGAGGCCTACGCACATCTTCCAGTGTACTGTAAATCATCACCAGGTTGCTTATGATTCCTAAGACAGCGTCAGTGCTATGGAAATAGTTGCTATGCTGTATTGTTCAGGGAAACGTGACAAGGAAAAGCCTGTACATGTCACGACAGCACAATTACTTATATTTCAATATTTTCAATATGCAGTTGGTTGAATCCAGGGATGCACAACCCATGGTTACACATGGCCAAAGGTACTTTTAAAAAACTATTGCCAACATCAGACCTTTCCTCCAGGGACAGTGGATTACGGTAAGGATGTGTAGCAGAATGGCCATAGATTCTGCCCCCAGTGCTAAAGAGCTTTGGGCTGCGAAGCGTCCATGGACCTTTAAGGTAACAGTTCCACTTCTTGTGGTTTCATAGTATCTGGGGAGCTGGCCCTGAAATGTCTGCTCATTATTTCTTGTCTGTTATGGGAGGGCGGAATTATTCCCAGTGACCAACAGCAGTTGGGGAATACAACAGGCCTGGCCATGTCCCACATAAGGCTCTTGGTAACCCATTCCTCACCTGCCTTTCCTCCCTTTGTTTTTCAGCATTAAAGCTGTGAGATGAGAAGGGAGGGGACACAGTTTCTACTTTTTAGGCAAGTATATTTTCTGCTTATCATGCTCCAAGGTGGTTGAAAGTGGCTGTTAACCCTGGGTAGCAGATATGCATGGGATACGTTTGAGTTTGGGATTTAATATATCAGTTCATCAAAACACTGGATAAAAACCTGATCAGTCATTGGTGACCTCTGCACGTCCTGGCACTTGCAGTGTTCACCCGTGTGGCCTGGGGTAGGGTCCTTCACCTCCTTCAGCTTATTTTCCTTCCTAAATCTTAATGAGCTTCAAATGCAGAATTTCAGAGTCCTGTCTTGACAAAGACTCTCTCTTCGACCAAACTTTAGTAGGCTCCTGTGGGCCCCCTTTTTCATTAGGCTTTCGACTTAGCCCCACCCTCTCTCTGGCCTGACCTGTCCAGTCTTAGCAAAGAACCCTGCTACATCACCACCCTTGCTCTCTGATCAGGTTCATCATCCGCAGTGTTTATGCATAAGTCATTGTCCTGTCTTTAGCAAGAATCCTATTAGGTCTGTTTAAGCAAGAATCCTCCTACCTTTGCTGTTTCCTCTTCGTGATTTTCTATCCACTGAACCCTTCACCCTGGTCCTTGGTTATAAATCCCCACTTGTGCTTGCCGTATTTAGAGTTGTGCTCGAGCTCTTTGTCCTGTTGCAGTAGCTCTATTGCAATAGTCTTGAATTAGGTTTTCTAGAATAATACCTACACATTAGGTAGGGAACATTAACTCCCGAAAGAGTCACATTAAAGTGGCTTAACCAAGCAAAAGTTTATTTCTTGTCTGCATAAATTCTCTTCCAATGGTAATTGCAGAACCCAAGCCCTTTCCACCATGTGCCTTCCAAGGTCACCATATTCATTTCTTCTACTCACATTTCCTTGGTTGGTGTCAAGTCATGGGGCCAAGTTTCTCTTCACAGGAGGCTGGGAAATGCAAACCAGACTACTCATGCATCTGCATTTTAAACAAGCGTCACATGTGTTTCTGATGCAGGGAATCCTTGGGCCACACTTTGGTTGTCCCTGTTTTCTAAGTGTGCTCCAGTTCTGATGTCCCATGAATCTATCATGTTGGGCAGAGAAGAAAGCAAACAGCTCCTACCAATATGGAAAGAGAAGTTGAACAAACAAAACCATAATTGATTTTCTGCCTTTCTTCTGAGTTTGGAAAACCATATCGACCTGTGCAGATCAGCTGATTGGATAGTCCGTGGCACCACAGTCATCTTGCTGCAAGTCCTCTGCTTCGGGAGCACGGGTCCCGGAGGGATGCCAGGCCCTTGGTTACTTCACGATGCCTCATTCCATGATGGGGACGAGAATGCAGAGCACAAGAAATGTAAATGCTTGTTTTCTTTAGCAGCTAACTATAGTGAACAGTTTATTATTTCATTTCTCTTTCAACTCATTGAAAACAAGGTTTTATTAAATTATTTTGCTTAGAATCACTGATCTGGGACCAGGACAATTCTGATAGCATCTGCTATTAAGAATTTTAGTTTTTTTTTTTTTTTTTTTTTTTAAAAGCCGAGGGCTAAGGTTTATTTTGGGCTAAGAATTAAGCTCTAAGCAGACATATAGGATGGGGAGGAGGAGGGAAAATAGCAGTGTGTGATCAGTGTGCCTTAATTCCATCCAAGGCGAGGAAGAAATGTTTGGATCTGCAGGAGATATGGTTTGAGTAAATTTGATTGTAAGAGAAAAAATTAGTTGTGAATACAGAGCCTTTGAATGACACTTCTTTGAGTTTCTAATTTCTTAGTAGCATCTGTTGCTAAGCTACTGGCAAATATGACACAGGCTGTTGGATGCTTTCTAGATTCAATATAGTTCTGACGTCAAACAATACCAGCTAACACTTGTAGAATACTTACTGTAACTGGCTTCTGTTTTATCTAATTTCTTCATCCTAACAACACCAGGAGTGGTGAGTACTCTTCTATCTGTGTTTTCCAATGAGGGAGACTGAGGCACAGAGTGGTCTAGTGACTACAAGGTGACATTGCAGAAGCACAAATAACCCGAGGCTTGGTTTCATCTCAGTCTGATCTGTTCTGCTTCAACCATTACATCCTTAACCAGTGGCTTGCGGAGAGAGCCTCCCTCCCTCTCTTTTTTTCACACATAGATTACATGGTTCAGAAGAAAGTGGTTCCATTTCCTCTCAGGACGATTCTGGTTTCTTGGTTAGGACTGAATGCTGCTAGCTTTTTGAGGATGTGGGTACAGTGGCTTCTGTTTTCTCTTGCCTTTGATGGTGTACTGCATGCTCAGATGGGACAGGGCGCTCGTACATGTTAGGGAGTGGTTATTTCTTCTAGGGATTTTTCCAAAGTATATGACTAGTCGGATGGATGTTAAGTAATGGAATGCCTGTCAGGCTTCTGTTATTCTTCTGTGGGGTCAAGGGAGGATGGTATTGTGCCAGCCCCTTTGTCCTGCCCACCTGCTTCTTGTGAGGTAATGCTGACAGAAAACTACTTGCTGTGGTGAGTAGCAAGTGGTTGTGTATCTCCACAGAGGGTCATGTGTCAGGGTCTTGGTCTCCAAGGCAGTGGTATTGGGAATTGGTGTGGAGCCTTTAAGAGGCAGGGCCTTGTTTCCCTCAGTGCTCACTAGAGAAACAGCTTGGATATACGATACGTATTCATATATATGGATTTGTAAGGTAGGCTTACGGTAGCCACCTGCAGAGTCAGGTGTGGAAGAATGCAAGAGGGCCGTCCGCTCACTGGAGAGCCGGAGGACCCAGTGAAAAGTCAGAGGCCTGGAGCTTACTGTAGAGTAAGCTCTGTGCAAGTCCGTATCGGGACTCTGAAGAGTCTGCCCTTGAAGCCAAGACTCGATGTCCAAGGTGAAGACAAAGACTAGGGCTGCTACGAAGAAGCAGAAGCCGGCCTTCCTTCTTCTTTCCCTTTTTATTCCACTCAGGCTACCAGTCTATAGGTTGGTGCCACTCACACCCAGAGTGGGTCTTCTGTCTTCAGTAAATCCCTTCAGCCACACCCAGAACCATGCTAAGTCAACCAGTTGGGAGTTTCTACCCAAGCTGACACAACAGTTAACTATCACAGGCCTTGTGCAAGGTGTTAGGCCAACTGGGGGCATGCCCTTGAAAAGGATTAATGTTTCTTGGGGGACTGTAGTCAGTTCTTACAAGAAGATTGCTATAAAATCTGGAGCCTGCCCCACCCAGCTCTTGGACTTCCTGTATTGAGATGTGATTGGTTTTCCATGTACACTTCTGCCATGATGTGCTGCTGTCCTCTACAAGGCCCTCACCAAGGTCCAAACCAGTGGGGCTATTCCGTTTTGCACCTTGAGCCACTAAAGTTATGAACTAGATAAATCTCTTCCTCCTTTTCTTCTTCTTCTTCTCCTTCTTGTTCTCCTTCTCCCTCTCTCTCTCCTCTTCTCCTCCTCCTCCATTTTTTCCTCCTCCTTCTTCTCCTTCCCTCTTCTCTTTCCCCTCCCCCTTCCCTCTCCCTCTCCTCCTCTCTCTGCTAGTGCTTGAACCCAGGGTTCTACCACTGAGTTATACCCTATCCCTATACTTCTGTTATTTATAAAGCTAACCTGACTCAGGTACTTCATTATACAGAAAACTAATACATTATTCTTGTCCAGTTCAATCACCGATCAGCATAACACTTTTTCCTGATGTGACATCAGGTGGGCACTGCCCATTGATTATAGTTAGCATCTTATTTGAAACTTAATTCTCATCTCTCACCTCACCTCCTTGTCTTTATTATCAAGTAAATAAATGATCGATTTAGATCAATTTTTCTCGACTGGGGCTGAAAATTTCCTCCTGGAGACAGACATTTGGCAATGCCTGGAGTTAGGATGGGGAGCAGCTGCTATCGGCATCCGGTGGGTAGAAGCCAGGGATGCTGGTAAATATCCTGCAATGCGTGGGGCATCCTTCCTTTCTTCATGACAATCAATTCAGTCCCACATAGTGCTGAGGCAGAGAAACTCTGATTTGATCTAGGGCTGGTTTACAGTTCTTTGGGAGTGAGAAGAAAGATGCAGATGAAGATTTGGGGGAGCGATTAAGATACCCAGAAGACAGAAAGAGGTTACGGTTTAACAGATGAGCTTCCACAGATCTAGTAAGTCTTTCCAGTGCCCTGTTTGGCAGGCACAGTGCAGAGTGTCAGCTCTTGGAGAAGATCACAGATGCGTAATTCCGTACATGAGATGCAGTCACATGGTCTCCTCTTGGACCCCTTGTTGACTACTTCTTCAGGGGCCTAAGGAAGAGTAACTGGTAAGGGTAGCCACTCCCTTCCTAAACTGTCACCTCCCAAAAGTTACCATTTGATTAAGAAAACAAGCTGAGATTTCAACGAAGGTCTCTCCATGTAACGTCCACTCTGAGCTAATGGAAGAAATCAGATTATCTAAAAATAATGAAATAATTAAATAAATTATGGAATTATCTATATAATTTAATTTTTTAGTGACATGGGAGCATCTTTAGGATACAGTATATAAAATAAATTAGATTAATATCCATGTATATAATATAATCTTAACTTTGGCATATTTATATCAAAAATAGATCAGAAAGCTTGTAAGTTTCAACAGTGGAGGACTAAGGACTGTTTTCTCTATATTTTCCTATAGTTTCCAAATTTTCTTTATCAGAGACAGGTTACTTTTGAGGTGAGAAAAGTGTAGATGTTTTTGACTGTCTTTTGGGGACAAGGGTCATTTGCTTACCAAGTGACCGCAGTATGTCAGGCACAGTGGTGGACAGGTGATTCAAGGACATTTGTGTATTCCGTGGTCCTCGGCTTTGGGGAGCCCTCACCAGGCACCTTCACCGAGCACGGGGAGCAGGGGTTTATGAAGTGAAAGGCCTAGCGACGCCTGTCCGGTGTTCCAGGGCTTCCTAGGCTGTGAGGAGGCACCGGCTGTCAGTCTCATCGTGTAACCTGTGGGAGATTTTGTGAAAAACATCATTCTTGCCCCACATGCAGCAGAAATGCGAGTGACCCCGGGCTCATATTACATTGGCCCTTTTTATGTGATAATCACGTTGATCAGTTTCTCTGAATTAAGATCTTGCTTGCACCAATTGACAAAGCATTTTGTGACCCTACGGGCACTTACTCTTAGAGGGAATTTGTATTTCTGGGTGCATAAAAGAGACTCTTTTTACTTAACTTTTTCTGTTCATTTGTTTGTTTTTTTCTTGTGGTGCTGGGGATTGAATCTAAGGGTTTGCACTTGCCAGGCAAGTGCTCTGTCACTGACCACCCAGCCCCAGCTTCAGCCTTAACCTATGGACACTCTGCCACTGAGCCACATTCCCAGCAACTCTTTTTTTTTTTTTTTTTAATATTAAGACAGGGTTTCACTAAACTCTAAGATGAAGAGACTTTTAAACACTAACGCAAATGAATTTGGGTGCTGGTTTTAAAGACGTGAGGGCTGTTTGAAGTCTGAAATTGCTGCTGTGGAGTATGGAGTCCTTTGTTCCTCTACAAACAGGTGCACCAGAGGGAAAGGGTGGTGTGGTGTGAACCTTGGGGATTGCTTTTAGTGCAGGAAGCTAAGAATCTACTTTTTACTAAAGGGCATCTGTTTTACCCAACTCTCACAAAGGAGGAAAGGTTTATTTGGCTCACAGTTCGTAGAGGTTTCAGTCCATATCGGCTGGCTGTGTGGCGGGCTGGTGTGGCAGAGGGGCATCGCGGAGGAGAAACAGCTCATGGCATGGTGGTGGTGGGAAGCAGAAAGTGATCAAGGGAGGGGGAGGGAGACTAACCCTTCCAGGCCATGCCCCCAGGGACCAGGCTTCCTCCAAACATCGCATTTAGCTAGAAACTCGGTGGATGACGAATATCATGCCCCATGATCCAGTCACCTCCCCAAACCCCCAACTGTGAGCACGTGAGGCTTTGGGGGGACCTTCAGATACAAACTGTGTTATGGCTTGTGTCTAGATGTCCCCCCAAAGCCTCATGCAGTTGTAGGTGGGGCTTTTTCAGAGGTGGCTGGATCTAGAGTGTGTGGTGCTGGAGTAATGGTATGTGATTATGGAATCAGTCCACTGATTGGCTTGGCACAGTTCTGACTAGGATTAAGGGTGTGAGTGCTACACCTACCCTAGGGCAGGCAGCCTGCATAAAATATAAGGGACAGAATGTGCTCTCACCTGCCTTCTTGCCACAGACTGTTTCTCCTCTGCGATGCCCCTCTGCCATGCCTCCCTGCCTCGGAGCCAGCCGACTATGGACTGAAACCTCCATAAACTGTGAGCCAGATAAACCTTTCCTCCTTTAACTTTAGGTGTTGGGTATTTTGTCTCAGCAATGAAAAAAGTAACTAAGACCGTAACAGCATCTATCTGGTCTGTTGAAGTTGATCTAAGCATGACCAGCTTATGCATTTATAGAAGATACATGCTGCCGGAGGCTTTTTCTTCTGGTATGGAGGACTGAACTCAAGGTCTTGTGCATGCTAAGCAGTGACTGACAATGCTTTATGCGCTTACTAAGTAATTGCAGATGGCCTGCCTTATACGATAGCTTGACATTAATGATTTTGGGACTTTACCATGGTGCAACACAGTGCAAATGCAGTAGAAATCTTACTTTGAACTGGAATCTTTTCCTGAGCTGGGCCAATCCTCTCTCGATGCTGAGCCTCGTGATCCCCAGAGAAAACTGGCCCTGTAGAGTGGGCTGTATTGCTGAGTGAGACGTTCAGGAGCTAGGTGTATTAAGTGCCTTTTTGACTTAGGATATTTTCAACTTACGATGGTTTTATCAGGATGTAACCTAGATCGCTGTAATTTGAGGGGCACCTGTATCGATCCAGTGGTTATTCATTGCGTGGTCACTTGTCTGGAAAGCTCCTTCCAGATCATGCTAGAGAGTCAGGAAGGCCAGGCTACTGATGCAGATGTCATGGCCATCCTTGCTGTCCCCCAGGGCCTGTCCACACACAGTAATGCTGCGTTTGAGAATGAGGAGACAGACTGGGCCAGGAGCTGTCACTGTGGGGACAGTACTGCTGGACCTCGCAGGGAGCTCACAGTCTTGGGAAGTGAGGAAACGTGACTTCATCGTAAAAGCATGCCTGATGATGTCTCCTAGTGTTGGAAAGACACCTTCTCATCCATGGTCCTCGCAGCGCTAGAGTGCGACGTCATAACATGGGACCACTGTCATAAAGAAACAAGTGCTCATGTTCAGTGGACTCTGCAGCATGCTCATGCGGCAAGGGGCTCTGCCACTTGCTTTAGCTTGCACTGCTTGCTGGGATGCAGCCTGCATTCCCTTTCCTGAGGCCTGGTGGTGAGGACCCTAGTGCAATGGGGGGCTCCTCATTTGTTTCCAGTCTGTAGGGGTCACTGTCCTGTGTTGTCTGTTGTCTGAGGTCTGAAAACCATTGCTTCAAATATTCCGTCCAGTCGTTTGTTTCCATGGGAGTACACATCTAGCTGTTTTTATTTCATCTTGGCTGGATATGGGAGATTTGTAATATATGAATAATAACATATATAATAATATATGAATTATAATATATAATAGATGAAAGCTGGGCATTCATCTTTCAGCTGCAAGAGAGAGTTTACAAGCGCACGCCTGTAATCCCAGCACTTGGGAGGCTGAGGCAGAAGGATCACCATGAGCTTTTGGCCAATCTGGGCTACATAGTGAGTTCAAGGCCAGCCTGAGCTACATAGTAAGATCCTGTCTCAAAACAAAACAAAACAAAACAAAACAAAACAAGATTTTTTTTTTTTTTGTGGGTACCGGGGGAACGACCTCAGGACCTCGCGCGCCAACAGGTGCCCGTGCCGCTGAGCGATATCACCGGCCCCTTTTTCGTATGTGGGATCCGGGAGTCGAACTCGGGCCGTCGCGCTTGCAAGGCAGGCGCTTACGCCGCTGAGCCATCTCACCGGCCCATCAAAACAAGATTTTAAGAAACAAGGATAGCAAGACCCTGTCTCAAAAAATCACCACCATCACCACCACCAAAAAGATTTTAAGAAAACAAAATGTTTGGACATCTAGAATTAATGAAGCTGCAGTTCCTGGTATACTCACATACATGTCATAGTGTATTCCTTGGCAATCTTTGATCAGTAAATCTCGTCTGTGTGTGCAGTCTGAGTTAAGATGTTTCAGAATACAAGTCAATTATCACCTTCATCTGAAAGCATAATTAAATCTCTCTTCTCAGCCATCAGGGGATCATTCCTTTTTTATTTGCTGCCTCTTCTTCATATGTTCTGAGAAATTGTTCTAAAAGAAAGGCTTGGTTTCCAGAGTTTGGTACGCATTACCCTGTCCTCTGACTACAAGAATGGACTGTAAAACATAACTGCAGCTGAGGTGTAAATCAGATTACTCAATTTATTTTCAGAGGTTGTGTTTGCAAGTCGTGAAACAGACATATTTGTCTTCATTCTCCTTAATATCCAGTGTGCTTGATCCAGTCACTTGAATGTTGTTAATTTGGGATAAAGGTGCATTTCAGAAGATTTGGGCTTTAAAGCACAAGGTAAATTTAGTTCCTACGCGAAGCCCCTAATGAGACCAATCACTATAAATGGCATTGTTTGTCTTGGTAAAGCTTTTTTAATTTTCCAAGGGCCAAGATCAAATCTAGGAGGACTTGCTGGACTCTTTCCATCTGCAGAGATCTGCCTCTCAAATTCTCCAGCACTTACTGCTTCAATTGCTTGTTTACCTACCTCATGTTGTTTTGGGATCTAGGTGTGACAGAATGAAAAGGGAAAATAGGTCTTTACTTCAGTGCTGGCTAAAGACGCACCACGTGAATGTTAGTTACGGGCTTCCCTTGTGTTTTTAGTGGCATCTGTATCAGTGAAGCAGCGAAAGTCTCCTCTGGCGCCTCTTTACCATTCATTCAACCCACGGAGTTGTTTTTCCAGCAGGTAGATCTGGTCATTATCGCTCCCCTGGTTCAGGAGTTACGAATATAGATTAAAATTTGATCTTTGAGATATGGCATTTCAGACCTTCCACAGTTACATAAGCCCCAAATTTCTTCCCAGTTCTATCTTCCACTGCACATTATTGGACAGATATCTTGGTGTTAGAGGGATGTGCCACTTATTTTAACACCTCTGTACTTGTTCCTGCTGTTTCCCTGGAAAATCTTTCTCCCTGTACCTTCCCCTTCCAGTGTTGGGACATCTTTCCATCCTTTTTTTTTTTTTGGGTGGGTACTGGGGGTCGACCTCAGGACCTCGCGCACCAGCAGGCGCCCGTGCCGCTGAGCGATATCACCGGCCCTTTTTTCGTATGTGGGTTCCGGGAGTCAAACTCGGGCCCTCGCGCTTGCCGGGCAGGCGCTTACGCCGCTGAGCCATCTCACCGCCCATCTTTCCATCCTTTATAAGTGGAACTGCTTGCTTTCCCGCCTGGAGTCTTAGGCTTTCTCACAGGTGGGCTGGGGGCGATGCCTGGGAAGGCAGTGATCACTGGTCCCAGGAGGGTAGTAATCTGCAAACCTGAAAGTTAGATGACCTAGGCCTTGCTACTAGGGCTGGTGCTGTCAACTCCCCATAATTGCGGAGGGAGAGGAGACAGAATAAAGGGTACAGAAGGGCATTTGGGGAAATGACCTGGCCTTTTCCCTTGCAGAAGTTGGGAGCCAAAGAACAGTTGTGTCTTCTCTGTCCTTTTGTCCTCCTATTACTTCTGGCCTGGAGCAACAGGGAAAGAACAATGATTCTGTATACTGTGAAGACCTTTTCACAGCAAGTAAAAAAAGGAGAATCTCAGATCTTTGACATTTTTGCCCCAAATTGATTAAGATTTCCAGTTTTCATGATGGCATGACCAAAGACAGAGCTAGAAGAAAATTGTGCTCCTAGCTCTCCATACAACCTTAGGTTGCATTCTAGCGATGTTAGCTGCATGCATAGGGAAGGATTTTGTTTATCTCAATAAGTAAAATATATTTAAAAAAAATCAATGATCTCTAACATTAGCCTTGAGCACCTGCTAAGTGTCAGGTACTGTTCTTAGGCCACAATGATGATGGCGCCATCTTTGGAAATCTCCGTCTAGCTCAGAGGCTCTTCCTCTGTGTTGTGCAGACAAAGTACATCCACATCGGCTGAGAAGTTGATAGAAAGGCACATTCCAGGGCCGCGGCCCAAAACCACTGAACCACCAACTCCAGGGGAGCCTAGCAACCTGAGTTTTTTCTTTGTTTTCTTCTTATTCAGTGGGCAACTTCAGTTTAACGAGCCCTCTTGCCGGAGACAGAGACACGTTCAGTGCATCTGGGAAGCGCTGCTGGATGTGTGTTGAGTGCGTCTTGGGGTGGTTGGGGAGACGACGTTGAAGAGAGTCGCAGGAGTCAGGTAGGACTTCAGGCCAAGTCGAGTGAAGTATTAAAGCGGTGAGTGGCTGTTCTCCTGCTGGATAAGGCAGGGAAGGAGCATTCCAGGCCAGGAGAACCACGCATGCGAAGGAAGAGGGCAGTCAAAGAGGGCACCTCTGGGCGTCACAATGGTTACTGCTGTCATTACGTCCTTATTATTACTATTATTCTGTATCAGGACCATCAGATGAGCTAAACTGGCAGGATGAGCGGCCAGATCATGCTGAGACTTTTTTTTCATATCAGAGATTCTGTCAAATAGATGCAAAAACACAGGGTCCTTTTTAAGTTAGAAAAAAAGTTACGATATATTCAAAATCTAAGCTGAGAGTAAATGAGAAAAAATAATTTAGAGTAATAATGTAGAATTTCTTACAAATTTATAATAATTCTTGAAAAAGTTTAATTCTCAAAGGAATTCTTTACGGAAAAATCTACAGAAAATTTAAAAACAGATTTTTTTGGGGGTGTTTTGAGATAGGGCCTTGCTATGTATAGGTAGCTCAGACTGGCCTTGAGTTCACTATGTAGCACAGACTGGCCTTGAATTTGAAGCAATCCTCCTGCCTCAGCCTCCCAAGTGCTGGGATTATAGGCCTACACCATCATGTCCAGCCGCGGGGAAAAAAAATAAATAAATAAAGAAACAAAGGCGAACGGGAAAAAAAAAAAAGAAACAAAGGCGAACATAGTTCAACCTGGATCGAGCTATTGTCAAGCCTTCAAATATCTTTTGATGTCACCTTTACTTTCTTTGACTGGATTTTGTTATTATATAGTATATGTTATACATGAATTTAAACTATAGCCTGATTTTGCCCCCATCTGATGGGTAAATGATTGCTTTGCAAATGTCCTTCGATAGTTTGTAAACATCCATTTTAACAAGTGCTTCCTATTTCGTGGAGTGCTGTGCAGGGCTTTAGTTCTCATCCGTGTGCGTGGTTATGCATTAGTTCAGGTTCATAAGGGACAAGGAAGAGGGATTTAGCCTGGGGATTGATTTGGCCCTGTGCAACTGTGGGGGCTGGGAGAAACCTGGAAGGTTGTTGCCTCTGCCTGTCGCTGGGTCAGGCATCAGGAAGACGAGCCGAGGGTGGAGGAGATGGCCAGGACCCTCTCCCGCTTCCTCCCTGGATGACCAGGGTGACGTGGCGAGGACCCCACCTTCACCCTTGCCCATGGGCTGCACAGGTACCTGGCTATGGGCCCCAGGCCCCAAGGCCCAGGCGCCCCCTGCACCCTGACTCCACCTGACCTGCTCCTCCACCTCTACTTTCACATCCTGGCCAATTCCCAAAGTGCCACCTTTCACCCTGCGTTCCTGGAGGGGAAATTCTGGACACTGTTGGTCCCTGTTCAGCTACAGTGACTTGAGACAGCCCCAAGCCCCAGAGCATTTCTAATTTGTATTTTCTTGTTAGGAAATGCTGCAGTGGATATCTTAATCTCCCTGTGGATCTTTTTCTAAATTTTGGGTCATTTTGTTAAGACGGATTCTCAGAAGAGGAATTACGAGATGTGTGAGGTAAGTAAAAAATGCATTTAATACCCTGACAAACCCGTGGTAAAGTTGAAAACTTTTAAGTTGAACCATTGTAAATCTATATGATCCTCGATTTATGGTAGGGTTGAGTTTGGGTAAATCCATTGTTAGTTCGAAAAACTGTTTCTGGGCCATCTGTTTTGGGCCAAAGGGTCTGAATCTTTTAAGGTCTTTACAGGTTTCTACTTTACTTTTCATAAAAATAGTTTTGGGCCGGTGAGATAGCTCAGTGGCATAAGCGCCTGCCTGGCAAGCACGAGGTCCTGAGTTCAAATCCCAGTACCCACATACGAAAAAAGGGCCGTTGATATCGCTCAGCGGCACGGGCGCCTGCTGGCGTGCGAGGTCCTGAGTTTGACCCCCGGTACCCACAAAAAAAAAAAAAAAGTTTGTATGAGTTAAGCCATCAAAGCATCATAGCTTGCAAAGTCTTATCTTACTGCACTGCGGTTGGTACTGGGCAGTGAGTTCTTTCTCCTTTCTCATCTGAAGTTGCTGTTTGAATTATTTCTGTCCTTTAAGGTGAAGGTGTTTTTGTGTGTGTGTGTGTGTGTGTGTGTGTGTCTATTTAACTGACTTTGCAAGAAGTAAAGACTAATGGAAACCATGTTCTTTGAACCTTGGGAAAATCACTTATTAGATTTCTTGAGTAATAGGTAATTTACCCTCTTATTGTGGAAACTTGCCTATCAGAATAGCAATAAAATAAGAGGGCCAATTAGTTGACATATGTATAGGATAGGTATTAGCAACTGCTGTGAAAGTTAGAAGTTTATTTGGTACAAATCCTTCAGCTTCTATAGAGGAATTGGGGATAGCTTTTGATTGGAAGGAGCCAATTATTTGCTTTCTTTTTTTAAAAATTGGGGTGGGGTGTGGCAAGAAGAATGCTTTTAATTTTAATTGATGCCCTCTAATAATCCTAAAAACCTGGTGTGTGTTTTAGTTTCTTTTAGGTGCTTATTTTGTCCTCTGTTAATTGCAGGCTTTGGGCCTTATACACCCTTTTTCTTTTGGTTCTGATGACTTTTTTCTAGTTAATTTTTATTAGAAACTGGCATGAAAACCAAAACTTCATGAAAACCAATGCTAAGAAACCATATTGTCATGAGTGTGCAATGCAGTCCGTTTGGGCACCGTCTCTGGTGGGTTTGGACAGTAAGATTTACCAAAGGACTTGCACAGGTCACGCACAGGTGTTAGATCAAACTCCACTGACTTCTGAGTTTTAAACTGTATTCGATATTCCCCTTAGAAGCTGACCACAATCAGGCATCCAACACACTGACCCAGTATTAAGATAAATCAAGCTTACATTTTATTTTCATAAAACCACAAAATCCCAAGATGTAGGTTTTCTAAGTCAGCCTAAAATGAGCTGAAAATTATTGGCTTTGATTGTGTGCTTAGTTCACATGGAAAAAGAGAATGATTCCAGGGCATCGCAGGCCTGCAAAGACACAGGCCTTCGGGAAAGGAGCGTGGCTTGGCGTTGTCTCCTTCTTGGTTCCTCAGAATGGCATAGCATGGTCTCTGTACAGCATCACACAGAAACTTGTGAGAAATGCGGCATCTTGGGCCTTCCCAGACCAAACTAAACCAGAATCTGCACGCTCACAGGACGTCTGGTTGCCTCTTCTGCTCCCTTAGTCTGCAAGGTTGTGTGGCCCCCTCTGCATGTGGCAGCAGGTATCTTTTGCAGCCCCCACTTACTTCCTGATAGGGCTTTGTTTTGGGAAGACCCAGGTCTGTGGAATGGCCCCATTTAATTGATCTGTGTACCTATTGGTCCTCTGAGGTTTGTTAAAATTCTTCATATTCCTTAGCTGCACTGGCTTGGGGCTCTTGGACTTCTCCGTGGTGAAGTTTGCCTGAGCAGAGCCTTCGTTCCCTATTAGCTCTGCATTCCCTGGGTGCGGGAGGGCCACCATGGGAGGGCGTTCGGATGGGGGTGAAGGGACTTGGGTCTGGATCTTACCAAAAAATGTAGTTTTAATTACAGTAAAACACACCACATGACAGTCACCTCTGACCCGTCTTTCAGTGTGTAGTTTAGTAGTGCTAAGTACGTTCACAGTCAGTCTCCATGATGTTTGACATCTTGCAAAACTGAAACTGTCTATTAAATAACAACTCCTCCCCCCAGCCTCTGACTCCACTGTCCCTTTCTGTCCCTATGAACTTGACTACTTCAGAAACTGCTTAAGTGGATTCTCACAGGATTTCTCTTTATGTGACTGGCTCATTTCACTTAGCGCAATGTTCTCAAGTTCATCCATGTGTTGTAATTTCCTTTCTTTTTAAGGTTGAGTAGCATTCTAATGAATGTGGACACCACATTTTGTTTACTGATGGATCCTTGGTGGCTTTTATAAATCTGTCCTCTGGCTATGCGAATAATGCTGCTGTGATTGATTTGTTTGAGTTTATTTGTTAAACTGCCACAAACTGTGAGATTTTAGACCAGTCACTGAATTTCTGGGTCTTTGTTTCCATTTTTTAAAAAATAGTATTTAAAATAAGAAGCTTAGACCAGATACTCTGAAACATTTAATCTCTGCTTATAGGATTCTAAATAAAACCAAATCTGCATTCACTGAAAAATCAAAGAAAGCCTGGAGTGGTGGCACATGCACTCAGGAGCCTGTGGCAGGAGGATTCTCTACAAGTTTAAGGCCAGCCTGGGCTACAGAGTGAGTTCAAGGCCAGCCTGAACTGCACAGCAAAACCCTGTCTCAAAAAAAAGACAAAAAAAAAAAAAGAATAAGTTGGGTATGATGCCTCACTCCTATAATTGCAGCACTCTGGAAGGCTGAAGTAGGAGGAGGATTGCAAATTTAGTAAGTTTGAGCCCAGGTTGGGCAGTTTAGTGACTTAGTGAGACCCTGTCTTGAAAACCAAAACCAACACCAACACCAACACCAACACCAACACTAAAACCCAGCGCTGTGGATGTAGCTTAGTCAAAGGCACTGGGTTTGATCCTTAGTATCCCCTGCTTCCCCTGCAAAATTCATCTGTCTTCTAAAAGATTACCTTGTTTTCTCCCAATTTCCCTCCCTCCTTCCCTTCCTTCCTTCTTTCCTTCTTCCACCCTCCCCCATCAAACCCAGTGCCTTGCACATGCTAGGCAAGGGCTGTACCACTGAGCCACACCCCTGGATCCTATTTACCTTTCTTGAGCACATGTAATTTTTGAATCTCTGTAGCAGTGGAACTTTTACAGGTTAACAGCTTTTTTGGTATATAATTTACATACCAGGCAATTTACACACTTAAAGTGGTTTTTAATATATTTTCAGGGTTATAACAACATCACCTGTGGTAATTAGCTTTCTGTCACTCACTATAAGAAAATGCATGAGAAAAGCAACTTGTACGGAGAAAAGGTTTATTTTGGCTTACAGTTTTGAAGGTTTCAGTCCATGGTTAATTGCTTTGGGCCTGAGGTGGCACAGTATATCATGGCAGAGAGCACATGGCAGGGGTGGCCTGGTCACCTCATGACAGCAGGAAGCAGAGAGTGACAGGAAGGGACTGGGTCCTTCAGTCCACTTCACGGCCAGGCCCCAAAGACCTAAAGACCTCCCAAGAGATCCTGTCTCTTAAAAGTTCTCCCATCTCCCAGTGATACCAAGCTAAAGACCAAGCCTTTAATATGTGGGCAACTGGGGACATTCAAGATCCAAGGCATAGCATGACTCTAATCCATTTCAGAACATTTTCTTACCCCAGAGAACCTATATCCATCAGTAATCACTCCTCATTTCCTTACAAACTCCCCTTTCTACACTTGCAGTCTAAATGATTACTAATCTACTTTTTGTCTTTGTGGATTTGCCTCTTCTGGACGTTTCATAGACCTGGGATCATAAAATGCATGGTCTTTGTGACTGGCTTCTTTCACTTAGTATCATGTTTTCAAGGTTCTCTTATAGCTTTCCTCGTTGTGAACTGATCTCACTTGTGAGAGATTTGTTTATGACCGTGAACTAGTCATAGGGTGGGGCGAGAGGTGCAGGGCTCAATGTCAGACACCCACTGGCTTCAAAGAACTCACAGTCGGGTGGGGAAGATGGGCATTAGGTGGATTATTGCACCAGTAGTCAACACAATTGTTCTGATTTCTGTAAAGGAGAAATCCTGGATACCCTGGGAATGCATCACAGGAAGAAGAGAAGGGAGGCTGCTCTGACTTTGATTTTACATCTTCAAGACTGTGCTGTCCACAGATCTCTTACGAGGAAGGCCCTTTAGTCAGTGTTTGTTAAGTAACTATCCGATAGCATTGATGCAGTAAAGAGAAAAGGAAGCTGTCCCCAAGGAGCTCACCCTGCTGAGAGTCAGGGTCACCTTGGCCAAAGCTGGTCCTGAGTGATAGAGGAGCATGGGTGATTCTTCCTGAAGCACACAGAGTCGGCTTCCGGGAGATATGATGCCTAATTTTGATTTTGAAAGATGCGTGAAATTTCTTTAGGAAGCCAGCATGTGTGTGGGGGAAAAGGAACTTCTGAGTTCAGATTATGAGCGAAGGTTTGAATATACTCAGTGGACTCATGGGAATGGGACATCAAAGAGCTGAGTGACCACATAATGGGGAATAGCAACAGAAAGGAGGCTGGAAGGGTGGGCAGCTTCTAGTTTCTCAAGTGTCTTTAAGTATTGGTAGAAACTTTACCTGTAGATCTCAGATTTTCAGCCTTTCATTCTGAGTACCCTATTCCCACCTGAAGAAGTCGGCGAGACTCCCCTCCTAACCATGGTTCACTGTGAGTGGGAGTATAGGTGGCTTGCCCCTCTAGACACTACTCTAGAAGGCACCAGAATCTTTTGGAAGGGGCCCTCCCCACGTATCAACGCTGAAGGGGTGAGAGCCTTTTTAAACAGGAGGGTGATGTAGTCACTACATGTTAGGCAGTTCTTTCACATTCACTGCAACTTAGGAAAACATGAAGTTGGGAGGTGGGCAGGAAGAAACTGAATAGAAATCATAGCTCCAGGAGTAAAGCTTTTTAGGCTCATGCTTATGAAGAGAGAAGGATGCTATGAACTCTCTTTTACGGTATTATCTGTCATTCTATTTTGCCTGGTAGATAGATATGAGACCATCAGACCCCAGAGCTTCAGGGCCTGTTTCATCATATATTAGACACCTTGATACCAGGATTTTACAAGTTGGCCAAAAATGTGGCATGGAAGGACCAGCCAGTACCATTTCCTGGCAATCTGATTATAATATGTATTTTATTGTATATATGTATGGCAACATGATGTTTTGATATACACAGGCATAGTGAAATGATTACTATTGTTATTTCAAACAAGCTAACATAGCATTCACATAGTTATCTTTTTTTGTGTAAGTGAGAAGAAAATTGTGTTTTTTTTTTTTTTGTGGGTACCGGGGGGTCGACCTCAGGACCTCGCGTGCCAGCAGGCACCCTTGCCGCTGAGCGATATCACCGGCCCCTTTTTCGTATGTGGGTTCCGGGAGTTGAACTCGGGCCCTCGCGCTTGCAAGGCAGGTGCTTACGCCGCTGAGCCATCTCACTGGCCCGAAATTGTGTTTTGATGGAGCCTACCCGGAGAATCTGTATATTCGTGTCTGTTATCCACTTAACATTGTATCTGTCCGTTTGTGTGCCTTTAGTTCTAGTCCTTGGGCATTTAAAGGTCAATATGTTCCCACCTTCACAGAACTAACAGTGTCATCACACTGATGGCACAGAGTTAGAGACTTACAGCTCAGATGTTCATATTGGTATTGATAATTGAAGTTGCTTTCCTTGCTCCTATGTGAGACCCACTGAAGAGGATATTTCTGTGAATCCTTGTTCACACATAGTGATTCCTTCAGAATTTCTGAAGATCCCCAAAGGCTTATCTCAGATACAGCTGAATTTGATTATGCTTAGTCACACCACAGGGAGCATCTGCCTTATCCTTCCTTTGTGGTCATGGGACCCCAACATGAGCCCTAGTGCCCCATGGAGCCTGCTCCAAGGGCTTCCTTCAAGTTTATGAGGAGAAGACCCAAGTCCTGGCCAAGGGCCGTACCACACGTGGAAGGGCTGGAGAGTGGCTCTGCGTTACACCTGAGATGTGATCACCTGGGAACTGAAGTGAAAGTTTGGATCCTTTGTTCTGGCCAAGGCTCCTAAAAAACCCTCCCCATCACATTATTCTGTCATGGTGCCCTTTTATCTAGAACTTTATGACCTGCTGTTGGCATTTGAGGCCAGCCTGACTGTAGAATCTAGCTCCTAACTCTTACGCTGTTGTGTCAGAATATCAGCACTGTGGCCTTGTTTCCCTTTTCCACTGGTGCATCCCTAGTGCCATCAGTCCTTCCTAGGCTCCCAGGAGATGGTCAGCGAATGAGCTAATGAATGAGAGGTTGGGAGATTTCCTTGAGAGGATGTGGCCTGGGCTGAGGAGTGCAGGAGTAGCAGGCAAAGGTGGGATGTAGTGGATTCAAGGGCAGGACATTCCTGACAGCAGTCATGGATGGTGAACTCAAGTACAAAGGGGTCACGTGCTTTGAGCCTGCTGGACAAGGAGATAGATGAGCGTCACCAAAGAGGATGTTTCTGTGATGTGTGTGTGTTGAACACCCAATGAAGCTCTTGTAGGTATGATCAAGAGGCCAGCACCACCAGAATCTGGGGGTGGTACTTGTTCAAATGACCACATGTTGCATCAGGATTTGCGATGGGGGACCTAGGAATCTTGATTCTGCTGTTCTTGCCAGACACTGCTTATGTACATGGATGCTTACGATCCACTGCCCTGAGAAACAAGAGAGCTGCTACTACAATCTTAAAATTAGAGTCATCTTTCATCTTTGCTGTATAGCCATAAAGCCTGAGATAGGGCTGACAAATATTGTGTGTCCTTAATACACTCTCCTCCTGCGAATCCTCCTCCGTGTGTTCATCTTGTCATTATGAAACAACAGCCAAACAAAGTCCAGCACTTGTTTCAACGAACTCTAAATTGCTGCATCATTTTGGATCATCTTGCATGCCTGTCTGAGAGGTTTCATTGAATTTACTTCCTGCTACCCTCTTTAGGGGAACTAGTTGATAAGGCTGGGATTCTGAAAACTTCTGCATTTTCCTTAAGAAGCCTCGCGGGAATGGTCAGCTGATTCTTCCCGTTCCCGGAGCATCTTGGAGCTGGCCCTGGAGGAGGTATAGAAGGCTGGGCCATAGGTGTTTTCTTGCTTTCAAGGCTTGTTTTGTCTTCTGGGACCAGGTCAGGAACTCATTTCTAATCTACATTGCTCAGGTTTGCCAGATCCTCAGGTAGCCCAGACTGTCCAGAGAGATAGTTTTCCTAATGTCAACTTTTGTTTTTTAATTGTACGATAGTTTCTTATAACGATATAACATACTTCACTGAATTGTCTCTTTGTTTTTGTTTTGCTACTTGCAGGGCCTGTGAACTTCCTTTTATGTAAAACCTTGCACTTTTATGGTATCCTTAGACTAAGATTTTTAGGTACAGATTTACTGGGTTAAGGGTATAAATTTTTAAATGCTTCTAAGTGCACGTTATTGCTGAACTAGTGTGCAGAAAGCGATTTAAGTGCTGTCCTGTCCGTGTCTGAATGTGCTGGTCCTAACCGTTCTCTTCCCAATTGTGCAGAGGTTGGCAAGGATTACGATCTTGGGGAGGTGACATTGAACCCGAGGTGAGTCCTCTGTTCTTTGAATGCAAGCTTAAAACAATAGGTGAATTTACAGGATGTGTCACCATCCTGTTCTTATCACTCTATAGTTTAACGAAGATGCATCTATTGCTTTTGGTACCAGTGAATTTTTTTATTATTTTACTTTAAATGAATTGATAAGCAGGTTAAGGGGATTAGCAGTAATGATCCCAAGAATAACTCTCCCTCTCGAGCACTGCTCTTGTGCTAAGAGTCTTCGCCATAGGAAGATCTGTGGAGTCCCCATTTTAGAGGAGGGCAGAGGAGGCGGGAGGGGTTTGGTTTCAAGGTCTCAGACATGGTCGAGGCTCAGCTGATTCCAAAGCTGATGCTCCTCCAGGATGCCGAGGGGCGCTGACCAGTCCTTGCGTCCCCAGCCACAGGTAGGGGAGACCGCGAGAAGTGGAGAGAGTAATTTGTGCACAGGTTCAGCCCGGGATTACTGCGACAGGCCACTTAGTGGGGGGCTGGGCTTCAAAGCCTGCTGAATGTGTGACCTTGACTCTGCCTTCTTCCCTCCAGCTGCAGTAAAAGGAGGGATGGTTCTAAGAGGCCTCGCCACCTGCTGTCTCCAAAGGGCCACTCTTGGAGTCTGGGCTCTGTGCAGAGTCGGAGCTGTGGGTGTGTGACGGGCACCTCTCTTCCCGGCAGTGTGTGTTTGTCCCTGTGTTTCCAGGGGAGCTCCCAACAGAAGGCTGTGTCTCAGTTTCCTTTTCATTTGGGGTGACCCTCTCTCTGCGTTTAAAGCTGCGCCATGCTTAGTGTACGTTCCTGAAGTAGCTTCTGTGGAGCTGGCCTGAAAAGCTGCAGAGAGCTCCCTTTTCCTCTCGGGTCACACACTGTCCCTTGCCAGAGTGGCTGCTCTGCTTGTACCCGCAGCTGCTGGGCTGGCAGAGGATGTATGTTCTTGGGTCACTTCCCAGATCTGCATTGGGAGCTGGTCACAGACCCTTGCTGAGGATGGCACCGTTTGTCCCCATTTGGATATCACGGCACCACCTTCCCTGGGTTATTGTCTCGCCTCCAAATCCATCCCTTTGCTTTCCTTGTGCCCTCCTCCCATACGGTCCCCAAACAGTAGCCAGATGGTGTCACTCTGCTCAGTACTACACTGTGCTTTTCAGACACTCAGCACTCCCAGTGGTCTGGGGCCCCTTCTTCTCATGTTTGCCCCTTGCTCACTCCACTTGGGCTGGGGCTCAGACACCCGAGGCCAAGGCCGTCTCAGAGCCCTCTCTCTGCTGCCCCAGTCCCTGTTAAAGTCCCTGTTAAAGCTTTCCAGTCCCGACTTGGGCAACTCAGCTGCAGAGCAGGATCGTTGCTTGGGTCCCATTAGATAATCATCAGATTCACCTTGGAGGCCACCACAAGGGGGTCTTGAAATAGCTTAAGGACTTGCCCACATTGCAGTAGTGTCAGGAGGTCCTCACAGGTCAAGCCACGAGACCTAGAAGGATGTGAATGAAGCCCGATTGTAGAATTTAAGTCTGTAATTAGCCATGACTGTGGTGAGCCATGTATATCAAACAAATGCGTAATTTATCTTAGTTTTATGGAAAATATTTAGATCTTACACACCAAGAGAAGCTTGACGCTCTTCAGTTCATGGGTCTCATTTTCAGATATAGCAGGAATCTTTCCCTAGGAATCCCAGGCGCAGGTTGACAGCTGTGATACTGACTTTCATGTGCTCCAAGCATTGGTTTTGCCTGGGGTCTGAGCAGGTTCCATTGTAGTTACGGGTGCATTTTGATGCCCTCTTCTCTTAGTGTCCTAATTACATTTCCTCCTCTCCAACCTGTGTACGTGTTCTCTGGTTATCAACAGTGTGGGGAGCAGTGGTGCTGGGGCGTTGTGATGATCACTGCCTCTGAGGGACTTGGAGTTCGCTGGAGAGGGTAGATAGGATCACCAAGAACTAAAATTTCCTGTGCGTCGAAGTGTGAAGAGTGAATGACAGCCCTGGGCAAGGTGATGACTTTTGTGTAGGGACTACATTTCGCTTTGAGGAATGCACAGCACTTGAAGTGGCTTCTCCAGGGGAAGGAGAAGGTGAGCAGCAGCTGAGGGGCTGAGGTGGGGGAGGTGTGAGGGAGATGGCAGAATGCGAAGCTGCATCGCTGGAGAGGAAGAGTTGTCCTGTGAGGAATTCTGGGGAGACAAAAGAAAAAATCTGGTTGTGATTGACACCAAGGTGCTTGAATTTTACTAGCGGAAAATGAAAACCCACCGAAAGTCTTTGATTGAGGAAGAGTGACATCTGCCAGCTGTCATGTATAGAAATCCCTTGGTAACCTTTGGGAGGGCCGGTGGGTTGGAGGACAGAGACCCTGGGAAGAGCCTGTGGCCACAGATCAGGTTAGAGCTGCGCCTGACCTGGCTGGTGTCCAGACCTGGAAGAGACCGTACGAAGAAGGTGTTCTGGTGGGTCATGGCCAAAAGTGAACAAGAGGCCTACTTTTCTCTCACATCACTCAAGGGTTCAAATGCCCAAATTCCTTTCCTGAGCCAATAAAATGGAATCATAGTCCCCCAGGAAGAAAGCCATGCAGAGAAAAGGGGGTAGAAGCTGGGAATGTTAAACCCAGAAAGAGCAGTTCTGTCATTTTACCACATTAATGGAGGAGTAGAGGAGCAGAGGAAAATCTTGGTGACAGGGTAAAGCAACCTGGTAGAAACAGTGCATTGCATTTCAGTGGCATTGAGGGGCATCAGTTTCTTGCATCAGTAATTTTTTTTTTTTAATGTGGGTACCGGGAGTTGACCTCAGGACCTCGCGCTTGCCAGGCAGGTGCTTATGCCGCTGAGCTATCTTACCGGCCCTTTTGCATCAGTAATTGATCATCCATGTCCCTGCTTCCTGGGTTGGAAACGGGAGGGAAGAGGGGTGTACAGTGTAAATTTTTACACATGGGTACGTTGGAATTCGAAAATCTTTTGAATAGCTTTGATTTCCAAAAGTGATTTGTTATAACTCAGTGGGTTTGCTCAGATGGTAGTTTTCATCTCTGGAAGAAACTCATGCTTCATTGGCAGTCCCAAATATTATTATATTGTTAGGATAATCAGTAATCTTGTAAATTCTGGCCCCTTTTCTAAGAATTCCTGACTGTGTGCTAAGTACTTTGTAAAGATGTCTGAGGTGGGATGCTGTTTTCTCTCACTCTTTGAGAATGAAGGATAGGAAGAGGCTTTAGAACAGAGGCTCTCCTATTTGTGTGAAATGGGGTGCTCATTTTGCCCGAGCTTTGGCTTCACAGGTGGAAGGAGACTTGCAAAGGTAGGAGAGTCACGGGACATTCCCATCTCTTGGGAATACACCCTTTCTAGTGCCTTCCTGCCTTCCTGTGGCCATCTGTGGCTGCACAGGACTTTCTCAGAGACTATTCGCAGAAACGTTCCCCAGAGCTATTGTAAATCGGTGGTGGCTTCCTCCTCCTCCGTGGACGGAGTGTCTGCTTATGCATTCTGGGACTCTCTTAGCTCGGTTGATGTATTTGTTTGGACATGACCTTTCCTGGTTCCTTTTCCCTGGGTTTTTGCCTGCTGAGGAAATGATCCTCAGATCCCCTCCATCTGCACTGGTGGCAACAGAAGAGAGGTTTTCTCTTTTCTATGGTCCAGGTCCAACTGCCCAGACACCTGTCCCGCAGAGGCTCATATTGTTCTGGTTGGTGTCATTTCCTGATGAAGAGATTTTTTTTATATTCTAGTTCTGGAAGTCATCAAGTTGGATGTGAGACAGGGAGGAGGCAATAGAGGGTCCTCGGCTGACCCGGGATGCTTTTATTGATTGTTCGCTGGGCACATAGGAAGGGCTGTTTCTCCCGCCTCCATCCACCCCTGCCCTAGCACTGGCCTGTTAGTAAGCTTTCCTTGTTTGTGGTTGATTCTTCTGAGAGCTTTGCATATCCTTTGGGATTCTTTGCTGTTAGGTTAGAGAAGAAAAAGGGTAGCTTTTCTTTTAAGTCCGATGAAAACCATCTGCACAAGACGTGTATACATGTGCTGTATATTTAGGTTTTTCTTATGGACACTTGACTGCTCCCCCGTGGTTAAGGAAATCCATGTGAGGATGGGAATCTTTACACTGGGGTCCTTGTGTGGTATGTCCTGATGTTACAAAGGAAATGAGTTTTGGCCATCTTGGGGGCTTGTCAGAAGTTTTTCTCTCCAGCTCTGGAGTTTTCTATCTTGTGCTTTCAGAATGGGAGAATCCATAGGCTCTGGGGAGACCCATGGATGTGGGGTGAGTGCAGAGCTGAGGAGCCAGATCATAACTCTTCCTCTAGGCCTTTGCCATCTGTCGGTTTTCATGTCTGCGTCACCATGAACTTGGGAGAATTCTCCCTGAGCGCCGCTTGCAGATGTTGAACTTGGGCAGCGGACGTCACCCTCCACGGGGCTGTAGGGGAGCCCGGCTGAGTCACACTCACCACTGTGGAGCTGAATCTCCCACTCATTTCCAGGTGGGGTCCCCATGGATGGAGACGGCGCCTGGCTGTCTGTGTGTTTATTCTTTGCCTGGAGCTTCCCTGACACTGGGCCTGAGCTGGTATTGAGTCAGAGTGTAAATTCGGTAGAGGGGACTGGCCAGCACTGGACAAATTTCACCCAGTTGTTGATCAAGTGGCATGATAATCAGTTTTACACTGGGGAGACCTCCTCACCCAGAAATACAAGTCTCCGGGAAAGACATTTTATTGTGTGATCGTCTTGTCTCTTTAAAAGAGGAGGCGAAACACTTTCTGGTGCTGCCCAACCCGTTGCAAACAGAGTGGCCTTGCTTGTCAACCAACCATGGATGGAAACCAACTGATTCAAGTGACTGTGTATTAAAAAAAATTGAGCTGGGCATGGCGGCGCTCATCTGTACTCCCAGCACTCCCAACTCCAAGCACATTGAAATGCTATCCTTTGGCATTTATCTTTCTTTTTTTTTTTTGTGTGTGTGGGTACCGGGGGTCGACCTCAGGACCTCACGCACCAGGAGGTGCCCGTGTTGCTGAGCGATATCACCGGCCCTTTTTTCGTATGTGGGTTCCGGGAGTCGAACTCAGGACCTCGTGCTTGCCAGGCAGGTGCTTATGCCGCTGAGCCATCTCACTGGCCCCAGCATTTATCTTTCTGATGATTTTTTTTCTTTTAAAAACCTTTTTATTTTTATTAGCACATTGTTGTAGTACATGACGATTACATTCATTGTGGAGAGTTGGTACAGCTACTTAACACCTCCTAATTCTTTTATGTTCCCTTCCCCTCCCTACTGTCTCTCCTCCCTCCATCGCTTCTGATCATCTTGGATCCTAACCAATCTTCCCTGGTGTTTACATTCATCTTAACTTTACATTGTCCACGGGTTTGACAAACTGAATCAAGGTCTTCCTTCTTTGGTGATTTATGTGTTAATGTAGTCTGCAGCTAAGTTCTGTTTTCCCAACACTGTAGATTGGATCCCTGCCCCTAGCCAGCCACTTAAGAAATATTTAAATTTAGCCTGGCATGGTGGTTCACACCTGTAATCCCCACACTCTGGGAGGCTGAGGCAGGAGGATCGCAAGTTTGAGCTCGGTCTGGGCAACATTGCAACTTAGGGAGATCCTATCTCAAAACTAAAAACTAAAAAAAGGGCTGAGGATGTAGCTCAGTGTTCAGTCCCCACAACTGCCCCCACCAGTACTGAACACGTACTTTTTTTTTTTTTTTTGTGGGTACCGGGGGGTCGATCTCAGGACCTCGCACGCCTGCAGGCGCCCGTGCCGCTGAGCAGTATCACCGGCCTTTTTTTCTTATGTGGGATCCGGGAGTCGAACTCGGGCCCTCGCGCTTGCCAGACAGGCGCTTATGCCGCTGAGCAATCTCACTGACCCACACGTACGATTTCTTTTCCTTGTCAATATTTATTTAAACAGTGTAGATACGATAGCTAGTTTCATAGCATTTGCATTGTGTTAGGTATCGTAAGTAATCTAGAGATTATTAACACATACAGGAGGATGTGTAGGTTACATGTAAATCCTACCTCATTTATAAAAGGGACCTGGGTACTTATGGGCGCTGTGAGGAGAGACAGACACCGAGGCAAGACTGTGCTCACACTCGATGCCTAGTGGCTGGCAGCCTGTGTCCTGCAGCCCAAATCTGGCCTGTCACCTGTTTGTGTAAATAAAGTTTACTGGACTACGGCCACAGTCATCCATTTATTTCCCAAGTTGTATTTGCTCATCAGTGAAAGGCCTTCAACATTTGAAAGATTTTCTCTCTGGCCTCTTACAGAAGTTGCCTTTCTAGCAACTTGCATTCAGACATTGAAGCCTAGGACATCTGCTTTATTTAAAATCTCTAGTTTTTAATATTTATTGCTTTTTATTATTATTAAAAATTCGACCCACAGCCCCCCTCCCCCCACACTCCTCTAGGTCCTTGGGTTATTTCAGGCATCTCATTTTTGGTGGGGTCCGATCTTCCTTTGAGGACGTTTGGGGTGATGAGGTGTGGGGCCTGGTATGATAGAGAGTCGCCACCAGTATGGGAGGAGAGGCAGAGAAGTTCTGCGGGACAGCCTACCCTAAGTGCCAGGGACATGCTCCCTCTGAGAACCACTTAACCTTGTTTTTGTTTTTGCCCATAGCTTAAAGTTTCCAGGGCATCTTTGTAATATCTTCCAGTAATAGGATGGCCCCTGATGCTTCACGCTCCAGTTAGTTTCATGTTTTTGTGGGACCTATTTTAGTTGCCCTCAGACACAGGAAACCATCAAGCCATTTATCTGCCTGCTAGTGACGTGGGGAACACACTTTGCCTTTTCTCTTTCCGTCCTTCTAACACACACAGCCATGAACACACACTCACACACACATTCCTTCCTGCATCCTCAGTGCTGCCCTCCTTCCATCCCCCCTAAGGTCCACTTTAGTGGATTCCCAGGGCCGGATGTTCTTTCATTTCCCTGGCTGCCTAGCATTGCACTGAAGAAAACTTGGATCTTCCTGTCCCTCTCGTAGGAGTCAGCATCCTTTGTAAATCCTGCTTAAAACAAAACACAAAAACAAAAGTCTCCTTAAGTTTTTGCCCCTTTACCTGGTGCTCTGTGCCTCTGGGACCAGGCTTGGAGCTTTTAGCCCAAGGAAGCCAGCTGGACCTGCCCACCAAAGACCATGGCCTGGTGAGGGGTAGCAGCTTCTTACAGCCCAGAGAGTTGCAGGTCCCCTAACTATAGATGGGCAGGGCTGTGGCTGAGGGAGGGAGGATGGCCAGCACAGGTCCCCAGGGAAGTGGGGCTCAGACAGGTGTGGCAAGGGCCTGTGGGTGGAGCAGAGTGGAAAGCCGATGTGTGGGGCACCCATGTAGCATGAAATCAGGGTTCACAGTCACATGGACCCTGGCCCGTGAACCTTTTAATGAAGGTTCCTACTATAATGGTATTGCTCAACGACATTTTTGCTAAACTAGCTTAACCCTTTCTAGAACCTAGAAATTGCGTTCAGACATTGAAGCCTAGGACATCTGCTTTATTTAAAATCTCTAGTTTTTAATATTTATTGGGGAGCAATAACGGGTGTATGAGGCAAACCACAAGACAATTCCATCTTGAGACTTTCAGAGAGATGCAAGAGAGCAGAAAGTTTCATCCATTCGGCTGAGGGGGCAGCGATGAGGGGACAGTGTGTCTAAGAGACATCTTTACGGGCAGAGTGTGGTGTGCATGCCTGTAATCCCAGCTCTCTGGGACACTGACGTGGGTGGGCTGGGGCTGTTGCTCAGTGCAGAGGTCCTGGGTTCGATCCCTAGTAGGGACAGGGGAGCGGCCTTAGGACCTGCTGCACTGGTAGTGCCTAGGAGACGTTCGAGCGGTGTAGAGGATGGTTCTGGAAGCTGGGAAGTCCAACAGCATGGTGCAGGCACCTGGCTAGGGCCATCCTGCTGTATCATAACATGGCGGAGGGCATCGCATGGTGATGCAGAGTAAGTGTGCTAGCTCAGCTCTCTTCCTCTTCTTACAGAGCCGCTAATGCCACTGAGGGGACTCCACTCTCATGGCTTCCTCTAATCCTAATCACCTTCCAAAAGATCCACCCCTAAATGCCAAGAATATATGAATTGGGGGATTAGGTGTCCCACACACGAACTTCTGGGGACACATTCAAACCATAGTATCATTTTTGGAAAACTGCTGGTGCAGTGACTTCAAAATAGAACTAAAGTAAGATATGATAAGAAGATGAAAAAGAAAGCAGGTTGTGTATGAAGAACAGGAATTTGGTCCCCATCAGACTGGCAACTAAGGGGGTCTGAATTTTCTAGGTTCTAGAAAGGGTTAAGCTAGTTTAGCAAAAATGTCGCTGAGCAATACCATTATAGTAGGAACCTTCATTAAAATCTAATTCTTCTGCATTTTGGGAATTGATTCACTATAAACAGGAAGAGTGTTTCAAAACTGAGTTTTGGCTCTTCATAATTTTGCATCCTTTTAGCTGACTCAGTGAAGAGAGTCGCCCTTTACTTGAACTTTAACTTACAAAAGACGATAATTCAAGGGTCTGAGTGGCTCCTTGTTCTCACCATCCAGGTTCTTCTTCTCAGTATCAAGGTGACCATCTGATGTCAGTGACCTAAATTTGCAGTTGGCAAACTCTCCTTTCTTCTCCTTTTCTTTCTGCTTGTAGCTGATGCTTGACAAAAGATTTTGGCCACAGATATGAAAATAACTCATAAACAAAAGAACCCTCGACAGTGAGACACACGGTAAAATGTCTATATGATTCTAGGATATCCTGAATGATTGGTAGTGATCTGGAAGTAAGCCCTAGCTTTTTAACAGAATTGATGCCCTGCCCTAATGCATGATTTACTTTCTGTATGGAAGAGATATGTCAAAACCTCAAGGAGCCCGTACAAGTGCAAAGGTGCATATCTCCTAAGATCTCTTAATTACTTCTGGGTTCACGTTGGTCAGGTCATTCATTCACCGATGCCTTAAAAGGCCTTATATGGATTACCTTAAGAGCAAGTGACTCATTTGAAAAGGAGAGGATTGAAAATCTTGACCTTGGAATTGCAGTCTGCTCCTGTGGCTCCAGCCATTGACTTCCCTTCCCTTCCCTTCCCTAACCAGGGTATTTACCAGCTCCTACCTCGGCCTCAATGCTAATAGTAATGCTGGGGATAGAAGGTTAAGATTCTGGATCCTTTCATGTTGCTCTTATTTACAAGTTGTTGGGATTTCAGCCAAGGCTGTCAGACTTCTTCTCTGTGTTTGGGTCTCACCATCTGTGAACCCCACTGATGGTGTGTAAATTAATAAAACGCTCTGTAAGCCCAAGGTGAGAGACTTTTGGGGGTGCCAAGAAAAATCATAATAAATAATATTAACTCCAGGGATTGCTGCAGTATTTACAATTTTGGCTTCCCGCCCTTCGAGGCTTGGAATTATTTTATAAAACTGGCTAGGAAATCATACACCAGGCTTCCTTTGTGTGACTGGCAACAGTTCAGCAACCACAAGGATCCCTGCGTCTCGGAGATCCTTCACGCGAGCCAGGCTGCGTGCGGTGGACCTCTCCCTCCACAGAAGAGCAGGTAGTGTCCTAGGAAGCCTGTTCTTGCTCACAGGGGAAGAGGGGCAGGAAAGGGGAAGAATTGCGGCAGGTAGTTGTGGGGTGATTAGAGTGGCTGCTGTTTTAATAGAATTATCTGTAGAGCTGGAAAAACTCGTCTGACAGCTCAGCCTCTCTGAGACAACTGTGTTTGGGAATTTGTTGATTTTTAAGATGAAAGGGAAATGAGGGAGGGGCAGAGTGATACATACCACTGACATTTTACGTGTCTGCCTTGTTGAGGGTTTGTCCGAAACTTTTGATTATCTTTGTTAATCTTTGGGCTTCACTGTCTTTGACTGAAATTCTACCTATAGCACTCAGGTTCTGAAATTCTACCTACAGCACTCACTCTTTCGGGTCAGGGACATCAGCATGGTCTCATCCTTCCCTGGCCTTACACTTGGTAACCTGCGCTTTCTTTTCTTTTATTTATTTTTATTTTTATTTTTATATTTTTATATTTATTTATTTATTTATTTATTTTTTTTGTGGGTACCGGGGGTCGACCTCAGGACCTCGTGTGCCAGCAGGCGCCTGTGCCGCTGAGCGATATCCCCGGCCCTTTTTTCGTATGTGGGTACTGGGAGTCGAACTCAGGACCTTGCACTTGCCAGGCAGGTGCTTATGCCGCTGAGCTATCTCACCAGCCCTGCGCTTTCTTTTAGAGTAACAGCTGGATTAATAGTTTGGAACCTAGGTGCTCGATAAAAGTTTACTGCATTATTAATAATAGATAACCAAGTTTATTGCATTCGTAATAACAGCAGACGACACTTTAGGGGTGCATTCTGTAGGGCAGACATTGTTCTGAACTTTTACATATTTTAACTTATTTAATCTTTATGAGAATCCTATGAGGCACAATTCTAAGCCTATTATTATCTCCATTTTTCAGATGGAAACTGTGCCACAGAAAGTTTAAGTAAAACTAGCTGGGCATGGTGGTACACACCTGTAATCCCAGCACTCTGGGAGGCTGATGCAGGAGAAGTACAAGGTGGAGCCCAGTTTGGGCAACTTAACAATTTAGGGAGACCTTGTCTCAAAAAGAGGGGGTGAGGCTAGGACTGTAATTTAGTATAAATGTCCTAGGTTCAATCTCCAGTACTGTGGAAAAAAAAGTTTAAGTAACTTGCCCAAGCTGATTTGGGTGATAAATGGTGGGATACACACACAAGATTTGACCCCTCCAGCAATGAATTCTTTATACTTAATCATTGCCCTGTAGAACTAGTACTGAAGTTCTCAAAAGTTTAGTAAATCATAGCAATGCCTGAGTTTTGTTAGAGGAACCTGCTCATGAATGACACTATCAGGGGTGATAAAATTTTCTGTGAAGACGTTGTTAGTCATTTGTCTCTTGCTGGGACAAAATACCTTAAAGGAGAAAAGGTGTATTTTGGCTCACTGCTTTGGAGGTTTCCGTCCATGGTCAGTGTCCGTGGTCAGCTGGCTCTATTGCCTGTAGGCCTGGGGAGAGGCAGAAACACGGTGGAAGGGTGTGGTGGAGGAAAGCTGCTCACCTCAGCCAGGAAGCCAGGGGCGGGGCAAAGTGTACCTTTCAAAGCCAGCAACCCGCTCCATCCAGTTAGGCCTCTCTCCCTAAGAACTCATCCACTGATTCACCCACTTTAGCTGGCAGTTGAGCTTTCAACACAGTGAGCCTGTCAGAGGACATTTTAGATCCCAGCCCTAAGAGATGTTAGCTCCTAGGCCATGGAACTGGGTTCGCGTCCCCTTGCACTTGAGGTGGTGTCAGGAGTGGGGAATGAGCTCTATAAATAATTGCTAAGGAGGTGGTCTCCCTGGGGTCTTGCACGTTTGTGCTTCACTGAGCAGACTTCAGTATGACGGCAGTCTCTGAATATGTCCTGTGTCTTGCATTGCACAGGGGTCCAGTTATGTGGCTTCTATAGCAGACAAGGTAGGCGGCGTTAGAGTCAGGTCTTGAGAAGGCGTAGATAAGTTTTGTGGCCAGGGCTTCTGCTGACCTGGTTTTGCCCGTCTTTGTGCCGTGTTTTGATGTTTCTCCTCCTGGTAGTAGGAGTCGGGAGGAGCGGGCTGGGGAGGGTACTGTGGCGGTAAAAGCAAGGCTTTCCATCTGAAACTGGCCCATGGTGAGGTTAGGCGGAGGACATGGACTTTCTTTGATTCCTTGAAATGGCAGTTTCCCCTTTCTGGCTGCTCTGCTGCGGCTTGAGGCAGTGTCGACACTGAATTGTATCTGCAAGTTTTGAGGGGCAATATCAGCGTCCTAGAATCTAGAAGGAAAAGGGACCACTGGGAAGCCCTGAAAAGTGACAAGTGTTGGGAGTGTTACTCATTTTTAACTTTGTAACTTTGAAATAATTACAGACTTATAAGAAGTTGAGAAATAGTACAAAGAGGCCGTGTCCACCCATCACCTGGGTCCCCTCTCCCCCCAAGTTATGACGTCTTATTTTAAAGTAGAGCATTATCAAAACCAGGAAACTGCGGTTGGCACAATACAATTAACCAAACTTTAGACTCTGCCGGAGTATCACCAGGCTTTCATGCATATTTTAAGTAGGACTTAGTGTAGAATCTGAGGAGTGTTTTTTGATGGGCAAGAGAACCTCTGACTAAGGCTACAATAAATATTTTACAGACAGATGGTTTTTAGCATAGCGCTGTTTGCCCAAGTGTTTTTAACACAGCCGACCGTTGAGAGGAACGTAAAGACCAGCAGCTGAGATACAGAACAGGAACCAGCAGCTTGCTTGTTTTCGTTTATGGTCTTGAACTCCTTGTGGATGTTATCTTCTTTTTTTTTTTTTTTTTTTTGGTTGCCTTTTCAGAAGGAGGATATTTTCTAGAGATAAAGGATAATTCAAGGTCATCGTGTCACATTAGGAGCTCTTGGAGAGAATGATAAACAGATGTTTTCCTGGGAAAAGGCAGGGGTTTTGATTAATCAGATAAAAGGTATGGATGATGGGACTCAGAGATCGTGGATGCAATTTCACGATGGCTACAGGAGTGGATTTACTTTGAAAATGACAAGCGCTCTATGAGTTGGTGCTCCGTGTCGCCTGCCTGGCTCGCTCGTGATTAATTGTTCCTGCCTTGAGGACCCTATCATGCTTTGCTAAGGCTTCCAGTTAATCCCTGTCTCTATCTGCCCTGGGTTTGAGCTGTTCGTGGGAGTGCCTGTCTCCTTGGCTAGACTAGGAATTCTTTGAGGGCAGGGACTGTCTAATTCATTTTTTGACTTTTCCTGTCTTCCTTTCTCCTAGTATCAAGCAAGATGCTTTGAGCAGAAGGGACCTCCAGCCTTCTGCCTCCAGCAAGTTCCAGCCTTCTTCCAGCCTCACTGCTTCATGTATTTAACTGGACGTCTGTTTATATGTTATATGTATTTGAACCCAATAAGCCTTAATTCATGGTAGATTATTTTGTCATTTTGAACTGTCACAAATCACGCTGGCTTTTTTCTGCAGTTCTGTCTGAACAGCATTAAAACAGACTGAAAGCTTGGTAGCTTTTCTTCCTTTTTTTTCCTTTTTTTTCTTTTAAAGCAGTGGGAAGTCTTTGTTTGCTTGGTTTTCCCTGTAGTATAGGATGTTTTAAGAAGTAGATCATCTTTTATACTCGACTGTTAACACCTGGGGTAATTATTTAAAATTCTTCTGACTTGCGGCTGCCTTTGGGAATTTGGCTCTTCAGCAGTGCTGGCACTGGTCTGTGAATGTGACCTCTGCAGCTGGTCAGGGCTGCAGCGGGGCATTGCCTTCTTTTGGAGACCTAAGGGAGATGTCCTGTTTTCTAATGGGGAGAAACTGAGAGGAGACAGTCTGTGTCTTTGGGGTCATCTCGATGCAAGGCAGTGGGAAGAAGCCCTCTCAGATGACTCCGTAGAAATGGTGCTGCGATGGGATGTGGTCAGGGACATGCGGGCCGCGCGGGGGCAGGACCAGGAAGGTCAGGAAGGGATGCTGTTCCTCAGGGCTCAGGGGCCTGTATCATCTGTAAGTTTTGTTTTCTTGGCACGGCTTTGCCACCCTCTTGCCCCTGCTTGCTTTCTTCCTTGACCCCTTGCTTCTTAGATTCGCAGACTTATTCGTTGCCAGAGGCCTTTGACTTGGCACAGTGCGCTCAAGTACATTACTGCCTGACCTTCCCTTTACATAACTGTCTTGGTCCAGGTCCAGATTCTAAAGTGAGAGTCTGTTTGGACACACTGAGTCATGGGTCCAGCTAGCTGTTGGTGGAAGAAAGGGTCCGTGTCCCCTGGGTGGTCTCCAACCTGCTGAGGCAGGTTCTCAGAAGGCAGGGTGATGGCGGCAGTGATTGGCATTCTACCCTATCCCAATAAAGGAACAATTCTCTATTGTTTTTAATTTGGCTCCGTGTTGCGTTACAAAGGTAGGGCCCTTTTCTATTTGGCCTTGTCTCGGCTTCCAACTTTTCCCAGTTGTAATTTTTGTTCTAGGCAGTGGAATAATGAAGAGGCGTTGAAGTGCTGTTGTCTATTAGTAAATGATGAAGACTTGATTACTGACACTGACGAAGGACAGAAGTCATCGGATACATGACATCATCAGCGATGTATATTTAATTTAGGAAATACTTCAATTCATGTTTTTGAATTAAATTAATACAACTGAATTTATACTTTCATATGTACTTATTTATTGTTTGAGCTCCTGACTCGACTTAAATAAATACTCGGGGCTGGTGAGATGGCTCAGGGTTGAGGGGCTGCATCTGGTGACGGCCTTCTTGGTGGCAGAGCCCTGAAGTGGCATGGGGCGTCGCATGGGAGAGACAGGGAGAGCGTGGGCATCTCTTCTTGTCTCTTCCTGTAGTCTCCAGGATTTAATCATAGGAAGCTCCACTTGGATGACCTTATCTAACCCTAATCACCTGCCCAATGCCCCAGCTCTGAACACTGTAGTCAAATAGGGCTCCTTGGGCCAGTGAGATAGCTCAGCAGCATAAGTGCCTGCCTGGCAAGCGCAAGGTTCTGAGTTCAACTCCTAGTACCCACATACGAAAAAAGGGCTGGTGATATCGCTCAGCAGCACAGTTGCCTGCTGGCGCGCGAGGTCCTGAGGTTGACCCCCGGTACCCACACACACACACAAAAATACTCATTAGCTGGGCGTGGTGGTGCACACCTGTAATTCCTAGCACTCTGGGAGGCTGAGGCAGGAGCATCTCAAGTCCAAGCCCAGGTTGGGCAATTTAACAAGATCCTGTCTTAAAACAATAACAATGGCAACAATAAAACCCCAATATACTCATTGTTTAGTGAGTCCAGTTTTATATTTAAGAACTTCTATTGTGTTTGGAAGTCAACTAGATGACAAGCTTGTAAAGGAGAAGAGTCAGGGGCAGGACCTAAAGACCTCGTTTCCCCACTAACCAGCTGTGTCATCTTGGTAAATTCTTTGAATCCCAGTTTCTACTCTGTAGTCGGGTAAGAATATTGGCCATCTATGATGTTGTTAAGAGGATTCAATGATGTAAATTGTTAAAGGCCCTTTCTAGGGCAGCTGGAATGCAGGAGGGCACAAAATACATAAAGATCTTGCTCTATTGGAGCATGTATTCCAGCATGTCTGTCATTCTCAAATTGAAAAATCAAACAGAATGCTGTCTTTACATTTCTTCCCACTTCTGTTGCGATTTAGTTCAGTATTTGGTCGATGGGGCCACATGGCAGACAGGTAGACTTATTTGCCTTACAAAACTCAGGGTTTGTGAGTGTGTTTGTGTGTGCACGTACACTAAGAAGAGCCTTTCAAAAATCAATAAAAATGTCAGCATTCTTTGAAAAAGGTCTGTTTTCCATGGCAAAGTTAAGCTTGCTTTATTTGCATTAAGGGAATAAATAAAACTCACGAGATGATATCTTGACTTTGATGACCCAGGGAAAGACATTCCTATTTGTGCAGCGGGTCATTCATTTTGCTGTTATGAACTCAGAGTCAAAAATCTTAATGGGTTTTAATAACCCTGAATGTCATATTGAGTTTCAGCGTGGACAATTTCAGATAGCACCTCTCTGTAATTGCTCTGGTTTTATCCGTCTCTCGGGCTATAACATGTATGTCAAGACACAAAGTCCTCCGTGTGTTTAACACATTCACATTTTGTAAACCTTTTCCCTGAGAAATAGAAACCTTTGGGGGCAGGCTCCTCCAGATGAAGGAAATGTTTTTTCCCCTCGTGGGCCCAAACAATTCATTCTGTCAGCCAAAGGAGCCAATTTCCCTTTTTTGCTTTGGGATATGAAGCAATAATGTAAATAATTATTTAATGTAGTTGACCTAAACCTTAGTTTCTTCTAATTTTTAAAGCATTAATAGATTGTTATATACCCTAAATCAAAATCATTATGGTTTGAAATAGTACAAATATTTTAAAAATACTGTGGTTGAACTTTAAAAAAAGAAACCTTTCTTGAAAGACAAATTATATGTGTACGTCTGGGGGCATTTATATTGCATCTAAAATGTTAAAGTATGATCTATAATAATAGAAATTTATTGTTCTCTTATACATAGCATCAACAAGTAAAGCAACCAATTCCATCTTTTGGAATTAACTTTGGCTTTGCTATCTCTTTAGTGTCTGGCAAAAAGTAACTTGGATTGTTCGAGAAGAGACAAAGCTTGTGGGAGAAGACATATCGATGTTTGCATTTCTCTTTCTTCTTCATCAACTACACAGGATAAGCAGTCGGTTCCACATTCTCCTGTTGGACTAAATAGTTCCCCCAAATGGTTAACATTCTTGCTATTTTAATTGATCATGACTTTGGCCCTTCAGTGAGGGAACAGAGTCATTTTCAGACCTGGGAACTGTGAGCTTTGTTAAGGGGTTGGTCAAGTTCTGCCTGTAGCAAGAATCTAGGGATTTAGGGGATGATGGCAGCTCCGCCATTGATTGGTCAGTGCGCTTGGTCACGTGCTTGATGTTTGAATTATAAGGAGAAAAGAAAAGATGTGGGTGGCTTCCCATCACTGCATTACTTTTCATGTTTAGTACGTTAAAATTATGCCATGGTTTACTTAAAAATATCTCCACATTGCCATTGGTAACACAAACCATTAACCATTGCATGGGAAAACTGACCAGGTCTCCCTCAGTTATACCCATAGTTATTCATTCAGAAAGCCAGCATAAAAAGTAAGATTGTTTTAAAATTTTCCACATCATTCTGAAAACAGGTGCTCCCTTTGTGAATTCAAGTTGGTGAATGTATGTGGTCATTTCAGCCCACTTTCAGCGCCGGTTCTAAAGGACAAAGGCATTTTCTCTGCCCTGAAGATTGACATTTGCTTGCGGAGATTAGGCACTTCCTGTGACCTTGGGTCCCAGCTCTGTGGTGTGGTGGGGGAGGCAGAGAGACGCCAGCCCAGTGGTGTGCGTTCTTCCAAGGCAGGGAGTGGGGCTGGAATGTGTAAACCCTTCCGCACAGAGGCAGGCCGAAGCTTGCTTAGGTATTTATCAGGCGTTCTGTGTCCTTCCTTTGTGCTCTGTAAATGGTCAGTGTCGAGACCTGTTGCCTCTGCCTCTTCTGATCTCCCCTCTTTCTGTTCTTCTCCTCCTGCTCCTCCACTCTCCCTGGCAGAAAGCATCTTAGCATCCTCACATTCGACTTCTGGAGAGGAATGAAAGGGTTTCTTTCTGTATAGAGAGGTTTGTTTCGCACAGAGCTATCTTTGACGGGAGGGCTCCCCGGAGCAGATTTAGACCATAACGGGTTGGCACCGAGCCAGGAAGGATGGCCACGAATCAGAACTCACATGAGGTTTCATCAAGTCTTTTTCCTGTCTCATTTCTGGCAGGGAACATTGGTTAAGTTAAACCAAGACCTGCTTGGGTCAGTGCGACTGTGAGACGCGGCGTGGAGAGCCACAGTCTGAAGGTATTCAGGCGGTTAACAGAATTATACTTAAAGGATGGGAAGAATGATTCCAAACTGACACCAAGGAATGCTTTTAAAATATCCGTCAACGATAGTTGTACAAGTAGCGAAATGGCTTGCCAATATTTTCTTTGTTCTAACTCTGGGGGAAAAGAGAATAAATGACTCGATGTCTGGTTCATTTTAGAGGACATGAGATTGAGCTTACCTGGCAGTTTTAAAATTTTTGTATGATGAAACAAGGTGATCTGAAGCAGTGTAACAAAATGCAACATGTTCCTTTTATTTTCCTTTTTTTTTTTTTTTTTTTTTTTTGGTACTGGGAATCGAACTCAGGACCTCATGCTTGCCAGGCAGGCACTGTGCCACTGAGCTACATCCCCGGCAACGTGTTCCCTTTGAGTGGCGGGTATATGCGAGTACCGGCAGGACCTTGAACTCAGGACCTTGCGCTTGCCAGGCAGGCGCTTACGCCGCTGAGCTATATCACTGGCCAGATGTTTGTATTTTGATCTCTACTTTTCTGAATTTTTTTTTTTTTTTTCCAAAAGAAGGTAAGGAAAAGGAGGGGAAAGAAAGACACGAAGGAAGAAAGCAGTCAGAAGCGCGGGTGCTGAGGAATTTCTGATGTGAAAAGGGCTATGTAAGCACAGGGCACTTGTGTGTGTGACTTTGGCCAAGCCAACTTCTCTGCCACAGTTTGGTTATTTATAAAAATGGCATAAACTGGCATGCTAGCCCTGTGTTAAGAAGTAATGTTTCTTCGTAACCAAATGTAGCTCCTACTGCATGAAACGTGCCTCAGAAGTTGTAGTTTCCTTTCAGCACCTGTTTGATCTTGCAGCACAGATCTGTCGCTGGGTTGAAGGCTGACTGTTGTCACTTCCAGGGGTCCCTTAAGGCGTTTAAGAAGGGGCCATAATTTGTGTGTCTCACTGCTGGATGGCTCTGAACCACCAGTACATGCATGACTGTCCCCATTGGAGGCATGGGACATCAGGTTGTACAAGCCACCCGCTGGGACAGTTGTGCGCTTACCAGGTTCAAGCCAGCGAGGACGGGTTAACGCACGTCTTGCGAGAATGTACAAGTGTTGCTCACCTACGTACAGTGATACCACTGTGGTCAAAGACCCCTTTGCCTTTGTTTCCAACACACAAGGTGGCAGGACATAATAAATATAGCCTTTTCCCTCTAAGTTCATGAGATTTATTTATGGTGACTCAGAGCTGGGTAGTGTTTGGGGACTTGGGGAGAACATAGTGGAAATAGGATCCATGGGGGTCATTCGCTCATGCAGCTGACATTCCAGGGGCAACAGACTGTAAGAAACCAAGCGTCAGGTGACGACAGTGGTATGGTGGAGATGACAGTGGGCCAGAGGACAGCTGGTGAGGGAATGTTGGGGTGTCTGTTTAGATAGGGTGGTGTAGGGATGCCTGTCCCAGGGGTATGATCTTGAGGTCTGCATGGAGAAAGGAAGCAGGCCTCCCGGAAGTCTGGAGAGAGAACCTTCCAGGTGGAAGGGACTGCAGCTGTATGGGAAAAGAAAGGGGCAGGGAGTGAACAGGGTCTCAAGGCCAGATCACCTGCAGGCGGCAGGTTCTTGTCATAAATGAAGCCACAAAACAAGCCGCCCGACTACTCTTAAGAGATGTATTTTGCAGAGTCGATGGAAAATAATAGTGTTACTTTGATTACAATCCCCATCATATTATAATTAACTGCTAGCTGTAATTATAGGACTTCCTCTAATTTAGTTTAGCACTCTGGGGACCTCTATTAGCCTATATCCCAATCAATTTTGCAGCTGTTAAGGGGGGCGGGTCCCTCTTCCTGTTGAATTTTAAATCTAGCAGGAGCATGACCCACCTATTTACCACGCTGCCTTATTTTCTTTTGGTCCCTAAGGTTACCCCCACTCCATCCAGGTGCTGTTTCCCAGAGTGCTGTTTCAGGCTTGTAGCAAGTTGCTTCCTAATGAGGATAGATTTTCACAGAGAGTTGTTAATGAATTCTATGAATTCTAGGCATCTCATATCCTTTTTAGTAACCTGCCTGATCCTATATAACAAAAATTTTCACCTGACAGCCAGGGGAGTCTGTGTGTCCCCTCCCCAAGATGGATGTTCTAGTCAATATTTGTTCTCTTGTCTAGCACCTTTTACTACCCTCTTGCCCTCCACGTTAGTTCATTTATACAGAGAAAAGCAACCTGATCTGTTTTCTCAGTTGGACCTAACAGTAAGTTCTCCGGTCGTTGAAAACCCGGTGTGGGGGCCGGTGAGATGGCTCAGCGGCATAAGCGCCTGCCTGCCTTGCAAGCGCAAGGGCCCGAGTTCGACTCCCGGATCCCACATACGAAAAAAGGGGCCGGTGATATCGCTCAGCGGCACGGGTGCCTGTTGGTGCACGAGGTCCTGAGGTCGACCCCCCGGTACCCACAAAAAAAAAAAAAAAAAAAAAAAAGAAAACCCGGTGTGGTCCTCCTTTTCACTCACTTGGCGTATCTGGTGATTTGGCGTATTTAGATAACCTCAGCCTCTGAGGGTTCCTTTTGTCCAGTTTTCTCTGCTGCTCTTCTGGTAAAAGTCACCCTTCCTGTCCCACATTGCCACTGTGGCATGAGCTGCCTCTGCCCCCACGTGCACAGCTGCTATTGTGGGGTTGATTATTACCTTACTAGAAATTCTCCCCTGAGAAGCAGGGCCATGTCCAGACAGTGCCATCTTGTTTGTTTGTTTATTTGCTTATTCATTTATAGACAAGGTCTCACTACGCAGTTCAGGCCAGCCTTGAACTCACAGGGATCCTCCTGCCTCAGCCTCCTAAGTGCTAGGATTATAAGCACACAGCACTACACCCAGCTACTGTATTTTACTTGTTTTAAAATAATGTCTGTAGTGTGTTGCGTAGCAGCTAGAATTGCCCCATCCTGTGGAAGAAACCAGGGTTTGCAGGTGATGAATGGGTGGGGATGGTTGCCCAGTGCTGACCGCTAGGTTGCTGTCACCCTGAGCCGTGCGTCTGCTCGTGCTTGTCCTTGTTTGTGTGTGTGTGCTAAAGACTTTCACTTTTACAGGAGTCTTAGATGTACCGCAAACCTGAATGGCAGCCTCCCTTCTCCTGACACCCGGGCTCCCTGCCTCCCTGCCAGCAGTACCCTAGCAGAGCGGCACCCTCGTTGCTGTCAGTGAGCCACTGTGCACATCATGGTTACCTGCAGCCCATGGCTGACTCTGGGGTTACTCTTGGGGTTGGACTTTGTGTGGGTTTGGATGGATTTATAGTGACAGCATCTGCCATTACACAGATGCTGGGATGGTTCCACTTACGAGTTCTCACCTTTCCTATGGTGTGTAAGGGATTTGCATTCAGAAGAAAATGTATTTCAAATTTTGCATTTGGCTCTTGTGGTGGACCAGCGATTTGCTGTCCAGTATTCTCTCGTGATACTGGGCAGTGCAGGTCACAGTTGGCCATGTGATCACTAAGGGAAGTGACTGATACTTCATTTAATAAAGTCCATGAAATGCTGAATACTTTATTATTGTAAGAGACATCGTGTTAGATGATTCGCCCAACTGGAGGCTAAGGTAACTCTTCTGGGCACATTTAAGGCAGACTGGACTACGCTATGGCTTTTGGCTTTTGGTAGGTTAGGTGTATTAAATGCATTTTAAACTTAGGATATTTTCAGTTTATGATGGTTTTAGCAAGATGTAATTCTGCCAGAATTCAAGGAGCATCTGTAATACACTGAGTTAGCTTCACTGCCCTAGAATTAGTGTGTGCTCTGCTTATTCATTGCTTCTCTAGCAGCAGCCGCTGATCTCTTAAATGTCGCCATAGTGTGGCCTTTTCCAGAATGTGGTACAGTTGCAATTATACACCAAGCAGTCTTTTCAGATTGGGTTTTTTAAAATATACATATGAGGTCCCTTGACATTTTCCTGAGGCTTGATGCATCATTTCTTTGGGTTTGAATAATATTCTGTTCTATGATGTACCACAATTTATCTATGTACCTACCGAAGGACATCTTGGTTGCTTCCAAACTTTGGCAGTTAAGAATAAAGTTGTTATAAACATTCACGTGCAGTTTTTTTTTTTTTTTTGATGTAGGTACCGGGAGTTGACCTCAGAACCTCGCACTTGCCAGCAGGCACTTGTGCCACTGAGCGATAGCACCGGCCCTTTTTTCCCTTTATGTAGGTTCTGGGAGTCAAACTCAGGACCTCGCGCTTGCCCGGCAGGCGCTTATGCCACTGAGCCATCTCACCGGCCCCCATGTGCATGTTTTTGAATATATAAATATATTGATATATTCTATATATTTACTGAGGTTTATTTCTTTCTGATTATGGAAAAAGCATGCTCAATTGTGTAACATTTGGGAAATATAAAAAGAAAAACTGTAAAAATCAGTACAAGTATACTTATTAATTCGATGTAACAAAATACATGAAATTGGAACTCTCTTGGAAATGTGGGACATATGGTTATTATATATTTTAACAGTCAGTGGTAAAGACAAGAAAGATTTAGGGTACTCCAAATGTTGGTTCTGTTTCCAGTAAAGATGCTTACGTAGCTTTTTATGATACTCAACATTCAAACAAACACTGTAGGCTTTACAAAACAGTTAGCATGGCTATTGAACAACTGAATTCCAAGGAGATACTGAAATTCCTATACCTTAAAAAAAATCCAAGTGTACTTTAACAATGGTCCTCAGTGCCGTGGGGGGGATCATGGCCATTCATATGGAACTCAGCAGTTGGAATTTTCTAATACCTGATGGTTGGGGGGTGCTTTGTGTTATGGGAACCACTTCCAGGCATCTTCTGGGTGGAAAGCTTGGGATGTAAGAGATAGTGTTAGCCTGATTCAGTCACTCAAACACAACCCCAGAAGTTGACCCAGATATCTTGACCCAGGTATTGCCAAAATGCCTGAGGGACTCTCCAGCCTGCCCAAGTCCACTTCTTCCTCAGACAGCCACAAATGGCTGCCCACAGGCACACAAGCTGTTGTGGCCATCTTGGAAAAGTTAGCCATCGTTTTTTTACGTGAAAAACGTGGAAAGAGAAGCATCCACTTGCAAATGTGTGAGAATTCAGCACCATGTGGTTAGAATTTAATGAGTGAATATGAGCGTCATTTAAAAAGTGCCGTGCTGCATCAGGTAGTAAAATACATAATACATTTATGCGGGTCTGGTAGTTGTTTTCAGTCTTTTCACTTTTCAAGAACCATAAAGAAGTTTTATCTAAAAACTGTTAAGTCACTGGGCCCAGGCGTGCCCATTCCTTGCTGAGTTGCTGTAATGATTCACTTTCTAGAATCTTCTCTGATGGAATCTTCAGTGATCACATTTGTAATCATGTAGATGCCCCCGTGTTCTTCATTCTTGCTTTGAATGTGATACTCATAGGAAGAGCTCAGTATATAGAAGTCAAAACCAAGATCAAGTTTAAATTGGAAAGGATTTTCTTACAGGGCGAGGTAGTGAACCTATAAACTGAGGAGACACCTGTCATTTTTGGTGACAGGAATACAGAATGCTCTCTTTTCTGAAGTATTTGGGACCAAAAGTGTTACAGATTTTGGGTTTTTTCCCTTTGGATTTTGGAATATTTGCATTGACTTTGCTCTGAGTGTGGTGCTTCAGATTTTAGAGCTTTTTGGATTTCAGATTTTTCGATTAGGGATGTCCTGTCTATTCAAAAGTTGTAACAAAATGTTTATCAGTAGGATCTTAGTGCCTTAGAGAAGTGTAGAAAATGAAGAAAGCTGGAGTCCTGAGATTTTCTTCCCCTGGTGATTCAAGAGAATTAAAATAATGCCTTGTTTTTACATCCTTAATCCTTTAATCACAACTGAAAACATTAAGGTCATGATACTGTAGCCAGAGCGGTGGACGGCTAGGACAGGCAGTGTAGTTTCTCCGTATCACGCACACATTCTTTCATTCTTGCTTTGGAAGTCTTTGCGCTTTCTAAAAAATTCCCGTCGTGAGAATTTTCAAAGATTTTGCTTGAAGTCAGGAAGTTGTACAGAAAGCACCATGATCCAGGGCCTTCTCCCACTGCCGGAAATATTCCTGATTACTGAATGGAATGAAGTAAATTTGTCACGTTGGATACAACACGTGGCAGAACGCAGAATTAAGAGCCCCAGATCGTGGAGTGGAGGCTTGACATTTATGCTCATAAATATGTACCTTAGGGACTATTTATATAGAAGAACTCCAGTACTAAAATAGATAAATTGAAGCTTGTTCTAAGTAGGTTGGACAGTTCATTAAATATTGGTTAAAATCTCTTTTTCTCAGTTGAAAATAAGAGATTACGTGGTGATGTCCAGAGCAGGGAACGACAGTTGACCGGTCAGTTCACATGAGTACGGAATGCAGCTAGGCAGCCAGCGTGCCTCGTTTAGCCCATGGCTTAGCAACCCCTGAGGGTCCAAGGGATGCATCCTGCTGTTTGCCTTTGTTGTTTGTCCCTTAAGCTAAGTGGATTTTACAGCTTTAAGTGGTTTTAAAGAAAATCTGCTGGACATGTGGCGCACACCTGTAATCCAGCACTTGGGAGGCTGAAGCAGGAGGATTGTTTGAGTTCCAGGCCAGCCTGAACTACATAGCGAGACCCTGTCTTAAAAAAAAAAAAAAAAGTTCTAAGAGCCATGCATGGTGGTGCATGCCTGTCATCCCAGCACTCTGGGACGTTGAGGCAGGAGGATCTCAAGTTGAAGCCCAACTTGAGCGACTTGGAAACTTAGTGAGGCCCTGTCTCAAAATAAAAAATAATGTAAGGGCTGGGGATGTAGCTTAGTGCTAGGGACCTGGGTTCAAGTCCCAGTACTGCCCCCCTTATAAGAAGAATAATTCTCCATGTTAAAACTAACATGGAAAAACTATATGAAATTCAAATATCAGTGTCCATGAGTACAGTTTCACTGGAAAACATAGCTGCGGCAAGTCATGCGTGTACTGCTATGGCAGATTTTGTGCTATGGTAACACCATTGAGTGGGTGTGACCCAGACCAAATGGCCTGAAAAGTCTAAAACATTTGCAAAAGGAAAAGTTGCCTTTCATTAAGTTAAATTTATTGTTAGCTCTTATATGAAAACATAAAATTGTACATATTAGTGGGGGAACATATAATACAGAAAAGTTTCCTGAACCCTGGTTTAGGAGAACCGCAGCTGGTTGCTGGGGTGAGCCTGCCCTCCCTCCTTCCCTTCCTTTCCTTCCTTCCTTCTTTTTCTTCCTTCCTTCCTTCCTGCCTTCCCCTTAGTCTCTGTTACCTTAAATTTGTGTTTAATCATCATGATAGGTAATGATTATCTAATGCTTTCTGATTTCCAATTTTTAAATTTATTTAATCCTCATATGAACTCTATGACACAGATATAATTATTATTACTGTTTTAGAAGACATTGAGGAACAAAAATATAGGCAACTATAAAAAGTCAGCCTTTGAGATGGATTCAATGTCAGGCAGCCTGGCTCCCTCTGTTTTCTTTGGACCACTCTGTCCCCTACTTCTTGGATGCAAATTTCATTTGTTTGTGTACCTTTTCATCAGATGTGGCGTGTTTGCATAATAGGGGTGTGTGTGTGTGTGTGTGTGTGTGTGTGTAGGCACCTAGGCCTGATGCCATGGGCTTGATTTACTACCTTTTCGATACAGTGGAAGACAGTCCTAATGAGAAAGACGGAACCTGGTTTCCACATACAATAATGGGTTCTCCCTTCCAGCGGTGGTATGTGAAACACCTCTGTGTGCCCTTCTTGGATCCACTCACAGTTCTTGGGCCATTCATGGGACTTAAGAGTAAGCTGTTTGTTGATTCTGATTTTGAAACTGAGAACGAACTTAAACTGTACAGTCCTGAAGTACAAAAAGATGCAAAAACATTTTTAACTTTAGGTACCTTCCTCCTTGATCTTTGACTTTTTATTTCCTTTGATAACGTGGTCGCATGATTTTTTTCCTGTCCAAGGCCCATTCAGATGTTATGCATTTCCTTGAGTCTCCTAATTTGTTTTATCATTCATTCAACTTGAGCTTACTGTGTGCCCGGCACTGTGCTAGGTGCTGGGGGAACATCTGTGATGACCACAGAGTATGTGGCCCAGAGTGAGTGACAAGAACACAGCCACCGGCCAGCGAACGTCCTCACTTGCTCTGCTTAGATCTCAGTGCTTTGCATAGCTCCTTTGGTGTTAGGTTGCTTATGGTAATTTTGAAACAGCGGTTCTGACAGACAGAGGAACAGCCTTCAGTTAGGAAGCCTGTTCGACAGACAGAGGAACAGCCTTCAGTTAGGAAGCCTGTTCGTTGGCCCAGATTGTGCTGATTTGCAGCCTAACCTTGGAAACGTTGCTTCATTTTCCATTCAGGGTTTCGTTCTGGAAAGTGGACAGAGCAAGTGAATCCGGTCTTAACAAAACCAGGTGTCCCAAATCCTGTACTGAGCTCTTCTTTGCATTACCTTGTGCATCGTTGCTTACACGGACACATCCATTGGTGTGTAACATTGCAGTGTAGATGTGGTTTGTGAAGATCCCTGTAGACCACACTACATGTGCAATCTGATGTAGACACGGGCGCTTCCTTTCCGGAGGCATAGGAGAGCTGTCCCTGGAAGTGACAGGCTGAAGGAGCTTGCATGTAGTGTGGGGCAGGGGACACACACACAAGGCCAGTGTCGGTTTGGGCAATCTGAAAAATCTCACTTGCAGCTTGTCTGTAAGATGGAGTGAGAGAACGTGGATCTGGGAGGAGGGGCCTGGGGCAGGATCCATCCTACCGATGTGTGAGTTCCTGGTAAGTGACATGCAGCTCGGGCTTGGGCACATAGTAGGTGCTCACTGAACATCATTTTGTACAGTCCTTGTACTGCTTAGTGTCTATCCTGCGACACTCAGAGAATCAGTGCATGCTCAGGTTGTGAGAAGACCAGAAGCAAAACTTTTTATTCTCCTAAATATTTCTAAAAATAGTGGTTATGCTTAGTACTTTAAAAAGATGTTTGGAATACTGAGAAATGTGGTCATGATAGGTCACCAAGGTGAAAATGATTAACTTTCCATATTAAAGACACAAAAGCATAATTTTGAACCAATACTATTATGTGGGCAGCTCTTTTATATTATTTACTATCATATGCTTTTCTTAATTTTTTTTTTTTATGTGGGTACCGGGAGTCAAACTCAGGACCTTGCACTTGCCAGCAAGCGCTTGTGCCTCTGAGTGATATCACCGGCCCCTTTTTTCCTTTATGTGGGTACCGCAAGTCGAACTCAGGACCTCGCGCTTGCCAGGCAGGCACTTATGCTGCTGAGCCATATCACCGGCCCACTTTTCTTAATGTTTATTTTTATTATTTATTTATTTATTTATTTTTTAATATGGGTACCGGGAGTTGACCTCAGGACCTCGCACTTGCCAGCAAATGCTTGTGCCGCTGAGCGATATCACCAGCCCTTTTTTTCCTTCATGTGGGTTCTGGGAGTCAAACTCAGAACCTTGTGCTTGCCAGGCAGGTGCTTGCGCCGCTGAGCCATCTCACTGGCCCCTCTTAATTTTTTTTTTTTTTTTTTGTGGGTACCGGGGGGTCGACCTCAGGACCTCGCGCGCCAACAGGCACCCGTGCCTCTGAGCGATATCACCGGCCCCTTTTTCGTATGTGGGTTCCGGGAGTCGAACTCGGGCCCTCGCGCTTGCAAGGCAGGCGCTTATGCCGCTGAGCCATCTCACCGGCCCCGGCCCCTCTTAATTTTTAAAATCCATTTGCTATGAGCTCTTTTTTTTGACTTTTGTTTATTCATTTAAAAATATTTGTAGTCGACTGACAATCTTTTTGTTTTCTTTTAAATTTGTCCTTTAAACCGCAACAAGAACAAACTCCGTTCTTCTCATCAGTTGTCCTTCAAAGAACAGCCTCGCTGGGATATCTAGTGATTGGGGAGAAACAGACCGGAGAGCTGTCAGGAGTTTGTCTGGCTTGGTAATAATGTGTTCCTTGCTTTCTTTTATGGGACACAGGGCCGCCTGGTAGCCTGTGTTCGGAAAGGATGAGATTTGGAGAACTTACGTATTTGACTGTTCTTCATAACTTGGTTAAAATGCGCAGTGCTGTTCATTTCCCCCACGTTCTGTGGCTGCGACCCAGGTTGTAAGTGCCAGGGGTCATGGTTGTTGTCCCCTAGGATCTGGTGCTGCGGTTTCTTTGCAGGCCTGTGGCCCTTCACGCAGGGATGCAGACGGTGTTGAGGCTGAGACCACCCCCAGCGGTCCTGCGGTTTGTGTTGTTGCGTGGGACGTGAGCTCCTCATGTTGCTCCTTGTCTTCCCCCTTTTGGTCTCCAATTCAAGAATTTCTGCTTGACCTGGTTTACATGTCTCCGTGTGCACAGATCTCTTTGCAAAGCTTGCTGGTGTTTGTCTTAGTCGTTTCAGGCTGACATAATGCAGCACCACGAGTTGGCTTGAACAACAAACAGCTCCACAGGCTGGGAAGTCTGAGGTCAAGGCACCTGCTGATTGGGTTCCTGGTGAGGGCTCCCTTCCTGATTTGAAGATGGTTGTCCTCTCTCTCTATCCTCACATGGTGGAGAGAGATCATCTCTCTGGTCTGTCTTTTTATGAGGGCGCTAATCCCATTTACAAGGGTCCCATCTCTGCAACCTAGTTATCTTCCAAAGGCCCCAGCCTCAAGAGCACCACATTAGGGCTTGGGGTTTTAACTAATAAATTGGGGGTGGGGAGTATTCAATCCAGAGCTGCCTGGTGATAGCAGCACAGAATGGTCTGTGTGGCACCCAGCTGATGGGGGAGACCACATCGTCTGTGTCCTCTCACAGGCTTGGCATACTCCACATTAGCTTGTTTATTTTCCACAACAACCCGGCATGAGGGGTGTCATTATCTTCTTCATTTTGCACAGAGGGAAACTGAGGCTTGCTGAAGATCAGCATGAGCTGAGGTTGTTCATCTTGTAAGCAATGAGGCTTAGATCCAAACCTCCTGACTTCAAAGCCCCTGTCCTTAAGCAATCTGATGTAATGTAAATTGGGTTGGACTAACTGCACCAGCCCACTTTATGAATATCGTGTGTGTGTGTGTGTGTGTGCGTGCATGTGTGTGTTAAATTTAGGATTTTGACCCACATTTTAATGAACTAGAAAAATGAAGGCATTAAGTACATCCTTTCTTTATATTGTTATTAGTAATAGATTAATTTCCTCAAATGGATTGCTTTAAATAGCTTTATTGAGCTATAATACATATACTCTGTATTTAAAGGGTACAATTCAGTGGTTTTTAGTACATTTCAGAGTTTTTCCACCACCCCCAAATCATTTTTAGAACAAAAGAAACTGTCCACTAAATCCATTCTGCATTTCCCCCTAACTCTGTGTCATCCATTTCCAGGTAACTCTTAGTCTCATTTGTCTCTATAGATTTGCCTCTTTGGACATTTCATCTAGAAGAGACCACGCAATATGCGGTCTTTGTTACGGGTTCTTTCATTTAGCATTACGTAGCCAAGTTCGTCCATGTTGTAGCATGTATCAGTACTTCATTTCTTTTTATCGCCATTTAATACTCTGCTATATGGACATTCCCCACTTTTGTCCCCTCATCGGTTGGTGGACATTTTGGTTATTCCTCATTTTGGCTATTACAGTTAGTACTGATATGAGCCATGTGTGTACAAGGTTTCGTGTAGACATATGTTGCCATTTCTTGTGTGTCTCTACCTAGGAGTGGAATTGTTGCATCATGTGGTAGCTCTAGCCTTAATTTTTTGGATAACAGCCAGAGTGCTTGCCAAAGCAGCTGTGCCATTTTACAGTTCTACCAGAAACGTATGAGGGGTACATTTTCTCTCCATCTTCACCAATGCTTGCTATTGCCTGTCTTTTTTTATTATAACTGTTTCTATGGATGTGGGGTGTTATCTTAATTTGGTTTTAATTTTCATTGCCTAGAGTAGTTGTATGTACATCTTTTCAAGTGGAACTGACTTTGAAGTATAGATTACTGCCATGTTTTCTTTCTGAAATAAGTTGTACCAGTGCTGGCGTTGCTGTTCTCTGAAGTCTCCTTTATCATCAGTTCCATAAAACTCTCCTGAAGTCCCACCTTGGGTGTTCTTTGGCTGAGGCGTAGCACCATGTGTTGGAAGCAGGAATAATCCATTGCTGTGACTGTTAACATCACTGCCCACTGGTGTGGCAGAAGCATGAGTGGGAGAAGGTGGGCTTCAGGGAGCTGGAGAAGCCAAGTAGAGGTGAGAGTGAAACAGTGGAGAGGTCTGGAGGGGTAAGAAAATCAGGCTTCCTGGGGAGAGCCCGGGACATATGCGGGCTGGGGATGGAGCTGGCAGCAGCATACTGGAGAGTGCTAATTAATGCACCCGCATCCACCAAGCAGGAGAAGCTGCTCCATGCTGCAAGAGTCACGGCACGGTAACTTAGCCAAAACACTCACTTTTTGTATCAGAATGATGTGTCTGTGGTGTCCCATTTGCAAATAATGTAAACTAAACTCAAGATCATGAGTTTTTTTTTTTTTTTTTTTTTTTAAGTAGGTTAAGTTTTTATAAAGATTCAGAGCACCTCTTAGACCCATGGGTGGTTGTGTATCTGTTCAGGGATTGTTCTAGATGGCAAGATCCTCAGGATTTAGGACTGTTTGGCCCTGTTGGCTCGATTTGTTTCCAGTAATCCCATGTCACTGTCTTTCCTTCCTTGCTTAATTACTTTCTTCCTTGTTCCTGAATCAGCCTGGTCAAAATTGTGGCTGCTGACCCTCTCCCACTGGAAAGTCAGTCACATCTGATGGGAAACCCGTAGGGTCTTCAGGACCAGCTCTAAATGACCTTAGCAGCAGCATAGGTCAGCAGCAGCATAGCTCTAAATGACCTTAGCAGCCAGGATGGTAGGCAGAAACCTGCTAAGTAACACTGAAAAATCAGGAATGTGCTGCCCTACAGAGCTTGGGGAAGAAGAGCAAAAGAGAGTGTTGTCCACGTGCAGAACAGGAGAAGTGCAACTCGCAGCACTGTGTGTGCTGCAATGTGGTTACTGCAAATAAAGGAGCCTGTTTGTGGGCCAAGGGTGCATGTCCCATCCCACTGGACATTCGTGGTAACTGGGCAGCCCTTGGGGATTGTGTCCAGCTCCGTGGCTAGCATTTCAAGGAGGACTTTGAGAAAGTGGAGGAGTCAGAGAAGCAGAGTCAAAAATGGCGATAGGAAGCCCTGCCAAGAGGAAAGAGCAAAGGGAAGACAAGACCCTGTCTTGTGACCTGAATGCTTGGCATACAGAAATCATAGGGAATCAGCCTGGATTTTCTGTAGCAAATGCGAGTCACAGATTTCTAATCGTCTTAGAAATCCACCTAAGAAATGTTTCTCTCGGTAGTAGTTTTCTGTTGCTGTTAGCACGGTGGAGTGAATCAGTTTTAAAGAAAAGAGGTTTATTTGTGTTATGGTTCTGGAGGCTCAAGGTTGAGGGGCTGCATCTGGTGACGGCCTTCTTGGTGGCAGAGCCCTGAAGTGGCATGGGGCGTCGCATGGGAGAGACAGGGAGAGCGTGGGCATCTCTTCTTGTCTCTTCCTGAAGTCTCCAGGATTTAATCATAGGAAGCTCCACTTGGATGACCTTATCTAATCCTAATCACCTGCCCAATGCCCCAGCTCTGAACACTGTAGTCAAATAGGGCTCCTTGGGCCAGTGAGTTAGCTCAGCAGCATAAGTGCCTGCCTGGCAAGCGTGAGGTCCTGAGTTCGACTCCCGGTACCCACATATGAGAAAAGGGCCGGTGATATCGCTCAGCGGCACAGGCGCCTGCTGGCGCGCGAGGTCCTGAGTTTGACCCCTGGTACGCACAAAAAAAAAAAAAAAAAAAAAAAAAAAAAAAAAAAGAGCTCCAACCCCTTAATATCTCAGAGACTAAACTCCACCATGAGTTCCAGGGGACAAACTGCGTTCTTAGACACTGAGTGATGAAGAGTTGCCTAAAACTTTGTGCTTCGTAGATTGGAGCCACATTACTTACGATTTATCCAGGATAGTAGAGACAGTGTTCTAGCTTTCCTCTCTACTTTTAAGACCAGTTGAGCATGTTAGTCAGCGTGTTGGCATTCCAGCTGGACCCCATCCATCTATTCGCATATGGTACTGTGAAAGATGTGTGTGCAGGCCTTTGGACATCCACTGGGTTCACATGAATACTTGCAGGGTTCTGAGCATAGAAATGTTCTTTCTTCATTCTTCGGGGCCTGTTGTACATTTCAGGGAACTTGCCATCTCCCAGAAGCCCTTTTGGTTGATGTTTCCCTCCTCCGCTGTGTGCGGATTTGGGAGAACACTAATTTTAATGGTAGCCTAAGCAAAATGCAATTAGGGAAATCTCATGCCGAACACACATCTGTACGATGTTTGCCTTTATTAGTGTGCATAAGTGGGAGTTTGCTCTAAACACTGTACCACCTTCCCCGTGGAGACGGAGAGGGTGCCCAGAGAGGTTTGTGCCCCGGGTACAGTGGGGTGTGAGAAAAGAAGCCCAAGAACCTGGGGAGTCCGGGAGAATCATTTTCTCTGATTGCTGTCATGGCCAGAGACAGAGGCACGTGTTAGGGTTGGTGTGCAAGCATGAATGTGTTTGTGCTTGAATGTGTGAGCATGTCTATTCCTGCTGTGAATTGCAGCTCTGTGGGGAAGCGTGATTAAGGAAACGGAGAGCAAGCATGCTGGTTTCACTATGTAGTTCAGGCTGGCTTTGAACTCATGTTGTAGCCCAGGCTGGCCTTGAACTCACAGCAATCCTCCTGCCTCAGCGTCCTGAGTGCTGGGATTACAGGCATGCACCACCACACCCAGCCATCTATGAACATTTGAAGAGTGTAGACAGTAATAGTGATACAAAAGCGCCCCACTTTTTATTTTCCTTACTTTTAGTAAACAGATTTAAAAGGCAAGCTGAGTTTTTTTTTTTTTTTGGTGGGTACCAGGGGTCGAACTCAGGACCTCATGCGCCAGCAGGCACCCGTGCCGCTGAGCGATATCACTGGCCCTATTTTCGTATGTGGGTACCGGGAGTCGAACTCAGGACCTCGCGCTTGCCAGGCAGGCACTTATGCCGCTGAGCCATCTCACCAGCCCACAAGCTGAGTTTTTATCGTTTTTTTTTTTTTTTTTTTTTCCTATATGGGTTACGTTGGTGGCATAGGGAATTCATTGGACTTTTTAATATAAAGAGATCCGTGCATCTTGCAAAAATATAAATCTTCAAATATGTGATAAAAATAAGATTGTTTATTTATCCTCGTTTCTATATAAGTGATCCTTATAGTGGTGCACACCTGTAATCCCAGCCCTCAGGAGGCTGAAGCAGAAGGATGGCCATGAATTGGAGGCCAGCCTAGGTGACACAGTGAGTTCAAGGCCAGCCTTAACTACATAGAGAGACCCTGTCTCAAAAAAACCAAAACAAATAAATAAAAATAAAAAATATAAATGATTCTATAGGAAAGCTTGGGGAAATAAAAACTCAGAAAAATAAGAAGGGGGGGAAAAGAATAGCTATTTGTCTGCTATTAAAATTCATGTTGATATTTTTTCCTTTCATCTTTTTTATTACTTGAGCATACAAACATATCCTTTGTAGAGATATGTACAAATACATACACAAATGCTTACATTTCTGTACACAAATACTGCAATTACCCTATTATAGACATTCATACTGTGTTACTGTTTGTTAGAATGTTCGTGGTTATTTGAAGTCACATTTTTTTCCTGTTAAACAATAACTTTCTGATATTTATCTGAAACATTGGTTAAAGCTAACCCCAAGCTGGCAGTTTCTTAAAATATTATTTAGAAATAAAGAACATAAAGAATAAAGAACCAAAACCAAGAGCTCAAAGTTGGGCTCATTTTATTGCTTTGTGTGGAAAACATCAGGAGAATTCTAGTTCAAAATAAAAAACTAAAGAATCTAGGGGCCGGTGAGATGGCTCAGCGGTGTAAGCACCTGCTTAGCAAGCGCAAGGGCCCGAGTTCGACTCCCGGAACCCACATACAAAAAAAAAAAGGGCCGGTGATATCGCTCAGTGGCACGGGCACCTGCTGGTGCGCGAGGTCCTGAGGTCGACCCCCGGTACCCACAAAAAACAAAACAAAACAAAAAAAAAAAACTAAAGAATCTAAAGTATTGGTTATAAAATAAAGGCCAGAAATTTCATCCTTTTCCTGCCATTTGCTAAATTTATCTGTTTTCTCTTACCCTTTAAACCTAGGCCAAACAGAAAATGAAGCTTTAGTCTTTTTCTTTTTTTGAGGAGAGCATAAATATTTTTAAAATGATTTCACAATCACAGGAATCATTTGTATTTATTTTTCTTTTATGAACATATTTTAGAATTATTGATTGACTGGTTGTAGCTTTAGTCCTAGAAGTTGAGTAAAAAATTCTGGGAACCAAATCTTGTCCCATTTTGTTTTGGGAAAATTCATCTCCCTGCTGAGAACCTGATGTTTCCTTCCAGATTCTCAACAGGGTGACAAATGTGACTGGATGGATTTCTTAGCAGGACACAGTGATGAGTGGGAACAGGTAGAGTCCGCACTGCATGTCCTGAGGGGGCTTGGGTTTCACAGTGCTGTTCCTGTCCATCTCTTCCCCTCTGAGGTACATGACGGTCTGGGGGGAGGTACAGTATTTCAGACTCTTTGGTTTTAAGATTTAGAGTAGAGTGTACGTGTGGGGTTACTAACGTTCCTCAGATGCTACCAGCGTTGTGAAAGCAGAGCGCTCCATAGACGTAGATGGTGTGCTTAGAAGGCTCTGCATGTGTAGCTATGAGGTGGGATGGAGGATGGGAGCCAATGGAGTTTGAGAAGAGATGGCCGGAACTGCATGAGGAAAATGTGGATGCTGCAGTAGGCATTTTTGGATCTGCTCCTGTGCTAGTCATTTTTTCAGCACTATGACAAAAATACCTGAGATAAACAACTTCTAAGGAGGAAAGATTTATTTAGGCTCATGGTTTTGGAGGCTGTAGTCCATAGTTATGTGGCCCCATTGCCCTGGATCTATAGTGAGGCAGCTCATCACAGTGAGAGCATGCAGTGAAGGAAGCTTACACCTCATGGCAGTGGGGAGACAAAGAAAGAGATAAGAAATGGCTAGTGCCCCCAAAATCCCTTCAAAGAGCATGTCTTCAGTGATCTAAGTTTCCCCTACTAGGCTTTACTTCTAAAGGCCCCAACCCCTCCAATCAGCACCATTGGCTGGAGACCCAGTCTTTAATATATGGGCCTTTGGGAACACTTATCAAATCATAGCATCTACCCAGTAGCCATTTCCTGACTTCTTCTTTTACCACCACCCAGTATGTGATCTGTGGGAGCCAATGCTGCCCATTGTACACAATTGGGAGAAATTGCTTCTATACCTGTGGCTTGAAACTCACGTAGAACTTCCTGTAACTGGTACACCATTCGAGTAAAGAGGCTTTCACAAATCAGGGCACTGCTAATGCTTTGGGGTATTGTTTATATATCGGGGGGGGGACAGAGACCATTCAGTCTGATGGTTGGGGATGCATTTGGGGTTCTGGTGGTCTTGGCCAAGGTCAAGCACAGGGGAGAAGAGAGAAGGCTCTCTCTTTCTGAGGAAGTTGATCTTTATGAGGGTGGCTTTGCGGGGGATGAAAGGGGAAAGGAAGAGGGCAATAACTAGATAGGGTTGCAGGGCCACAGGAGGGACTTCTGCTTGAAACACGGGGGAGAATTAAGCTAAATTTGATCCTTTTCTTAAATTATATCTAGTTCCTTTTGCCCGTTAGACTTTGCTTCAAAGTCAGCATTTTGCAAATGAGCTTATAACTATTTTTATCATCTCTGCTACTCCCTTTCCAAAAAGAAAGTGCTGAAGACATTCTATCTATCTATCTGTCTATCTATCTACCTATCTATCTATCTATCTATCTATCTATCTATCTATCTATCATTTGCAGTTCTGGGGATGGAAGCCAGGGCCTCGCATGAGCTAGGCAAGTGCTCTACCACTGAGCTACATCCCTACCCTTTTTTATTTTGACACAGGGTCTTTCTACCATAGGTTGCCCAGGCTGCTATCCTTGGTGCTTTGCATAATACCTGCTACATGTTAGGTGCTCCAGAAATATTTGTTATAAGAATAAAATACAGTAGTTCTGTATCTCTTACATCTTCCTGGTTCATAGCATCTCCTGCTATCTACTTCCTCTGTCCCCCTCCCTGTCCTTTCCCCTCCATCCCTTCTCTTCATCTTGTTGGCCATAGTCTCAATTCAGGTTTCTGTTCTTTTGACACACTGACTTCCATGGCTCTTCTCCCACTACTCTCAGTGGTTCTCCTATTCTCACTAAGCCACTGATGCCCCCCTAAAACCCTACAATCTTCCCGTTTCTTACTGGGGATTCTTACTGAGGAGCAATCGTGAATCACAACCCATGCATTCATCAGATGAATGTGATAGACCGGCCCGAAAGGAGTTCCCCAGTCCAGTTTTTGATGCTGAGAAAGCTGGAGAAGCTCAGCCAGGCCAACGCTGTGGTCCCTGTAGACTGGGAAGGCAAAGTTTGACCGCGTCCCCCTGCATTTTTAATGAGAAGAGTCACTAACCTTGGGCACTGTGGGAGGGAGGCGGCGAGTGAGACATGCAGCCTGTGATGTGGACAAGAGGAGGATGAGAGTTCCCTACTGGGAAACTGGGAGCGTCCCTTGTTGCTCCACAGACAGATCTCACGTTGGCTTAGGATTGCTTTTTCTTTTTTCACCTACTCTGCAGTTGAATCAGTTAAATATCAAGGAGTGCTCTGTTCAGCAGGTAAACGTGCTTTGGGAAGAACACCAGGTCAGACGGGGAGGGAGGATTTCGTGACCCCAAGGGAATGAGTCTGAGAGCAGTTGTGGAGAACCCAGGGTCCAAAAGAGTCTTTAGAGGACCTGAGGGGCTGGAAGGATCCACCTGTCCTCCTCCTCGTTTGTCCACTGGCTGACAAGAAGCAATGCACCAGTGAGGAGCACTGGTCAGGTGCCAGGAGAGCTTGGTAACCGTCACTCCACGTAAAGTGTCCAGTTAAGCAGGAACATCGGGACCAAGTGGTTCAGCCCTTGGTTCTCTTCCAGGTTGAAAGCCTGTCCTTTTCTGGGAAAATGTTGCTTTTATCCCATTGTCACACTGGAAAAGTATTTTAAGGGAACTAAACAGACAGGAATAAACTATCATCTTGTAACTCTGGGAGGTTTGTGGGAACTGCCAACACTGTCTCACATTGCATATTCGTCCCCTTCCCTTCTTTCAGGGACCCCTTGAAAATGGGTGAGTGAATAACCCAGCCTCCCTTGGGTGGCTCTCATTGTAAAACGAAGAGGAAGATACCGGATAAGAGCTCAGCCCCTCTCCTAACTTTGCATTCTGGGAGTCTGTGGAACCAGACAGGAGCCAGTCCTGTTGCCTGAATGATAAGAAAACTTGGCAGAGTGGACCAGAGGTCCTCAAGCCAAATAAACTACAGAAACTCCGGGATTTTCTTTCGCAGAGTGTTCACCATGCATATGTTTTCAATCACAGCTTTGTGTAATATAAACTAAAACTGTCCAAGTACTTGTACTGAAATCGTCGTCAGGAACTTCTGGTTGCTGGTCAGAAAATAAAGCTTTGATAGTTTGGGCTGACAGGGACACATTAATTCCAGAGAGGCTGGCCCTGCTGTTGGCACAGGGTTACTGCTCGGGAGATGCTGGGCACTGGGTGCCGAATCCAAATGGCCACAAACTGGAGGCTGCACAGGTCGCCAAGGGCAGGGCTGGAGAGCCCCAGTCCCTGCTCCAGGGCTCCTTGCTAGGGCCCAGGGTTGCCAGATCTTTCTCTTTTCATTCAGGAGAAGTCGGAAATCTTAATTTTTATGTGAAGTCTTATTTTTAAATGTTGGAACAGAAAGGAAGTAACATTTTTTTTTTTTAAAGTAATCCACAGTCCAAACAAAATATGTGTACAGGCCACACACACCCTCAGGCCACCCAGAGGCGTTCTGTGGGTGTCCAGACCACAGTATTTCTTGTACATACTGGTTTTTTTTGAAAATTTTTATATTATGGACAGTTTCAAATGTAAGGGGAGAGTGTAATCTACCCCATACTAGCTCGGATGTTCTCCTCACCCAGCTTCAAGGATTATTAACATATGGTCTGTCTGTTTTCAACCACAGTCAACATGCACACGCGTGTGTGCACACACATGCACACACATGCGCACACACGCTCTGGATTGTTTTGGTGCGGATGAGATACCATATCATCTCGCCTGCAGATGTGTCAGTGTGTATTACTAAACGATAACATGAAGAAGTCAGACTGACTTCAGCTCTGTCGCGTCTGGGGGACGAGGACCACTGCTGTGTTGTCCGAGCAGCCTACGGGGATCGTAACTCAGCCCCAATAATAAGTTAGCGGGACAAAGGTTAATGAAAGGAAGACGCTTTATGTGTAGAGAGGAAAAAAGGAGAAAGGAGAAGATAGATAGCTGCCCTGATAAGAAAGAATCAGGGTAGGGGGCTCTGAAAAGATGCAGGACCCGTGGGCCCTTTGTTTTTACGGGGACGTGGGGGTGAGTGACTCTGTCCTCTCTATCTGCAGCCCCTCCTCATAGCTGGATTAGCTCCTGGACACCTCTGCCTAATGTCATTTTTTCTGTGCAGCTTTTTTCTGTTTTTTTTTTTTTTTTTTTTTTTGGTTTGTTTGTTTGTTTGTCTTCGATGTACCTTTGAAGGCCTTATCTTTGGGGTAGGTGGCTAGTTAGCAAGGGGGTGCCTTATTTTTGGTTAGCTTAGACTTAGTGAGGGGGCATGCAGATATCTATTGTACTCTATGATGACCCTAGAGTGAATAATATAGTGACTTTAGAGTGAATACACTTGTGAATAAGTGCATATGTTAGTGCATAAGTGTGAGTATATACTGCATTAAAGTTAGTCAGACCCTCTCCTATATTTTATTGGCAGTTGGGGTAGCTTGTCATTTGTGTACCTGGCCTTCTCTCTGCATCCTGCCTGTCAGCTCTTTTTCTGGTCTCTTGGTGAAGATACCAAGGCGATTTAGTGCCTTTTTTATTTTACTTTTTTTGTTTTTATTTACCCCTGTCTTTGTCTTGCTTCTCAGGAGAATCTCTGCAGTGAAGTTTGCTTTTAACTCTTTCTAGTCAAGATTAGTTAGAAGACTTAAGGAGGCTCCTATTTTATTTTTTCGTCTACAGATCCCTGTCCCTACAGCTCCTTGATATCAAATATCCAGTCAGTTTTCAAATTTACCCTCTTGTCTCATAATTTTTTAACAGCTTATCTTTCTGCCTTGTGATCCAGGTAACACCCATGCATTGAATCTTAGTCCATTTGGCTTCTATAACAAAATACCATAAACCAGGGCACTTAGAAACGAGAACTAGTCAGAGTCGCTGTCTGGTGGGACCTGCTTCTGAGTTCATAGATGGCTGCCTTTTTGTTGAGTTCTCACATGGCAGAAAGGGTTAGGGTGTGGCTTTGGGACTCTTTTGCAAGGACACTAATCACCTCCTACAGGCCCTACTTACTAATAATACTTGCCAGGGGGTTAGGACTTTGACCTATGGCTATGGGGCTGGGGAGGGGACTCTCAGAACAAGCACATTGCAGAGATGGCTTCAGTCTCACATCAGTTTCCTGCTGCTATGGTTTGAATGTGTCCCCCCAGGGTTCATGTGTTGCGAAAAACAAACTTAATCCCCAGTGCAACAGTGTTGAAAGGAGGGGGCTTTAGTAGGTGTCTCAGTTACTTTTCTTATTGCTGGGACAAAATACCCGACAAAATTTCCCCAAAGTTAAAGGGGAAAGGTTTATTTAGCTCACAGTTTGTAGAGGTTTCAGTCCATAATTGACTGGCTCCAAGGCAGGGTTGCATCAAAGAGGAGAAACAGTTCATGGTGGGCAGAAGGTAGCAAAGCAGCAAGGAAAGACCACAGCTCTTTCTGATACAGGACCTCCACATATAGGGGAAATAAATGTAACTCCCAATCCGCTAGATGTCCCATATGCCGAGTTTGTGGTTCCCGAAGTTGAGGAATGAATTCTAAGGAAAACAAAGGTTAAAAATAACAAAATTTATTGTGGAAAAGGAATGAGAAATAGAATAGGGAATACGATTAACTTCTGAGAGACAGGAGGGGTCCCAGATGGTTTGCCAGTGAGCCCCGTTCTCAAAGGAAGTTTTATAGAGCAAAATCATGAGGTGGGTACAACGTGGGTCAAAACTATGATCAACCAATAAGATTACAAGTATAGCCATTCAGGTAATATTGATCCAGTGGGGAAGCGGGTCACATAGCAAGTGTATCTGGATGGATGCTCTCATTAACCTTGATCGGTCATCTATAGTCTTGCTCTTGTCTTTAGTCTTAGTCTTAGTAGTCTTAGTGGGTGGGAGAGGATGGCCCACCACTAATGATGGTTTATTTATATGGGAAATCTTAAAAGGATGGTACCAATAATCTCAAGCTTCCATTTATCCCGCAGGGAGGTATGCAAATCTGGCCACTGTGACTTTTAAATCTTCTTCAGATGCGCCTCCAGCCACAGTTTTGATGTGTTCTCATTTTATACTGACTTCATCGAGGGTCTAGCCCTGTCTGACTGCCTATAATATTCCTACCTAATTTAGCTGTCTATAATATTTCTATCCCTTATATCTTATCCAGGCTATTCAGGGTGGGTAGCACTCACACCCTTAATCCTAGTGCCCTTGATTCTAGCATTGCACTATGAATCTATCCCAGCATCACACACTCTAGATCCAGCCACCTCTGAAAAAGTCCCACCTATGACCGCATGAGGCTTTGAGGGGGCATCTAGACGCAAGCCATAATAGTAGTTGATTACAACTTGAGGGCTGTGGCCATGAATGGAATAATGCCATTACCTTGTGGGTTAGCTATTGATAAAAGGACTTAGCTCCCCTCCTCACCCCTCATCCTCCTACCCCCTCCCTGGGACGTGTAGCAATAAGGCCCTCACCAGGTGCAGGCCCTAACATTGGACTTCCCAGCCTCCAAACTGTAAGAAATAAATTTGTTTTCTTTCTAAATTACCCAGTCTGTGATATTATTCTGATATAGCAACACAAAAGGACCAAGCTGTTCATGATCCTTTCTCTTTGTTTATTTTTCTTTGTACTTCTTTTTTTTTTTGTGGGTACCAGGGGTCGAACTCAGGACCTCGCACGCCAGCAGATGCCCGTGCCGCTGAGTGATATCACCGGCCCTTTTTTTCCGTATGTGGGTACCGGGAGTCGAACTCAGGACCTCACACTTGCCAGGCAGGCGCTTATGCTGCTGAGCTATCTCACTTCTGATAAACAGTTCAAGTTCATTGCTCTGTAAAGTTACTGTCATTCTGGATTTTGTTGGTTGCATCCCTATGGATTTGCTGAAAATTTACATGATTATATAATACCCTTAGTTTTTTAGCATAGGAGAATCCCAACACTTTTATTTTACCAGTTTTGCTTATTTTCTCCCTGCTACCACTCTGTGTAGTGTATCATTATGAGTTCCTGTCTCAGCAGTTTTTTTTTTTTTAACCTGGTAAGATGACACTAATATCCTTTCTCCTTTTCAATTAAAAACATACTACGAGTGATCAAATCTAAGATCTTGTCAGCCTCTACCTGGCTTTTGGGATCTGTTCACGAATCTTTGGGAAGCTCAGATGCTTTCTTGGAGCTTTCTCTGCATTATGATATGAAATTTTGGTTGCTATTTTTAGCTTTTCAGACTGCTGGCAGCAAGTACGAAGCCTTTGGGTTTGAAGTCAAGGCATACTGTAGTTCTCTAATTAAAAATGTTACGTGTGTGACTCTACCAGCTCAGATGAATAATTTGTTGAGCTACAAACAGTAGCAAATTGCAGAAATGATTCACCTGGATTTTTGGAAAAGGTTATTTAGAAAGCTTAAAATAAATTATTTTGAAATATTAAAGCCCTTTTAAGAATGGAGACCAAGAACCAAAACAGGAAGTTATTAGTATGACTTAAATATTTTCCCTTAAAACCTTTCATGAAGTTAAAATAATTGACAAGCTTCTGTCGTTGTCCTTCAGGTTGGTTACACTCCTTTTAACATACTATAAATAACTAGGTTTGCATTCTTCTAGAGAAAGTGTTTCAAAATTAATTTTAGAAATATGAACCCTTGCGTGAAGTTTTCAACAGTGCTGACAAGCCTCCTGTGAAGATTTATAGACTGGTTATTTTTGGGTTTCAGAGAATCAACTCACTGAAGCTGAGGGTCCGATTTTGCTCTTTAGTTCTTCATTTGTGGTACAGGAAGCAATTTAGAGAAGATGAACAACCAGCAAAGTAGTATTGATGACAAGATTCCAAATACGATGTCCTTTGGCATTAAAAATATTGTAATACAGTGGCGCATGAGGATGTGGAAGGTACTAACATGTAAGGACAAATGTGCAAATGATGTGAATGATTAGCTGGTCTACAGCCGAATGAAGCCAATGACGAAATGCGGTGCTGCTGCCTTAGTTGATAAACAAGTGGGTGTCTCTTAGTCATCTCCTCCTCAGTCCTAGGTAGAAGGCACAAGGCCCTCCTAATTTTCTGGCTCCTCCAAACCATGGCCTTGAGTAAGGAAAAAAACATGTTTTTCCCCAAACTTATTAGATGGGTGAGCTTGAGTTGAATACTAAGATATTCTGTTTTAGTTGCTATGGAGATATCTACACACACACACACACACACACACACACACACACACACACACACAACGAGAATACGAATGAATATCATGGAAAGTGGATAGCCAATGAATTACAGAATGCATTATGTTATTTTGGTCTCTCGCCTGGATTCTTCTAATCCCGTTTTTTTTGACTAGGAAACTAAGTCTTTGTGCAACTTGATTTCAGATGAAGCACAGACTTTCAGACAGGTCTAGGTGTAGAAAGGCAGTGTGTGGTACCCTTTAAGCTCTGTGCTCTGTTTGCTTTGGGACAGAAAAATACTACTGACTTGCTTTGAGGCTGGGTGCGGGTGAGGGTGAGCCAGCTGAGTTGGCCTTCTCTCCCTGGGTTCCTTCTCTCCCTGACTCTTCCTTTTCCTGCCTTCTCTCCGGCCTGCTTCCCTGTTCCCCTGCCTGTCTTTCTGCGCTGGATGACAGTTGCATTTCCAAAGCCCTGCTCAGGGTCTGTGTAAACTCGAACAGTCATGACTCATTTCCTTGCAGATTCTCCTGTGGTTCTTTGTGTTCCCTTTGTATACAAATTTGATCTCCAACACACTTCAAGATTTCCACCAAGTATTTAGGAAGAGTCCCTAAGCATCTTCTTTTCAAGAAGCCTGTGTCTTCCTGGGAAATATGTATTAGAGGAAGATCAGATGGCCACAAATGGCTACAAACCATGAAGATGACACCGAGTTTTCACCTGATGGATAACCTTGCCGGATGGCTGGTGGGAAAGCAAGAGAACAGGCTTATCTGAGTCTGTTTCATGTTGCTATAACAAAATAGCTGAGGCTGGTTGATTTATAAAGAAAGTATGTTGGGTTTTCTTTTCTGTTACTGTTTTGTTTTTAGTGGTGCTGGGGATCTGTGCAAATGCTGTCACTGAGCTACATCCTCAGCCCAGAAAAGAGTTTTATTTAGCTCACATTTCTGGAAGTCCAAGAGCACAGAGCTGGCATTTTATCTACTTCTGGTGAGGGACTCAGGCTGTGTCAGTGCATGGTGGATGGCATCACATGATGTAGGAGGGAATGCCAAATGGGTGTGTGTGGAAGAAACCAAAACAGCAGGGGGTAACTTTGCCTTATAAGAATCTGATCTCCTAAGTCCTTCAAGACCTAACTCACTTCTTCCCCCCACCCAGTACTGGGAATTGAACTCAGGACCTTGTGCTTGCCAGGCAAGCGCTGTGCCTCTGAGCTATATCCCCGGCCCAACTCACTTCTGAGAGACCTCATTCAGTCTCCTGACAGACATTCATCCATTCAGGGTGTCAAGCCGATATGACTTTTGTATCTGACAATTGTCCCACCACTCTCAGGACTATTATAATTGTCCCACCACCCTCAGGACTATTATGTTGAGAATCAAATTGCAACATGAGTTTTGGTAAAAACAAACCATAGCAAGGCTGTAAAATGCCCATTGCACATTGATTTGCAAACTCGGGAGCCAGAAGGTGATATGTTCTCTGTTTTCTGCTTATGGGAGGGTATGCCCCCTTTCATGTGGGACAGGAATAAGTTGAATAACATCTATGAAGCCATGGAAAGAATATGGTGACTGGGCCGGTGAGATGGCTCAGGGCCGGTGAGATGGCTCAGCGGCTTAAGCACCTGCCCGGCAAGCGCAAGGGCCCGAGTTCGACTCCCAGAACCCACATACGAAAAAGGGGCCGGTGATATCGCTCAGCGGCACGGGCGCCTGCTGGCGTGCGAGGTCCTGAGGTCGACCCCCTGGTACCCACAAAAAAAAAAAAAAAAGAGAATATGGTGACTGATTTTCTGGTATCTTATGGTGGGTCAAACTGAGAGTTGTTTCAGTGTAATGTATGACTATAGCCATTCTAAGGAATGTACTGGGACATTGTTCATGGCTGTGGCAGCAGAGAGTAGGGTGGCTGTTGCTGGGTGAATTGTCCCCCACGACACACTTTGATAGTGGAATCTTATAGTTGTGGAAGAGTGTGATTTGATTTAGCAAATATGTATCAAACCCTTGTTTTGTTCCAGGTATCATAACAAGCACTGGAGATACTGAGGCATAAGCCTGCCCACAAAAGGCTTATGATAGCCTAGTGGGCGAGCTGTGTATCCATGCAGACGTGTATCTGTGCATTCACGAAGACAGGACAGGAAGGCAGAAGGAGAAGTGTGCAAAACTTAAGAGTAGAAATGTCTGTTGTGTTGGCATCCTGATCACTATCTTAAATATTTGGAAATGAGATTGGGGGTCCTCAAATTGTTGTCTATGGACCACATCCTGCAGGCTTTCTGGGTTTGTATGATCACTGAAATCAAATGCCTTTTACATTTTTAAATGGCTGGGAATAAAAAAATGTCAAAGGGGGAATACAGTCATGGGCTATGAACCACGTTTCAGTCAGTGATGGACCATACATATTTCAGCAGCCCCATATAAAATTTTATTACCTACTGATGTTGTAGCTGGTTTAGTTTGTATACATACATTTTATTTTATTTTATTTTATTTATTTATTTTTTTTGTGGGTACCGGGGGTCGACCTCAGGACCTCGCGTGCCAACAGGCACCCATGCCGCTGAGCGATATCACCGGCCCCTTTTTCATATGTGGGATCGGGGAGTCGAACTCGGGCCCTCGCGCTTGCCAGGCAGGCGCTTACGCCGCTGAGCCATCTCACCGGCCCTACATACATTTTATGATGTTTGCACAATGATAAAATAGCCTAGCGATGCATTTCTCAAAACATATCCCCCTCATTAAGCAATGCATAATTGTAGTAATTTGTGCCATGTGCAAATCATATGAATTTCAAGTTTTAGTGTTCAAAAATAAAGTTTTATTGCAACAAAGCTATACTTGCTCATATTGTCTGTGCTTGCTTTTACATTACAGTAGCAGAGGTGAATCATCATGATAGAGAGCATATGGCCCTCAAAGCCTAAAATATTTATTATCTGGCCCTTTATAGAAAAGATTTGCTCATGCTGAACTTGGAGTTATCCAACACTTATGGTGTTGTTGTCCTGTCCGATGTGCTTTCTCCTCCATGAACACATACCCCCTCAGCTGTAATTGCTACCATTCCCTTCTCAATCCATCCATCCATCCATCCATCCATCCTTGGTTCCTGGCCATCATGACATCAGATGTTCTTGAATTTGTTCGTAGAACTGTTACTAACAATTGCTACAGGTAGAGCTGTACTCTCCTCTACGTCCGAGGCTGATGTCTCAGTGTTTTCTCAGTTCCATTGTCCCTTGCTCAAACACACCCTTCTTTACTCCCCAACACCAGCTTCTGTTGCTGGTAGCAAGGTCATTCATTGGCTCCAGCAGAGGCCTTTGAAGGACTTCTCATTTGTTCACAATTTTAGCTTGCAAAGTGGAGCCCCATTCGTTAACCTGTAAGAGAGCTCTCTACAAGCATTTATTTATTTATTTATTTATTTATTTATTTATTTATTTATTGGGACAGGGTCTTGCTATGTAGTCCAGGGTGGCCTTGAACTCAGCACGTAGCTCAGGCTGGCCTTGAACTCACTGCGATCCTCCTGCCTCAGCCTCCCAAGTGCTGGGATTACAGCATGCATCACCATGCCTGGGGAGCAATTTTATTTTTAAATGGCCCTTGGCTTAGCAAATTTATTCCACCTTGGCTGCTTTTACTTTTAGTGATCCAGAGAAAAGTGAAACAATGCAGTAAAGTAATGTGGTGATGGAATTGCTAATCTTTCTCTAGGCACTGGGAATACTGTGAGGCTTACCATGGAATTACTTAGAAAGCTATTGGCCAGTGCATGCATTTTTACCTTCCTGAAAAATGCTAGAATTAACATATTTCCTTACTGACATAATGGAGAGATGTGTGAAGTCAATGCGAATGACCCGAGTTGGCTTGCATGTTCTGTAATCATCATGGGGCCTTTACGCTCTAGCCTTTGCTCATGGTGTTTCTTGGAGCTGCAGACCACTGATCTCTCTTCAAGCAGAATGTTTCAGCAAATCCACAGAAAGAGGCTTTTCTTCTGTGGTTCCGTAGCATGTCGTGTGGTTTCAGAACTTCCTCACAACCAGAGAGCTTTCTTGGGGAGGATTCTAACAGTATAACCTGGATGCTGGTGAGGGACTCTTTAGCCATAGCTCCGTTTTCAGTTGTTAATTCTGGGGTGATCGGCATCCTCACAGAAGAAAGAAAAACTAAGACCATCACTGGATGGTCACTCAGTGTATGGAAAAGGGAAGACAAGGATCAGTTAAAAAAATAAGGAAGGGTATTAAGCCAAGAGAAGGCACCGAAGGTACAGTTTTAAAAGCTATAATCAGGGAAAGCTTAGGAACTGACAAAACATTTGTGGGCAAATGTGTGAATAGAGAAGGGCTGTCAGGCACAAGGCAGATCTTCAGTGCTTCTTATTCCTGCAAAACAATAACACCAACAATGAAACCTCTTAAAAATATCCCTAGGCCTGGTGTGGTGGTGAACACCTATAATTCTAGCTTGCTACTCAGGAGGCTGAGGCAGGAGGATCACAAGTACAAGGCTAGCCTGGGCCACTGTCTTGAAATGGAATGGAATAGAACGGAGTAGAATCGAATCCCTGGAAAAGAAAACATTCTGGAAAAACCAAAACATCCCCGGATAAGCAAAATCTCAGTCCTATTAACACTGCCAGTCCTACACCAAATCATCCATTGGAGAGCTCGATGTCCATTCTATCATCTGGATCCTAACAGAAAACGCAGCAGTGAGGTCGGTAAGAAAGATACATTAGCGAGTGCTCGCTGCTCCAAGAGGTGACAGATCAGCATTTCTTTGAAAGTAGTTGTTGCCTTTTTCATGGATCGCGGATCCATGATTCATGGTGAGGAGAAAGATGAGTATTGGACCGATGGTCTGAATCTTTGGGGTCAGTATGGAGTCTGACAGCTGTATCCTTCCCACGTCCTCTCTGGTGCCGCTGGGGTGGAAGCATCAGGTCCGTAGTTTATCCGATCCAGCGACACCAGAGAGAATGGGGGATGACAGTGGGAAATGTGAACCCACTCCTGAATGCTTCTTGCATGTTTAAATAAAAGCACAGGGAAAAAACATATATATACTCTGTGTATGTGAAATAGGTGTGTGTCCATACACCCACACACATGTATATATGTGTGTATGAATACAAGCTAAATGCAGACACACATCTATCCGCCTGTCATCTACTTGTCCATCCATCTTCTTTCTGACACTATCCCTCTGAATCTATGACCAGGTACTGTACTGTTCTTTTAATAATACTGGGAGGAAATGTCTTAAAACCTACGTGTGTCCTTTAGAATGAAGAAGCCATCTAGCATTAAATGTCTCACTCATTGGGCTTTTTGAGGTGTTTAACAAAACAGTGATATTTAGTCGGGATCTCAAAAGGCTTTCTTGTTTGTGGAGGGGGTTAACACTCAGTGGGAAATAATTTTATGCAAGATAATTTAGTTTTCATGTAAATTTTATGAACACTTCTTTTTTTTTTTAACCAAAACAAAATTCTCTATTTTTTATTTTGAAAGAAAGTCTCACCAAGTTGCTAGGTTGCTCAGCCTGGGCTTGGACTTGTGATTCTCCTGCCTCAGCTACCCAGAGTGCTGGAATTACAGGCGTGCACCGCCACACCTGACTTAGTGAACTCTTCTTAAATTGTGAAATGTGCCACCTCTCCCGACAGCAGCACCCGAACATACAGCCTCATGGATAACTCACCATAAAAGTGGGACACTTCTGCTCCCCAAGGTCGCCCTTGTATCCTCGGGCCCAGTCTCCTCCCTACCATCTCAAGCAGACAGTTGGGTCTGACTTTTATGGCTCACGTTTTTGCTTTCTTCACACATTTACTACTGGAGTGCACGTGCCTTGCGCTGGAGTTTAGTTTTGCTTGTTCCTGACCTGTGTATGAATGGAATCACACTTTATTTATTTATTTATTTATTTATTTATTTATTTATTTTGTGGGTACCAGGGGGTCGACCTCAGGACCTCGCACGCCAACAGGCACCCGTGCCGCTGAGCGATATCACCGGCCCCTTTTTCGTATGTGGGTTCCAGGAGTCGAACTCGGGCCCTCGCGCTTGCAAGGCAGGCGCTTACGCCACTGAGCCATCTCACTGGCCCCGGAATCACACTTTATTAAGTATGCTGGGTCTGGATTTATTTTGTCAACTGCTAGGGGTGGGGGTGAGATAATTTGTCTTATGCGTAGCTCTGGTTTGTACACTTTTCATTATTGCATAGTTTCATTGTATAAATAGACTATAGCTTTGTAATCTGTTCCATTGCTAAGGAACATTTGGGTTCATTCCAGGGCTCGGCTATGGAGAATAACACTGCTGCGATCTTTTCTGGCCGTACTCCCTGCACTCGGTGCATGCATTTTTGGGGCATGTCCCTGGGAGTGGAATTGCTGACTCTTCATCTTGAGTAGATAAAGTGGTTGACCCAATTATACTCTCTGTCGTCTTGTAAGGGAATTCCCGTTTGCTTCAAGTCCCCAGGGAAGCTCCAGTATTATTAGTCATTTTGATTGTAGCTATTTCCGCTAACAGGTGATTTTCTGGTTTTAATTTATATTTTCTTGAGAATCAGTAAGGTTAAGTCCATTCACAGTTTTATTGGCCCTTTGAACTATCTGTTCAGTCACTTTTCATTTTTTTATATGAAGTTGGTCTTTTTCTTATTGATTTTATATTACATATGTATATATATATTTTTTTTCTTTTTTTCCTGGCTAATATGTCTTTGTTGGTTCATGAATTGTAAAGTTTTTACACTTATTTTGCTTTCTGTATCTGTCCTGGTTTTTAAAAAAATCTCTCCCTGACTCCAGATTACCCACAGTTACCTTAGAGTACAAAATCATGTATATATATGTGTGCGTGTATAAAATCATATATATATATAATATATATATATAATATATATTTTATATATATTATATATATATTTATATATATATAAAATATATGTAAAATCATATATATATGATTTTATACCTTCCAACATTATATAAGTGCATTAGAGTATTTTAACTTTTTATTTTCTCCTGGTTTTTATGATATTATTATGGTAAATATTTTTATTTTGAATTGTTTTAAGCCTCCTACAACTGTTACTAATATTTATATCTTTATCTCAAATGATCTTTATTTCTGATGAAACAGAATTCTCAGCTGGCAGTGATTTTCCTCTAACACTTAGCCGACATTAGTTTATCATTTTCCTGCTGAGAACCTGGCCCTCAGCCTCATTGCTGCCTTTTTGCAGATCATCAGTCTTCCTCTTGCACTTGGTGGTTTTTCTCTCTGTCTTTGGCTTTTCCAGTTCTGCTGTGACATGTAGAACCTTTTCATTTAATCTGTTTGGGGTTTGTAGCACTTCTTGAATCTGTAGATTTGTGTCTTTTGTGCATTCGGGGTTGTATTTGCAGCCTGCATTTCTTCCGTCCAGTTCCCCCCGCCCCCAGCACATTAGACCTTTTCTCAGTATTTGCTATACTTGTAGCTTCTCTTTTTACTTATATTTCTTGTCCATCTAAGTTTCATTCTGCCGAACTAGTGTCATGAACAGAAAACACTATTTGCTTGCTCAGCAGATGTTTTTATTTTAGGCTCTACCTGTGCTGAGCACTGACTTAGGTGCTTAGAATTCTTCACAGAGCAAAAGGGAGCCCCTTGTCTTTGTGAGTTTCCATTAAAAATAAATGATTGCTTATTAATGGAAATTAATTATTCATTAATATTCATTTTATATTAACTGATGGCATTTAACTTGATCATGCAGGGAGTAAGAAGGTATGAAGTGCTGTTGGAACAAAGGCAAAGTGGAACGGCTTTGGGTGAATGGGGAGGTCTGGAGGGAAATGGAACGAGTTAGGATACAGTCAGGAGCAGATGTCATTCGAATGAAGACTAAAAGTGTGTAGCAATGTTCCAGAAAGAGGGAGCACATCTGGAAAGTTCAGGGGGCATCAGGAAGGCCAAGTGCGGGCCCAGTGACCTGCCCAAGAGGTGAAGGAGCAGGCGACAAAGCAGGGAAGGAATGACAAGGCTGGAGGGGGACGGGCTGTGTGGGTCCCTCTAAGCAGAGGAGGGATGGAATCTGCTTTACATTTTAAAGGCTCCCTCTGGCTCTGGGGGCAGAATGGGCTGCAGAGAGGCCAGAGTAGAAACAGGGACACTTTTTAGGGAGTTTTGCTGTGATTCAGTAGAGAGAATTGTGGTCAGAGTGCGGTGGCAGCAGTGGTGGTACTGAGAAGAGACTTAGGTTTGCACGTGTTTGGAAAGAGGATGCAGCCAAATTCGATGCAGGTTGTGAAAGAAAGAGAAGTCAGGTCAGCTCCCATCTTCCAGCCTGGACGGTTGGGAAGGTTGAGTTGTCCTCAGCTGACCTGGGAACGGTGCCTGGAGAATGCCCAGAGGGAAGTCCTGTCTCCCAGGTGTGGCATCTGCAGGGACAGGCCCTGGCCCGAAGCACAGATGGAAGGCTGATTGAGTGTAGATTGTGCTTGGAGTCACAGCCTGCTGGCATCTCCAAGTCCTGTGGTCGACTTCTCCAGAAGCAGGGCAGAAGATGGGATTTAGGTGGTGCATATTGGCTTGGGGTTACTGTTTCAAAAGGAAGGGAAAGAAGCAGGCCTGGACAGAGAGGTCAAACAGTGATGTAGGGCAGTGTATCAAGTAGCTCTGGTACCAGCAGTGTCCATCATAGTTGTCCTGTGGAGCTGATATGGCTGATCTTCCATCTCTGTCTCACTTGGCCACCTGATGGAGCCTCCCTGGGATGCTGTTCTCTGTAGCTGAGACAGATCCTGAGGAGCTGACAGCTGGAGGCTTCCTGTTAACCTCAGCCCTCAGTGGACAGTGAGTCCTTCCTTGAAATAGGATCTGGGCAGCAGATCTGTGTCTCCCTCCCTAACTCAATGAGGGTATATAGAAGAGGGAACCTCTGTCTCTTTTAGGGCCTGGAGCTCTCCAACATGATGAGATCAGGGGGAAGAGAAGGAACCATGGAAAGCATCCAGCAAGGCAGAAGAAATATCAGAAAAATTACGGCGTCTTGGAAGCCAAGCGGAATGAGTAACCCGTGGTGGTGTTGGACACTGCTGATGTGATGGGTTTAGTAAGAGGGAGAATGAGAAAGCAGTGGATTTACCAGTTCGGAGGTCATGAGTTCCCTTGAGAAGAACATGTGAATGGATAGACTTCCTCATTGGAATGGGCATAAAAGAGAATGGGAAAAGAGCAGAACACGGCAAATAAGAGAGGGTTTGTGTGTTTTTCTGCAGAAGACCAGAAGAAACACAGCATGTTTTTATACTTATAATTCAGTGATAGAGAGGGGGCAGAGAAAAATTGCTAGAGTACCGTCTTTGAGTGAGTGGGGCATGTGGGGATAGGTTCAAGTCACAGTGGATGGTTTGGTTTTCAGTGGGAGTAAGGCTCCTTAACCTTGTTCACAGGCAGGAAGGTGCAGTATAGGGTACAGGCAGAGCCTTGTCAGGGGATATGTATGGTCTTGGACGTTTGTGATTGTTCTCCCTGATTGCTTCATTTTCCCCAGAGAAGAAGGAAAAATGATCATCAGTGGAGAAAACAGATGGGGAGAAATTATTGGGCATTTGAGAAAAGAAGATACATTACGTAGGCCTCTCTAGAGGAATAGAATCAATAGAAAATATATGTATAGTTATGCAAGTTTATCAGGTAGGCTTAGGAGATTAGAGGTGAAATAAAAAGCTCAGAGGTGGCAGAGTCCACAGTGGTCAACTGTGCAGTGTGGAAATGGAGGGTCATAGCTGCTCAACCTCAGAAGATGGGAGCTGCTGAACAAGAGGGAGCAAGGAAGCACTGGTCCGAGATCAAAGGCTTGGAAGCTCCTAGGAGAGTTGCTGGTACCAGTGTGTGTTGGAGAACTGAAGAAATGGGATTGATGTCCAAGGGCTACAGCAGCAAAAGATATAACTGCTCAGGGAGTCTGGAGCTCTTTAGAACAGGAACACTTCCTTCTTCTTTCCCTTTTTATTCCATTCAGGCTACAAGCCTATTGGCTGCTGCCACCCACATCCGGGCTGAATCTTTCCTCCTCAGTCTGCGGGCTTGTGTGTCAGTCATCCACAAACACACCCAGAAATGTGTTTAATTCATTCTAACTGACATATCATGATTGACTGTCATGAAAGAGAAGATGCCAACTCCATGAGTGGGTGGGTGAAAGAGCTGGAAATTTTGGTGTGATTGCTAACGTTAGTGGTCATGAATTTAAAGTGAGACCAGTCAGCACGTTTGTATCTTGTTTTGGTTTTATTTTGTTTTCTTAGCTGTAATCAGCTATCTGGGTTCAGGTGTGACCTGAGCAGTTTGTTGAATTTAACCATGTTGGTGTTTTGGTCAAAAGGATGTGACCGAATAAGAGAAGAACAAGCACGTGGAGGGAGGGAATCAACCTGGGCAGCTTATAAATGACCTCCCCCCCACAAAAGAAATTCTCACAGTTCTGGAAGCTGGGAAGTCTAAGACGAAGGTGCCAGAAGAGTCGGAGACTAACAAGGGCCTGCTTCTTCCCTGACTTCTGTGTCTTTGCCGGATGGGAGGGGCACACGAGCTCTCCGGGATCTCTTCATAGGGGCACTCATCCCAATCCTAAGAGCTCTGGTCTCATGAACTGATCTCTGCAGAAGCCCCAGCTCCAAGTGCCATTGCCTGAGGGGTTTGGATTTAGTGTTTCAGGGGTACGTGAACACTTGGACCCTAGCAGATATGAGCAGTGGGCTGGTTGGATGGGAGGTGGTAGGCTGAGGTGGGCGCCCTGGCGTTAATAGCACACAGAACTTACTGGGGTAATCTTTCCTCCTTTCTAACAAATAGCCCATGTGCCTTGAAAATTCTTAGTGCTTGTTACGACATGAGTTGGAAACATTCCGTGTCTTTCCTTGGTGTTTGTGGGTGGCGAAGAACTTTCCTTTTGTGGTTAAAGCAGAGTCCTCAGATCTGGGGGTTTGGGTCTGGTTTCCGGTGTAGAAGTACCGCCACAGGGAAAAGGGTCACTGTCACTCAGGTCACGGAACAGTTGTTGAGGAGTTTATATTCTAATGTGGGAGATGAAAAATAACAAGAAATGTAGTGAAAGAAAATAGCAAGGAGAAAGGCATAAAGCAGGGAAGTAAGAAAGGAACTGCGCCAGGAAGCAGGAGTAGAGGTGGTGGGCTGAGGGACTGGGGGAGGGACCACATTGAGAAGGTGACATTGAAAAAGACCTCAAGTCCTCCAAGGTCACATGTATACATAAGACAAAAACAAGTCCATGTGGGAGCAAATAGAATGAGCTGGTAGCAGGTCCTTAAGGAAACAAAAACCCACATTAATGCTAACAGCCAAGAATATTTCTTTTGGTTATTCAATTGTATCTGTGGGCCACTGTGTGTCTACCAGACTGCAAATAGCAATTTATGAAGAGGTACCTAGGAGCTTTTAGGAGTTGGGGAGCCATATCTGGTGTTTCTGCAAGAGGCTGGTGACCTCAGACGAGCCTACCTGACTCATTTTTGCCAATGGAAAGTTACGCATGTAAGGGATTACAGCTGATCTTTAATGGGCTGAGTTCATTTGTGGTGAGAAAAAGAACAAAGGCTCCTAGGTGCATGGCTTTGGGAGGGGTGAGAAGTGGGAATCATAAGCCCAGCCTTACTAAACAAGGTGTGTGAATTTGTGGAGGGTGAGAAAGTAAAAGCCGGAGATGGCTTATTTCGGTCTCTGCCATCGTGCAGTGAGGACTCAGCCTAACAGATGGGCAGCAGCATGGTCCAGTGCTAAGAAACTCTTCTCAGAAACCAGACCTCAGGGAGCAGAGGACGGAGCTTTGGTGGCTCAGGTGATGCGGTGATGCGTTTGTCAACCTGCTGCCTGAGCCTACCCTGCATCAGTAGGCGTGTGTAACCCCGGTCCCTGTGCCAGCCACGGTGTGTCATCCCCCTGAGTCACCCACTTGTTCTACCGGGAAGTCTGGGAGAGCTCGAGCTGGATTCTGTTCACTGTGTTTCTTTTGACTGGGAACGAACGTTAGCACTTATGGGAGGTATTGTAAATAGGTTAGTACAAAATACCCACCTAATGCTTCATTATCTTGGTCCAGACCTCTTATAGGAGGCCTTGGTTCTGGAAAGGGCCCAGGGAATACATTTGCAGATTTCCTCCACATGCATTGCGTATAGCCTTCGCCTATTGCCCAATTCAATATGCTCAGGGTAGACACCTTGTACACTCATCTTTCTCAGATGCAATGACGATTAACTTCAGTAACTTCATGACAAATCCTAAAATATGGTGCCTGCCTGCTACATTTGGTTTTGGGGTGGAGATGAGGTGCCTGTGAACACGCACAGGCTTTGGGAATTCACAGTAGGTGCTCTGACTTTGTGAACCTAGAACCCAACAATAATGGCACAGAAGATGATGACAATAAGAATATAAAGAGGATGGCAAGATTGGTGAGGATGACGAGGTTGGTGAGGATGGCGAGGTTGGTGAGGAAGGCAGAGGGCGGTCCGCACGAGGTCAAGAGGTGAGGAAGAGCTGCAGCCCAGCTCCAGAGAGGCTAGAATTCTGGACCTGTCTCTTGCTTTTGAATGGCCCTGGGCAGTTTCCTTAACCTCTGTGTGCCTCACTCTTTATCTGTGAAAGTCATCGGTGGTACTTTCTTCAGCTGTCATGAGGGTCATGTTCACAAATGGACTACCAGTCCGCAGTGCAGTGGTTTTTCACAGAAAGCGTGGTCAGGAAATGTCAGTGACTCACTGACATTGAAGTTGTCCCCATGAGGCCTCCGTCACGCTGTTATGTCCTCATTTACAGGTGAGGGACTGAGGCTTTACAAAGATTAAATGATGTCCCTGTGACTAGAGAAGGGACTCCCGCTAGATCTAGAGTTCTCTCTTAGACTTCCTGAACCCCTGTGTGTGTCTTCACCCCTCTCAAGTAGTTGATAGGTTACATGTGAGTGTCTTCTATAAAAATGTGTCCCTTTTAGTTTTTTTGATGGATAATTTGGGTTTGATTCATTCCCCCATGCTTATGCTTCTGAATTCGTGTTTAACCTTTTCTGGTTTCTCCTTGGGCTGTGAAATTTGGGACCGGTGTGTGTTGCTGGGAATGGGTCCATGGAGCGATGTTCCATGCAAGCTGTGACACTGGGTGTACTGTCAAAAGGTGTGCCCCTTTATCGTGGTAATTTTGAAAGCTTTAATTTGATAGTTGAGACAATCCCATTTCATCTCTTACAATCAGAGAGAATCGCTCTTCTCGGTATGTGGTGAGGATCACAGGTTGGAGAGGAGACACATTTTAAGGCTTGGTTAGTGTGCGTACATCAAAGCATTGATTCCTTTTGCTTTTCGCAGCAGTGTTGTTCAGAGGTTCAGTGCTCATTTGAGCCAAGTGGTGGGATCATTTTTTGAATCTTTAAAAAACAATTGCAGTAAAATCTACACAGCATGAAGTTCACCACTTAAACTATTTTAAAGTATAGAATTCAGTGGCATCAATTACATTTAAAATGTTGTATAACCACCATATGTTGAACACAACAAACGTGCTCTGTGTTCAAAACTTTTTCATGTAACTGGAGCCATACAATATTCGTCTTTTTGTGTCTGACTTGTTTCAGTTAGGATAAGATGCCAATATGTATATGTACCAGTTCCCCAAGATGTATGCAATTATCATGAATTGCAAACATATAGTAATAAAATAAAGTGCAGATTTAAAAAGGTTGTGTGTAGCATGTATTAGGACTGCACTGTGTGGATACTACTGTACGTTTTCTTTATGTGTTTATCTGTCGGTGGACACCAGGGTTGTTTCCACCTTTTGGCTACTGTGAATAATGTTGCAATGAATATTCATGTCCAAGTGAAAATCATAGCGTTCCGCAGCATTCGAGGAGACACATTTTGATTTGTTGGGGTTCCAAGGGCAGGACTTAGGGGAGCCTTTGTCCCTGACCGTGTTGCTGCTCTGACCCCTTGGGCACATCTGAATCTGTCCAGTGTTCCCACCAGGCTTCCCATGGTCTTGCTGAGCCTGGCGCTGCACTTTGTCTGGGAAGATGCTGGCTGCTGGGGAGTCACTCTGCCTTCAGCCATCCGGCTTGACTGTGTCGTTCTTCCCAGGTCTCTGAGCCTGGGGTTTGCTTGTATGGGGCTGAGCCAAGACATTTCTCACTTATTATGGCTTGCATTTTAGTTTTAGATAGGAGATATATATATTTAAATTTTGTGTGTGTTCTTGAAACTACGCTGAGGCTCTGAATGTATACACATGTACTGCATTTAATGTTAATTTTATGGATAAAATGTTAAGAGACAATTGAGTGGTGGAGCACAGAACAGATTTCTTTCAGTAGCTCTAGGTCAAGATGGCATTACTTTTATTTACTCTGTGAACCTGACTGGTGACTTCATATGTCTGCCTTCAGATGAATAATTAATATATGAGATTTCCTTTGTGCTCTTACATTCATGGGGTCGTGGTCTCTATGTGGCCCTTATACCAGAGGGCCCCAAGCCCTGGACCATGAACCAGTACCAGTGTCCACAGCCTGTTAGGAACCGGGCCACACTGCAGGAGATGATGGGGTGAGCATAGCTTGTCTGTATTTACAGCTGCTTCCTGCAGGTCCTTTTACTGCCTGAGCTCTGCCTCCTGTCAGATCAGCGGAATTGGATTCTCATAGGAACGAGAGCCCTGCTACGGACTGTGCATGCGAGGGATCTAGGTTTCGTGTTCTTTTGAATCATCCCAACCCCTCCCTTTGGAAAAATTGTCTTCCATGAAACCAGTCCCTGGTGCCATAATATGGGCCAGTGTCTTATGCTACCTCAGGTCTTTTGATATTTTGAGATATTTCTGATTGAAAATAATTTTTCCATTAGGGAAAATGCTGCCGAGTGCTCCGAGTGACCCTAAAAATCTAACGTCTACATTCTTATATGGGAAGGCAAGACAAGTAATTCCCATTAGTATGTTTCCCAACCATTATTCATGAGATGTCACTTCATTTTAATTGATTATATGCCTCTCTTGATCTGAGAACACTGCACATGGTCAGGTATTACTAACAGGTCTATGGGCGTGGTCCTTTTCATCACCACTGTACCCGAGTGCTTGGTGTCTCCTTCCTGTCCAACTTCTCATCCCTTACCTTCTTTCTTTGCAATATTCTGCAATATGTTTTGGTCTGGAAAATATGAAATGACAGTTACTCCTATAATTTAATGTAAAGCAAAAATCAAAACCATTCCAGCCCATGATTAGCAAAAGCACATCTATAAATTGGTTAGCCTTGGTGAGCGCCAGCGGCCTGTGTGACCCTCACAAGGGGCGGCCTGCTACCATACAATCATAGGGGCTTCGCAGAAGATTTAAGGATCAAGTGCCTCTGTGGCCCCCGAGGACTCTGGGGTCTCTCTGTGACCCTGAGGTCTTAGAAGGGACCCTGCTATCCCATCCAGCATGGGCCTAGTGCCTGAACTGCACTTTAGCCATTATCAAAACAGCAAGATTAACATAAAAGCATCACGAATGCTGAGATAGTCTGAGATACTGGCTTGGTTTATGTCCTGATTGAAAAGAGTCTGGGCATGTTGACTGTTCCTTCTCATTTGGAGAAAACCTTGGGCATGTGCCCAGGACAAAGCCCGTGAACACAGGCTTCCCGCTGCAATCGTCATCTCTTTCCACTACCCATGTACTAAAGAGAAAATGAAAGGCTTGCTCTAAGTCATCCATCCGGTGGTTGGTGCATCTCGGACCTGAACCAGGTCCTCTTATTTCATGGCCTTGCCTCTCCTGTGACCAAATGAGGCTGCCCCATGAGAGTGCTCTCCAGATCAGCTTTTTCAAGGATCATAAGCTTTTGCTGCCTGTACACTGTGTGGAGAGAGGGCAGCGCCGAAGTTAGAAATTGACCTCTTATCTTATTTTAGTTACTCTGCATTCTTACGTTCAGTGCCAGTAACAATTAGTATTGCTTCTGCTGCCAAGCAGAGAGGTGTCGGAAAGATCCCATACCAGGGAAGCCCAGATGCTCTCCTCCCATGAGCCACATGTACTCCTGTGCAAAGCGCCCTGCACCCTGGCATCAGCAGCACGCCGTGTGTGTGGGTTGGGCAGCATCTGGACCTGTATGGTTTATTGCTGGTCGGCACTACAAGCTTATTGCTCTTCCCTTGCCTTCTTTGTTCCTCCTTCTCCCCTTGCCCTTCTGGTTACAGATCGCTTGAGTAATAGGTATGGGGCCACCCACCGAACAGTCCCAAAACTCTTGACCTTAGTGTGTTAAAGCCATTCTGCAAGGAAATCTAAGTCAGGCAGTGACAGAGATGGGAGTTTTAAAATCATGGAAAAGTATCATTGGAAGATAGAACTAGGAAGCCAGAGAAAATGAGATTGAGCATCATGCTTTGATTATTGAGAAAATTGAAGCCTGTGGATTTTAAGGAACTGGCCACATAGTCCCTGCCGTGCCTTCTGGAGGTGGCATTAAAGGGCCATTAGAGTTTTCTTGACCTCTTTTTGACAGACCTTCTTTTTTGAGGAATATCTCTGCATACTTGCTAGATATTCAGTTTTCAGGGAGAGCAGACTTTGTAGAGTTGCTACGTTTGCTTGGCACAAGGTATAATTTGAAGTTTGCGAATATTCTTGTATCAAATCAAATTTAATAAGGGCTGCACTTCAAGGCGCCACCTGGCAGAGAGAAGCTTGTTTGTGTCTCATCTCCGAGAGAAGGGAGGCCTCACCCAGGGCTAAATCAAGGATTTTCAAACCGTCCTTCTTCCTGAGTGGATCCTCAGATTCTCAAGCATGGGAGAGGGCGGAGTTAGTCCATATTGAATCCTGCAGTCCGTTTCAAATATTAAAAACATTGATTTTGACAATCAGTCTGTAGCTAACTGCAAAATGTGTTCCTGAGGAAACCATCTGAGTTTGCATTGTGACACCATAGGATTAATGGGATCTGTGTTTGAAATCGCAGTTTTGCATGGGAAATGCTGTTTTCATTTGGATTCGGAAAAGTTGAGCGTGAGTGAACCCCCTTGTTGGGCTTCACTTAACGTGCATGAGGGGGAGGGTGCATCCCCAGCTTTGAAGCTGACTGGCTGTTGCTAGGTGATGCAGATGATGGCATGTTGGTGCCAGCGTTTCTTACCTTACTCTGGAGTGGTCTCCTCAGCTCCCTCTGCAAGGTGGACAAGGCGGGGTTAGCCCCATCGTGGGCACTGGGGTCAGATTTGCAGCATTTAGTTTGGTTAATTGACATGTTGGAGTGAAACTGCCTGAATTCCTGAGGGGTTGGTTCTGAAGGTCTTTGGACCGAAATCCATAGGACATTGGCGTAAGGGTGACATTGGTGTCATTCAGAACACACTTCGGAAGGAATTTTAAAAGTCAGCTATTACACACACTTAGACACACACACACACACACCCCAGCAAGCTAAAGACTGAGTTAATAACCATCTTTGGGGAGAATAAGCAAACTCTCCTTAGTTTTTCATTTGTGGGTATAAATTCAACTGACAGAGGGGAACAGAGAGGTTTAACTCTTTTTCTCCCCATTTCAAATGTTTTTCATTGTGCTTATTTATCATATAGTTGCCTCTATTTGCTTAGCTAGCCCTTGTATCAATATCCATTGATGAGCTGGGTGTGGTGATGCATGCCTATAATCTGGGAACGCCTTTAATCTGGGAGGCTGAGGCAGGAGGGTCACAAGTTAGCATGGGCAGTTTAGCAAGACCCTGTCTTTTTTATGTAGTTCAGATGGGCCTTGAACTCATTATGTAGCCCAGGCTGGCTTTGAACTTACAGTGATCCTCCTACCTCAGCCTCCCAAGAGCTGGGGTTACAGGCATGCGCCACCACACAGGGCTAAGACCCTGTGTTCAAAAACAAAAACAAAAACAGAAACAGAAACAAAAACAAAACTAGGGTTGTCACACAGTGCAAAGACCCTGAGTTTAATCCCCAGGGCTCCAAAAGAAAAAAAAATCCATTGATGATTCAAATACCTTTCAAGGGTGTCATGGCTTCTAGTGTTTCAGAAGTGTTTTTACACGCGTCCTTTCCCTTTAGGTAATGCGCATTGTTTTTGTAACTTAGCTCCTTTAGCCTGGTGTCCATGATTATCGCCATTTTGAGCAACTGTTGAGAACAAGTCGGTTGTGCGCCCCCTGCTGGCTGCGTTTCTTCTGCGCAGAAACTCCGTTTCACGCGTAAATTCTTTGCTCTGGGTCGGGATCCTATGTTCACATTTTTCTTTTCCTAAATTCATACTTTTTTTTTTTTTTAAATAAGCAAATCCAATGGCGTTCTGCAGGTCAGATTGGGAAGCTGGTGACTTCCAGAAGGACAGCGTGTCTTGCTGGCCACCCACTTGGTGAGCCACGGTGTGAGAGGGCGCCCCAGCCAGCTGCGCCCGTGCCAGGGTGCGATGCAGGGCGCGCTGCGGGGAGGCCGCTGGCCGGGGGCGCCTGGTTTGCCATGTTGGTGGTTTTAGTATCAGGTCAGTCCTTCTGTCCAGGCTTTTGAAACATGTCATCCACTGGCGTAATCGGCAGGTGTTACACGCTCATCCTGTCCCCGCAGGTTCTGCAGACTCTTGACCTCCCTGAGTCATGGGGATTCTGCGGAAGCAGCACAGGGCTCTCTCCTCAGGCCGAAGAAATGGTGGGGACGGACTGAGTTCAGTCCAACATGCGTTTATCCAGTACCTGCCATGGTGTGGCTTGCTTCAGGGGGATTAAAGATGAACCAACAGCTGGGCATGGTGGTGCACACCTATAATCGTAGCAGTCTGGGAGGCTGAGGCAGGAAGATCACAAGTTGGAGCACAGCCTGGGTAACTTAGCGAGAGACCCTGTGTTGAAATTAAAAAAAAAAAAAAGGGCTGGGAATGCAGCTCAGTGAAACGACCCTGGGTTCATTCCCTAGTACTCCCCACCTCCCCCCAAAAGAGAGATGAACCAAGCCACTATCTTCTGACTTCCTTCTGCGCAACACTCAGCAATAACAATAAGAAACCTCTTCTGTGATATTAAATAATATCAGAAAGAAGTAAAGAAAGTATTTGTGGCACTGCAGAGTTAGAAGAAACACCTTTTAGAACAGCAGAATAGTGGTTACCAGAGGGAAAGGGATGAGCGATGAGGGGGACTGGTCCACAGGCTAAATACCAGGGTAAGTTCTAGTACTGCGCAGCAAGGTGGCTGTCGTCAGTAATGATTCGCTGCCTACTTCGGAAGAACTAGAAGAGCAGCTTTGAGTATTTTACTGCAGAGAAAGGATCACTGCGCTGACGGCTGTGCTAATCGCCCTGATTTGATCATTACACAATGTATACATTTGTGGGAACATCACACCATACCCATACATTTCTACAATTATAGTATTTGAATTAACAAAATAAAACTTAACTGTCTTTACTTTTTAGGTCACGATGAGACCAGAAGCCCTTCGGTATCACTGCCGATCTGAGGTTGACTACATGGTGCTCACATTCTTTTCCTGTAAGCGATGCGATAAGCTGGAATGCGATCAAACGTCCTTCCTGTTCTAGGCGAGTGCTTCCGGTGTAGAGGGGAGAAATGACTGATGGGCCCTCTGCTGATCTGCCTTTGTCTCTGTATCTTTCGCATCTCTTACTGCTCAGGGGTGTCTCCTTCCCCCCACCACACTATCGCTGATTCTAAAGCTGATACCTGGGCATTATGTCACCTTTCTCCACCCTCTTCCTGATTATTTTCATCCAAGGCACAAATCATTAGGCTTGCCAGGGCCCCAAAGCACTGAGTGCCTTAACGCGTGTGACCTTATTATCCACTTTCTTCTGCGCCCTGCACAGCCAGTTCTCAGCCATCAAATGTTGCACGATGGAAAAGAAGAAGTTTTAGTCCAAATTTTTATAAGTCCCAGGAGAGTCTCTTCATAATGTTGACGGTACTCTCGGGAATAAATGAATGAAATGATGATTGATAGCGACACCTCTATCTCAGGGTTTTCTCATCAGCAGCTCTGTTGGCGTGGGGGGCCGCACAGTTCTTGGTTATGGTAGGGCGTCCTAAGCACGGTATGATGTTTAGCAGCATCCTTGACTTCTACCCTCAAGGTCGTGACCATCAAAAGTGTCTCCAGATATTGCCAGATATTCTCTCAGGCAAAGTTCCCCTGTAGTGAAGGACCCCTGCTCTATGCAAACACTTCTCATTCCACTCGCTCCCTCAGGAGTATTCATGGCCACACTCTTTTTGTTTGTTTGCTGTATTCATTTATTAAATAGTTATTAAGTTTCTGCTTGTGCCAAGCTCTGTGCACATTACCAAGAATATAAGCACGAGCCAGGCATCTCTCTCTTCATATTTTATAAGTGTACATTTGAGTCAGCCTGTAACTGTGAGTGGCCTGGAATCACTGTGACTTCTTTAATGGGTGTTGTGCTTCTATTTTTGTAGCCTCCGTCTTTGAGGAAAGCCTGTTGCAGGGTGGGTCTGTAGCCTTGGCTTTTGGCACAGTTACTAGCCTTATGAAATGATAATGTGCTATTAATTTATCAATTTCCCCCACGAGTGCTTTAGCCGTTCCGCGTCCGGCTTCTCCCTTGTCTCTTCAGATTTGCTGTTTTCTTATAAAATTGTTATTTCTTTCACTCTCTTCGGCCTGCCACCTGACTTCATTTAACCAGTGGTCTTTCAAGTTTTATTGAACAAAACTTCTTTTTGGAAACCAAGGTCCGTTCCAGCAGAGCGATAGACATCAGACTATTTTGCGGTGAACTTGAAGTTAGAATATTTCCTTTTAAAAACTGCTCGTGGGAAGTCAGATAAATGGCAGCTTTCTTTTTTAGGAGTGGAGGAGCTTCCAGTTAGCTTGAACTACGTTGTTAATTGTAATTTCTTAATGCAGCATGGCGGGCACTTGGGGTTTTCTTATATTATTTTGTCTGTTATAGTTTTGTTTGTCTGAAATAGTTGTAACAGGTTTTAAAGAGAAGCCAGCCAACTGAAAATTTAGTTTCTTTCCTGTTCCCTACTTTTTTAAAAACAGATGTTTAGGAATTAGATCGCCACTTCGTAGACTACCCAACCTTTCTGACTGTGATGGGGGCTGCTGAGGGTTAGATATTTGGGGTCTCTAGCCTTTAAAATCCTTTCAACAGGAGTTGCTTTTTTTTTTTTGCCACGCCCCACCCCCCGAAATTTGCACTTTGTGCGGGGCGACCGGGTTCCTGCACACCGGGGCTGTGACCGGGGAGACGTCAGTTTCCCCTCAGGGTGCGGTCGGGGAGCGGGTCTGGGAGTCCGAAGCCCGCCGGGTTACGGGCGCTGGGAAAGCCCAAGGCGAGAATTAAATCGGAGAAGGAGGCGGAGAGAGGCAGGGAGGTGGGAGGAGGCGGGGAGGGGCGACGGGCCCTCGGCCACACGCCCGAGTGACCAGATTCCTCGCCGCTCGAAACTTCGCAGTGACACCCACTGCCTCGCCCGCCCGCAGCCCGGCGCCGCTTCCTCTTTTCCCTCCCGAAGCCTGGGCGATGTGAGGCCGGACGGGCGAGCGCCGTGCGCCCCGCGGAGCAGGCGCGGGCTTTAATTCTGCGATCCCCTCCGGCCCCTCGCGAGTCTCTTGGGGTTGGGGGGCCGCGGGCCCGTGTGGCTCCGGATGAGGACAGGTGAGAGCCCGGAGTCGCGTCCTGAGGCCGGGGAGCCGAGCGCCCCGAGCCCGGCGGGGTTGGCGAGGTTGGCGGGGTTGGCGAGCGGCGCCTCGGTCCTGCGCTGCGGGCGCCCGCGGTTCTGGCTGCGCGTACAGAGACCGGGGCTCTGAGAGTGCTCGATCGCCCCCCTGCCTTCTGTCAGCGAGGATCGCAGTCCTGGGGTACCGGCTGGGGAGGGTGACGGGGGATCGGGGCCCCCACCGGAGATGCGTCCTGCGCGGCTGTGCCGCTGTGCCCGGGGCAATCGCAGGTCCACATCCTTGCAAATGACCCGCGAGAGGCGCTGGGGGCTCGGGCGAGAGAAAGTTCCCGGGGATCTTCCGAAGCGCCTGGGAGAGGCCTTGAAGTCTAGGTCTGATTTTGCATTTGAATGAGTTAGTCCGTCTCCGGGCCTTCTGGGCATGGAGGTGTTATTTGTGTACTTGGAACTTTTCTGAAGCTGTCAGGGTCCCTGCAGCCGCTGGTGTATCTTGGGGTTGATTGCCTAAGTCTATTTTGGGTAGGGCGTGGAGAGGAAGTTGGGATGGTGATGGGGGTAGGGTGGGACCAATGCAAGGGGTAGGGTCCTACCCACGGAATAATTTGGCCCAAACTGAGTTTCTCACAAACAGCCTTTCAGTCCGGTTGGAGCTGGTCCGGAGGCTTCCTGTGGTGTGCGTGGTCTTTGCTCCTGGAGTGGGGGTCAAATGACGGTTTTGGGGATAACCTGGTTTCACTTATTTCCTATCTGATCAGTAGCAGCAGGAGTTGGAACCAGGATTGTATTTTTTTTTTTTTTTTTTGTAAGCTAATCCTTCATAAACATTGTTAGAGATTCACCTTACTTTTAGGGCAAGAAATGAAGGTGAAGAAATGTCTGGGTCTTAGGATGTTTGTAGAAAATCAAATATTCATTTAACAAGTGTTTCTCTCCCAGTGCTGGGCAAGTGGGATTAGGGGGTGTTAGCTATCTTTCTCTGGATGTCAGAGCTGGAATCTGGCTTTCTCTCCCTACCTGCACTTGAACCTGCTGAGGAGACAGGTTGCTGGGGCCACCGTTAGCTTGCTGTGACTCTCCTGCTTGCTTGAAGTTAAAAATGCATATGTAAATTGTTCTTACACCAAACCAGACATGTCCCAGGAGCGAACAGGTTGTGCAATCCGGGCCTGCCACACCTGCTAGAGCCCTGAGTTTGAGCCCTGTGTCTCTGCACCCCAGAAAGGACCTGGCAGGTCAGGTGGACACGAACTTGAGGCTGTTTTCCCCATCCCCAAGAACCTTCAGCCACTCACTCACTCAAAAGGCAAGGCAGCCAGATGGGATCTCATGATAGTGCTGGTGAAACTGACTAATAGATGGAGGTTTAGGGAACCATAATCCTATCTAGAGAAAGGGGAATAGTGATTCACACACACAAGGTTTTCAGCTATTGTCACTTGGGACTGTTAGAAGATATCATGCAGACACCTGAAATTGGGGATAATTATACCATGGGTCCATGATGTAGGTGTAAGAGACCACTGGCTCTCTCCTCTCCTCCTAGTAAATAGTCTGGTTTGGTTCCAGCTGTTTGTATTCTTTTTTTTTTAAACTTACACATTCAATTTGTTTAATAGACATAGGATGACTAAAATTATTAGTAGTATTGTATTAGTATTATTATTTGTGGTTCAGAGGATTTAACCTTGGGCCTCACTCATGCTAGACAACACCAGTCCTTTTTAAATTTTATTTTGAGATAAGGTCTCCCCTAAATTGCCCAGACTGGCCTTGAACTTGCAATTCTCCTGCCTCAGCCTCTCAAGTAGCTGGGTTTACAGGCAAGCGCCACTGAGCCTAGCTAAATTATTTTGTTGTAGTAACTAATTCATGTAGGAATTTTCCCATTTTGTATAAGGTTTTACATTTATTGACATAAAGTTGTGCATAATATCCTCTTATAATATTTTGAAAGACCATAGCACCTGTAGAAATGTTTTCTTTTTCATTCTTGGCATTGACTATTCTTGCTTCTACTCTTTTCTTTTCCATTTCCTTCCTTCCTATTTCTTTTCCAGTGTTGAGTATGGAACTCAGGTTTCACATTGCTAAGCAAGTGCTTTACCCCCAGGCGTATGTCTTAGATGTCTTCTTTTTCCTCCCTCCCTTCCTTCCTTCCTCCTTTTTTTTTTTTTTTTTTTTTTTTTTCTTTTTTCCTTCTTCTTCTTCTTTTGTGGTTCTGGGAATTGAACCCAGGGCCTTCACACTGAGCTACATCTCCAACCCCAAATGTCTTTCGCATTCACCAAGGATGGGGTCAAATTGCAATCCTCCTGTCTCAGCCTGCTGAGTAGCTAGGCTTACAGTTGTGCACCACCATCCCCTGGTCATGTGTCTCGATCACTCTGGCTAATATATTTCAATTGTATTGTCTTCTGGAAGAACCAATTTTGGTTTTCAGTTTGTATTTTAATTGAAGCACAAAGCCCACCTCCTTTTTTGAATTTGTATTCATTAAAAAAAGAAATTTCTGCCTTGTGGAACAAATAAGCAAGTGAGTCTTTTAGGTAGGAGGAGGAAGATGTTATGTGTTATCTTTGTGGCTTTGACGTAGATTGTGTTTTTCTCATTCATTGAAACGTATGTTCTGTTCATGAGCATCACGTGCGTTGGACAGAATTGTTCCGACGTTGGTTTGTGTATTCACGGGGGCACATCCGGGAAGCTCTCTGAGAAACATCTAACTGGAATATGCATAAGACTCACTGGTAATTTAATGTGTCAGGTAGGTGCGTTCAGCCCACTCAACAGTACACATTTACCTTGCACAAGAGAAGAGCAAATTTGCTGTAATGACTGGAGAAGAACATTTTGTTTTGGTTCATATTTAATGCATGAGTCTGAGCATTTTAAAGTCTTAGAACAACTTCTTTTAGAGGATGTGGCAGGGTGAGATCAAGAGTGCTGGAACCAGACCGCTCTGGCTTTGAGTTCGAGTTCCTGCCGTGCTGCTCTTAGCTGTGTGGCCTCAGGAAAGTTGCCTGAACTCTCTGAACTTAGCATTTCCCGAACTGAAAACTGCTCGCTGGGGCTGTGGTGAGATGTCGCTGTGAATTCATGTAGGGTCCTGTCGTGGAGTGTGGCATAAAGCAGGAACTTAATACATCGTGGTACTGCGTGTGCTGGGCCTGTTACTTCCCCATGCGTTCCATCTTCATTACGGACAACTGAGGTTCCAGGTTACTCTCCAGATTTTTATCTTATTTTCTTAGTTGATTGATGGTAACTTGGCTATGTATTTTTAGCCCTCTGATTTTTATCTTACTTTTCTAGGATTTTTTTTCCCTAGCTCATCTTATCTCCTTGAGACTCTCATCACTCTGTTCTTTTATTTCGTTTCCTTCTTTCCTCTTCTTCCTTTTATTGTTTCCTCTTTTTCTTCCTTCCCTTTCTCCCTTTTCTCTTTTCCCTCCCTTCTTCCCCCTCCCCTCCCCCTCCCCTCGCTCCCTCTCTCCCTCCCTCCCTTCCTTCCTTCCATGAATACAAAGCTCAAAACTTACCCAGAGCCTCCAGACACATCAATCCCTTGGTACTATGTGCAGTGTTGGAGCTGAGAAGGAAAATAAAAGCACAGGGCAGAGGTACTTGCCTGACTAGTATTCCTTCACCGAGGAGTATAGCGGTGTGAGCTCACCCATGCCTGAGCCATTTGGTCTTTCTTGGGCTCATCAAGTGAAAAGGTCCTGGGGAACGTATGCATAATTCATTCATATTTATTTATGCATAATTTGTTTAAATGTATTTCTTTCTTTTTTTTTTTTTTTTGTGGGTACCAGGGGTCAAACTCAGGACCTGGCGTGCCAGCAGGCGCCCGTGCCGCTGAGCGATATCACCGGCCCTTTTTTCCTGTGTGGGTACTGGGAGTCGAACTCGCGACCTGGCGCTTGCCAGGCAGGCGCTTATGCTGCTGAGCCATCTCACCGGCCCTAAATGTATTTCTTATGGGAAGAGGCGTCCTTTGCTTTCTGGCACGATACGGAAGTTGTTCACTGCTTTGCTCTGGGAGGTAGCCTCAGTTTACATTTCATGCAGTTAAAGGGCCTCAAGTGTGACGTTATTTTCCGGAAGACAGACTGAGGAACTGCCCTTGGTCCGCCTGTCCGCTGTGACCGGTGGCTCTGGTTTGTTCTAGCGGATGCTTTTATGAGAGTGAAGAACAAAGAGGTGTAGTTTTCATAAGTATTCTGCGATGCTTATTCCTCTCCAGGGGCTTGTAAACAAGTATTAGCATGGCTTGCATTTGGCACAACTTTGGGGAAGAGGTTGCCACTCTTGGAAAGTTTTATTTGTTGGATGGTTTGGTGTGGATTTATGAGATTTTGTTCTGAGAACCTTGGAATCATATGCACCATTGTTTCTGTAGATGAGGGGATTGGGTGGGCCGGAACGTTCAGCGAAGGTGCTTCCTACAAAGCCACAGTGGAGCGAGGGCTGGTAAATGCCTCTTCGAGTATTAAAATACAAATTGCTTATTCAAATACTAATACAGTCCTGACTACTGAGGTATTGCACGCCTACAACACATTCTCTCATTAATGTTTCTAGAAGTATATAAAAACATGAGCACAAAACCCACCATTTTCCTACGTCTGCTCTTATAGGTAGAATCACTGTGGATTGAGACCCATCTTTCCAGTCCCTGAACGACGAGGAGGAAGGTTAGTCCCATCGGGTGTGACGCTCTGACTCCCAGCCCCCCGCCTAGGCTATGAGCGTCCCTGGCCGATGGCACCTTTGGACATCTTGACAAAGCCACTTCTGTTTGGAATGGGGTAAGTGTGGCATTGGCAGAAGGCTGGAGAAGGAGGAGTTATGCTTTTAAAGTCTTTATCGTTTTAGGGTCCTGCCTAAATGGGCCTCCCTTGGGGGCAGTAAGATCATCGCCAGTGACTGTTGTTTTGGTGGGAAGAGAGTTGCTGGTTCTCCCCAGTTGCAAGCTGAGGTTTTGCAATTTGTTCCCTGGAACCTTCTGACGCTTTGGGGCCCATTCTTCGGGTAGTTGCTATGGTTATATTGTTTCAGAGACTTTAGAGGAAGATTTCCTACCTTTGTCTCCTTGCCTTCTCTTTTGCCCTCCTGGAAGATTCTAGGAAAGGGGAAAAGGGAGCAGATTTGGGCTGCAGAGGGAGAAAGTTGGTATTAGAATCTGCTTCGGGGTTTTTGCATGTGGGATCATGTTATTTTTAATGGAAGGGGGTAAGCCTTTATCCAAACTGCAAAGTGGGTTGAGGTGAAGTGGAAAATTTCGTGGGAGCTTCGTCGCTGTGGTCAAACTGGACATCTTTCTCGCATGATAGGCTTGGGGCTTTCCCCGGAAAGTGCCAAGGGCTCGTGTGTCCTGCAGTCTCCCTTCTGCAAGTGGGGGGAAGTGGTGTTGCCCGTGTAGTCCTCATTTTCTTCACAGGGGAAGAATGATTTAGACTAAAGAGGTTTCTCTCGCTGTGCAAAGTTGCTGTTCTTTCCCCCCAAACCTTGTTAATGGTGCCTTAGTGACGCATTATTTAACGTCGACCAGGTTTTGGTAGAATTCTGGCTGGTCTAGACTTTGAAACAAAACAGGAGGCAGAAGCGCAGGCACATTGGAGGCCTGGCCCCTGCGGCTTCCAAATTTCCCACCCAGCATTCCAGGCCCTGTTCGGGGGATCTGCTGCGACTTGTTCCTCCTGTCTTTCCTGTCGCTCCTCCCTGCCAGAATCCGGAGTGCAGCATATCACTCCTCCCCGATTGTTCCCAGCGGCTGCTAGACAACTCTTTTGTCACACTGTGTGATCATACCTGAGTTATGTGCTCTTTTCCAGAGGTCGAAATAAGGAAAATGTCGATTAACCCTTTGCAGCACTTGCTACCCGTGTTCTGCCCTATGCTCTGGGATCCTTTCCTTTCTTGCAAATTCGCTCTCCCCAGGATTGTCACCCCACTTCTTTGTTGGAGGGCTGCCCTGAGGAGTTGGGTCTCCTTTGACCAAGTGTCCAGGGGTCCATATGCTCCAGGTCACCTTTCTAAAATGTCAACTGAGAGGAAGTGCACACATTCCAGGACAGCTCTTGGGATTCCCTGCCTCCAGAGAGCCCTCTGTAGCTTCCGTCTCCCAGGGTCTGGCCCCATCTCCTTGCAGATGGTTTTCTCTGGAAGTCCTAAGGCAAAAAATAACATAACTTCTCCATTCTGTCTTAAGTAACTTGTGTAAGTAACTTATCCTGAACAAGCTGAGTGTAGTAGCCATAGCTGTAATTCCAGGACTTTGGAAGGCTGAGGCAGGAGGATCACAAGTTTGAGTCATGCCTGGGCAACTTAGTGAGACCCTGTCTCAAAATGAAAGATAAGAAGGGCTGGGGATGTAGCTCAGTATGAAGCCTCTAAGTTCAATCTGCATTACTACCACCAATAACCAAACCAAACCAAATCAAACCAAAACCTCAAACAAAAACCAATAAAACCCAAAACGGTAACTTGTCCCGAGCAACAGAGTTGGGAAGTGGGGAGGCTAGGAGGATTCGAACCCAGGTAAACTCGCACCAGAGTCTGTCCCTTAACCAGTGTTCTTTGGAGTGTTCCTCTGCAGTGGGACTGCTTGTCCTTGGCTTTCAATATGCCTCCGCATGCTTTGCGATGTTGGTAAATGGCTGCTTAAGGAGTGGCTGGACGGCTTTGCGGAATCAGCCTTCCTGGGTCCTGTCTAGCATCCTTGCTGGGTTTTCCCGTATAACAGCCTTCCACCAGCTCTGTGCTGATGCAGACTTGTCCATTCCTGAAGTTCAACTCAAGTCCATTTCGTGCTCACTGCCACTCTGGTCCATCGCAGCCCACGGTCCCTCTGCCTGCAGAACCAGCATTACCTGTGTGACGCTGTCTTGCATATGTTCTCTCCACTGGCAGCACTATAAACCCTTGGGAACCACAATTATGCTCTGTCTCACAAGGCAAGTGTTTAGGGATTCTTTGGAGATCCGTTAAAACCTGGTTGGATCCAGCCACAGAAATGTCAAGGTTGTTCTGAGGTTCTTTGAATGAAGGGAGCTAATGTGGTTTAGGAGCCAGATTAAAAAAGAGAGCAAGGAACAGATCAGAAAGTTGGGTGCCCACCCTGATGTGCACCCGGGTGTACTTTCTCACTGCAGCTGTGCAAGCTGAATCATAGGACGGATGCATCATCCTTTGGCTCTGAGTGCGGTGGCCAGCCATCTCCTCCCAGGGGACTGGAGCAGATTTATGCGATGGACAAGAGGATCCTCTTCCAGTGCTTGTGGCTGCGGTTGGACAGGTTCCATGCAAGTGGAAGCAGAAACTTATGGAGTAATCCCCGCCCCACGCCTTGAAAGATAATGAAAATACCCTCAGCAGAGAACTGGCTGTGAAGTTTGAGCTGGTGACGGGCCACAGTCCACGGCAGTCGCTCATTGCTTTCCTCCCCTGGGACACACTTTGGCTGCTATTCTCAGGTCACGGGAAGAGGGCTAGCCTGGAAGTAAGAATGCAAAGAAAAGAGACTGTATACATTGAGCACCGGCTGTGTATCCGGCGTTCTTCCAAGTACCGTCTAAAAGAACACAGTGTCTGTTAGAGTTTGGGAGAGTGGGTTTCAGGTCTTCTCAATATCTGCAGCTGTTCACGTCCCTTATATAAAATGGTATAGTGTTTCTGCACCACCTACGTACATCCTCCTTAGGCTTTAAATCACCTCTAGGTTACCTAGAATACCTAATACAATGTAAATATTGTGTAGGTGGTTGTCAGGCTCAGTCATTTCGAGGATAATGATAAGGATGAGTCGTTCAGTGCCGATCTAATAGACACGCAGTTGGTTGAACCGATGGCTGCAGAGCTGCTGTGGATGTGGAGGGCTGGCCGTGTATGACTGAACCTTCCCCCCTTTGGCACGTGTGATTCTCTTCCTTAAGTCCAGTTGGTGGGATTGAAATCCCACCGTGGTGGCACTGCCTTTGGCTTTGATATGCATTTTGTATGACTTCTGAGCATTGTCGTGCATGGTGACCTTCAATTCTGGATATAGACAGAGAAGTTTAGATGACGACATCCGATGGTTATATTAATTCTAGAATTCGGAGACTCTTGGGTTCATTTCTAATCTGTACCTTTGTTAGCCTGTGTTAGCCAATTCCTCCTAGTGTTCCATGAATTCATTAGTCATTATGCCTGAAATACCATGGTTAGATGTTGCTTTTTTTGGAGAGTGGGTAATATTTGAAAAATTACAAAATTAATTTACAAAATTAATTACAAAATACAAAATGAGGGGTCTCACTTTGGTCTCAGATGCGCATCCACAAATGAAATGTATCTCCGAACACCTTCAGGAGAGTTAAATCATGTTTCTTCTTCTCTCTAAGAAGCAGGAGACCCTCTGGCTAGGGGGCGGACTTTCTTTGACTGTCTTGCTCCATGGCACATACAGCCTGAGACGTTGGTGCTGTGGGTTTGACGCTGCAGGACACCCTTCCCTGGCCTGTCCCTCTCCTGCCCACACTGCATAAACATTGGCGTGGCAGGGACAGATGGCCATTCCGGGGCTCCTTTGATGTCACATTTGGTTGCCTGGGTAGGGGGTAGGGTGTTTGCAGCCAGTCTCCATGGGAGGAGGAGAGGCTGCCTGGGAAATACCCACTTGACAGTGGGTAAACAGAAGCTTAACTCCAGAAAAGCTGGGTGCCCTGGTACATATGCAGGCTGGGCAGTAATGGAGTCAGATTTACATAAGTGTGTTTAGTTTGGGAAGAAGCCAGTCTGCCCAAAGCACAGCCTTTTCTCTCTGCCTCTAATTGATGCTCCTCAGAGTTTGGTTTTCTTTTTTTTTTTTTTTTGTGGGTACCCGGGGGTCAACCTCAGGACCTCGCGCGCCAGCAGGCGCCCGTGCCGCTGAGCGATATCACCGGCCCCTTTTTCGTATGTGGGATCCGGGAGTCGAACTCGGGCCCTTGCACTTGCCGGACAGGCACTTAAGCCGCTGAGCCATCTCACCGGCCCGAGTTTGGTTTTCTTATAGGAAATGTGAACGAACTGTGTGGGGAGTGGGGAAAGGACCAGTGGGGCTGTAGATCAGTACTTTCAGAGCTGGAAAAAAATTCCATGCTAGAAGCCTGGGTTAGCTCTGCTGGAGGCTCAGGTGAGGTGCCTGAAATCCCCATGAGAAAGCGTGTGGTGCCCCTATCAGCACACTTCTCTGCTGTTCAAACAGGGTCAGTCTGTGAAATGAGGGCTGAAGGCTTTGATGGCGAGAAGGAACAGCATCCAGACGGGGAGCTCAAGGAGGGAGCAGAACCCCATGAAGAAAACGGCAAGGGCTGACAGTGTGTTAGTCTCGGGTGGGATGCTTCGTGGTGCCACTTGCCAGGGCTCACTAGAGGAGGTGGCCGCGATCGTCTACCCGCAAACCAAGTGTGAAGTCCAACCCAAGCGAAAACTACAAGCCACAAAACTCCAAGGAAAGCGTTCCTGATCCTAGCCCTGGGATATTAACTGTTGCTCTTTCTTTTTCCTAATATACTTACTGCAATCCCAACAGGCCAAATTAAGCTAATGCATTCATGTTAACAGAATAACGTTTAGTTGCTGTGCTTTGAATTAATTTTTTTTGGGGGGGTGGTTGGCGAGTTTGTTGATTTATTCTTTCAACAACTCATTCGTTTTGCTGAGATGTGACATGCAGCTGACAGGGAGCTGACGGGCTGGAAGGGAAGAAATGACAGGCCATACAGAGTGCAGAGGGAAGCGAGTGAAGGCAGAAACCAGAAGTTTGGTAATTGTGAAGAGCCAGGGCTCTGGCCATTGAGCTGTAAGGGCCAATGGTGGCATATTCTTAACACTAACATTCTTCCTAATTTTGCTGCTGGTCATGGGGAGCTTGCTGCTTGCCCAGCACTGTGCTAAGTGCTGAGGGTGAATGAACGTGTTGAAGCTTCGCAATAACAGTGAGTTATTATCATAGCAGTTTGACATCTGAGGAAATGTGCGGAGAGAAGTCGGGGGACCACCTGGCTTACCTGCTGTTTTGATTTACCATATTTTCAACTCACAGTGGGTTTGATCAGGAAGTAACCCCATGGTAAGCTGAGGAGTCCCTGTATTCATTTCCTTTTTAGAGTACAGGGCAGACAACCAATGCTGACTTTTAGCGTGGTATTTGTGCTCTGAGTTTCCTCAGTGTTTAGAGGAAGCTACTTTGTGCAGATAACCTGATGGGCTATTTAGTCCTGAAAAGACCCAATCAGCTGACTGTTTTTTAGGTCATCGGAGGGTGACTTTTATGACTGTGTAAACAGCATGAACTCGAGCGTGGGAGATTTCTTACTCAGCTCCCTGTTGATGGCTTGGACGTTTTGTTCTGGGTGGTTCCAGTGTTTCTGTTGCTTCTGCTAGAAATTGTTCCTATTTAGGGAAGAGTTTTTCTCTTTTAGTTAGAAAAAACATTAATGAGATGAGTGAGAGTATCTATGATAATCTTGGGTCATTTACTTTTAAATAAAATGATTATCATTATTTGTTAGTTGGTTTTCCATAAAATATGAAAGCATGTAGGGGGCAAGAAGGATGTCAAGAGCTGGGTGTGGTGGTGCACACCTGTAATCCTAGCATTCTGGGAGGCTGAGGCAGGAGGACTAGCTCAGTCTGGGCAATTTAGTGACTTTGTAAGATCCTGTCTCAAAATAAAAAATAAAAATTAAAAAAGGGGCCGAGGATGGAGCTCAGTAGCTCAGTGTGAAGGCCCTGGGTTCAATCCCCAGCAGTCCCCCTCTTCTTCCCTTCATCAAGAGACTCAAATTTTTGGCCTGGGCTTTTCCCAGCTCTGACTTTAGGTGCATCAGTTGCTTAGGACTGAGAATAACATCCTCTGGGCCCTTGTGACGCCTAGAAGTTTCTCTCGAGCTTGGAATGCAGACCTGTAACACACCTACTACGTATCAAGACCCAGCTCTTAGCTTGGTGTCATGGCGGTGGTGTCCATTTGCACATTTCTCATTTATTTGTTTGAGACTCAGGCACCGTGCCTGGCTCTTATATTTTTCATGGTGTCTTTACAATCCTGTGTTATCATCCGATTTTGCTTTGGTATCGTTCTTTCCTTTTTACGCTAGGAGTAGGAGGATTCACGTAGGATAAAAATGGAAACTAAAGAAAACATAAGATTTGGAAGTAATTTTCAGCCATTGAGAAATTAAACAGGATGGGAAAATATACCATTTTTGTTGCTGGCCCAACGAGGAGGAGGGCACAGGCCTGTTTTCTTGAAGTAGTTAGATGGGACGCATTGCACGTGGCTATCGGGACTTGTGTTCACGGAAAGCAAAGAGCCAGGCTGCGTGCCGACCACTTCCCTCTTCTCAGGAGTGCATGCAGTTGGCGCCGGAGCTCAGATGTCTGCCTCTCACATCTACCAGCTGGAAGCAGATGCAAATCCTGCGAATGAGACTCAGTCTCTGACCCCATCTGCTTACCCACACGTGGGGCCTCCTCTTCAGCCTTCTTTTTCACTCACAAATGGGGGCGCGTGGGAGGCCCAGGGATACTGAGATCCCAGTGAAGGCAGGAATGGCTGTGAGGAAGGGAGCTGCATTGCAAAGGCCTTCTCAGTGCCTTTAGATTTCTTTATTTTTTATACTGGCAATTGAACCCAGGGCCATTGCGCTGAGCTCTATACCCAGCCCCGTTTTCTTTGGAGACAGGGTTTCTCTAAGTTGCTAAGTTGGCTGGGCTGGGCTTGAACTTGCAATCCTCCTGCGTCAGCCTTCAGAGTGCTGGAATTACAGGTGTGCAATGCCACGCCTGGCTTAGGTTTGATTTTTAAAGCCAATGTGTGTATAGTACTTGGGGATTCTCAGTCTTTAGTACTTGGTAGTTTAGGGTCTTTCAAACCAGAAATGCATTTTGATTTTGAAAAGTGCTGAGAAATGGATTCTTTTGGAGAATCATTTCTTAAAAGGTGATTGGGCTCTTGTACATGGCTTTTATTATCTTTCCTCATGTTTCCCTGAGAATTGTGGCTGGAGGTCCTTGGAGCAGTGTGGCCTGAGGCCTGCAGTCTGGTTTGAGGTGATAAATTCCCCTTTTCTAAGAGATGGGCCTGTCTCACTCAGGATGCCTACATTTAAAAAAAAATAAAACAACTTTATTGAGCTGCAAATTTACATGCCACACAATTTACAAACTTAAAATGCAAGATTCAGTAGATTTGAGCACATTGACAGAATTGTGCAACTATAACCACAATCATACTTAGGTCATTTTTTTTATCCCAAATCAAAAACACCCTACCTACTAGCTGTCATCTCCTAATCCTTCCCTCCTAAGTCTGGGTAACCACTGAGCTACTCTCTGTCTTCATAGAGTTTCCTATTTGGGAATTCATTCATTCATTCATTCATTCATTCATTCATTCATTCATTCAGTTCTTTCATTCATTTTCAAAATAGACCATGCTCATAACAACAATAAAGATCTTAACATACCCAAAGAAATGTAAATCCTGCTCCCACAACATATTAAGAGTGAAACCAGAGATAGACAACAGAAACATACTTAGAATATAATTACTTTCTTCTTTTCTCTTTTCTCTCTTCTTTCCTATTAAAAATTTCATACAAGGGAAAGCATACGATGTACAAGCTTGTGTGTCTGATTTACTTCACGTAACATTATGGTCTCAAGGTGCATCCATTTTCCTACAGGTACCTCAACTTTATCTTTCTTCATGGCAAAGTAGTGCTCCATTGTGTATAAATACCACATTTTCTTTATCCATTCATCTTTTGATGAACATATAGGCTGATTCCAAGATTTAGCTATTATGAATTGTGCTGCCATAAACATAGGTGCATATACATTGTTGTGGTATGATGTTTTTAACTCTTTTGGGAAGGTACCCAAAAGGGGAACAGCTGGGTCAAGTGTAATTTCTACTTTTAGTTTTTTGTGGCATCTCCGTACTGATTTCCATAGTGGTTGTATTAATTTACACTCCTACTAACAATGGAGACGGGTTCCTTGCTCCCCACAGCCTCACCAGCATTTGTTACTGGTTGGTTTCTTGATGGTAGCTATTCTTTCTGGAGTGAAATAGAGTATTATTATTACTATTTTTAATGTGGGTACTGGGAGTCGAACTCAGGAACTCGCACTTGCCAGCAGGCGCTTGCGCTGCTGAGTGTTATCACTGGCCCTTTTTTTCCTTTATGTGGGTACTGGGAGTCGAACTCAGGACCTCGCGCTTGCCAGGCAGGCTCTTGCGCCACTGAGCCATCTCACCAGCCTGTGAAATAGAATCTTGATGTCGTTTTAATTTGCATTTCTTGAATGGCCTGCAGTGTTGAACAGTTTTTCACGTATTTATTGGAGATACCTACATTTTTCATTTTTGTAACCCTCTTTGTTCTTTTTACATTTTTTGGCAGTGGTATTGATAACATCCAAGGTCTCGCACATGCTAGGCAAGCACTCTACCACTGAGTAATCCCCCAGCCATATTTTTCTGATTTTTGTTTAGTCATTTGTGTGTGGCTTTTGAGACATACAGTAATTGGTAGAATGAATGCTTACTTTCCTAATTCATTTCTATACCTGTGTCCAGAGCCTTGTAAGAATCTTTGTTTTAAAATTTGTCATATTCTTCAGCCAGGTGTGATGGTACATGCCTGTATCCCAGCACTTGGGAGGCTGAGGCAGAAGGATCAATGAGTTCGAGGCCAGCCTGGGCTACACAGTGAGTTCAAGTCCAGCCTGAGCTACCTAGCGAGACCCTGCCTCAAAAACGATCAAAAAATTTTGTCATATTCTTTGTGCATTCATCACTGGGCAGTGTTTTCAGCACCTGCTGTATACTACAGTCATGGGTGGCGGGGTCCCCTCATGCTGTCGTGAATTAGTGCGACCCATGGAGAGACGCAGGCCAGGTGTGCAGCGACAGAAGGGACACTAAAGTTCCGCAGACGTATTTTATTTGATGGGGACAAAGGAAAATATTCAAATTGCATTGTACATGTCAGAATTTATAAATCTATTTGAAGTGCTTGAAAAAAACTATGGTGTTGGAAATGAATTTGTTTATGTATACAACTACAACCAGACTTCGCCAAACTTAAAAAGGGTTCTTAGAAAGAGATACTTTTCCAGAGAGAGTGAAGCCTGTTTTTTCTTTAACTCAACCTTGGTCATTCTTTACCTTTCTGTCTTGTACAAATCACCACATAAAATCCTGTACAAGAATGTTTATAGCAACTGTGTTCATAATTGCAAAAACTTGGAAACAACCAAGACATCCTTCAGTAGGTAAGTGGACGTGATGTAGATGAGTGCACAGTAGATGAGTGCACATCCATGCAATGGAGTATTACTCTGCACTGAAAAGAACTGAGCTATCAAGCTGTGAGAAGACACAGAGGGGCCTTGAACATGATTGTTGAGGCTAGGGAGGAGGCAGGGACAAACTGGTGGAGCATAGGGGATCTTTAGGGCGGTGAAATAACTATTGTATATGAGACAGTAATGGTGGACACATGTCAGTGTACACGTCACTGTTCCAACCCAGAGAATGTACACGTTTAATGGCGAACCCTAATGTAAACCATAGATCGTGGGTGATAATTGTCTGCTGGTGTAGTTTTATCAGCTGTAAATTGATGTCACACTCAAGTAGGGGAGGTTGTGCGTGTGGAATGGGGGTCCAAGAGAAATCTTTGCTTTCTGCCCAACTTTGCTATCAACTTTAAACTGTTCTATGTAATAGAGTCCGTTATACGACAGCACCACATATGCTCCGAAGTGGAGGAGACAGAACACCAAGTTCTCTTAATGCTGCTCAACAATGCGCCTCTTGGTCTGTATGACTTCTCAAAGTCCTTCGTGTCCTCCCAGCTGGGGCAGCAGTTGTGGGTGGGACAGAGGGTCCCTCATTAAGAAGAGGCTATGATGAAAACTGGGCTTTACTCCGGTGGCTTCATGGCCAAGAACCACCATGTCCAGCTCCCGTTTTCTTCCTTTGGATCGTGTATGGTGGCAGTGTTGTTGGTACTAAGGGTGTGGGGTTGGATGAGCTGACTCTTTTGGTAGAATCCACGTTCAGACCTTCTGGCTTTGGGGATGGTCAGGGGGAGCAGGACTTCGATGGTATTTGAAAGAACTGTGGCCTGGGGACCAGAATGGTCACATCTCGAGCGGATCTTCTTACCTGTCCTCTGAGGAGTTCCCCAGGAGCTATGTGCACAGGGCACACGAGAACAGAACTGAGTAATTACGAAAATTTTCCTGGAAGTTTATATTTGTGTTGTTCCTTGGGAATTATCTTTTACCTTTTGAAGTCATCCATGTCCTCTACAAATATTTACCAAGTGCTTCACTTGAGCTGCGCTCAGTTCTAGGTAGCGGGGACACCGCAGTAAAGGAGGCGAGGAAGCTCTGTCTCCAGTACTGGCGCGGATGGAAGACAGACGTGAGTGGCGCCCTGCAGGGCACGATCAAGACAGTAGGGAACGGGGAAGGAAGAAAGCACTGGGTGTTTAGCTTTTTGAATCGAGGGCTTAGCAAGGCATCAAGCATGGTGACATAGCAAGGATGGCCCGGCTTGAGGGAGTCCACTCTTCTAGGGACGGAGGGCAGAGGGCTGAGCCTGCATCATGGGAGCATCGCTGTGGAGACCACAGCACTTGCCAGGCGCAGAGAGCCAGGGGGAGAGTCGAGATGTGGATGTGGGGAGCTTGTCAGAGATGATCTTGGGGTGATGGAAGCCTGAGAGTTGTGGGTAGAATGGGGGCCTGGGTAGAGTCAGGCTTTCACGGCCTCCCTCGGAGGTCCTGTGGCGAGGATAGGCCTGGCAGCTTCCTCAGTTGGACCACTGCTCCCCATAGTCCTCGTGTCTGAACACTGATTAAGTTCTGTTATTGCACATGCAGCCTGAGCCCACTGGCGCTCTTGGGTCTTTATGAGTCAGTTTGTTTCAGCTTCTCTAGGCATAAATCTTTTTCTTTACAGTTGGTGAGAAGAGGACTTTCACCACTGGAGGGTAGTTAGCCGGTGAATTCTATTTTTTTTTTTTTTTTTTTTTTTTGTGGGTACCGGGGGTTGACCTCAGGACCTTGCGTGGCAGCAGGCGCCCGTGCCACTGAGCGACATCACCGGCCCCTTTTTCGTATGTGGGTTCCGGTAGTCGAACTCGGGCCCTCGTGCTTGCCAGGCAGGCGCTTACGCCGCTGAGCCATCTCACCGGCTCCAGCCGGTGAATTCTATGACAAGATCAAGGGTGGCTGGAAAACGCTTGAAGAAAAAAAAAATTTTTTTTTTTTTTTTTCTTTTGAGACAGGGTCTGGCTATGTAGTGGAGGCTGGCCTTGAACTCACTATGTAGCTCAGGCTGGCCTCGAACTCCAGGCGATCCTTCTGCCTGAGCCTCCTGAGTGCTGGGATTACAGGCGTGTGCCACCATGCCCACCAATGCCTGAAGATAATTTAGGCTTCTCTGCAATTCAGTGTTTCCTTTACCTTCCAAGTGGGAAAACCCCTGTCTTAGTTACTTTCTCATCACTGAGACACAATATCTGACACCCACAATTTAAAGGAGGAGAAGTTTATTTTGGCTCACAGTTTGTAGAGGTTTCAGTCCATAGTCGGCTGGCTCCAAGGTGGGGCGGCATGGCGCAGAGGCGTGGGAGAGGAGGGGAAGCTTGCTTATGGCACGGCAGACGGGAAGCAGAGAGAGAGAGGGAGATAAAGGGAGGAGGAGGGAGAGCGATAGACTCAGGCCCTGCCCGCTGCATGGACCCCTTGTATGCACCAGGCTTCTCCTCCCGATGTCACCTTTAGCTCTAAACTCCTCCGTGGACCGATGCATCAGTGAGCATCACGCCCCCATGATCCAGTCACCTCCCCAAAGCCCCACCTGTGAGCCCACGAGGCTTTGGGGGGACGTCTACACCATAATAACCCTCCTCTGTGCACTCAGCTCCACACTGGCAGCGATCACATTCCTTCTGCTTTCCGCCTCACACTTCCCTTGCCGGTTCAGGCTGCTCCTTGGGAGTCCTAGTTCTGAAAGACTATTTGTTCTGTGTGTTCCCTTCTCTCTGGAACCACATATTTAATCACGGCCTGAACACATAGGGCGGCTCTCTGAGACTCTGAAAAATGCAAACCTGAATGTTTTGGCATTTGACCCTGTTTGCTTGTTTTAAGTGCAATGTGGTAAACGTGTCCACAGATGGTAGGAGACCAGTGTACTTTGAACAAAATAATAATAACTTTCACATCTGGTCCCCCTTTTCATCTAGGGATCTTAAAACCCCAAGTGCATATTAATTAAACCTCACATCAGTGGAAGGAGGGGAAGGGATGGAGGCAATGGCTTTAATCACGACTGCCGAGAACTTGGAGGGACAGCCTCTGGGCCGGACGTGGTAACACGGTTGCCTTTCATCCTGCATCTGAAGTGCTCTGCAGGGAGGACCTGGTGGGCGGTGTGCTGTCCTGCACTTCTGCAGGGAAGGGATCGCCTGGGATCTGAAGGACTTGCCTCAGCTTTCAGCATCGCCGATGCAGAGGGCTTCTTTCTGCCCAGTTCATCAGCTCTTTTGCCTTATCATGGGTGGTGTGGAGTCTCATAGTGTGGATTGCAGGATGGTATTGCTGACTGGTAAGGTAGTTTGGTTCTCTTTCCATCTTTCGGATTTATTTGATGTGCAGCTGCCTTCTAAGCTGGAAACAGGTAATTCTCAGCCTGGGGCTTCCCCTTTATCCTAATGCTGTCTCTCCAGAAAGTTTCCCACAAAGGTTGGGACAATAGAAAGGCGGGGGGAGCCATGTCTATCTGGCAGATGAGGCATTGATTGTAGCCACAGGAGAAGTGGAATAAATCACGAAAATTAGGAAGCGGTGCAGTCATGCCATGGGTGGCTGGGGAGGAGAGATTAGGGGTCTGCCCTCACTGAGACCAGGGGTTCTATGTACACCGCACAGCTGTTCTTCAGGGATGCTGTGTGACAAATGGGGAGAGTCAACCAGCAGGTGTGAAGTGTGTGTACCCAGGTAGTTTGCCAAGGAACAGGCTTTGATTTTTAAACAGGAAGTCTGCAGGTCCATTGCCAATTTAAAGTACATTCTTGATTTAACAGTATAACATTGCCTTCATCCACAGTTGCATGTGGAGATAAATAGTACCTCAGAGAAGTATTGAAAAGTGTGGGTTCTTCAGTGCTGCCTCCACGCGATGCCACTGCCCTGCTGATTCCTGGTTTCTTTCCATCTTTGTGACATAAAATGGAGAAGCAGATCTGTACTTCTGCAGACGCAGGACAAATGTTTATGTTATTTTAAATAAAAGTGTTTCTGACCAAATTCTAAAACCATACTCTGTGAAACCATATCCTGTGGGTCTTCTCTAATAGTATTGAACTTTAAAAAATACTTCTTTGATTTAATTATAGCATTGGTGCATTCTTGGTGTACCTTAATGCAACTACCTAGACGTGTGGCTGTAGGATGGGTGTCTCCCATTTCCTTTGTACCTTGAGGCTCTAGTTAAGGAAGCTATTACTAGAATGTTCCTTAGATACATAAAAAAACTGGAGCAGAGAATGACTTTGTTTTCTGGAAGCCAAAATAAGCCCCTTTTTGGTCTCCAGCATGGGTATTACTTTTCTAGTTGGGCAGTTAGTCCTTTTGCTCATGGCCATGTCATGGCCCCCATAGATGGAATCCTAGATTTCCAAGGTAGGCCTAAAAGGTAGTGGCAGAAAAGCTGGCTAAGAACAGCACACTGAAAATAAAAATCTGAGCTGCACTGTTTACTAGCTGTGTGGTTTTTGGTAAATTTTGGTAAATTACTCTCTGTACTTTGCCTTCTTTATTTATAAAATGGGGACAACTACTTTCTTTATGAAAAAAATTTTTTTTTTGTCTTTTTGGGACAGGATCTCACTGTGAGTTCAGGCTGGCCTTGAACTCACTTTGTAGCACAGGTTGGCCTTGAACTTGCAGTGATCCTCCTGCCTCAGCCTCCCAAGTGCTAGGATTACAGGTGTGTGCCACCATGCCCAGCTCCTTATGACATTTTTAATATCAAAATATTCCTCAAGTGCCTGACTTATCATAGGTCCCTCAAAAGTATCACCTTCTACTCTTGTCATTATCCCCCTAGGTATCCCTCTAGGTAGGAAACAAATAACTGTTATTGGAGATTTAAAGAGATTTCTACCACTTCTCCTACTAAGCCATTGTAGGATCTAACCATTTGCAAAGCTAGCTTCCTTGATTTCCTGCATTTGGAGCGGGGAGTCTTGCCTTTGTTATCCACAGGAGATAGACATCGCAAGATTTGAAATCCACGTCTGGGTCTCTGTTTTTTGCTCCTCTATTAATGTGTGTTATGGCTGTGTCTAGATGTCCCCCAAAGCCTCATGAGGTCATAGGTGGGGCTTTTCAGAGGTGGCTGGATCTAGAGTGTGTGACAATGGGATTTATTCTTGGTGCAATGCTAGGGTCAGGGCGCTAGGATTAAGGGTGTGAGTATTATGCGCCCTAAGGGCAGGTGGCCTGGATGAGATATAAGAGATAGAAAGAGGCTTGTCGCTGGTCACTTGCTTGCTTTTGCTGTCATTTGCCTGCCATGAACTATTTCTCCACTGCCATGTCCCTCTGCCGTTCCACCCTGCCTTGGAGCCAGCCAACTGTGAACTGAAAACTCTGCAAACTGTAAGCTCAATAAACCTTTCCTCCTTTAACTTTGGGTGTTGGGTATTTTGTCTCAGCAACCAGAAAAGTAACTAAGGCAGTGTGTCTATAGCACTACTTTAGAAAAGAACTGTATTTTCTCAGAACACTGTGAGGCTCACAGGAAGTGAGTTCCCGTACAACCTCCTCCCCCTCCCCCTTCCTCTTCCCGCATTATCAAGATCCCCAGCCAGCACGGTGTGTACGTTAAACAGATGACCCTGCATTCACATACCATTAACCACGGAGACCTCAGCTTTCGTTAAGGTTCACTCTGGGTGTTTCACAAATGCATCATGTGTTTCCGTAGTGTAGTGGCTGTCACATTCGCCTAACACAAATGCATAATGACGTGAATCCCCATTGACTATCATACAGAATAGTTTACTGCCCTAAAATTTCTCTACGCTCTACTTATTTATCCCTCCTTCCCCACTGACGCCTGCCAATCACTGGTCTTTTAACTGACTCTCTATTTTGCCTTTTTTTTTTTTTTGTGGGTACCAGGGGTCGACCTCAGGACCTAGCGTGCCAGCAGGCGCCCGTGCCGCTGAGTGATATCACCGGCCCTTTTTTCTTTCTTTTTTTTTTTTTTTTGTGGGTACCGGGGGGTCGACCTCAGGACCTCGCGCGCCAGCAGGCGCCCGTGCCGCTGAGCAATACCACTGGCCCCTTTTTCGTTTGTGGGTACTGGGAGTTGAGCTCAGGACCTCTTGCTTGCCAGGCAGGCGCTTAAGCCTCTGAGCCATCTCACCGGCCCTGGCCCTTTTTTCGTATGTGGGTTCCAGGAGTCAAACTCAGGACCTCGCACTTGCCAGGCAGGCGCTTATGCCACTGAGCTATCTCACCGGCCTTTTTTAGAAAGTCATGTAGTTGAAATCCCACGGTACATAATTTACATACCACATACAGCACACTACCTTTTTATGGGTTCTTCAGGGCATTCTCATTTCTCTTTGCTTTGCCTGTGAAGCCCAGAGGTGCATCTTGGTGTACTCTACGATGAACTTCACCCAGAAACCCGACTTCCTTGAGGAGACGTTTCGCCAACTGCTTGATGGTTGAGGGACTCATCCATCAAGAGAAGAGCAGTGACAGCTGTAGAAATAAATACGGGGAGGAGCAGAGTGTGACAGCCAGCTATGTGGGTTCAGGATGCAACATGGATTTGAAGCCACCTTTCTTAGATGTCCAGGGGACCCAGAGGCAGCTGTTGTCCCTCCTGGGATTTCAGTTCCTTCTTTGTTGTCTTTGTTTGGTTTCCATTGCTATAGCAGAATACTGCAGGCTGGGTGATTTATAAAGAAGAAAAATGTATTTGGTTCATTTCTGGAGTCTAGACGTCCAAGACGTCTGCTTTATGCCTGGCAGGTGCTTCTGCTGAGGGCTTTCTTGCTTTATGACACTGGAAGGGTGAGAGAGCCAGGGCAAGAAAAAGCTGAGGATGTGAAACCCGCCTTTGTGATAGCCCTGCCTTGCAAGCATGAACCCACTTCCATGAAAGTCACTTACTCTAGTGAGATAGCATTAATCCATTCACAAGGCGGAGCCCGGGTGACATGAGGTGGGGGTGACACCTCCCATTAGCCCCACCCCCACATGCCACATCTGGATTTAAGATCCCAACACGGGAACTTTGGGGTCCACACTCAAGCCATAGCCCCCTGTAAGGTGGCCACCTCATGGCGCTGTTGTGAGCAATGAACAAATAAAGACATGTGATGACTTAGAGCAGCCAAGCCAGTGGCGAAACAAGAAGGTGGCAGCAAACCATTTGCTTCGGGGGAGCCTCTGTTGACATCCAGCTGATTTCCTTCTACATTTCTTTTTTCCTTCTCTTTGGGGTTGGTTTTGGAGGGGGGTCAGGAGGGTTAGAGTTTTTCCATAATTCCTATCAGTTTGGCCTCATATGTATCATAAGGAGCATTTTTTACTCACTTTTAAAATTCCATCCTGAGCATTACAGAAGAGCATGGAGCAGAACCTGTTTGCAGAGTGAGGCTTCTAGATTGGCCCTGGATCACAAAGAAGAGCCTCAGCTGGGGGCGGAGGTGCAGGCCAGTGGACACCTACTGAAAGCTGCCCTTGTCAGTCCCTGCTGGGGCGTTTCACCTGTGTGACTTTTGTGTCCCTGCAGCAACCCTCTGAGGTCATCCCCCTCCTTGCTTTGGTACTGAGGATTGAACCCAGGACCTTCACACTGAGCTACATTCTCAGCCTTGTTTGTTTGTTTGTTTAATTCTGTATTTCTTTATAGTCAGGGTCTCGCTAAGTTGCCTGGGCTGGGCCCAAATGTGAACGCTCCTGCCTCAGCCTCCCAGAATGCTGAGATTACAGTTGTGTTCTACCATGCATGACTTTGTTCTCCACCCTTTCAGTTCTGCATCGAATGAGGCTCTGAGCATTATAGGGAGACATTCAGCGTCCCACACTGGCCAGTGTACAGCTGGGATTGCTCTGAGTTTCCCACGCCACATACCCTGAATGTAATTTCCTGGCTCATACCTGTTTCAGAAATCTCCACCTGAGCAGTTTTTCCTCCTTTGCTGGACTGAACCCAGGGCCTTTGCACCGAGCTACATCTTCAGCCCCTTTAAAATTTTTTTTTTTTCTTTTGAAACAGGATCTTGTTAAGTCCCTAAGTTGCGCAGGCTGGGCTTACACTTGAGATCCTCCTTCCTCAGCCTCCCAGAGTGCTGAGGTTCCAGGTGTGTGCCGCCACACCCAGCCCAGTTGAATAACTTCTGAACTTGTGCTATCACTGCTTACCAAGCCCTCTTTCCGAAGGGTGATTGACTTATGTCGCCACCCAAGCATTCACCATATTGCACCTCACAAATCCAAGCTCTGGAAACAAAAGGCTTGGCTGCCTTTATGCTGTATGTGATGGTGCAGAGCCAGAGGGGCAGAAATTCAGGCCCAGTGGGACGCCCTGGGCACAGGAGATGTTGCGCTCCTATCTGGGAGACCATCTTGCCATGCAGAGACCCAGAGGAAATGTGCTGAATGAGAACCAGGCTGGATAAGATTTTATCCTTCTGGTAACATTGTCAAAATAAAATAAATGTTGAGAAGATTTATATACAGTATAGAACTTTGATTCTTTATTCTCCAAGCCTCAGAGCCCAAAAGATTTATTTCCAAGTATTAAATGTGGTTGGATGTACTGTGATAAAATTGGCAGGTTTTGCAGATCACACCTTCAAATAGAAAGTATTAAATAGGAACCAGAACATTGCTTTTTTGTCCCTGGAAATGTACTTTATCTCTTGGGTGAATATTAGTTGGTAATTCCTCCCCAACTCTATTAACAGGGACGGATGAATATTTGTTATTAACAGGGATGGCTCAAATATGTTATTCTGGGAATTCACTATGAATCATACAATGGAATATTCTTTCTGTAAAGACAGGGAGCTATAGCTCCCAAATTCCTGTTTAAATCTACCCTGCAGCTCGCCCTTGGTCTGTGATTGGGCCGTTAACCTACAGAAAAATAGCTGCTTCTTGAAATCCTCTGTCGAGCTGGGGCATTGGTTCCATGCTTTGGTTTCCAGGAACTTCTCTGCTGGGTGGGGGCTGTCTGAGAATATGAATATGTGGTAGAGTTGTCTGATCAAGTAGGCACATGTTAGTGTGCCCTAAAATTAGCAAGGAACAGATGAGTTAAGCTCAATATTTTAAGTGTTGTCAACCTACTTGAAATCGAGACTGTGGAGAGAATAGAGCTCGTTGGAATTTGAGAAACTCTTTCCTGCTCAAGTTCTGGGCCAATTGAGAGAGACAGAAGATAGCAGATGGAGGCCAAAGAATCAGTGTTGTTACAGTGCGTGTCAGAGTGGAGCTTGGGACTTGGCCGTACAGCAGCAGCAGGTTTGGGGCCTCTCTGACTTGTAGAGGTAGAGGAACCTCCCATTGATGCAGGCCTAGCAGTGGACAGTGGAGGGCTTCCCCCAGCAGAGCAGGATCTGAGATTCCACGCCGCATGCCCTAGAGCAGGCCAGGCCTCGGGCTACCTGGGGACCTGGAAGATCTCTGTTGGCAGGTATGGTATGGGGGTTCTCCCAACCCTTCTCTTTTATCCAGGTCTCCTTTGTTCATCTGCCCAGTGCCATCCAGGAGAGGCAGAGGGGCCAGGGGGTTTTCTATAGTTGAGCAGCATTCACATGAAGGGGAACAGGAGACCCGGGGAACGTGGCACCCATGTGCCACCAAGTTCGGTAGCTGCTTAGTTCACAATCGTAATTAATTTCAACACCTTTGATCTGCTAAAGATCAGACCACTTGATTCATTTTCAGTGAGAGAGCTACTTGGGCCAGGACACAGGGTGAGGAGAGAATGCCACATTCATGTTCTGAGTGGATGTTCACATGGAATTGCCATTCTTGGGTTAGCCCTCATAGGGTATGCTCCTTTATGAAATGCTCGTGCCTTTTCACCTAGGGGCAGCTAGAGCTCATAATTGTCTAAATCAGCGTGAACCTTTCCTTGAAATATTTTAGCTATTAATTGGCATCTTGTAAGGATAAAGCAGTATGGTTTTTGTTTTGAAATAGTCATCTTTCTAAGCATTTTGTTAGGTTTTTCTGTGGGAAGCCGGAAACAGGAAATAATCTTCAATTTTGTGGATTTCAGACCCATAACATAATACTAGAATACTGCAAAGATCAAGGACCCTCTTGTTGAAACCCTATCCTTTCCAACTTAACACTGAGAATGCTAGTATAGTTCAAAACAGGCATTCGCTCTGTAGGATAAATGAATGAATGTTGTTTATGGTCTGCCGTATCACCACTCTGTTTTTGTGATATAGTTTCATGGCTACGTTATTTGGAATAATCTCCTTTTGTGGCATGATAGTTTTATTTATATGTAAGAGGAGCTTGGTTTTATATATTTATTTATCTTCTTGACTTTTTAAAAACTTTTTTATTTTATTGGTACATTTTAGATATACATAATGATCACATTCATCACAGGGAATTTGTATCTGTACACGATATATCTTCATTCTTCTTTTTTTCCTATTCTCTCCTTGCTTCAATCCCTCTTCACCTCCTTATTTACAAAAGCTTTGTCTCCATTTTTTCCTCCTATTCTTTTTTTCTTGTCCCTTCCTTCTTTTCCCCCTCCCCTCTTCCTTGTTCCCCTTCTCATTTGAACATTTTCTGTCCATTTCCCAATATCTGTTATACATTTTGGTCATTATTTACCTTTTTGGCTTCTCACAGCAGAGAAACAATGCGGTATTTAAAAATGTGTGTCCGATTCATTTCACTTAAGAGTATGGTCTCAAGTGCATCCATTCAGCTAGAAATGTCTCAAGCTAATCCTTCTTTATGGCGGAGTAGTACTCCATTGTATAAAAAAACCACACATCTTCTGTATCCATTTATGGGTTGATGGACATTTGGGCTGTTGCCAAGACTTAGCTATTGCAAACTGTGCTGCTATAAATGGGTGTGCATATATAACTGTGGTATGATGCTTTTAATTCTTTCAGGAAGATACCCAGAGAGAGGATAGCTGGGTCAAATGGAGCCTTTAATTTTAGTTTTTTGAGCAGTCCACAGCTGCACCAGTCTGCAGTCCCACCAACAGTGGAGAAGGCTTTGTTCTTCCCCATAGACCCACCAACATTTGTTATTGGTTGATTTCTTGATAATAGCCATTCTTTCTGAGGTGAGATAGAATCTCAGTGTTGTTTTAACGTGTATCTCTTCATTGACCAATGATGTTGAACATTTTCTCATATATTTATTTGCCATTTGTACTTCTTCAATTGAAAAGTGTCTATTCATTTCAGATGGCCAGTTTTGGATTGGGTCTTTAAATATGGGAGGGGGTTTGAGGTTTTTGAGTTCTTAATATATTCTAGATATTAGTCTTTTGTCTGAGGAACAGCTAGGACAAATTTTTTCCCACACTGTGGGTTGTCTCTTCACTCTGTTGTTGGTTTCTTTTGCTGTGCAAAAGCTTTTTAATAAGACGAGATCCCAGTTGTTGATTCTTTGTGATAGTTCCTGTGCGATCAGGGTTTTGTTCATAAAGTCTTCGCCTACACCAGTGTCTTCAAGAGTTCTACCTATCCTAGTTTCCAGCAGATTTAGTGTTTCTGTTTTAATATTTGGATCTTTGATCCATTTCAATTTTAGTTTAGTGCATGGTGAAAGATATGGGTCTAGTTTTAGTCTTTGGCACGTGGAAAAGCCAGTTTTTCCAGCACCATTTATTAAAGAGCCTATCTTTCTTCCAGTGAAGGTGTTTGGCTCCTTTGTCAAAGACAGGGTGGCTGAGTGTGTCTGGAGTTGTTACTGCATCTTCTGATGTGTTACATTGATCTTCGGGTCTGTTATTCTGCCAGTGCCATGCTGTTTTTATCACGGAAACTTTGTAGTATAATTTCAAGTGAGAGATTGTGATGCTCCCTGTCTTGCCTTTGTTGCCCAGAGTTGCTTTTGATATTCTAGGTCTCTTCGGGTTCCAAATGAATTTTAGGATTGTTTTCTCTAATTCTGTGAGATATGCTGTTGGAATTTTCATCAGGGTTGCATAAAATCTGTGTAACAATTTCGAAAGTATGGCAATTTCACAATATTGGTTCTTCCTACCCAAGAACAAGAGATATCTTTCAATTTCTGATATCCTTGTAGGCCTTCTTTTCCAGAGTACTGTAGTTTTTAATGTAAAACTACAGTAGATTTGTTAGATTGATTCCCAAGTATTTCATCTTTTTGGGATGCTATTGTAAAAGGTCTTGTTTCCCTAATTTCTCTCTCAGTGAGTTTTTTATTTGTATACATGAATGCTACTGGTTTTTGAGTGTTGATTTGCATCCAGCTACACTCCTGAATTTGATTATTAAATCTAGAAGTCTTTTTGTGGAGTTTTTCGGGTCTGCTATGTAGAGTATAATGTCATCCACAAATAATGATAATTTAACATTTTCCTTTCCTATCCTTATTCCTTTTCTTTCTTTCTCTTGTATAATTGCTCTGGCTTATGTTTCCAGAACTATATTGAATAAGAGTGGTGACAGTGGACACCTTTGTCTTGTTCCTGATATTGGAGTGAAAGCTTTCAGTTTTTGTCCATTTAGAATGATGTTGACTGTTGGTTTGTTATAGATAGCTTTTATCAGATTGAGATAAAGAGTGTTCCAATTTTATGTAGGGTTTTTATCATGAATGGGTGTTGGACTTTGTGATGCTTTTTCTGTATCTATTGAGATTGTCATATGGTTTTTGTCCTTGGCTCTGTTAATATGGTGTATTACATTTATGGATTTGCATATGTTGAACCGTCCCTGCATCCTTGGGATGAATCCTACGGTCATGGTGTATAATCTTCTTGATGATTTGCTGCATTCTGTTTGCCGGTATCTTATTGAGGATTTTTGCATCTTTGTTCATTAGTGAGATTGACCTGTAGTTCTCTTTTTGAGTTGGATCTTTTTGTGGTTTTGGTATCAGGGTAATGCTTGCTTCTAAGAATGAATTTGGGAATATTGCTTCCCTTTCAATTTCATTAAAGAGTTTGAGTAGCAGGGGCATTAGGTCTCTAAATTTCTTATAGAATTCAGGAATGAATCTGTCAGTGCCTAGGCTTTTCTTTGTTGGTAGGTTTTTAATTACATCTTCGATTTCATTGAGTGATATTGGGTTAGTTAGAATTTTTATATCTTCATGATTCAGCTTTGGTAATTTGTATGTATCTAGGAATGTGTCTATTTCTTCTGTGTTTTCCATTTTATCAGAATACAGGTTCTTGAAGTAGGTATTGATGATCTTCTGGATTTTTGCAGGATCTGTTGTGATTTCACCCTTTTCATTCCTGATTGCATGGATTGATTTGTGTCTTTTTTTTCCCTTTTTTTTTTTTTTTTTTTTTTGATAAGGTTGGCTAAGGGTTTGTCAATTTTATTTAGTTTTTCAAAGAACCAAATCTTTGATTCACTGATTCTTTGTATTGTTTTCTTAGTCTCCATTGCATTAATTTCTGCTCTTTTCTTTATAATTTCCTCCTTTGGGCTTGACTTGCTCTTCTGTTTCTAGAACCTTGAGGTTCAACATTAGGTTGTTTATTTGAGCTTGCTCTGTTTTTCTGATATGGCAGTTCACCACTATAAATTTCCCTCATAGGACTGCTTTCATTGTGTTCCATAAGTTCTGGTATGTTGTACTGGCATTATCACTTAATTGTAGAAACTAATTTCTTCTTTAATTTCATCTGTGACTCATTGATTTTTCAGGAGGTGTTATTTAATTTCCATGTGTTTATGAAGTTTTTGTGGGTTTTTTTGCCACTGATTTCCAATTTCATTGCACTATGGTCTGATAACATGTATGAGATAATTTCAGTTCCTTTGCATTTACTTAAGCATGTTCTCTGATCTAGTATGTGGTCTGTTTTGGAGAACATCCCGTGTACAGCTGAAAAGAATGTGTATTCTGATGTTGTGGGGTGGAACACTCTGTAGACATCTATTAAGTCCATTTGTTCAAAAGTGTGGCTCAGTTCTGGTATTTCTTTGTTGATTTTTTTGTCTAGTTGATCTGTCTATTTGTGATATTGGGATGATGAGGTCCCCCATTCCAATCGTGTTAGTGATTATTTGATTTTTCATGTGTATTAATATCTGTTTTATATAGTTGGGTGCCCTGGTATTTGGTGCTTATATATTTATGATTGTTATCTCTTCCTCTTGGATTGTTCCCTTTAAAAGGATGTAGTGACCTTTTTTGTCTCTCTTAGTCAGTCTTGGCTTGAAAACGAATTTGTCTGCAAACAGAATAGCTCCCCCTGCTTTTTTCTGGGTTCTTGTTGCATTTAATATTGTTTTCCATCCTTGACTTTCAGTCTATTAATTTATTTTTGAATTAAATATGTTTCTTTTATGCATTCTGCCAGTCTGTTTCTTTTCATTGGTGAATTTAGACCATGTACGTTGATGGTTTTAAGTGATATGTGTTGACTTGTCCTTGTCATGTTATTTTCCTGTTGTTTGTACCCTTTTTTCCTGCCTCTGATAATTACTTGACTTGCCTGGTGGATTCATTCTGTTGGGGTTCATAGAGTTGTAGTCCTTGTTATCTCTTTCTAGAATATCCTTCTGAACATTTTGGAGTGCTGGCTTGGTGCTCATAAATTTCTTCAGGTGTTCTTTGTCATGGAAGTATCTTATTTCTCCATTATTATTATTATTATTTTTTGGTACCAGGAATCGAACTCAGGACCTTGTGCTTGCCAGGCAGTACCTTTGTGCCACTGAGCTATATCCCTGGCCCTCTCCATTAATTTTGAAAGATACTTTTGTGTGGTATATCAACCTGAGCTGGAGATTCTTTTGTTTTAGGGCTTGAAATATTTTACTCCAAGCTCTCCTTGACTTGAGGGTTTGTGTTGAGAAGTCTGCTGTGATTCTGATGAGGTTTCCGTTATAGGTGATATGTTTCTTTTCTCTAATAGCTTTTAATATTCTGTTCTTGTATTGAATTTCTGGAATCTTGACTATTATATGTCTTGGTGTAGTTTTTTTTTTTTTTTTTTTTTTTGGATCATGGCTAATGAGTTCTATATGCCTTACTTATCCATATGTCAAATTATTTTTCTATGCTTGAGAAAATTTTCTGCCATTACTTCTGTGAACAGGTTTTTTATTTGCACTGTCCCCTGCTTCTTCATTGACTCCAATTAGTCTTGTGTTATTCTTCTTTGCATCACCTAGCAACTGTTGGATTGATTTTGTTTTTGTGGTCCCTTGCTATATTTAAGAAATCTTTCTGTTCATGATCACTAATCATAACCCTGTCTTCAATATCTGATATTCTGTCCTCACATTGGCGCATTCTGATGCATATACTTTCAGTGGAATTTGTAATCTCCTGGATATCTATTTGAATCTGTTTCATAGATTCCATTTCTTTCCTGTGTTGGCTGTTCATGATTTCCATCATTTTCCTAAGCTCCTCTACTTTTTTTTTTTTTAATCTATATGTGCTCTAGAGTTACTAACCATGTCTTTCATTATGGTCACCATCTCTTTAGTTATCTGAGAAATTATTTCCAATTTGATTTCTTTTCTAGAGCCACATTCATCTGCTTTGTTACTTCCACTGTTACCACTTCAGAAAGTCCAGGTGGGTGGCTTTCAAATTGTTCCACCTCATTGCTTCTTGGGTTTGCCTTTGGTGAGCTGGAAATCTGGGTTTGCATCTTATTTAAGTGTCTTCTCATTTTCTATTTTTTTTGTAGCTTAATTCCTGGGTTGATGCTTATAAATTGCTTATGGCAGGTAGCTTTATTGCTAGTATTCAGAACCCTTAGGAAATGACTGTTTCTCAGAGGTGTCTTCCAGGTGTAGCTCAGTTTGGGTTTTGAGTCTGTTGTAAGATCCTACCTCTCAGGGCCAGTGAGATGGCTTAGCGGCTTAAGTGCCTGCCTAGCAAGCATGAGGTCCTGAGTTCAACTCCCGGTACCCGCATATGAAAAAAGGGCCGGTGATATCGCTCAGTGGCACAGGCGCCTGCTGGCGTGTGAGGTCCTGAGGTCGACCCCCAGTACCTACCAAAAAAAAAAGATCCTACCTCTTTAATTTATTGAGAATGAGAAGTTGCTGCATATTTGGCCCAGCCCCTTGTTCTTTGGCACACCTATAGTATTGTTTATGACCCTTAGACTGGGCCTTGGCATATCAGGTAGAACAACTGATTGGAACAATTATGTCACTTTGGCTAAAGTAGTTCAATCAGCAATAACAATAGCATCAAACTCAACCTAGAAGATGACAAACTTCGGTAACTATTAATTTACCATCCATAACTGTATGAACTATATTTTTGGTGATATGACAAAATTTAAAATGAACCAGAAAATTGTAGACAGTAAATATGCCCTCAATGTGGTGATTTTACCCTCTGGGAGAAAATTTAAAAGGGGTTACGGGACAAATCGAGAAATAGAAGAAGAGGAAGAGATTAGACGCAAGGTTGGAGGACAAAGGAAGATTACATGAACTTTGGGAAACTGGTGAAGAAGACAAGAGGAAAAGAGAGGAGGAAATAAAAACAACAGAATAGAACAACAACAGCGAAAAACTAGAAACAATGTTCATACTCATATAAAACAAGAACAAATAATCAAGAACAAAACAAAACAAAAAAAGCAAGAAAAGAAAAGGAGAAAAGAAGAAAAAAAAGTCCACTTCAGGGCATGTTTCTGCTGTCACTGGTAGACAGAGTGGGCAGAAAAAGCCCAGCTCTCTGTTGATTAATCCCAGCAAGCTAGCCTTAGATTTATGGTGGGGTAGTAGATAATCCCAGCAAGCCTGCACTTTTCATTCCATTGCAGTTTAGGTTGGTTTCTGGCTGTGAGCCTAGAACTCGATTTGTTCAACATGCAGCCCTCTGTGTGCCTCCAGCCATCTTGAACTGGGCTCCCTGCTGGCTTGAACTCAGCTCCTTGACCTCTTGCTGACTTGAACTCGGTTCTGCCTCACCCTGATGATGGAGTCAGTCACTAGATGGAGTCAGCCCACTGCTGCTCTGAGTTCCTAGCTCAGTTGGCCCCTCTCCATATGGCTACCAGCTAATTGCTCTCTCCTGGGGGACATTTGAACCCGAATAACTCACCAGCAACTGCTACGCTCCACTGGTGCGTTTCTCTGTGGAGGTCTTGTCAGTAGTCCCTGTGCGTTAGCAGGTTTGACCTGCCCCTCCCACACTGTGAGTCAGGGCTTAGGGAGAAGACGCCACTTGCCACCTCCTTCTGCATTGTGGTCTCTCTCTTTGCTCTCCCTGAGGGCTTCAGTTCTTGCTTCAGATCCTCCTGGGTCCCAGGGACCCACTTCCCTCCTTCTCTTCCTCACATTGCTGTATTCCAGCATCTGGACACCAAATCTCCGAGAGGCTGTCTCTCTGCTGTTCACCCCTCCACCATCTTCCTGGAACTCTTCAGGAGCTTGGTTTTATAGCAAGGTTTGTGGACTCTCACTAAAAGAAATAAATTAATTTTGTGGGTCCCATTTATTTGCAAAGCTAGTAGAAGCCAGGAAACCACTCCCCGTGCAAACACGGCCCTGTCCATGTACAGAATTCTGCATCCGATGCCTGGAAGTTTAGACACCTTTGAAAGTTCTCCAGGGATCCTATGCTAAGAATCCTCGTGCTGGGTCAAGACACAAGGCTGGTGCAAAAGTGCTAAAGTAGGAAACCTCTTTGACCTCCTACCCTCTAAAAGCATGAGTTTATATAAACATTCAAATAGCTCCATGTGGGAAATTATAATTTCCATCGGAGAAGTTAGTGCTTTTCATCTGAAGGCAGGGACCCTTTGAAGGTTTATAAAATCATTTTAGTGGTTTTGGGCCAACATTATCAAATAAATATAATGGAACAAAATAGAAAATAAACTAGGCTACATGTCTATATACTGGGTTGATAAGAAAAGTAGTACAGGTCTGAGTTTCAGAAAATCTGATGTGTACTCTCATCTCTGTGTGTGTGTGTGTTTGTGTGTCTTGTTGGGACAATATATAGAAATGCATGCCTTTCTTTTGTGATATGATTTGACTTTGTTGGCTCTTTTTCTCATAAATAGGATCAAAATTTTGGTGGTCCCATTGACGTCGTTATATCTTACATCCTATTCCAAATCATCATTTATTCATGGTTTTTTCAGGATACTTCTAATGTCAGTTTAAATCCTACTGTCCAATCTCCTGATTTTCTGTAATATTCAAGTTGTTCATGCCTTCAGCTGAGAATCAGTGTGAGCCCCACCCTCTGCCACTACTTAACTATCAAAGACAGGAGACTTCATCTTTCTTAGCTTCTGTTTCATCCTCTATAAAATGGTTCCGATAATAATAATGTCCTCCCAGAATTATTGGAAAGACTAGATTGAGCTGCTGTACATAAAACACATAGCATACCTTGTTAATAAACATTAATCCTTTTTCCCAGTAGTAATTGTTCACTATGCAGGAATCATGTTTTATGCTCTCTGTAGAAATTCTCAGAATCTGTGAAGCTGTCCATTTTGGCTGAGGATGATCACCCTAGGGCACATAGTAGTGTCCTTATTTTAAAAGCATCAGATTTGTTTTTTTAAAAAAATAAAGTCCCGGGCCAGTGAGATAGCTCAGCGCCATAAGCGCCTGCCTGGCAAGCGCGAGGTCCTAAATTCGACTCCCGGTACCCGCATATTTAAAAAAAAAAAAAAAGTCCTGTTTAAGTCCTGAGTTTTTGTATAAATTATTTTCCCACCACACTTCATAAATGACATGAAAAGAACCAGGCAATCTGTCTTTCCTGTCTCTAGATTATGAAGCACCATTCTGTTCACCTCTGAATGTTGCAGTTGGTGATTATTTAGTATCCAGATGGGAGTCTTCCCATAGATTCAGAATACCATGCAAACTCACTTGCAAGGATCTGTCATTAAAGTCAATGTGGTGGGAAACAAGAATCACTCACACAAAGAGAGCTAATTTTCCTGGCATACTTTTCCTCTTAGAAGTACTTTTTCTAGGTATTGTATGAACTTCAAGGAAAGGAACTATTGAATTTCCAGGATTATCAAATATACTGAAAGCAAATGTCTACACCCAATAAATATATTTGCATTCTTAGAAGAATTTAAGTTCGGGCATGGTGGTGCATGCCTGTGATCCCAGCACTCAGAAGGCTGAGGCAGGAGGATTGCTATGAGTTTGAGGCCAGCCTGGGCTACCCGGTGAGTTCAGGACCAGCGTGAATTGTGTAGTGAGACCCTGTCTCACCACAAAAAAAGAAAAAAAAGAAAAAAAGAAAAAAAAAGTTTGAGATTGCTTATTAAATACTATATGGGCACTATGTGGGCATTGGGCAGATGAGTAGCTGCTATAATTTAAGTGTCATGCGTGGCATGGGATTGAGAAGATTGCTGAGTTATGTCACACAGGGCTGCTCAGCCTTTGTGAAAAATTGTGCCTCCCGACAGTACTTTCGGTGTCATGCCTGATCTCTTTCATTTCTCTTTTATAAAATAGTCTCATATCCTTTTTTCCTTTCTTCCCCTCACCTTTTCTAGCTATATAAACTTTCCCCTAGGGAGGAATGAAGTTGCTACTATCAGTCAGAATCCCAAATGAGAGGACGAATTTAGGACAAGGGAACCTACATTGGGGTTTCCACTTAGGTACTTCTGGGGAGTTGTCAGTGTCTTTCAGCTCTCTGAGCTTCGGTTTGTTCATTTGCAAAACAGCCTTGTTATGAACCATGGATTCTGGGGACACTGTCATATGATCCGTAGATTCAGTGAAGACCTGCATATTGATAAAGCTCAGACTTACTTCTCTTTAGACTATAAATTTCTAAGAATAGAATGAATTCATATTTTAAAAATCTAACATTGTTTTTCTTTTTTTTTGTTTTGTTAGAGTAAGTGTTTTGTGAACAAGGAGGGTCTTTTTCGGGACCTGTGAAATCTCATTATTTCCTCCTTCCTATGGTTTGCAAGGACTCTGAGACTATAGGCTGTATAATACATACTAATGCTAACAACTGTACTTTATTATCATTTACATTGCATGAAATTATGCAATTATTACATTGCATTATTACATTATGTGTGTAATTCTCACAGCTCACCCAGGAGGGTTGCAGGTATTATTAAAAAGCTCATTTACAGATGAGAAACTGAAGTTCAGGGAGGTTCAGTAACTCATGTAATCATCTTTCTGGCCTCAGAGCTGAAATCCTCAGCCCTTGCTTGGTGCCCATTTATCGCACGAAGATGCAGATACCAGCAGTGAGCGCTCTGGTGAATCAGATGCAGGGACGGTCGTCCTCATCTTCCACCCACCCACCCTGTCATAGACTCTGATAAATTCCGTTGTGGCAGAAATGAAGATGGTTTGCAAATTTTGCCTAGACCCAGGTGTAAGATGGTCTTTAGGAATTTATTTGGCCATGGATGATGGTAAACTACCTCCCATTGCTATTTGAGCCATAATCCCTAGAAGCCTTGGTGGACACATTTGAAAGGAGTTGATTTAAAGGTTTAAAGCTTATCTTTCCTTGCATGAAACCTTAAATAGAAAACAGGTTCTTAGTCATACAAATTGTTCCCAAAACAGTCTATCCGTCTTTTAGGTAACTGGTTGCCTAATCCAGGACCTCCTCCTCCCTTTTGGAGATATTCATTTCTTTGAGTTAGCAGTTTTGGACAACTCTCCTTTTGCTTCATTGAGAAAGAAAATATTTCCTGATGGTTGGGGACATCAGGCAAGAAAATATCGCTCCAGTTTTTCCTCCTTTGTGTTGGACCGGGCTTCTCAGCGTTTCATTATTTACCTATTGTGGGAGAGTCCTGCCAGACCAAGGCAGGTGTTGTTGACTTGTTAAGACAAGTTGGCCCTGTATTTCCTCTTCAGAAAAGTTGGAATGCAGCCCTTTGTCAGAGAATTGCGTGCACTAGTCACGAGCTCAACGTAAATATAGGAAAACGTATATTATACTTGGCTGTCGAGATAAACATTGACATTCTGCCTTAAACTGCCTCTCTCAATGATATCTTAGTGCCTCATCCTTTGCACGGTCAGCATCCGGGCATCACTCCTTTAGGGTCGGTGGCTACAGGAACGAGAATCCCTCTCTAACTTGTCTGCCCTGTCACTTTGGTGTCCTGAAATTGGTAGCAGGAAGTGTGGCCACTAGGGGCTTCCGTGAGGAAGTGATTAGCTTCTGATTCTGAAATGCAGCTGGTATGTTGGGTTCGCAGGAATTGAGTGTGTCCAGGGTTTAAATCTGTGAAATTAATTTAGCCTCCATGAGGGTAAATTTCCCAGACTTCTTTGAAGCCTTCTGGGTACCATCTGGCAGATTCTCACAAAATTTCATTAACCCAAGGCAGGGTTTTCTCCAGGTGGGCTGGCTCCTTGTAACATCTACCCCTAGATTTCAGTGGCCTTGTATTCATTGCTTGGGTCCCAGGCCAAGGCTGGTTGGCAGTGGAAAGGGGTGGTGGTTATTGTACGCCATGCAGGGACCCAAGCTTCCTCCGTTTTGTTGGCCTAAGCTCTGAGAATGCTCCCCTGGCTTTTCTGACATTGGTGTGCAGGGAACATTGGGGGGAGTGGCTGGTGGCTCTTGGGGAGGTGACAGGGGCTGGGTCTAGAAGGGACCAGTATTCCCGGGGCCACATCCATTGGCATGAACGCTTGTACATGGCTCCTGTGTCACTGTGATTGGGTTGGGAACTATGCACTTCCTCACTTCCCAAGTCATAAAGGGACAGATTTATTATCTCTGCCACTGAAGGCAAAGTGTTTCAAAGGGGAAGGCCTTGACAATGTAATTTACTTGGTCGTTAGAGATTTGACCTGAGTGTCTGGACTCGTTTTTGCCTTAGGTGGTTATGAGCTTCCCACATCTGTGGGAAAGATGGAAATTTTGTTTTTTTGATTTCTAAAGTGCTGCACTGGGGACTTTTTTCTTTGCCCAATGATGTGTTTAAAACCTGCTCAGAGTGCCAGGATCAGTGTCTGGCTCTTTATGGTGGATTCTGGTTGCAATCATGGTTGGTTTTTTCACATGGTTCCTTGGAGAGATCTGTGCCAGCTTCAGAGATCACCTGAAATTTGTCTTTGTTCCTCGCTTTGCTTGCAGTTAGCAGCTTCTCAGGCTAGAAGGCCACTTCTTCACTATCGGTCATTTGAGACACAGTCCATGATTTTTCAGGAGGTCTGTAGCTGCAGGTCCTGCCTTCAAATGTGAAATTCCAACTGTGTGATTTTTTTTTTTTTTTTTTCCTGCTGGAACATTTTTTCCCCCTTATAAATTCGGATGCTTTTCATCTTGGAAATCATCTTTGGAAGAATTTTAAACCTTTCCTATGGTACTGGTCATCTTCAGTAGAACGTATGGAACATAAATTGTTCTTTGGTCAGGATTTTATTTTCCTCCTACAGAGTCAACCATGATATTGGGCTGAGATTTGGTAGCATGGAGGCCTTCGAGGCTGTAGGGCTAGATTAGGGAGGATCTGAGCTCACTGGGTTTTCTTTCTTCCCTCCCCTTCCTTCCCCTCGCCTCCTCTCCCTTCCTCCTGCAATAGAGATGGAACCTGGGGCTTGCTAAGACAGAGTCTTGCTGAGTTGCCCAGGCTGGTCTCAAACTTGGTATCTTCCTGCCTCAGCCTCCAAGAGTGCTGGGATTGCTGGTGTGTGCCACCACACCTGGCTTGCATTTGCTTTCTCACAGTTTCTTTGTTCTCTCCTACCACTGCTTTTTCGTTTGTTTGGTTTTTGAGACAGGGTCTCCTATGTAGCTCAGGCTGGCCTCAAATGTGTGGGAATCTTCCTGCCTCTGCCTCCTGAGTGTTGGGGTTATAGACATATGTCACCAAACCCAGCTTCTCCTGCCGCTTCTGCTGTGGCTTTTCTTACCTTCGTCCTGTTCCCCTCAGCACTGGCCCCTCTAACTCCTGGGTAGGCTGTCAAACCGGATAACCAAGCTTGTTAACCCATGAGTCAGTGGGCTCTCAAGGAGGGCTACACAAGCGATTCCCATCACTGAGAGGATCACCTCCATCCTGGCATCTGTCAGCCTTTGGAAGCCAGCTCATCTGGCCCAGCTGATTGCACAAGTTGTGTTGACCCTGCCCTCAGCACACCCCATGCCCTCTTCTCCAATCGCACCAAGCTAGATCAGTCTACCCTGTGTCACTACTGTGACTGAGTACGCTGCTTATTGAGTGCTTGCGGCGTGCCTGGTTCTCCCGTGGACATGCTAGAGCACCGAGCACTACTCCCAGAGCCTGAAGCATTGAATATATAGTAAATATAAATTATTCAATATTTTAAGGTAATCAATAACTCATTATAGATAATTAAGATATAATATGTACCATAGGTCAATAATGCAATAATGAAATGTAGGTTGAATATTAAATACATGAAAGATGTAGGCATAGGGAACATAGTAAAGCGTTTAACCCTCTCCAGGATGAGCTGGGTGATGTCCTTTTCTGCCCTGTGCAAATGGGGAAGCAGAGGCAGAGGTTGGATCAGTGGCCGGAAGTCATGCACTAGGGGGCGCCAGCGCGTCCACTCTGAAGCGACTTGGCTGTCCGGTGGTGAGTTCCCTGCCATCCTTTCATTCCTCTTGGGGCAACCCCTCCCTTTGATCCCCCAAATTTCCCTGAGACCCTGCATCTTTCTCCTGCCTTCCTTCATCTCACACTGGGGCAGGACCAAGCCTGTGACAACCCTACCCTCCCTCCTCATCGGCTTGTCCCAGAGGCATCTGCCTCCCGCTCCTGTCCCTCAGCCAGACCTGAGACCTGAGGACCTGGCCAGGGCCTGGCACGAGGGGAGGACTTTGTTAAATTTGGGCGGAATTGGTCAGAATCAGATAGTCACGTACGTGCACACACACACACACACACCCCGTTTTCCAGAGAAAATCGAGACTCCAGGTGGTGTTGTCTTGGAGGTGAAGAGGGTGGAGGTGAGGCTTGAACCCGTGTCTTCAGTCTGCAACAGCCTGGACTTGGAATTCAGGAGACTTGACAGGCACCTGGCAGTGTTCCCACTGGCCGTGGAGCGCTTGGGGGCGGGAAGAGCTTCTGAGCACCTCGTGTGCCCTGCGTGCTGGTCACTGTCTTGGGTGTGGCTGGGCATGAAAGGACAGAGCACAGCCTGGTTCAGACCAGGTGCTGACTCAGCTTTGGATGCTTTGGTGAGAACACAAAGAGTACATTGTCATGCGTGGCTGAAGGGCTTTTTGTTTCTTTCTAATATGAAATCAGCAAGTTTTGTATATTCTTTTGTTGTCATATTTCATATAAAACACTTGATTGAATTATGCCTCATTGCCAGGTTGTGGTGCACACCTATAAACCCAGCACTCAGGAGGCTGGGGCAGGAGGATCTCTGTGAGTTCAAGGCTACATACTGAGTTCAAGGCCAGTTTGAACTACACAGTGAGACCCTGTCTCAAAAAATTAAAAGAGAAAAGTCTCAGGGCTTCATTATATGAATTAATCATATCTGTGCCTGTGCACATAACTTAGAATAAATGATCAGGTTTAACTTTTTTTTTTAATTGCCACAGACTTGGAGCAAAGTGGGCACTGATACATAAATAACTGTATTTTCTCTGAATCATCTATGAACAAGGACATTATTCTCTACAACCGTGATACAGGGCCTGAAATCTTGGAACGAACCAGTGTATTCCTGAAGCCACGCCTCAACCCCTCTCCGCATTCCAGTTTTGCCCGTGATCCGGGGTGCAGTCAAGATGGTGCCCTTTAAATGCCAGCGTTTCCGGTTGAGAATCGTGTGCTGTCCTGTGTCCTTAGATCCCTTCAGCAGGAGCAGCTCCTCAACCTTTCCTTGATTGTCAAGCCGGTTCCTTTGTGCAATGCTCCTCCGTTTGGCTTCTGCACTTCCTCGCGTATTCAGTCCACGTCTGCGTGTTCGGTAGAAGACGCAGCATACGTGCTGACGGATGCGCCTCTCTCATGTTGCCTTCGCCTCTTAAGAGCACCAGGGTGTGACCTGGTCCTTTCCTGGCGAGATCTCCTCTCCTGGGTTACCAGCTTCCTTCCCTGGGGAGGTAACTTTTTCCTTCCTTGTAAATGTTTTGTAGGGAATACTTTGATGTATATATTTCTTATTTCTCATTAAGCCTGCCTGCCTGCCTTTCATTCTGGAGGTACCGGGGATTAAACCTAGGGTCTTTATACTAAGCTACATTTCTAGCCCTTTTACTTATTTTACTTAGAGACAGGATCTTGCCAAGTTACTGCGGCAAACTTCAATCCTCCTGCCTCAACCTCCCTGTGTGCTGGGATTACAGGTATACACTACCCAGCTTCAATTTTATTTATTCATCTCTGTAGACCCATAGTTTCCTATAGCTAGAGCTCGAATGTGTTCTCCAAAAGTGCATGAGTTAGAAACTTAACCACTGAAGCCATATTTTAATGGTATTAGAAAGCAGGGTCTTTGGGAGGTGATTAGAATTAGAAGAGGTCATACGAATGGCAACCCATGGTGGCATTAGTGTCCTTGTAGAAGAGAGACCTGCGCCAGATGCTTCCTCTGTCTCGCCATGTGATGCCTCCACCATGATTGGATGCAGCTCGAAGGCCCTCCCAGATGCCAGCCATGCTCTTGGACTTACTTCCCAGTCTCTAGAACTTCTATTCTTGATAAAACACCCAGTCTCAGACCTTCTGTTGTAGTCAAAGAAAATGGCTGCAACACTTCCTTTATTCAATGGCTTATGATCTACTAGTGCTGTTACTTATCTTTTTTTTTTTTTTTTTGTGGGTACCGGGGGGACGACCTCAGGACCTCACGCGCCAACAGGCACCCGTGCCGCTGAGCGATATCACCGGCCCCTTTTTCGTATGTGGGTTCCGGGAGTCGAACTCAGGCCTTCGCGCTTGCAAGGCAGGCGCTTAAGCCGCTGAGCCATCTCACCGGCCCCTGTTACTTATCTTTATTCCCAAATAATCCTTGATTTGGCCTGTGGGAGCCCCTGTAGGCTCCTCTGTCCCGTTGTGCCCCATGTGGACTCTGATGATCCTGGACATGCCCTGCATGGGCTCTGACACCCCCCATGCCAGTCACCTCCCTGGGTGGTTGCCCTCCCACTCTAGACACTAAGCGTGGTTGCCTGCCCATTCTAGACACTAAGTTTTTAAAAAAGGTGCAAGATGTGATTTTAAAAAATAAGTGAATGTTAAATATTTTTTAAAAAAATTCAGTACAGTGAAAGACATATTGCCATTAATCCCCCTCAAAATCCTGCCTCTCACTCCGAACACACTTACCCATTCCTTCTTGCTGCTTTCTGAAGCAGTTCTGGAGTCCTCTTTCGTGAGTGTTTTTAGCTGCACTGTCATGGCTGCCTTGATGTCCTGAATTGATTCAAAACCTTTACCTTTTATGGTTATTTTGACTTTGGGGAAGAGCCAGAAGTCTCACAGTGTCAGATCTGGTGAATACGGTAGATGAGGACACACCATGATTTTTTTTTTTTTTTTTAATGTGGGTACTGGGAGTCGAACTCGGGACCTCACGCTTGCCAGGCAGGTGCTTATGCCACTGAGTGATATCACCAGTCCCCACTTTCACTATATTTTTAATGACTCCTTATAAAGACACTCACAGAAGAGGACTTCCAGAACTGCTTCAGAAAGTTGCAAGAGGAATGGGACAAGTGTGTTGGAGGGGTGGTATTCAGAAGAGGATTCATGGCAATGTGTCTTCTACTGTTCTACTTTTAAAAAAAAATTTTAAATACACACTATATTTTTGGATCAGACCTTCTATATTTTGTTATATGGGCATAAATAAGTCATAGACATTTTTAAGGAAGGCTTTAAAGAAAATTGATGTGTGTTTCTAAATTGAAAAACAGCAAGGCCAGTTGAGGATTTGTCAGCTGGCATGGAAGGAGAACTCCGGGCCTCCAGGTGCATTTTTATACAAATTATTAAAAGACTCGGGGGTGGTTCAGTCATGTTGAAACCCAAGTTTGGAAATGTGACAATCACATTTGATACAGTTCCAAAGAGGTAGAAGGGTACTTTTTAAAGGTATGAATAAGAAAATGGATGAGCCCCAACTCCTTGCTAAGGGGCAGTTATCAGAGGAACCTGCAAGGATTATTTTTGTTCATGATCTTGAAAAGAAGGAAGAGAACTGAGAGCTGGTTTTTCTTTTAATTGTTGTGCTCATCTCTCCTTCCCTCCCTTTTTTCTTCTGTATCTTGTTCCTATCCATCTTGCTACCCCAATGCCGGGAACCTACTCTTTGGCCAGCTGTGTGTAGAACCAAACACTTGTCCATTGTCACTGAACATGGTATAGAGTTTCTTCCACTTTGCCACACTAAAAACAATCCACTAAAACTCTGTGCTCCAAATTAACTTAAAAACTTGCTTGTAGATATGTGTTTTTTTTAAATCAATGCTTCAGTGAAGTGATAATCCTAACGAACATTTCCAGATGTACATCTTTGATGAGCAAAATATTACAAATTTTTACCACTTATTTTAAACATGTAAGTCCCTCACACACATGCACATAAACAGTTACCACAGCCAGAGTGTTGGAAGATATTTACCTGAGATAGGATTTGGGTAAATTTAGAAATTCAAAACACGTCCACGATGTAATATTCCAGACTGCTATCAGAGCTTACGAGGACTGAAAACATTCTTTTTGTCCTCTTGAATTATAAGTTAACACACTCTTATTTCTAAAAATCATCACCAGCCTCTCATTTCAGCATGCCTTTCTTACATTTGGCCCGTGGCACTTGCTTTTGCTGAATGGAATTGAACTGCACCTCCACTTTTGAGGCTGGCAGGATTGATTTCTTATGAACCGCTTCTCCTAATGGTGCTCTAGAAAAAATATTTGAAAACTCAGGAGTGGAATCTAATCCTGTATACTGATTCCCCTCCTTTCCCCTCCACTTCTCTTCCTTCTCCACCTCTCTCCTTTCCTGCTCTTCCTGTCATGTTGGGGACTGAACTCTGGGCATCACATATATACTTGGCAGGCTCCACTCCAACCCTGATTCTTTCCTTTTTGGCACTGGGAATCGAACTCAGGACCTCACGCTTGACAGGCAGGCACTGTGCTGCTGAGCTATACCCCCAGCCCCTTGATACTGATTCTTTTGATTTAAGTTTCCAAGATCAAATTGATTAAATCACATTTTATTTTACTGTATTATTTCCTCCCCTTTTTTTCTGTTTTCCTTTCCTCCAACTGTTCCCCCTCCCCCCCTTTTTTTTTGCATAGCTGCTATTTACCACTTCTTAAACCCCTGGAACTAAGTTAGGTAAGAAATCTTTAGGTTAGCCTGGAGTTTCTGAGAAAATTGAGAGGAAGACTTTTTGTTGCTGTAGGAGTAAGTGTGTGTTCGTGTGTGTAGCTTCCTCAGCACACCGGAAGCTGTAACTCTCAGGACACCCCCGCCCCATGTCAGACCTCCTACTGCTTTTGGAAGGTAGGACCTGCAGTATGTCCAGACTCACTGTCTCATTTGCTTTCTGCTTTTTTCCCTGTAAGTCATCTTTTTTAAGGTCTATTTTTTTTGTTGTTTTCTGTTTTGCTTTAACAATTATAAATCATTTTGATGTTGAGCACTGTGAAAATAGTGCTGCTCTGTAATCCAGGAGGGTTAACTCTAGAAGTTATTTAAAATTGACTAATGATAGCATTGCAGGACAGGTTTTCAGGATATTTGATAATCTCAGGTATATGTTGGACAGTGATGTTTGCGTTAGCCTAATATTCTACCTTGATAGCGGGGATTGATAGCTGCCTATTTATTCTGTATTTTGATTGACTTACCTAGACCAGACTTCCTGCCTGGGTTCCATTTTTATGCTTCACAGTTTCACCAAGTCCATGTTGAACTCTGTCATTTGTGTTCCACAGTTATGGGCTACATAAGACATTTTGGAGAAGAATGAGAAATTGAAACCAGACTCTTTTTCTCATTGTACAGGTTCAAATTCCCCTGTGTGAATCTGTCTCTTATAAGTTAGGGCCTATAGATATAGACCATGGGTATCCAGGCCTTTGCCCATGGCCTGAGCCCTTCCAGGGTAACCTGTGAAGACAGTCACGTCTGTGTCACAGAGTTGATACCCCCCACCTGCTCCCCAGTCCCAAGAACCGGGTGCATAGTGCCTCATACACCACAGCCGTTGTTAATAGTTGTTAACGTGGTGAACGGATCGCATAATTATGATCACTTTCTAGATGAACTCTGCTCTAAAATTCACCACTCCAATCCATCCGTACTGTCACGGGTGTGGGGGGTGGGGGCTACGTACTGTGGATCTGAATTTTGGTACTGGTTTTCTGAGTTAATTTAGCAGAAAATCTCTTTTATTACTTGGCATGACCTTTTAAATCTAAGTATTATGGAATTGGTAAATTTAGTAAATCTACACTTTATCTGTATTTGGTAAGTCTGATTTGCTTGTTGCCTTTCTAACAAGTTCTGGGACTGTAGATAACGGATTGCCATTGGCAATGTTCTTTCCAAGATACTTACATTTTTGTGTTTATTCATCTTTATTCAACAATAGTTACTTATATTTAGAACTATCAATGACTTTAATTTTGGGTAACAACAATCTTTTCAAAAAGATGTAAAAAACTAGAGAATTGGTGAATTATTTTACAAGACGAGGTAGTGGACCCTGTCACTTTTCAGGCTGGAAATTTATCATGGAAGATGGAATTGCGGGCCCTCCTGATTGTTACAGGCCCTGTCTTTCCACTCCGTGTGAGAGCCTCATGTGTTTTGATTGTAATCAGTAAGAGATAGAAATCTATGAATTCAGACACTAATTTCACAGAGCATTTTTCATAACTTGTTTAGTTCTTGAAAACTTCTAATTACAGCTCAGCAGCTTGGATACGATGACAACTAATCAATATCTGGATGTGAAGAAAGATTGCACTGTTTTTTCTCCAGCTACTGTTTATTGATCACCTCTGTGGCTCAGAAAATAGACCTCTTACCAAGGAGGAACCCGAGGGTTGGCGATGGGAAGTGACTTTCCACTGTCGTGCGGGTATCACCGATTCGCTCTGGCTCCTGGGTCAAGCTCGTCCGGGGGACTAACTGCCCACTCCCCCTGCTTCATGGCTCAGGCTGGGCGCTCAGGCTTGAGACTTTGCTTGCCTGGGAACAGCCCCGATTTTGATGAATGCTGTGGGATGTCTTTCACAATTGCTCAAGACTTCTTCATTATCTGTTTCAGATTTCATTTCGAGATTAATAATTAACCCTTAAGGGCTTTTCCCATTGTGTCAAGTTCAAACAGAAAGGAGCTGACACACTCCCATTATAAACTGAACATACATAACAAACAGCACAGGCCCCAACAAGAAATAACAGTTGACAGGTTTAGTGCTTGCTCGGAGGAGGCCTGGGCCCAAGTCAGCAGCTAACGCTGGTCCTGCAGGGCGAGGGTGGGGGTGTGGGTCCACAGCCCAGTTTACTACGTGAAAACCTGTGGCTGTGTTTGCTTTCATCCTGAAATGCAGACAGGGGAAATGTATTCTTGATCGAGCCTCAGAAAGAGATATCGAAGTCTTTTCAAGAATTAAATATGCATATCCCACGACAAATTATTTTAGAGCAATTTGTTGCTTCGTCCCAAAGATTTTTACATGCATTGTGTTAAAAACAAAGCAAAACAAAACAAGAAATCTATAATTAGAAATTTTGCTTCATGGTTGTTGATTGGTTTGTTTTAATGAGAGGTAGAGCACTTGCCTACCATGTGCTAAGGCCTTGGATTCGATACCCAGCACTGCAATAATTTTTTTTAAAAGTTATTTTAATTAGTGGGAAGAAACTGCTAATGAGGTTCATTAAACTCCAAATCTAAGTGTTGTTGCTGTATAAAATCACCAGTGAAACCTGTACTCCTGTTGGCGCTGCCCCTCACTTCTCCGATGTATTTATTTAATGCCAAGTCATGTAATTTTTTCTTTCTCTGACTCATTTATACCAGACCTTAGGAAAGAGGGTTTGCAATGGGGTATACATGCCATTATACTTAAATAATTTTTTTTTCTTTTCTGCTAAAGCACACATCCCAGTTCTGACTTTGTCATCTATGGCTCTCTCATATATAGAACACCAACACACGCACTCACACACGTGCGCACGCACACACACAGGTGGATCTAATCTGACCCAGGCTGGGTGAGTAAGCATATAGCAGCCAAGGATGTCTGTCAAGTTCGTCATTGTCTTCCTCGTGGTCTGTGTGGTTCTTTTATGGCTAATGGAAAGATTTGGATGAAAGAAGATAAAAAATTGGAGAGAGAAGATTACCAGATAAGGGCAGTGCTGGCGACGATACTGATACTCGTAACTGCCAATTAACCAAACGCTTTGATTACTTGATTACTGCAACTGGATGGAATCTGTAGTAACAGAAACGAGCGCAGTTTGTGTGGATAGTTTCCCACGTTAGTAACCCGTGAAATACCGACGTTTACATTGTTAGTTGATGTTCCACAAAATAAGGCTTTATGATTAAGAAAGCTTGGGAAACATTGAGTTAAATAAAGTGAAATCCATTTCTTGACTTCTGGAGTTGGAATTCCCAACTTTGACCATGTACAAGTATTTCTTGGAGCTTCCTTGAACATTCCCAAATTTCTAGAGAATGTATAAGTAAGAGTGTGGACTAGTGAAATGAGCACAAGTTTGAAGGAAGTGGATCTAGGTTCTGATGATGACCAGGACACTCCTCCATCACTCTGGCGGTAGACACATCATTTACGTAGAAATGACACAACAGTAATGCAGGAACCCTGGCCCAAGGTTGCAGTGCTGATTTAATGATCTAATGTACACAGAAACACTTTTCAAATTATGAAGCACCCTTCCTGTGTTAGTTATCATTGTACTCTAATTTTTTTCACTGTAGGGTAATATGCATAACAACATTTACCATATTCGCTATTTTTAGGTGTTCGGTCAAGGCATTAAGTAGATTCACGTTATTGTGCACCCATCACTGCCATCCATCTCCAAAACCTTTTCTCTTCCCAAACCGAAACTTTGTTCCCATTAAACAGCAGTTCCCCATACTCCTCTGTCACCCGCCCATCACCCACCATTCCACTGTCTGTCTCAATTGAGTTTGTTCTTTTGTTTTTGGTTTATTGCACTTAATATAATGCTTTCATATATATATGTATATATATACATTTATATATTTTAAATTTTTTGCAGTACAGGGAGTTGAACCCAGTGCCTTCATTCCATGCTATCCCTAGTTCTTCACATGCCTACTCCCTTTTATGTTTTATTTTGAGACAGGGTCTTGCTAAGTCACTAAGTTGCCCACGTTGGGTTCCAACTTGCGATCGTCCTGCTGCGGCCTGCCAGAGTGCTGGGAATACAGGTGTGTGCCACCATCCCCGCCTTACCTTCTAATTTTACATGATGTGAGATCTTAATAGAATTTAAAAATTTTTTAAAATTCACTTGCCCCTGGCTCCATTCTGTGTTGGACACGTGAGCATATCCCTCGAGTGTCCCTCTAGCACAGTCCGCTGTCCCCAAGTCAGCACCAGGAGTTTAGTGCTGGGGGTGGGGGTACACTGTTCAGCTGTGCCTTTGGGAAGAGGTGGTCGAGGATCTGGTCCAGTCTCAAATTGGACCTAAAAAGAACCAGACTCTCCCTGACAAACAGACATGTTTTCTTTCTTGTTAAACCAGCTCTTTGAAATAGGAGAGACAGGCGTGAGTTTCAACACCTACAAACTGATAAATCATCTTGCGGATGATTTATACACAGGCAGGATTTTTAAAAGAAAACTTCCTGCCTCATCATATTTGACTGTCTTAAAACGGTAATCCTTGACAGAGGATTCTTTGTAACTTTAGGATGAAGATCATCCATTATAAATTTAGATAGCAGAAAATTTGAAGAAACCTTTTGATTGTATTTTTTTGAATGAGTATTCTCCTCTAGACCCTGCTTTTATAGTAAAATGATTTCAGATGCCCATTATCATCTATATAATTAAAAATGCTTTCTTTTCCAAGGATTGTAATAGTATTTTAATTATAGATTAAAGAGGACATTAAGATGACCATCATATTCTTTTTCCTGAGTCATCATAAAATCCAGGTTAAAAAACTATAGTCAAATTAAACTATCATCTTATTGTTTATAGTATCCTTAAATGATAAAAAAATTTTTTTTTGCCTTTGCCCTGCTATGGACATGTGTGTAATTATAAGGAGTGTTAGCTGTATCAACATACCCTGGGCCTAAAAATTTCATTAAACTGTACCCCTCCCTCTTACAAAGCATGCACTCTGAGTTTATTGTGCCTCCTATTACACTTTTTGGGGGCTGAACACATTTCCCTCTCCTTGCACATCCAAATAAAGGTCCTCAAAGTAAGGAGGCCTGTGCTACCTTAGCATCTACCGAAGCTGAATTGGATGGAGCTGAATTGAGATTGAGTCCTGGAAGCAGTAAAGGAAGGAATTGTTTTAGATGGAAAGTGATGTCAGGGTCTTATTTACCTTTATGAGAAACCAAGCCAAGCTGGATGGTGCAGCACAGATGGCAGGCTGTTCCTGCGAGTGTGGGGACAGGGTAAGAGAAACAGATCAAAACAGGAGGCTCAGGAGCTGGTGCTCTGCTGCCAACAGTAGTTCAGTCCCCACCCCAGTGCTTGTGCAAGCGAAGCAGCAGCAGAAGCAGAAGGTTAGTATTTTGATCACCAAGCTCTATTTAGTGAATATACTTGATTAATCCCCTCCTTCTTCTCGTGGATGCTATTTTGAATGGAAAATCACACTGGAGAAATAAATCTCTATGTTGAATGTGTGCACAATACTTTTCCCCTTTTACTTACCAATCTGGAGCATCTCTTAAAGACCAACATGGTAAAGGCTTGGTCCTCAGCCCCTGTTGCTGTTGAGAAGTGGTGCAACCTTTAAGAGATGGAACCTAGTGGGAGGTTTTCTGACTGATGCAGGCATCCCCTTCAAGGAGATATTGGGACCCTGAGCCTTTTTCTCTTCCCCTCTTTTCTGCTCCCTGCACATGAAGTATGAGTAGTTGTGCTCCCCTGTGAGCTCGTTCCATCTGTGGATGTCCAAAAGTAATAGGAACAACCAACCAAGGACCGCAACCCCCAGAACTGTGACCTCTTTGTAAACTGATTGTGCCAGGCATTTCTTATACTAACAGAAAGCCAACTAACACACCACCATGCTCAGAGCTCCCTTTTCTGGGAAAGGGGACATTTTAAAAGCACTTCCTAGGTGCTGAATTTTATTGAGAAAAGAATCTGAAGCCATAGAGAAATTAAGTGATTTGCACCAAGTTCACAAGTTATCCCGGCACTCAGAAAGGAATACCAGTTGCTGACTCACTATGTGTGTTCTTTGGTTTGGCCTTTGAAACTCAACCTCCCTGCCTCATACAGAAGCAGCTTAGAAAGGACTGCTAAGCCTAAACTCTCAGCCTGTTTTCTCTCTAGGTGGATACTTTCAGAAAGGGGTGTACTTAGGCCTTGGAGGGGCTGAGTACCTCCTGAGCATTCTCAGGATTGGTTTGGTTTAAATGTGGACTTGTCAGTTCTAACTAGCTGGAGGAAGTGCTTTCCCAGCATGATGCATTAGTCATGAGCAGGGTGTAGGAGGGTGTCGAACAATCATTCCGACCCTCCTTCCCACTGCTGGGCTTTCAAGCTGAACTTGAAGCCCAGCTGTGCAGGAATTGGGGACTTGCTGGGACACCCCCACCCTAACCCCGCTGTGTGCTTGAAGTCTTGGATCAGAGGTGGGAGAGTGGTGATTTCAAGGCTGGAGCAGAAATATCACCAACAGGGAAGCTTATGTACCCTGGGCCTCCATGATTTACACGTGTGTCATAGGCAGGGTTAGGAGAAGAGTTAAGGAACCAGAAGCCGAGGTATAAATGACTGCATTGTCTTTATGTGTTCATGTTTTCTAGTGTACAAATATATTTTGACATTGTTCTCCATGTTGAAGTAATAGAATCTTAACTCTTTTTTTTTTTTTTTTTTATGTGGGTACCAGGAGTCGACCTCAGGACCTTGCTCTTGCCAGCAAGCGCTTGTGCCGCTGAGTGATATCGCCGGCCCTTTTTTTCCTTTATGTGGGTTCCGGGAGTCGAACTCAGGACCTTGCGCTTGCCAGGCAGGCGCTTATGCTGCTGAGCTATCTCACTGGCCCTAGAATCTTAACTCTTGATGATGTTGGCTACCAAGAGATATAGGCTTTGGATGGATGCAGTGGTCTAGCAACATATGACAAATATGATATCCAGGAAGCCACACCACTCTTCTGGGTGATCTCTCTGTGTCCTGGAGCCTGTGGCTACCTGGAACACCCCAAGTAGCTGTCCATCGGGAGTGCAAATCAAGTGGATTTGTGGGCCAGTAGAGAGTCCGTGTTGGATGTTCCATTGTAAGCATTCTGTGGGGAAATAAATTTTACTGTTTCTTTGTTTGGCTACTATTGATGGTGTTACTTAGATACTGGAGAAAAAAATTTGTTGGAGGGGTTGATGGTTCATTTTACCTGTAAACTTGTCTAGGTTGTGGTGTTTTGTTGTTTAGCCAACTACAGTAGTACCTCCCATTTGTGGGGGTGATAACATAAGGAGATATGTGTCATTGGACACTCTGGTGGTTAAGTAATAAGCTGTGGTCCATTCCCCCATGAAACTTGTGATCCTACCAGAGAGGGATCAAGACAAATATTCAAATAATTTATAACTCTGGGGATTCAGAGGAGAAAAAGTGGTAATTCTTGACAGATCAGAGCTTTGCAAAGTTTTCCAATTAGGCACTCCAACATAAAAAAAGAATGAATTTCTAATCACTCCATATACCATTTTATTGGGAGGGGGATGGGTATTTCACTGTAAATATCATGCAGATTTAAAATGTTGTTCCAGTATCAATGTACCCTACCTTTCCCTCTCTCTCTAACTTGGGTAAATTTTTGAGTAAATTTGAGAAAGATGCTCCTTTATTCCTATAGGGTTCACCTCTGCTGTGCATTCTGGGGGTGTTTGTACCTTAGTTCAAGGATCTCCAAGCCCTAGGCCATGGACTTGGACTAGTCTGTGGCCTGTTAGGAACTGGGCCACACAGTAGGAACTGTGGGGGACAAGGGAAGCCATCTGTGTTTACAGCTGCTCCCCGTCACTCGTACCACCGGAGTGCTGCCTCCTCAGTTCAGTAGCAGCTTCAGATTCTCATAGGAGCAGGAACCCTATTGTGAACTGAATACCTGAGGGATCTAGGTTGTGAGCTCCTTCGAATCATCCTGAAACCACCCCACCCAACCCCACTCCCCATCCCTGGAAAAATTGTCTCTCATGAATCCTAGGTGCCAAAATGGTGGGAGCCCACTGCCTTGGTTAGTGGAATAGGGATGAGATTGGTGGCATTTTGGAAGGTCAGTACATGCAATTTGTATGTTTATTAGTTCAGTTTGCAGTGGGTGGATTGGGCAGAAGAGGGGAAGAGTATTGATGGGGATTAAAGCAAGAAGACCTGGATGAACATAGGGGTAGAAGGGATGGGATCGATATAGAAGATAGTTCAGGGACTTTGGGGGAAAGAGGAAAGAAAGAAATGCACACTCATGAAACCCAGACTAAATACCAAGAAACCGAGTCTTCCGTACATTGTTTTACTTCACCCCCAGGAGAAGCCTGTAGGCAGGTTTCCTGTTTCACAGATGGAGAGCGAGGTGCATAGGGTTGCCCAGTGTCTTCCTGAAGGCCACAGATTCATTATGTGGCATATTACCTCCAGGTCTGTTGTAAAGTCTATTTTGTGTTTACAAATCATGTCACCTGGGGCAGAATCCTAAGGGTGAAATTTTTGACCCTAAATGGGAAGTCAGAACTATCAATGGGTAGCCATGTGAAGTTGTTCAGCAGGAGTTTGGAAAGACGAATTTGCACTGAAGACTGAGATTTAGGTAGATGAGAGTCTGGGAGGAACTAGACAAGTGCGTGAAAGAGAAAAGAACTGTACTGTGGGCAGAACCTACAGTTTGGGTGACAGGAGTATCTGCAGAACAGCACAGAAGGTAAGAGGAGGGAGTATTTTTTGGAAGGGGTACCAATCAGTAGTATCAGATGCCAATGGGAGGCCATGGCCTGTGAACCTAATGAGAACGCTTCCATCTGGATTGGAAGCTAGCCAGACACAGAATTTTTTCTGGAAGATAAAACAACCCACTCCCCACAATTTATGAATATTACAGTTTTAACAAAGAATTTTTCTTTGAAGATGCCTTTTTAAAAAATGGTTTTTCTTGCTTGTTATTGTTAACCTTCCTTTTTGCAGACTATATATATTGGAAATCTCTTAGCTACTTTTCCTGATTGTGTCTGAGATTAGTCACACTATAAAATGCAGTCGTGGTTGGAAACTTATTTTCTGCTTCTTGCATCTTGCCAATCATGTGTTGTGTGGTGGGTGAGGATGAGTCCTTTGTCTATTTTCTTTTTCTGCATGTGGCTTTGTTTTATTAACTACTGGAGAAGGGATATTTATTACTATCTGTGCTGCAAAAATACAATTTAATGGTCCCTAGTGAGAGCTGAGGCTCTCAGCAGAAGAGTTCAGAGCAGCCTGAGGTTTTCAGCGTGCAGCTCCTGAAAGGCGCTGTTGCTGAAGATTTGGGGAGATGTTATGTTGCTTCATAATAAGGGTAAAATACAGCTTTAAAAAATAGACCATGCAGATGAGGAACTGAGACTTTTTTTCATAAAAAGCGAAAAAAAAAAACCAAAACACAAACAAATATTAGCCACAGATTTGGGGATAATTTTCACCATCACGGCCTGTTTTTTTTGTTTTTGCTCCCGGAGTGGTCTTCGCAGTGAGCAAACCTGACCTGAGTTTCTCATAGCCTCCTTCCTTTACTTTTTCTGAAGAGTCTGATCAGTCCTGTATTTCCTAGAGCAGTGGTTTTCCTTGTTGGATTCCTGGGTGAGATGATTTAAATAGAGGGCATGCGAAGGAAATTTCAGAATTTATATGTCTTTTTCCCTTTTTCTTTTAAAGTTCTATGGACTTCTACTTGGTTCAGGTAAATTATATTCTTGAACATACACAGAAATCTGAAATGTGCATAATTTATTGGAATGGTAGATCATGTTTGTAATTTATTAATTAAATCAAGAAGCAGTGGCATACACTGATACTGTCTAGAGTGGGCATGATTAGGAGTGTTTTATTGATGAGTTTGTTCGTCAAGCCCTTTGCTTATTAGTACCCTGGACCGGAGTGTACTTGCTAATTCTTATGAGGCAAGCCTGTTTTGCTTGGTTTGTGTGTGGTCCCATAGATATTACTTGGCAGTGAATGTCAAGTTTTTTAAGCCAGTTGCTGTCATACAAGAAACAGATTTGCTTGTAATTTTATGTATTGGTTTTTCTGCAGTGGGACTCTGACATACCACTGTTCTAAACACTCCAGCACCTCCCCAGGAACTGCCTTTGTAGTGAAGAGGCTGATTATCCTCGACTTCCGGGATTGGCATTTGTGCTTCGTTTGGTGCCCCCCCCAAAAGAAAATTCAGCTTGCAACTACCTTATGTGCTTTTTGTTCTCTCCCACTTTGTAATTTGGCTAGGATGAATGTTAGTCACCATTCAATCAAACAGAGCTTGCACCCGATTTTTAAAGTGAGACTTCATTGCCCTTCGTTTTGCTTTTCTGGGGTTCAACTTAGTGGTACATTTACCTTCACTGAATCACATATTTGCTAGGAAGGAAATTCCAGCAGAGAAAAATCTCATGATCCTTACCATTATCATGCTTATGGGTTTTGATGTGAGCAAGTCAGAGAAAGATGGGTTTCTCTTCAGGTACAGAAAGCATAGGAACTTCCAGACCATCCTCTTAACTTTAAAGAGCAGGGATAGCGAGGAAAGTTGGACTGAGTGATTTGGGACCCCACATTCAAACCTTTTCTTTCTTGCCATCTGTGTCTACTCCCATGCCTGGTGCTCCCCTGTCAGCCTTTGCTGGCCTGGCTACTGACATAACCAGAGAATCGCTCAAGATCTCCTTGGTTGAGATCTGCACACCTACTGACTTCTCGGTTTCCTCTCTTATAGAAAAGTTAAGGGATTGTCCTTAAATGATACACTGGTTTGAAGTGGCACTTAGGTGCACCTATTTATGCATTCCAGGTGCTCCTCGCTATGATTTGTGCAGCTTTGGAACATTGCTTGCAGTCGACAGTCTTATTTAAGTAGGACGACCGAGCCCAAGGAGGGAGAAGGGAGGGTAGTGGGTGTCCTACCAACCCAGACAGTTTTGGAGGCTAAACTCAAATCCGATTTACTGTTGAATGTTGCAGTTCCAAGCCAGAGACATAACATTTTATTTTTATATTAAGTTATTGCTGCTATTGAATGCATTTTATTATGACAGGTGTTGGTTTGGTCTATAAAAGATGTGGCCCAGCTAATGTCTTAGACTTCTGACCTCTCACAGGTTGGGGGGGGTGTTTTGTTCTTGTTTTTGTTTTGTTTGTTTTGTGTTTGGCTCTTTGATTGTACAGTGGAATTGGCTGCTCCATCTCAACATTCAGACCGCAGCACCTTTCAAAAAGTTTTTCTCTTTTTTCCTATCTAAGCTTTGTGGCAGGTGCGATAGTTTGAATGTTGGGTCCCTGCCAAGTTCATACGTTGGAGCCGACCGGATGTGATGATGGTAAGAGGTGGTGGTGGTTAGTTCTCGAGAGCTCTACCCCCGTCGGTGCGATAACATCCTCATCAGAGAGGCCCACGGGAGCCTGCGTGCCCCTTGCACCAGGTAAGGACACAGCCAGAAGCCACCTTCTGTGAGGGACAGGCCTTCAACAGACACTGAATCCGTCCAAAAACTGATCCTGGATTTTTTAGTCTCCAGCTCTGTGAGCAGCACATGCCTGTTGTTTACAGATTATTTAGTCTAAGATATTTTGTTACAGCAGCCCACACTAAAACAGAAGGCTATGCTTTATTCTTCTTTAAAAAAAAAAAAAAAGCATTTTTAATTGACTAAATACTGGTTACCACTGAGTTTTGTTTAAGGTACAGTAACAGCACCATTGAAATATTGCTTGCAGTTTTGGGAGAAAAATAAAGATTTTACAATTATGAAATGCAGAAAAAAATAGGAACCTCTTTTCATTATTTCAAAATGTGTTTTCTTGAAAAAACATTCCAACCTTCTAACATCCCAGAATAATAACCATTTGCAAGGAGGGATGTGTGTGGAAGTTGAATGCCACAGTATAACTTCTGAACAAAAGTGTGTGTAAAGCTTAAGACAGAGAAAAGCGTGTCAAAGTACTTAGTATTTTTAATTTCCTTCAAAGTAACTGTGCGGATTGACAACTGGTGGTCAACTTGTAACACCCAGCTAAACTGAATCAGTGTGGTGCTGGGTGTAGAGGGCTCACCTGAGGATTGTTGACAACAACATAAAAAGGAGAACTGGAGAGGAAGAGGTGGTGCTGTTGGTTCTCCTCGAGGAGCTTGTCGCACTGGCTTTCCTCATAGGAACTTGGATATTCTCATCGTCGGAGGAGCTCGGGACCTCATTGTCGCTGAGGATGGCTGTGGTACTTCTCAGGGGAGCTCTGGTCCTTACTCTGAGCGTCGCTTCCTGGCTCCAGTGCAGATCCCTCAGCCTGCTGGCACAGATCCTTCATCCCGCTGGCATGGACTTTCTAGCTTCCACCACTGACCTTTGGGCCTTCCCAGTGCAGATCCGTGAAACGGACTTTCATGAGACATTGTTGTGGGTCCTAGGCCTTCGTCTGGACTCGTGAGGGCATTGCCATGGGCTCTAGGGCTTCAGCTGGACTCGTGCAGGACATTGCTGTGGAATCCAGGCCCTCAGCTGGATTCTTTGGGTCTTTAGTATGTGGACAGACTTCCTGCACTCTTTTGTATATGACTCTTTGGGTGACTATTATAAAATAATCCTGTAAATTATGTGGCCTGTGTTGTATTGTTTCCCTTGCAAACCCTGACTGCAACAGTAACTACAGAACTTGAAGCCATCATTTTTCATTTTAATTTTATTGGCGTGTTCCAACTGTGCCTTTTTTATTTGAGGCCACTTGTGGGTTGGACAGTAAATGTCCAATAATATTACTGTAAGGTTATTCTGACTCGCAAGGGTAATGACCCGGAGGCTCTGTTAGACCCCAGAGTGGAAGGTGTTATTGTCACCTGATTTTTCATTTACCAAGTTAAGAACTTCAGAGAAATCCCTGCCTCCTCCTTCTCTCTCCTTCCCTCCTCACAGATGCACATGTGGCCACTGAGTCCTTACGCCAGGGTGCTCAGCATCCTGTTCGGGACACCACATGCAATTGACTGGTTGCACCAGTGCTCCAGCATCTCTTCTGAGCTACCCAGTTGGGGACAACTGTGTGTGACCATGTAACTCCTGTAATAAAACCCAACCCATATTCCCACTGCACACAATAGCATCTGGTTCATTTGGGTTGCATCCGTAGCCCCAACCCGTCCTTTTAGCCTCACCACTTCCAGCCTTTTCCTTAAGGTCATTTTTCTACAGTATTGGGCAGATGATACTTTCACTCTTCAAAGGCTTTATTTTTCTTTGCTCTTTCCCTGGTGTTTGTTGCTGTTGTTTTGCAACCTTTCTCTTTTGTACAAACTTCCTCCTATCTTTAATCATTTCCTTCCATCCTCATAAGCTAAGCCAAAATCCTGTTAACTCTGAAGGGCCAGGTTCAGTTGATAGCCTCTCCTTGCAGAATTGGCCTATTTGTTCTTCTCATTCACCATGAATAATGCCAGACCAGCCAGTGCAAGCAGCTAGGTGTCCGCCATCGCCCCAGGTTGTAGGCATCATTAGGAGATGGTCTAGTTCCTCATCTCAGACATAGAACAGGTGCTCCGAAGTGTTGGTTGAGTTGAACTGAATGGGCAATAATCACTACAATTCTTACATAGATACTCTCTTTTACTCAAACACTTCACAAGCAATGTTTAAATAGTCATAAGTATAGCTACTTAGAAATTAAAAAAAAATTTTTTTTGGTACTGCCAGTTGAACTCAGGGCCTTTGCACTAAGCTACATCTTCAGCTCTTTTTATTTTGTATTTTGAGATAGGGCCTTACAGAGTCAGCCTCAACCTCCCAGGGTTCTGGGATTACAGGAATGCACCACCATGCACGACTAGAAATCTATTTTTATGTACTCTATTTCATGTGAGGTTGTCATTTGTAAGACACATCACTATTTTATGTCTCACTAGCAAGGAAAGAAAATGCTAAACCAGCATACACTATTATAATTGTAAAATATATTTAATTTCAGAGACATTAAAGTGGAAAAAAAGTGGTGCTTAGGATCAATGGAATAATGAATTACATTTTACTGGTTAGAGCTTGTAGTGTTAATAATATGATAACCAAATAACTTTGTAGGGATTAAAAAAGATGTCATTTGGAAGAGGGTCTTGCATTTGGAAGTGGGGAGAAAATATTTGGAAGTGGGGAGAAAATAAAGGAGGATTTGAGGGTAGGCACTCAGAGTGGGACCCAGGACTCCAGGCCCTTTGGTACCCTTGACAGAGCCTTCACATTTGAGCTGTAGTTCTTTTCTTTTAAAAGATGGAGACTTAGAGGTAAAGAACCACCCCCTCCACTTTTAAAAGCTTGGAAAGAATTTCTTTAAAATAATTTTAAAAATCATTTAACTTAACTTCAAAGTGCACAAATTTATTGCACTGAGATGTCTTACTTAGTCTTTGATTAAAATCCTTGGATTAGGTTATGCCACCTAAGCATATACCAAGGTTGATGATGCTCATCCTATCCTCTTAATAATGGTGTCACATAGGGTCTCAGTACAGTTTCACCTTTGGTAGGGCAGCTGTGTTTTCCCACTATCACAGTTACTCAGTGCCTTTGGGTATTGCATCAAGTCGCTCATCAAATATTCACCCACATATACATACTTAATATTTGTAGAGTCTCTTCCTTCCCCTGTATTTCCAGTGCCATGGCCTTCAAGGCAGCCTTCTTAGTGTCTGGAGTACTGAAGCCTCTCTTTAATCATTTCCTATTAAAATACTAATTCTTTCCACCAACTCAAGCATGGCAGTGGACTGGGGATGGGAGCAAGGAAGCAGCAGCAGTTGAGGAGGGTAAGAGTCTTTCTGGATGGCTCTTAGGCTCAAAGTGTGACGGGCCAAGGAAGCGCATTTGTCACTTGTGTCATTGGGACCTCTCCCAAGGGACTGGTAATGTTTTCTCTGTCATCTATGTCGCAGGCAGTCCCAGCTCTGGTTGCTCATAGGTATGGTTGCCACTGTGGCCTCCTGAGTACACGGCGTCACTGCAGGATTTCTCAGTGACCTCTTACTCTGTGGAAAGCAACTCCTGACCAGGAAGTTAGTGCCAGTGGGGGTAGCTTGGGGAATGAAATCATGGCCAATAACTTAAGCTTGTTTTGCTTCCTGAAGAGGGAAGGGACTCCCTTCATGTCTGGACTATATTTTGGCTGAAAGACCTTTCTCTTGGTTACATCACAGGAGACCAGTTTAAGGGGGAGGAGTCAGGGCCATCTGAGAAATTGCTGGTTGCACTTGCATACTTTCAGTCCCTTGGGTGGGTTGGAGAAAGTGTTTGAGACAGGTAGCAGCCGCTGTGTCCTTGTTCTCTTCTGTTGGTCCCTTTCCTCTTGATGCTAACGCAGGACCACACCCTTTCATGGGGAGACTCCCCTGTTTCCATGCTTACTGAACATAAGGCTTGGAAAACCAGAGAGAATTAGAACCACAGTCCCTCCCTGGGTCTTCAGTTTTGATGGTGACTGAGGAGCGCTCCTCACCCACCAGCACACTGCCTCATGTCCCAGGAAATGTGGGTTCTTCCTGTGCATGGCGAAGCTCCTGTGGCCTCCATGGGAATAGGATGCAGTCCACTGAAGGTGATAGAACTGGATGACTGGATTTTAGAATATTAAATGTTGGGCAAAGTAATTGTATTTTTTTTTTTTTTGTGGGTACCGGGGGGTCGACCTCAGGACCTCGCGCGCCAACAGGCACCCGTGCCGCTGAGCGATATCACCGGCCCCTTTTTCGTATGTGGGATCCGGGAGTCGAACTCGGGCCCTCACGCTTGCAAGGCAGGCGCTTACGCCGCTGAGCCATCTCACCGGCCCAAAAGTAATTGTATTTTGAAATCTTTCCTAAACTAAGGTGCTGATGATGGCTTGAGAAAATTATTCTGGTATGCAGTTTAAAGATTATACTCTGTTATGTTTCATCGGATTCACAGAAGTACGTTTCTCAGAATACCATCCTCTCCTACTCTATTATGGGTACCCGGATAACCTAGTTTGGTCACTGGGAATGCCCTATAAATTAAGCCATAAAGGGGTGAAATTGTAAAGGACAGAGTTCAGATTAGAAGTGAATTACACTCAGCCCCATATCCAGTTTTCTTTTGGGATCCAATGCTCCACTCTCTCTTGACACAGTGACATGGGTGTGCTTTTTTGACAGGACTCAAATTTGAAGTCGACAGTGTAGGAGTGAAGAGCCCAAAGCTGTGCTCTGGCCTCGCATGGTCACTGCTTTTAGAATATTGGGTGGAATTCTCAAGTGTTTGGTATTTTCACAGTTTTTAAGAATTGGGAATGGTGCTGCCTGGAGTTTTGAGAAATCATGTGATTCTCATGGTGTGTCCTGAAGAAGTTATTAAATCCATTTCAGCAAGCAGGGACCTCACTGGAGCCATTCATAGCATTAGGCGGTATGGGGTTTTGGGAGATTTGATGGCCAGCTGTGGAGCAGAGCCTCTTGGGACTGGTGATTTCCGAACTCCCTTGAATGATACTAGTAGGAAGCTTTGCAGTAAGTGATGCAGTTTTGTAGTGTTTTGGCAGTTACCAGTTGGAGATGTCCAAGTGTAGTTGCAAGATGATACAACACCAAGAACTTAGGGGAAACTTAGAAGAGTATTTTGGCCTAAAGCCATCAACACAGTGCAAGCCAGATAGTAAGCATTCCATAAATGGTAGATCTCCCTGAGTTGCGGTAGAACATATTACTTCCTTTTGCTATGCACTGACTTTCCTCCTAACAAATATGGTAATGTCTGTCCCAGCTGAACCTGCTTGTTAAGTATTGCCAAAGAGTCCCTGCTCAAAAATTAAAGTTATTATTTTAGTAGTTGGTTCCCAACTTACAGCCTACTTGAAAGTATTGATTCTCTGAATATGTTCCTTACTTAGTTACCTTGGGATACATTCAGATATATTAGGAAGTACCATGGCTCAAAACTAGGGCAGTCTGTGGATATGGAAACTTCTGAGGATTTTATTTGGCTCACTGGGGTGTCTGTTTATACCTGCCTTAAAAAAGTGTTTGGACTAAAATCATTTCATTCATGCTTTATGGAGCAGGAATCTGGAGCCCCTATCAAGGTTCATTCATCTTGTGGTTTGACTGAGAGGGAAGGGATACCTCATCTCTGCACAAGTACAGGTGGCAGTCTGAGCTCTTACAAAACCCAGGCAAGCACACCCTTGGTGGAACTGTCCTTTACACCAGATGGGGTGTAGTCATCTGGCAATGTGACCTAGCTATATAGTTTGGAGCTTGAGAGCCTCACCTCTAGCACATTCTCCCCCAGCCGGGATCCAGCATATGGAAGGGAAAACAGAGTTCCCAGAGAGTCTCCTGGGAGGTAACAGCCTGTCTGAACTCCTTTGCCCAATTGTGAGCTTTTTCAGTCAGTTGTCAAGACAAGAAAAAGGTCCATGTGAAATTTGTCATAGAGACCGTGTATTTGTTGTTTTGCAGGGACGAAATATTCAACACCTGCAGTTTAAAGGAGGAGAGGTTTATTTTGGCTCATGGTTTCTGAGGATTCAGTCTATGGTTGGTTGGCTCCAAGGCAGAAATGGCATGACTGAGAGCATGGTGGAAAAGAGCTGATCAATCCATGGCAGCTGGGAAGCAGAGAGAGAAAAGAGGAGCTGGGGATAAGAATACACCCTCCCAGGTCATACCCACAGTGTCCTATCTCCAACCAAGTGCCACCTCCTTACACTTCAACTTTGAACTTATCAATGGATCAGTCCACTGAGGAGTATAAAGCCCCTGTGATCCAATCGCCTTCCCCAGGCCCCACCCCCAAACACATGAGACTTTTGGGGATGTTTTCGATCTAAACCATAGCAACCCATGAGTTCAGAGCATGGCTCATCATGTCTCAGGGGACCTCCAGTGGAAATTCCTTTCTGATCGTAGTACTGAGAGTATTTGTCCTTCTGAGCAATTGATTTGGACATTGCGAATTGTGTGGTTGCCTCGTTCCTGTTTGAGTTGGATATTACCAAATGAGCTAGGTGTGTAGCCCAAGAGGGGCACACTGTTACCTTTTTACCACCTCCCCACACAACCTTGACTTTGCTTTCACCCTGGTGTTTCTTTTCTTTTCCCAGTAATAATTTTCTTTATTCTTTTTTTTCCTTTGGTGAAAGGGATTGAACCCATTGCTTTAGCACTGAGCTACGTCCCCAGACCTTTTAAAACTTTTTTTATTTTTTTATTTGAGACAGGGTCTCAGTAAGTTGCTAAATTGCCCAGGCTGGGCTCGAACTTGTGATCCTCTTGCCTCAGCATGCACCACCATGTCTGTCCCTTTATTCTATTTTAATTGTGTATGTGGAAGTCACTCTGAGTCTTTTCTTCAATAAAGTAACAGTTAAAAAATTAGTTAAATTTGACTGACGTATTTTCTTTTACCTTAATTTTTAAGTGACTTAATGTTTTCCAGTGTCCCAGACTCATCCATCCATCCATCTATCCATCTGTCCACCCACCCATCCACCCATCCATCCATCCACCCATTCATCCATCCCTGTCAGGTCCGGTCATTATTGATTTGAGTGCTAATAATGAATAGTAAAAGAAAGCCAGATCCTTTTGGTGTTTATTATATATATATACACACACACATATATAGGAAATCTTCAGAATTTTGACCCAAGACCTCTGCCTCCAGTCTTTCCCTTTTAGGTTCAGGGTAAGGGGAAAATTCTTAATTCTCATCAATTTACTAGTTATGGAACTTCTTTGACACTGAGAAAAAGATAGAAGAATTAACGCACAACAACCTTTTGGGTAGGTGTTGCTAAGGCAGATTGCATTACATCTTCATTTTTCTCTGGTGGTTTTCAGAATGGGTAATTTACTAGCCCAAAGTCTCCTAATTTTCTAAGTAATACAGCCTGGTAACTGAACCTGGGTATTTTGAGGGCAAATACAATGCCCTTTTTTCTATATATTCTGATTGCTGGAACTTGTAAGGACTTAGAAATGACAGAGTGCTCTTTTTGAATGCTTTCAAAGATGAAAAAGAACATCCTAGGCTAGCAGACGTTTTAGGAAAAGCTGTGGATTAAATGCCATGGACACAATATTTCTGACACATGCCATAGTTTCATCTTCAGTCATATAGGGCTGAAGCAGTGGGGCTTTCAGTCCTGTCTATTTTTGCAGGTTTTTGAAGCCTGAGGTCAGTTGTGGTAATAACTTCCCCACCCCCAACACACAGGCTTCCCTGTGAAAACTGGTCATTTGACACCTGATATGGAAATTGACTTCGAGTTGACGATGAATCAGAGATTGAAATGCTTGGTGTATTCAGCGTTTACTTTCCGGGGTCATCAGAATGTAACGTAAGCAGACTGGTACTGCGGGCTCTGTTGGCATGGGTCACGTGTGTGGGAGCTTAGCAAATCGAGTGCACCTCGTCTTCCAGCAGGGCTGATCAATTCCCTGTGTTGTCTGTAGCAACATTAAAGTGACTGATTTCATTCAAATCATATATATATATATATTTCCGTTCCAATGAATTAGGTGTCATGTTAGCCGATAACAGTAGCCCATCCCGTAGTGCACACTCTTTGGTTTACAGATGCTAAATTACAGTGGAAGTAACAGTTAATATTTAATACAGCTCATCTTGGGTTATGCATGCAGCAAATTGTGTAACGAAGATGATCTCATTGACTGTGTACAACTCAATAGTTTAGGAATTATCATTATCCTCATTTGTAGGAGGGTAGACTAGCATTCAGAGTTTGCCCTGAATTATTCTGCAGGTAAAGATTTGACTCACAAAGCCTAGATTTGACCCAATGTGTGAAGTGTGATTTCAAACTCAAAAGTTCCACCATAGAGCTTGGTGTAGTTGTGCCTTTTGGTGACATCAAATTCTTTGCAACTCTTAAAGAAAACCCGGAGAACTCATGGGCTGGAGTCTCCTGGGCATCTCTACATGGCCCTGGTGGTGTTAACCTGTTACAAGCAAAGTTAGTACTTGTTGGCACCTTGTGACCTTAGTATATCTGCTGAGCGCAAATGAATAAATGTAGAGCTCTTTATTAGTCCCCCTTCCCTTATGGATCAGTTTTATGGCCTGGGTCATAAGTAAAATTTTCTTTCTACCAAAATCAGAAAAGAATCACAACCCAATTGACTCGTTGTTTTATAAATAATACCCTGTAACTTTGATCTTGTTGCTCGTGTAGTTCTTTTGTTCGAGGACTAGAAGACTATAGATAGAATTTTAATCTGATAGATAGGGTATTCATTCATTCAAGTATAAAAAGTGCACTATCAGCCTCCACAGTGCAGGTGGAAGGACAGCCGCCTGCAGGCCTCTTTACCAGCAAGAATCCAGCCTTGCAAATTATTGGCAGCTGGCTCCGTAATGAGTCCATTTCAATATCAATGGGTTGTTGCTTATTAATTTCTGCCAGTTCCTAAGCAATTCAGGAACTGCTTTGAAAATTCGGAAATTTGCAGAGAGCAGTTGAAGGAGGAGGCCCAGGCAAAGGGAACAGGCAGGCTCACCACAGGGGTGAGCATGGAAAGGGCACGTATTGTAGGGTAATAATGGGGTGTCGCTAGAACTCAGGCACCTTCCCCTGCAAGCGTGAGTCACTGACTTGGTGGTGAAATAGCACATGTCCCGAGATAAGCAAGAACTGAAAGTTCACTTACTGTTCTGGGGGAGATGTGTGTATTTATTTACTGTCTCTGTGGCTACTTTTCACAAAGCAGGCAGTTCTGTCCACGTTCCTGCCCCAGGAATTTGGCGTTGCAGGTTTTGGCCTGGTGGAAACCACTGGCAGGGCACGGCAGCAGCGAGCAGCCCACAGGGCGCTTCCAGTCCAGGTGAAAGGAGTCAGCAGCCACCGAAGCAAACCCCCTAGGCCTTTTCTGCTCACCTTAGTATTTGAAGTTTCACCTCAAAATGCAAACTTAAAAAAAAAAAAAAAATGAAAGAAGAGAAAACAAAAAACAAATGACCATGAACCCTGCATGGTCCTGGAGCTATCCTTATCAATTTATTTTCTGTGCCAACAGTTCGGGTGTTTTACCTAAATCCTTTCACGTACACATTTATCCCAAGTGTTCCACAAATGTGATGTTTGCCATCTTAAGGAAACTTGCATACAAGGAGAAGGTCTGTGGATTTAAGTTAGTCTGCTAACTTTTTTTTTTTATGTGGGTACCGGGAGTCGAACTCAGGACCTCGCACTTGCCAGGCAGGCGCTTATGCCGCTGAGCTATCTCACCGGCCCTTTTTTTCTTTTTTATAACTATCTTCTAGCCTTTTCTTTAACTTTCATTATAAATGCATCTCTTCTTTGAGAATAATGGAGACTTCCTTGTTTCCTTTCCTTTTTCTGTTTGTCAAGAACCTTTGTAGATTCCCAGAGGACACTAGAAACACCCAGTGGTAACTGCAGAGTTAGATGAACATGATACAATGACTTAGTTGCAGGGCTACTTAGGTAAATATGCTGGTATTTACTTATCTGACCAAGCCCATCGTTCTACACCTGTAGCTAAATATTGCATCCTTGGATTCAGGGGTAAAATATTTCATGCAGAGTTGATGTGTGAGAATTGATAAAAGTGGGCTTGATGGCAGATGCCCATTTCTTTTCTCGTGGCTGACCATTTTCATTTTGTTCTTCTACCCTCTCTGATCCTCTCCCCTCCAGGTTTTGGGCACATTCTCCCAGACTTAGATGAGGCCATGATGGCCACCCCACCGGGCAGGTGCTGACGTCATTTCCAGCTTCAGCATCTAAATGCCACACTGCCCTTGGCACTTGGGCTGGGGACCACTGTTGCCTTTTAAGGTAGGTTTGTGCCTGTGGATTTGAGTCTCTGTGGTTGCAGGAATTAGAGGAACTGCTTCAAAGGTTGGGAGACAGATGCATTTTACTATGCTTGAAATTGCTGTGTTGTTTGTAGCTCATGGGAAAGAGAATTTGGAATCACTTCCTTGGGTTAGGGTTACACCCATCTAACAATTCAAAAGCATTAATGTTAAAACAAAACAAAACAAAAAGGCCAGGCAGGTACCTGCAAAATCTTTTCTCTCCCTGTGATATTGCCCTAAGGATCTTTTATCCCTAAGCTTTGCTATCTTTATACTGGATTATATTTGAAAAAGGCAAGCCAACCTTCAAAATCCAGTCTGAAAACCATGATATATTTTGTTTCTGCTTTGAATAATCTATAAAAAACAAATATAAACTCAGTCAAAATAATAATCTTTTCTAAACTAGAAGATCATCTTTTATCTGTTGCAAAACTTTCTTTTTTAGTCTCTAGGGTCAGGGGGATTTGTGTGTGACTTGGCAAAACTGTTTGCCCAGGTTGTAACAATTTAGTGAAAACTTTCAGCACTTTGCCTCAGTTTAATCTTAGCTCTTTTTTCCCCCCCTCTTGTCTTTAAGCGCAGCATCCAGGAGGGAAAAAACAGGCTTGAAACCAAGACCTCCCACTAGAATCTAATTTTAAATTTGCAATCTGTTGTCTTATGACTTTCCCTTCAAATTTAACTTCGAAATAAATACATTCATCCTTCCCCCTGCAGTTTCAGAGGTCTGTTTTTAAGTCATAGAAAGGTGATCATTACATTTATTTTAATAAGTTTTTAAATACCTCAGGGGAGTGAAAAATGATATTATTAATAATTATGACTTGTACACATCATCAAATGTCTTAGGGCTGGGTTCCACACTAACTTTCCCAGCGACAGAGGAACCTTGCTTTCGTAGTTAGCTTTTGACTTGACTGTGATACGAATGGGATCATCTTGGACTCTGCAGTAGGATCTAATGATTTGTATTTTGGAAGTGCCCTTGCTTTAAGGTGACCTCAATGGTGAATAGCCCCACTCAGGACTAAAACTTTAGTCAATTTCCATCATAAATACAGTGACTAGGCATGGTCCCTGCCACAGGAAGATTTCAATAAAATGGGAAGGGGTACTTAAAAACAAGATGAGTGCATCAGTGTACAAGTACCCCGCTTTGGACAGACTGAGGGGTGATGCAGAGTGCCACAGGAATGGAGGGGAAAGTGATCAAATCCAAGCTCATAGTATTCTTTTTATTGTAGGTAATTTTTCCAGACCGTCTGTTTGGAGTTTAGGTTTCGTCGTAGCTGTCTGCATGGTGCCCACACCCTCAGTTCTTTTGAATGAAAAAAAAAAAAAAAAAAAAGTCACTTGAAACCTGTTGACATGTTTTATTTTTATTTCCCTAAAAAAATGAATTACTCATTTAGTATAGAGACTTAAGAAGATACCAATAAAAAGTACTGTGAAAATGAAATAACCCATAGGCACTCTATCCACAATAGTTGCTTTTAAAATTCTGGATCATGTGTGCATGTGTAAGAAATATTTATCGTTATTATTGTTTTTGTTGTTATTAATATTATCATTTGCACTCCTGGGAGTTGAGCCCAGAGCCTTCACACTGAGCTACATCGGCAGTCCTTTTTTTATTTTTTATTTTGAGACAGGGTCTCACTAGATTGCCTAAGCTGGCCTTGAACTTTTGATCCTCCACTCTCAGCCTCCCAGAGTGCTGGGATTACAGGCATGTGCCATCACTCCCAGAGTTATTAAATATTCTTCATGCTAATTTTAACCTGTTTGAGATTTGTGGCTTGGGCATGCAACTCCAACGTAAGTTTCTACTTGCTGAGGATAAGCAACGTTTTGCTCCCAAGGTGTTTGACCTTTATGGTAAGATCATCCTATAGAGAGCCCTCCCAGTCCTCGTCGTGGTCCAGGAAGTTTATATTTGTAATCCCATGGAAAAGTTATTGGAATTCTAGCAAGTTAATTCCAATCTACCACTTCCGATGCAACCCACGGTGAGAATAAAGACACAAAGACATATCTATAGTTGTGGGGAGCCAAGGGGGTCCTGAGTCCATCCAGAATGATGGTTACCGGAACAAAGGCCTCGGCCGAGGGCCGAACCTGGGTTTTATTAATTCTCGAGGAGGGGAGTGGCTAAGGGATGAGTGACTGTGAGAGTAGTGGGAAGTATGTGAGTACCATGAGCTGGGCTAGGTAGGTGGCCTGAAATCACCTTTGCAGTATGCAGAGGGAAGGATATGCAGAAGGAGTAATCACATAACACAATTCAAGATAGTATCTAATGTTTTGGGGTCGGTGCTTCAGCTCTGATGTGTAATCTTCTATGCCCTGGGAAGTCATAGCCTCTTTCGCGAGGCTCGATCCCAGCCGACAGCATGGAGCACGGCTCTCCATCCCGCCAGGCTCAACCATGTATTGGGAGCAAAGTGGCGTGGAAACACAGGCCTCTCTGTCACCTTGCTTCAAAGACTACATATCAGGACCTGGGCTAGACCGATTTGCATTGCCTAAAGCCAATTGAAGAGATAAGGAAAAGTCCTAGCCAGCTCTGTACCTATCAGTACATGGAAATAGGGCCAGGTTCAGCCAAGATGGAGATAATTGCTCCCTTTTCCAAGTGGTCCTCCACATCATCCTTTTGATTATTCTTCTGTGAACAGGGCAATCCCTGGCCAGCTGACTCACAGTTTACCTTTGGTCACCCCATAGTGGAAGAAATGGAAGGCATGAATTAGGTGGAATGAGACAGGAGCAAAGCGCTTAAATATTTCCCTGGTGATTCAGGGGTCAGGGACACAGTAGAGCACCGTCTGAATCCCTCAACCCACTTCATGGATCAGGAGCATCTGCGACCCAGTGGTCCAGGGCAAGGGACCTATCAAGGTCTGCAGGTAGAAGGGACCTAGGGAGCAGAGAGTACATTGGAAGCTGGGTGACCCTCAGGCACTCACAGGAGAGGCTAGTGTGTTTAGGTCTGTAAGTGTTTAAGGCTGTAATGTCCTATCTGTTTTTCATTGTGGTTGGATGGTATTTCCCATTCTGGATTGTATTTTGTCATTCATTCAGTATTTTTTTTTTTTTAACTGAGCACCTGCTACCTTTCAGGCTGTGTTCTAGGCACTGAGCCGATAGCAGAAATAAGAAAAGTAAAACGTTCACTCCCCCTGAAGCTTATCCTGATAGGGAAGGATAGAGATAAGTAAGTGGACTGTGCTGTGTGTTACAGTTAGGATAAATGGTTACGGGGAAAAACAAAACAAGAATGGGTTGAGTTTTCAGCAGGGATTGCCATTTTAGAGAGACAAGCCAGGAGAGGCCTCCTCACCAAGGCAACACTTGGTCTCAGATATGAATGAACCTGGTGGAATGAGTGAGATACTGTAGATACCAGAAAGGAAGAGCATCCTGGGCAGACCAGGAAGAGCGTGAGCAAGGGCCCTGAGGCAGGCAAGGGAAGCCCAAGTGTAGCCCGAGAGAAAGAAAGGAAAGTCTGAGAAGTTTAACTTGAGATGGAAACACCGAGAATTGTTCTTGTGCTAAAATTTTGCCCACTACCTCCAGTTATCCCCTGAATGCAAGAGCTAGCGGGACCACTGGTTATCTACAGAAATAGGGTCTGAAAATGAGAGATTAATGAGTATATTTATTTACTTTTTTAATTTAAGATTTTTTTCTATTGGTACATCATGGTTACATTTGTCAGAGTTGGTCCATGTATATAACGCATCCTAATTCTTTTTTACTTCCTCTAAGATGAATATGTTTAAGGCTGGTAATGTTTCCTGGTTTGAGATCTAATACAGGCTGAGTATCCTTTAGCCAAAATGCTTGGACCAACATGTTTTGGATTTCAGATTTTTTTTTTTAATTTCACAATATTTGCATACTTACGTTACGAGATATCTTAGGAATGGGATTCAGTTCTAAACACGAACTTCATTTATGTTTCATATCTATCTTAACACATTAGTTAAGTCTTCAGTTAGCATGAAGATAACTTTATACAATATATATATATTCTTTTCTTTTCATATGCGGGTACCGGGAGTCGAACTCAGGACCTTGCGGTTGCCAGGCAGACACATCATATTAACACTATTTAGGGCATCATTATTAACACTATTTCAGATTTTGGATGTTTGGATTTGGGGTACAAATGGTACCCATTTTTGCAGCTTCTATTTAATTTGTCTGAGTTTCTACAGCTGAATCTCTTTCTTGCCTTGAAGATTTTCTCTCTTACTTCTATGACTGTATGATGGTTATGGTGGTGAAGTCACTTACTTTTTGCTTTTGTTACTGAAACGCACAAATACCTATTAAATCTTTATGCTGAGTGGGATATGTTTAGTCTTTGTGGAGATTCTAAAGGGAAGGGAAGGGAAGGGAAGGGAAGGGAAGGGAAGGGAAGGGAAGGGAAGGGAAGGGAAGGGAAAAGAAAGGAAAGGAGAGGCAAGGGGAGGGGAGAGGAGGGGAGGGGAAAGGAGGAGAGGAGAGGAGAGGAGAGGAGAGGAGAGGAGAGGAGAGGAGAGGAGAGGAGAGGAGAGCAAAAAGTCGCTTTCTGCCTGGAAGCTGCCTCCAGGCTACAGGAACAAGACCTGTGCAAATGTAAAATGTGAACCAGGTTTTGTTTGTTTGAAATAAAAATAAATCATAAGGGGTAAGTGGGATAGAATGGGAAGAAATTAAGACTTCTGGCATTTTATACTTGTCCATGAGAAGGATTTGAGTTTTTGGTTCACCAGCTTCCTGGGGTCTGCCTTGCTGGGAAAGGGTCATCCCTGAAAGAGGACTTTGTGTCCTGCCCGTGGTGAGCAATTTTAACTTTTCAGGACCCCTTGGCCCAATCGCTGCATTCACTGACCCCACACGGACCTTCTTGGCTCCCCCTAACTTTTCAGTAAAAGCTCTCAAATTAAGGGGTTTCAGCAGCCCCCAGAAAATTGATTTTTCTTATCATTACTTTGAACGTCATGCTGCTTCTGCTTGGGTCATCCCTTGCAAATCTTTCTTGGTAGGATTTAGGAGATTTGGCATTCATCTCGAAATTCTAGTTCTGAAGATGAAAGTCGTTCTTTCCCTACCTTGGCTGTCTGAAAGAATCTCGCTACTACAAATGCTATTACCATAACAGACCCATCAGTGTGTTGCATGGAGGGCTGTTATTCTTAAAGGTTGAGGCCATTTCCTTTTGGAAAACCTCTCCTGAGGCTTTTAACTTGATTAGTTTTCTGTTGGCAGAAAGAAACCTAACCAGAAAGTTGTTGTTGAAAATATGTCTGTCGATTTATATTTGCAAACTTTCGATATGCGTGACAGAAGAGGGTAAATCTGAGCATATTTAAGGTGACAGTGTTGCCTTTTCTTCCAGTCAACTTATTTCACCATAATTCTTTCTGCTTTTGAATTTAAACTTATGTGATTCTTAAAAAGGGGCTGTGACTAACATAAGTCTTTTATTATTTATTGGCGAAACATACAATTTACACACTTTTATAATTTATTAGAAAAACATGCTTTCTACCTACTTTGTCTTCCAATAGATTTATTGTTTCTGTTTTAATATTTAGATCTTTGATCCATTTTGACCTTAGTTTAGTGCATGGTGCTAGACATGGGTCTAGTTTTAGTCTTCGGAATGTGCAGAGCCAGTTTTTCCAGCACCGTTTGTTAAAGAGGCTGTCTTCCTTCCAGTGAACAGGTTTGGCTCCTTTGCCAAAGATAAGGTGGCTGAGTGTGTTTGAGGATGTGTCCGCATCTTCTGTTCTGTTCCACATTTCCTTGGGCCTGTTTTTTTGCCAACGCCATGTTGATTTTATCACAGTAGCTTTGTGGTATAACTTCAGGTCTGGGATTGTGATGCCCCCTGACTTGCCTTTGTTGCCCAGAATTGCTTTTGCTATTCTAGGTCTTTTCTAGTTCCAAAGGAATTTTAGGAATGTTTTCTCTAGAGCTGTAAGGTATGTTAATGGTATTTTGATTGGGATTGCATTAAATCTGTATAGCAGTTTGGGGAGTAGGGCCATTTTCGCTATGTTGGTTCTTCCTATCCAAGAGCAAGGGATACCTTTCAATTTTCTGATATCCTCTTCAATCTCCTTTTTTAGGGTAGTGTAATTTTCACTGTACAGATCTTATACATCCTTTGTTACATTGATTCCTAAGTATTTCATTTTGGGGGATGTTATCGTGAAGGGTGTACTTTCCCTAATTTCTCTCTCTGTGAGTTTGTTACTTGTGTACAGGAAAGCTATTGACTTTCGAGTGTTGACTTTGTATCCCTCTACACTACTGAATTTGGATGTAAAATCCAAATTTTCAGTGGAGTTTTTGGGGTCTTCTATGTAGAGTATCATGTCCTCTGCAAATAGTGATTATTTAACTTCTTCCTTTCCTATCTTTATTCCTTTTATTTATTTATTTTCTCTTGTCTAATCGCTCTGGCTAATGTTTCCAGAACTATATTGAATATGAGTGGTGATAATGGACATCCTTGCTTGTTCCTGATTTTAGAGTGAAAGCTTGCAGTTTTTGACCATTTAGTATGATATTAGCTGTTGGTTTGTCATAGATGGCTTTTATCAGATTGAGGTAAAGACCATCTATTCCAATTTTCTGTAGGATTTTTATCATGAATAGGTGTTGGACTTTGTCAAATGCTTTTTCTGCATCTATTGAGATGATCAGATAGTTTTTGTCTTTGGTTCTGTTAATATGGTGTATTGCATTTATTGATTTGCATATGTTGAACCATCCCTGCATCCCTAGGATGAATCCTGCTTGGAAATTTCACTCTGTATGTATATGTTAAGACACCACACTGAACTACACATGTAGACATCTTAATTTATACTTAAAAAAAAATCAAGAACCCTGTGGCCTGGGAATATTGCTCAGTGGTAAAGCACAAGCTTAGCATGTGTAGGGCCCTAGGGTTGAGCACCAGTGCTACAAAAAAGAATGAATGAATGGATGAATGAATGAAATGAATGGCTGGATGAATGAAATGAATGATGAATGAATGGATGGATGGATGAGTGGAATGAATGAACTGTAAGAAATTATTCATGGCCTTTAGTGTTATTGAAAAGCATATTTGTTTATTTTACTTATAAAAACTGTAGCATGCAGTAGTCTTAGGAATTAAGATACCATCGGCGCACCTTCTTGTATCGTTGATCTTTATTTCCCCCTATACTGATATCCTTTTTACTTGTTTCTTAAAGATTTTAGCCTGAGAAGTGTGAACATACTGCTTTGAAATATACGTGCTGCTAGTAAGCGGGAGATCCCCTTTCTTGGAAAATTCCCTCTGAGAATCATATGACGTGTGGCCTTATAGGGAATATTCCAGTACAAAAATAGCTTAACATCTGGTGTCTGTATGAATTACCTCTGAACTCATTGGAACATTAAGTGGGGGCTTTACCTTCCTGTTGCCACAAATTTTATTCAGTAAAGATGTACTTGTGAGAGCTTATGGATATTTTAGCCTGAACCAGTGAAGTTGTAGAGTGATTCCTGGACGAACGTGAAGGTATATTATATTATATTCCAAAGTGTTTCTTTGCAGTGGTCATAGCAATAACATTTCCTGACTCCCCATGTCACCTTTTACTTTTTTGTTTATTGCGTGCCATCTCTGGCTAGAATACCAATTGCATGGGAGGGGGGAAATGTGTCCCATTCCCTGCTGTATCTCTAAGCAGTAGATGCTTAGAAAATATATTCAGAATGAATATATAGGTGGTTAAAAGAACGAGCTCAGGAATCTGCCCAGTGACTCTATTTTCCTTCCCAGCTACTGTCATGTATTATTTTAAGTGTACACTGCTCGAGATGAAGTAGAGAGACCTTGCAGATCAAGGAGAACAGGCTAAGTAGAGTCACAATCTTCAAGCTTTGAAAGAGTCCTCTCTTGCCTGCTGTGCCTAACAGAACTGTGTCATCAGGTCAGTGACAGAGATGGGGAAAATGTTAAGGAGGGACTTGGATTAATATAGATAGCCCAGAAAGGCTGAATCACTTAGTGGTTTCATAATGTGAATTTCTGTTTGCAGGGCACTCTGTACCAGATTAATGTTTGGAGGTTGGATTTGCTCCCAGAAATAAACCCATTAGTCTGCTGCTGAGCAGGGTTTATTTTGTTTCACCCACCCCCACCCCCACTCCATACCCCTCCAAAAACCCTCCCAAGTCATGCTTTTCTGAGCGCTGTGAAATGACTGGCAAAAGCACCCCCATTTTTTTTCTTTTTGACTTTGACTTGTTAGGAAAAGTCGACTGGACTTTCATCTCGAGGTTTCCCATTTTTGATTTTGAAGTATGGATAGAGTCCAAATAAAGCTAAACAAACAAAAGAAAACTCTTAGAAGGGAGGGGGGAAGGGAGATTACCAAGTGCACCTGTGAATTTGTCATATATATTAACGATACCAGCGGAAAACTACTGCTTGGCGGACACCTTGGTTTGTACTTTATAGAGTTTTCATTTTATAAATAGGAGTAGAATTTTGTAATTGTAGCGCTTAGGAAGAAAAGACGAGGTGAACAGACTTGCTGGAGGTACAAATGCCATACTCTGGCGTTTCCCTTGAGCATCTGCCCCCTGGGCAAAGACAGGTCTCATTCTCTAATGATCACATTCATGCGCGTATTTCACATCTCCAGGGACAGTCCCGGCAGGTGATGCTAGCTCTCACCTGCTACCCAGCAAAAGTCCGCGCAGCTGCCACGTGCAGGGAGGAGGTTACGCGGCCGCTTCCCCAACCCTCAGCCAAGGTGCGCTCAGCTCGCTCTCCGCGCTCAGCTCTGTCTCCAAAATGCTGAGGCCATTCTAGTAGTGACTCAATTATCCTCCCCTTCTTACCCCTCTCTCTTTGCTGCAGACCATAAAACCATGGGAAACGCAGAAAGTCAAAATGTAGACCACGAGTTTTATGCAGAAAAGCATGCCAGCCTGGGGCGCAAGCACACGTCGAGGTCGCTGCGCCTGTCGCACAAGACGCGGCGCACGCGACATGCGTCCTCTGGCAAGGCGATCCACAGGAACTCCGAAGTGAGCACCCGATCCAGCAGCACGCCCAGCATCCCTCAGTCTCTGGCCGAAAATGGCTTGGAGCCCTTCGCCCAGGAAGGCGCCCTAGACGACTTCGGGAGCCCCATCTGGGTGGACCGAGTAGATATGGGCTTGAGACCCGTGTCGTACACCGATTCTGTCACTCCCAGCGTAGACAGCAGCATCGTCCTCACCGCAGCCTCTGTGCCGAGCGTGCCAGACTCGGAGGAGAGCAGGCTGTACAGGGATGACGCTACATATCTGGCTGAGGGAGGCAGGAGGCAGCATCCCTATACATCCAATGGGCCCACTTTCATGGAGACAGCGAGCTTTAAGAAGAAACGCTCCAAATCTGCAGACATCTGGCGGGAGGACAGCCTGGAATTCTCACTCTCTGATCTGAGCCAAGAACATTTAACAAGCAACGAAGAAATCTTGGGTTCCGTGGAAGAGAAGGACAGCGAGGAGGCTCGGGGGATGGAAACACAGGCGAGTCCGCGGCAGCTCAGCACCTGTCAGCGTGCCAATTCCCTGGGTGACTTGTACGCCCAGAAAAACTCCGGGGTGACGGCAAACGGGGGACCAAGGAGCAAATTTTCAGGCTATTGTCGGAATTTGGTGTCTGATATTCCTGATCTTGCAAACCATAAGATGTCACCAGCTGCTGCCGAAGAGACCGCTCCATACAGTAATTACAACACATTGCCCTGTAGGAAATCTCACTGTCTTTCCGAAGGTGTCAGCGACCCACAAATTAGCCATAGCAACAGCATGCAAGGGAGAAGAGCAAAAACAACTCAGGTAAAGCCATTGGAATCTGTTTCAATATTTTGAAAGTGGTGCATGACTTTGGAAATGCATGATTTTTTTTTTTTGGCTATCATAAATTTCCTATCTTTAAACTTGGTTTTGCCTGGTGATTGCTGCAACTGGTGTGACTTTCTGCTTCCCCCTCTTATAGTTCTGTGGTTAAGGGGTGGAGATTAAGGGAGGGGTGTGTGTGTGTGTGTGTGTGTATGGGGAGGGGTGTTGTGATAGGAATAGAGCTGATAAGTTCGTACTGGGAAATTGCTTCTGCAAAAGCAGTTCAACGACAGCTCCCTGATTCATGCAGCCTTTCTAACTTGGTTCTTGTGGACAAAGAGGACGGTGGCTTGCGGGCACTGGGAGCTTCTTTCTTCACTGCAGCAGGTGGGAAGAGGTTCACGGGCAGCTCGTTTGCAGAGACATTTTTAACTCAGGGCAGGCTCTGGTCACTTGTCAGCCTCTCTCCGGGGTTGGCAGGCTTGCTGTCTTACCAGGAGCCATTTCAATTTCCTGTTCCTTGTGATGCTGGCCAACCCTGTCCCGGGAGGGAGGTGTAGCGGAAGGAATGACATGGGTGGGTTCCTATCCCTCCTTTACAGCCAACTCGTTTGACCTTGGGCAAGCCCTGACTTCTGCTTGTTCCTCTGAAAAATTGGGCTAGGGCTGCTCCGCTGGCCCACTTCGAGGTCTGGTGCATGAGAGAGCGGTTGTGAACACATTTTGAAAAGAGTTAGAAAGTGTCTTAGGAAGGGAAAGCCCATTAGCTTAGTTGGCAGTGGTAGTCACTATTAGGATAGTGAGATGTCCTGCATGTTTCGGTCCTTGTCTGCTTCCCTGTGGCAGAGTTCAGGGAGTCTGGGCTTATGATGAGGTTGGGAAGGTGCTTGGTTGATTGTGTGTCTGGTTATAGATCCTGGTTGGGCACATTTGCTTTGGAAAGGCGTGTGGGTCTCAGAGTGCCCAGCGAAGACTGCTGACGTCAGCACTCTGACCCGCTCCATAAGGGACGGTGCTGTGCCCTGGCCTTGCCCCGGTACAAGTTGCATGAGCACACGCGGGTCCATTCCTGTGGAACAGGGATCCAGATGGAGTGGACCAGTGGTGAAGGGACCGGAGGAGCCGGAAAAATAAACATCTGCATTAAACTCTCTGTGTTTCTTCCTGAAGATGGTTTTGCGGTTGGCGTCCAGGCCATACGTGTCTGACCTCTTCTTACCTGGGTGGCTTTGGGCAGGTTATTCATGGCCAAGTTACTCATGATAGTAGGGCTAGGTAGGGCTTGCCCAGCCTGTGCAAGGCCCTGGGTTCCATCCCTAGCACTGTCCCCAAAGTATGGATGACAATAAGACTTTTTGAGAAAATGGAATGAAATAACATTTGACGCATAGTGCCTGTGCATAGGAAGAGGCTAATGAGGGAGAATTTGCTAACTTGTAATTTTCATTGGCATTAGTGGTACCCATATATCGTATCCTGGGTATGTACACATACTTAGGGTAGTTTGGTAATGGCATCCGATCCTATGTCCTCGACATGAGGTTAATAAAAAGACTGAATCTGTGGACCGAGAAAGTGGATGTGAAGCTTTCTTCTAGATACACTACCTAAATTTTAACCCATCTCTTTTCTGAATTGAGATTAGGACCAAAATGACAGGGTAGCCCGGTGTGGTCCCTTTGCCTACCCTATGAATGTTCCTTCTGCACTGACATTTCGACAGGTCATAGAGACAGGTAACTTATTAAAGGGTCACCTGAAAGGCTCTGAAGGACTGTATTGCAGATGTCTGATTGGCATCACAGGACTAATTCAGAGAAGGTGTCCTGGCCTGGAGTTGGAGAGGTATACACTGATACGGACTGTTAGAAAGGAAACACCACTGTTTACTTTAATAGTACTGGGGATTCAACTCAAGACCTTTGGACTGAGCTACATTGCCAGCCCCTTTGTTATTTTTTGAGACAGGGTCCTATTAAGTTGCCAAGGCTGGGCTTCAACTCATGATCCTTCTGCCTCAGCCTCCCACAGTGCTGGGATTACAGGCGTGCACCACTATGCCTGGTTTGGAACATATCATCTTAGAGTCTCTTTTACCCAGAACAATGCTAAGTTAGCATGTGATCTGTGTGAGATTAAAGAGTGGTGCCCAGCTGTGTTCTGGCTGTCTGTACCCATGGTCCTAATGCTGTGGACCGCTGGACCCCTGCTTGCCCACCCTCAGCTGGCTAATAAGGGGGTATGAGCTTTGGAGTTACAGGCACTCTTAGAAGAGGGGCAAAGCAAGACAGTCTTTCCCTTTGTATCTGGCTCCACAGAAAGCTGTCCTGTGTAATTGTTACATGAAATTTCTATTTTTTGGCTTGTCGCCTTCTAAAATCGTTAATATATGGAAGTGAGATCATCTAAGTGTGGCGTCTCATAAAGTCGCTGCTTAATGTAATGCGAAGGGCAATGGGCTGGGAATCTTAAAAAGGGCATTTGCATCCTGGCTCATCTGCTCCCCATTGGGTGACCTTGGGCAAGTCACTCTGTCTTCTGCATCCTTCCCTGTCCAGTGAGAGTGACAGCAGCCTCCAGCAGGACCATTTGAAGAGTCAAACACGACACCTTTCTCGCGAGCCTTCTGTGGAGTCTATAAAATGAGCGGAAGTATTATTTTCGTATTGACTTTATTGCTGAGTGACGATCTTTAATGACTTGAAACAAACCCCAGAATTATGCACAACATCGTATCCGTCCACCCACATTTCCTAGTCTAAGTTTGAGCCCACTGTGTTCCAACAGTGTATTTTAAGAGACAGTGGGTGTGGAAGCGTCCTTGAAAAGAATTCTTTTTCTTTCTTCTTTCAGTAAAAGTTTTTGACCCGGGGGACCTCTTCAGCGAACTTGAATCATAGATGCTACAGTCTCCTTGTCTGCCCTGGTGATGTAGTCGAGTCTGTAAGGGTCCCTTCAGCAATTTCACTCCCCCTGAAAAAGTTCCTGGCAAACATTTGGCCCCAGAGCATGGCCTCTCAGCCTGGAGAAAATAACATTTTATCCAAGATAATGTGAACAATTTCATTTGAACATTTGATTTGAAAATGATCAAAAAAAGAGTTTTTGGCCATTCTTTCTGTTTTTGTTCAGTAGTTGGATGCGTTACCAAAATGTGGAGGCCCCGGAGTTCACAGTTAGGTTTTAAACAGTGACACCTAATATGCACCACAGTGTCTGACACACAGTTGTCTGTTTAATTACATATTCGAGCATGTGTGTTTACATTTGTGTGTGCATGCATACACACGTTGCATAAAAGTTTGCATTTCAAAATGAATAAAGCTTGATACTGTTTGAAGCAGAATTTATATTTTATTGATTTCTCTAAAAGCGTGTGGTAGGTTGCCCCTTGGATTTAATGGATGCCTAGTTGGTATTTTGGCCTGAACTTGAGTCTCTGTAGTTCTTTGGGTGCAGACAGAGGAGGGGCAGCCTGGTGTCGTAGGAAGATGAGAGCGTCAGCATATCTGGGCTCTCGTGTTTGAACCCATTGTCTCTTGGTCATTGAATCTTCATGGCTCTCAGTGCATCTTATGGGAGGCTAATTCAGGAGGGAATGAGGGGGAACTCATGCTGCAGGCTCTTGCACACAGCAGATGCTCAGTAAATAGTCGTCAGTAGTGGTGATGATGAAGTTTGGCTTGGTGTTCTAGAGTTCAATGGCGAGCTGGAGAGAGAGAGAGAGAATGCTACCATTGATGGCCCTTCCAGCTTGTAGCTGGGTTCTGAGACTCTGGGACATTTTGGCTGGGCACATTTGTGAGGGGAGCTTTGTCCATCTGCTTGGGAGGTGAAAGCATGTGCTCAGTTGTGTACTGAGCGTATCTTACGGAGCTACACCCTCTGGAAAACCGCAAGGAGCTCTCCACTGAGGTGTGGCGCTGGCTGGTAGGTTTATGGGTTTGACTGGCCACTTTCCTACACTTCAGCCTTCTCAGAAATTCTGCGCTTCACTGTATGGAGCGAGAATATGTTGAGGCAGAGCCCTCAACCGGAGGTTAGGGATTCATTTCAGCCTAATTTTGAGTTGCCAGCTTCTTGAGGGAATCTCCCAGGTCACCTCTCTATCCAACCCTCTTGTTTTTAGAGGGGCAAGGGGATCTAAAGGGACATGGTGACAAAGTCTCGCCGTCCTCTGCCTCCAACGGCTGCCCTTTCTTCTGTAGCATACCCACACTCCAGTACCTCCTGGGGTCCTTAGAATTTTAAAGATGAAAATCCTCAATTTTGGTACAGAAACAAACAAATGGACTTGTCGGCTGAAAAAGAAATCATTACTGCCCAGTCCTGTCACACAAAACTGTGGTTTTAGGGAGCGATGACCAGGATAACTCTAGGAGGAGCTGTCCCTGTCCCTGATGCTTATTTTCTTTGACGAGCAAATGGCCGAGCTGATGGTTTAAGTAAGATAAAGAGTATAGCACGATTGGAAGAGAATCTTGAGTTCCTAGAAAAATTGCGTTGATTTTTAAAAATTTTGTTTGTTTGATAACTTAGCTCAAATGGCTCAGAAATAAGTTTGTTTCCTGAGCTGAAAATTGGCACCAACACCCAAGCGATTCTTCGTCTATCTCACAGACTCTTTTGAGAATCAGCTGAAAAATTTGGACCTTTTTCCTTGGATAAACACACGGACCACCCTTCTGCATCTCATTTCTGGGTCCATACATCCCCTACAGTCCATCTAGATGATTCTGCTGACGAACCTTATGTTATTTCTTCATGAAACAAAATATTTTCATGTGAAATCTATTTTTAAATAACCCCTCTCTTCTTTCCCTATCTTCTGTTTGATGCCTTTTTTTTTTCCCCCACCACTTTATCTTTCTTTTTCTGGCAAGTAACTTAAGCAATGAGTTACTTATTTTGAAAATGAGTCCATCTATTTCCAACAGAACTATCTGTTCTCCTTGCCAAGATCTTTTTTGGGGGAGAGGGAGGGTGAAGGCAATTGAGAGATGGCTTATGTCAGCACTTCTCAAACCCCTTTATGGTCTTAAAAAGAATTTTGGACTCCAAGGGGCTTCTGTTGATGTGGGGGATAGCTGTAAATATTTATCATCTTAGTAACTGAAGTGAAAATGTAAAAAATGCTTACTAATTAATTTTAACAGGAGTATACTAATTACACGTTCACATAAAGTCTTTTTCTTTTAAGATTTTAAAATTTTTTCTATGATTAAAAAATGAGGGCCGGTGAGATGGCTCAGCGGTTTAAGCGCCTGCCTTGCAAGCGCGAGGGCCCGAGTTCGACTCCCGGATCCCACATACAAAAAAGGGGCCGGTGATATCGCTCAGCGGCACGGGTGCCTGCTGGCGCGCGAGGTCCTGAGGTCGACCCCCCGGTACCCACAAAAAAAAAAAAAAAAAAATGATAGGCTGGTGATATAGCTCAGTGGCATAAGTGCCTGCCTGGCAAACGTGAGGTCCTGAGTTTGACTCCTGGTACCCACAAAAAAAAAAAAAAAAAAAAAAAAAAAAAAAGAATCGGGATGACAGGCACTGGTTTAGATTTTTGTGAATCTGTAAGATTCCTGGTTTAGCAGAAGATGTTAGAGCCCCATATCTGCTCTGCACCACTCTCTTGCCATATGCTGCTTGGCTGGACTACTGGAACCAAATTTGGCCTTTGCACAGGTATATGGAAAAAGAAGGGCCTTGGGGACCCCTGCAGGTATCTTAGGGACCCCTGGCTCACACCTTGAGAGCTACTCAGTTATGCTAATAGGGGTGGGGAAAGTTCAGGCTTTTGAAAATAACATTTTTAAATTCAGTACAGAAGTAGGAGAAAGTGTGTGCCCCTGAACTCACATGGTGTCACAACAGTGTAAGCGATGGTTTTGCAGCATAATCGAGGAGGAAGAGGTGCTGGCATTGAGCAGATAAAGCCTCTGAGCTGGGACGTGGGACCCTGTCGAATGGGGCCCTGGAGCCAGCCTGCTTGAAGGTCTGACAAGGTCTCCATGGACCCGAGAGATCTTAGGAAGCAACTGACAGGCTTTTTACTTCGTCATGTTGGCCCAGTAGGTGTTGGACCACCCATTGACAGTGTCTTACTTGGGCCATAAGACAGCCCAATTTATCTCTCTTACTTTCTGCACTTTAAAAAGAAAAATATTTAAATGAATTCTGGTTGCATTTATACAAGACATAATGAAACTGGACTGCTTGAAAGTTGCAAATTTAAACTTTACAGCTAAGACTAATTTGCCATCTCAACTTTAGTTGAGCGTGAGCTGAGCTTGGCAAAGATTAAACCTTTAAATCAAACTAAAATGATTTCCACGAGAAACTGTTTTCCTTGTTTTGAGATGTGCTGGAAAATGAGCAGCAGTTAGTTCATTCAACAATTATTTTTGAAGTGCCTACCCCATGCCAGGTGCTATTCTTGGCACTTGGGATACGTCAGTGAGAGAAGATCCCTGAGCTCATGGAGCTTGTTGTGGTGAAGTGGGGGTGTGTGACAGAAAACAGCATGCTAAGTAGCTAAACGATGTGCTGTGGAAGAAAGCAAGGTGAGGTGATCAGGTGGTGGGGATTGGGTGGCGATTTCAGACAGCGTGGTCAGGGTGGGCCCTCATGAGGGGGCTGGAAACACAGGAGGGAGTTGGCTATTGAGGGTGCCTAGCACATTTGAGGAAAAGCGAGGAGCCCAATGTGGCTGGAATAGAGCTGGAGAAGGGTGACGGGATGCTGCAGAGAAGTTGGCATGGCAACTGAGGAGGGAAAGAGAAAGCATCCAGCTCTTAGAAAAGGAGTATTCTTGGAAGCGAGCATGACTGGGAGTGTGCCCTGGGATGAGTTCTTCAGTTTCACTAGTGGGCAGCTGCATCTAAAGCTCAAGTGCTAGCACTGGTCACCAGCAGAGGGTCTTAAACGATGGTCTGTGGAGCTCTTCACATGTTGCTCTTGGAAGTCTCATCTGGGGATGGTGTGCAGGATGCTTAGCAGAAGGGAAGTTGTTAGAAGAGAGAGAGCTTATTGCTAAACCAGATAGGTGGCACTAAGTTGGAAGAGGAGAGAAGCGACTGGGCATGTGACACGTTACGGGGCAGGGAGTAGAGGAAGGATGGCCACAAGGTGGAAGCACGTTCATAGACAGGCAGATGAAGGGAAGGATGATTCATTTAACCTGGACATAAAGCCCTCGCCATTCAGGAGTTACCTGAAGTTTAAGCACTTGCCAACTGACTTCGGAGTCCCTTTTCAGTAACAATAAGAGTTTCAGTTCCAGTGGTTTTTTTGAGAGAAACTGTGAGTCACTCCCATTGGGAATCATTAGTGGAGAAGGAATTGGCGTTGGAAACATAAAAAGCTATGAAGATTTTGCCTTAGGAAAGGGAGAAGAGGGGAAGTAGAGCCGGTTTTCCATTTGTAGAGAATCAGGAATGACCATTGTTAGCAATAATGCCCACTAATTCACAGCGTAGACTATGTCACCATTTTCTTAGTTTGCTGTGCTGTTTTATGAATATTTTGTGAAAATAATTGAAAAGCTCAGTGATACTAGGCCCATACCTATTTGCCTTTTGTCTTCCCCAGATTCTGCAGAAGCGACCTTGCTTCCTTGCTGGAACAGGAAGCTGGTAGCTGAGGACAGGCAGAGCCCTTTCTCCCTGGCTGAGATGTAAATAGGACCGAAGACAGAGACGACAGTGATTAGAGTTCACATTTTTGAGTTGATGCTAAGTGCTGAGCACAGACCTAGACACTTGGCCTGGGTTGACTCAGTCACACGGTGTCTTATAAAGTGGCTCCTAAGCAGCCACTGTCGCTCTCCTCATGAAACAGATGAGGAAAGTGAGGTGGAGATTGGTGCAGAGGGCGAGAAGACCAGTGGGAGAACATCTTAGGATTTAACCGGGCGCAAATCGTTCTAACTCAAGCATTCTATAAGTCAGAGTTCCCTTGCCCCATTGAAATCCAGAGAATTCTCTTACAGTATAGTTAGCTTCTCTGCACAGGTATATCCAAGCTAAGCTGGATCCATCAGGGAAATTAAAGTGACCTAGTAAAACAGTTTCTAATTGCGTTCGACTTACAACTACAAGTGGTCAATTGGTTCTGCTGGTCTCTGAATTGTCTCCGGGCTCGTGCACTTTGTAGCTAATTACCTTTAAAATTGTGCCTGCACATCAGCCCAGCACGTCCGCTTCTCAGAGGATATGTAAGTAGTCTCCTGTGAAAACAACTGGAGCCATTACTACAGTGCATCATCAGGCTGTATTCATCATCAGGGCGAGACCCTCCAGTTTTCAGGACAGTAACAGCAGGTTTTGCTGCTGTGACAGCCCCTCTGGTCTTGCCTGTCCCCTCCCTATTGGAGTACATTTGAGCATTTGTTGCCCAGCTGGAATGGTTGAGAAACCTCTTGCCCAGCAGCTGTTGTGTATTTGGGGCTACAGCTGGCCACTTCTGCACCCAATAAGGAAATACATACATTCATCTGGGAAATTGCCAGTGGGGTGGAAACTGGTGAGTGCTCTGAAAATCGGGTTTCGGAGGATTTGTCCTGGAAGTGCTGGGTTTAAGAACCTCCTGTTCCCTAGAATGTTGTTCAGAATTGGAAGCCTCTTCAATGGAGAGTTCTTGACAGGGAAAGTTGATTTTCTGCAGAACTCTGCTGGATCATGCACCATATTGGGATTTATTTCTCCATTTGGCTAGGGTCATACCATTTCTCTTGACTCCCTCTGACTTCTTATTTTACTTTTAATTTCATTTTATTTATTTATTTATTTATTCATTTTTCACTTTATTTGTGCAGTGTTGGGATTGAACCCAGGGCCTCGCACATGCTAGACAAGTGTTCTACTGCTAAGCCACATCCTGACTTTCGGGTTGAAATATAGGGTTTGGCTAAGGAGTCTAGAACAAACCATAGTGTAGGACAAGTCTAAGACATGTAGTTAGATAAGAAGGAACATATTTTGCCTTTGCTTCAAAGACTGCAGAACTTCCTGGGTGACTGTCCCCCAGTGTCACTCTTCTGTACTGCTTGCTGTTGGGAAGAGCTGGGAGGTTTACCAGGTGTGGAGAGTCAGGTTTCTCAGTTGTGAGGTGTCTTGGTTTCTGAGGTGGAGAGGAGGAGGAGCTCTTGTAAAAGATGCCCGTAAGACAGTTGGTATCGCAGTGTGGGAAAGAAAGAAGTGTTGAGTAGTGTGTCATTGCCCATGATGCCAGAGGTGGGCTTCTAGGTATTCGGGACATCCCAAGCATCATGACTACGTAGCAGTTGAGGCAGGGCAGCCAGCATCCATTTCCCAATGGGTGGGGTCACATATCAGTTGGGGGGGTGTGTACCACTGAGCCAGATCAACCACTTCCGGAGACCAGGTGGAGCCATCTTGGGTGATAGAACCAGGAGCAGTGCCCAGCACTTACACCGAGTAGCATGCACATTTGACTGGAGCAAACTGGAGCCGTCACTTCTTAGCTGAGTTTGGTGGCCGTCTCAGAGTCAAACATACACCGCCTGGGCCATTGTGAGGCTCCAGCATTGGTTTGGCATGAGCCGATGTTCAGGGCTGACACAGAGGTGAGTGTCCATAGAGGCCTAGGCTCCTATTTTACCTAGAGGGAGACCCAGGGCATTCTGGAAAGGCATGTGGGGTTTGGAGGACTGCAGTGGACGTAAGGGACGTGCTCTTGAGAGTTGGCCTGTTGGCTGTCTACCTCTCTTTCCTCATCCTCTGTGTATCTCTTCCTTCCCATTCTCTACTTTTTCAGGATTTAGCTTTTTGGTGGACAAGTCAAGGCAAATAGGTGAATAATCACTCAATTTTTTTTTCTGGGAAAAACTAGAAGGCATTGTTGATAAACAAGGGAGGAAGCCAGGGAGTTGAACATTTAGACAAAATCTGGTCAGGTGTTTCCTGGGGGTGAGCCATCCAGCCACCGTGTAATAGTGAGAAAGGTGCTCAGAAGCACAGGTTCCAACTTGCCATCCGCCACTATCCAGCCTTGTAACTTTATGAGCCCCCATCTTCTTATCTGTTAGTCAAAGAGATGGCTTTTCAAGGTTCCTCCCTGTTCTGGAACTCTGAAACTCACAAGATGCCTGGGGTCAATTCTCTCCTTTGTGGTAGAATCTCTTCCTGTTGACTAGGAACATTACCTGTTTAGCTCATGTTTCCCTGTCTTATAGAGAAGCATCGCATCTCTTTGCCCTTTAGAGGAGAGCAATTATAGCTGATTGCTTCATGCAAGCCACCCTTCAACAGGGAATGGTGCATACAAAAACCAGTCAGCACCTACGTGAAATTTACAAACTTCTCTGTCTTCCAGGATTCATGGCTCTCTGTAACCAATGATTGTCAGATCTCCTTATTGTCTCATATCAGTAGGGAAGCATATGGTACATGTCCCTGCCAGGGAGAAATGTGGGTTGATAACAGTGTTTTCCCATTTGTGTAGAGGATTTTTACCAACTAGATTTGGATGCATCATGCCCATTTATGGCTGTTAATGGCCAGGAGAACAGATAAGAAAGCAATGGGACCAGTAATTATGGGGTGGATTACCCCATTTCCTACTATTGTTACAAAATACTTGAGGAAGAAGTTTATTGAGCTCATAGCTTTGGAGGTACAAGAGCATGGCACTGTGACCTGCTGGCTATCGCCAGGGCCTTCTTGCTCATAGCATCTCAGTGGGAATGTGTGTGAAAGGGAGAGATCACCTAGAGAGACAGGAAGCTAGAGGGGTTCAGGCGTCAGGCTCACTTGTTGCAGCATTAATCCTTCCCAAGGTTGATGCCCTCAATAACTTAATAAGCTTCCACCAGGCTCCACTCCTAAAGGTGCCCCCACCTCCCATCATTGCCCTGTTAGGGGCCGAGCTTCCTACATATGAACCTTTGGGGAGCAAACCACCTCCAAACCGTAGCACAGAGCTCTGCATCTGAGCTGTGTGTGTGGTTTCTTTGTCCCCCTTGAGTCTGTCTAACTCCCAGAGGTCTAAACTCCTTTAGAAATGGACGGCATCTCCAGGACCTTGCTCAGTTCCATCTTTCTACCATTCTACCACCCAGTCTTGGTTTTCATTTACAGATTTAGCTGCTTACTTGGCGTCTGTCACGAAGACAGCGAACGGAGAACAGTTCTCAGTTGGAATTGACTAAGTGAAGGTCGTGGAGGAGATGTGGACATAGCACCTCTCTGGGCCTTGCACGGGACAGTATTAATTTGTGGCATGGCTCATTCTGCCCCATCCCTCTCAGCAAAGATTTGGGCCCAAAGCATTCATTTTTATGGCATTTAGGATATTTTGTTAGTTTTTTACATGTTTGAACTATAGTTAGTAATTTACGAGACTAAAGACTCAAAAAAACCCTTGAAGTCTCCATGCCATATCCTGCCCGGCCATCTTGTCCGTGTCAGACTCATATTGTTCTCTTCCTGAGAGCACACTCAGCCTCCTTCTTTATCCATAAGACTGTAGAGCTGTCTCATCCCAATACTGCTGTCATTATCCTCCCTTTGATTGGTACCATTATTTAATTATTGTTTATGGAAATGCCTACTGCGCTTTCCAGCAATTATGATTCTGATTTAACAACAGACCTGTCCGTCCCGGAAATGTTCAACAGCGGAGCTGGGGCAGCTCTGGAAGATCTCCAACTTTTAAAGTAGATATCGATACCCCAGCATCTTGGCAGTTGCCCCCAAGCTGTCTCTTGGCCCAGGGGCAGCAAGTCACCAGCTCCCAGCTCTTAGCATCCAGGCTTTGAAAGGGCAAGGTAATTGGAGAGCGGGTGTAGGAGCTGTGGGCCCCACAGACTGATTTAGCACAATGCAGAGGGAGAGACTGTTTTCCAGAAGCGAAGCTGATTAGGGCATGAGGACTCCTGCCTGCTCCTGGGATATGGGACCCTGCTGGGTGAGTGGGTGAGGTCGTGCACTACTATCTGTTTAGTCATCTCATTATGAAAGAGACTCCTAAGCATGCCTTTTATTTAAATTAAAAAAAAATAGGTATCAGCTGTAAAGACCCAGTTATGCATGGTCACCCCCTACCTCTGGAACAACTACCTAATCTGCCTGCAGAATTTCCCGGAGTTCAAGGCCTGCCCAGGAGGAGCGGGGTAGGGGTGCGCTCTCAGCGTGGTGATGGTAGACTCTCAATAGCTGGTTTGCCAGTTAGCTAATTATCTGAGTCAGACAAATGATAAGCTCTTTGACTGTTCCCTGTTTCTTTTACATTTCTTGAACCTTAAGTCGTTTGCTCCATGCTGGGTGGCTGAAGGTTTCCTGGGCTCTGCTGTGCGCTGGGCTGAGGAGGAATTGGTGCAGGAGTGGGGAACGGCTCTGCCCCGTGGGTCTCCTGCGGCTCAGAGCCCCCGGCTGAACCTGGGGAGCTCCTGGCTTCTTGCTCCGCATGATGCATGTCTTCTCTTTCCCATTCTGCTCCCAAGGATGTTAATGCGGGCGAAGGCAGCGAGTTTGCAGACAGTGGGATTGAAGGGGCCGCCACCGACACGGACCTCCTGTCCAGGCGCTCGAATGCCACCAACTCCAGCTACTCACCCCCCACGGGCCGGGCCTTTGTGGGCAGCGACAGCGGCAGCAGCTCCACTGGGGATGCGGCTCGCCAGGGGGTGTACGAGAACTTCCGGCGGGAGCTGGAGATGAGCACCAACAGCGAAAGCCTGGAGGAGGCCGGCTCTGCGCACAGCGATGAGCAGAGCAGCGGCACCCTGAGCTCGCCCTGCCAGTCAGACATCCTGCTGAGCGCTGCGCAGGGCACGGTGCGCAAGGCCGGTGCGCTGGCTGTCAAGAACTTCCTGGTGCACAAGAAGAACAAGAAGGTGGAGTCGGCCACCCGCAGGAAGTGGAAGCACTACTGGGTGTCCCTGAAAGGTAAGGAGCGCTCTGGGTGCAACAATTGCATCAAAGGATGGCCTCCAGGGAGCGCGGTACCCACGCGATGGGGTTTTCCTCTTGTGATCGCATAGAGTTGTTTCGCCTAAGCTTTCTAAAACTTTATTTTATTGTGTTGGGAGCACTTAACATAAAATGTACTCCTAACACATTTTTAAAGGTATAGTAGTACAGTGCTGTTGACTACAGGTACACCATTGTAGGCAGACCTTTAGAACTTACCCATCTGACTTAAGCGGAACTTCGTGCTCCTAGATCAGCAATTCCCCTGGTGAGTCTCCTACCCCTTGCAGAGGATGTTTTATTTTCTTCACTGCTTTTCATAGATTAAGCGAGAGGAGCATGTCATTGTCTGTTTCCTCATACATACAGCTGGTTCTACGGGTAGTTTTGAAGGACAAAGTTTCCTTCAAAAAAATTTTTTTTTTTGAACTATTTTAAGTTTGTGCCTCTCAAAGTGACTGGTGAGAATTTAAAAATTAGGTTGGGTCCTATGAAATTACCACTTTTTAAGATTAATTTCATAGGGCTCAAGCTAATGTGAATGGAATGTTTAAACCATATATATATATATATATATATATATATATATATATATATATGTATACTTTTTTTTTTTTTGTGGGTACCAGGGGTCGAACTGAGGCCCTCGCGCTTGCCAGCAGGTGCCCATGCCGCTGAGCGATATCACTGGCCCTTTTTTCGTATGTGGGTACCGGGAGTCGAACTTAGGACCTGACGCTTGCCAGCAGGCGCTTATGCCGCTGAGCCATCTCACCGGCCCATAAACCATTATGTTTGTTAAAAAGTTGGTCTCTGTTTTATAGTGAAACTGTATATTTGAGTATGATATGGATAGTTGCATACACACATGTACATATCACTGTGCTTTCTTTTTGTATAACCACACTACTTTTGTATGTCGCTGTTCGTTGTCATTTTACATCTATTTGTGAAGTATGTATATTGATTTCTGTACATACCTTCATGTGTCTCTGTAGTGGAAACAATTGTAATTCATTTGTGAGCTCTGTGTTTTGGAAAGAAGATACACTTTGGAAGCATATTTAGAGTTTTTGTTACAAGATGGATTTGAACCAGGGGGCGCAGAATGGGTTAGACAGGGGCATAAGATTAAAGGAAGGACATAGGGGAAGAAGGCTGGGCTGATCAGGTTGGTAAGGATATGAGACCATTTATTTGACACTGGATGTCACTAACTGAGGTTGGTGTGGGACCATCTCATCCTGGAGGCATGGAAGACTCCGGAGCTCAGCTCAGTGAGGTAAAGAACGCCTGAGCAGGGATGCGCAGGCTACCCCCGTGGGCCAAGCAGGGCTTGGGTGGACCCCATTACTGGCACGGCCAGATGTTGCTTCGCTGCTTGTTGAAACAGGAAAGGAGCATGTTGGTTAGGATGTAGATTTTGCTGCATGTCACAGAAACCCAGAATGAGGATAAGAACAAAACCAGGTGGGATCACCATCTAAGATTCAACTATGCCCAGAGCGTCACTGTTTGACGAGTTGATGTTTACACAGCATGGATAGTCACCCTGTGTGACTGCTTTGGAGAACCATTACTGTCCTTTCTATGTGTGACCTGCCGTGACTTAATTTAGAGGGTTATGTCAGAGGGGCCCGGGATGAGCCAGCTGCTCTGTTAATGTGGGGTACAGTGAGATGTGGCGAAAGTCCGCTCGTCTACCACCTCCTGCACCTCTTCTAGATGTGCACACCCGTGGAGATGGCACCTCTGTTCTTGTAGCAGTCCATCCTTAGCATTCATTTGATTAATTGGTGCCGAGTTCTTAACAGCCTGATTTGAAGACCACCCGTGTTACAGCCACTTAAGGTACTGTCCTGGGTGTATCTTACATCTGCAGAAGCCCGGGCGTGGAGACAGCCCCTGTGTTCATTTGCTAGGACTGCCGTGACAAAGCACCACAGACTGGGTGTTGTAAATAAATAACAGGAATTTCCTGTCTCTCAGTTGTGGGGGCTAAAAATCTGGGATTTAGGAATTGGCGAGGTTGGTTTCTTCTGAAGCCTCCCTGCTGTCCTTGGAGACGCCTGTTTTCTTGTGGTTTCCCTGCTTATCTGTCCGCATGTCATCTTTTTATAAGGACAGCAGCCACATGAGATTTGGGGCCCCCCAGGGGACCTCATTTTACTTTAATTGCCTCTTTCAAGGTTGTATCTCCAAGTATGATCACATCTGGAAGTAGTGGCAGCTAGGACTTTAACATAGGAATTTTTGGGGGGCACAGTTTAGCTGGTAACAGGCCCTGAATTTGTGGTTTAAATGTTTCCCAGGTGACTCTTACTCTAAATTTGAGAACAGCATAGAATCAAAATAATTTGGTGACTTTTTTTTTTTTTTTTTAAACTTGGGACATTGCAGAGGGGGTTATTTTATTTCTGCCATTTCCTTAGAGAATAAATGGCACAGGAGGCTAGGGTATGGGCATTCAGGAGCACAAGCCATGAGCCCATTATAGGAGGGAGCCTTCATGCCCTTGGTGACCCACATCTGAGTGACAGAAACTGTCAAGGTGCAGTCCCAGAACACGGAGCCACCGAGCCCTTTGCTTCCTAAACCTGACAGGTTCCCATTATATGCTGACATCCCCGGGGCTCTGCATTGCCGCTCAACAGCAAGCCTTGTTGCTGACTTTTTCTGCAGCCCTTGGGTATTGAGAAAGCAAGAGCAGAACATCTGGGAAGCATGGGATAGAGACTTTTTCAAAGATTCTTTCACATAAGATAAATTAATTAATTTTAAAAAGCATTTCATCTAGAGTTAATCTCTGGAGTGCACAGCTGAAGAACCTAGAGATTATCTTCCAGTGAAGATAAAGGTGAACAGTCTTGTATCAGGGAAATTGTGGTTCTTAGATTTGCTGCTTCATGTTAGTCTTAAAATTGGAACAAGTTGGGGCCGGTGAGATAGCTCAGCGGCGTAAGCGACTGCCTTGCAAGCGCGAGGGCCCGAGTTCGACTCCCGGAACCCACATACGAGAAAGGGGCCGGTGATATCGCTCAGCGGCACGGGTGCCTGTTGGCACACGAGGTCCTGAGGTCAACCCCCGGTACCCACACACACAAAAAAAAAATTGGAACAAGTTGATAATTGAGTAAGAGCCAGCTTCAGCTGCCTATTATTGTAGGATGATTCTAAAGCAAAATTGAAAAATTGTAAAGCAACAGCTATTTGCACAGACCATACCATGTCTAGTGTGTACACATACCAGGTTTAGTGGGTCCCCTAGTTCCCTATGCATGGGCTGCTTCCTCTGTTCTCAATCTTTGGTAAAGTTTGTCCCTCCTTTTATGTTAAGAATCTACAGATTGGACTGGTGAGATAGCTCAGTGGCATAGCGCCTGCCTGGCAAGCACGAGGTCCTGAGTTTGACTCCCAGTACCCACATAAAAAGGAAAAAAGGGCCGGTGATATCACTCAGTGGTATAAGCGCCTGCTGGCAAGCGCGAGGTCCTGAGTTTGACCCCCGGTACCCACCAAAAAAAAAAGAATGTACAGATCATCAATGTCATATTACTCATAAAGACTTAGAACTGCCTTTCTCAGTAGTGGCACTAGTGACATTTTCCAGATAATTCTTTGTTGCGGAGAGCTGTGCTGGGTATTTATAAATGCTTAGCAGTTTCCTTTATGTTGTTCGGCCTTCTGTCACTGTAACAAAGTATCAGAGATCATCAGTTTATAAACAGGCAAGGTTTAATGCGGCTCACAGTTTTGGAAGTTTCAGCCCGTGGTTAGTTGGCTCTGTTGGTTTTGGGCCTGTGACGAGGCAACACATCATGGTGGGAGTGTGTGGCCGAACATGACTGCTTATCTCATGGCAGGGAGCAAAAAAGAGAGGAAGAGGAAGGAGCAAGGGTCCCCCTGTCCCCTTTGAGGACACACCTCCACGGCCTGAACTCCTACTGGGCTCACCTCTGGAAGGGTCACCTTCTCCCCATAGCAGCAGCCCTGGTGATCAAGCCTGCCACACAGGGGCTTTTGCGGGACATTTAGGATCCAAACTACAGTGCCTGTCCTCACCCACTAAATGCCAAGAGCACCTCTCCCTTCGTTGTGACAACCGAAACTGTCTGACAGTACTGTATTGCCACGCCACGCGAACCTTTGGTTAGGGGAAAATAATGACTGCCTTCCATTTTTGTTTTCTTCTGTTTAATCTCTGCCAATGTAAGGCGTGGAAATGGGAGATACTGATGATTTTGTTCTTTCATGTAAGTGTTCCTGAAAAATCGTGAGGTCTTCAAACTCATAGGATTAGGCCAGGCATGGTGGCGCACCCCAGTGATCCCAGTACTAGGGAGACTGAGGCAGGAGGATTGTGAATTTTTTTTTTTTTTGTGGGTACCGGGGGTCGAACTCAGGACCTCACGCGCCAGCAGGCACCTGTGACGCTGAGCGATATCACCGGCCCTTTTTTCATATGTAGGTACTGGGAGTCGAACTCAGGACCTTGCGCTTGCCAGGCAGGCGCTTATGCTGCTGAGCCAGCTCACCGGCCCAGGATTGTGAATTTGGGGCCAGCCTGGGCTATCTTGTGGGTTCAAGGCGAGCCCTGGACTACTCAGTGAGACACTGTCTCAACCGCCCCCCCAATTGCAGGGATTATGTGAAAAATGGAGTCGAGGCAGAACATCAGTGTGTATTTATATGTATGTAATTTTTAAACCCAAATTTATAAAAGAACACCCTACAAACTTTACTAAAAATTTACAAACACCATAAGGTTTTATCTTTTAAAAACACATTCGCAGAGGACATTATCCTTTAAAAACGAAGCGAATATGAGTTAAATTGGTAGGAAAAAATAATTGAGATTCCTGAATTGTGGAGACAAGGACAGTAAGTACCGTATCATAAAGTTTAGGGGCACAGTGCCATGAGGAGTTCTCAGAGGAGCCCTTGGCTAAGCTGTGCCAATGGGGGAAAATGTGAAGTGAGAAATGTATCAGGGTGCTACATTCAGCTGTGTTAGGGGTATCGCATTTAGTGACTATAATTGCTTTTCAACCATTGTGACATTTCCATTGACCTACGTCATTCTATAGTAATTTTTCTTTACAGACTCCTATTTTAACCAAATAGATTGTACGTTCAGGAGCTTTGCAATTCATGCAAACTGTGGTACTGGGTTATAGTAAGGAAGATGGTGAAAATTCACTGAGTAACCTGTTGAAGTTGGAGAAGAATAATAAAGTTGTATTCAGACTTCCCGGATTGGTTTCCATTAGTGTTCAAGTAGTAATTGCTATTAAAGTGAGCTTCTAGTTCAGGCAGTGATGGAGGATATCCACTGAAGTCACTTTCCCACAAACCTATGAAATATTTCTATCGCTAGTGTCCCATTAGTTTCACAGTGTAATTAAGTATTGGGATTCAGGCTTCCCCTAGACCTGCTATATGAGTCATACATTTCAGAAGAAACAAGGATGTGGTTTATTTCTAAAAAAAAAAACTGTATAGATAAAGTCTGAGACCAAAAATGTATCATTTCTTTTCTTGTTCTGAACACACTTGAAGACCGTATTGTGTACTGTTTTCACCAAGGGTGTGGTCCGCAAACCCTATCCATTTTCTGGAGTTTCCTGGTTGCACATCTTTGTGAGACATACTGGGAATGGACTCCAAAGTGACAGTTTTACACAGGGCTAAATACACCTCTGGTCTTATAGAACCTACGGAACCATGTTTGAGCTCACTACTGAGCAAATGAGATGCAGGACCCCCATCCGTGTGAGGATACTTTATAACGAAACATTCTAACACAGAGAGTAAGGCTCTTAAAGAACTTGAGGGCATGCATAAAGGAATATATTAGTTATTTTCCCATCACTGGGACAAAACACCCAACACCCTCACTTTAAAGAAGAGTTTTTATTTTAGGTCATTTTTTCAGAAGGTCTAGTCCACAGTCAGCTGGCTTTAAGTCAGAAAAGGCGTGGTGCAAGGACATGGCAGGAGAAAGCTTTACCCCATGGCATATGGGAAGCAGAGGGAGGGGGTGGGTGGGGGACAATACTACACCCTTCCAGGTCATGCCCCGGTGACCCACCTCCAACCAGGCCCCATCTCTTAACAGTACATTAACACGCTGAAGAGTATAAGTGCCCCATAATCCAGTCACCTTCCAAAAGCCCCACTCTGAACACATAACTTTTGGGTGACGTTTTAGATCTAAACAGTAGCAGAATGCTTTGTTAATTTAGAAGCTGTGATTTAAGAGCTTTCCCTTTCTGTAGGCAAATCCAAGAGCTTAGTGCAAGCATGACCCCAGTCTCTTTACCTCCTGGGTTCCACATGCTCCATTTCCAGCCCTTTCCTATGACAAGTGCTAGTTTCCACTGCAGGCTTATCGCTCACCGATGCAGTACCGAATGCTGACCCCTGTTCTGTTTCCTCAGGATGCACGCTCTTTTTCTATGAGAGCGACGGCAGGTCTGGAATAGACCACAACAGCATCCCCAAGCATGCCGTCTGGGTAGAAAACAGCATTGTGCAGGCCGTGCCTGAGCACCCCAAGAAGGACTTTGTCTTCTGCCTCAGCAATTCACTGGGCGATGCCTTCCTCTTTCAGGTTTGTTGGACATTCCTTTTGTAGGATGTGTCATTAAATTCCTTTGAATGAGACAGCATCCTCTCTTGTTTGAGTACCCTGCCTTTTTTTGTTTTCATTTTAATGGTGGGATTTATCTATTGCTCACTGTAGACACAAAAATGGTGAACAACAAAATAAATATCTGTAATGAATTCCAAGAATGAGAGACCTCTCCCAAAGGGTTTCAGAGTGGAGCCTGAGTGGAGTTATGAGTTGGATTTGAGAAACTGGCTATGTTTGCTGTGCATTGAAGGATTTCTTAGTGCAGTTTCAGTTCCAGTTGTGTAGCACTTTAGAAAGGGATCATGAGATCCTTAATTTAGAAATGATTTGAGCTGTCAAATTTTTTTTATCATAATATGTTCTCTTCTAATATTAATCATAAAGTAAAATAATGACATCCCAGAAATTACTGGCTGTCCCTAGTCTCTCATTTTCATCTTATTAGAACTTTGTACCTAGCATTCTTTTTTTTTTTTTTGTGGGTACCGGGGGGACGACCTCAGGACCTCGCGCGCCAGCAGGCGCCCGTGCCACTGAGCGATATCACCGGCCCCTTTTTCGTATGTGGGTTCCGGGAGTCGAACTCGGGCCTTCGCGCTTGCAAGGCAGGCGCTTAAGCCGCTGAGCCGTCTCACCGGCCCTGTACCTAGCATTCTTAAAGTTTGACTACTAATTGATTAAAAAAAAAATACTTCCCTGCTTCAGGGTTAACATTTGCTTTTATAGCAAATGTTTTGAATTTGCTCAGTTGTAATATATCCTGCAAGAACATCTTATGGTTTTAGTTAGGAAGGCTTTCTTCATTTCTTCCATTAATGAATTAATTCCTTAAACCTTTATTCCATGCTCTGTATTTTCTGTGCACACTTTGTATTTTCTTAAGAATGCCTTTTGACATAGTTCCTACATTTAAAAGTATTCACATAGTAATGGGGGGACAAGCACAGGAGTATATCTTTATAACGTTGCAAGGCCATGCAGTGAATATGAAGGAAGAAAAGGAATAAATTGGGTGACATGGACAGTGAAAACTTTCCGTGCAAGAGAAGAGTCAAAATAAACATGTAGGGGAAAGAAATAGTTTATTTCATGAAGTTTTGGCTTTGGCCACAACTATTCGGGTAATTTGGTATAAAGTGATAATTTTATTTGTTGAAACAGAAGCACCTGCTTTTAAAAATTTGTGAGTAAAACTCACAGAAAAAAAAAAAAAAAAGGAGTGCTTAAAACATAAACTAACTTTTCATTGAACTGCCATGAAGTAAATAGGTAACCATCAACCAGGAGAAGGAATGGAAATTTCAGGCATGGTGTAAGATACCTTCCGTCCACATACGCACATCAGCCTATGAACAGAATGGAGTGAACATGACTTTTGTCATCTAAGTCAGGACATTATTTATCTGGGAATGACTTAATTTCTCCTTCTTTTTGAAGGATACTTTGGCTGGATACAGTATTTTTAATTGATAGTCTGATTTCAGTTCTTTGACTATGTCATCCCATTGTTTTCCAGCCACCATAGTTGTTGATGAGAAATTAGTTGTGAATCATATAAGGATCCTATTTATATGATGAATTGCTTTGCTGCCTTGAAGATTTTGTCTTGTCTCTACACAGCTTGATTATATTGTATAGAGGTATCAGTCTCTGAAATTATTCTGCTTGGGGTTCCTTTGCTTCTTGATTGTGTAGGTTTGTGTGTGTGTGTGTGTGTGTGAGAAGTTTTTAGATATCTCTTCAGTCTTTCTGCCCATTTCTCTCTTTTGTCTCCTCTGACACGTACTGGGTTTACGTTAGTATGCTTGACAGTGCCCTACAGGTCTCTGAGACTGTTCTTTTCTCTTTATTCTTTTTTTCCTTCCTGTTCTATAGACTAAATAGTATAATCTCAGTTAATCTACCTCAAGTTCATTGATTCCATTTTCTGCTAGCTCATATCTATTTTTGAGTCCTTCTGCCCTTCTGGCTGTTTTACATTTTAAGTCTAGAATTTATAGGTGGTTTTGAAAAAAATATTAGTTTCTCTATTTGTATTATCTACATGGTGAGCTATCACTCTCATATTTTACTTCTTTATACATGATGTCTTTTAGTTCTTTGAATGTATACAAAATAGTTGCCTTAAAGTCTTTGTCTAGCACGCTCACCATCTGGTTGCACACTCAACTAACTGTCCTCAGGGACAGTTTCTACTGATGTATCATTTCCTGTGTATAGTCTGTCCTTTACTGTTTCTTTGGACATCTCATGCTTTTCTGTAGAAGACTGTACATTTTAAATACTAGAAAGTGGCAACTCTTTTTATTTACTAGTACATGTTTGTGATACATAGTGACTACTTTCTTTGTGGGTGTTTGCTACATGTACATGACACATTTTAACCCTTTTTGTGTTCCCTTCCTCCTCCCTTATCTCTTGATTTCCTTCCCATTTGCAGAAGATCTATCTTAAAGGTGTTCTTTGTTGTAGTGAAACTTTTTATTTTGGTGTTGTCTTACTTCTCAAGTCTTCCCTAATAGGTCATACTCTGTGTATCCTGCTTTTAAAATGTGTCATGAATACATCCTGTTATTTAAAATGGCAGCTCTTACAAGCAGACTGAGCCCCATCCTCCAGGATTTGTTGTGGTTGTTGATGGTTGTTATTTCTGGTGCTTCTTTTTGTAGTGACTTTCCTGAAATCTGGAAAATCTTCCTGCTTTGTCGTATATGACCGCTGAAGTCTCTGCTCAGCTAGTTCAGTAGTGATTGCTAGAAGCAGTAAATCTCCCTTTTCCGAAGACAGACGAATGCAGGTGGAAGCACATCTCCAGTGCTCAGGCAGCCAGTTCTCAGCTCTGCGTTAGCCTTTGCCTCTGTTTCCACAGAGCCTTGTGGCCAGTGGTTGCTATACTGGTTTCCATGGGATTGTGGAGATGGGGAGATGGAGATAGTATTAGGGCAAGTTAAGATGAAGTGAAATTTGGTGCTTTTACCAAGATTTGGCCACTTCTCTTTAATAAATAGACTCCTGATTGTTGCAAGACTTTCATTAATTTCTACAATACTGAAAAAGTTGATTTTGACAATATTGGTCAGCTCTCTTCCCTAAGAGGTCATACTTTGTGTATCCTATTTTTAAAATGTGCACAATCCAAGGTCATGAAAATATCCTTCTATATATCTTACAAACTGTTGTTTTTTTTTTGCTTTTGTGGAGAAATGACGTTTTGGAGATCCTTACTCCCCCATTGAAGCTGATGGCATTTACAAGGAACTTTAGAGACTTTACACTTTTAATAATTATGCTAAGATAGCAGGTACAAGCTGAGATAGTCCCAAACCAACCGGGGCATATGGCAACCTTTCCATTGGTGTATTTGGTTTGTTTCCAGGTTGGAGGAATCATGAGTAATGTTGCTGTGATTGTACCTGTTCTCTTGTACCTTGTACCTATTCTCAGGGTGCATTTGTCCATATTTCTGTTAGGTAAATGCCTGGGAATTGCATTGCTGCATCATGATCTAGGCCCATGTTCAGATTTACTAGATATTGTCAAACTATTTCCAAACTGATTAAAATAATTTATGCTTCTTTCAGCAGCCTAGGAGAATTCTACTTGTTCCATACCCTTGACAAAAGTTGGTATTATCAGGTCTTGTTTTTCAAGCTCTTAGTGTGATGTTCAGCAGATTTACCTGTGTTGTATGGCCATTTCAATATTGTTCACTTTTGTGAAGTCCTTTTTTTCCATTGGGTTTTTCTCTCTTCATGATTAATGGTGGTTCTCTACATATTTTTATATTCTCTCTTATTATATTTATTGCAAGTTTCTTTTTTCCCGTCTGGGCTCTCTTGTGTGTAGTGAAACTTTTTATTTTAGTGTAGTCTTATTTCTCAAGTCTTCCCTTATAGGTCATACTTTGTGTATTCTTTGTGTGTTTTAAAATGTGCATGGTCCAAGATCATGAAAATATTCTTCTGTATGCCTTACAAACAGTTGTTTTTCTGCATTTGGCCTAGCTTTATAGCTACTATAATTGAAAATTAATTGAAAATTTTGCAAATGAGGACTTGCCTAACTACTTTAGCAGCAGCAGCATTATTGTGGCATAAGCAGTCGTCTTCTCCCGCACCCTCGCTGTATGCCACCGCTTTGAAAGTGTTCCACAGTGCGACTGACATTTAATTCTTAGAACTGTGATGACTTGGATTGTGTATCCATATTTTACCACAGTAATGTGGATTATGTACCCCATTTGGTGAAACTGAGGTTTACAAAGACAGAACAAATGCTGAGTCACACAGTCAGGATTCAGTTTAAACCTCTCTTTTCCCAAAGTCTCCTTTTGTCTGAGATATTAGTTATCTTTCTAGTGTTACTGTTGATACTGAGAAGGACATGGACAGAAATTAGCGGATATACTAAAAAGTGACCAACTTTTTTCTCATCTTTTATATTAAACCACTTGTTGGAAATATTTCCAAATCAAAACCCGATTTTGGCCATTTTTGCCTCCTCAATACACAGGTTGTATGATTATCTGGTTTTCTCTCCCTCCCCCTTTACTCACCTCTGGTAGGAATTCCTTTTCAAAGGACTTTCAGGGCTGTAAAATTGCTAAGAATCTAAATATCCAATAGGTCACATTATGTAGAATTCTTTTGTGGCAACATAAGACCTTATTCAAGGAAACCTCTAATGTCTTCTTCTTATGGGAAATTTTTATGCTACTTATGTGGGGTAAAGCACAAAATGAACCTTTTCAGAGGAAATTACTGCTGTTTGGGATCCATGAAGGCATTTTTTGCCTTCTACTTATTGTAATCCACATAACTCTAGAGGGGCCGAATTTGAAAGAAACCTGTGTGTGTAGGGGGTGAGGTTAAAGAAGAGAGATCAACCATGATTATGGAAATAATTTGTAGGTTATTTCAGCCCCAGGGCTCGATTCAGTGCACACAGTTTCCAGAGCCTGTATGCTGCCGATTCGATGCTGTTACTCAGATACCCACAGATTTGTCCCTGGCAAGGAGGAGGTTCATGTTACCAGCAAAAGCAGAAGAGGGGTTTTGTGTGCAGGGTGGGGGTGGGAATCAGCATGAGCGTTGGAGCAGCTCATGTGGAACCAGTTTTATGCCGTCTGCGTAAAGCGAAGCTGTACTCCTGCATTTGAACTAAAATAATTCTTTCCTCCAACTTGGAGCCACAGAGACAGCGCCTACCACCTACAAAGTACAATTTCCTGTTGGGCCTTCATTCATCCTTTACTTGAAGATGTCACTGTTCCACAAAGCTCCATGACTTCCAGGGAGATATATCCTGCTATTAGTTTTTAATTCTGTATCAAATGCCTTGGGAACATAGCTGTGCGACAGGATAAGAAAGATGCCTGATTGAGTGGAAAACCAGATGCAGTTCTGTATCTAAAGGAGTATAAAAAATAGTATGTCTAGGAGGTGTCTTTCCTTCCGCAGAAAGTGTCCCTGTCATTTAGAAAGTCACTTGTACTAGTTAGTGTATTTGGTGCATTAAAAAAGGAGACTCATTAAAAAAATAGTGTCCGTGCCATTGTGTTGAGTTGCAGATTAAATGTGGTACTGCAGTGCAATGTCTGATGGATAGCAGATGCCCGATAAATGTTAGTAACAGTTACCATGTTAGTACTAAAATGAGACTAATTTTTGGTGCTCTTCTTAAGTAAATATCTTTATAGAAATTGAGTGTGGCTTTACTATGAACTATCTCAGGTTTTGAGTTTCATCGGGGCTCTGAGATCTGTCAGACTTGAGGAAAGACCTTGGGAGATGGCCAGGACAAGGGCAGCTATGCTAGGGGGAAACGTGGAAATCATCTTTCACAAAATGACATCAGTGCCGTTGGTAGAAAATGCTTTAGAGGGTATTCAGTGTCTGGCCTCGCATAGGCTGAAGTCCAGCCTTCCTCTCAGGGTGGGTAGCATTGCTGCAAGACCCTGGCCAGCAAGTTAGCCTTCCTGCTGGCCACTTCTCCCATGGCTGAGGAGCTCCCGGTTTCTTAACCATCTGTTATATTAGTGAGCCTTAAGTGCCATAAAGTTCTTTGTTGTGTTGAGATAATGACTCTTGCTGTTTTCCTTTATTTCCAGATTCACCCCCCAGAGTCTAGAGCATGTCTCCTGCTTATCTTTCCAGAAACCTTTTAAATGCTCAAAAGTAGCTTTTATTTACTTCTGGCCATATTCCTTCTTTGGAATCCCCCGCCCGAGGTGTCCATCATTCTTCCTGCTCTGGTGCTTGTCCTCTGTCCTCCATGCACTCAGCCTTGTGCATCCTGCAGTGGGGCTGTTGATGTACTCATTTCTTCTCCAACACTTGTGGGAATTCCTTTATCAGCAGCCACATCATTCTGTTGTACTGAACTTGTGGTACTTTGAGCTCCCACCATCAACTCTTACCCAACAAGGACTCCCCATCTTATTTTAAAATATTTTTTCTCCAAACCCCAAATGCAGAATTTGAATGTATTCCTTTGAAATATTATCCTTGTGGATTTTGTCCTTCTAATGAATCTGTTGAAATGATCTTGGAGCCTCATGCGAGCTTCCCTGGTGTTTATATCCCTCTTAACTTGCCATTATCTGTAGCTGTGATGAGTTGAATATGGGGTCTTCCTTCTCCTTGTTGATCTATGTGTTGACTTAATCTGTAGCTAAGTCCTGTGGATTAAATTCCTGTTCCTGGCCAGCCACTTGAGAAATGTTTAACTTTGATTTTGCCATAGATCTGTTATACAGAGGGGTCAGCTGTAGGATGTGTAGAGCCCTAGGCAAATATTTGTTTCCTGGGCCCTTATCTATATAAAGAATGGACTCATCTGAGATGGGCTTATCAGCACTGCTTTGGTAGCCCAGTCTCAGTCAGTTCTGTGCAAGGAATACCACACAGCCTAGCCGGGGAGCGACTCACTAGCCACAGAGTCATGTCCATAGCTTAGAGTATTTTATTGACATCACATTCGGAATACAGGACCAGAGAGCTCCCAAACAGGAGAGATGGTGTGGGGACCTCTCCTGAAATCTGTCCTTTCTAGGCACCAGAGGGGGGCTGTTTTTGCCCATTTTCTGTTGCTATAACAGAACACCCGAGGCCAGGTGACTTATATAGAAGAGAAGTTTGTTTTGGCTCATGATTCCGGTAGCTGTGAAATCCGAGAGCATGGCATCTGCCCCATTTCTGGTAAAGGCTTCAAGCTGATTCAGTTAATGGTGGCATTTGGAACAGCAAATGGGCATCTGCAAAAGAGGGAGAATACAAGGGATGGGCTTCCTTTATAATAACCCACTCTTATAGTAACTGGTCCAGTCTCATAAGAGCGAGTGTTCACACATGCACCAAAGGTGGTAATCCATTTACCTCCATGGCCCAAGGACCTCCCGCTAGATTCCACTTCCCAACACTGCCACATTGAAAACTAAGTTTCAACGTGAGTTTTCACGGGGAAAACCCATATTCAAATCTCAGCAGGGATATTGAAAATTACAGAGAAAGCAGTCCAAAGTATCGGGCCTCCTGGAGTGTAGGGCCTGGGCAGAACCCCACTTGTCTTCCTCTTAGAAAAGTACTTATGGGCCATATGTTGATGCTATACAAAGTGAATACACAGGTCTAGAAATCAGTTGCATAGTCTCACCTTATTAGTATGCTGGGGTTTTTCCCACATGTGTTAAAATTACAGTGCAGAAGGGTAGTAGTCAGCTTTCCATTACTGTAACAGCATACTCGACACAGGATACTTAGGAAGAAAAGAAGGTTTAGAGTATTTGGCTTGTGACTTTGAAGGTTCAAGTCCAGTTGCTTTAAGTCTCTGGCGAGGACAGCACATCATTGTGGAAGTGCGTATCTGTTGCTCTGCTCATGAACCAGAAAGCAGAGCAAGAGAGGAGGGTGGGCTGGGTCCCAGAGTCCCAGCAGGTGCCACTCCAGTAAGGACCACTCACCAGACCCTACCGCCTAATGGTCCATAGCCCTTCCCAATAGCACTACCCACGGTGCAAAGCCTTTAACCTATGGCTCTTCGGGGAAAACTACCCATATTCAAACCACAGCAAGAGGTCTCCTTGTGGCTGAGCTGGGTATTGCAGTGTAATTCGTGTTTCCTTAGCTCTTATGCAAATAATATGTTACTGAGTATATTTGCCTTCCTTTTTACCACATTTTAAATTTGTATAAAATCCATATGCACGCATACTTTAAAAGAATTCAATTAATCTTGAAAGGCTTTTAGTGAAATTCTGTCCCCATTCTGTTCCCCTGTTAGCTTCAGGTCCCCAGAAATAAGTGTACGAAGATATTTTAGCTGGGTGTTTTTGTTTCTTTGCTTGTGCTCTTGCCCTCATTTCTTATTAATATGCCTATACTGCTACTTAAAAGACTTTAGACATTAACTAAACGAGTCCCCCATTATCTGCACTTTCGCTTTCCATGGTTTTAGTTGCCTGTGCTGCAATATAAAATGGAAAATTTCAGAAATAATTCATATGATGTAAATAACTTTATATATACAGTTATAATTATTCTATTTTACTAGTAGTTATTACTGTTAATCTTACACTATGTATAGTTTATAAGTTAAACTTTATCTTTGGTATGAATGTATAAGAAAAAGGATGTTTTGCCTGTGATTCAGTATAGCCTCTGGTTTTATGCATCCATGGGGGTCTTGGATCATATCCCCTGCAGAGATAAGAGCGATACTATACTGACCTTTTTAATGAGAGATGAATATCTGGCTGTATTAAATACAAGTTCTTCTTTCTTCAGTTTCCTATGCAGTTAAATCAATAGCCAAGGTCACTGTGTAATTATGACGATACACATACTTTCAGCTCCTACGTAGTATATCATGATTTTCTCTCTTTTCCGGAGCAATTTCTTGTTTGTGTTTCTCTGTAGTTAATAACTGCATTCTTTTCCTTCTTCTTCTTCTTCTTTGTCTTTTTCCTGGCTCAGCTTGCTTATTTCCCTGGTGATGTCGCAGTGATATTTTCTGCATCTGCGATGTGTTAAGCTGTTTCCCTTGAAGCTGGTCCCCTGGCCTTCTGTCCCCTGCTCCCGCGTGGCTGGGGGTGGCCTCTAGACCTCCCGCATAGCAGTCAGCTGGAATCTCCTTGACCACCCTTGGCCACCGTTCTTAGATTCCCAGGTCTCAAGTCTTACGTTTTTTTAAGCAAACTCTTTGGTTTTCATGACAATAACATGCAGTCACTTCTTAAAAATTGATATATTTGAAAATGTCTTCGTTCTTTTATTTGAATAATGTTGTTCAGTTATTTTCTGTTCACATTCTCATTTCTGATTTGCTTATGTTGGCTTCATTTTGTTTTCACTTTTGAAGGACTCAGAATGGTTTCCTTATCAGTGCTCTTTTGAGCCTTCATGGCAATTTGCCTTTTACTGGACTTTTAACCATGGTTACTATTTTTTGTAATTCCTGAAAGCCTTCATTTCCCTTCCCCTTTCCTCCCCTCTTCCCCCTCCCTCCCCACTCCTCTTTTCTTTCCCTTCTCCGTCTCTCTGCCTTCTTTTCTATCTCCTTCTTCCTTCTCCATTGTTTCTTCTTAGCTTTGGATTATCTTTTTTTTTTTTTTTTTGTGGGTACCGGGGGGCCAGCAGGCACCCGTGCCACTGAGTGATATTACCGGCCCTTTTTTTGTATGTGGGTACTGGGAGTCAAACTCAGGACCTCGCGCTTGCCAGGCAGGCGCTTATGCTGCTGAGCTGTCTCACCCGCCCTGCTTCAGATTATCTTGCTTCTCTGACAATTTTGTAGATTTGGGGGAGCTTTCTCTGCTTCAGGCCTTGCTTCTCTTCTCTTATCCATTTCTTTGTGCCTGTGTTTGCCTCTGCCTTTCACACTAGAAGCTCCATCAAATGTGAGGCGCTCTTAGATTGATCCTTTTTAAACCTGTTTGACCATTGTCTGTGCACGTGGTCAACCCCTGGGAGCTCTTAAATTGTAATCAACATTGAGGACTCCAGTGGACAATGTTTATTGGTCTTTTCTTGGCCTATTTAACTTTGCCAGAGCTGGATCCCATCACTCCTATTCATTGGGCAAGTTTCCATTCATTCTCGTGTGCAGTGAACAGCTCCATCTTCTCTGGTGTCTGACTTCTTGGAGTCTGCAGCATCCCTGCTTCTCCAAAGAATGATTCTGGGGTAGGGGAAGAGTGGTGAGGTGAGGATGGGGGTGCCTTGCTCCCTCCTGTGGACGAGGGGAGCCTCAGGTTAAGTACTCTTTACAGATAGGAGAAATGACCACTTAGCCAGGCGTGGTGGTGCATGCTTGGTGCACTCTGGAGAGGGAGGCAGATTGAGAATTCATGCCCAGCCTGGCCAACTTAGCAACTTAGTGAGACCCTGTCTCAAAATTCAAAAAAAACAAAAAGGGACTGAGGATATAGCTCAGTGTGAAGGCCCTGGGTTCAGTTCCCCAGAACCACAGAAATGGAAAGAGGGGAGATCGGGTGGGGGAGGGAAGAAACATCATTTAATTAAAGATTGAATAAATACAACTCTTAAACTGCAGAACCAACAAGAAAAAACTCTTTGGATAATTCCCACAGGAACATCATTTCCATCTAACCTCTTAAAAATGGGTAACTTTATTTGTTCTTTTTTTGTTCTTTTAAAATGAAAACAAAAAGTTCAAACCACTTTGCAATTATTCTGGTGCCTATATAAACTCAAATTGCTCCAAATTTTAGTTTCCCAGATCTCTAGTTCTCTAGTATTTCTCCTGTTTAAAATGAATCTCCCCTTTCCTGCCACTCACATAAACCATTGATTATGTGAAATCACCGAGGGTCTGCCACGCAGTTGGTAATTGAAGCTAGAAGTATTTAAGTGCATAATGAACCCCAAGCTTCACCAGAACGTCATGCTTAAAGGGGCTTTTATGCAAAATGCAGTTTTTGCTGATTATGTTCCTGTGTTGGCAAGAACTTTGCTTCTTCCCTTCACTGAACTTCATACAGTATTTATAGCATCCCCCGCAGGCAAAGGAAGAATCACAAAACTCACTCTCTCTACCTGTCCTCTGCCATTTGTGTAATGGAAGGTGATGAGTGGTATGGATGTCACCAGGGTACTGCTGGCTGGTCTCTCCTTCCTTCCTTTGTGACATTGGATCCCACCAAAGGGATCTTTCTCAGACCTGGTGCCCTGAACTAAACTTGCTCGGTTTAGAGAAAGCATGCAAGGTTGGTGGCTTGAGCATCTCTTTCTAGGTGTGAGAAGAGGCCACCCGGAATGCATCACCTCAAGTTGGGGGTCAGCTCTGATCAGCTCTGAATGATTTCCCTGTGACCTCTTATGAGACGTTTCAAGACTCTCCCCTGCTCAACTCACTGTTAAGTTTTCCCTCCCTCTCCGCCATGGCCAGCTCCACTGCAAAGCACAAACTTTGTGGAAAACCTCATTTAGTGAATTGTGCTTCTTCGAAATTGATTTGGCTTAATGGTGGAGAATGGCAGGGACCGCTGTTTTATTTAGACAGGACGGCGGGAGCGCAGACTCCTAATGGCGTTGTTGCCTTCAGTCACTGGCAGGTTTTAGGAGAGTTTGGAGGGCTGAGACATGCTTGATGCTTAAAAGGCTGGTGGCTAAATTTTTCATGAAGCTGTCACCACACATTTCTGTATGGTGTAAGATTCTCCGGCTTTTGAGGGCTAGTCTTTTATTTCTTTCATTAAGTGTTTAATTTCTTTTCTTTTTTTTTTTTTTTTTGTGGGTACCGGGGGTCGACCTCAGGACCTTGTGCGCCAGCAGGTGCCCGTGCTGCTGAGTGATATCACCGGCCCTTTTTTTGTATATGGGTTCCGGGAGTTGAACTCAGGCCCTCGCACTTGCCAGGCAGGTGCGTACGCCACTGAGCCATCTCACAGGCCCCCAAGTGTTTAATTTCTAGTTACTCTTTATCTTAAATAGTTGTACAATACAGAACATAAAACTTACTGTCTTAACTGAGCTTAAGTGCACAGCTCGAGACACTGGTGTTAGTACGGACGTTTGCATTAGTGCATCTCCGTTGTCAACATCCATCTCCAGCGCTCTCTTTCATCTTGCAAAACCGGATCTCTGGACCCTGTTACATAATGCTGCATTCATCTTACCCCCAGCCCCTGGTAACCACCCTCTCCCTTTCTTTTAAATAGAGAAGCTCCTGGAAAACTCCTTTGCCAGAGTTAAATATGCACCTTTCAAAGGATGGTTAACCTCAACTGGCATCAGCTTCTTTCCTTTCCGTTTCTTAAACGAGAGACAAGCATCACCTCTGTGACATCAGGATGGACTCTGTTGCCCTTGGTTGAATTTGCCTGAGAGACTCAAAGGAAGGAAGAGGAAGGTGGTTTCTCTAATTAAGTAAAGAGAGCAAGAGGCTGTTGTTCTACAGAAAAATTAGATTGTGACCCTTCTTGAGTTAAAAGGGTATCGTACGGACTCCCTTATTTTCAAAGCATCACCTGTTTTGAGCTGGAATTCGGACTTGGCTGTATCAGTTAGGATGGGCCAGGTTATGCTGCAGTAAGGAACAATCCTCAAAGCTCAGGGCTTACTGTGCCTTCTCATCCTGCTGTGTGTCTGATGGAGGTTGGCTCTGAGGTCTTACTCATCCCGAACACCCTAGGAACCAGGCTGAGAGGTGCTCCGTCACGACACACTCTTTGGTCTATTGGCAAGAGGAAGTGTGGCAGAGCCAGGAGTATGAGTAGCGATACCATGTTGTTGTGTCTGCTCACCTTTCAATGGCCAAAGCCAAGTGACACGGCCATGCTCGCTTCAGAGGGGTCAGGGAAGCTTCCGTCCTCCATATTCCTGAATGAAGAGAGCTCAGAAGAGCGAACAGTCTCAGGGATGACCCTGTAGCCAGGCGTGTAGAGCAACTGAAAGAGCTCAGAGGTCAGGATCAGTGTGTCCTACCAGAAAAGAAAAATACAAAATGAAGCATTTTAAAAATACAGGTTTGATAGAGATATTGGTATTTATAGTAAATTGCTGTGTCCATCCTGGTTTCTCTAAGCTTTCATTTTGCCATCTGTAAATTGGTCACCTGGGCCTCCTCTGTCTGAACATTTCTATTTAAAATTGAAATTCATAGCAGGTATTTAGCAGAGTTTGCTATCAAGAGTGGAAGGTCTTTCCATCTGTTATTCAGGCGTGACATCAAGGGTGTAAGTATTTCCTTATTCCATAAATTAGGGATGGAAGATGGGGAGTGAAGGAGTATAACCAAGGTGGAGATGGAGAGGCTGACTTTGGGGAAATAGACTGGAAGCCTGCCGAGTGTTGAGAGCCAGAGGTGGGTGCAGGAGACGCACCCTGTCCTTGGTGACGCAGGCTGGCTCTGCAGTGGTGGCATCTGGATGCCTTATGTTGTCCTTTTATACTGGGTACAGCACCAGCTCTCTCAAGTCTAAAAGCTCTTCATTTCCCCAGAGCTCTGCCTACAAAGCAAAAGTACAGGTTGGGTCAAGGAATCCGCAGTTTATCAGTGTTGCCGGGTACTTTGGAGGACAAAGAAATGATGCCAAAGAATCATCCTGCTTTTTTTTTTTTTTAACCTTGTTTGTAGTCCCCTAGGTAAAGTTTTTAATGAAAAATAGAATATGACGTATAATATTTTTAGGGTAGGTATAGAAAAATTATACTTGAATATTAGGGTAATGTATTATGGAAGGATTTTTTGAGGAAACTTTCTATTAAAGTATAAGATATACACAGAAAAGTACACATGTTGATGGTGTTTGGCAAACTGAACACACCCAGGTCACACACTCACGTAAACAGCTCCCAGATCAAGACACAGAAAACCCACTTTGCTTCCTTCTGTTCTCCCCCATCACCATTCCCCCTAAAGAACTGTTGTCCCGACTTTTGACAGTGTACATTTGTTTTTGCCTGTGTTTGTATTTGATATAAATAAAAACCTAGAGCACACAGGATATGGTCAAAAAGTATGATGAATATTTAACTTAAAAAAAAAACTCACTGCAGTAAAAGATACACTGCCATTAATACTCCTCAAAATACTCTCCCTCACTTAGAGCACACTTATCCCATCATTCTTGCCACTTTGGGAAGCACTTCTGGAAGTCCTCTTTTGTGAGTGTCTTTAGTTGCATTGTCCTGGCTGCCTCGATGTCTTGAATAGATTTAAAATGTTTACTTTTCATGGTCATTTTGACTTTTGCATTATTGTATTGTGTTGGATGATTCTGCCACATATTTATGCATTTTCCTGCTGATGGGTATCTAGAAAATTCCCAGTTTTGCCCATTACAAATTATAGCAGTGCGTACATTCAGTTACTTTAATTCTGATGAGCATGTGAATGCGTGTTTGTTGGATGTGTATCTTGAGTGCATTTATTGGGTCACAGGTGTGCATATATTCAGCTTTAGTAGGCTGTACCCAAATGCTTTCCAAAGCAGTTAACCTCTTTACAGTCAGAAGCCAACAGTACCTAAGAGTCCTGGTAGCTCCAAATATTTGCCAACACTGAAAGTTTTGAGTTTTTTTTTTCTTTTTTAGAAAATAATCCTTATTTGATTGTTTTTTCCATTTGAGCTGGTTCTGCCCCTAATAATGAAGGCAGGGAAAAGTAACCCCACCCAACAAAATACTTGCTCATGCCGAAGCCTTGAGAGACCCAAATATCAAACATCGTATTGTTCTGGACAGGAGTAACCTTGGCGTTTTCATGTTATGTGGGAAGATCTTGGACTTTTACGTGTTTTTCTTGTGTAGTTCCAGAGCCATACCTAGGGAAAAATGTTTAAGATAATGACCTTCAAAGAGGAATAAATATTTTAAAAATTTGAACAAATTCAAGAGTGAAAGAGAGGTCTCATATATTAGACATGTGTTGCCTTTTCTCCCCTAAATTCCTCAACCTCCAAGTGTTTACCTGTGACTTCCAGTGTCTATCTCCTGTCCTCTTCCCACCATGTCCTCACAAAGTGATTTTGTATGCTTTGTCACCTGATTCTGCTACTGTCTCTTTATGAGAAAGTCTAGATGACTGGAATTTTCTTTATGCACTGGCAAATATTCTTTTTATAAAAGTAACAACTGCTGGATTGTTCAGGTTTGTCCAGTGTGAGGTCTTTATTGGCAGACACCATTTTTAATATTTGATGCTGTTTATTCGGTGGAAACAAAGCTCCTGAGATGAAGAAATAACACAGGTAGCTATAGCGGTCCCTCGCTTAAAATTTTAGTTGCCAGCCAGCATGGGGTAATGTGTTGTAGGGCTGCATTAGTAGAATTTTGTTTGCAAGCCCTCATTCCAGGGAGTTAGAAAACTGAGACAATATATAAAAGAAAAACAAATCAGGTTTTTGTGCATGAAAAAATGATATTAGTAGTTACTTAAGTACTATCTTGGCTGAATAGACCATTTGGTTAAGTGGGCTAACTACTGAGCATTTATTAAACTTCTCTGTATTTAAGGGAATACCTGCAAAAGTCTAGTGTCTCCACTCATTAACTGAGTTCCCAAGATTCATTAATAGCAAGTTACTGCATGTGAGCTGTCTCCCCAAAACCACTGTGGTTTTTGCCTTTTAGAGGACCTTTGACTTGTACAACCCCACTTACAGGTCACCTGTCATTGGTGGCTGTCACCCAGCATCATCTTTGCCATTCGATCCTAGTACAAGGAGCACAGCTGGATGACTGCTATTCGTGGATACTCCCATGGGGTCCCCTAAGACAATATCATCACTGGTTGCCCTGAACTTCCCCCCTGCCAGTTTTGTCATTGCTAATTAACACAGGGATAGAACGCTTAGATATGAGTTGCAGTGGTTCATTGGGCAGTAATGTCCCTCAGTCCCCAACCACACCATGTAATTGACAATACCTCCTTGCAAACTGGATTTTACCTCACCACAACTGTCTTGGCTGGAAACCAAGCTGTCTGTGTAGAAGTATCAGGTACACAAGTGAGTTACGTTAAGGACACTGGGTGAAGGGAGGCAGGGATCTGACCTGAGGCTAATTGACCTGAGACTTACTGATTCCCCGAAGGAGGAGGTCAGGTTAGCCTTACCCAGGAGTGTCTACCTTGCCTCCAAGGCACTGCTTCCCTGGAAATGCACTGCTCATTTCTATTCATTTCTAAGTTGCGGCTCTTTCTTCTTACACCTCCCTTGTGCAGACCACCAGCCAGACTGAGTTGGAGAATTGGATCACCGCCATCCACTCTGCCTGTGCCGCTGCCGTCGCAAGACACCACCACAAAGAAGACACGCTCCGGCTCCTGAAGTCGGAGATCAAAAAACTGGAACAGAAGATCGACATGGATGAGAAGATGAAGAAAATGGGCGAAATGCAGCTGTCTTCCGTCACTGACTCAAAGAAGAAGAAAACTATATTAGATCAGGTAACCATTCTTCTATGTTTAGACCCCAGCAAAGTTGGTAGGGCTTTACATATTTTTTTTGCTGCCTTGGAGTTGAGAAATGTCATCTGCTGTCTCCCCGTCAACCTGTCATCCAGGCTGCTCAGTTCTTCATTGTGACTGTCAGTTTCCTTCACCCTTTGTTCACAGTTGATTGTTATGAGCTAAAGGGAACAAGATAACATTGAGTGGAAGACAGAACTCCAATGGGAGCCTTCCTGCTTCCACCAATGGGGTGCTATTCTGGGGATCTGTGTAATTAGGAAGTCTGCAATTTCATTCCCCAGATGTGGCTGCCCAGATCTCAGCTACGGATTCCTCGCAGCCTGCAGCATGACATTTATGACGGGAGAGCGCAGTTGACCCGAGCTCAGCTCTGGGAGGACTCATTCGTGACTCCAGTAAATTTAGACTGCTAAATTTAGAAAAGGTGAAGTGTAGTTTTTAGAAATGTATACAGCCATCCCTTAACTATCCATGTGGGATTGGTTCCAAGACCCCCATAGCTATCAAATCAAAGGATGCTCAAGTCACTTATATAAAGTAGTGTAGTGTTTGCACGTGACCTACACACATCTTCCCATGTACTTGAAATCTCTATATTACTTCTGATGTCTCATACAATGTAAATATTATGTAGAAAATTGTTATACTGTAATGTCTAGAGAATAATGAGAAAAGAGTCTGTACATGTTCAGTACAGATGTAATAGGGTATTTTTTTACTAGTGTTCATTTATCTTAAAGTCATCTGATAGTGCTTTAAAATTTTGTCCTAATGCTTATGAAGTAATTTTGTAAGTAAATGATACTTAAATAATTCAACAGCTAATGACATGAGCCAGCCTGTGGCCTTTGACATCTCTCTCTCTCTATTCTGTGACTGTATGCTGTATCGTTTCAGGCAAAACTCACACAACTTAAAATCATTTTAAAGTGAACAGTTCAGTAGGAATGAGTACCTTTACAATGCTATATAGTTCCCACTTTTTTCTAGTTCCAAAACATTTTCATCCGCCCCCAAATGAAACCCCACAACTGCTAAGCGTTTGCTTCCTGTCCCCTGGCATTCTGTCTTTACAGATTTGCCTGTTTGAGTTGTTTCCTATGGATGGAATTGCATAATATGTGCCTTTTGTGTCTGGCTCCTTTCACTTAGCATAGCGTTTTGGAGGTTGCTCTACATTGCAACATGTATCAGTACCTACTGCATGCCTGTTTTTTGGCTCATATTATTCCATTGTGCATAAACACCACAATGTATTTGTCCATCTGTCCGCTGATGGGCATTTGAGCTATTTCCACCTTCTGGCTGTTGTGAATAACAATGCCAGGAACATGAGTGTATGCTAATGCTGTACTTTAAGTCAAGGTTAAAAGGTAGAGTTTGAGCATTTTCATTAACTGCATCATTATTAATGCCACGGAGCCTTCACTATGTCCCAGACCCTGTACCTATTCTTGCATTATCTTACTTAATCATCACGTCAGTGGGTAGGTGTTATTTTCCTTCTAATAAGGGGATGTCATGGATACCCACTGTGTTTGGAACTGTATTCCGGTGTCTGGGTCTCTACCATTTTTTGTTTTCCATTTCGAGCCATCTGGTGTTGTGCCCCTCATCTCTTCTGTAAAGTTCTTGGTCTGTTTGCTTTTAGCTCTCCTCACTTTTCTTCTCTTTGTAAAAAGCTACCTCTTAGGAAGCCATGCCCGTTCTCTGGTGCTGGAAATCTCTACCCAGATCTCAGCTACGGACTCACCCCACCCTCCCACGTGACATCTATACCTGGGGAGCACAGAGTCACTAGTCATATGCTTTGTTTTTGTACTGAATTTATGGCTACAGGTCTTTGCAGAAAAAATATATGTAGCTAAGAAACTTAGGGTACCTATTGTTCACTTTTCAAGATTATAATTAGTACCTTTGCAGCATACAGATTTATAAGGTTTGTACAGGGTAAAGTTGTTAACATTTGTTTTCTCTTTTGCTCACCTTTTCTTATATTTTTATTACTGTAGATCTTTGTTTGGGAGCAAAATCTTGAACAGTTTCAGATGGATCTGTTCCGGTTCCGCTGTTACTTAGCTAGTCTCCAGGGTGGGGAGCTGCCAAACCCCAAACGGCTACTCGGTTTTGCAAGCCGACCAACAAAAGTGGCGATGGGCCGCCTTGGAATCTTTTCTGTATCATCGTTTCATGCCCTGGTGAGTAGAAGCTAGTGAATGTTTGAAAAATATTCATGTTGATGCTTAATCCTGAATAGCACTTGATAGCAGTCTCTGAAGTGTTTTCCTAGTTTACTGCTGTGTGTGGATTTCCGAAATGCCCTTCCTTTACAGTGGATTTACATTTTCCCTTGAACCTATTTAGAAATTTATTACTTATGCACCTCCTGATGGGGCCTAAATTGTTGTGCAAAGAAAATGAAAAAGGCGTTGTCTTTTTTGGTGCTTGGGATTGAGCCCAGGGCCTTATGCAAACTAAACAAGTGTTCCACCGCTGAGCTACCCCTCCAGCCCCTGCCATGGACTCTTACAGGATGTTTGCGTACTCTGTTGATAGCTCTTGTTATCTGTAGGCAGTGTTGCCTTTTGAATTCAAATACATTTAAAAATTTTTAACCTTACAGAAATGGTGAATGGGAGGCTTCCTTTGGTGCATAAAAGCATTCTCATTTCTTCATCCCTCTCTGGCTCTCTGTCTGTCTCTGTCTCTCTCTCTCTCTCTCTCTGTCTCACATACACCATATATTAAACACAGGTCTCTTTGGAGATATCCTCTTCGTTTATTTTTATCATTGTTTCGTAGCCATAAATACATGATGTGCTAGAGGAAGGCAAAGAATTCTCACCATGCGCCAGCTAAACACATATATTGCCGGAGGAAGGGCATTTTCCTTTGACCTCTGGAGCATGGTGCATATGGTTGTGCTGTATGTTTGTGCTCTGTAATTTTGTGTACTTGCTAAACTGCGAACAGCTTTATGTACTTTGGGTTCCTTCCTGCCGAAAAAAATCACTGTGCAAGTAACATGCTTTTAGCCTATCCAAGTCGACACCCACTTAAAATGTACTACTGCACCTTAGCACATTTGCTACGGAATTAAATGTTAACTCTCAGCTTCCGGGAACCGCTTTGGAAAACCTCGGCTGGGCCTCTCTTGTCTTACCATGTCAGCTGTACCCTCCATTGAATTCAGAGCTGTAATTCAGTCAGAGGCGTTTGTGTTCTTTATAAATAGATTAGCACCATCATTCAGATAATTAGGGGTAGATTTACATTTTTAAAGAAGTCTTAAACCAATTTCTGGAGTTATTAAAACTGGCATCCTGATTTGTTCTGCTAATTACAGCCCTGCTCTTGGCCTGCCTGCCTACCACCTTTCTGTGTAGCTATTATGTCTATTTTTTTAGTAATGGTGGTGCAAAGTGCTGGGATGAATAAGTCTTAAAAACAAGTTTTCAGTTAATGGCATTGTCTAGGTCTGTTTCTCTGAGGTTATGTTTTTCCCAAAAAAAGCAGGATAAAAATTGTTTACCTTCTTGTCAGAATGTCCTGGTCAAGGGAGCTTTTTTATTAAGAGGGCTCGTCATGTTCCTGAGGTACCATCTACGGGAGAGCTAACTCTAGCATCCGCCTAGCTCCCTCCTTTTACTTTGGCTTGGTAGAATTTAGAGAAAATACTTTTACTTTCTACCTAAAACTTGTATACCTAATATTTTCTTCCAAGCTAGTGGCACTCACCTCTCTGAGAGAGGCAAGTAAAAGCCACTGCATTACTGTTCCCTAATTTATCTCTAGTCCTTCTAATTTCCCCCATTGCAAAGTCAGTGATTTGTGCGTGCTTTCCTTTTTGGCGGTAGGCTATTAAAATCTGGCCAGTGGAAGATGTGCATAGGAGAGTTACTAACTCATAGGTTTTTTTGGTTAGCGATTTTATTCATTTCTTTTTGCAGTGTTGGAGATTAAACCCCTGGCTTTGCACATGCTAAGCAAGTGCTTTATCCTTGAACTACAATCCCAGCCCCTGGTCAGTGATTTTAAAGAAGAATATTTAATTCCATATGTCCAACTCTCCCTTCCTTTGTTCTTTCTCTTGCTAACTGCTTCAGCGATGCGAATCTCTTATGTGCCCTTGCCAACTTATCTTTTGCATGAAGGATTTCATTTGAGACAGAACAAGCTAGGCGACCCTATTGGGTATCTGTTCCTATTTTCTGTTTCAGCTCCCGTGGAACATCCAGGGTGGGGAATTTTACAGTCTGGTTCATAGAATACTCTTTTTTTCCTCCTCCCCTTGTCATTTGACCCCAAGTTTTTTTTTTTTTTTTTTTTTTTTTTCTCCCCTTTGGATTTGAAACTCTTCAATTTAGCCTTTGTTCAGAATTTTTTTTCTCCTTTTCAGTGGGGGCGGTGGGAGGAGGAGGTGTGAGGGTAACGGGCCAGGGGAGGGCTTGCAGCTACAATGGAGGCCCCATTCAGTAGGAGAGCTTCCAGGAATGCTGAATGATTTGGCGCAATTAACTGAAGGGGCTCCGCTGTACTCTTTGAAAAAGGTTATCATTGTTCTTGTTTGCACAGATGAGCTGAATGATAGAGTAATCAGGTGCGGACCACAAAGGGCAGCATTGTCTGGGCAGAGATCATTGAGAAACTCTTGAGCTCTAGTCCAGCAGTTCTTCTGCCAGCCTTTTTTCTACCTCCCTTTGCTCATTTTGAGTCATTATTGTCTTGGGGGTAGTGGTGACTCTTGCAGTTTACAAGGCCTCAGCAGTTGGGAATAGCTGCCATAGCAACCTTAAATACAGTGTTTATTCAACAGACTAAACTAACCGGTCAGCTGGTCACTGAGAATATTTGCGGGTGTGTGAGTCTCTCTTTCATGCTTTTTTTCTGATGAAATTGGAAAATCGAGAGTTACTTTTTAGTTACCAGCTTATTTAAATCATCTCTAGGTTACTTGTAATACCTAAGACAATGTGAATGCTATGTAGTTGTTATAGTGTATTGTTTAGGGATTAATGATAAAGAAAAGCCTATACACGCGCAAGACAGGTGAAATTTTTATTTGGGATATTTACAATCCGAGGTTGGTTCGATCCCTGGATATATAGGGCTGACTCTGCATGGCTGCCTCGTGTGTGTGTGTGTATCTACTTACGACTCGATTTACCTGTTTATAAATAGATATGTAGACAAGAGATCAAACAGGCATCTTTTTCTCTAGGATTTTAAAATTTGACACCATTTATTCAGTATTTACATAGTCATGTAATTGTGTGTATGTCAGCCCTTTCCAATTTAATCTTTTACAACTTTCATTTACCTTTAATTTAGAAAGTGGTGAAAATAGAGAAAAGTTTTTATGTATTTAATGGTGCCTTTTGTTTTGTGATTTTCGTTCCCCAAAACACCTTGAGAATAATCATAAAAATCTTTCTCATAAAAATTCCCACAAATGTGTTGGCAACCAGTGTTTATAGCCTGATTTTTTTTTTTTTTTTTTTTTTTTCTAATGTACTAAGCTGAGAAAATACAAGACTTCTCAGCTCCTTTATCTTGCTGTTTTCATTTGGGACCAAAACCTCCCTAACACCCAGCAAAGAAGCTGTTTTGATCCCTGTCTTTAGTATACGTGGAGGTCCTTGCCAGTACTGAAGACCCAGAGGGGCATGTCTGGGAGCCAGCATGCCCACTGCTGGGGAGGCCTCGTGTGTTACTCAACACTATCTCATCCCCAGTTGCCAGTTGGCATCTGTCACATAGGGCGTTGCCTGTGTGAGAATCTATGACAGGTAAGTTCCAAGACATTCACCTCCAGCAACAAATTGCCGGTGGGGGAGTTTCATTTCAAGTCTGACTTGCTAGACCTCCTGCCACTCCCTTTGTTGAAAGGCGAGCCCGTGGGTGGCCTGTCGAGGCCTCCTGGCAGAAGTTCCCTTCAGTTCCTGGGACTTTGCTTGCAACCTATAGGATAAAGTTCAAGCCAGAATGTTCTGCCTGCAAGGACTTTATGGGGTTCTCAGAGACTCTGAGCAATTATCACAGTGGCAGCTTTAAATTTGGGGTGTCCCCTTCTGAAATGTTTCTCTAGGTTACTGCTGCTTTGCAGATATCTCAACAGAGGTAGCTTTAAAAAAATGCAAGTTATTTCCCTCTCACCTAAACACAGGACGTGTAAGTTATGGACATCTGGTGAGGTGGCTTTACCTTCTTTGAGAACACAGTATCGTCTGTATTGTTGCTGTGCTGTCTTTGAAAAGACTTTTCTACCTGACACCCTATCCTGTGATGTGGACCTTCCTGTCACCAGGGAGGAGGAGCACCTGGGATAACAGGAAGCCTCCTTCTCTTGAGGGCAATTCCTGGAAGTGCAAGTAGTTTTACTACTTACACCCTATCCATCAGAATCTCATCATGTACCCCACCGCAAGACAACAAGGCAACTTGCACTTCCTGGCCGTGTGCTCAGCTCCATTGGGCTTCTCTGACTGAGGAAGGAAAGACAATGGATTATTTGCCTAATAAAGAAAACAATTGTATATATCCTAAGATAACTAAAGAGAGGAGATTGGTAATTTTAGATTTAAAATGAAATCACAGGAACCAAAATGTGCTGTTTTCCCGTTCTTTTCGCTGACCTTCAGCACGAGTTTTCATTAGCATACAGAGCTCTGTAGCATTTAGGGAGAATCTCAAGAACCCCACGGCTCATTGAACTTGATGCTGTGGTTCAAGCCTGAGACCGGAAAAATATCTAATTCTTGGGAACATAGCATATGTACTTTATTACTATTTATATCTATTTTTAGTGATGATTTCATATAGAGATTGAGTTTGCCAGCCTTTCATTTCCATCTTGAATCCATGAAGGGCCCCAAAGTTTGAATACCTCTGAGGCATGGATGAGATGCTTGGACAATGGGTTCTGTATGGGCTGGGAAGATAGAGGGTTTTTTGAAAAGTGGGACTGAGTGGGGACCTCAAGGAGCAGGTGTTGGTCCTGATGCCTTGTTGCTGCTTGTCCCTGTCGTCATCAGGTGGCAGCGCGTACTGGTGAAACCGGAGTGAGAAGACGTACTCAGGCCATGTCCAGATCCGCGAGCAAGCGAAGGAGCAGGTTTTCTTCGCTTTGGGGTTTGGACACTACCTCCAAAAAGAAGCAAGGACGCCCGAGCATCAATCAGGTAGGCTCCAGAGCGGACAAAAAGGAACTCTATGTAGACTGCTTCCATGGTTACCCAGTGGAGGGTGTGTGTGTGTGTGTTCCTTTATTGATGCTGAGTGTTATTTTAAGTCAGCTAATTGACACAAAGCAGCTAGTTGTGCTAGACACTTTTGATAGATAATGTACACCCGTAACATTGAACTCCGCTCTTAGTCTATCATTGAGCTCCAGTCTCCCACCTGCATCCCTTCCAAACCCTGGGTAATTATGGACCCACTGAAAGTGCACAATTCATCCTGAGCCTTCAAGACAGAGCAGGACTCTGTGACGAGGCCACTCGGGTCCTAAGCACAGAGCCTCCTGAAGCTGCTTCTGGCACCGGATCAGAGGCAGTCTCCGGGGAGATCTGATCGTGTCTTTGCCCTTGTCTTTCTGGGGTTGCCATTAAATGGGAAGTTCCTCTGCCTGTGGGGAGGAGGAGCTGCAATCTGCCAGCACTACTTACTCCCTGCTTTGGCCATATCTGCTCGGGCACGAGGGCTGGAAGGGGATCTCAGAATATCCTGAATGGACAACCTAGACTGATGTGGTGTGGGACACTGGTAACTGTACGCTGCAGCTGTGTTCTTCCCCATCGATTCTCCTTCTTTATGAGCTAAGGCTGCTCTGCTGGTGTTACTTCTGGGAGACTCACCCTCCATTGTCATTGTCATCTTTCTCCTTGACTTTGAAAACTGAGTGTCCCCAGAAGTTTCCATTTCAGGGATTAAAGGACCATGAGCATTTATAGTCTTTTTGGAAGAAGGAGAACGTCAGATTGTGAGCACAGTGGTTGGACAGTCAGGCAGTGAGCATTTTGGAAGTCGTGACCAGGACGGCCAGCGTGACCTGCTCATGCCCCATGATTGTGCAAAATGAGAAGGCACTGACTGACCTCACAGAAAGATCCTTCCTTGTATGCACTGAGAGTTCCAGCTATTAGTTTCCTGAAGAAATAAAGTTTAAAAAGAGATTAGTCTTGAGCACTCAGTGTGCTGAGTTCCTTACCTAACATGCACATTGTTTAAATGTGGAATTTTTTTGTCATTATGGAACCTGTGACACCAGTTGAACAAACGATAAAAGGGCACGAGACTGAGCAGCTTTGCAGTTTGTGCTGTGCTCCTTGGGGAGGGTAGGACATAGTGTTTGCTGCCATGGGGTTTGCGCTGTGTAAATGGGAAGAAGCATCCGTTTGGGGGAGAGTCAGTGTGTGCTCAGACAAGCCGCTTAAGGGACTCGAAGGTTCTCTACTCAACCTGCGGAAGGTGGACAGTAGCAGCCAGCATTTGTCCCTCCTAACGGGCGGTGCTGGCATCACTTTGTACGCATCCTCTGTCACTACAGGTGACTCCGACCCCCTCTCTCGGCACAGGTCAAGACCTCTCCGTTTGGACTTGGGTTCCATCAAAACGCTTGGTTTGTGTGGTTTTGCCGTTAGCATCAGGTTGTGTTACAAACCTGTTTTTGATCTATATGCCTGAATTTAAATGAAGTCTAGAGAATCTTTCATGTTCTTTTGAAAAAAAAAAAAATCACAGGACATTGTAATATATAAATATTTCTTTCTTAAAGTAAGAGTTCTTAAAAAACTTCTTGGTTAGCCATAAACAATGATGTAAATTTATTCATTAATTCAGTACTCTGAAATGGACAAAAATGGTTTCTGAATACTTCATTTACATTGGAGGACAAGGCTTTTTTTTTTTAACCATTTATATTATTGTAGTAGTACATGCTCAGTTTAGAACCAATAAATAAAATTCCTTGTGTCCACGTGTTTGGGTATTGATTAGCTACTGGCACCAGTACCCTGTTATGATTTTCATCATATCTTTACGTGCCAGACTCCATTAAATTTCAAAGGATAGACAGTTACCTAGTTTTTTCCCTTTTCAGCTCGAGGCTAGAACCTAGGGGCACTCTACCACTGAGCTATTTTCCCAGACCTTTTTTTTTTTTTTTAATTTTTATTTGAGACAGGGCCTCACTGTGTTGACCACGCTGACCTTGAACTTGTGATCCTGCTACCTTAACCTTCCAAGTAGCTGGGATTACAGATGTGTACCACTGCACCCCACTGACAATTTTCTTTTTCTTTTCTTTCTTTCTTTTTTTTTTTTTTGTTAAATGAAAAAGACTTCTCTGCCATGTTGTAGTAAAAATACTATAAATACTGTATCTTCTCAAGTTCTATTCAAGGATATAATAAAAAGCAAATTGATTATTACTTGTAAGTATCTGATCAAGGGTATGAGGCGAAATTCTTCATTACTTTTTGCGAGTTTATTTTTTCTAAATTTGGATGAATTATCCAGATCCAAATGCAAACTCTTCCCCTGTTTTTGATTGTTAAAGGTGTGGGAAGTCGTGGATATACAGGGACAGTCTGCCACCATAAATACTGTTACCTGCTTTGGGATTTGATGTAGGAGTATCTGAAAACTGCTGTAATGTTTTCTAATACCTCTGCCCATTTCCCATCTCCTTTCCATGCTTCATTTGCCCCATTGCCCAAATTTCTTTCTAAACTGATCCTTTTGTGTGTGCAGGTGTTTGGAGAGGGAACCGACGCTGTAAAGAAATCTTTAGAGGGAATATTTGATGACATTGTTCCAGATGGCAAGGTAAAAATAAACACGTGTTCCTTTTCTAAAAGTGCCACACGCGCATCAGCACATGCACAATGCATTGGTTTCTTGGGATACTAAAATTAAGTAGACTCAGTATAAAAATTGAAATGATCAGTTTTGGAAAGTTATGTAACAGGTCAGCGTGAGATGCAGAATCGTCTTGTGTTTAAAACTTCATGATAATAAGAACATTCTCTTGCTGGCATAACATTTTCCATACCTATTATTTGAGGTGTAAGTTTCCAACCAGAATATGAGAAAAATGTGAGTTCTCAGGTAGCTGAATATTTTATGTCATTGCTAATTCCTTTTTATGCACAACTTTCATTCCCAAGAGGTGAGTTCTTATTGCCCTCGCTCTCTGCCCACACATGCTATTTTGCTCCCATTAATTTCAAAGAACTGTTCTGATAGTATGTTCTTTTTAAAAACCACATTTGCCTCCCAAGTTAAGTGTTCAATTAAAGATTCACAGACTTGGTTCAACCTTTTGCTTGGATTTAATAGGAGTTTTCAGACTGCTCTGATTGAAAGCCTAAAATGATATTATTTTCCTCCCTTCCTTGGCCACTTTTTTTCAGCCTCTAAATAAATGGGCACCCTTAGTTTTCAAGACCCCAGTGGTGATGCCAGCAGCCCCTTTGTGGTTCTAGTGTTGATAACTTGACCTTGGTAAGAGGCCCTAGTTCTCAGGATCAATATGACAGAACTCAGCTCTTGGTTGCCATGCAACCAAGCAGTGTCACTCAGCGATGGCTCAGCCCAGGTTCTGGAAGGAGCAGAGCCTCAGAAGCCAGAGTGCAATGGGGAGTTCCAGCTACTGGCGGGAGAGGGAGAAGAGTGGAGGGGGAGGGCCTTTTCTTTCTTTCCGACCCAGACTGTTCATGGATTGTGTCATCGAGGATACAAAGGCAGCTGTCTTTGGAAATGCCCAACCATGGAGCATCTGTGCTGAGATTTGATGAAATTAAATGATTGTGCCTATATATATTCCAAGCACAGTCATTTTGCAGTTGACCAGTGCATCTTGCATGGCATCATTGCACACTTTTGCTTTGCGGTCCTGGGGATTCAACCTAGGACCTGCAGACCGAGCTGTATCTCCAGCCCTTTTTTATTTTTTATTTTGAGATGGGGTTTCGCTGAATCACTAAGCTGCCCAGGCTAAAACTTGTAATCCTTCTGCTTCAGCCTACCAGAATGCTGGGATTACAGTTATTACACACTTATAATAATGAGATATTCTGTTCTGCACACAGACTGAGAAAACTGCCAAAGATTTTCCATTGGATTTCTGTGTAGCTTTTGTGGTTTTTCTTTTTTCTTTCTTTCTTTTTTTTCTTCGAGACACCTCTTTTTTCCTCCTCTTGCCCCTGTTAGAAAGCCTTGCTTACAAAAACAGTTTAGATGCAAAACTTGGGCTGATCCAGTGCTAAGGGGCACTTATTTAATGTGGCACATGGGAGCAGTGGAAGATTCCAATTATGGTTAATGGGATGTAGGCAAGTTGATTGCTTTTTGACAGTTCCCTCCCTGGGGTCTGACTTATCTGCGAAAGCAGCAGTGTTTCAAAGGCAGGCCTGAAATTGTCTTCTGCAAGTGGCTTTAGTTTAGTGGTCTTTACTGAAATGTTATTGGATCCTGTGGTTTTTTTTTTTTTTTTTTTTTTTTTTTTTTTTAATGTATGGAAATGGTCATGTTGCCACCTTTCAGTCTTTATTTGGAAATTTGTTTTTTCTTGTACATTACTAGCATCAGCCTTGTTCTTGGTAATCTATAGATACATATTTACCAACCAGTGGCTTAGTTATAAACCCATAATGAATGCATATTACTTGGTGCTCATTGATCATCAATAGAATGTTTATATTGCTGAAATCTAACATGAATCTTTCCTTGCTTATTTCACTGGTTTCCTAATATTTCATAGACCTATGGGGCATTTTCTGCTTTGGCCGTTTGTCAGGCTTGGGTTTAACCCAGGTGCTGACTAGGTTAATACAGCAACACTTCCCCGTTCACAAGCTTTGTACTACTCCCAGTCCTCAGGCAGAGCGACAGAGGGCACGGCGATGACAGTCTCCTAAGCTGCCTTACCACTGGCCCATCCTTGTTTTTTTCTTTTTCTTTTTTTGTACATCTTTGCAGTACACAATGATTACATTCATCGTGGGGAATTGGTACATGTACCGAACACATCTTAATTCTTTTTACGTCCCCTCACCCCTATGCCACCTTCCTCTGTCCGTTGGTCCCCTTGCCTGATTTGGAAAAGACTTACCTCCCTGTTTCCTAGTATCTGTCTTTGATCGTGCTCTTTAATTTATTTCTACTTTGGGTTTTTCATAGAAGAGAACCCATACAATATTTAAGCTTGTGAAATCCTCAGAACTTCTTCTGAGAAATGGAGCTGTCCCTCTCCTATTGTGGTAGATGCCCAAGGAGAGCACAAAAATGATTCTACCTCTCAATACCTAGTGGCAAAGCATTATCTTTATGAAGCAATTTCCTTGGGGTCTCATTGTTGCTTTGAATTATAAACTTCACATGGCAGATATTCTTGTTGATGGAATTCTCTACTCAAAACTTAAAACGAGTTTGTAGGAGAAATAACAGCAATCAAGCTGAGCTGAATGGGTGACCCATTTCTTGCATGCATTCGGATTTCAGTACTTCTTCATTCATGCCTTGCTCACCTAACAATGCCGCAGGCCAGGTGGGAGTCTGCCCCGGGTCTGAAGTCAGACCCTCCCTGCCTGCTTCGTGCCATTGAGCTCTTTTCTCAGTGGCTTCTGTCTCTCCAGGGGTTTCCCTGCCTCCCTGCTCTGGCATCTTTTCTTTCTTTCTTTTTTTTTTTTTTTTGTGGGTACCGGGGGTCGACCTCAGGACCTCGTGCGCCAGCAGGCGCCCGTGCCACTGAGCGATATCACAGGCCCTTTTTTCGTATGTGGGTTCTGGGAGTCGAACTGAGGACCTCACGCTTGCCAGTCAGGCGCTTATGCCGCTGAGCCATCTCACCGGGCCTGGCATCTTTTCTGCTCTGAGCCGTTTTGCTGGGAGTAGATCATCCCTGGGGGTGGTGTGTGGGTCTGAGGTGAAGGAGATGGTCTGCTGCCATGCTGCTAACTTCACTTCTTACTACAGAGGGAGAAAGACGTGGTCTTACCCAGCGTCCACCAGCACAATCCTGACTGTGACATCTGGGTCCACGAATATTTCACTCCATCCTGGTTCTGCCTGCCCAATAATCAGCCAGCCCTGACAGTGGTCCGGCCGGGGGACACTGCACGGGACACTCTGGAGCTGATTTGCAAGGTATGGAGCTACTTTAGGTTGTTTCCCTAAAAAAGATCAGAGTGGGTTGGGGGGATCTCCTAGGGTGCGGATGGAATTCAGTCTCACGGGAGGAGAGGACACTTAACTGCACCTGCCTTCCACTTCAGAGCAGCGTCGCATCCCTGTGTGGTAATACGCTTAGTAACGTGAGTGGCTTCCTCCCCTTTGTAAGGACAGGAACTCGACTACGGAGCTTCTTTCAGTGAGTGAACCTGATAGATTTGCAGTGACGACATCCATGCACACATTTTAGAAAATTTAAGAACAAAACAGTACATCAATGTGTCGCGTAGCACCTTACTTACAGAATCTGAAATAACTGCTATAAACATTTGATGTTTGTCTTTCCATTTTCTTCCTACACAACACACATGTATGTATTTAATGGCATCATATTCTGGAGACTCTTTTGTGCCCTGCTCTTTAGCAGTAATTGACACAAGGCATCTTTAAAGTGGAGAATAACTGAAGTGAGCACAAGTTTGACTTCATGGTGGGAAATTCCTCTTCCTGTGAACACTGAATTAGGCTGAACTTATTTCCTCTGCTTTAACTTTAAGCTGTAGAAAAGTCTGGATCTTTTCTTTTTTCTTTTTTTGGGTACCGGGAATCAAACTCAGGACCTCATGCTTGCCAGACAGGCGCTGCACCACTGAGCTAAATCCCCGGCCCCTGGATCTTTTTCATGGTCACCCTGTTTTCATTACTTCTCTCTGCAGGGCAACCAGATGAATGCCCCTGAGTGAGGGCAGGAGGAGAGGAAGGAAAGGAGCTTTTCTTGCATGCTTGTTTTTATCTTTAATGCGTAACTAGTAGCATCAGTGGTCTTGTTTTGTGGTGATGACCCATCTGAGGAAGATACTTTCCCTATCTTATAGACAGAGAAGGAGAGGCTCAGGGAGCTTAGGTACTTGCCTGAGCTTACGTCACTGTCTGTGGCCAAGGAGAGACGAGCCTAAGTCTGGCTGCTCCAAACCTGCTCTGTCCCCTCTGACTCTGTCAGTTCACCAGGCTCAGGAGGCCTAGAAACTGGCTGCAAAGGGAAAGTAGCTGGGTGTGCACTGGCACTCAGGAGGCTGAGGCAGGAGGATTGCTGTAATTCCAGCCTGTGCTACATAGCGAGCTCGAGGCCAGCCTGAACTATATAACAAGACCCTATCCCAGAATAAAAAGGAAAGTAAAAAACTTTTCTATCATAATTTTATTGCAGAAAAAGTTGGATGGATAAAATGATATTTTTAAGAGTTCTTCATTCAGGGCCGGTGAGATGGCTCAGTGGCGTAAGCGCCTGCCTTGCAAGCGCGAGGTCCTGAGTTCAACTCCCGGATCCCACATACGAAAAAGGGGCCAGTGATATCGCTCAGTGGCACGGGTGCCTGTTGGCACGCGAGGTCCTGAGGTCGACCCCCCGGTACCCACAAAAAAAAAAAAAGAGTTCTTCATTCAAAACATGATTTTTAAATACTGAATAACTTTCACTATCTTCACAAGTACCTCTGTAGTTTTATAATCAGTGTATATGTCTTTTATATTATTTATATATTTTAATGTTATTTATATATCTTATATATGTATATTTATATTTAAAAGATCTAAAATAAAATATGTTAATGTAAATAAAATATTTTTAAATTTTTTTATATTTTTAAAGAAACAGATCAGTTGAGACTTTTTTTTTTTTTTTTGTGGGTACCGGGGGGTCGACCTCAGGACCTCGCGCGCCAACAGGCACCCATGCCGCTGAGCGATATCACCGGCCCCTTTTTCGTATGTGGGATCTGGGAGTCGAACTCAGGCCCTCGCGCTTGCAAGGCAGGCGCTTATGCCGCTGAGCCATCTCACCGGCCCCAGTTGAGACTTTTTAAAGAAAAAAAATATGGCTCTTTGTGAGTGGGGAAAATGGAACAGTCCAGCTGGAATCAGCCTTTCAAATAGTCGCACATGGAGGAAAAGTAGAATAGTTACTTGTTTCAGGACGAAGCCAAAATCAGCCCCCACATAGGTATTAAAAATAAATGATATTGCTTTACATACTTCGATTCCTCCACGTATGTGAGTTCTAGCTTTTGAAGATAATGGTATCTCTATCCGTAATTTTTCATTTTAATTACTTAACAAAATAGGTCTACTGAGAATTTCTGCATTGCTTTATTTATAGATTAACACGATTCTTTAGAGAACCATTAATATTCTGCAGAGCAGTGGGAGTTATTCTCAGATCTGCAGCTCGAAGTGTTCAAAGTAGGACTCTGGCCTTGTTGCTGAAGTCAGGCTCTAGACAGTGTTTTCAGGGACTAGCGTGGCTTTGTGGCGCTGTGTGGTCAGTGGCTTTAGGCTCCATCAGGAATTCAAGATTAAGTCGCAGTGGTTTTCTGGTAACCACTGATTGATAGAAAATTGATCAGTGAATGGGGCAATGAATGGTTGGGTAATTTTAAGTACTTTTCAAGCTCTAGTTTGGGTAGAAACTAAAGAAATGAAGGATAATATTGTCACTGCTATTTCGATGTCATCTTTAAATAATGCTGTGGACCTATTCCCCTAAAACAGTGGTGGCGAACCTATGGCACGTGTGCTGCAGTGGGCTGTTTGTTATCACTGAAAGCTGTGAAAGGTTCGCCATCACTGCTCTGTGCTTATTTCTTTCACTTAAAAGGTTTCTGCTGGCTTCACTAAGGTACAACAAATCCATTTATCCGATAGTGAAAAGTCATCCTGGCCAAGTTTCCCTGGGTTCTTATTTCTTTTTCCAAAAACAAATATAAACAAAGAGAATGTGGTGTGAAACAAGCTTACATGTCATGAGTTTAAAAACAGAAGACTTGGGGGGACAGAAAACTTTGGTGCTGCACTTTAAAAAACTGATGTTCTCTGGAAAAACCTCTATGTAGGATAAATTACATAGTGTGCTGAGAACCAGGTGTCTTGTAAAGCTTGCCTTTTCTTTGGAAAATGCTTTGTTGTAATTAGTGGAAAGAAAGAGATAATGTGGAAACCATGCCACAGGTTGTAAATGACCTAGTATAATGGTGAGTGGGGTTTTTGTTGATGTTTTTGGAGGAGAGATTGAAAACGAAGATGTAAGAATGCATGTCCTTTATTTTGTAATTGTCATGCTCAATGTCGGTGATAGATGCTTTTTCTAATATTTAATAATCAATCTCTTTCTTCTGTCTCTTGCATTCAGCTCATTCTCTTTCCTATTCTCTCTGATCCACATCATTTCCCATCAGTTTGCCATCTGCCATCCGATCACCAGTCAAGTTCTGGTAGAGTAAATGTTTCAAGATCTACATTTCATGTTACAGATGTTACTGTGATGGTTGTTGCTAAATGTGGCAGGTAACTATGTTGATCTATAGGTTTTAGCTATATTTTTATGATTGCAAAAACTGTTCATTCATACTCATTGATACTGTTCACATATGACATATGTCAGTTTTATTTTACGCTTTCATCACCGTGTTGGTCTACTGTGGCTTTGCATATCCTAACAACTACTGGTATTTAAGAAATAGAAGATCACTTTGAAGGTGAGGGAAAAAAAACATCTCTGGAAATTCTGCAGTAACACTGTGTGTATTTGTGAGTGTGGTGGGTTTCTGTATTCAACAACTGCCTGTTTATATATTTCCCAGAAGAGTTTCACTGAAAGAAGAGAAATGGAAGAACAAAACATGATGGATTAGAAGATCTATGTCAATAAATTGTTATCTATTTTAATGGCTCAAATTATTTACTGAAAAGATCTACATTGTGTTTTGTTATTTTGTCCCCTGAAGTAGTTATGTAAGATACTAATTTAAAAAAATTATGCCAGCTGAATTAAAATTGCTCTATGATAATATTTATGTTGTGGTATAATTTATAGCCACCTTGCCTCAAAATGAATCAAATGGTCTCTAAATGTATGCTGGAAAGCAAATTGGTACTATTTAAGTTCTTTTCTAACTGAATTTCTTGTTAGGAAATTTTCTCCTGAATGCTTCATAAGTCTAAAGCAGGTCACATATTTAGAATCCCTATCCTAAAATATTCATTAACATTTGCAATTCCTTCTGCACGAAGATGCATTGTGAATATGGTTGTTTATTTGTCCTGGTTTGATACTGAGGAACATAAAATACTTTTTGAGAGTTCTGACATCTGATTTAATTAGTTCATTTGGATTTGCACTTTATTTTAGACCAGCTATAACTACGAGAGTTCACAATTCAAAAACTTTGACCAAAATGGGAAGGCACACTGGAACGCTGAACCAATGTCCCTTTGTTAGAATAACTATTTACTGACCAAACTCAGGGCTCTTGGGTTCCAAGTCAAACCATTTTAATTTTTATGTCTGTTGCATGTGATCATTTTTACATTTTAAAGTTATTAAGGAATTACTGTAATGTAAAGTTTGAAAAATATGATTAGGGATGTGGCACGAAGTATCCTTATTACCATTGTGATACTCAGTATTCTTTTCTCTGTGCCACATTAAGCAATGTAAGCAAGGCACCCCCACTGTACAACGGTAAAGGGATCAGCACTGTAGCATTTAAGGGATAGTGGGGGTCTCCAGACAGCGCCAAGACCACCTGAAGTCTTTTGGTACCTGACAGGGCGCCCTCTCTTTCACACTGTGGTTTCAGTTATCAGAATTTCCTTAGGTGCGGTTGCTGTTCAGGACTGATTTCCACAAGATGGTCTGTTTCAGTGGCAGTGTCTTTAAGAGTATCCAAAATGTTTATTAATGATGACTAGAAGGTTCCAAGCCAATTTGTTCCTGTGGCTAAGACCCCGTGAAACTGCGTTCTCATTCCCTTCCGCCTTAGTCAGTAACAGATGGTGAACCAAAATTCTGTTTCTAATTAAAGATTTCAGTGAGAAGCTGGGTAGGTGGGAAACATTTGCAGCCCCCTTGAACCTCTGAGGGAAACCTCCCTTGCTTATTGTATCAGCCTAAATATTGCTGTTTTGTCATTGTTTATTTATCTTGGTGGCTCTCCTGCAAGCAGTAGGTAGCATGCCTAAGAACTCCCATTTTTTGTTTCCTTGGGCTTGCCCACGAACCCTTATCATCTTTGACTTCAACAGCCCTGGGTCTGTCAGACAATAGCATCATTCTCAATACAGACAGGAGAGGATGTGAGCCGGGTGCCTGGGAATGTGTTTTTGGAATGGTGTCTGTGTTCTACGCAGCAGGCTCGGACTGTCACATTACTTGGGAATAGCATGCAGATTTGAGTCCCCAAGAATCACTGATAGAAAACTTCTTTATCACCCCGCTGCATGTTCAGAGGGAACTGTTTTTGACTTTCCAGAAGTGTGCTTTTGTGATACCATGGGATGTCTGACCTGCATTTATGTATTTATTTAAAATACTAAACCACCACTCCCCACCAGCTGTGTAGTGCACACCACTTTTGCATAACCACATTCCTGAGGACTGCACGCATGCTTGGATTTCTGCTTCACATTGACAGCGTCTGGAACACTTATGAATTCGTTAGATATGATCTAATTAGTATTATTAGAATAGTGTTAGAATGCAGCTACTTTGGCCTTAAGGAAAATGCAGATATAGCACGACTGTAATCCTAGCACTCTGAGCGGTTGAGGCAAGAGAATCGCAAGATTGAGCCCAGCCTGGGCAACTTGGTGGATTAGCAAGACCTTGTCTCAAAATAAAAAAATAAAAAGGGCTGGGGATTAACTCAGAACAAAGACTTTACATTAATCCCTAGCTGCTGAGGATAGAGTAAGTGAGAAGACTACTGAACCAGTTAAAATATAATTTCATTAAGCTGGGCACAGTGGCACATGCACTCCAGAGGCTGAGGCAGGAGGATCGCCACAAGTTTGCGGCCAGTCTGGACTACATAGTGAGACCCTGACTCAAAAACAATTTTTCATTTCACTTATTTTGAGATAATTCTCATTGGTAGAGCTTTGAAGGTAAAGAGAGTTTATATTTATGAAAAATTTCAAATTTATGTAGAAGTTGAGAATAATGTAATAATTCCCCATGTATCCATTACCTGGAATCTATAATTATCAAACCAAGTTTCATCTATTCATCTATTCACTCCATCCTCCCAGTCTGGATTATTTTGGAAGCAAATTCTACCCATCCTCTCATTTTATTTATTGGTACTTCAGGATGTATCTGTAAAAGATTAGCATTCTTACGTACTCAGTTTAAGGGCTGGAGGTGTAGTTCAGTGGTTATGCTTGCCTAGCATGCTTGAGGCATTGGGTTTCATCTCCAGAACTGAAAACAAAAACAAAAAAACGCCAAATGGTTAAAATATTTTCTCTCTGGCAGTATATTTTCATGTTGCCAATGTAACTTTTGAAGAGCATTTTCTTACTTTTTCCTTTCTATCTTCTTGACTATATGGTGAGAGTTATTTTTAAGCCCATATTATCACGATTGCTATTTACTTAAATCAAGCCAAGCATGATTTTTTAAATAGACAAAACCCAACTGCCACATCCTGGACCAAAGGAGAAGCTCTGGAAATTTGAGTCACTGACTGTTTTACAACCATTTTCCTTGAGCAGAGTACTCAGTACACTCCCAAAATTGGGTGCCCGCCTGTCGCTCTGCCCCGAGGATGTCCCCTGCGGGGTATATCGATGAGACTGCCACCCCTCATGCCTTACCACAGCCAAACCCCTCACACATGAACTGTTAAACAACTACTCTGGTGTCCCCACATGGTTTAAAAAAAAAACTTCGCCTGGGCACAGCTATTTTCTGTCACTGTAAACCTGTTTCTACCTTTCTGGTCACTTTTCCGGAGTCCCCTGTGTTGTGTATGGGGTCATATTTAAGGGCCTCTTTGATCTGATATTTTTGGTTGGAAAACCCGTGCTGAGGAGCACCATGAATCAAACAAGGAGAAGCGAAGATGGGACGTAGGTGGTTCTGCTGAATCCTAGGATGAGGTCAATGAAGATGATTATAAATCCGGAGTTTGGGGTGCAAGCCTTTTAAAAGGTGTAGAAGCCTTAACCCTGCCTCCTGTGACAAATCTCTGTTGTTCTTGGGAGATGTGATGCCCTGTCAGTGGAGGAATACTTCTTGCTATTTGCTATTAAACACACATTTTCTTTTCTTCTTCTCCCAGACACATCAGCTGGACCATTCTGCTCATTACCTGCGTCTAAAATTTCTAATAGAAAACAAAATGCAGTTCTACGTCCCGCAGCCGGAGGAGGACATTTATGAGCTGGTAATGTTTGTGACTGTTGTCCAAGTGCCTTCTGTGGGAGATTATTTTCAAATTATGCGTGTACTTGTGTTAATTGTAGCTGGTGGAGTGGAACGAGTAAGAAAACAAATGAGCTGCCTTCAGAGCTCTGAAGTTGGTGATGGCCTGACTTATCACAATATTTCCAGAGTGGAAATGTCACCTCTGTTTATCCAAGGATCAGTTCTGCACTGTCGGGAAATACTGAAACCCAGAGTTCCCTTTCAGATGGAATTTTAATCATGATTACGAACTCGCCGTGTAGCGCGGATCGTATTTTAGTTTAGATCGCAGACTCAAAGATCAGCTGGCTGCTGTCAGAATAAAAATACTAACTTCAGTTTTGTGTGATACCCATATGCATCTTGAAACCAATGGATCAAATCTTGTGAGTAGCTGGGGATGGTGGTACACGCCTGTAATCTTAGTACTCGGGAAGCTGAGGCAGGAGTACTGCTGTGAGTTCGAGACCAGCTTGGGCTATACTGTGAGTCCAAGTCTAGCCTGAGCTACACAGCAAGACCCTCTCTCAAAGCAGACAAACAAACAAACAAACAAGCCTTGTGGGTGAGGAAAGCTGCTGTCTTATTACATACCCCAGATTGTTGGGCTTGTATGTATAGATTTGTGGCAACCCTTATGTGTGTTTGAGTTGGAGTAGATTTATGGGACTTGGGTTCTGAACCAGCGCTGGCTTTATAGATTGGCCTTACTGTACTAATCATGTGGGATCGGTAAAATAGTGAGATGATAATATTTAACTTCTAGGACTTCGCAAGTTCAGAGATAAGTTTTCTTAGTACATGCTAATGCTGGCTGTAATAAACCAGTGACAAGTCCCTTTTTTTATTAGCTGTGTGGTACTGTTTTCAGTTCCAGTAAAGAAAGATTTGGGAGCAAGGCGCCTGTGTTTTGGAGCTTTTCCTGCTCTGCTCGCTGTCTACTTAGTCATCCCTCAGGGGGCGAGGGGCTGCTTGCGGGGTGTGCGAATGCTGACAGGATGACCTCAGAGCCTCACCACCGAGAGCAGAACTGAAAATTTAAACCCAAGTGTTCTCTTTTTTGGAAAGGGGAAGCATGATTTAAAAATTTGTAGGAAATGATCTTTTAAGTCAGATTTATTGAGGAACACTTTAAGTGTAATAAAACTCTCAGCAATTTGAAGCACACAGTTCGACGAGTTTTGACAAATGTATACCGTCATGTTTCCACTGCCTCAATCATGATGTGGAACATTTCTGTCACCCTAAAAGGTTACCTTGGTCCCCTTTAAGTGTTTTTAAGGAAATGGAGGAGGGTGTGCTTTAGGAAGTCTTGCTATGTTATGCAATACAAGAGGATTGAAATGATGGGTCCATTTTCTACCGTCACTTAGTAAGCGCTTACAGAGGAAGCTCCACTTAACAAAGGAGCTGATAGAGCTGACATATTCTTTCCCTGGTGTGGAGAAAAGAGCTCAGTATTTGTGCTCCATGAGCAAAGGGGAAAAAATCCTTTTCTTTACTTAAAATAGGGACATGTTAGCTGGATGTATTAGTGGTTGCCTGTAGTCCCAGGTACTTGGGAGGCTGAAGCAGGAGGATCAGTCAAGTACAGAACTTCAAGGGCAGCCGGTGCAATATACTGAGATCCTGTGTTTGAGAAAGAGAAGAAAGAGAGGAAAGGGAGATAGAGGGAGAGAGAGAGGGAGAGGGAGAGGGAAAGAAAGAGAGAATAAAAAAAGAGAATACTTTGGTAATAACACTGGAATGTCTATTAGATCATATACTTTGTATTGTGGGGTTAGTGCATTTTTCACATCTTAAATCACAGGGATTAGACCCGTGTCCCTCATATCTTAGTGTATATGAAGACAGCACGATGCTTGAGCTATATCTTTTGACATTTTATTGACTCTTCTTTATCCTTGACCATTGTGTGTTACCACCCCGTGTAGGAGACTAAGGTGTGCCAAGCTTGAGCTGTTTGTATCTGCAGTTGCTGTGTATCTGTTACAGTCTTGTTAAAAAGAGTATGAAGTACAGAGAGACCCTGGTATTCTCTCTTACCCTGTTGCAGAAAGTCTCCAGCCCAGAGGTCCCGGAGGAAGCTAATGCCGTAGATTTGCTCACATTAGCACCTCCATTTTCACCGGGGTTCTTCACTGTGTTGGGGTTTGGGTAGCTGTGGCTGCCTGGTGAGCCATCTAGTCCCCTCCTCAGACATAGAAAAAAGGGTTACCCATGGCTTAGAGTGAAGTAGCTATAAGAAATATTTTTACATTTCTAGATAATAATATCTATGCTCGTTTATTAGCTCATGAAATTACAAGATCTGGCAGTAAGTCTAGTAGCTACCACTGTTTTGATGTGCTAGAAAATATTTTGAGATACTGGTATATGATATGAAAGTAACTGCGATTTCTCTTCATGACAAAGTGTCACACCCACTACAGATATTGCTGTTTTTGCCTAAACCATTTATGATTGAAGACAATCATAAATACTAACTTGTGGGCCGGTGAGATGGCTCAGCGGCTTAAGCGCCTGCCCGGCAAGCGCGAGGGCCCGAGTTCGACTCCCGGATCCCACATATGAAAAAGGGGCCGGTGATATCGCTCAGCGGCACAGGCGCCTGCTGGCGCGCGAGGTCCTGAGGTCGACCCCCCGGTACCCACAAAAAAAAATAAATAAATAAAAAATAAATACTAACTTGTAGTCAAAAGGTTTATAAATATATAGTTTTTTTTTTTTTTTTTTCATCATCCAAGTTCACAGACCACTTGAATCCTATCCATGGGTTCCTCATTTTAAATCTGTGCTTTAGGGCATTAGGCTGGGTGTAACATCATTCCAGGGCAAGGGCTTTCTGAACACACAGCATTCCTGGATGTTTTTGAGAGTTTGCAGATTTTTGATTTATTGTCCCTTTTGAACAGGCGTCAGTCCCCACATCATTAATGTTTCCCTAGGTTCCCTCCTTCTGATGGGGATGCACTGGAGAAGTCTGCAGGTGTTGAAGCCATTTTCTCATAAGTGACACATTCAAATATGATTCCTCCAAATATTTTATTTTTATTTTTTTTTTTATTTTTTTTTTTTGTGGGTACCAGGGGGACGACCTCAGGACCTCGCGCGCCAGCAGGCGCCCGTGCCACTGAGCGATATCACCGGCCCCTTTTTCGTATGTGGGTTCCGGGAGTCGAACTCGGGCCTTCGCGCTTGCAAGGCAGGCGCTTTAAGCCACTGAGCCGTCTCACCGGCCCCTCCAAATATTTTATTGTACACCATTGTTTTGTCAAACCATCTTGTGATCCATGCATACCTATGTTTATAGCAGCACAATTAATAATAGCTAAATCTTGGAAGCTGGCTGTATGTCCTTCAACAGATGAAGGGATAAAGAAAGTGTGGTGTTTATACACAGTGGAGCACTACTCTGCCATAAAAGGATAAACTTGAGTCATTTGTAGGAAGATGTATGCACCTTGGAACCATAACCTTAAGTGAAATAAATCAGACATTCAAACTTAAATGTGTCATACTTTCTCTTACATAAGAAACCCAAAATATAAATAAAGAACAAAATAAAAGATAGCTAATAGGAAATAGGAAGATAGATCTTTTGCAAAAGGGAAGAAGACCAAGAGTTGGAAGGGGAGAGGATAAAAAATAATTAACATGTGTTATGTCCATGTACCAACTCCCCTTGAAGAATGTAATCATTGTGTACTGCACACATGTACTAATGAAAATAAAATAAAAAACTAGTTATCAGCAAAGGCTTGTACTTTGAAAGGTCTTGTAGGAAGGCCTAGTTATTTATTTCGGTGGTCAGGGCAGTCTCTTGCTAATAAGTAACTGGGAATAACTAGTCATCTATTGATCTGCTTTGCCAGTTGAGGAACTATAAGTGACACCTGTCTGGCTACCTTTTCATGAGTATGTGGTTATCTGCTGTAATCTATGAAATGATTGTGAACCTCGTTGTAGTCTGTGGAGGCATGAGCTTTTCTAAAATTGACAGGTAGGAAAAGAGTCCACAGAAGCACTGATAAATGTTTATTTATTCATCCATCAACTGTTTACTTAGCATTTGTGTGCTGGCATGGACCCAGCAATTCTAGGCATTGGGGAATATGTGTACACACCAAAATATAAAATAAAAATAAAAAAAGAACGCAGCTTCTGTTTGGACCTCTGTTTAAGTTTGCAGAGAGGAATATAAAAACATGTCAGAAACGGGATGGTCAAAGCTTGGAAAAACAAGACATTGGGACAAGTGGCTTGAAAGAGATGGGGACATTTTGCAGCTTAGCTAGGACATTGGAACAGAAAGGTGAATAAATGAGGGTGAGTCTTAGAGGTACAGTGGTACCTTGGATCACAACTTAATTCTTTCCACGATTCTGGTCAAAAAATTTGTTTCACGATTTGGGTCACAACCAAATTGCAAGCATATTCATACTACGCTTGCGATTTATGAACTGAGGTAGCACTGTATTTTGTGAAAAGTTCCTAGGCAGAGGGAACAAAGCTGGCTAAGACGTGGGCAGGGGAGGAGGTAGCTGTCCTGGTATCTGAGGAGGGTGAGTGGAGAGGTTAAGAAAGAAGGATGCAGGAGGGACCGTGTAGGGCCTAGTGAGAAGGGAACCCTCGGGAGAGAAGGGACATTACAGCTGGCCCTCCACCTCCATGGATCCCACATTGTAGACACAGCCAATTGCTGGTTGAGAATATTTGGGAAAAAAATACATTCTTGGTGACCGGTACTGTGTAGTTAGGGTCTTTAAGGTTGCAGATGTACTGAACATGTACAGACTCTTTTGTTATTATTCTCTACCCAATACAGTATAACTACTATTTACACAGCATTTACATGGTATTAGATATAAGTAATCTAGAGGTTAAATTATATGAGAGAATGTGTTTAGGTCATCTGAAATATGATACCATTTTACATAAAGGACTTGAGCAGGCATGGATTTTAGCATTCTGGGATAGAACAGGTCCTGGAGCCAGGCCCCACAGTTACCTGGCGATGCTTGCGTAGGACTTCCGTAACAGGCTCCTTATGGCTGTCGTGTGGCAAGGGGACCCCAGGGCATAAGAGATGAGCCCACAGGGCCCACAGGCAAGGAGCAATAGTGGGGGGCAGTAGGTGATGGTGGCTTGCGCTGGGGTACCCAAAGGAGACATAGGAAGAAATGATCATGATTTCATGAGAACTCAAGTGCCTGACTAAACAGTTTTTCTTAAAGTCCAGTTCTTTTCATCCAGTTTTTGAAAAGGGGGAAAACATGCACCAACAGTGACTTAATCGATAAAGGAAATATGTGTGACACTTCATTGTTAAAAGTATTTATGGGTGAAACAACAGAATTTTAAATTTTCTAGCTCCAGATATTGTGGTTGCATTGAAAAAATATTTTAAGCACAGACTATTCTTCTTTTAAAAAATGTATTAGTATATGTTTGTGATTCATAATAAGCACATTCATCATGGAGAACTGGTACATACACGTGTCGTGTCTTGATCCTTTCTCCTTCCTAGCTTTTATATATTTTCCTGGAGCTTTTCTTAAACCTGGCTTTTAACCCACATAAAAAAGGCAGTGTGGCCCAGGGGCCCATCTATATGATGGCAAGGTGTCTGAGATCAGCAAGAGGCAGGAAGACTTTCAGAACACGTCCAAAGAAAAGTAGGCGGTATCAGGAAAGAATAACAAAGGTGGTCACCGAGCTGTACAGTCGTCCCAGTGGATCTTCGCAGAGACAGTTAGAACGAACAGTTACACACTGCCACCTGGGGGGCGAGTTCGGCTCTCAAGGACGGGTAAAAAAATAAAGCCCGGGCTCCAACTAAGTTGAAGAGCGCACAGCGGATCATGTTTTATCGAGCACTGTGTGGTGTTATGCTAGACATTGTAAACTTTAACAAATTTGGTGTTTATAATTTGGGTGACAGTATTTTCTGAACTAAAAATCAGTATAAATGATTTCCTCTAATTTGGGAATTTATTTATATGAAATATTTCTGAAGTATACAAATAAAACCCCGTTCGTTTTTACCCTTAACACATTGCTCTTGCTGGAAGCTGCTATGGCACCAGCAAGACCTAGGTTCAAATCTCAGCTCTGCAAATTCTGGATCTGTGAATTTAGGGAATTATTCTCATTCCAGTCTTATTTTCTTTATTTGTAAAATAGAGATCAAATTGTCTTACAGAGTATAAGAGGCAAAGACCCATAATTGGAACTTTGGAAGTTATTGTCTTGAAGAGGTCCAGATATATGAAAATGAAGTAGCAATTAAAGGACAATGTTTCTGATATGTGAACTATACATTATTTTTATCTTGAGCTTATATAAAAACTTTTTCTAGACTTTCTTGGGTGTCCGAATGGCCAATTAATTTGTGTATTTAAATTTTCTGGTTAATTTTGATATGGTTCAGTGGGTTAAAAGAGCTTATCTTTCATTTACATAATTTGTGGTCACTTTCAATGCTTTTATTAGTCTCTACCTATTTGTACTGTCGGGAACTTTTCCCATAAAGTGGTGTGTGCAGAGAGAGGAGGAGACGCACAGAGATTTCCCCTGTATTGATGAAACACATGCCAACAACATCTTTATAATCTCTTCCTAGTTTTAAGAAACAGATCCCTACCAGGACCAGAGATTTTGATTTTTGATTAACTTAGCATTCATTTTCGGGTCTGTGATGGATATAGAATGAGACTAGACATGCAGAGCTAAGTTAGGGAGGGGAGCTCTGTGTTTCTACTTTGAGTTTTAATAGGGTCCACTCCATAAAAACTCTGGTGTGGTGTGAATTTGTATTCACGTATCAGTTGTGACAAAAATAGATTTACGTGATGATGACAATTCCTGAGAAGTAATTTATAATGAAATCCTAATGAGATCTTCTTTGTCCTTTGCAGCTGTATAAAGAAATTGAAATTTGTCCAAAAGTCACTCAGAACATCCAGATCGAGAAGTCAGACACAGCAGCTGATAATTACGGTAGGTTTATTTGCCTTTGATCTTTGGTGTTTGTGTTTCCAGTTAAAGCATTTCCTGTGCAAATATGCACTTATTTACAATTCAATGAAAAGTCTTTGGAGCCCTTTAGAACAGAGCACATCTGGCTCCTGTGCTGTGGAGAACTAGAAAAAGGAGAAATTTACTCCAGATACTGTGACCGCCATACATTTCTTTTCTTTTATCATGAAGGCTCTACTAATTTTATTGTTGGTAGGAATATTACAAGACGCTTATAGCTAATGTTTCTGCTTTAAAGTAAGGAATTAAACTAAACACAAGAAAAGACAGCATACTATCCATTTGCAGAAAAGTGGCTAAAATGATTATAGTTAATAATGTTTGTGTAAGAAACAGTTGCTCTTGAAAGATTTAAAAAGTAAACAGAAAACCCCAGTTTCATATATAAGTCTATCAACGAAGGTTAGTGATCTATAACTTGCTAAGAGAAGTATTTATTTAAATTAAGTTAAAAAAAAAATCTTGTGTATCTAACATAGCAGTCATTCACTTAAAAAATAACTGTCTTGCACTTTGAGTGTTTTTACAGAATTTCCCCATAGGTTGTTTCTCAGAAAAGACTGCAACACAACTAAAGCAAAATAACACTTTGGTGGTGTATAGTGCAAAACTGGGGTGACTTGTAAATGAAATGTTAAGCATGTACCTACAAACGCTGTATGTTTCTTAGCTGATCATTGGAGTTTTACCATCCTAAGAGGAAGATGAAGTAGTGGGAGTGGATTATTTTATAGAATGCTATGCCTCACTATAAAGGAATTATCTGCTCACACCACTGTCACAAGCATAGGCACTTTCCACCTTTCTCCCCACGAGTAAAGTTAAAGGAACTTGCTTTGGTGTTGTGTCGGGGTCCCCGAGATCACCTGTAGGTTTGATGATTCCCCAGGAGGGCAGTGAACTGAGAAAAGTGAAGTCAGCAGAGAATCAGTGCCTGCGATTCCTCCAATGGGGTCACAGAGGATGGGCTCACTTCCCCCAGCAGCAAGTTTGTGACAATGCATGGAACATGCTGCTCACTAGGGAAATCTGAAGATTCAGAGCTTTTCTCGAGAGGCTGATCATATAGGCATCGACTGCCTAGCACAAACCAAATTCTAGCACAAACCATAAATCACGTTGTCATACAGGTAAGGCACAGGGAATCATGCTGGGGTGTTGGGAATTCTCTCCCCAAATTCAGGTTCCCAGATACCAGCCAAGGACCATGCTAGTAAGCAGGACTTTCAGAGTTTTGCGGTCAGACCTGCTATGTTAACGTTTATCTACATTCTGGTGCAGTAAAATATGTAATCTTTTCCATATGCTTAAGACTAGTCTTCTTTTCTTAGCATTACATTATGTGGTTTAAATAGTAGCAGAGTTGGCATCGAGTAAAATAAGTGGGGAAATCCATACTATGCAGTATCAGTCAGGAGAGGCAAGGTTAGCTGAGGTAACAAGCAGTCACCAAACCCATGGGCTTAAAACAGTGAAATTTCTCTCACATTCACTGTGCATCCTGTGTGGGTTGCCTGGGACTCCAGGTTGTCCTCACAACAACACCTAGCCCTGGAGCAGCTGCCACCTGGGTCGTTGTCCATTGCTTTGCAGAGGGAAAAGAGAGGAGGTAAAGCAGGTGTTGGCTGATGCACAATCATTGGGCAAAGTGAGTCACGTGGCTACACCTCCCTACAGAGGAGTGGATAAATGTGGTCCTACTGTGTGACGGCAGAAGATCACAATTCCTGGTGAAACTACATAAGGATTGGTACATAGGCACACTTAATATTTCCCTGAAGCATTAAGCTTTTAGAGTTTGAGAATCTTCAGACCTTTACTGAGTAGAGGGATAATATATTCCTTCTGCACCTTCTCCTGCAGGCAGCCAATCCTCACCTCAGTATACTCTGACATTAGAGTATTTTGGTCTAATGAAGAGGAGCTAATTTTGAAGCCCTGGCTGCCTTACACCTTCACGCTATTTACTGCTTGACCTTAAGACTAAAGACATCTGAAAGGCTGGAGGACGTTTTTGATGACAGGGAATCAATGTGTATGAAAAGGTTATTATGTGGCAGCAGTGTGACCTTAGCAATTAAAGCTGTAATTGGTGGCAGGGGTATAAATGTCTGGGCCTCCAAAATCACAGGCCCTGTGATGATGGTGTGTTTTCTTTTTAGTTTACTTAATTTCTGTTGAGTAAGAGTAAACTAGCAAACTAGCAAGGATCAAGAGAAGGCTGGATTTCAAAACTCTTGGGCTGTTTCTCTAAGACTGAAGGATGTGGGGACTGAGAAATAGGAGGTGGACCTAAGGCCACTATATAGTAGCTCCCTGTTATATGATGAGGATATACGATGTTCCACAGAGGTCTGAAATTGCAGATCATACCAAATCCTATGCACTGTTTTTTCTTATACATACATACCTATGATAAAGTTTAATTTATAATTTAGGCACATCAAGAGATTAGCAATAACTAATAATAAAATAGAGCAATTATAATAATATATTGTAATGAAACTGACCAGAGGTAACCAAAATCATGGAAAATGAAACTGCAGGTAAGGGGAGACCACTGTACTTTGTATCCTTTTTTATGCTTTTTATTAAAATGACCAAATTGCTCCTGGAACCCATTTACCTTCCCACACTGAGGGCATTGTAGGGCACCAGGCACTGATCGACACAGTATTATAAACAGTGTTTCTCAAACTACCTGATGTAAAGAAGCAGGTGTTTTGTATTTTACTTTCCAATTATTCATAACTACACTGCTTTTGTATGATGCAAAGTCCCCTGCTTGGAGGTTGTGGTGATGCCAAATTACTGCAAGAGGCTCTCGGAGCTGTCTCGATTTCCGCCCTTATGTTACTATCAGCGGTGCCAGTTCCTGAACTTCACTTTGGAGGAGTGCCGTGTGTGGCTGATAAGCTCAGTCAAACTGCCTCTCGGTGCTTGGGTTCACATTGGCGTAAGCCGTTTCAATAGCATATTGATGGGGAAGGCTAATGAGCCTTCCAATCCTAAGAGAGCTGACTGCCTGTGACCTCAAAACCTACTACCCAGGAATCTAAGTTCAGCCCGTCTCCATCCAAGATTCACACCTTTCTCAGTGTGGCTTCCCTTTACAGATTGAGTTCAGTGTATGTAAAAGCTATGGGTCCCCAGCACCAACATAAAATAACCTCACAATGCAAACCAAATGCTTCTTTCTAGTTTAGAACTTAAGGGAAGAAAACAGGATCTGACAGTCCAACTGGCTGAGCAGATTTAGAGTTAACACTTAACTTCTCTGTCTTACTTCTCACTCCACTTTATCCCTCAGGGGGCTCTTCGCCCTTTCTGTTGAAATTAGTTCCAAAGGCTCCATGATGTGTAGACGAATAGGCTACCTTCAGATGACAGTATGCACCACTGCAGCAACCGGGCTTTCCTTTTTCCCTCTGTGCTTCTTGTTTTTAATCACGTGTCCTCCTTACAGTGTAGGTATCCACACTGTACTGGATTCCAGTTCTGAGTACTTCTCTGTTGCATGTCATGTTATGAATTTCCCTTGGTCGTGAGTTTCAGTGTGAGAGGTCCTCTCATTGATTATATAGGGCTTGGTCTTCTTAGTTCCTTTACTTGGTTTTAATCACTTCCTTCCTTCTCAAGATCATTATTCAAATTGCCACTCGTCATACCTTCCGTTTTTGCAGCGGGCAGCCTTCTAGTCTGTGGACATTTTGGGTTTATATAGAATGAGCTCCCTCTGCCCCCTGTTGGCGGTCGTTTTGAACTGTGTTAGAGTTGAACTGTGCAGCGTTGTTGCTGAGAATTAGAGCATTGCTCTCCTATTTAAAAGGGAAAACAGATCTGACTTCGCTGATTAATGGTTAAGATCACTATGTGTTTCATTCACCTCAAAATAAGCCAGCTGTAGGGTGTTCAGTGTTTCCTTTATCTCTGTGATGTAGGAGACAGTTGTTGAGACCCCAGCAGCACATGTGCTGCACATGGAGGTGTGGGGGCGGCCGTCTTTCTGGAACGTAAGAGCAGGTCGTGTTGGCCTGCTCCCCTAAACAGGTGGCCTGTGGCATTCGATCCAGCACGAAGTGCTGTCCACATCTGCACATTTTGGCTTCCTTGAGTGGTCTTCGAAAAGGAATTTATGCTCATTATCCTTTCTTCTGCCCTCTTTCCAATCACAGTGATTTCCCCAACGACTTGTCAGCTCCAGTCTGCCGCTCAGCTCCATCCCTGGTGCAACGTTTCACAGTCAATCACAGTCTTCAGGCCAGATGCCCCCCCCCCCGCTTCTTGTTTTGAACCTTCTGATTATTAAAAATGAAGACCAAGCAGAGGAGGAGTAGATTAAATACATACCTGAGTCACTTCCATCTATGAGGTGTGATCAGAATATATGTTGAATGTTTAAATTTTAAAATTTTGTTACAGAAAATGACACATTGCTGTGAGTCCTGCTCAGAATCTGCCTCTTGCTTCAAACACTGAGCCCGTCATTCTTGCCACTTTCAGAAGCAGTTCTGGAAAGTCCTCTTTCATGAATGTCTTTACAAGACGTCATCAAAAAAACAGTGAATGTTGCTGCTGAGTGCCATCCAGCAGAAAGTCATGCTCATAAAAGCATTATGGTGCATCCTTGTTCACCAGATTTGGTGCCGTGCAACTTCTGGCTCCACCCCAAAGTCAAAATGACAATGAAAGGGACATGTTTTGAACCCACTCAGGACTGATAGCACAACTAAGGACAGTCATGAAAGAGGACTTCCAGAATTCCTTCAGAAAGTGGCCAGAACAATGGGATAAATGTGAAGCAAGGGGGTTAATATCGAGGGGGAATTAATGGTAATGTATCTTACTGTAATAAATAAAAAAAATTTTTTAGACATTCACCATACTTTTTGATCACACATCATAGTTTGGCTTAAGGTGACTTGCAGCCAGGCCCCCCATATATTTCCATCTCTTCCATCTTCCAGTATTTTGCAAGCTGGCCCCTAGCACCGTATCAGGGTACTCGTTTTTTAAAAAATGCCTTCAGAATCTTACAGAATTCTAACACTTTGGAGGGGAAATGCCTATCTTTGGTGAATCCTGTTCATTCTTTCCTATGACATAGCCCTTCACTCTGTGTCTATTCTAATAGCTAAAAGGAAAAAAAAGTTTCCTGAACTACAAATAAACACACCCGTGTGGAGTCTGAGGTCTCTAATGTGGTTCATATGTAAACATATTTTTGTGGGGCTTCTTGAAACTTAATCTAAAGGTTGTAAATTTCTCTATGAATGAAATTCAAAATAGGAAAATAAAACGAAGCCTTTGGAGAGCCACCAGGGGTGGCCTTGGGCTGTTCTGGTGAGGGAGTCCCAGGGCAGAGGGCAGTGCACTGGCAAGAAGTTCGCCTCTGGGGGAAACTTCTGGAGCTTGATACCCCTACTATGGGATCGTTTCCTCCCAGAGCTGAAGTTATCGCAACTCTTTACAGTCATGCTTGTTCCCTGGTGGAAGTACGCACTCATGAACTTCTTCCTTCAGGGAAGTAGGTATTGGTATGGACATTCAGTTAGCTGATGAGGGAAGAGTTTTCCATGGGGCTGTCTAGACGCAGGTGACCTAGTCTCGTAACCATAGGGTCGGGAGCACTCAGGATTGCTGAACTCTTCTCTATCTCTGTTTCTGAAGATGCGACAGAGCCCAAGACTGATTAGCTGATAGTCTTGTGATCGTTGCTAGAGTGGAAGTCAGTTAATCAGTTTCAACAGGAAATGGGATTTGTAAAGTGAGTCACTACTTGTCCCTGTTTGCAGAATTTTATTAAATTAAAGCACTGTCCATTGGCAGTACATATGATGAGCATACATCATATAATGGGACAATTTTTATGCACCTTAGGATATAGATTTGATGAGGAAAGTGTAAGGGACCTTGTGTTTTGTGCTAACCTTTCTGTTATGTGCCATGGAGGAGAGTGTGAAAAAGGCAAAACAGTGGCATTTACACTACTTCCTGACAGTGACAGGAAGCAAGGTGATGCAAAATAATTTCCTTCCACTTGTGTTGATAAGTAGTAGTGTAAAGACTGATGTAGCTGGTGATGTTTGTTTTTATGAGTAATGGCTTCTTTTAGAGTGATCTAAAAATACATTTTTCTGCTTTGTAAAACAGTAGAAACAGGGGAAAAAAAACACACTCTTTCCAGAGCAGAACCCCAAACATTCAACATGCCTAGTTCCCAGCAGTACTTCCTGTTGTTTGCTAAACATTCAGAAGGTGAGAGCCCTACCGGTCTGTCTTTGTGTTTCCTAGGGTTTTCACTTTCTTCTGTGGAAGAAGATGGTGTTCGAAGGCTGTATGTGAGCAGTGTGAAGGAAACTGGATTAGCTTCCAAGAAAGGTAAGTCTAGAAATGTCTGTGTCTCTTTTAATTCTTTCTGGGTTTCTCCATTGGTGGATGAGAAAGATATGCCAGAGGGTTTATATAAAGAATATTTGAACATCGCCTCATTGAAAACCCACCCAAGGAATATGGATTTTATTCCATTAATAGGTGTGCAAGAAATGCCATATTCTTAGATTTTAAACTCTATCCTGAGCCCATTTCCATGGGGCTGGTGGGAAGTTCCACTCAAATCATGGGTGGCTGTTCTTCATCCTCTAGGAGGCTGTGGAGGGTTTGAGGGGTCTCACTGGAGCAGAGCTGGTGGGAAGACCTCTCTGCTTTGGTCCTTTGCTGCTCAAAGCTGTTGCCTGAGCCTGCAAAGGTGCTTCGAAGCAGACGTTCCATTGCTTCCATTCCTGGAGAGTCTTTGCAGAAATGAGAACCTAGCTATGGCTTCAAGATACAGCCTTCTTGGCCCACGCTGAAGACCTCTTCCCTTGTTCTGCCTGTTTCCTTTTGGCTCTCAGAGGGCTCAGAATGCATTGGGGCTACTCTTGGACCCCAGCTCTCATCTTTCTACTCTTGGAGAATCTTTTCATCCTAGATGACAGGTGTTCTTCCGATTTCCAGGATTTCTCCATCTCTGGATTCCACCAACTGCAGAAAATGTTTGGGAAAAAAAACAAGTTGCATCTATACTGAACTTGAACCTGCCTTTTTTTTTTTTTTTTTTTTTTTGGTCACTATTCCTTAAACGTTATAGTGTAACGACTATTTACTTAGCATTAGGTATCATAGGTAATGTGGGAGTGGTTGAAAGTGTATGGAAGGATGTTGTAGGCTATATGGAAATATCATGCCATTTTACATAAGGGACTTAAGCATCTTCAGATTTTTGTATCTGAGGGGACCCCTGGAAGCAATCCCTCCACAGATACTGAGGGTAGACTGGATTTACTCACTTTGTTAGCTTCCTATGGTTACCATAACAAATTACCACAAACTGGGTGGCTTAAAACTACGGAAACCTCGCCTCTTGCAAGTGAGGAGGTTAGAAATATGAAATCAGGGTGTTGGTTGGATCAGGTCCTTCTGGAACCACTTGGGGAAGTGTCTGTCACATGCTTTTTCCTAGCTCTGGTGGCCACCAGCTGTTTTCAGCATCCTTTGGCTTGTAGCTGTTATCATCTGGTTTTTGCCTCCGTAGTCCATAGCCTCACCCTGTGTGTCCTTCTGTATCTTTACGGCACCTTCTTCTAAAAACGCTATGCTGTTTAGCACTCACCCTAAATCATTATGAGTTCACTGTAACTTAATTATATCTGTAATATTATAATTAATTACATTATAAATAATTACAGTAATTGTATTATTTTCATTATCTCTACAATATATATCTGAAAGATTTTCCAAAGAATGTCACATCCTGGTGCTCTGAGTAGTCAGGAATTTTAGGGAACACTAATCCATCCACCATGCTTACCATGAACAAATCGGGTGGTGAGGTGGGGCTTGAGCTCACCTTCATTTCTTTCTTTTTGTCTTGGAAATTTTTTTATTGAGGCAGTGGCAGAATAACACATGTGGAATGTCACAGTCCGCACATCTGGGTGAGTTGTGCTTCGACGTCATTACCTGTGTCCTGGTAGGAGCTGGCGAAAGGGGCAGCCAGGGAATGAAGGGACACCTACCTAGCTCTCTTTTCCACCCCTTCCACATTTGGATGCAGCATAGTTCTGGGTGGCTGTGCAGGCCATGGTGCCATGTGCTGTCGAATTGAAGAAGCACGATCCACAGCCCTGCGGTGCACAGAAACGGCAAAGGTGTGACAGGTGGAGAAGACACTCAGACTCGCTTTTCTGCTAACGGCCAAGGAGGAGCACTTTCCTTCTTTGCCCTTCAGTACTTTCAAGCCTGGAGGCCGAGTTCGATACAGACACTGAGTTGTGTATCAGCTAAGAGCAGAGATGATGGCGTTTATTCCTCTTCGAACCCAAAGGTTGATCTTTATCTCTTTTGGCGCGAGTGCCCGTCGCCGTGCCACGGGGGTGGGGAATGCGCAGTGCTGGTTTCAGTCACATCCTGTTTTAGTTCTCTGAATCCGAGAACTCTGCTGTTTGATGAAAACAGGCATCTGCTGCAACCCCCGCCCCCAAGTAGCTGACTTCTTGCCAACTGACAAAAGTGATGGGCCACAAACACTACCCCAACGCTGTGCGCATGGAAGGCTGTGTCGAGAAGGATATTTGGGGCATTCTATGTTAGATCTAGTCTTTAATTATAAAGCCCCCCCCATTGGAGGGCTCACTATGCCACAATCCTCTTTGTGTGCTATTTCTGGCTGTGAACTATCCTCTTCCTTCTGTTTCCATCTACTTTTCCAGTTGAGCCTGATTCTTCTCTGTAGCCAGGCCTTGACACTGTGTCGCTCATGCTATTACTGCTCAGTCTTTTCCAGGTTCAGCACTTCCAAATCCGTTAACTGTTCATTAGAGTGTAGAATAGAAGCTCCAGTCACTGCCTGTGGGACACACCCCAGGTGTCAGTAGCCCTGTTAAAATGACCAGCATGTGGTATAGCCAGGGAGAGGCCAGTGGAATGCGGCCTAATTGGGACTGAATATTCTGTTCCCATTAATTTAGCCTGCTTGTGTTTTTCTTTATTTTTGTCAATCACATGGGGCTTTTGGGTACCACACACTATGGTTAAGCCCCAAATTCCATTCCTGTCTACTCCCCACCACGCAGAGACTGCTCTTAGCTGGCCCTCACGTTGGCTGTACACGATCAGTTGACTTTTGTGCCTAGCTGGGTTATTTCACACGTTATCTGCTTTCACGCTGGCCATGTTTGTTTTGGCCTATCCCGTGAACTCTTGGGACATTTCTTACCCAATTTTTTTTTTCCTAATGGTCATGCAGGACAGAGCTTGGTCAAAACAGCCATGTGTCGTATTACTCTACACCGCATGAACATTTCACAACCTTTCCATGGTCAGATATGACTTCCATGGTCAGCTGAGGGTTATTTCTGAGCACGCTACAATTTTCTAATGGAAAGAAAAGTTTTTCTCTTTCTTCTCCTAAGTATTGAGAGCTGATGTCTATTGAATATCTTCAGTGTGCCGTGACTATGCTCTGAGTTCTACACGGATTAGTTCACTTGCTCTCACTTAGTGCATGTTTCCTTCTTATGTATGAGGAAACTGAGGCTGGAAGAGATTCAGTAAAGTCACAGAGCCATGACAGTGACAGAAAGACCCTAGTGAGGCACTTTATTATCTCAACAGTTGGGCAGTCCCCTCGTACTTATTCATACTGAGAATACCCAAGTCAGGTCGTACTGGGACTGTTTTTGAAAGTACAACAAACCAGGTGGCCTAAAACAATAAAACTTTATTTTCTCACAGTTCTGGGGAAGCCAAAAGTCTTAAATCAAGGTATCCACAGGCCATGCTGTCTTCATGGGCTCTCGTGGAGAATCCTTTCCATCTTGACCAGTTTCTGGTGGCTTCGGCGGGGTCCTGGGCCTGTGGGTACCTTGATTCAATCTCTGTATCCCTCTCTATGTGGCTTCTTTTTCTTCTTGCTGAGCCTTTCTTCTCTGTGCCATCATGAGAACATTTCTCCGTGGGGCCCATCCGATAATCCAGCATGGTCTTTTCTCAGGTTCCTTCACTTGATTACAACTGCAGAGACCCCCTTTCCTAATAAGGTCACGACGATAGGTTCTGACATTGGATATATTGTTCAACCCACTGTGCATTCCTACTCTGGCAATCACATAAACCAAGAACTTCTTTTTGAAAAACTTCATAGGTATTTTTAGTGTTTAAGTCTTTTTGTCCTTATATTATGTCTTGTGATATCTAATTGTAGATACTTAGCTGGCTTCCAGAAAAGAACAAAAGATAACACTCCAAACCCTGCTTTTCTTTTTTTTTTTTTTTTTTTTTTGTGGGTACCGGGGGGTCGACCTCAGGACCTCGCGCGCCAACAGGCACTCGTGCCGCTGAGCGATATCACCGGCCCCTTTTTCGTATGTGGGTTCCGGGAGTCGAACTCGGACCCTCGCACTTGCAAGGCAGGCGCTTATGCCGCTGAGCCATCTCACCGGCCCCAAACCCTGCTTTTCACATATAAAAATTTTGTGTTTTCAATTCAGATACTGTGATTCCCAAATCTTTTTACCTCAAAAAATGGAAATGGTGAGCTTCACATAGGGACACAATTTCCCTTCCCATCCGTAATGTTTCTTGGATCATGGAAGGTTGATTTTACATATTTCAGAAACAAGTGAGGATGGCCGAGGGTGTGCCTCAGTGAAACTGGGAAGCGAGACTTTGCAGAATTATTTTTCTACAGAACTAGGGGTGGGATTGCGGTGCCCAAGGAGCTGAGTGGCTTCTCATTTCTGCACTTTGTTGACTGTCTTTTCCTTTCCTTTACTTCCTTCTTCTGATTTTCTCTTCTTCACTTTTTTTCCCCCAGTATTGGGGATTGAACCCAGGGCCTTTGCACTGAGCCATATCCCCAGCCTTGTTTTATTTTTATTTTTACACAGGGTCTCACTAAGCCAATAAATTGTCCAGGCTGGGCTGGAACGTGGGATTACTGGCGGATGCCACTATGCCGGGCTTTGCTTTCCTACATTAGTGTATCAGTAAGAAATTAGACTCCTTTTCCCTTCTTAGCTGACAAGATGCTCTGTTTTCCTTCATATTCTTCCCTGACCATTCCCTGTCTCAAACTTCTGGAATGTTCCTTTAATACCAGTTTGAATTTCCCCAGTGTGTCACAACTTTCTGTTCCTCGAGGTCAAGATTGTTCTTGGCTGTTCCTCTAAGTTCCAGACTCTGGCCCCTCTCCCAGCATACTTTGTGAAAGTATCAGAACACCTTTTGGAGATTGACAAGAGATATTCACCCCAAGGTCCTGATGTAGTTTACAAAAAATGGAGGGACAGGAATATCGCATTTCTGTAAACCGTTGGCTCTAGATGCATTTGGGATGAGACAGCCTTACTTGGGTGGTTGCATCCAGAGGGAATTTATTACATTTTGGTTTCATGGACATGATCAGCAAACTTTTGCTTGCAGGGCATGTGTGTGCACCTTTACATGAGCATATGTAAAACATATAATCGCAGACCATAGCATCATAGGAAAATAGCCAGAATTAGCACTTGTGAAGGACATACAGACTGAAGAAGAGGGGAGTTTGTTTAGGTGATGCACTGAGGTCAGGATCGGCATCTAGAACCTTCTGAAGCCAAGGCCCTTGCGATCACCTGATCACTTTTGAGCGCTGCAGCCTGGTTGCAGCTGCACCTGTGTTGAGGCCCCTAGCAGAAGCGCTTGCCGTCTGTCCCTTTCCGGCAGAACTTCTAAGTTGTGTTCTGATTTGTGTGTGTGTGTGTGTGTGTGTGTGTGTGTGTGTGTGTGTGACATTAAAAACTTTCCATCTTGCGTTGGCAGGCTTGAAGGCGGGAGATGAGATTCTTGAGATCAATAATCGAGCCGCTGAGACGCTGAACTCATCTATGCTCAAAGATTTCCTCTTGCAGCCCTCCCTGGGCCTCCTGGTGAGGACCTACCCCGAGCTGGAGGGAGGAGTGGAGTTGCTGGAGAGCCCGCCCCACCGAGTGGACGGCCCTGCGGACCTGGGCGAGAGCCCGCTCGCCTTCCTCACCAGCAACCCAGGTACGGTCGTATCCCCAGCGAGGCCCTGGAGGTGAGCCGCGCGTCGGGCGGCTGTCTGCGGGCTTCCTCTGTCTGGCAGGCAGTGTGATGTGCGTGCACCAAATGGGCTGATTACTGACCCTGTGCTTCCTGTTGAATCACAGAGGGGCACCAAAAGTGTTTTTGTTGTGGAAGAACAGTTCGGTTACAAATTTCCCTATCACCCATCAAAAGCTTAATAGTGCTTCTCCCCTTTGGAATTTTGGAGAAAGGTGGATGGCTAGAGGCCACCGTCACTTGGCTGTGGACAGAGATAAGGTGCTGGGAATCATAAGATGCTGAGAGCCTGGGTCCTACCCTGGCCTTCCTGTCACCACCCCCAAGGCCACGCCGCCCTGCTTTTCCTGCTGTGTATGAGAAGCACATGACTTGGGATGCCTGGGCTGGAAATGTGTGTAGAAGTCTTTGGCCTGATGGATGTGGGCTCTTCCACCCTGAAGTCTGAACATCCGTTGGTCCGCAGGGCCCCCTGCCCTATCCCATCTGCTGCTCTTCCTTTCTCTCCTGCTCACTCTGGCAACCTTGTGCTTATCCTGATAGAAGCAGCTTGAATGCGCCCTACCTTTGGGCATCTTCCTGGGACCCCACAGAGTTCACTCCCTCCCCTTTGCTCCCATGAGCCTGCAAATGCATCTTTCCTGTGGGCTCAAGCTGCCTTGTACTGTTCTTTCTTGCTTGTGTCTCCTGAAACTGGGTTTGTGCTCTTCACCTTTTTTCTCCTGGTTCTTTGCACATAGTTTGCTATTCAACTGACCCTTTCCTTTTCAGCAAGAGAATGAGCAAGGGAACAAATGAACAGTGTAGATTGCTCTTGCTTATTTCCTTGTGATCTGGTTCTAGGGCTTGGATCCGTTTAATTAGTTGGATTTTTTCTTGTTTCATTCTTAGGTTTAAAAAAAAATGGCTCTTTTAGTTTCAGGAGACATCTTAGTTGTAGGTGCTTGGGTATTTTTCCACACCATTGTTGTTTTTCAAATTACCTCCTGCAGTTTGGCTGGCTAAGAGAGAAGCCCTGTGACCTCTCCAGAAGAATTTGACAAGTTGAAACTTCAGAAAATTGATTGTACTTATTATTACTTCTTACGTCACTGTGGGACTCATACTCCAATCATGATTTTTCAAAAGTGGCTCCAATAAGTTGTATGCCTTAAATAAAAGGCTAGGAGACCATGGAGGCTGTTCTTTTATGTTACCACCAGGTGGCAGGCTGGAACCCCTAAAGCTCAGTCCACGGGCCTTTGTTTCTGTAATGTGACTTTGAGATACAGTGTTATTGTAGTTTATATTATTTAAAGGATTTTTAAATAAGCTTGTAATACATGCCTCAAGCCACAGTGTGTTCTCAACTGTCTTTGTATTTTTTTTTTTTTTTTTTTTTTTCCTGTCTGCACCCTTCCTGTGGACTGAAGATGAAAAGCTGGGATTAGGAAACTGCAATCCACAAACCAAAGCCAGCTCTTGCCTTGTTTTTGTAAATAAAGTTTTACTGGGACTCGGCCACACGCATTCAGTCGCCTCTTGTCTCTGACTGCATTTTCATTGCAATGGCAGAGTAATTGTGACAGAGACAAAGTTTGCTGTCCCTGGATGTAAACTGGGGCTGAAATTCTCTTTGTTTCTTTAAAGGTGGTAATCTTCAATATTCTGGTTTACTTCTTTCTTCTTTAAAAAATTCTGTAATATGCACACATTTGTGTATTTTTCAAGAAAAATTGCCTTGTATATATGTATCTGTTTACAAAATACCTGAGTACATTCTGTATGTACAGTGGCAGTCCTATCTTTTATGTGACAAAGTTTAAGCTCAGCTGGCCTTTACCTCCTACATCTTGAGATTTATTCATTCCTTTGTATTTTTTCTCCCCAATGAGGTGGTGATAACGTGACGCTCAGGCTCTCCGGCCAGGTCTCTGCCTGTCTGCCTTCTGGTTGCTTCCGTTTCCTGGTCCCTATTCCACAGTGAAAGACAAAAGGGGAAGCAAGTAAACAGGATCAAATAACCCGGAAGATTGCTCCATAATGAGACAGGAAATAAAGCCGCATCTACAGACAACTGCAGTTAAAATAAAACATAACTGAGAAATTTTGTACAATGGGCAGGCTGGACTGTAGTCTTTGCTTAAATTTAGAAGTGGCTAAAAATAAACATCCCGAGTGGCAGGTTTGAGATCAGGTGTGGGGACCAACGGAAGGTGGTCACACTGAATGCTTGGTCCCTTTCCCTAGGAGCTTTGCGGTGAGTGTCTCAGGGATCCTGAGGTTCACATCAGCCTGGCTGGTGCCCCTCTGCTGTAGGATGGCCCTGCATAGCTTCTTCTGTCTCCAAAGTTCAGGTGTGCGAAATAGCGATCCCCCCTTGAGGACCCCAGGGGAAACATGATTCAGTGTCCAGGCTGAGTTGTTCCTGGACCTTTTTCTCATGTAGGGGCTTGTTTTTTCTATATAGAAGCATCACAACCGGGTGGCTAAAAGCAGGCTGTTGAATCAGGTTCCTTGGGATTTGTGTTCATTTTGATGTTAGCTTCACAACTTTGAACAGGTCTTGTGATTCTCTCTGCCTTATTGTTTTCTTCCTCTATAAAATAGAATAACACACTGGCACCTCACTAAGTAGTTGTGATTAAATGAGTCACTAAAGTGTTTAGAGTAATACCTACTAAGTGCTCAGTAAACGCTTTGTTTGCGAGGCCAGTCTTTATGGGGGTCATGAAGATTTTTCAGTCTGTAACCAAAGTTTTTCTCCTTCTTTAATCTTTCTGCCTTCTCCACTTCCATCTGCAGCAGTTGAATTAAGTTTGTGAGCGATACCTCGCTTGGATTTTCCTTTTGCAGGTAGAAGAAAAGAAGTTTTGTAGCCTTGAATACTGCAGTCCCAGAACATCTTTTCCAGAGTTCATGAATCACTCACCTGGGGTGGGCACTGGGTGTACATTCGCTATGGTGGTGGCTTCAAACTCCTTGGGTGATTCGAAGGCATAGGTGGAACTGGGAGTCATTATGTCGGGTCACCAACCCTTCCTGGTTATGGGTCCTGTTTATTTCCTGGTGGGGTGATCATTGGAATATCACGGTGACATTCAAACCTATTGTTTGTTAATAACATTTCAGGATCTTGTTCCCTACATTTTTGTGATGAAAATCTGTTAGGTGGCCACCGAGTGCATTCTCCTCCAATTTTGATAGGAGGAGGAAGCCTGGTGTGTGGGTTTCCTTGCTGGCGTAGGAAGCCAGGGTCTGGACAAGGAAGCCTATCCTACGTGTTCTCTCTCAGGCTCTGTTTCTTGTCCTTGGCCATTTGCCCTCCATTAGTTCTGGCTGAAGTCTCGCTGGAGCTACTTTCATCTATTCATTTTCTAAAGCCCTTGTTTACATGCATATTGCTAGGATGTCCAGGATAAAAAAAAAAAGTTCTTTCAGTGGCTGTTATTCTAGAAAGAACTTCGTGGTGAAGGGGAAGTTGGAGTAGGAAGTTACAGACCAAGGTCTGTGTGAAGTTTCCAAAATGGCCCTCTCATGTTCTTGCGTGATTTGTTTTGACTGCTGATCTTGTCACTAATCTCATCTCTAGCACTTTTGGCATTTTGGACCAGATCGTTCTTTGGTGTGGGAGGCTGTCCTGTGCATTGGTGTCTGGCCGGATCCCTATAAGCCACGAGGAGACAGTAGCGCCCAGCCCTGAGTTGTGCCCAACCAAAATACCTTCAGACATCCAGCTGTGACACAGGTGGCAAGATCTCCCCTAGTTTGATAACACTCTCTGGGTTTACTAGAAGGTACACCTGTATCACCCAATTGGGGAAATATTTCTGTGAACCTCAACATAGGGAAGCAAATATAGACCTAAAATAATGTTTACAAAGTTTTACAAAGCATTTAGTGAGAGAATTCCAAACAAATACCCTTTCCTAGAATCCCAGCCCCCCTTTTTAACAAGGGACTGAAGAAGAAAAAGTAAATGCTTATTCTGACTGTTGGCTTTTTTGCCCAAATTATTGAGCGCTAAGGTGTAGAACATAAAATTAACAACTGAAATGAAGATATTTCCTTCAGCAATTATGTGTAAACCCAACTTTTATGCAAATTATAAAAATTATAGTTCAAGCAATGTCCGTGGAGTCTTTCCGAGGTTTCAAGTGTCTGTTTGTCTCCCTCGTTTTGCAGATCCGGCTTTAGGGCTGACATTCATTTTTGAGGTGATTGCCACTCTGTTGTGACTTCCCTCGAATTCCACTTGACCATTTGGGACAAAACAGGTGCCTTGGTTTTTCTTGGCGAGTCCCTTACATTATTACAATAAAAGCACCAGGGACCGAGGTTACTTTTTACTTGAAAACTAGTTATTCTTGCATTTGAGCTAAAGAAAGCAGAGTCATTGTGGCTAACACTAGGACCACGGTACCTTGGAGACAATTAGGGCCGGCCTTAGGCTTGCCGAGTTAGACCCTTTGGGCACATCTGTCTGCGCTGAGTGGCAGCTTATGGGCTGTGGTGAGTGCAGATGTCCCTCCTGCAGGAAGTAGATTAAGCAGCGTTTGTTTAACAGGAAAGGCTCTCTGATTGCCATGAAAGTCCGAGGCACCTTCCTTTAGAGTGAGGAATTGCTACCGCCAGACGTGGGCAGCTGCTAGCTTTGCCCTGGCAGCGCATGCTTCTGGACAGTACCCATAAAATGGAAGCTTCTATTTTGGTCTGATGTTCCATGGAGATTGTCTGGGGCTGGATTCTGAAAACCAGAGACAATAAGGCAGCAGGGAGGGGCAGCAAAGAAAGAGGAACTATACAGATTTCTCTTCCTGCAAACAAATATGGCCCAGTGTTTCAGATTCCCTGGAGTCTCCCAGATACCAGGCAGCACATGGTCCCCTATTTATTTGTTGATAAAATTCAGAGCCATGTGTGCCTTGGAAACTGCGTGCTATGCTTTTTATCACTTAGCACATGGCCTACTATCTGCCTGCCCTACTGTGGAGGGGTGGGAGGGACCCACATGCCAGGCTTGACTTCTAGTGCAATTCGATCGATGACACCTGTCAAAGCCTGTGTATAGAAAAAAGTGTTGTTTTGGAGACTAAGAGCCCCATTCTCATATTTTTAACTCTCATTAATGTACCTTATATTTGATGTTCATGAGCTAACAGGATCAGGAAGCCTAAATCTGCAGTTTGTGTGGTTTGAAATTTTTATGGGAAACAAAGACACACTGAGATTTTGGGAAATTTGGGAAGAAGTTATTTGTCCACTTAAATTTACATTGTTATGTTGTCCCCCTTTTTTCGTAATGTATGTATTTAGCTGTTCCCGATTTATATATAATAGATTTGCTCTATAATGCTTTTCATTTTTTTTTAGCTTTGTTAAAAGGGTGGCAATTTATTTTTATCTTATATGAGTGTTTATACAAAATTCTTAAAATCATGTAATGGTAACATAACTGAAGAGCAAAAATAAAACAATATCGTCATAATTGAGTCCCAGCTGACTGTCTCCATTGGCAGTCTGATCTTTTCTTGCCCCACCCCCAATCATTTTCCCCATGGAAATTTATGCTCAGGTGTTAATAATCGAGGCCTCTGCAAATGTGTGAAATGGCGAATCTTCTTAACACACATTGCTCATATATCTATCTCACCAGGTGAGATATATTTTTTTCTTCCTCCTTTAAAAAGTCCCATATGCTTTCGAATGAAGCCAAAGTGAATCTCTCTAATCCGAGTTGATGATATGTAAACCTCAGTGTAAACTTACATTGATGTGTTTGTCCTGCCCTCAATCTCATTGTTTTCTTCATGCTACCTATGTGTGAGGTATACTAGTTGCAAAGGTTTTTTTCCATCCACAAAAACATTTTTATGATATGGAAGTCATTTAAAAGGCAAAGAAATGATGTCACCTGTTCACAACAACAAATGTTACTTGTAGCAGCTTTTGAGATGGCCAGTAGGGCCTGTCTTCAGGAGCCATCAGGCCTGCCCTCAGGTCCTCCTCCTCCGGGTACTGCTGGCCTCCTGCTCACCCTGTATGCGCGCAGGTCAGGCCCTGCTGCCTGTCCTGTGGGCGCCTCCTCTGTGCCAGAGCCCGTGCTCGGTGTGGCATGCAGATGGGTAAGTCCCCCGCTCTGATTACTTCATTGGCCCCCTTTGAGACTTATTTTCAGCTCGTCCCTGTTTATTAGCAGTGCTGTTTGTTAGCGCATTGTTTCCTGCTAAGTAAATGGGGTAAGATGGGAAAAAGGAAGATCATTCCTTCAGTGCCCATTGGCAGAGGAGAGTCTCTGGCAGTAAAAGGGAAGCTGGAGTAGAAATTGGTAAAACTGTGTTTGGGTGGAGTTTCCAGAAATACCCAACAGTAATATGCTAGGACTTTTCAGAGAAGCTCCTAAGGCGTGGGAGGGAGTCCACGTCCTCTACCACTTGAATTCCCCTTTCCTGCCATCCTGGTGTCTTTCTCCAAGTGTGCCACTGTCAATTTCTGCCTCTCCAGCTTTCTTCCATTACTAGATTCCTGCTAATCATTTAATGGTTATCTGCTGCTGGGGGGACAGACTTCTCCAGGACAGCTCTTTGGTTCACGTCCTTCTCTGTGGCCCAGCAGGTTGGTTGTTCTACTGTCCCCACCTGGCCAGTAACCCTGTCGCGGGTGCCTCGACTGCAGCTGGGTTCATATTGGCTCTGCTCACATGCGGGGTGATTGGTCAGCTCCTGTCCTTGCAGCCTGTCATCCTGGACAAGAACAGGAACTGCAAAGGCCCCAGCTCAGAACTCATTGTCACTGAAGTTGCGTGCCTCTGGACAAAGCAAGCTTCAGGCCCCAGGCCGAATTCACAAGGCTGGGACAGGCACAGGAGTCTGCTTAGAGGAACAGGAGGGATCGCCTCTGTCCTCTTTTTAAACTGTCACAAACTGCACCGTCCTTTCTTATTCTCTCCTGCTCCCATTTTATTAGCTTTTATCTTTAGAAGAGCAGACAGGATGATGTAATAGGCAAAATGCAAAATATACACTTTAGAATCACATGTACTTAGCATTATTGATTTATATTTTAGATATTAATATTTTGCTAGTCATAGGTATTAAAGATAACTTTTCTCAGTGTAAAACTTGTCTTTTTGCATTAATGGTACCTTTTGATGAACAAAATTTTTTAATTTTAGTAAAATATGATTTTCAATCTTGCATGGTTTGTACTTTTTAATTTTTTTAGTGGTTCTGATGATTGAATATAGGACCTTTGCACTAAGTTACATCCCCAGATCCCCAGTCCATTTTTTATTTTTGAGACAGGGTCTTCCTAAGTCACTAAGTTGCTCAGGCTAGGCTTGAACTTGCAATTCTCCTGCCTCAGCCACCCAGAGTGCAGGGATCACTGGTGTGCAACACTATATCCAGCTTGGTTTGTACTTCTTATACCTACTTTAAGAAGTAGTACACATCATCTTCTATGTTATCTTTTTTCAGTTTTATTTTTAATTGACACAGAACGTATTTATGGGGTACAATGTGATGTGATGCCTGTATACATGGTATGATAGTTAAATAGGGTAGTTAGTAAATCTGTCACCTCAGACATTTACCATTTCCTCTCTTCTAGCGATTTTGAAATGCACAATACAATATTGTTAACTGTATTTACCCAATACCTTTTCTTCTAAAAAGATTTACAGCTTAGGCTACAGTCTGGTTTATGCCTAATGGGTACTGAATTTTGTGAATGGTGTATGCTAGGACCCAATGTTGTGTCTTTCCGTGTGAGTAGTCCAGGGTGCTGGCGACATTTATCAAAAGTTCCCTTCCTTCCCCACTAACCTGCTGTGCACACTTGCTGTGTGTCACACTCCCACGCTTGGGTGTGGCTGTCTCTGCTCCCTTAGCCTGTTCTGCACGGTGGTATTTTATTGTGACTTTGTAATATGTTTTGATATCTCATAGGGAAAGTATCCCAATCTTGTTTTTCTTCTCTAAAACTGTCTTTGGTATTGTAAGTGTTTTATCTTTTTGTAAAAACTTAATTCCAAGAAAAATGCTGTCAGTGTGATCTTCATGAAAAGGTTAAGAGGCATTTAGCTAATAGGCTTTATTAACACAAGATTGTGCCTTAATTATATGGTCTGTATGTATAAATTGCTAAACATTGAAGGAGATGTATATTCATAATCCTTGGGAATAGGGTTTGAAATTCATTTGTGGATCAAGCTTAATAATTATTGATATTTACATTATATCCTGACTAAATCTATTACGTCTGATGTACAGAGCTTTCTTTTCATTTGGCTGATGCATTTTCCTATCCTTTTAATCTATTGTGTCTTTATGTTTATCTCTATTTCTTGTGTGTAGCATGCAGCTGGAGTTCATTTTACATTGTTTTTCTGATCTCAACATAATGCTTAAGTGTTAGGCTTAGTCCGTTTACATTTATTTAGAAGATCCATATATTTTTACTTCTTTCTGTGTTCTTATTTAGCTCTGTTTTATTCTTTTTTTCCTTCCCTTTCTTGCCATCTTCTTGATTGCATTTCTACTTTCAACCTGTATAATCCATTTCTATTCTTTAGTGGTTCCTCTTAAAATTTGAACATGATTTCTAACACAAACCAAAGTTAGTCTTTCTCCTTCCCTCTTGAAAGATAAAATTAGCATGAAGTGCCTTAAATATGATTGCCCCTACCATTGTTTTAGTTGCATCTTATGTGTATGTCAGCCCTTTATTGTTTCAGCCTGTATACCAGATATTTGTCCATATATATAGATATATATATATATATATATCTATATATATATATTTTTTTTTTCTTTCCTTTATGTGGGTTCCGGGAGTCGAACTCAGGACCTTGCGCTTGCCAAGCAGGTGCTTATGCTGCTGAACTGTCTCATTGGCCCGAAATTATATATTTTTAAATTTTTTATTTTTTGCAAAATGCATCTATTAGAGAATTTTTTAGTGAGGTTCTGTTTGAGGTAAAGAACCTTTTTGTTTCTTTTTTCCTTTTTTTTTTTTTTTTAATATGTGGGTAATGGGAGTTGAACTCAGGACCTTGCACTTGCCAGGCAGGTGCTTATGCTGCTGAGCTATATCACTGGCCCTTTATTTATTTTTTTTTTTTTGTGGGTACCAGGGGTCGACCTCAGGACCTCGCATGCCATCAGGTGCCTGTGCTGCTGAGCGATATCACTGGCCCTTTTCTTGTATGTGGGTACCGGGAGTCGAACTCAGGACCTTGCGCTTGCCAGGCAGGCGCTTATGCCACTGAGCTATCTCACTGGCCCCCTTTTTGTTTTTTAAAAGTCCTGATTATAATCTCTTTTTTAAATAGTGTTTTATTTATTTTGGGGAAGGTTGCTAGGTATGGAACCCAGGGTCTCCCACATGCTAGGCAAGCGCTCTACCTCTAATCCCCGTCCTCAGCCCCCTTGGTTAGTGTTTTAGTTAGAAATCCAATTAGAATTCTACGTGGATGTTTTCAGCATTTGAAGGTCTGCACAGATAGATCTTCCAGTCTTCTCTATTTTTCTTCTACTTAACGTTCTTATCCATTGAGCATTTAAGTTTCAGTGGCTACAGCTCTTGTTTCTAGAAATTCTATCAATTAACCTAGTCTTTTTGTGAAAATATCTCTTTTTTACATTTTTTTTATTTTTAATATTTTCGGCCTAGCCATGTGACAGTCTGCATGCGGTTACTGCAGCACTGTCCCTTGGGGTCTGTTTCCTGTGTTCACCGTGTTCAGTGTCTCTCTCTGGCTCACAGTGACTTGTTCTTTCTGTGGTTTTAGCTTTGGGTTCTAGGTTCCTACCTGACATGTTTATCTCTGGGCATTTTATGAAGCCATTGTTAAGAGGGAATCCTTCCAGAACAGATTGGTTTTTGCTCCTGTCACATGCCCTTGAAATAGAAATCCAGAAGGACTGCAGGGCGATTTCTCATCTTGGGACTTCCTGGATGTCGTGCCTGGTGGAACTACACCCCAGACACGCTGAGGCCAGACCTGTGACCATAACCTTGGGGAAGACACTCACCCTACTGCCTTCCTAGCCCTTCCCAGCATGTAGGCAGAAGGAGAAAGCTTCCTTCTCCTGTGCTTTTACCACTGATTGCTTCTGTCTGTCTTTGCATCATTTCAGAATAGGGGCTGCAGCCCCTGTGTTAGTCAGCTTTCTGTCACTGTGACAAATACCAGAGATGGATGATCGACTTAGAAAGGGGAAAGGGGTGTTTTGGCTCACAATTTGGAGGTTTCCATCCCTGACTGGTTGGCCCACTTGTTTGGGAGCCTGTGGCAAGGCGGCACAGAAACGATCGCCCGGGCCAAGAGGCAAAAGAAAGGGTGAGGTGGCCGGGTCGGTGTGAGCCGGTCTCAGGACTTCTCACCAGGCCCTGTCCCTAAGAAAGGCTTCATGGTCCCCAGTGGCACCTCTCTGGGAACCAAGCCTTTCCTACGTAGGCCTTTTGGGGAGAGACATTTAAGATCCAAACTCTGGCACCCCTTAGGGGAAGCCTGTGAGTGTGGCCAGTTCACTTCTGCCTCCCCACGTTGTGCTGACCTGGGGCCTCTTTTTTGTTTTATGGCTTTGAAGTTAAAACTCCAAGTTTTGTGGGCTCCTGGCTGGGGATGCTGCTGTTGTGAAGCGTGTGGGTGCATTTGTGATGGTCACGGTGACAGGAGAGTCCGAGGACCCAGGGATACTAGTGCCAAGTGCACAGCGCTGTCCTGAAAGCACCAACAAGCCAGCGTCCCCTCCGGAAATGCCCCGGGCTTGAGCCCCGATGGATACATTTGGGGCTGCTATGGCGTGGGCACTGCCCTAGCACTTTCTCCAGGTTCTTTAGCTTCTTTTATCTTCTTCATTTGAGGTTCTGGGGATTCCTAAGAGCTCAGCTATATGTTTAAAAAGGATATTTGCTATTTTTTATTTAGCATTTCTAAGTATTTTATAGAGCTAGGATTTCTTTTTCAGGATACCTAGTGTGAAACTCATTTGTTTTCCCATGCGCATCCGCTGTGTCCTCGGCACTATGTTAAGCAGCAGGGACGTGCAGACACAACACTTGGTTGCGAGGTCTATGGGTTGGTTGTACCTCTCCGGAGGTCACCATCCTCTGGACCACAGTGTAGGGCGCCCCCATCAGGTGAGCAGCCAGGCTACTTTGCAAGTAATGCTGAGCATGCATTCGTGTCCCCTGCAATCAGAGCTGAAGGTCCCTAAACGAGCTTCTCTTTCACACCAAGGATCAACTTGTACTTTTTTCTGGCCCCAGGATTAGGTTATTGTCCCCATACAAAGTATTCAATTAGTTTTGTTTCCAATGAAGGTGACAAAGATGATGTCTTCCAAGTTAACTGAGTCTTTTTCTTTGACTGCTGCCACCATATTGTAGATGGAGAGAGTGATGAAGAGAAGCGCTAGAAAATCCATGAGCCCCAGAGCAAGACAGAAATCAAGCCATAGAATGTGCACGCATGCCGTTGGCGCGTCCTTCAGGGAAGAGGAAGTGGATGACAGGAGGCAGCCTTGGTACCAGCCTTGCTCAGAGGTCTTCTGCCTCCATAAGTTTCCTGCCACCTTGGCATTTGCATAGAAAGTGATGCCAAGCAGTTTATAAGTAATGGTGTCATTGTAGTTGGCAGCCACTTTGTAGACTGTATTAGTCTGTTAACTGTTGCTGTAACAAAATAGCTGTGTACTTTATAAGGAAGTTTATTTAGTTCACAGATCTGGACACTGAACGTCCAGGGTCAGGCAGCCCCAGGTTCTCAGTCTCTGCTCAGGGCTTCATGGCAGATGGCATCACAGTGACAGGGGGCTGTGTGAGAAGAGACCATGTGGTGAGATGAGAAGCTGGACAGATTCTGGGTCCAAGCTTGCTCTCTTCAACCAACTTGTGCTTGCGAGAACTAGCTTATTCCTTGGGACCAGCATTAATCTCTTCGAAGGGCGGTGCCATCAGTGACCTAATTACCTTGCACCAAGCCCCTCTTCTGAAGGTTCTGCCACATCAGCACTGCCACACTTGAGGACCAGGCCTCCAGCACCTGAGCCTTTGAGGGACACACTTAAACCATGTCCAAACTGCAGCACGGACAGACACTTTCATCCAAAGCATCAGAAGGAGGCCCCCTCTCCTCTCTTTCTTTCTCTCTTGCCTGGCTATCGTGATGGTGCTGTGGCCCCTGAGCCAGTGCCTGCCGTATTCTAAGACAGTGGTTTTCAAATCACTGCATTTTCAGTTAAAGAGCCTTTCTACTGTAAGTATGGTCCATGGACCTGCAGTATTGGTTAGTACCATTTAGAGCTTGTGAGAAGTGTGGAACCCTAAGCTCGATTCCATATCTATTGATTAAGAGTCTACATTTAACAGCATCTGAGGGGGCTTGTACATGTGAGAAGCCTTCCAGGCAAAAGTGATTCCAATGACCTCTCTTCAGTGCAGGGAGCCACAGTAATGAGCCACTGTAGTAGAACCTCAGTACTGTAAATAGGAAAGCAAGAAAGTTGCCTGTATCTAGATGGTAGGAAGAGTAGGTATTACAAGATAGTGTTAGTTTGCCAGACTTAGGAAAAAAAGGCTCTGTGGGATTTTTTAGGTAATGCATATAGGACAGTCATTTTTGGTTGTGCTACCTTTTATTAGGATTTATTCTTATTATTTGGTACTGGGGATTGAACCCAGGGACTTTGTACTAAGCCACATCCTTGGCCCTTTTTTTTTTTTTTTTGAGACAAGTTCTCACTAAATTGCCCAGGCTGAGCTTGAACTTGTAGTCCTCCTGCCTCAGCCTTCTAGAATGCCAGGATTACAGGCATGTACCAACCACACCCAGTTATTCAATTATTTTTTCTAATAATGAACTTATTTGTTGACTTACTGATTATAAATCAATTAATTAAATCAGTTTATGACACATAAACTATATATCCTTATGAATTTTGTTGTAAGTTATTTTTTTTTTTTTAGCTTGGGCTGTGTTTTACTCACTTTCTTGTCTCTGGAACACAATACCCAACACCCACAATGTAAAGGAGGAAAGGTTTATTTTGGCTTATGTTTTCAGTCCCTAGTTGGCTGACTGTAAGACAGGAAGGGCATTGTAGAAGGGTCTGGTGGTGGCAAGCTGCTTAGTTCATGGCAGGCAGTGTCTTAGTTACTTTTCTCTTGTTGCTGAAACAAATACCCAACACCCAAAATTAAGGAAGGAAAGGTTTATTTAGCTCCCAGTTTGCGGAGGTTTCAGTCCATACTCAGCTGGCTCCAAGGCAGAGTGGCACATGGCAGAGGGCAACAGTTCATGGCGGTGGAAAACAGCAAAAGCAACAAGAGGAAAAAGGGAGGAGCAGAGAGCAAGCCTCTTTCCCTCCCTTATACTGCATGCAGGCTGCCCGCCCCAGGGTGGGTGTAGCACTCACGCCCATAATCCCAGCATTGGACCATGCATTAATCACAAACTCTAGAAGCCTGCCCCCATGACTGCATGAGGCTTTGCGGGGGACGTCTAGACACAAACCATAACAGGCAGGAATCAGAGAACAAAGAGAGGAGCCCAGCAACAGGTAAGATCTTCCCAGGTCACATTCCTGGAGACCTGCCTTTGTCTAAGCTGCATCTCCTAACAGTGAATCGAGAGTCTCATAATCCAATCACCTTCTGAAACCCCACCACTGAACACATTTGGCTCTTGGGGGACATCTCAACCATAACAGGTAGCTTAACAAAATACCGTAAATGGCGTGGCTTAAACCGCAATCATTTATTTCTCTCAGTTTTGGAGGCTGGAAGTTCCACTCTGGATGCTGGCGCATTCAGTTCCCTGGTGAGGGCTCTTTTCCTGGCTTGCAGATAGCTGGCTTCTCACTGTGTGTGTTGACAAGGACAGAGGCTCTAGTATCTTCCTCTTTTTATGAGGACACTAACCCCATCCTGGGAACCCCACCCTCCATGATGAAATGTGAACTTTATCATCTCCCCAGAGTCCCACCTTCAGATACCAAATCACATTGGCATGCGGGGCGAGGGCTTCAACATAAATCAGGGAGGCCACAGTAACTCAGTGTGTGCAATTATTATTACATAAAAATGCAGCGTGAAGTCAGAATAGTATTAACAATGGAAGCTGCCGTCTCTAGAGCCAAGATCGTGGCTTGTACTTGGAGGATCGAGCAACATATGTACAGGTCATGAGATCAACTCCACGTCCCCATCCTGCAGGGGTGGCTTTTAGCAATTGCTCCACACAGTGACCCAATTTGCTTCTGATTTTGTGTGACAGGACACAGCCTCTGCAGCGAGCAGAGCAGTGCCGAGACTGCTCCGGACGAGACTGACGGGCCAGACTTGGAATCCTCCGATGAGACGGATCACAGCAGCAAGGTGAGAGGTTTTCATTTGCACATCTCACGTCTTAAACCGCCGAAGACTCACAGCTGACGCACCACCTCTGCAGCTGGATGCGGTTCCATGGTCTCTCCATAGGACAAAGTGTTTTTACCTCAGGGAGGCTGCTAAATAGCAGGATATGAAACCCAAATTACAGCCTTGATAACAAACCCGTATGAGAGAGTAGAGGGCAGAAATGAAATGAAGGCCCTTTTCTTCCATTTCTGCCACTGCTGGGGCTTCTTGTTAATGCCATAATTTCATCCTGTTTCCTTTCTGCGTCTTCATTGGTGTAGGATGAAATGGCACCCACAGTGTGCATGGATGAGGCAGTCTTTCTTGCTGCTGCGGGTGTCTGCAGGGAACTGCTTTTGAGTAATCCCTGTTCCCTGGAAGGTGCCCATTTTTTACATGCAAGGGAAAGAAACTTGAAAAAAAATTAATCCAAATAGATAGTTCTTCAGTTGATTACTGTGAGAAAAGGTTTTTCTCCTGATAGTTTGGTGCAAGACTATTTGGTGGTACTATTGTACGTAATTCATCACACTTCTATTCTGCTTCATGAAGAGCTTCTTTGTGTCACAGTCTTTAAAACATGACACAATTTGAAAACTCCGGTACCTAGATACAAAGTGCATCTCCTCGGGAAAGCAATTGTGTGTGACGGTTTCCCTACTTACCAAATTTTGGTATGTTGATGTTGATCTTTCTACCTGTTTCTCATTCTTTGGCTTGCCTCTTACCAGCCACTTAACCTGAGTAAATCACATAAATGCAAATTTACGACTCTGGTTTCTCATCTGTGAAATCAGGGCAATCCTTGCTTTTGCCAGTGATCAAATTATTAAATGTGTCAATGTAACTGGGAGAGTACACTGATAATGAAAATATGCTATCCACATATGAATTATGTTACAAACCTTCATTTCTACATGTTTTCTGTTGTGTCTCCCTCTGACTTTACATATTTTTATAGAATGTCTTTGTTTGACTATCTTCAATGTCTCTTTTACCCATATTTGTTTCTTACCCGTATTGTTACTACTATAGGATCATCATTTTTGGTATCTTTTTAAGTTGAGCTGAACATAAAATTAAGTGCTTGAATGTACTGTTAATATTTATGGATTGAAAGGCATCATGTTACTTGGTAATTAGTTAAAATATCTATCAGTGGAAATGCACACCAAAAAAACCCAAGAAACAAAAAAACAAAAACAAAACAAATCCAAACCAAAACAAAAAATGCCTAAGTTGCTTTTTATTTACATGGCCTTTAGGATACTTTTACATACTTCCAGGAGGAGAGGATGAGGCTGGGTGGAGGGGGTCAGAAGCCTGCAAGAGAAATAGATATTTCTATTCTGATGAAAGATATTTCGAAGGGTGCTTCTTAAGTTATTTTATTATAGGAATCAAAAGTGCTGTTTTCTTACTTTTTTTTTCTTTTGGTGGTGTTGGCACCTGAACGCAGGACCTCACACACAAGTAGGCAAGCCCTACTTTTGAGCTATATCCCCTGCCCTCAAAATGCTGTTTTCAATTTCTAACAGGATTTAGGAAAACAATTATTTTTTCCTGTATCTAAAACATTTATTTCGGAGGGCTCTTTAACTTGGGTCATTTTCACTTCACGGTAACAGCTCTATGTTCTTATCCCCTTGTGGTTTTGAGAGAGATTGTTGCCATTTTAAGTACAGTGAGTCATGAGACCTAAGCGGTTCCTCCGTAGTAGAAGGTTCCAGCAGATTGGAGGAAGGAAGAGGCCCTGAGGCCTTGATGACTGACCCTGTGGGCCTCTCTGACCTTGTGATTCCCTCCCCAGAGAGCAGGGCCCTGGGATTTGTTTGGAACAGAGAAGGTCAAATGTCCGGACAGGTGATGTTCCTGGATTTCCCTACAGAAAGTTCACAGTGGGCTTTCTGAAAAAGAGAATTTCCTTATGACCAGTGACAGCAGGTCTGAATGATGATCTGAATATTTTTAAAGATCCTACAGTGGGCTGCACTCATATGCCCTTTAGCTACACTGAACTCAGGGAGCACTGTGTAATGCAGTGATTCAGATATCACCTGCCTTATTGGAAATATTCTGTCATGCAACCCATGTTAGCTAACCAAAATGGCTTTTGATGAATTTCATTTCTCATTTAGGATGTATGAAAGCAAAAACTTTAAATCGTACTAGCAGATCTTGGTGACAGGGCCCTACTGTGCATTATTAATAATAAAGGAGAAGTAATGCTAATTTATTGTTTTGTAAATAATAGGTACTGTTCCATATTAACTCATTTCATGCTCATAAAAATAACACTCCAGAAAGAGATGCTCTTATTTTCCCTGTTTTACAGAGAAGAATTCTAGAGAAGAGAGGTCAAGAGACTTGCTAAAACTCACTCAGCTCTTTGGTGGCAAAACAGGATGCAAACCCAGTTTAGCTCCGGACCTGGATAAATCTACCTTCTGGTCAGATTGTTAAGGTCTGGTGTTAAATACCAGGCTTCATTAAGGAAGGAATTAATTTATTAGAGGTGTTGGAGGCCTGTTAGATACACAGCCATGAACCACTATAATATCTTCTTGATGCTTAGTCTTTCTGAATATCTTTTTTTATGATTTAAAGTAAGAGCAAGCAAATATTTTAACTCTCTTGATTAAGACTAAATTTTTGTTGTTGTTGCATCTCCTATATCAGTGTATAATTTCTTTTTTAGTATAAAGGAAAAATTAATGTTTAAATAGTATGCTGCCTAAACATGGAAGGATGCACACAGGTTCGCTGGGAGCAGAGGTATAAATAAGTAAATAAATAGGAACAAATAACCACTTTTTATTCTGGGTGAATACTTGAGGCTGCCGATTTTTGTGGTTGTTTAGTTCTTCTTTCTAAATGAGCCGTTTTCCACAACCTTAGGCAGGATAGAGAATGCATGTTGGAGTCTTTTTATGTTTCTGGACTTTTTAAAATGACAGTTTTTGTCATGCGTGGCTGTTAGGAGTTGAGCAAATATATAATTGTGTGGTTGTCGTTCAGGGGTGGTGGCACTGGAATGTCACAACCGTGGGGTGGGGGCGGGGCTGTCACAGAGAGGTGCAGTGTAGTGGCTTTCCTTTTGCCAGCTGCCCCCTTCTCTGGTGACTGCGAGTGACAGCCTCAGAAAGCCTCCCTGCCACTGGTCATTTGTTTCCCAGTCCTGGCTTCTAATAGAAAACTCTTGTGTTGGGGAACTGAATGCTAATCAGCTCCGGTCAGGAGGTTCTTGCTGTTGCATGCCAGACCCCTGGCAGCTATCATTTTGCTTCCCATTTAGCAAGTGCATTAGAATCTTTTTCAGGACATTTCTATTCAGAATGACTTCTTTTTGTTTTTAATCCATGTTTTTTCTTATCTCCAAAACGTCTGCCATTGTAACTAAGGATTAGCTCAAAATGTGAAAGCATCCTCCCTGAGGAGCCTGTGAAGTTGTCTGAGAGGGGCAGGTTTCATATTCCTGGGCAGAGCAGGATGCCGGCCAATCAGCTGGTCCCAGGGCCGGGGGCGAGGCGCTCCTGTCCGAGGGAGGTGGGCTGGGTTTGTTTTCCTGCCTATTTTGCCTGCCCTTTCTGGAACTTTTGTTGTTCAGCCAGGTGAAATCAAAGCATGAGGTCTTGTCTGTGATGTATCTTCTGACAGCCCCCGGAGGGCACGACGGGAGGCAGGTGCCTCTCTGGAGGCTGCTGTTGGTCGTCACTGCACTGAGATGTGGCTGCCGGTTTTCAGGGGACAGCTGGCATGGGATGTCCTCGGGAGAAGATGCTCTTTGCGGAGCTGGGGGACATTTGGTGCACTCTGAGTATTTTAAGAAACTCCTGTTTCCGTGCTGAACATATGAGGTGGTAGAAGTAATTACCATGAGAATATATTCCCGACAATGTCTGCACTATGGAAAATAAAACGCAAGCCCAGGATTGAAAACAATGACAAGTCTGGTGACTCTATCTATCGGACGCTTCATCTGGTGAGCACGTTTGCTGTTTGAATTCTTTCCAGCCTTGTTTATGTTACAGCTTTCCAGTAGTGGTGATTATACTTGTCTTTCCCTATAATTTATCCATTTGCTCTCTGGACTGTTGTTGAGGAAAGATACATATATTGTAGCAGTTTTTGGAGAGTCTGGGGTCAGTAGTTGGTGTGTAGTTGAATTTGCTTAGCATCTTTACATTTATCTGTTGTTTCATAGTTAAATGGCAGAAAGATGCACCCTTTTAGTTTGCATTTTTAAAAAACTAATTGTCACTGGAATTTTTTTCCCCTTTCTTTTGGCAGTGGAGTGTATTTTCTGATATGTGCATGATTCTCTTCTATCCCTATCTCAGACTGAGAACTGGGAAGTCTAGGGTTTAGATTCTTTGACTTTATTTCTGCTGAATTGAGAAGGAAGTGGATATAGAAGGGTTGGCTTAGGAGATGTTGTGAACACTTTAGTGTTAACTGACCTATTTTGACAGATCAGTTCTTATAGTAAATGTTAAACTTGACTAGGAAATATATGGCAGGTTAATGGCAAGAAATAATTTAACAAAATCAAATGAGACCTTTCAGTAGTTTGTTGTTAGTAGCAGAATCTGTCAGCTATTAAAGTTGGTGTCATTTAATGGGTCTTATACTTTGAGAGTGAGTTGCCTGATTTATCCAAATAAGTCTTCGCCCTTCTTGGATGTTTTTTCCTCTAAGCTTGTGCGAGAAGAGCCCGAAAAGGTGATCGAGACCTATAGAAACTACCCTGGTATACAATGGGAACTAAAATGATGAAGTCATTTCTTTGGTGTTTGTCCCCCCAAAAAAGCTTAAATAAAGGCTTTAAGATTTTAGGCCACTCTTGCCCTTTTTAAATCTGTGGGATGTGTTAAGTCGGTCAGAGTCAGAACAGCTTTAGAACTCAGCTCATCTGGAGGCAGAGATTGTCTTTAGTGGTTGCATAACAGGAAGCACTTTAAACAGCTGGGTCTCTTAAGTTGGTAGTGTGGCCTTAAAAGTCTGCTCCCCCCCACCCCCTTTTGTACTTTCTTTTCATCTTTCCCAGGAGGAAGGAGATATTATAAACATCAAGCTTCACACTGGCCTCAGTGAAGTGGCCCATTTCCTCTTACCATTGTCCCTGTCTTCTCAGCATGGCGGGTGGATGCTTCTCAGTCCTGACAGAGAGCAGCAGCTCAGCTCCCCTTCAGCAGTTTAAACTCTGCAGTGCCTGTGAGTGCTCTGGTTTCCAGGGTGACCGATCACAGACCTCACGTGAAGAGAGACTTGTACTTTTCCCACTTGGCTATCTTCCTCTTGCAGGAGACCTTAGTTAATTTGCCCAGTGCTGTGAGGTTAGGCTTGCTGGAGCATGCTGGGAACCTCCCACTGGAGCATGCTGGGAGCCTCCCACTGGAGCATGCTGGGAACTTACCACTGTAGCCGCCTTGTTTTGTTAGTGACTACTATGCTTGGTGTGCAAGTGGCAGGGTTGCCACCTCACCCTTCATGATGGAGTCGGACACTGTTCTCAGTTCTCCTTACCTGGCTTCATGCCCATGCTATATTGAGAAGGTCCTTATCCTCATGAACTTTGACCTAAATTAGAAGTTTGGCCACAGCACGGGTGGTAAGCAGATTTGAAAGTTGGCCTCAACAGGTAAAACCCCTGGCTTAGAGGTCATTCCAGAGAAGCCCTACATGTCACACTTTCTGAAAAAATATAAATATTAATAAAATTCTCAAACTTTGTGACATCCTTTTACGTTAATTCTTGCCAAGCAGAAATTTAAGAGCCTTTTGAATGAAACCCCTTGACAATAGTTATATGTATTATACCTTGGTCCTATGGTACTTTCTTACTCTTTATTCTAATTATACGTACTGACACCAGAGATCACATCCACTTGGACTCTGTTCCTTGGGATACTCCTGAAGTCTGCAGCTTGAGACAGTGAGTAGGGCTGTCGGTGAGGACACAGCCTTTCCCTTGTTCAGCTTCAGAGACCACTTGGCTAACTCTCTCTTTGGCTTAGGAATGTGTCTAACAAGTAAGGGATGCATAGGGCCCTGAACTCTCCCACCAGGACCCCAGAGAACTGTAGGTGACCCCTAAAATGCTAAGGGTACAGTAGCCCTCCTTAATTGTGAGGGATACATTCTAAGACCCCCAGCGGATAGCACCAAACCCTATATGCGCCATGTTTGTTCTTATATATACGTACCTGTGATAAACCTTAATTTATAAATTAGACACAGTAAGAGATTAACAACTACTAATGAAATAGAACATTTATAACATGTAAAACATAACTATACTCTACTGTAATAGAAGCTATGTGAATATGGTCCCTCTCTCCTGAGAGACTCAAAACAAATACAGTGGTACCTCAGTTTATGAATGCTGTTGTTTGTGAACACTTTGGTTTGCAAACAGAAGCATTTGGCAAAATTTTGTTTCTGTTTGGGAATTCTGCATTGGGTGATGAACATGACTGCGACAGTCTTTCCTGCATGAACATGAACGTGGCCATTTTTTCCCAAATCGTAGAACACATTAAGTTTCTGAACCAAGGTACCACTGTAGTATTTTCTGATTGCAGGTAACTGAAACCTCATAAAGTAACACCGCAAGTAAGGGGGGCGGGATATAAACCAGAACTTGGTGTGTTGGATTTGCATCCCCAGGGTGCCTGGGGTAAGGGAGGAGGCTGTAGCTAAGTGGAGAGCACTGGAACCCAGTCCACCTCTCAGTGGCCTAACAACCCCCCCACCCCCACCCATGGGCCTGCTCAAACTGAGGATGCCGTACCTCAGAGGTCGTGAACTTCACACAGGCCAGGCCAGCTGCCCAGTCGACACTCCTGAAAATAGAAATAGCATCATATTTATCATTTCACTGAGATGTGCCCCAAAAATGGTAACACATCAGTGTGATGAGAATTGGAAGCACAAGGGCAGGTGTCTTTTGGAATTTCCAATCATGGATATGTGTCAGGGCCCACTTTTTTTAACTTCTCCCTTTTGTGAAGTCAGGAGACATACTTGGAAGAACATACGAACCGTCTGTTTCACATGGACGATGTGTCCCAGTGATGTAAGTGTGGTTATGTCTACAGTGCCTCTCGTGGGACTGCAGTGAGGGCATGCTGGTCGTGAGTGTAGTTTCACTGTTAATCTGTGTGAAGGACAGAAGCTGGGGTTACAGAAGGACCATTTAGAAAAGTAGCGTGTGAGCAAAGGCATCACTTGTATGCTGGTTTCATTAGGGTCCTGTGCCGGGCATCAAATCCAAGCAGCAAAGGGAGTTTGAGTCAAGGTGGAGCACAGGGCAGTCAGTTGTTGATTGTTATCAACGTATGTCCATGGGACTTTCATTTCGCTCAGTGTAGTTTTCCCCTCATCACAACTGTTTGTAATGAGTTCGTTACCTACTGTGCTTATCTTTGGCTCATCCAAAAGTCACTTGAACATTTAGCTGAAATGAGTATATTTATTCCTTCTTAATCTTTCAGATGCAGCCTTACTGGACTATATATTCTATGATGACACTGAGTTATTAATGTCTTAATCATAACTAAATAAAACCGTAGATAATGTCCACTAAAATAAGCTTCAGTTAAAAACACATGCTCTTTCTTTTTTTAACAGCCTTATTTTGAGAAATAATTTATATACCATGCAAGTCAGCCCATTTAGGTGAATTTTTCCACAGTTACCTAAGGGAAAATTCTTTGTGGGGATATTCAGTGTCTGAAACACACCGTTCCGTAGAAAACACTAAATAGTACGATTGACATGTGAGTTATCTGGGTTAGTGCCAGCAGTGAATAAGCCGTGGTGATTATAAGAGAATCTGAATAATAAGTATGTGGATTTGGGTCTTGGTTCTGCTCTTCCCTATCATGATTCTGTTGCTAGTCCATCCTCCTTAGGTTCTGATTTCCTTCCCTGGTTCTGTCTTTATTCTCTTTTGCATATGCTAATGAGGGGAAGTGACCTTAATGTTAGCTGCTTTCCCAGCCCACATGCAATGCCGACCATCACGTGCAGCTCTGTGTCCCAGTTACTGCTTTGGGAAGGATTCTCATGTTCTTCCTGGGCAACAGGGAAGGAATTCTTTACCTGCACCAGTATTTACTGGAAATGTGGACTTCGTGCTCAGGGTTGACTTAGGGGATCCAAGCAGGGAAGAGAACATGAAGACAGCTACTGTCCTTCAGCAGGTATTCATCTAACGTTTATACCGTGGTGCTTTTGGGGCAAATAAGCTAGAGTTTGTGCTATGAGATAGCTTCTGGAGAATTCTATAAAGAACATTTAAAAATACTGATAACCTGCACATCCCCCCACAGAAATTCTGATGGAAATGATCTGAGGTGTGCACTGGTCATTGGGATGTTTAAAAATTCCTTAGGTAGATGGGCATGGTGGCACATACCTTTAGTCCCAGTACTTGGGAGGCTGAGGCAGGAGCATTTCTATGAGTTTGAGGCCAGCCTGGGCTACATAGTGAGACCTTATCTCAAAACAAACAAACAATCCCCAGGTGATTCTAATATGCTCTAAAGTGGAGAACTACTGATACCACTGGTTTTCCAGGAAGCCACGCTTTGGAGAACTGTTGTACCTTACTCGATGGGCTAGAATTTCAGAATCCAGAACTTGAAAGGGATAACAACATCTTGGGCAGCCTAGGGTCTTCCCTGATCATCCCCCATGGAGGGTGGGTGGAGACTGAGAGCACCCACAGAGGCCTGTTTCAGAGCCTGCCCTCCAAGAGCACGCTGGAACCTTTCTGTTTTCAGAGAACTTGGGGAGAAAGTTCTTTACTTCTTAAATGTATGAGAACTGCCTTAATCTAGAGAGTTGCCTCAGAGTCAATTTGTAGTGGAGACAGGAAGAAATTGCCCTCCGACATTCCGAGTAAGTAGATGGTGTACTAGAACGACTCTGAGAGTTAATTAGCCTTGTAGTCTGAGTGAGGTTAACTTCCGTGTCAGCCTCCTGGTTTATCCATTTCTTGTGGTGTGGTTAACACCACAGGTTTTGGGCTGGGCATAGCGACAGACACCTATGATCACACCACTCTGGGAAGCTGAGGCAGGAGGACCACAGGTTTGAGCTCAGTCTGGGCAACTTGACAACTTAGTGACTTAGCAAAATTCTGTCTCAAGATTTAAAAAATGGTGGCGGTGGGGATGTAGCTCAGTATGAAGATCCTGGGTTCAGTTCAGAAACAACAACAACAAAACAAAAACCAGGCTTTGGGCTGAGCATGGAGCTCAGTGGTAGAATGATTGCCTATCCTGTCCCAGGTCCTGGGTCAATCCCCAGAACTGCCCCCCCACAAAAAGCCGCAAATTTTGAAAGCAGACTGTTTGGTTCAAATTCTAACTCTGCCAATTACTAGCTGTGTCATCTTAGATGAGTGTCTTCACCTCTCTGGGCTTGTTTGTCTCAGCTGTTACCTGGAAATGATAATAGGCCTTCCTTACCAACACCCGGCGTGCACCGGTGTACATTAGCACTTGCTATGACAGTGGTTTTGAGCATCACTGGGCTCTCAGAGGAGCTGAACAACTTGGGAAACAGATGTAATTCATACCTGACCGTTTGCTGACCAGGAGGAGCGCCTTTCAGAGGGGCAGGTGGGGACGTCGCCCCTGAGGGCTAACACACCTGCCTTGCCTTTCCCACTGTCCTCCCAAGAGTACAGAGCAGGTGGCCGCGTTTTGCCGCAGTTTGCACGAGATGAACCCTTCTGACTCGAGCCCGTCCCCTCCGGATGCCGCGGGGCCTCAGCTGGCCACCATGAGACAACTGTCGGATGCGGACAAGCTGCGCAAAGTGATCTGCGAGCTCCTGGAGACTGAGCGCACCTACGTGAAAGTAGGTCTCTCCCTTCCCAGGCCCTTCCTGCCGTGTCGCCCTGCTCTTGACTAACAGCGAGGTCGAAGTGTGGGGCCGGCGAGTGTCTCGCCCTCGCTTACGGAACTCGGCTTTTATTCTGAGTGTTAAGATCTCCTCTTATAGTCCAGTGTGATGAGATGATGCACAGCTGCAGTACTAGCACTCTGGGAGGCTGAACCAGGAGGATCACAAGTTTGAGTTCATCCTGGCCAACTTAGTAACTTAGCAAGACGCTGTCTGAAAATAGAACATAAAGGAGGGCTGAAGATGTAGCTCAGTGTGAAGATCCTGAGTTCAGTCCCCAGTACAAAAACTAACTAACTAAGCAAGCTTTAAAAAGTTAAGAAAGCATATCAATTCTTATAGCAACTCATCGATACATATGTAACTCATTGATATGTACAATACAGCAATTCGTTGATATGTATACAAATGGTTGACCAAGTAAGTGGAAGATAGTGACTACTTAGCGATCTTTCTGATCTTCCTAACTATATTATAATGCTAATACTAAAGCTGAATTGAATATTTGAAACATCTGAAAGCATTACCTTCATAATCTAACTTGAGTCAAGGTGGAAGGGTGTCAGGTCTATTTTCTTTGTATTATTGCTTGTCCTGATGTTGACCGATGTTCCCCACATGAAAGTATTGTGATGTCTTTTTAATTATCTATATTTTAGTCTTTAAGTCAGGGGTGAGCACATTATGGTCCTCAGGCCAAAGCCAGCCTGCCGCCCGTTTTTGCAAATCAAGTTCTGTTGGAGCCTGGTGTTAGTTCCTGTGCCGCTGGTCCCCACCTGCTCTGAGGGTGCAGCAAGGTGAAGTGGGGTCGCCATGACCACATGGCCTGCAGAGCCTGAGATGAGGACGGGAGGAGTGGTCTTGTTTCTGCATTAGTAATCACTGTATTGTTAGTGTTTGAAGCATAATCTCCTTTTTTTTCTCCTTTAGGTTCGTTGTGTAGACTTTTAGATGTGCTAATGAGGTATCCTTTCAACTTTTAGGACTTAAACTGTCTCATGGAGAGATACCTGAAACCCCTTCAGCAGGAGACTTTCCTCACCCAAGATGAGGTATGGCGGGCATTGTCCCAGCTTGGTGAGGGTCACACTGTGCACTGACTTGCTGGCAAAGAGAAAGGAATAGGGGACACACATAATACTGAAAGCGTTTTAAACTCATGTATTTGTAAGAAATAGGTCAAATATTGCCTGTTAACCTTTGGCTTACAGTGGGAGAAGTGGCTGTTCCACCTTTGGTAGTAGGCTTATTATCCTAACTGATAAATACTAATAAAGTTTCTGAACACTTATGAAAGATAGGGTGGATTAAATTCTTTTTCATTTTTCAGCTTGATGTGCTCTTTGGAAACTTAACGGAAATGGTGGAGTTTCAAGTAGAATTTCTTAAAACTCTAGAAGACGGAGTGAGACTGGTACCTGATCTGGAAAAACTTGAGAAAGTTGACCAATTTAAGGTCAGTCTCTTCGCGGACAGAGCTGAATTCCCCAGTAGCACATGGCAGGGGCCTTATGCTGTCTTTTGTAAGCTCTTGTTCCATGGACTGCTTGGTGGGGCGGTTCCCAAAGGGAGTCAGAGTGGGGACTGACTCATCTTGCTTGTGTGGCTCAGGGAAAACCGATGCCATCTACTTGCATTAAATTGGTTCATCTGCTGGCTTCTACTCTGGAACATGTGCCAAGCTTGACCTTTCGCTTTGTTTATGAGCAAGCCTTTAATAAATTAGCCATTAGCAAATTAAAATAGCGCCTCTGGTCTCCCAGTAAACAAATTAATTATCCTGTTCTGGGAAAGTTTGCCGGATGGTAACGCGTATCATTATCCAGGAAGGAGGCAGTCTTCTAGCACATGGTGTCCTTGCAACCTTAATGAGGATTTATGAGCAGTGCCTTAGCAAGGATGCCCATAGTTTATTTCCTCTGCCCTGGTTGGCTTTCCTTTATTGCAGAGATTTCTGGTTTCAAACCTCCAGCTGAAAAAACTCATTGATGCATGTGTTGGGTGGCATGTCAGCCTCATACACTATTTAAAGAGATTAATAACACATAATTAACGTATAATGCAGTGCATATATTTAAAGGATAGCATTTCATGAATTATTCACAAACATCTCTGTAAAACCATCGACACACAACACAACACAACCAGGCCAATGAATTTAGTCATCACCCCGAAAGTCTCTTCCCGCGCCTGTGTGATTTCTCTTTCCTGCCTCTTACTTCCTCCTACCCATGGGCATCTGTGCTCTGCTTCCTATTACTATAGATATGTTCAAATATACGAGTTTGGATAAAATTTCCTCCTGGGAATTAGCAATGCCCACCAGCCTGTAGGAGGCCTTCTGAAATCCTAGAGATGACAGCGTTGGGTAAACGTGTTTGTGTGCGTGTGTGCCCCAAGAACCATCTTTAATGCCAGGAGAATAAATGGATCCTTAGTATTTTGTATATGGTTGATGTATAGTAAGTGCATGTATACACCAAATAAATAAATAAATAAATAAATAAATAAATAAATGTATACACACTAGGTGTATATATATGTATGTATAAAATGCTTAGCATGTGTGTATATACTATATGACACATTATATATACACTGTATAACATATATAAATATTTTATGTAATATGACATATATCTATTATACACAGTCATGTCTATCAGGTTAAAGCTGGGCATGGTTGTGTATGCCTGTAATCCCAGCACTTGGGAGGCTGAGGCAGGATGATCATGAGTTTGAAGCCAGCTTGGGCTACGTAGTGAGACTTTGTCTCAAAATAACGAGTTAAACAAATGAATGACATTAGTGTGGCCAAAAGGAGGTGTTACATAGAGAACATTCTCTTCCACTGCTTTTCTTGTTTAATTCTTGCCAGTGGCTCAAAGGATAATGATCTCTTCTCACAGAATCAGATGGCTCCTGCTAATGCCCTTTTAAGTAGGAGGATTGGGAAAGAAGAATATGTAGGAAGAAGATTCAGGCTGCTGATTATGTGTGGTCTAAAGAAACCTTTTTTTTGGTCAGCAGACACTCAGAATTTATTGTGTATTAGATCAGTTGCATGGTTAGGAGCACACTTTATCACTCAAATCCAAAACCTCAATTGTTTTGCTTGGACCTAACTTTTAATTCTGTACCTAAACGAACAAAGCCACTGTCTAAACAAGACTGGAGAGATGTGAACTCAGGAAGAATATTTTCCTGAGGCTCATTCATTCACTCATTTAACAGGCTGAAGAGATGGCACCTAATTCCCACAGTTGGGCGTATTTCTTGCTTTAACATCGCTATGTTCTTACCTGCTCCCTGTTAGAAGTATAGAGCAGTGTGGAGAGAATAGATGTAGTGACCGAGGGACATGTGTGTGTTACTTTTGGAAGTGTGAGCATTTCCTACTTTTATTTGGTTTGTCACATCTGTCCCCCAGCAGGAATCCGTGAGAGAATTCAGGACATTTCTGTCTTTTCCAAAATGTATTTTTCTCATCAACACTCCAAGCATTGCAGAGAGGTCATTAAAAGACATAGTTCTGGAAAGCCAGGGACAGCGCCATTGTAAACATCAGTTGCCCACATTTGCAAACCCTTGGACCTCCGTGGGCAGAGAGGCGGGTGGGCGGTGGTGCTGCTGTGTAGGGAGGGGGACAGATGTGTGCCGCCCGCTGTTCCCGCTGACGCCTCTAGACGAGGAGGAAGGTGAACCAACTGTGCCTTTTCTCATTCCATCCAGAAAGTACTCTTCTCTCTGGGGGGATCCTTTCTGTACTATGCTGACCGCTTCAAGCTCTACAGTGCCTTCTGCGCCAGCCACACGAAAGTCCCCAAGGTCCTGGTGAAAGGTGAGTCCTCTGAGACGGTGGCGGTCCAGGCGTCAGTTGTTATTTCACATTCGTGTGGCTGATTATGGTTGCTGGCCTTTAGAAGAAGCCCAAGAGTCACTGATGTGCTAGAAAGACATTCCAACAAGCCACAAATATTGGTATTGTGAAGGGAAAGACATTAATATATTGAATTAACCATTGTTATCAGTTTTCTTGTAATGAAAGTTTTGACTTGGCCGCTCTGGGCCAGAATTGATAGGTCATTTTGCAGTTTTGTTTAAAAATCCCTGCTTTGTTCCTATTTTTCATTAATAAAGTCAAGCTAGTTCTCTTAACCTACCACACTTCAAATACCTTTGTGAGGAGTTACTTCTTTCTTTTGCCTATTTTTGTCCCTAGGTATATGATAACTGCTACTGACATCACTACTAAAGTTGTTTCAGTTATGCAGTAAAAATTGCTCTAGTTACAGTTATTTTTGCACAGAACAAAGTAGAATTTTTATGTTGGCAAGATACTTTTCTTTTTATAGTTTTGCTTACTTTGGTAGTGCTGAGGATCAAACCCAAGGCCCTGTGCACGTTAGTCAAATGCTCTACCACTGAGCTGCACCCCCAGCCCTGATACTTTTTCTCACATGTTCTGAGAAGATGGTGAAACATCCTGAGAGTCCCCAGAAAGCAATTGTGTTTCCATAGCTCAGTGTTTGGGAGTTGGTCATAGGTAGAGTTGATCACATGAAAGCAAAAAGTAGAATTATTGTTATCAGAGGCTAGGAAGGTAGGGGATTAGGAAAAGGTTGGTTAGTAGGTGAAAAAAGAAAAGTACAATTAGAAGCCAGCGATGGTGCGTGCCTGCCATCCATTCAGCGCTCTGGAGGCTGAAGCAAGAAGATTGCAAGTTTGAGCCCAGCCTAGGCAATTTAGTGACTAAGTGAGACCCTGCCCCAGAATAAAAAAGGGCTGGTGTCTTAGTTTCTTTTCTCGTTGCTGAGACAAAATACCTGACACCCTGTTAAAGTTAAAGAAGGAAAGGTTTATCTCAGCTTACAGTTTGTAGAGGTTTCAGTACACGGTTGTCTGGCTCCAAGGCAGGGCATCATAGCAGAGGGGCATCACGGAGGAGAAACAGTCCATGGCAAGCAGACAGAAGGCAGCAAGCAGCAGCAGGAGCAGTGAGCCTGCCTTCCTTCTCTCCCTTTATATTCCATATAGGCTACAAGCCTATTGATTGGTGCCACCCATACCCAGGGTGGGGCTTCCTATATTCACACCCTTAATCCCAGTATCACACCCTTAATCCTCGTTCACACACCCTAATCCAATCGCCTTCAAAACTCCCCACCTGTGACCACATGAGGCTTTGGGGAGACATCTAGAGACAAGCCATGACAGCTGGGCATGTAGGTCAGTGTGAAAGTCCTGGGTTCAGACTTCAGCTCCACAATAAAATAGATAAATAAATAAATAAATAAATAAAATTATTACAGTTAGAAGGAATTAGTTTTAGTATTCCATAGTACAGTAGGGTGACTATAGTTAACAATAATATTATGCATTTTAAAATAACAAGAAGATTTGGAGCATTCCTAACACAAAGAAATGATTAAATGAGTAGATATGCTAATTACTCTGATTTGATGATTATATATTGTATATATTCATTGAAATATCACACTGTACCCACTCACGAATGTGTATAGTTATTATCTATCCATTTTAAAAATTCCATTTCTGTTGAAGCAAAAGGTTTTCACAAGTCAATGTAATAGTAATATATATGAATTATCCAGTAATATAAATAAAGACACCACTCCCCCCAAAAAAGTATTAAAGAAACATTTTCTTGGTAAACAGTAGAATTGGTAGACAGTTTGGTTTCAAAGAATCTCTGGAAATCAGCCTGTTACTTCTTAACATTTCACTATGGCTGCCAAGTAAACATCTGCTGATCAAGTCCCTTGATATGTAAATAATTTCCATGTGTTATGCGTATGTTTGCTGCCAAAGAGAACAAGCTCGATTTAATTCAAAACCTATTAGAAGAAATATTAGCATAACGTGGGTCTCCGGGTAATAGAAGAACCTGTCTCAGATAATGACAGACTTAATGGTAATGACAGACTTAATGGTAGTGACAGTCTGCAGCAGGATTCTAGAAAGTTCCTTATGCTGTGGGACCTTAACCGCATTTTCACATGTGCCACATTGGTCATACAGTTCTGTGTGTATGTTTCTTTTAAAACTTTTATTGATTGCTGCTTGTTTATCAGATTGTTAAAGTAACCGTTTTAGAGTACTTTGCTCCATATGAAATTATATACCCATTACATTTCTTCGAGCAATTAGTGCTTTTTTAAAATTACTCAATTAGATTAAATTCTACCCCTATGGGTTTTTCTTAATTCAATAATGTTATTTTTTGCACCTGAAAAATATTACATTAATGTTTAAAACTATCCCTTAAAACAGCAGGCATGACCTACATTTTCCTAATTGCCAAATGAGCCAAGAGCGTGAAGAGATGTCTTTGAGACCGCATCTGGGGCTCCTAACGGACTCACAGCTGGGTTGGATGGGAGCAGCCCTTCTGCGTACCCCAAGCGCTGTGAAACGCACTTCATGGCTCGAGTCCCAACCAGACTTTGGGCTTGAGGATTGGTGTGTGTGAGGGGTGGGGTTCTTAGGCCTCTTCTCGACGTGGTCGAAGACTTTTGGTGCCCCTGGAAACCACAGCTTCCTGTGCTTTGGCTCTGGGCCTGGCCCAGCTTCCCAGGTGTATAAGTCAATGGCCACTCACTTGCAGTGGCCTTTTTCTTCAGGGATTTCTTTGAGAGGAGCAGAGGAAGGGGGCTGGACCCATGGAATCTGATTCCTTTTGATAGGATTTAAAAATACTGAAAAGATTATGGTTTTGTAAGGTCTTCCCCCATGATCACTTCTTAAGAAAATCGAATAAAGACAGAAGAATCACTTTGCAATTTCATGATGCCCTATTATAATATCCTTGGAGTTAGCTTACACTCCTAAACCCTGGTGATGGGGAAGGGGGGAAAATATATATGTATTTTTTATACATATGTATAATACTTATGTATTATATATGTATAAATATATATATATTTATATGTACACACATATTTAAATATATGCCCGCTGGGTTTTAAAAAATTGTTATTCATTTATTCAAGGACTGTCTGAGTTCCTGACATGCAGGTGCTGTTATACAAAGTACTGAATCCCTGGAGAGCAGCAAAAGTCACCTAGATGAATATGTAGATTCTGCATGTGAAGAATGAGTTTGTTCAAAATGTTGGTTGTATTTGTTTTTTGGTTCATCCTAAAGGATGCACCTCAGGAATAGCCAGATGGAAGAGTGGCATAGGGCACGGTGCAGGGGAGCAGGGCCGGAAGCTCATGTGCCTCCTCTGGGCAGGTCACCCTGCCAGCACTAGCCTGGATGCTTCGCGTGTCCACTGTCACCGTCCCTTGGATAGATCTTCCCATCTCTTCCCAGCATTGCTTTGCACCTGGAAGGCACTAGCCATGTTTTCTGGTCATCTAATGGCAGATTCCTCTCTGCTGGTTTGGGGCCCCTGAGCTCCCCAGGGCTGCTTGTTGGCCCAGCTGGGACACAGATGAAAGCAAAGCTGGCGAGGAAAGTGCTGTCTCAGCTCCGTCAGCTCAGGTCCCCACTGTGTGGATGCTAACCAAGTTGACATTGAACAGATCCCGAGGGAGATGAGCCCACCTCCACATGGCCTCAGCTGTCAGGGGCTGCTGCTTTTGCGCTTTCCTGACTGTGTTACAAAGAGGGTCCTCCAGTGGTGAAACGCTTGAAACCTTAGGAAAGCCAGGGTAAGCCATGTTTAAAATGTAGGTTTTGGCTAATATTCAGGGGTGGCTAGGTAAGTGGATCAGAGGGTTGTCACTCACAGTTCCCAGGGCAAGGGCTGCTTCGTGCCCCAAGGGGAAGCTACAGGGTCAGTCAGAAGGCCGTGTAGTGACAGCAAAAAGTGGGCAGGAGACTTGCTGTGGCTTGAGGGGAGCGATGAGTGGGGCTGGAAAGCAGGTTCACCATTGCTGGCTTGGATAATTTCCACAAGCTCTGGGGTCTTGTAGATGCCAAGGTATGTAATGCCAGGCCCCAGGGTGACGGGGACAGGAGAAAGTGACAGTGTCAGAGGCTCATAGAGGAGGTGGCTGTGTGTGGTGACTGAATTGATGCTTACAGGCAAGTCATTTACTACCTTCAGGAACTGGCTCGTCCAGGGAGGAGTCTTCCCAGGCTCATTAAGTAAGGGCCCACATGTCAAAACATCAGCACAAAATGACATGCATATTAGGAGGAGAAACAGCAGCCCCTGAAAACCCAGGTGTGCAGGGTTCACAGACGGTTACCCTTCGGCTCAGTTGTCTGTCTGAGCCGAGCCTGCCTCCTCCCCTCGCTCTCCTTCCTGTGCAAGGGGTGCCTCGCAGTAAGCACACGTGAGTGGAACAGTGCAAAAGGAGCTGTTTGGGAGGCCCACCTGACAATCTGTATCTAAACCCTTCCAGCCAAGACCGACACGGCTTTCAAGGCGTTCTTGGATGCCCAGAACCCGCGGCAGCAGCACTCGTCCACGCTGGAGTCTTACCTCATCAAGCCCATCCAGAGGATCCTCAAGTACCCGCTGCTGCTCAAGGAGCTCTTCGCCCTGACCGATGCGGAGAGCGAGGAGCACTACCATCTAGACGGTGAGCAGCCGCCCCTGCCTCCCCTCGCTCGGGCCCCGACAGCGTGTCTAGGCAGCCTCTTCATTTCCTGACCTGTGCTCTTCTAGTGGCCATCAAGACCATGAACAAGGTCGCCAGCCACATCAACGAAATGCAGAAGATCCACGAAGAGTTTGGGGCTGTGTTTGACCAGCTGATTGCGGAGCAGACCGGTGAGAAGAAGGAGGTAAGGCAGCCTTTTCCCTGCCGGCTCTCTCTGGGCTTGGGTTTGCTGGCTTTCTTTTAATAAGGCGCCCCCTGCAGATACAACTCACGTGGTTGTTTTTGTTCGTCGAACTTTTGTCCTCTGTCCAAGGCTGCATTGTGAATTTTCTTCTCCAGCTGGACTGTTTCTTCATTTGATCTTAGCCAAAAGGCTGAGAATCGATTATTTCTTAATATAGGAAGCTCACCCTTCACCTTTGGGATCTCTGCTTTTATTCTAAGCTAAGTGTGAAGAGCTCTTATTACCACAAGCTGGCTATTTTAAGACTCTCTTCAAGATCAGAATAGCATCTGGCATATAATAGGTGTTGGATAAATGTTTATTGGATGAATGTAAGTTTCCTTTCTTTTTTTTTTTTTCAGTCTATGCAAAAACCTAGGTAGAAGCAGTGAGAAGGACAGATACACCTGCGAAAGGCTTACAGGGAGCTAGAAGTTGTGCTCCAGTCACTGCCAAAGTCTTCCAGGAATAAAAATGCCCATAAAGCTGAGATGATCTGTGATGATCCCCACCAGTGTGCCTGTCCACCCAGATCTGACTGGGACACTGAATCAGTTTTGCTTTCCATTAAAGAGAGAGAGAGAGAAGCTGGGAGGGAACCATAAAGCAACATAGTCTGGCCGTGGTGAGGAGGGGTGGGGCAAAGGAAGAGTGCAGAGTTTGGTGGTTTAGTACAGACTGCGGAAGACCCCTGACCTCCGGGGATGTAAAGGGTCACTGTCCAGGTTCAAAAAGAAGTCCGGTCATTATCACTGGGTCATCAAGATGTAACAATCAACACATTAAGGAATTTACCTTACTTTTTTTTTTTTTTTTTTTTTTTTTGAGACTGGGTCTTGAAATCACTGTGTAGCCTAGGGTGGCCATGAACTTGTGGCTATCCTCCTGCCTCAGCCTCCTGAATGCTGGGATTACAGGAGTGCACCACCACATCCACTTATCTTACTCTTAAATTATGAAAGACTCAGTCAGTCGGGTGCTATTGGCTTCACCAGGAGAGTCAAAAGTGCAGATCTGTGTGTGGGGTAAAGAGATGTAGAGTTGTGGGGGAGATGAAGTGGGTTTTCCACAGCTGGAGGAAATCCAGGAGGCCAGTGCCAGACAGCACAGGATTCGCATATCTGTTCCCTACACCTTGCGGAGTTGCAGAAGTATCGAAGACAGTGTAAAAGGCTAGAATTGATACTGGAGAGGATATGTAGTTTTCACCCGAAATGCTCTTTTTTGTTTTTTGCCTCCATAACATCAGGAGCAAAGCATAGGAAGATTTTCAGCCTACTTGACAGATAATTTAGTCCACCAGAGTGAGAAGCCATGGGTGCTGCTACCTCGGAATTAGTTTTCACTATTTTGTAAAATGTTTTTAATTTAAAAAAATCCTTTTTAAAGAACAAAATATAGAAAAAGGCAAAAAAGGAAATTCTATAGTATCAAAAGACAGAACCTGACATTTTTAATGTTTTGGTGTTCCTTTGATTTAGAAAAATTAATACATAGGGATATGCTTAGATGTTTTCAAAGTAATTTTATATCTTGATTTTTGCCCTGAACACAAAATGTTCATGTTACTTTAAATTTGTGGGTGATGTTTCACTGTGTGGCTGAACACTGATTTATCCTTAATTCTTATTGTTAGGCAAATTTCTTAGCTTCATTTACTGACTCCTATGAATAATACTACAAACACTTTTGATTATGAAACATCCCCTCCCCCCATTTTTTTTTTGTTTTTTGTTTTTTTTTCTTTTTTCCCATTCTGACAGAAGCAGATTGTACTGGGTGATAGAATAGACATTTTCATTATTTCTTTTTATACTTTCATTATATGCCAAGTCAATATCTGGATTTTAATGACCGTAGGAGAAGGTGACACTGTTGCTAGGGAGTAGGTGACGTGGCGAGTGGGGCGCAAAGAACGTATAAAGCAAAGATGAATATGATCAGAGTGAGCGGCTCTGAAAAGGAGTCTGGCTTAGGTAAAACTGGAGGTCCTTTGAAATGAAATCCTGACAGTCAGGTAAGCAGTTTGTCCAGCAGGGAACAAAGAGATACCGAGCTGTGCAAAGCACTTCCCACTGAACCGAGATTATAAATAGAAAAGTGCAGAGATGGAAGGAGAGACCCTTGACGAAATGCCAGTATTAAAAGAGCAGGAAAGTCTTCTATTGCTATCAGCAAGTTCAAAGCCCAGAAAAATTACAGTTTGGAAAAAATGTCAAAAGAGAGCAATAAAAGACTGTTTTAGCAGGATAAGATGAGCCAGCAGCAGGAAGTAGGCCCTTGGCGGAAACTGATTACTCAAAGGCAATTGATTACTCAAGGGGCACAACTAAACTGCCATTTGATTGCTTTTTTTTCACTGAGGAAAATGGTCTTGAAACTGGAAAGGATGCAATGGCTTTGATTCTGCCAGAATAAAACCACAAGGTGAACAGGGCCTGGAGGAAGGGTGTGATCCATGCCAAGACCGTTGACGAGTCTACACCACCGCTCACAGCACTGTATGGAACAAGTAGGGAGATGTAGGCTGGTGGTTGTGGGCTACACACACTGTGTTCTGACTCCCGTGGAGACGATTCCTGGTTGCTGTAGTTCCCTTTTAATGGCGACATCCAGTGAAAACCTAGAGTGGACTTAGGAACAGTCGTCAGGCAGTTAGGAATAGGAGCTTTTGTCAGTATCTGCTGGCAGCTGCAGGTTTATGTTGAAGCAGTGGCGTTCTAGGGACACAGGATACACGAGTCCTGTCTTCGGCCTATTTTCCTTGGGGTATCTCCGGGGTATGTTCACAGAAAACAAAGCTGGCAAGGAAACATTTTAGGGTAAAACTAGGCCTTCAATCTTCTACTGCTGTGTTATATGCTGGAGAGTTGAGCTGGACCCCATAAAACATTCCCTTTTCCCTCAGTAGGAAGGAGAAGAAGCCAAGAGGGCATTTTCCCTGGGGAGGAGGCCTCAAGCAGCCTGATTCGGGAGGGCATCCCAGTCCGGGTTAAGGGAGAGGCCTCCCTGCAGCGCTCACCCTTGGAGTCCGGGAGGAAGATTTAGAAGGGGCCAGTGGGAGCCCAAGGGGGAGGCTCTTGGTCAGCGTGAGCAGTCCTGACCCCCTGTTGCACTCACCTTGTGGAAGTGAGTACAAGAGAGAAGTGTGGAAGTGTCAAGAGAGAAACTGATGTACATATCAACTCGTTTTTTTCCCCAGTATAACAACTTTCCATGGATGGAAGGTGGAAGCTCAAGAAGGCTGGTGGAGGGTGGGCACGGTGGTACATTCCCGTAATCCCAGCAACTCAGGAGACTGAGGCAGGGGTGTTACAAGTTTGAGGCCAGCCTGGGCAAGTTAGCCAGACCCTGTTTTAGAAAACAAAAACAGCTAGAGATTTAGCTCAGCAATCCTGAGTTTAATCCCCAAAACATTAATCGAATGGGTGAATGAATACATACATACATACATACATATGTATGTATGTACATACTAGTGGAAGCTTCTTATGGTGTCACAGGGCCATGCTCCAAGTTGGTGACGTATATTTCACGTAGTCTGGTGGGAGGTGCTAGAAAACCACATGGCAGAAGGTGCGGATACATATAATTCTATTGGAGGAAGTGGAGTTTGAACAATCCACTACAGCGACCTTTAATCACTTTTAAATTCGTAGCACCAGTATAGTGCCCAAGAATTTTATTTATGAATCTTATCTTCTATGTGGAGATTGGGAAATGGGTGGTGGAGACTGGACAGTGCCCTTACCTGATGATATCCAGCGGATTTAGTTGATGTGTAACTTAATATCAATAAATAAAGCAATATGATTGATTAAGTTTTATTAGCCCTTGGTTGTTCCATAGTAATATGGCTCAGCAATAGCAGTGTCTCCATATTCTGTACTGATAGAGCCACATCTCCACCTCTGTAGTGTGTTTGGTGCCTTGAGAGGGGCCTGCTAGTTGCACCGTGTTCAGTGGCAGGTCACCAGATTGCTGCTGCACCTAGAAACACAGCAAGATCATATGACATCATCCACAAGAGCCTTTTGTCTCTAAAAGCTCAATTCTGGCCTTTCAGATGCTTGAACTCTTGCTGTGAGGAAGAGGACATTGGGCTTAATTTTTATAGACCTGGGGAAGAGAAGTGAGAGGCCAGGAGGCAGGTACATTAGGAGACCCGCGTGGTGAAGAGCTCCTAACAGTGTGGGACGTTCACAGATGGGGTGGACCATGGTCTGGGATAGCTGTGCTCTGATGGGTACACAGAGACCAGGGGAAACTTTCCCACCTGTGACTGGTACCACCATGGCAGTGAAGAGTGGGGATTCTGACAGGTTTGAAGGGGGATGGGGACTCAGTGAGGAAAGCTAAACACGACCATGGTACTTCAGCGTCAACATGGAGGACGTGTGCCAGACCCCAGTGGGTGCCCCAAACTGGGCGTACTGCCTAAGTCTATTTGTACTGTGATTGCCCCTCCACGGTCATACATGAATATAATGCCCTTTCCATCTTAGTAGGTACTTGTCACACACTGTAGCCATAACTTCTGCATTTTGAGGTGTGGCAGCAAAACTAGCTTGGATTTCTTTTTCTTCATTCACAATTTCATTGGTAGAAGATTTGTTCTTGGCAACCTCAGCCTGCAATTTTCCTCCCTTATTATTTTGAGAACTTTCACCTTTTCAACTTAAAGGGAGCACTTGACAGCTTTTCTTTGTCATATTTAAATTTCCAGCATCAATATTCTTGTGCTTTGAGACCGTTATTAAGTAAAAACAAGTGTTACTTTAACACAAGCACTGTGATAATGTTAACAGTTGGTAACCAAAATGGCTGCCAAGTGACCCCTGGGCACAGGAGATACCCTGGGAAAAGAAATAATTTGTGTCCCAGGTAGGAGGGAGAGGAACAGCATGAAATTGTGTCATATTAGTTAGAATGGCACACACTTTAAAACTCATGAGTGGGTTATTCCTAGAATTTTCTGTTCAGTATTTTTAGACTTCAGTTGGCCATGGAGAACTGAAACCATGGAAATAAAATCCACAGATAAGGGGGGGTGACTATAGTGTGAGATATAAACAGTGGATGGACTGTCATTGGGCTCTCTGGGTCATCATATCCTGATGGCTCTACAACCAGAAGAACTTGTCTGAGACTAGCATTTAACTATGGAGGGGTTGACTTTGTGATCTCTAAGGATTTCAGCCCTCGTTCTGCACATAGCTGTCGAGGAATCTTCAAACTCCTAATTTAGCTTTTCTCTTCCTCCTCTGAAGTAAAATAAAACTTTAAATTGCATTGGAAGAATAAATAATTTGGTTCCACTGCTTCCTGGAAGACCAAATTCTCCAGTGGAAATGTCTGAGGTTTTGAGGGCAGATCTTTCTCATTGACAACCATATCTCCTTGGGAAACTGTCTCTTTGAACATAAAACATCTTTAATTTTGTAGATGAGTTTTGACAGATAAAACTGAGAGTGTATTTCAGAACCCTGGTTCTTACCATTTTGTCATCTTATTCTTAAAATGCAGGTAGACAAACACAGAATAAAGAAAAAAATCTGTGCAGTTTTTTGTGTGTGAATCTGCTGTGTTTCTTTGGTAATCTAGAGGATTTGGTCTTCAAATTGGACATTTTGTATGAATTAAAGAATTTTTTCATTAAACTTTCATCACATTGTAGCTCAAACATGGCAAAACATAATGATACTATTAGTTGGCATTAGAAGAGTAAAGTAAATATTATGATATCTACTATTGCTTCCAATGGAAGTGGTATTTATTAGATGTTGGCAAATTGAGAGCATTTTTTAAAATGTGGTCTATCATTTTTTGTGCTATTTCTCTTTTATAATTCCTTTATTTACATTGACAAAAATTATACTGGATGATCTTCAACATATAGTGGGGTTATTTCCTTACAAAGCCATCTTAAATTGAAAAATCTACAAAAATTTATGTTTGTTTGTTTGTTTTGCCATGCTAGAGGCTGAACCCAGAGCCCTGCACATACTAAGCAAGTGCTCCACCACTGAGCCAAAACCTTAGCCCCCCCAAATTTATTTAATTCCCCAATAAATCCATCATAAAGTTGAAAACTTCAGTTGAGCCATGGTAAGTTGGAGACCGCTCCCCTACCCTGTATATATGCATGTTGTTTTTTTATATGTATGTATTGTAGAATGGCTAAACCAAACTGTTTAACTTATGCATTATGCATTATATCACATACTTAAGCAAATGTTTTTAGGAACGATATTTTTACAAAGTAAAATTGACACTAGCCTGCCGTATTTTAAAACTTCATGCAAACCTGAGCATGGATCCCTTTTCAGTAAGTTTTGCTGTGTCTCTGGTTTACAGGTTGCAGATCTGAGCATGGGTGACCTGCTTTTGCACACCACCGTCATCTGGCTGAACCCACCGGCCTCACTGGGAAAGTGGAAAAAGGAGCCAGAGTTGGCAGCCTTTGGTATGTATCAGAAGAGGGTTTCGAGGAGTGAGGAAAGGCTGGCTTAATTTTCAAAGCAAGAACATTTCTAAGTCACAGTTCATTAAAGTAAAACTATTTATAGTTTTTTGAGGTAGTATTCCTGCTTTGGCCATTATCCTCTTACAAATACTAAATTAAACCTTCCAGTTAAATACATACAAAGTACCCAGCTCCATGGGTGGGTAGACATGGCAGTGCCCTGGTCTATTCCAGGTATAAACAGACAGGAAATGAATTCTTTTTATTTTTTGCTGCTAGTCCTGGCAAATATTTCAAAGTAACGGGTTTATAATAAACCAAGGAAAAATAAAATGAAAGATGGAGAGAAAAATGTCTCTGTTTCTGAGACCTCAAGTCCTGGATTTTTAAATTTTCTCCTCAACTCTGTATTGCTTTATGTAAAGCCAAAATTTACGAGGTTAGTTCTCAGCTGAGCTATTGTTGCAACTCCGGATGCTTAATCAGCTGTGAGGTGCATTGCAATTATATTGTTACTAATATTAGTGAAAGTAGACAGCTGATGAGTGATTTATATTTTTAATAATCTAGTTCAGATGGATGCAATTGCTGCAATTAGAGATCTCGTGTGATTGTATTGTGTTAATATGCTTTTAGACAGAGAGAAAAAACCATTTGTTAGTATACTGAGAGTTGTGCATAATTCAGGAAACATAGCTATGGTTTTCTGTGGCTCTGCAGGTATAAATATAACATAATGCCGTGTTGTTCCCAAGCACAAACAGTCCGCAGCCTGTGCTTTTGTTTTATGTTGTGTTTTTCCCTAGCATCTCCCTGGAAGGTTCAGGAGTAGGAAATATAGCATTTACCATTCCTTATCATATATTATTTTTCTGAGCCTGGGGATTGGGAGGTTGCTTACTGCTTCTTTAGCTGAATTCTTTTCACCCCCTCTGTGACGTGAACAAAATATTCAAATGGAACATCCTAGGCATATTAAAATCAGAGTGTTTAATGCAAAGATTGATTGGACTTCCTACTTAGATCTACTTAGCCTTCATTGAAAAATTAGTCCTATTCCCCAAATTTCCCAAGAGCCACTATAGCTGTTGGTGACATTTCATTAAGAATAATGAAAGAGCATGTAAGTGGGCTCAGAAAACATGTGACTAAGTAGATGATACAAAGACGTATTGGGGTGTTAACCAGCTGACAGTTTTTGATGGGCGCGGGTGCTTTTGGAGGGCAGTCGTACTTGTTTTGTGCTCTCTGTTCTGTGATTTCTTCTCGGAGTGACCTGCGGTGTCTTTGATGCTTCTCAGTGAGTCATTTATGGAACTTAAGGTACTGACATAAGTGTTCTGAACCGTCTGCTTGTTTCCGATGTTGGGCTGTACACTAGCAGTTCCAGAGTTCAGCATTAGGGTATTTCATGATTTGTCCCATGAATTTGACAAATTTCATATAGTTATAAATAAACCAATTTAGAATAAGAAAATAATTTGAGTGGGATAAAGTAGGAGCGGGCAAACGTTTATCTGTTTGGGGCTGCATAGTAAATTTTGGGCATCAGGGGCAATTGGCTCTGTGCTTTGCTGTTGTAACCAAATAATAACAGAATGAATGAGCTGGCTGTGTTAGCAGCCTATGCTATACAGGCAGCAAGCAGATAGGCCTGGGTTTGGGCCATGGGCCCTAGTTTGCCAACCCACGTTAAATGCCAGTTATGAGATTTGGGGCTTTAGGTGCCACTGTTAATACAGTAGGCTCAGATAGGACTCTGCATTCCTGTTCCCTGCTTCCTGGGCTGTTTGTGGGAGGCAGGTGTCAGATGGCTGACTCCCAGGAGTGGGGTCCCAGGGCACCTGTCTTTGTAAATAGATGCTGCGTACCCCAACCCCGGTACTCCAAACCCAGAGCACCCAGCAAACTTAGTAGGGGCTGTAGAGATAAAAACTGTGGAAGCTATGTGGTAAGAGGCAAGCTTATCATTATTCAGAATGTTCTTAGAGTCACAGGAAGGTAATAGTAAAAAAGAAAAGGCCGGTGAGATGGCTCAGCAGTGTAAGCGCCTGCCTGGCAAGCGCGAGGGCCCGAGTTCAACTCCTGGAACCCACATAAAAAAAAAGGGCCGGTGATATTGCTCAGCGGCACAGGCGCCTGCTGGCGCGTGAGGTCCTGAGGTCGACCCCCGGTACCCACAAAAAAAAAAAAAAAAAAAAAGAAAGAAAGAAAGAGATTAAAACTGGGATTGTAAACCAAGGTTGCCTGTGATCATCATAATGAGCATATTTGTGGATGAGTCTTGGGTAAGATCATTATAGGTGTTGCTGTTGACCGTTTCACTGTGATTTCTAGTAGAGGGGCGGAGCTAAATGAGCCTTCCAAACAATGCATTTTGAAGTAGAGAAGAGTTGTGCTGGAAGTAGGTTAGTTAAAATTCATCAGGCAGCTTTTGACTTAAAATCAGGGCTCTCTTTTGGTTTTTGTGCAAATCTCTAATTTCAGGGAATAGTTCAGCTTTCTTCTGAAACCAACATCGACTTGCTGCCAACCCAGCACCTTGATGTTTTATGCTTGGGATGGCTCGTGTGTGCTGGGTGTTAATGACCATCGCCTTAAGAAATAAAATGCAAACAGAAGTAACTTGCTTAGGCTTCTGCATGGGAGATATTCGGCGTTTGCATTTTAAGGCACAGAGCAGGTACTGTAGGCTGAGGAGGGAAGCCAGGAATCCTTGAGAGTCAAGGCCATTTTGGAGTGGATTGGATGACCCTGTGTGGTCCATCTTGGTAAAGTGCAGGTGTTCATTGCTCACATCTCAGTGCTAGGCCAAGGCTTGTTCTCTATGCCTCTTGTCGCGCTCTGTGGTGGTTAAGCTCAGGGAAACTGAGGCAGATACGTTAACCATTTTAGAGCCAAACAGACCCTTGAACTGTGGCCCCAAGGATAGGGCAGCTCTTCTGAGACTGACATCACTGGCTCCCCTCTCCTGAGGCAGAATTCTGTTGCTTTTAAAGGAACCCAGCCCTGCTGGCCACTGTGATTTCAGACACCCTCATGGTACAACCCAAGGTGTCCTCGGGTTGAAGGTGTCCAGTGCTCTGCAGAGCTGCGGGGGCCTCCACATGTCAGTGGGAACCTTGGAAGGAAGCCTCCAGCCTGTCCTCTTGTCTGCACCTGAAGTTGGAGTTAGCTTCTTTGCATCTCTTATTCCCCAAGTTGGGGACTAGGGGGACCCTACACAAGGGGAAGACACAGCTGTCCTAAGTAGGATGGAGAAGGAGCTGGATACTTTGGGATGGTGTCTGGAGGACCTGGAGCCTGATGGCTCATCTCTGAAAATTCTCAGAACCTTCATTCCCTTTTAATTCTGTGTCTGCTCTGCCAGGCTGTCCTTCCTCCAGCCACTCTGAGACAAAAGGGATGAGCCCTCTGAAGGGCACCTTCACCTGGCGGAAAAGGCAAAACATCTATCTCTGGCCTCTTGTATAAGGGTACTAAGTGCATTCATGAGGGCAGAACCTTATGACCTGATCTCTTCCCAAAAGCCCTACCTCCTAAAACCATCACAGCAGTGATTAGTTTCAACATAGATCGCAGACATTTAGATCACAGCAGAGAGCTTGACACAGAGACCCAAGGACGAGCTGGGACCGCCCTTCCACCCCTTCTGGGCACCAGTTCTACTTCCCCTAGGAGGAATCAGAAGCATTGTATGCTAGGCATGCTTGGCATTGCTTAAGGAATTCTCTAGAAGATTATGAATAACTCCATTGGATCTCCAAATCCCCTGAAAGAATATAAGAATAAAACTATATATTCACTTTTCCTAAACAGCTTACTCTGATTGAAATCTGTTTGAAAGAAGTGGGGATTGCATTCTACTCCATAAATGAACTGTCATTTCTTTAGGTCAAAAATGATTTCCTGAGTTATGAACACTGTGTGTAGGGTGGGGGTTGGCTTAATGTCTATAAGTGTAAGTCACTCTCAGCGATTGTATTATTAAGGACATTGGTATTGTTCTTCCAGCTACTAAATTAGATACTACGTTTTGTTGAGTATGTGTCAGCTTAAGTTTTAACCTTAGAATAATGAAGCTAAAATTGTTTTCTCCAAAAGTTTCAGGAGGGGGCATGATTTCCATGTATTTATTCTCAGTTAATTTTGGACCTGGGAAATTCTGCCTCTGTAGTCTGTTGATTTTTCATATATGACGAATGCATGGAAGATGGGTGGGAATCGGTCACTTGGGATCTCCCCTCCCCCTCCTTATAACTGTTTTGTTAGCACTACAAGTTGTCCAAGTTAAGTGGGGAGCCCCACACATTTTGTGCCATAACTACCTTTATTTTATTTCCTTCCAGTCTTCAAAACTGCTGTGGTCCTTGTGTATAAAGATGGTTCCAAACAGAAGAAAAAACTTGTAAGATTCTTCATTTCATCCTCATGTTTGAAAGTACCTTTCTGTGTAGTTTTCAGTCATATCTGCTTAATTCTACCCCTGTATCAGCAAGAGCCTTTCACGATTTCTTTTCTTTTGTAAGTGTTCCTAGGGCGCTGCCTTTTGGGAGGCTTCTGGTTGGAGCAGGAAGTGCACAGCTATCTGTTCCGCCTTGCCCCATGGTCCAGTGCTTTCTCAACACTATTTTCCCCTTTTTCTATGTCCCTGTTCTTATGCTGAGATCTTTTCTTGCCTCTTCTCTGCCTCTCTCTTACCTGCATTTGGCTGGCAAACTCATTTATACGCCCTCCGCGTATTTATCAGGCAGCCTCTCGCTTCCTGCACGTGAGGGTGACGTTACCTTGGGTAGGCACTGGAGTTACTCAGTCAGTGCAGGTGAATTATTTTGTTCTTATGCGGCCGGCTCTTTCTTTCCTTCAGGTGGGATCTCACAGACTTTCAATTTACGAGGAGTGGGACCCCTTCCGATTTCGCCACATGATCCCTACTGAAGCCCTGCAGGTCCGAGCTTTGGCAAGTGCAGGTAAACTCTGACATGTGCTGGCTTCACGGTCCTTGTGTTTGCGATGTCTGTACCCACGATCTCGGTCTCATCTGCCTTCTTTTTTCTTATATGCTTAACTCTCTTTTCCCTCGATTTCTTCATTACCTCTTACTGACCCAGCCATCTGTAAAATATTGAATGGATGAATGAACCAAATAAATGAATGGATAGTATCTTCAAAATTGCTCCAAGGAATTACAGTCATTATGTTATGTTTAATAACATTGCAATGACTAGAATCTGAGTAGCAATGAGCCTTGTATTTCTACAAAGAATCCTTGAAACTATGAACAAAGCCCATGTAAATTACTCACTTGCCTTTTAGCTGAGGGACTGAGAAGTTGACAAAAAGTATGAAAAAGCCATTGAATACACATTTCTTTGCCTGAAGTATCTATCATACATCTTTATCTTTGTTATTGGTAGAAGGCATTTGAAATGTTAGTTCTTTTTCTGTGATCCGAATAATAAAGTGAGTTGTTGAGTAGCATTGAGTATATTTGATAATGTAGTTAGACGATGCTTCTTCAGGCATATGAGAAGTACACTTTAGCCTGGTATTGATTAAGGATTGTGATATTTCTGAAATTCAGAGCCCCCCCCCCCCGCCCCCATCCTGTGCTTAATTCGAGCCCAAGTTCTCTGTCTGTGAGAATGGACAGTGGCCCCCTCAGGCACACGGTGGAAGGGCTTCCTCGGGAGTCAGGTGGAAACTTTGGCCACATCGGATCCCCATTCCAGCTGTAAAGTAGGTGCAGTTTTTGGGTAGTAAAGAACGGCTCTGGAGGGGACATCTGCAGGTGTATCCTTCATGCTTCTGGCATCTCATACGAATGGTAGGTTCTTCCCGTCTGATTTGTGTTGTGTGGCCTCCTTGTTTCCACTTGTCCCCTCGATAAGCAATAAAAGTGGATCTGTTCCTGTTAGAAACAGCTAGTCTGGGGGCTGGTGAGATGGCTCAGCGGCTTAAGCGCCTGCCTGGCAAGTGCGAGGGCCCGAGTTCGACTCCCGGAACCCACATATGAAAAAGGGGCCGGTGATTTCGCTCAGCAGCACGGGCGCCTGCTGGCGCACGAGGTCCTGAGGTCGACCCCCCGGTACCCACAAAAACAAAAAAACAAAAAAACAAAACAAAAAAAAAGAAACAGCTAGTCTGGTATCAAGAGGAGAAACATCTTGCAATATTTGGTAGATTTCAGTTATTCCCCCATTGTGAACTAGATTTATCTTCCTTCACAGTTGTCCCTTGCAGTAGGAAAAGTCAAATGCAAAAACCACATAGGTCAAGTATGTATGAGATGATGAAGATTTCTTCTAAGCTTCCAGCACAGTAATTTATCATGATGCCTTTTTAGGTATGATATGACTTGCAAACTTCACTAGTGGATGACTTTACAGGAACCTATGGATTGTGGGTCTACAAAAGCTGCAATGGCGCTTTGAGATTTTGGCACTTAAATGCTAGTATTGTCTTAATGTAGAATCTTAGCTTATGAATTATCTAGTTCCTATATTTCCTATACCAGGCTTATAAATGGGGAAGCTTTATTGCTATAGCAAGTTACAGGCTTGCTATATTCCTAGCTAGTTCCTAGCTAGGAATTTTGCCTCGTGAAGGACAAAGACTTTACATTTTAGACACAAAGCTATCTTTGTGATTTGACATTTCATTCTCACCCTCTGCTTCACATTCAAATCAAGTGTAAAACATCAAGCATATTTTAATTGCTGTAAGAACTAGTCAGAGTGTTCCTCACTGTGAAGTGCATTCTAGTGGATTTGAGAATCAGAATGTGGAATTTCATGATTTGTATCATAAGTTTGGGAAAGTTTGTGAAACTTTTTGCAGATGGATTCCAGTTGAGATTAAATAACATAGCCATAGTGAGGGTTTGTAACCAGAGTTCTGCCCACTGGATAGAATGAGGCCTCACCTCACAGTGGGCAGCTTTAAAGTCTGCAGTGAATTGCTCTTTCACAAGCACTTTATTCATAACTTACGATAATATGGTGGTGTTAGCATTGCAGTGTGTAGAAATTACAGTTGGCCCTGAATCCACAAGCTCTGCATCCATGAATTAACCAGCTGTGGGTAGAAAATATTTGGGAAAAAACTTGCATCTGTACGGAACATGTATACACTTATTTTTCTTGTCATCATTCCCTAAACAATATAGTATAACAACAATTGACATAGCACATTGTATTAGGTATTATAGTAACCTAGAGATGATTTCAAGTATACGAGAGCATGCATGCATATTATAGATAAATACCATTTTATATAAGGGACTTATGTATCCTTGGATTTTAATACCCATAGGGGTCCTGGAACTGCTTCCACTGAGAGGCCAAGGTTGACTGTACTTTGAAATGCGTACAGCTGTTCTTCCCTTCGTGGCACACCTTTGGTGGGCACTTGGGAAGGCTGGGGAAGGGGAGCCCCATTCGATCTCCCGGCATCTTACCAGGCGTTGGACCTGCCTCCTTGCATCGCTGGCATGATGGAAGTATGCTTTAGAATCGTGGGCACTGACTGATGCCACTGTTGTCAAAAGAACTAATCACTTAATTGAAATAGTTCAGCCAAACTGTGTGCACGGAGGAAGAGCAGGTTCCCCTATCAGTGTGATTGATCGAAGGGCCCTTTAGACCATCTAGAAGGAGATTTTTGCGCTTGGAAGTTTTCCAAGTTTTCTTTTCCCCCTTAGCATATTAAGCTTCCAGGCTCTTCATCTCTTTAGATCACAGGATAGGGGTGAAGTACGTCCGGTCCTGTGCTGTTCTGCACTATTGTGTCAGACAGCGGAGGGTGAAAAATGTTTTTTGTAAACATGTAAATGACTCCACTTGAAACGCACCCTCTTTTGTCCTTGTTTTAACTTATGTAGATGCAGAGGCAAATGCCGTGTGTGAAATTGTCCACGTGAAATCGGAATCTGAAGGGAGGCCGGAGAGGGTCTTCCACCTGTGCTGCAGGTAAGCCTGGCCTTGGGGGGGTCAAGGCCATCCAGCCCAGGGACCACCCCTCCCCCGCTCTGTCCGCACAGCTGCCTGTGCCTCCTGGCACTCTGTGTTCTTTTTCTGTGCACTCGAGAAATTAACAATAACTTAGCTAATTTCATATCTTTCTGAAAGGAAGTAGGAATTTCCAGATATATCCAACGTATTTCCCTTCTGTAGAACAGAATGGCCAGGTCATCTTACAGTGTTGCATCTTGGTATTTGGGCACATTGTTTCCACCATGTCTGAAATGCAGCAGAACCGCCTGGGACGAGCTGGCAGTGTGTGGAGTTATTACCAGGGTTCCTGGTGATTTGGAGAAGCTCAGCATAAGGAACTTGACCTCTGTTGATCACCTACAGAATGGATGTTAAACTTATAATGTGGGCTTCTACTTATTTCTTCTTGCTTTTCTGCTCCTTCCCCTCTCCTGCCCCTCCTCCTTTCTGCCTTCTCCTCTACCTCTTCTGTGAGAATTTGAGGTTTTCTCCCACATGCAACCAGTTTTTTTCTTTTTATTTCCCCTAGAAATATCAAGATAGATGGTCCTAAAAGACTGTATTCTGTTTACCTTTAAATACGTCCATATTTAATCATGCTTTATTTTAATCATAGGCACTCGTGCTAGCCTCATGAAAACAACATAACAATGTTATTATGATTAGTATTGCTATTTTATTATGCTCTTGGTAGTCTAGTAAGAAGGTGCATTTACCAAACCAAAAATATGCCGAGCATCTTAACCTTCATTATTTTATGTAGTCAAACCAAAGAGAACCAAGGCTCATAGAAGATACTTTGCCTAACACATTATAGGAAAGGAACATGGGTTCAAACTTAGGTGGGTTTAACTTTAAAACCTATGTTTCATGTTGCTACATCATCTTTCTATTTGGTGATGGGGTCAACAGAGAGAGATGCCCAGGAAACTGTCAGAAGTGAAAAGATTTTTTTTTTTTTTTTTTAATATTCCACATGTGAGCCAGGAGTGGTGGTACATGCCTGTAATCCCAGTACTGTGGGATGCTGAGGCAGGAGGATCTCAAGTTTGAGCCCAGATTGGGGAACTTAGCAAGGCTCTGTCTCAAAATAAAAAATAAAATGGGATGGGGATGTAGCTCATTATAAATGACTTTGGTTCAATCCCTTGTTACACAACTGCACACACACGCACACACTCACACACACACAAATTCCACATGTGGCTTGAGAACCATCTTTACCATCTGTTTAAGAAGTTCTAATTGCAACTCTTTCTGGTAAAGTCTATGGAGTTCAGCAGCCTGTCTCTAGAGGCACCGTATTTGTCATCAGAAGGAGTATCAGGTGACACTTACATGGGTAAAAATATTGAGAACTCAACAAGAAAAATAACTCTTACCTAGGAGGTTCTTTTTTCACCATGAGAATTAGGGCATTGGAAGATTTTCCAGTTAAGAATGTAGCCCTCATACTTAACGTGTTGAAATGGATAATGGGAGGACTAGGCATTTAACAGGAGGGAGGCTAATTTTGGAGGAAACTAAGAAATTGGGATATCAATCTTTGGATGTTGCAAGAGTCTTGTGGTTCATTTTTCCTCAAAAACATTTTAGGCTCTAATACCGTGCCTTTGGTGCCAAGAGTGGAATTTGTTAACTTCCTGGGGCACGATCCCTCTGCCCATGAATCTATTCATTAATGAGATTCTCTGCCCCAAATGGGCTGCGGAAGATGAATCATTAAGCCTGAGAGCTGCGGAGCAGGCCTTCTTAGCAGCAGCTGTGAGAAGGCAGCTCTGTGTGGAAAGTGGACACGTGGCTTCAGTCTCCTAACCCTTGGCTTGGGGATGTTTGTTCAGCTGCACCTGAGGCCATTAGGTGTTCCCGTCTGTGAAGTACCACTTTGCTGACACCTGTACATCTTCTTTTCTTAGCTCTCCAGAGAGCCGGAAGGATTTCCTGAAGGCCGTGCATTCGATCCTGCGAGATAAGCACAGAAGACAGCTCCTCAAAACTGAAAGCCTCCCCTCATCCCGGCAGTATGTCCCCTTTGGAGGAAAAAGATTATGTGCGCTGAAAGGCGCCAGGCCAGCCATGAGCAGGGCAGGTACTGTGGGGATTCAAACCTTCAAGATCCCCGTCACCCCCACTCCACTGTAGAATACCAGTGAGCTTGACGTCCAGTTGAGCAGGAGTTAGATGTGGCTGTGGGGGGCTAACGTGGGAGTCCGTTCTTCCCTGGTGTGGAGTTCCTTGCCCTTGCTCTTTCCCTGTGCCTCCCTGGGGATCTGCCCTTCATTCACTCCTCTTCCTTCCCTGAAGCCTTCCCTCCGCTGCCCTCTCCTTTTGGCTGGTGAGCGCCTCTTTCATTTGCCGAGTCAGCAAGCGAATGCATCCTCTTTCGGGAGGGGCTGTCTTAGCACCCTTGTGGAATAACAGTCGCTGCTTTGCATGACGGCCAGCTTTGTTTAGCAAGAAGCAGTGTGTCGTATCTCAGCAAGGTCACAGCCCACTGTTCTGGGAACGTGGCAGCTTTGTAATCTGGCAGCACACCAACGCCTATTCTCTGGGGTCCAGGTTTGGTAGATCAGATGACAGGTCAGACTGTGGCCCTCGCCTCATGCCTGCAACTTTATTTTCATCTCAGTGTTAATTTGGGGAGGCCTTCCGCTGCCACTGGAAAGAGAGGAATCTAGCATTGAAAAGGTCCCAGAGTAAATATACTTGCAGGACTTACCCTATCACTGTGGAGCAGGGAGGAAAGATCAGTTCTACCACCTGTAAATGGCAGTTGTAGGACAGATAATAGGAGGAACGATATTTTCATAATACTGAGAGGTACTGAATGATGTCAAGATAGTCACATTTTAATCACTCCTTTCCTAAGAGGCAGCTGAGAATTTTGTAGGGAGGACTCCTAGGAAAGAGAGTTCCTTTGCAATTGCCAAAAAAGGCTTTTTAAGCATTGTCCCAACTATCTTTTCACCAGTTCTCAATGGTGTTGAAGAGACATGGAGAGAACTGTGAATGGTTGAAGATCTTTTCATTGGCATAACATACCTAGCTTGACATGGGCTATTACATTTTCTAAGCACCTTAAGTTTAATTGGGAGGGGCTTTAATATCCTCTCTGATCAATTGACTTGTTTATTGAAAACCTAGTGCAATACACCCAGCACTCTGCTGGTTTCTCCAAGGTATGGTAAGAGTCATGCATGTATCCGTATCCATACTTTCTCATGGGGTTCCCAAATAAGGATAGTCCCTTGATCCTGTAGAGCTCACTGGAGAGACTTTTATCTTGGAAGTGTTTTCCCTGTTCCTCCCCTTGCTGGAGAACTTTTACTTGGGACTGTGTGTTCCAACCTCAGGTAACCTGCCTGTCAATGGCCAGGTTTAAGTTGTTAATCAATGAACCTAAATTCTGAGCTGCATTTGCTTTAAAGCCAATCATGTTTAGTCTGTAGGGTAAGCAGAAGTTTCCCTGCTCATGGAGACCTTTTTGGAAAGAAAATAAAACCAATCCACAACCTAGAATCTAGGCCCTAGACCATTGTCATGAATGCCAAGGGAAAGTCGTAGACTGTTGGATTTGACTGATTGAAAGATTTTTCTGATGGCTCATTTTTGGCTGTTACTCTGCTTTTGTAACAGTTCACTATCATCAGAAGTTTCACCGTTGATGATTTTTAAAACAACACTTGAATGGATCAGCCCAGCACTAGTTTAACAGTGCACACTAAAAATACTCAAAGATTATCTCCCCGTAAGCTGGGAGGAAGCCCCTAATGTTAGCTGGGTTATTACGTATTCTTGTAATAAAAGACACTTAGGTCTTTAATAAAAGACACTCACTGTCATTGGCAGATAGTTTATTTCTCCCTCTGTTCTGTTTGGATAGGATAATAAAGTCAAATTTCTTGGCTCTGTACTTAGTGTAAGAGTCCTATAATTCTGCCAGTGACCAAATTAAAAATTTTTTGTTCTCCCATTTTCTTATGAAAATTCTCAGACTTATCATAAGGTAGTTGGAAGAATTCATAGCTCCCGTCCGTATTCTATGATGAATATTTTTCTATATTTTCACTCTCACCTCTCCATGTGTCATCCACCAACTCATCTTTGATACGTCTCAAAGACACAGACATTGGCATCCTTTGCCTCTAAATCCTTTAGCCTGCAAATCATTTGCAAATATTTCCAGTAGTCCAAGTTTGAGTTAAGGGTAGTTCTAACGTAGTGATTAGAGAGAGCCAGGCTCCGTTACGGTGGAGTTAAGGTAAAGTTGAGTAAGTCGCTTCTTCCCACTGGAGAAGTAATTTTTTTTTCCTTTTTTTCCATTTTGCCTGGAAATGATTTTCATTCCCCTCTGTTCAAGAGTGGTGTCCCTTTGTACCGTGTTTGGAGGTGGGACAACACTTGGAACAGCACTGGGGCACACAGGGCGGTGGGGCTGAGGAAGCTGCAGTGGGAACCCAGCTGGGCCACTGCTGAGCGCTCTGACCTGTGCCTGCTGTGTTTAAAGCCGAGGGCACCTTGGCCGTGTTGAGAACAGGCATCTTCTAGCAGCACCGGAACTGTTTAGCCGTTTTTAGGACTTAGGCTTTAGGAGAGCGGCTCCTCACTGGAGTTTAGATGCTTCCCCTCATTGGAAAGCCTGTGTTGCCTTTCACATCTTTGTGTCTGATGGAACAAACACGTCACTATTAAGGCAGAAGCAGCAGCATTTCCATGTGAGCCATCTTATGTGTGTGTGTGTGTTGTGTGTATGTGTTGGGAGCGTTTATTTGCTCGCTTGATTGGGTGTTGTCTTTTGTTTGCTTGTTTTTAATAATTCTGGCTTCCTAGAGGGCAGTAAGAATAAATCCAAAGATTTGTTATCCAACGATTTGTTTCTCCTAACTTTTAGTCATTTTATTATAGCACTTTGTTGATCCACTACATGAGTGTCATCTCTTATTTATTTCTCATGGCACTCGGTACTGATATTTGAATTGCATCATGGAAGAATGCGTTATTCATGGAATGTATTTAACAGAGACTAAGGTTCACATGGCTTAGCCTCACATTTCATATGGGACTTTGTCAGAAAGGGGACAGGGAACTAAATGGTGACTCCATATCTCTGAGAGCTTCTCTTTTCCATGTGCTCTCTAAGAGGGATGTGATCCCCTTAATCTAACTGTACCTCCTTAAATTCCCAGAAAGCAGCAAAACAGACCACTGCTTGCCTCTTTGGTACATTGCGGTGGTGTCTACAAAAAAAGCAGGACCCTAGAAACATCCTCCGCCTTACTAAAGAACTATGGTTGGGGTAAAAACACTCACTATTCCCAAGCTCGGTGGTCTCCTGGAGAGCAGCGACATTTGTGATCCCTGTGTCCAGGGTGCACAGGGTGGAGTCATTATTTCAGAGAGGGTTGAGTGTCCTTTCCCCATAGTCTGCAACTTCTCCCATGCCCCCCAACCCCCTTTGCTCTTGGGTCATTGCTGTAGCACCCTCAAAGTCCAGACATCAAGGCAAGGTAAACATTCCCAGATGGACTGGCAAAATCTAGACTCTTAAGCCCCAAACGACATCAAGGTACCAAATGCATACCGTTGAGTTTTTATGTTCCTTTTCTTTGCTTTCTGGATATTCATCTCATGGTAAAGCCTATGGGAGTTTATTTTTATATTTTTGTGTGTGTGTGCAGTGTCCGCCCCAAGCAAGTCTCTTGGGAGGAGGAGGCGGCGACTGGCCCGAAACAGGTTTACCATTGATTCCGATGCGGTCTCCGCCAGCAGCCCGGAGAAAGAGCCCCAGCAGCCCTCTGGTGGCGGGGACACTGACCGATGGGTAGAGGAACAGTTTGATCTTGCTCAGTATGAGGAGCAAGATGACATCAAGGAGACAGACATCCTCAGTGACGATGATGAGTTCTGTGAGTCGGTGAAGGGCGCCTCAGTGGACACAGACCTGCAGGAGCGGCTTCAGGCCGCCTCCATCAGTCAGCGAGAAAGAGGCCGGAAAACCCTGGATAGTCACGCGTCCCGCATGTCACAGCTCAAGAAGCAAGCTGCCCTGTCAGGCATCAATGGCGGCCTGGAGAGCGCAAGTGAGGAGGTCATTTGGGTTAGGCGTGAAGACTATGGCCCCTCCCGGAAGCTGAACACTGAGATCTGACTGTCGCGTCCCCTTTAGAGAATGTGTGTAGATACTTCTCCCCACCCTGCCCTCGCTCTGCAGCCCTCCAGTGCCATCCACGAGAATGTCCCCTTAGGTCACACTCCTGCACACACACACACACACACACACACACACACACACAGTTTTGGTAGCTGAGCCGGTTCTGAAGCCATGTGGCCACCACTCACCTTCGCCATTGTTAATATCGATGTCAGAAAGAATTGTTCAGGATCCCAAATGAGTTTGAGTCCTATCTTCTATATATTACCAAGGGCTTTTATTTATTCTCCATTAATCAGGGCCTAAAGAATTAGAAAAAAGAAAAAAAAAAAAAAGAATTCATAGCACTGGAAAGTAAATCACCCCCAGCAGTTGAAGTAAGTATGGAATTTAAGGCATAGCACACATAGAAAAGCCAGCTCGTCCTATCTGAAACCAGCCTCAGCTGGGAACCCCACTTCTAAACAGTGAAACAAAACAGGAAACAGACAAGACAACTGTACAGCTTCCCTCTTCAGTGTCTGAGAATATCCGTGTATTTTAAGAATGTGTGAGGAGAGGGTGGTCATTTATGTTTTGATGAGCCTTTTCTTTTTTTCTTCTGTTTTGGTCTATGGCTGGTCTAACTCTGTGTCGGTATTCGGAAGCTCTAGTTTTGCATAGAATTATAAAGATGCCAAACTCTTGCAAAAGAGATCCAAATGTATCACTTGAGAGAGAGAGAGAGAGAGAGAGAGAGAGAGAGAGAGAGAGAGAGAGAAAACACTATTTTTTGTATTTTACTTGAGATGCAGGGGCACAAATAGATGAGAATTTTGCAGTGTTAGGTGTAACTCTTAAGTCTAAAAGCGAGCATATAATCTTTTACAGACAGAGTGAGGCATGGTGACTTTATATTTATATATGAAAGGTCAACAAGAAACTCGTGCTAAGGATAAACTTTTTTTTTTCCAAGAAGCAGTTTTTTTTTTTTTTTTTTTTTTTTTTTTGAGTGTTGGAATCTCTATTGAGATGGGGTTTGGTTGGATTACCCATGGAGGGAGTGGGCAGTGTGTGTCTGCTGCACATGGCAGGGGAGGGGAGCCTCCTTTTCATGGGGTTGCCATGGTGATCATTGGTGTTCTCATCAAAATTACATCTTCATCCATAAATTACCTACCCCTTCCCTGACAGCCCATAAAACCTTTGAACCAAACAACCTCTTCTAAAACATCTCTTATGTTTAACACTTCCTTCACACCAACGAAACAGGGTAATCATGTTAATAAACCTAATGTTCAAAACAGATATCCAAATAGGAAGAACAAAAACAACTTATAGCACTTTCCATTTTTTTTAAAAGGTTTATAGCTTTTTTTCCCCCTTTCCCATTTCACAATGTCTACTTCCTAAAAAGGGTTTAAATAATATGAAAACTTTCTTTTTGGGGAAAATATCTATTTGGTGTTTGACACATCAGTAGGTACTTTAAAGACCTGAATTTTATAGTAGCTTTAGGAATTATATTTTATAAGAATCAGTTATGACTTTATATTTCCAGACAATAGAGAGTTCAGAACATCATGCTCTGTGTCCCTGCTTGCTTTTCCCACTGTCCCATCCTCTATCCCTTCCCTTTCGGGTTTCCAGGGCTTTGAGCTTGATCTTTTGAAAGTTTTATTCTATTAAATTTTTGCTATATCTTCTGGTTTTCTTAAAAAAAAAGCTTTAGAATGGTTTCTATACCCTTTGTATCACTGCATTGTTCCATATCATCTTGGGTTTGATTGGTTCTGGATGGAAAACTGAAGCAGATGTGTCAAATAGTTGCAATTTATGGTCTCCCTACAACATGTCCATCGAAAATACTGGAAAGTCTGGTGCTTGGAGAGGTGCCATTTTTCTCTTGTACATAAAAGGTCATGACGTGTCTATGTCAAAAGTTCTTATATATTTCTTTTATAAGCTGAAAGAAGGTCTATTTTTATGTTTTTAGGTCTATGGATGGAACGTTGTAAATGCCTGTCAAACAATAAAAATATGGAAAAGTGCCCGGATGGTCCTGAGCCTTTTTGGGTAGGGGGATGAGTATGAATTGTGTTGTGAGAAAGTCCATGGGAGGAAATTCCTGAGAATCTCTTTCTTAAAAGTAACTGTTGAAGACCCTCAAGACTTGTATAAAATGGTGTGATATTGGTGTGTGACATACACGTATTGGTCCATGTACTTTCCATCACTTTTAGATTACTTACGATACCTAGTACAGTATAAATGCTGTGTAAATAAGTGTTGTACTGTGTTGTTGAGGGAATAATGACAAGAAAAATTCTGTATATCTTTGGAAAAACACAATGTTCTTCCCCAAATGGTGGGTGGAATCTGTATTTCATTTCCCATCTCCTGCTCTGTCCAGTGGGAGCAGGTGGAGGGGTGCCGGGGAGATGCAGGGTGAATGGTGTGAGTGGCAGAGCTTGCCAAGCCCTGGGTGAGGGCCATCTTGGAGCACTCCACATTTTCTTAACCAGGGAGCTGCTGCTGCATCACAGGATCACTGAAAAAAGGGTAAACGTGGGCCCTGGCTGCCTTTCCCTTCCTGGGTCCCTTACAGACCTTGGGTCAGAGTTCCCCACCACGCCCACCCTCCAGCTGAGAAGGTTTCCTTTTTCCTCCTGCCAGCCCCAGTCGGGAAGAGTTCCTCCTGGCTGGTGAGCTCACCATGCAGCCCCTTACTCTGCGCGTAGTGTCCCTGAGTCAGCATCACCAACTGCCCCGGTTATCAGAAATGCAGAAACTTACTCCCTGACCCACACCTGCTCAACTAAGCCTCCATTTTAACAAAACCCTGTAGGTGCGCTCGCGTCTGAGAAACATTAGTTTGATAACTGCAGATATTTTGATGTTGAACGGTGATGTGGATGGAGCGTGTGACTTTTTACTTTAAATACATTTAAACATGAGTGCACCCATGTCTTTAAGATATAAAAAGATTTCTTTTTGTACCCAGCGCATCTCTTGGGGGGTGACCGAAGCCAGTTTAACCCTGACCCAGTGAAACACCCAACAGTGTGCACTCAGGTGGAGGTGAGATTTAGGAGATTTAGGACTTCTTTCTTGTCCAATAACCAAGTCTACCCGTGCGGAGGAAATCAGTGTTCAGAGTCAGTTTTAGAGGCATAATCACAATGCTTCCCCACCCCAACTTATTTCTTTTTCAGGATTGTGTCTCACCAGAGGCAGAAAATATCCTCAGCACAGCAGAGGTCACAGCACCTGCTCCACCCCACGCCTCAATTCTTGCTCGGCGCCCGTGTCTTCTCCCCTCCTTCTCCAACCCAAGACTGAGAGCCAGTGAGGCCTCAGCTTCGCCGGTGCTACTAGGAAGCCGGGTCCTGAGGCAGCGAGAATGGCCATCACTTCCTTGGCCCTCTGTTCTTTGTGCCCTTGATGAAAGAATTCAGTGGAGACGCTTAGGCTGTGCAGTGGTCTAGGTAGAATTTATTGTAAAATAGAGAGTCATGCCTTTCAGGGAGAAGGCGGGCAGTGCCCCAAGTTCGAGTTTGGATCCGTTTTCATGCACCTGAGTTACTCTTGGGGTCTGGAGAACTGGGCTAATTATGATGCTTATCAACATTTTACTTAGAAGTTACTCAGGAATTGCAAAATGTCTTCCTGTCCTTTTTAAATGGTCAGTGTATCCTCACGGGCTCTAGTCATGTAGGAAACTTACAAAAGAAAAGTTCTTACTTTCTTTCAATTTTTATTTTTTAGTACACCTTTGCAGTACACAATGATTACATTCCGTGCGAGGAGTTGGCACATATACATAACGCATCTTAATTATTTTTTCATCTCATCTCCCTTGTCTCCCCTCCCACCCCCATCCTTCTATCTCTTGGTCTCCTTCGCTTCTGCAAAAGTTCTAGGTCCGTATGTCCTATGATCTTTTACTTTGTTCTTCATTCGTATTTTGGGTTTCTCGTATAAGAGAAATCATGCGATATTTAAACTTGTGTGTCAGATTTATTTCCCTTAACATGGTCTCAAGTGCCTCCATTTTCCTATAAATGACTCAAGTTCATCCCTTTTTATGGCAGAGTAGTGCTCCACTGTGTGTACATACCACACTCTCTTTATCCATTCATCTGCTTAAACCAAGTCCCAGCCTAAGGCAGGAGGGTCTTTAAAGAACATTTCCTTTCCTGATATCATGGGGCTGAAGGCTATGGTACCCAGGAATGCTGCATGCCTTGTCCTGGGATGAGATGACCAGGTAGCCAGGTATCAGAAGGAATGTGCACAATGGGTAACCTTAAAATGTCATTGCGCTCTGAGGGATTGCTTTGGGTCTGAGACTTAAGAAACGACTATAACATGTTACATGTTGATGTCTTTTTGCTACCTGGCAATGCTTGCTATTGCTATTTTGGCTCTGGGCTCTTTTGTCCTTCAGGTCCATTAATATCTAACCACCTGCCTAATGCTGGTACCTCAGGTTATCAATGTTCTGAGACCATGAGATGGTGCCAAGGTTGCACCTTTTAGCTCCAGTTTTGACCGATCAAATGAAAATTGGTATTGGTAGAAAAAAAGGTAGAAAATGCTTTTATTGTTGTTTGGGATTTGTATTTACTTGCCAAGTTATTCACAACCCTGGTAAATATTTAAAACTCAGTCTAGATTATATGATGCTGTAAATAATTAAAAAGTTTTAAATTTTTATATAGAACTTTAAAAAATGGAAAAACCACCTTGAAAGTGCATTGAATTTTTGTACTTAAGTATTAGACTATGGAGGTTTCGATCAGATTAGCAATTTGTAGATTTGTCCTATGTGGGGGACACTATTACTCAATAATTCATACTCAAATGGCCAAGTCTAAAGTGCTGCAATTTTGGAATTAAAGAATTAGGAGCTGGGCATGGTGGTGCATGCCTGTAATCCCAGCACTGCGGGAGGCTGAGGCAGGAGGATTGCAATTTGAAGTCCAACCTGAGCAACTTAGCAATTTAGTGAGATCCTGTCTAAAAATAAAAAAAGGCTGAGGATTTAGCTCAGTGTAAAGGTCCTGGGTTCAAGCCCCAGTAGCAAAATAAAATAAAATAAAGATTTAAAATCTGTTCTACTGTGTCTTAGTTAAGAATATTGAGGGCCGGTGAGATGGCTCAGCGGCATAAGCACCTGCCTGGCAAGCGCGAGGGCCCGAGTTCGACTCCCGGAACCCACATACGAAAAAAGGGCCGGTGATATCGCTCAGCGGCACGGGCGCCTGCTGGCGCGCGAGGTCCTGAGGTCGACCCCTGGTACCCACAAAAAAAAAAAAAAAAAAGAATATTGAAGTTTTTTCCTGCTTGAATTTTATATACTCATTTAATTCTGTATGCAAAAAGAAATCTACAACACACATATACATAGAATTAAAATTCCATCAATTATTTAATTTTTTCCTTCTTTTTCTCACTTAAACTTGTTCAAAGAGCACACAGTTTGTCTTAACTAAAAGACTACCATAGTTTTATTGATACTTTCCTTCCCATCACCCCCCCCCCAATTTTCAAGCAGTTGATAGTCCTTCAAATGATTTTAAAAAGTGCTACTTGGAGTTTTAAAAATTGTAAATGATTGTATAGGGGGAAAAAAAAGTTCTCTCTACCCTTCTAAGTTCTTAGCTGGTACCCCTGTAGCAAAAGACAGATTAACAAGAGAAAAAAAAAAGTTCACCAACTTGTATATTTCATATTTACGTGGAAGAAAACTCAAGGAAAGAATAATTCTGAAAGAGGTGGCTTGGAACTTCGGCTTAGTGTCTTCAACAGAGGACATTTTCAGGGAGGTGAAAAGACAAAGGAAAAAGACCTTGAGTCTCTAGGGGCAGCAAGGAGTAGGAAAGCGAATAAATGAGAAGTCAGTGGGAGATGAAGCTGGTCAGCAGTTGGTCCTGCAGGGTCCTCTGGTGCCATCTCCAGGCAGGTAGGGGTGCAAACTCCTCTCTTTCTGGCCGAGAGGAGGAGGGACACTTGCTGTTAGGCAAATACAGGGATGTCGGAGAGCTTTTCTTGTACTTGCCGCCTCTCCATTGGCTTCAGATCATAATGATCTTTGTGTCAAAATTGCACATTTTATGGGGAGCGAATCCTGCTACTCTTCATTTGTTCTTTTTCTCTTGCTCATTTTTTCTGTAATAACTCAGAAATGTTAGTCTGGCTCCCGTTTCCAAAGAGCTGTGTGATGAAGAGTCCGAGCTAATTTTTTGTGTTCAGATCTCCACACCCCAGTGAAACCATTAACCCTGGGAGCAAGATTTGAGGTTGCCGCCAACACGTAGTAGTAGATCCTGTTTTCATAAGTTAATAAAAGCACCACTTTGTGCAAGGAAGTGTCCCCACTGTTCCTTGATAGATATTATCTGAGAAATTTTGCCTTTGCACAAGTGAAATTGCCTTGGGGAGGTGGGAGGAAGGCAAATCCTTGGTTTGGTGGCTGGATGGGGTCCGAGGAGCTTCTCAATGGAGAACTCGGCTCACCCCCACCCACAGCACGGATTCTGGACTTGCATGGAAAAACATTTCTGAATGTGTCAAGGAGAGGCATTGGTAGGTTTATTAAGCAGAATTAAGGAAGTACACTCAGAACGTCAGCGCTTATGAGAGAGGCACGTTATGGACTGGGGTTGGGCGTTTTTATAAGATCTTGGAGTGTCCTGAACTCGAAAGTCTTGGGTGATGTAGGATGTATATTCCGACCATCTGTCATGGTACCCATTTGGGGAGGCAGGATAGAATGCCAACCATTCGCATGTGTTTGAAGTTTAGAGGTATGAGGCATGGTCAAAAACTACAGTGAATATTTACACTTTAAGAATTATTACAGTAAATGATACATTGCCATTAATCCCCCTCAAAATGTTCCCCCTTGCTGAGGATGTCAAGACAAAGTACTTATGGAGTTTACAGTAGAGTGAGAAAAGATACTGTCTGTATTAGTCAGCTTTCCATCACTATAACAAAATACCTGGGGAAAGTAACTTGAGATGTAAAGAGTGTATTTTGGCTCACAAATTTGGCTGTTCAAGACCAAAATCAGAAGGCACATTGTGAGGGGAGTGTTGTGGAAGCAAACCACCCACATCATGAGTCAGGAAGTAGAATGAGAAAAGGGACAAGTGAGGCCCCACAGGCCCCTTGAGGACACTGCTCCAGTGACTTAAGCACTTTCCACTAACCCCATCTCCTAAAGGTCTATGGCTTCTCCTGATGGCACTGCCCAAGGGACACATCTTTAACACATGGGCCAACATCCAAAGTATTCCTCCCCTGCCCCCAAAGGTTCATATCCATTTCATAATGCAAAATATGCATTCATTTCTCCTAAGTGTCCCAAACATTCGAGCATTGCTCAAAAGTCTGAGCCCGAAGTCTCTGAGATGAAAGTCAAACAATTGTGAGTTCTTATAAAAGTAACACCAATTTTAGAAACCAAGTTACATATTTTAAGGATAAACACTCCTGTTCCAAAAGGTGGGGAAAAGAGGCATAGAAAGGGAGGACTGGCCCAAAGCAAGACTGAAACCCAGCAGGGTAAACCTTAAATCCCAAAGCTCCATAAGCAGCATCCTGGGCACACTGTGGTGGGATGTGGGCTCCCGAGGGCTTGGGAAGCTCTGCCTACCATCTTGCTGGTAGCAGCTCACCTGGTCACTCTTTCAGGGTACCACTGCATACAGCCTGCAGCTTTCCTCATCCAGTGTTGCACATGGCTGGCACTTCTACCTTCCTTGGGCCTTCATTGCAGCTTCATGCCCACAGCTCCACTATGCATCACCCCACTGTGTGTTGTGTGGGTCCTTATGGGGCTCTGACTTGGCCCACTTGACTACACTCCACCTGACCCCCCTCTTTGAAAACCTTGGTGGAGGCTGCCATGACCCCATAACTTGCATTCTGCATCCCTGCAAAACCAACACTAGCCCTCTTGAACCAAGGATGCAGCAGCCTCAGAGAATTTTGCTGGCTGAATGTGGGAAAACAAGTCCCTAGTAATTGGGATACAGGACTCATTCTTGAAATGACTTTTCTCTGGAAAGGCCTGGAAATAAATTTGCATTTCGACATCTCTGAGCCTGTGATAAGTGCTGCATCTTAAGCTTTCTGAGATGTCCTTAAGGCAGCTTTTCTATTGTCTTGAGGCAAAGCACTTGGCAGGCTACTGCTTGAGATCCTGAGTTTTATTTCCAGAATATCAATTAATTGGTCAATCAACCAATCAATCGAAGTTGCATACAAAGCACTTGACTTCTTTTGATCAAAGTTAACTTTTTAACAATTGCACTCTCCTTGGCCACACTTTTATAACCTTTTTACTCCTTTCCTGGCCAGGCTGCAAGATTTATCAAATCTTTCTTTTCTGTTCCTTTTTTCTAATTCTCACTGTAAATATCACCCAGTAATACCCATTCTGCAGCCTGAAGGCTTTGTTGCCTTGAAATCTCCTCCACCAAATAAACTTATCCATAACCTTTAATCTCAGCCTTCAACAAAATGTCAGGGCATGGAGAAAATGAAGCCAGATTCTTTGCTACAGTGTAACAAGATTGGCCTTTTCTCCAGTTTCCTATAGAGCTCTCATTTCCATCTGAAACTTCAGCAGCAAGGCCTTTACTGTCCCCATTTCTATCAGCATTCTGGTTTTCTGAGCACTCATCAGACTCACCAATTAAGCTCTATTTGTGACACTAGGCTTTTTCTAGCCTGTTCCTCCAAATTCTGTCACCCTCACCCCCCATAAGCTAATTCCAAAGGCTACTCCACATTTCATTATAGTTACAGTAATGGCACCATTCCTGGGTACCAATTTTCTGAATTAGTCAGCTTTCCATCACTACAATGAAATACCTAAGGTAACCAAATTATGAAGAAAACATTTTTTTTTCATATGTGTATTTTGGTTCACAGTTATGGAGGTTTCAATTCAAGATCAGGTGGCCCCAACTATTTGGGTCTCTGAATAGAGTGGGAAATAGTTGGAGGAGCACATGTTGGAACAGAATGCCGACATCATGAGCCAGGAAGCAGGGAGAGGGAGGGAGGGGAGGGGAGAGAGCAAGAGACTGAGAGAGACCTCACAATCCTTTTAGAGAACCCTCCCCCGTGACCCAAGGAACTCTTACCAGACCCCCGTGGGGCAGGGTCAGGCCTGGCCCTGGGCTCCTGCTCTCTGGGTTTCTGGCTTTGGTCACTCTTCTGTCACCAAGTGTGTGAGAAAAGCACATAAAAATGGAATAAATGAGTTTATTTACAATTTGACCAAATTGGGAGGATAGCTAGTCCATGCCCCTTCAAGTGTATACCCCGTTTGTTAGAACAAAAGCCAGGAAACATTCATAGGTAGACTTAGCCAAGCTTTGGGCCTGAGGGCTGGATGTGTTGCGTCTTCCTTGGTGTTAGGCCTCAGGAGTGGTGGTTTACACTCTCAGCATGAGGAAGTGGAAGAAGCAGCTTATCTCTGAATTTAAAAAATCCTAACTTTCTTTTTTTTGTGTGGGTACCAGGGGTCGACCTCAGGACCTTGTGCGCCAGCAGGCGCCGGTGCCGCTGAGCAATATCACCGGCCCTTTTTTCGTATGTGGGTTCTGAGAGTCGAACTCGGGCCCTTGTGCTTGCCAGGCAGGCGCTTATGCTGCTGAGCCATCTCACCAGCCCAAAAATCCTAACTTTCAAAGATCCAGTTTAACCTCCCACTTCCAGCACCTCCCAGTTCCACCACTCTAGGGACAGAGGCTTTAATGGGTGTTTGGGGGCATTTAACTTGCAAGTTCTAGCAGTGTCTTAGTCCATATGTGCTACTAAAACAAATTCCTGAGAAAATCATTTCTCACTGTTCTGGATGCCGGGAAGTCCAAGAGTGAGACGCCAGCACTTGGTGTCTTCTGAAGGACTAGTTGCATCGTTATATGGCAGAAGGTGTGAATGTGTGTGTTCTTGTAAGGCAGAAGAACGGAAGGGCAGTAAGGCCTAAACTAGTTCCCTCTGGCCCCTTTAAAAGGCACTAATCCATTCATAAGGGAAGAGTGCTTAAGATATAATCACTTCCCAAAAGCCCATGCTTTTTTGGGATGAGGATTGAAACCAGGGACTTTACATTGAGCTACATCCCCCAGCCATTTAATTTTAATTTTAATTTTATTTTATCTTTTTTTTTTTTTTTTTTTTTTTTTTTGAGATAGGGTCTTGGTAAATATCTAAGTTGCTTTGGCTGTGCTCAAAATTGTGATCCTCCTGCCTGAGCAGAATGCTGGGATTACAGGCGTGCACCATCACACTCGGGAAATCCTCAGCGCTTAATACCACCATGAGGGGGATCGTACTTCAACACATTCAAACCGAGGCAGCTGGGTAAAGATACTGAGCTTGGTATCTGGCCAGGCCAGATTTAATGAGCAAATAGAGAACCTGAGAGAGGGATTCCTGGTCAGGCTGGCACAGAGACTTCTGAGAAAAGTAAGCTCAAGAGCAAGCTCAAGAGGTCAACCTCAAGCCATGCAGAGAGCTCCATAGAGAACATTCTGGCAAACACTCTTCACCATCCTTTCTTAGGTGCTAGATGCTTAATATTGATTGCGAATTTGATTGGCTTGAGTGTCACCTAGGAGATTAATAAAGTGCATTTCTGCGTGAGTCCTGGTCAGGGCCTTAGGGACTGTGTCTGATCCCTGGCCACTTCCTCTCTAGTTTCCCTGCTCTCTGTGCTTCCTGGCTGCCATGAGGTGAGCAGTTTCCTCTACTATTTCCTTCTGCAATGATGTTTCTGCCTGGAGCCAGCTAATTATGGACTGAAACCATGAGACAAATCAAACCATCTCTTCCTTGTTTATCTCAGGTATTAGGCCACAGAGATGAAAAACTAATACAGATACAGACTGAAATTTTAGAATCCAGTTCTAAAAGGATTTGGAGTTCCCATCAGCCCTGGCAGCTGGATAAGGATGAAGAGTGATCTGTTTAGGGTGAGAATAAGGGTTACTCAGTCCCTAGAACACCTAGAAAGAATTCCCCAAGGACATTTCAGATGGAGTCACAAATAGGTGAAGAGAAAGGTCTGTAGCTATGGAAATGTCACAATAGAATACAGACGATTGTTTAAAATGGAGGTTTCGAGATTGTATTTGTTATTTTTATTTCATGTTTTCTTGTAGAGATTTCAACCACACACACACACACAGACACACACACAGACACACACACGTGCACACACACAAACGCTAGCTTGTGCTTGTTTCCTGAGATGGTGATAAAACGAGTAATTTCACAGATATTTTCTCAGCGTCTCTGCTACAGGTTATGTGCTCAAAGTGATGAATCTCAACTTACATGTGATAGTTTGGGATATTTGGATCATTTACACCCTTGGGTGCTATAAACAATACTATGATGCAAACCTCACCTCTAAAATAATTGCACTTGCATTTGCACCCATCCTACACATTTCAAAACATCTTGTTGTATGTTATTCATCTGGTCCTCACAAATCTGTGAGACAGGTTGGGCAATGTCTCATCTGCACTTTAGAGGTGGAAAAGAAAGCCCACAAGATTTTATCACAAATAGCAGCTTTTCTGTTAAGTGATAATGACCACACAGAGATAGATTAGCAAATCCACTGCATTTATTCATTTTGTTGTTATTTGTAGCAATGGGTATTGAACCCAGGGCCTTCGCACTGAGCTACATCCCCAGACCCTTTTTATTTTCTGAGACAGGGTCTCACTAAATATCCTAAGCTGTGCTTGAACTTCAAGTCCTCCTGCCTCAGCCTCCTAGAGTGCGGTGGTTACAGGTGTGGACCACCATACCTAGCTCTAAATCCACACATTTCCAAGACAGAAAATTCATCAATTGACTATAATAACAAGACCCGGATGCTAGAATTACAAAGATCAAGATGCTTACACTGCTTCTTTTGAAAAGAACAAACAGAATTTCTAGCATCTCAAAGCGCTAACACAAAGTATTTCCTTTATGGGTTTAGCCCTGCAGAAAGAACGGAGCAAGCTCTGTGTTAACCACCATACTGAAAACTTTTTTTTTTTTTCAAAGCAGCTTTGAAGGCACCATGTGTCCCCTGCTGCCACCTGCTGGAAGTCTATCACGTCGTCTCAAGTTTCTCATGCAGATTTTAACAGGAAAGAATTGAACCTCACTTAGGGTCTGAAAGAGCCAGGAGCAGGAAGGGAGTGCACAGACTCCGTGCCCAGCTCGTTCTTTAGCTAAAGGCCTCTCGCTCTGCTCTGGGTTAGGATGGGAACATCAGTATATTGAAGTATCTAGGTGTTTTGTAACATGCCAACTGATCTAATTTACTTTGAATATTTAAAGAACTACTACAACTCAACAATAAACACCTGATTAAAAAAATAAGTAAAGGAACACTGTACAATGATCCACAGGAAAATATCCAAATGGCCACCAAACATATGAAAAGATGCTCAGCATCACTAATCGTTTGAGAAATGCACATGGAAATCATAGTGAAAGTTCACCTTATACCGATTAGGGTGGCTACTAGAAAAAGAAGAAAGAAAATAACAACTTGGTGAGAATGTGGGGAAATTGGAATCTTTGTGTACTTTGGCTGGGACAGTGAATGTATAGCTGCTATGGAAAAACATGGTGATTCTTAAAAATATTAAAAGTGGAATAGTCATGTGAACCACTAATCCTGCTTCTGGGTACATATTCAAAAGAATTGAGGGCGGATTTTGAAGAGGTATTTGTGTACCAATATTCACTGCTGCATTACTCACAATGACTCAGACACGGGCAATCCCTATGCCCATTGATAAAAGAATGAAAAAAGTAAATGCAATATAACATACAATGGAATTACTCAGCCTTAGAAGAGAAAGACCTTTTTGCATGTTTCAAGGTAGATGAACCTGGAGGAAATTATACTTGGTGACATCAACCATTCATGAAGTATCTAAAGGAGTCCAGCTCAAAGAGACAGAAAATAGGTTAGAAGTTACCAGAAGCTGAAGGAAGCAGGAGCAATGATTTACTGTTTAATAGGCACGGTATTTCTGCTCGGGTGATGCAAAACACGACTGCCAGGGGCTGGGGTTGGGGGGATAGAGAAATGGGGAGTAGGTCAATAAATACGGAATTTCAGTTTTGCAAGATGAAAGTTTTGGAGATCTGTGGTGCAACGCTGTGAATGCTCTTAACGCTGTGGAATGATACACTTAAAAATGGTTGAGTTAATAATTTTTTTTTAAAGAGCAGAATATATTTATTAGAGAAAGAAAGCTTCTGTCTGAGAGAGGGACAGAAGGGGTCCCGAGTGGGTTGCAGAGGACCCTGCTTTTTCTAGGGATTTTTATAGAGCAAAACCATGAGGTGAGGTGGGTCCAAGGTGGGGAAAAATGGGTAACTGCAAGGTGGGCACGAAGTGGGGCAAAACTATGGTCAACCAATAAGATTACAAGCATAATTGCTCAGGTAAAATTGATTAAATCAGGATCAAATGGGGAAGCAAGTCACACAGCAAGTGGGCATGAATACAGAAGAGGGGCTTTTCCTGGAGGAGGTTGGGTCAGTGGCTCTTCCTGGCTTCCTCAAAGTGATGGATACCTATTTAGAATATCAGTCCCTGATGTTTATCCTTAGGAAGTACGTGGGTGCGTTCACTTCATCTTTTGTCTTGAGGTCTGGCCCTCAGCGGAGGTGCTTATCTCCCTCACAGTTGCAAGCTGCCTCATCTTCTGCATGGGCTCCTTTGAAGGCCTCGCCCTATCTGACTGCCTATAATATTTCTACCTAATTCAGCAGTCTCTAACATTCCCCCTCTGAAGAAGTACCCCGAACTGCCATGAGGGAGCAATGGGTGATGACCGATCTGGCTTCTTCAGGCTGAAGGGGGTTGTAGTTGACCGGCAGTTAGAGATGCTCCACAGAAGTTCTCTCTAAAGCCCTCGGTAGACACCAAGCATTCTCATCTTGGGTAGGTGCATAGCTTTAAGTCTGGAGGAGATAAAGCCAAAGAAATAATTAAATATGCATGGGCCAAATAATAGGATCAACAGGATAATTATGAATACAGTCAGCAAAGATTTCCACCAGGAAGAGCTAGTAATGGCTTCCCATAAAGAGGATAAGGATAAGGTCCAGGGAATTTCAGAGTCTGGCATGTCATTGATTTGTCATCTAATATCTTGAACAGCTATTGAGATATTAGCAGAAGGATCATATGTGCTTTTTAACTACAGTTTTAAAAGTTACAAAGAGATACCGCTTTACCTACTATGACGGCTATAATAATAAAAAGACCTGCAGAAAGTAGAAGTGTTTGTGAGGATGTAGGGCAACTGGAACTCTAGTGTGTTGCTTGTGGGGATGTTAAATGCCACCTCTTCTGGTCACAGTATAGTGGTGGTTCCTGAAAAGTATTAATTAAGATGCACCCTGTGATCTAGCAATTCCACTTCTGGCTGTACACCCAAAGACTTGAAACCAGGGGCTCAAATGTATACGCACACACTAGTACTCATTATTCACGCAGCCAAGAGGTGGGAAGAATCCCATGTTCTCCAACAGACAAATGGATGAACACATGTTGTACATCCATGAAATGAAATATTATGCAACCACAAATAAAAAATAAAGTTCTGACACACGCTATGGTATGAATGAACCTTTAAAACTTTATGCCAAGTGAAATAAGCCAGCCACAAAAGGACGAACATTATATGATTCTAATTATATGAAATACCCAGGAGGGGCACGTTTGTAGAGACAGAGAGATTAGATAGCGGCAGGGAAGGAGGAGCTAACCTTGGGTACAGCGTTTCTGTTCGGGATGATGGGAAAATTTTGGAAATGGACGGTGTCGGCGGTTGTGCAACACTGTGAACGTAATTGAGGCCACTGAAATGTACACACACAAATCATTAAAGTGATAAATTTTACGTCATTTGTTTTGAAGTACTGGGGGCCAAATCCAGGGCCTTGTGTACAGTGGGCAAGCGTTCTACCACTGAGCTACATCCCAGCTCCATGTTGTGTATATCTGACCATACTGAAAACTTGCAAAGATGATTATCTTCAGTTTATAGAAGATTAAAAATGCACGAGTATCAGAGGTACAGTTCCATTTGTCCCGAGCTCGGCTGTGCTCAGTGGTGGGAACCCCACCCAGCCAGGAAGGCGGCTGACGTTGCTGAGGTTTCCCTAGAGGCCTACAGTTTCACGCTCACTCTCATTGACTTTGCACATAAACCCTGACGGTAGGTGCCACTATACCCATTTCTCAGTCAGAGAAAGTTCTGGACCAAAGCTTCCCAAATATCAGCCAACCCTGAAATCTAGGTCTATCTGGCTCTGACTGGAGCCTAAGCAGACGTGATGACCTCAGATGTCCTGTGTCTTTCTGTCACTGTGGGAGAGTAAGTGTGGTTTTGTGTTCTGAATTATGTTTGGGGCAGGTTGTTTCACCATAACAGCATCACTTGAGCTGACAGGAGTTAATGTAACGGGGAGAAAACCACTGTCAGAAAGGAGAGATTGAATGTCAGCAAGAGCCTAGCTAATTTTAATTTCTCATTGGATTTTGCGGGAAGTCATTGCCTTTGGGGCGCTGACTTTGCTAGTTTATAGGGTTTATTTGGGTGCGCCTTGGAAGATTTGTCAATGTTGAATGTAGTTCTCTTTCAATGTAGTAACTCATTCATCTTTGAAGTTTGACTTTGGTTTAAAAAAAAATTCTTAAATTTCTTTCATATGACCAGAAGAGGTCGCTCTTTCACTATGAATATTTTTAGAGCAGGCAGCAAATTCAAGCATATGTCTTAGGCCAAAATTTATTGTTCTATTTTCATTGTCTTTCCCTTTCCTCTCCCCTCCATCTCTTCCTCTTTCCCTTTCTCCTTTTGTAATTTTCTCTGCTTTCATTATTTCAATTAATGAGTGCAGATGTGATAATAAAAGAACAATATTTCTGTTTACCACTTTCTTTGAATATTTGTTGGCCTCTTCCCTGCTGAATTCTATTTCCCCTAATTGCAAACTCTCCAAGAAAAGAGACCAAATGCAAAGATACTTAACCTTCCACTTTACAGGTTTTTAGGCATGGAAATGGACTTTTGTTTTTGTGTGTAGATAATCACACAAAACAGTCACACTGCCGAAGTTCGGTGTCCTTTTCCTCAACTATTTTCTGGCGTTTAAACTGTTTTGGCTCCAGAGGGAGCAACATGGGAGTTGTTAAGAAAACTCCTTTGTCAACTCTAGACTGCTTTGAGATTTTGACATTTGATAGTTAAAACTTATTTCCTGCACGAAGGCCATTGCTTTCTAGAAGTTCTGAAGCCACTGCAAGGAAACTTATGTTTTATCACTTCTTTCTTTACTATGTTTTTAAAACACTGAAGACTAATAAATATTGTTATGTCTTATTAAAAGTTTTATTTTTGCAGTGCTGGTGATCAAACCCAGGACCTCACATGTCAAGCAAGTAAGTGTACGACTCTTGAGTTATACCTCCAACCCCTCATAAACCTTTTTAGAAGAAGTATGTGTTGTCATTGCTTTCTCCTGTGTTTCTGATTTCTTCAATTTCCATGTCTCCACTTGTGTTAATCCGAAGCATCCAGCCAGGGGTTTTCATTGTGAGAGGTAAATGAACTTTATCATTTAAAAAAAAAAGACCACATTTTTACACAAAGGAACTCTGTAACCATGGAGAGAAGGGGGCCCAGGTGCGTGTGTTGGGGGAGGGAACTGATATTATCTTTATTTTGAATTAACCTGGTATAGATGGAATTAATTATTGACTTTATGTGGTGATTAGAACTCTAAAGAAAGGTTGGCGGTATGCAGAAATGCCTCAGCACAGGATTCAAGTAGTAAGAACTTCGGTGCCCTTGGAGTTTGTGTTTTGGACCCCACAGTTTTTGAGGATGTGAAATATTTTTAGGGAGTTAGGAGACAGCTAAGCTTTCTTGTTTCTTATCAGTCTTATTGCTGCTTTTTCCTTCTCATGCAAGCGATTCAAACTAGGGAGAGGAGTTTGCAGGGGGACCCTCCCACCAAATTGGTTTCAACTATGTTTTCCATTGCTTGTGTGAGCTTGAACCTGTTATGGGTTCAAATTCATAATAGAAAGCCAGGCAGCCAATCTGGAAGTCTGATGAGCCTTTAATTAAGCTGACCAGCTGACCAACCTGTTCAATCCACACAGGGAGATCAGTCCCGGGTCTGTTCAACACACAGAATTTAAAGCAAAAACCATATCCTGATTGGAACGGAAATCAACTATTCTCGGAACAGCGAATAATGGTTACGGTACATTGGCTTTTACGTAAGGAACTTACAGAGGTACCTAGCTATTACAAAAGAATAGAACAGCAAGTTTTTTGTCCGCTTTTAGTATGCAGTTTAGATACACTTCCTCAATGGTATTTTTCTATTGTCTCGTAACTATGTAGCTGGTAACTGTGCAGCTAGTAACTATGTAGCTATGGGAGCCATCGCAGAACCATTCTCATCTGTCCAGATCTGAACTGTCTTGGTAGAAAAATAAAACGTGGAATTGTATCACCTGCTGTTTTTCAAATGACAGCTCTACATGATTCCTTCTGTTTTTCTAGTTGTTCAGGCACCACATTCAGACTGTAATTTGTGATTCTAAGCAACTGGCTCATATTAAAGGTAGGGATAATGTCAGTAATTACGATATTGCTCTTTGTTTTCCCTTTGGTTCTGGAAAGTCTTTTAATATGAATTCTAGACTTTATCTGAACTGGAAGGAAAGTGAATCAATGAAATGAAAGAAACAGCTCAAACTTTGGAGCCAGACTTCCTGGGTCCTAGTTCTGGCTTTGTCATTTACTACCAGTTAGTGGGTGAGCTTTTAAATTTCTTTGTGTTTTCATCTTTCAAAAATAGGACTAAAGGGGCTGGTGAGACAGCTCAGCGGCATAAATGCCTGCCTGGCAAGTGCGAGGTGCTGAGTTCGACTCCTGGAACCCACATACAAAAAAAGGGCCTGTGATATTGCTCAGCGGCACTGGCACCTGCTGGCACACAAGGTCCTGAGGTCGACCCCCGGTACCCACACACACAAAAAAAAGGGACTAAAAATATCACTTATTTCCTGGGATTGCTATAAAGAGTAAGTTAATTAAATTTAGATTTATTTATTTATTATGGTGATAGCTAGCACTATAATAATTAGTATCTTACCCCCTTATGATTTTAGGACATCAGCCTCTTCCCTTTCCTACTGCAACCCATTGATAAATAGGAGAGACACCAATCTTGGGGATTCATCCACTTACAGGTTCAGTAGCTGACTATGCTGTTAAGAGGTGGGGTCTGGTTACAGGAAGGTCCTTGGGGGTGTGACCTGGAAGGGTGAATCTCCCCCTCTGGCTCCTCTTCCTGTCTCTGCTTCCTGGCCACCATAATATGAGCAGCTTTGCTCTGCCAAATCCTTTAATCTTGCCCTTCCTGCTTTGGAGATGGCTTACTATAGAGAAAAATCTCCTTAAAACCATGAGACAAAATCTCTCCTCCTTTAAGTAGTAGGTGTCATGTATTGTCTCCAGTGATGGGAAGGTGACTAAGACACCAAGTCTGTGGTATTTTGTTATGACAGGCTGGACAGATTAATGCTTAATGCAATCAAATCAGTTGTGGCATTTGCCTAGGAAAATATAAGTAGACACATGTAGCTGAATAAAGCATATATGGGGATTTGACTTATAACAGAGGTGGCATTACAAACTAGCATGATAAACTTCAATTGGATACTGTATTAGTTATTGATTATTCTGTAACAATGTTGCCCCAACCTTACCAGCTTGAGACAACCCATGTGTAACATCTCACAGCTCCTGTGGACCCGGAGTCTGAGCATGGCTTAGTGGTGTCCTCTACAAGACTGTGATCAAGGTTGGCCAGGCTGGGGTCTCACCTGAGGCTCCACTGGTGACACATGGTTGTTGGTATAATTCAGTTCCTTGTAGGCTGTTGGACTGCAGGGTTCAGTTTGTCGCTGTCAGCCAAAGACCGCATCCCTGTCATGTGGTCCACTCCATAGGCAGCTTACAATATGGTGGCTTACTTCCTCAAAGGCAGCAAAAGAGAGAGATTCTCCTAGCAAGTAGGGATTGCAGTGTTAATGTTACATGCATATGTGATCATGTTTGTCATTTTCTGGTAGACTGAATGAAGTTGCAGGTCATATCCCCACTCAAGGTAGGGAATTATGCAAAGACAAGGATTATGGGGGCCACTTTCAGGGTGTCTGCCTCAGATCCTAAGCTCATACCACAGGCAATAACAGATTTCAGGTGGGGTAGAGTCATAAGTGGGAAAGCAAAACTTAACACTTTTAGAAGACAGCATAGAAGGACATCTTTACTACCTCCAAGCAGGTGAAAGTTTCTGGAGACTCACACAAAGTTTACACCTAGAGGGAAAATATTGATACCCTAGCTCTTCGAGAGTTAGAATTTGTACATGTGAATTTTGGGAGGATACAGACATTCAGCTACAATACATAGTAGGTATGTATTGTAAGATGACATTTAAATAAACTTTGAAAACTTATAAAGCAGTATGTCTGTATGTAATAGTACTTGAAAACTCAAGTAAGGCTTATCATCAACATTTAGAATGTTAGTTATTTCTGGAGCAGGAGAGAAAGGTGGTAGAGGCTTCAAATTGATGGCTTATATCTATTTTTTTTTAAGTAGGAAAGGTTTATTTTGGCTCAGGCTTATACCTTTTGAAAACATGGCGAGTAAGCAGAGAAGAGAGGATCTGTTAGATGTGGTGATGGCCCTGGTGTTCCATATGCCGAGCTTTCTATTTCTGCATGATGGAAATATTTTACAGTCCAGGTTAAAAGCGAACACGCTGGCCATGGATCCCAGCTTCCCGGCTGTAAAGATCAGTTCCCTTTTATTGGTCTGTGGGCAGGTGCTGTTGCAACGCTGAGTTCTTTCTTGTGTTTGTTCAGTTGCTCAGTGCCCTTCCGCCCTCATCCCCCCCCCACTCCCAATTTAAACCCCTTTTCCTTTGGTGAATTCACCAGGAGAATGAGGCTGGGACGTTGATTTGCCACTCTTCGCTCTCTAAATGTGCTTTTGCATCTCTCCCGTCCTATGCAGAGACACTGGTTACAAGATGGTCTCGTTCTTGGACTTGGGACATCATTACCGCTGGCTCCAAAACTGTGCTTATCACAACACTCTTCATTAACTTGAAGTAACAGCTTGTGCTCCTTCTCAACCAGCTTTGCAAACCTGCTTTGAAAGTAAATTGTCTTTCCCCGGTGCGTCACCTGGGAGGCTCTGCAATGCCCACGGGCTGACCTCCCTCCAATGACATGACCCAGAAAGACTGATGACCACATGGGAAGCCAAAGGCTTTGGAGGAAGGGATTGAACATGGGTGCTTCCATTAAAAAGGCAATTACAGTTGACAAGACACATTCAAAAGCTCTAATGATGTTGCTTAAACGCACACCAATTTCTTCAATAGAAAATCCTCCCTCTTGATTTCAAGTACATCATTAAATCTAGTCTGCCCTTTCCTTTGAATTGAGTTTGAGTCAGTAATGTTCGCAACCAAACTGAAATGACCAACTGGAGTTTATATCTTTTAAAAAATATTTAGTTCATATCTGTGTTTGTTTTCCCCCTTTTTATTAGTACATGTTTGTGATACATATACATTCATCATGAGGAATTGGTATATATACATATCACATCTTGATCATTTTTACTTTCGCTTCTCCTCCCCTCCCTTCTGTCTCCCCCATCCCCCTCAAATGATTACAATTTAGGGATTCCGGCATCCGTGTGATTAGATATGGATACCAGTAGTTGCAGAATTTCTAGCAAGAGGTGGTGAATCAGAAGAACTGACATTTATATTTTCATTTGGAAACTCTCTCTACCCTTTCCTGCAGCTCCTTGGATGAGGTGAGAGGGGTGTGTGTGTGTGTGTGTGTGTGTGTGTGTGTGTACGTCATGATCTAACTGAACAAACTTAGTCATTGCAATTGGTCACACCAATCTTTTAATCTAGTGTGTGACATGGGGCAATTTATTTTACCTCTCAGAGCTTTGATTACTCACAAAGAAAGGGAAATAATACCTTTCACTAAGGAGCTGGGTCAGCACTAAGGTGATGCCAGATAGTATCCTGTGCCATGCACGAGGGTATGACCCATTGTCACTGTCTCACCTCCGAGGATACTGGCCACCCACACACTCTGTGCCCTGCAGTTCTCCTTCTCTTCCTCCTTCACATGCACATCAGCTCTTACGAAGTTTAAAAAACAAAAAAAAGGATCAGAGGAGATAATGGGAGGGAGGCTGGTGGAAATCAGTGTGGAATGTAGGTGCAAAGTACGTTGCGAAGTTCTTTCAGTTATAGTAAATTACTGCTGCATATCACCTTGTCCCATTTCTTTTTATTGTCCATCTATAACTACGAAATCAAAGGCTGTCCTGCTCTAGTTTCAGGTGTGATGGGAGCTGGGGTGAAGGAGGCATGAGGGTTTTCCTAGCTCTGGAAGAACTTGCTAGATTAGTTTCTTTCTTCATCTACAATGGTAGCCAACAAAATCAAACCAGATAAGCCCAGGCAGCACGTTGCTTTGCAACTTGGGAAGTAGCTGAGTGGATGCAAAGCTCCGTTGCTTCTTACTGAGCAGAGGAGATGATACTTGGAATGACCTCCACTGTATTGTGGAAGAGGTCCTGTCTTTAAGAGTGTGGACTCTTTGGCCCAGAAAAATAACTCAGCTGTACAGAGCATGTTTCCTTTTCTGTAAAAGTGAGGTACCATTCAGTCCCAGTCTACATGAGAGGGCTGGAGGGAGAGGCATTAAAGGAGAAAGTGGATGGGAAAGCAATTTATAAAGTGCCATGTGGACCTCAGTATCTTTGCTAACAAGCTGGACAGATTCTGCCTCCAGGTAGGAGGGACGTGAATTGGTCATTGTTTCCAATGGATATAAAAGCAATGTTCTTACCTTGTAAACTCTGTGTTTGGCACATGGTGCTCCCCTTTCTCATGTCAACAAACCTATTATTTTGTACACCATTACCCTGAGGTCTGGATAGGCCTGAGAGGAAACAGGATTTAATCACTAACATTGAGCTGGAAAGATGGAGCAACTCAGTGTCACAGTAATCAGGACAGGGCTGATGTCATAGAAAACTACTACAAGGAGAGATCAATGTTTTCATTTGTTCTTTTGCTTTTTCTTAACCTAATTTTCAAGTGAAAAAATGGTGGGAATCATTGCTCCAATGACTGTTGGCTCCCAGGCTGTGCTCAGAGAAAGCCTCAGTCAATGTTTATGACTTTGGAGTTGCATTGCATGGGGTCCCAAATTAAGTCAGTCATAAGTGGGAGAAGGTGAATCAATTCAAAGTGATAAAAAAGATACGTGTGTTCCACTTAGAAGCCCATGGTTTCTGGGATGTGTCAGGGTGTGGCTTTAATCTCTCTGCCCTCAGCTCTGCTCTTTGCCAGGCTGACTCCTGTCTTGGCCCTGTGTCCCTCTGTGATCTCAAGCTGGTCTGACAGCTCTGATGAACCCCCCATCCTCTCTTCCCAGCAGTTCTGACAAAATTCCCAGAACTATGTCTGCTGTGAGCGCCGAATAGTTTTATCTGGAAGGTGATGGTGGTCTTGGCAGTCTTGCTGTATGTTACGGACATTTGTGTGGCATACAGGTAAGGCCAGGGGGGCCATTTTGCTTAGGATTGTTGTTGAGTGGAGGAAGGAATAATGAACAATGGTGAAAGTTGAAGACCAGGTATAGTTCAGACTGGTTTCCTATAGTTTGTGTCACAAACTGTCACAAAATGAGTGGGTTAAAACAATAGAAATTTGTTCTGTCGCAGTCCTGGAGGTCAGGAGTCTGAAATCGAGGTGTCAGTGGGCTTTGCTCTTTCTAGACACTCTAGGGAATTGTCCATTCATTTCCTCTTTGAGTTTCTGGTCATCGGCAGCATCCTTGCATGTGTGGCTGCATCACTCCAATCTATTACCATGGTTACATTGCCTTCCTCTCTTCCTGTGATTTCTCTTCTGTTGGTTTCAAATCTCCCTGTGCCTTTCCTTTCTAAGGACACTTAGCTCTGGATTTAGGGATCACCTGATAATTTAGGATGATCTCATCACAAGATTCTTGATCACATCTGCAAATACACATCCCAAATAAAGTAACATTTGAAAGGTCTAGGAATTAGGACAGAAACACATATTTCTTTTGGTGTGGACCCCACTCAACCTACTACACCAGCATGTACAGAAATGTTTTCTTGAAATTCTTTCTAGGTCTTGAATATTTTACTCTGTTGACTTAAACCCTAATGGAAAGCCTTGTTTCCAGAGCTAAGTTTTACATCAAATCCATGAAAGATCTAAGCTCAACTTTGAGCCCTCAGAGGGAAGAAGTTGGGCTTGAAGGCAGTGAGAGGTAATGATTTGTAGCTGTGACCACTGAAGAGAGGAAGGAGGGGATGAGGGCAAATGGGGAATGAATCCCCGAATGTACAAACTTACTGGCTCTGAAGACCAGCAGCTGCTTTTGACCATTTACACATACCCTGCCTTGCCAACAGCTGCCCGAGAAGAGGCCCTGTGTAATACCTTTCCAGGCTTTCCAGGGAAACTTCACCCCTGAAAGAACACAAAGCTCAGAGAAGCCTGTCATCCTATATGTATTTGCAGGTAGAGTTGCATGTTTCCATTTTATTTTTTTCCACCTCAAGTTGGACACCTTATCCTGTGAGTTGCTCATTTTACTGGATGAAAGGTGATTTATGAGCTCTCATGGTTGCACTGGTGGATAGAAAGCCATGTTGTGGAGGTGCGGGTCATCTCTTTCATTTTCATTCAGGCCTTGGTGCTGAGCCCAGCTGCACTCCAAGAGCAGCTGTGATTTGTGCTGCTGCTTCTCCCAGCACATGGGGGCCTTCAGTCATTAGCAAGAGCACCTGGAAAGCTCTAGAAGCCCCTTGAAACTCAAGTGCCAAGAGTTGTCACTCTGTGACTGGAAAAGCAATGTGGAACATGAGGCAGAGCTGGTCCTACTCCCCCACATGCCTCCATTTTTGAGACTCAGCCCCTGAAGTCACAGTGATCAGAAAGTGTCATGCTTGTCTGAAGCATTTGGGGGAATGAGGTCCCATGGTGACAGCTGTCACCTGTACAGTCAGTGTGGAAAGTTTAATAGGGGATTGGGTTCCTCCCAGTTGCACGGGGCCATCTTCAATGTGCCCCCAGAAAAGTCTCAATATGTTAGTTCACTCTTCCTGCCATCTTGTCATTCATATTCAAGTTTTTAAACTCCTCAGTGCTGCTGTTTTCTCCTGCATGGACTACAGAAGTCTGATAAGCTTCCTCTGTCAGTCTGTTTTCTGTTGTTATAACAGAATACTGGAGACTGGGTAATTTATAAATAGAAGTTTATTTGGCTCATGGTTCTGGGGGCTGGGAATGCCAAGAGTATGGTGCAGACATGGGATAAGGGACTTCATGCTGTGTCATCCCCCAGAGGAACTTCAAGAGAGTGCAAGCAAGAGATCACAAGGGGGTCACATTCACTTTTATAACAAATCCACACTCTTGATAACGCATGCACTCCCTGGATAATGATGTTAATCATCTCTCATTGTGGCCCACGGCCCAGCCAAGAAGCCACGGCCCAGCACTCTTGCACTGGGGAGGGGGTTTCCACTGCGTGGATTTCAGGGGACGCATTCAAACGACAGCACCCTCCTTTGGTCTTTATTTCTTTTCCTCACACCGCCAGTGAGATTATCTTCTAAAATCCTGGACACATGGCATTCCTCAGTAGACAACACTTCCCTGGTCACCTCACTGCCACCAAATAGAGGCCTAACTCCATAGCCTGGCTCTGAAGACCCTCCCTGGTCTGGGATTTTCTTACCTTAAAAAAAAAAAAAAAGTACCTATTTCCCTTCCTTAACCCTCAACTCTCACACTTGAGGCTCTTTCTGCCACCTTGAATGATGTTTTCTGAAGGGCATTGTCAGATTCCTTACTAGTGAAATGGTGTGACAACTTTTACCTCTGCTAAGAGAGTTGTGGATTAACTACAACTGTAATTATAGATTATGTGGAAAGTTCTAGAATACCTGGTGCATTTTTGTGATCACAAAATGGTCATGTGCCTTCCATATTTGGAAACCAGTTATGCTCTCTTTTCTTCATGGCTTTTCCAGAATTACTTTGTGTCTGATACCATCCTGTCTTCCTCAGCCTAGGGAGAAGTTTCCTTCAACCAAAATCACAAAGAACTTCCTTTCTATATCATAACTTGGTGTAATGTAATGTACTAATTATTATGTACTTGGATTTGACACTGGGTCTAATTTTACATGTCTCTCTGATTTGCTTAGCTTCAGGTCCTCTGTTTTACCTTTCTTCCTTTTCTCTTCAGTAAGGCTTGGATCATACCTTACTCTGTAGCAAGGGCTCTCTGGGAGGCTGCTCAGCTGGCTTAGTAGCCCTGGGCTCACTTGCTCCTCATAAAAATACCATGTGGGTTGGCTAATGTGACCTCCATTGTGCTCATGGATGCGAGAGCCACAGTATGTCCAGGGTTCAGGTGACACAGAGTATTAATCCCGTAGCCAAGAAGAGATAAAATGGAAGCATGGCTGATTTCCTTGTGGATGAGTTGTTTTAAATAGGCTGCTGAGGCCTTGAGAGTAGAAGCCAAAAACTTAGCCCAGGAAGATTTGAGGACTCCAGCTCCCACCAGGGTCTGTCCTGCAATGACCTCGGGAACATGCATGTATTAACAGCTTTCCTGTTGCTGGATACAATGTTTGACACCGACAAGTTAAAGGAGGAGAGGTTTAATTTGACTCATGGCTCAGGGGTTTCAGTCCATGGTAAACTAGCTCCAAGACGGAAACATCATGGTGGAAGGGCATAGTGGAGGACAGCTGCTCCCCTCATGGGAGCCAGGAAGCAGAGGAGCCAGGGACAAGAACATACTATTCCAGGTCATGTTCTCAATGATCCACCTCCAGCCAGCCCTCACCTCCTAACAGCACATACACTTATTAATGGATTAACCCACTGATGAATATAGTACTCCCATGATCAATTACTTTCCAAAAGCTTCATCTTTGAACACATGAGACTTTGGGAGGGCATTTTACATCTAAACCACATCAGAATGAAAGTTGTGTTTGCATTTGGAGCAGGTCAGAGCCAGGTTCACAGACTCTGGCCTTCCTACTACTTTAGGGCTAAGATAAAGGCCATGTCCAGGCTATGATGTCTGGCTTCTCCGTGGCTGCCTGGAGGGGCCAGGTAACATAACTTGGGTGAACTTGGACTAATAAAAGGCGGGAGACAGGAAAAGCCTACAGATAAATTGTTTTTCTTTCCTCTATAAGGCTTTAGTTTTTGTGCAGCATCTGGAGACTGTCCACACAGATGGGCAGAATGCATGTTATGTTGAAGACATGATCAGCTGGAAAACAATCCACCTTCTGTTTGCTATGTTTTGCTGCTCTACTATGCTGTCCTTCCACTCTGGCCTTCAGTGCACTGCACTGATCCAGAAAACAAAGTGCAAGCTTTCTCTTCATTGCTGCTGCTTAGGGAACCATTCTAAAAACATTTACATCCGTCATCTCTCTCCTCTCCCCTCCCCTGTCCTCCCTTGGCTTCTCCCCCCTTCCCTTCTCTTCCCCTCCCCTCTCTTTCTTTCCCCTCTCTTCTCCTATCTTCTCTTTTCCTCTACCTCTCTGCTCTTCTGTGTTTTTCCTTATTTTATCCAAACCAGATCACTGAGAACAGATTTTTGGGAGAAGACTACTAACATTTCTTCATCTTTAAGGCTGATGCCCCAAAGAATCATGGGTAGTTGGTTTTCTGGGTGGGATTCAGGATGCTGGGTTTGATAAAATAAAAGTGGTGCCCCTCAATTTTAAGTACTTTCCTGGTAAGAAAATTTGTATATATGCAAAAGATTATTTGGGAGAGTGAATATTTTCTCTGTAAGTTTTCCATAAACATCTATCACAAATAAACAATTATTTGATTGATGCACTTTCAGTTGACAATGAACTGTACAGTTGTATTCCCAACGTAAGAGGCCGTGGGGATGCTGGACAATTCCAAGGGCTGCTGTGGAGGAGGAAAGGGGTGTATCCACTTTTCCCCAAAGGTGGGGATAATGGTGGCTTTCCTTCACTCTCTCAATGTCTCTATAGAGGGAACAATGTCAAAAACTGTAACGATTCTCCATATCAGCATTGTAGTCCTTCAGAAATGTCTGACAAATCCATAGCCATTTGCATGTGTGTTTGTCTAGTGACTCCAATATGTCCATGTCCTGGTGCCTGAAATCTGTGACTGTGTTACTTTAGATGGCAAAATGGGCTTTGCAGATGTGATTCAGGATCTTGAGTTGAGAATATTATCTTAGATTACTTGGCTTGGCCTCAAATGTAGTCACATGTATCCTTATAAGAGGGAGGTCAGAGAGATGCTGCTCTGTTGGCTTTGAACACGGAGGAAAGGACTATGAGACCACAAATGCAGACCACCTTTAGGAGCTGGAAAAGGCAAGGAAATGTATTCTTTCCTTGAGCATTCTTTGATTTTAGCCTTGTGAGACTTTAGACCTACAAAACTGTAAGATGATAAATATGTGTCGTTTTAGGCCACTAAGTTTGTGGCAACTTGTTTCAATAACAATAAAAAATATTAACTTTTGAGTTACTTAAGCAGTTCAGTATTTACTGAGCTTCTCTTCCGTCTGGGGCTCAGTGGTGAGTGACACGAGCCTGCCTTCTCTCTCCTTGCAGCCTTGGGAAGCAGCTATGTTAGCAAGTCCGGTAGGGTCCACGGTTTTATCGAACTGTGCCTGTTGTTTATTGTTTAGACTCTTTTGGTTAGGTTGTTTCTTTTTCTCCATTTGATTTATTTTTAAACGAAGGACTCGTTTCTAATTTAAACTGGCGACTGCTTTGCTCCTCTTGTTCCATGTGGGAAGCATGGTAAACATGCTACGGAGACAATCACCAAAGTATTTATAAGACTGGGCAGATTTTGAAATAGGAATTGGGTACACAGTTGGCAAAATCAGATTTGGTGAGAAGTAGAACTCAGGGCTCCTTGGCCCCTCTCCACTGTCTGTCCTCCGTCCTCCATGGACGCTGTGGACAGACCCTGCAGGGAGGAGCTCCTTGTCACCTGCAGACCCAGTTCCTCTGGAAACTCCAGCCCTGCTTGCTGGTGTGGACCAGGCTCAACCTCAAGGGCCTCTTGGGCTCTTTTAAATTTAGAATAACGGCAGGTCAGTGTCATGCCAAGTGCTCATCTTCTTTTTTTCTTTTTAACATTAGAAAAATTCAGGTTTATTGTGGTATAATTGACATATTTATTTAAAGAGTAAAATAAAGTGGATTTGAAATATGATTACACTCATGAAACTTTTGCCCGTATTTTAACTGATTTTTTTATTATTGAGTTTCAAAAGTACTTTATGTATTTTAGATATAAACACTTTATCATCTTTATGTGATGTGTCTTTTCGTTCTCTTAACGGTGACTTTGTTATTGATCTTACATATATAAAACATTTTAATTGTCACATGATGGTGGTACATATTTGCGGGGTAGTGTGACGTTCAGTAAAAGTGTATAATGATTAGACCAGATCAACGTGACATGGAGGAATGGCCATCATATCAAACATTTATCATTTTATTGCCCCAATGCTAATCTTGACCAGATAATTTTTACTTACAGCCCACACAGAAGAGAAGGAAATAATTCTGAACAATTTAAAAAACAGACTATTCACTTTTTTTCTAGAATAATTTATTCAAAGCCATGTAACTGTATATAAAGTTACATTTTAATGTTGTCGAGCTTCTTTTCTCACTTCCTCCAGCTGGACATCTTCCTCTCCTGCCCTGTTGTTATTTTGTTGTATCTGTGGTGTTGCTGGGTGGCATTTTTTAAAGTAGGAGGAGAGGAGCCTTGGTCTCCCCCTAGGGATCAGAGTGTGTATAACCAGATACACAAGTCCTGGAGACAGCAGGAAGGAAAGTACGCAGGGTTTGGTGAAATAAATGTGGTGTACCTCAAGGGTAGGGAAATCTCACTGAAGAGAGGGGACGGAGTGTTTTCCAGATGGGGGCCTGGTGGCGTGAGCAAAGGAGAAAAGTGGAAAACTGTAGTTTTTAGGGTCCAAATCTTAAACTAGTTTGAACTGGCTTTGTAAAAGCAATTTTAGTTGACTAATTTGAGTCTTTCTTAAAATATGACTGGTATTGATATGCTCAAGCTGTAGCTGAAGTGTTAGATGGAGTAAAATTGATAAAGATGAGAAATCTGGGAGCTTAGGACATGAACTTGCTCTTAATTCTTTTTAACTGGAAGCCTCTGGAGAAACACAGCTGCCTCACCCTTTATTTACCTGTAGACGAAAATGAAAATGAGACAGATAGTGCAATTTCTCTTGTCCCTGGTTAAAAAGCTTATTTCATAATGAAATATCTGTGAAGGGCATGGATTGCAGTTCACTATGATAGCATTGTTAGTGGGCAAAGACAAAGACAAGCACCTTGAGGTAAGGAGATAAGCTTCAATCCTAACAATTTAGTATCAGAGTGGTGGCAGATTGATAATAGATGAGCACATCTCATAAACACAGGTAGAAGGGGTCACTGACATACATAACAGAGGAAAACCTGGAGCTCCATGTCATGATTTTGCCAAGAGCAAGGACATAAGGATGTGTGACCATGGCCTCCCCATGTTCAGTTCATGGCCTCAGTAGCGGGCACTTTGGTCACTGACTGTGGCTAATAAAAGGGAATTGAAATAAATAAAGGTATTCGAATTGTACACAAAACAGAAGAAAAAGGCCAAGGCCAAGGCCTGGAAAAGAATGAATAAGCCAGCCATGGAACAAGAAACCAGGCAGAACTGGAGAAATAACAGGACCTGTGGGGCACCGCCTCTGGGGTGAACCTTGTTTAGTTGATTCCTGTCTTTGAATCTTGCTGCACAATCTGAATCCTGAGGGAGGGTGAGAAAATATGGCCTGGTTTGCCTCCTCCAGGTTAGGGGAAAAGGACATTTTGAATGACAACTCCATCAACACTCCCAGCCAGGAGGAGAGTGGCTCCCCATAGCAGAGGCAAGGGGTGCTCCTGAAATCAAGGGAGATGGGTTCTGGTCTCTCAGCAAAAGTAGATGTCATGTCCAGAAAGCTAGAAGTTTCCTAATGTTTCCTGAATGGGAGGGCAATTTTTTCCTATTTTCTTTCATTATAAACTTCAGAATTTCAAAACAAATTTTATTAAGGCTTAAGTGTAGGGGTGCTTGTGAACTGAGTTAGAAACACTAGAGAACAGAGGTAATTGGTACAGGCTGCAGAGCCTAAAGTCCCCTTCTGAGATTTATGACTTTGTTTTCATTCTGAAACATTAAATAGGTAAATGATACTCATACCAACATTTCAGGGTTACTAAAGGAAATTTACATAGTATTATATGCCAAGTTAATATAATGTGTTGAGAAAACCCTGGACTTTTGAGTTGGAGGTGTTTATAAATTTGGACTATTTTTTTGTACAATTCTTTCTTTTGAAATAACAACATCTGTCTCTTAGGCTTGTTGTAGGGGTGTGAAGTTATTGGTGTATATTAAGGCCTTTATGGACGTTAGCTTCCCTCTCTCCCACTGTGTGTTTATGTGTATGTTTCTTCGTATATATGAATCATATGCACTAATGTAGTTTTCCTTTCCCTGTAATGAGCTGAAAACCAATTCTCTTCCTTTCAATTTTATGTTTCTGCTTTGGAGCTGATGTAGGTAATGGGAGCAAATAGCAGACAAGCCATCTTTATCCTGAGGTCTACATTACAAAGTTGCAATCATTTTCGCTTGACTGTGGAAGAGGCGATCTATGTAACTAGTTGTCTTAAATATCCCATATAGCAACATTTAGCTACAGTTTAAGGCAAAATGAAATTCTCTATGGATTTGAAGCATAGTCAGGGGCAAAGCCATATAGTTATGAGTGAATATTCTATTGAGCAAGGTAAAAAGAAATATTTTAGAACACCTGAGTAGCAGCGAATGGTAGCAGTTTGTCACTCCCTGCAATTTAAGTATTCTGAGAAATTTCTTTGTATTTGCTCAACCAATTCTTCCTATTGAAATGCCTTGATGGGGTGAATGTCCCAATTTATAAATTGGGCCGAAAGTAGAAACTGTCATAGAGATAAATAAGACACTGTTTTAGGGAGACTTTTAGAGGGAGAGAAAGCAAATAATCTTGGAAAGTGTTAGCGAATGAACAAGTAATCTTGGAAAATATGGGAGGCAAAATCTGTCACCTCTGCCCCAACCTGAAGGAAAGTTACCCAGGGTCACTAAAATATGGCCGATGGGTTTCAAAGTTAATCAAAACAGAGTCTAAATTGCAGTATTACCACTTCCTACCAGCTGGTTAACTTTGGGAACATTTCTTAGCCTCTCTGATTTTCATTGCCTCATTTTTTCTGTAAAATGAGGCTGATTTCATTGCCTTATTTTTTTCTGTAAAATGAGGCTATTATGAGGACTAAAGGAGAATGTAAAGTACCTTGTAGTGAGTGGAACATACAAAACATCTAAAAAAGTGTGTATTGTTGCTATTTTAATATAGCAACAATAAAATATATATTTAAAAAAACATTAAAATACACATTCATTAAGATTCCACCTGAAAATAATAGCTAAGCTTTTATTATTATATAAGAATTAATAATCTTATGACAATAATTATAGATAATAAACTTGAAATAATTAATATTCTTGTTAATTATCAGATCATAATGCCAAAAGCTTTAGGCAAGTCACTATAACTTGTTGAATTTCAGTGTCTTTATCCATACATTGAGAGTAATAAAACGTACTTCTTGGAGTTTTGGAAAGATTATGAAAAAACTAAGGAAAACTATCTGACATGTGGTAAGCAGCAAACACCAGTTATCTTCCACTTTGATGCTATTCTGAGACTGTCATAATCCCACCATACCTCATGGTCACGTCAGAATATGGGCAGGAAACAGAAACTCAGAGCCTCATAAATAATATATATTTCACAGAATCCCAGCACATAAAATTTACCACTGAGCCTGGTGAACATTGGGCTCACATGCGAGTTTATTTACTTATTTATTTATTTGGGTACCGGGAATTGAACTCAGGACCTTGCACTTGCCAGGCAGGTGCTTGTGCTGCTGAGCTGTATCCCTCACACGTGAGTTTAGACACTGCTAAGTGATGCAGCACCTCCTGGAAGCATCTCTGGAAATTACCCCCACTTCCTGTCGTAGTAGGTTCCTCACTACTTTAGAAGGGAGAGGATCTGTTTCTAGGATGATTTATTGTCAAAAGGCTCGGCGTACTGAACTGAAACCTCCTTCTCTCTCCATGATCATAGCTTTAGATCCCGATGACCCTCATGTCACAGCCTGTGTGTATTTTTGGTCCGCTGTCTTAGCATGGTGCCTGGCTGTAGGAGGCGCTCACTATTTCCTCAGTGAATGAATGAGACAAGAAAGGGGAACCATTTAACAGTACTGGTGCTTTACTTCCCATGCTGAAAATGGAAACACATTTTCTTTGTGTTAAAAGAATGGTAGTCTATCAATCATGGTACCGTAAAGAAAGCAGACTGTTATGAGTTTTATAGAATAGAGGTTTACCATAGGAATACAGCCTTACATAATTGTGGAAGGGGCCAGAGAAGTGAGGGTTTGGACAGAGGGGCTGAAGGATCCTAGAAATGTCAGGGGGCTTCCTAAATGTTCAGGGCAGAGGTCACATGGGAGGCAGGGCCAGCTTCTGAGGAAGCACACTGGAGGCGACCTGGTGGAGGTGGCTAGAAGGGCCATGGCCTGTGCATGTGGCTGGGGGTCTGGAATGGCTATTGGTCAGTCTATTAGTCATGGCTTGCCGGAGAACAGAGCCAATAGGAGTTAATTAATTACATGGTTTATAATTAATAACTATAAGGCATTGTCTCATGAGATTATGGAGGCCAGGAAGCCCTAAATCTGCAGTGTGCAGCTGGCTGGCTTGAGATAAAAAAGAATAAAAAAGACACAAAGTCTTTTCTGACAGAAAGTTTCCTTTTACAGGGCTGGTGAGATGGCTCAGCGGCATAAGCGCCTGCCTGGCAAGCGCGAGGTCCTCAGGTCGACTCCCGGAACCCACATACGAAAAAAGGGCCGGTGATATCGCTCAGCGGCACGGGCGCCTGATGGCACGCGAGGTCCTGAGGTCGACCCCGGTACCCACCAAAAAAAAAAAAGTTTCCTTTTGCACAGGGAGGCTGATCTTTTGGTTCTGTTCTGGTCTTCAGCTGATTGGATGAGAACCACCGACATTATGGAAGGCAACCTGCTCTACTCAAAGTTCTCCGGTTCAAGTGTTAATCTCATCCAAATACGCCCTCCAAATTAACCCATGATTCATCATCTGAGCCAGCAAGGCTGGCGGCAGAGAGAAGAGCAACGAACAGAGGAGGAAAAAACAAGGACCATCATCTCTGCCTTTGCTTCTCCTTGCATTTAATGATGGCGATCTTCAAAGAGTAGCAGCCAATGTTTGTTTCTGCCTTCCAAACCTCACTCAAGTTTCTCAGCAAAGAGTTCTGGGAGATGCTAGCAGACAGGTTGATGTAATATAGCACTGCACAGTGTACTGCTTATCTGTTTGGCATCCACACACACCCCATTAGCCTGTATGGGTCTTTGACTTTGACTTTCTAGCATGACACAACCCTCCCTCACATATGCTGAAACCTCAAAAGTACAGAGCCACATCTGTCACTTAATCCAACTCCAGGTGATATTATTTCTCTTTAAGCCACGTCATACTCTTCCTTCGATATCTTCTGACTTAAATATTGAAAGATGGAGCCAATGAACTATTAACACATCTAACAACAGACACTAGCATAATAGGAAAAGCAGGAGAAAAAGTGGCTGATACACCCACCAATCTTACCAGAACCATTCTGTGCTCCCAGCATATCAGGCCAATTAAGTTGAGAGACAAGGTGTTGATGGTTGAGAAGATGGAGGGCTCAGCACAAAGCCCATCTTGTGGGAGCAATTGATGAGTGTTCCTAGACTGGTGGGCACCTCCTCACAGTGGGTGGGCCACATGATGCACATCTGATCCCAAATGCCTGGTCATGAGAGGCTTTTCAGGTCTGCAAATCTCAAGAACAAAGATCACTATTTCCTCAAGCTATTCTTGTCACACATTAGTTTGCCTATGTGCAGCTCCTGACGTATTACACAATGGACAGGCTAGAGGGTGTAGCTTCCTGGAGCCCCTCTTGCTGATTGCCAAAATTTTATGGTGATAAAAAGAACATCCTGTATGCTCAGTGGCGTCACAAATACGTGTATGAAATAAGAAGAGCAATAGTCAAAATTGTGACAGTTCTTGTTTCTATAATTGTTTAGGTGGGTCTAACTGGTGTTTACAATTTCCTTCTTCCCCTGCTCATTTTGCCTTCTTGGTTCTCGCTAGGTAGGATGGCCCCAAAGTTTTACTTTCTGTTCTATCGCCAGCTAAACTTCACTGGTGCAAAGTATTCTTCCCCAGCTTGTTGTGTAACTGAGTTGTCAGTAGGATATTCAACCATTCTATCTGATTAGCAGCTGGTAGTGAATTCTATGTGCACCAACTTTCTGTCACACTTTTTTATAAAATGATTTCCCAGCTGGGAACAAGTCTCTGTGGAATACTATGATAGTGAGGCATTCTCAGAGTCTATAAATATTGATTTTAGCAGACTCATGGTGGAAGGCAAACTCATAGGCAGAATTAGTGTCTTTTCTAGCAAGAACAAACCACTGTCCATGCAGGATGCCTCCAAATGATTGAATGGTTCTCTCAAGGAACGAGGCTGTAGCAGAGACTCATTGTTGGACCTGGCTGCTGGCTAATTCAGCTCTCAGTAGCAGTTGGATCAGATTTATTTAATGAGACTATATATAACTTCCATCCTGCTGCCACGGTCACTTGATTAATGAAGTTATTAGTCAAGGACAGAAGTCAAATGGATGTCCACGTGATAGGTCAAATTGTGCACCTGATTCCTTAGACTCTCCTGGGCTGAGGTTGCTTGTTAGTGAACAGTCGCATGGAATCCAAACATCTTCACATCGCTCCCCTATGAAAGTTCCATCTATTCACCCCTTTCCAATAACTATTTTGTTACAGTTTGAAGAAAAATTATGTTCCTTCCAAGTCTCTGCCTGTCCAAACCCTCAGCTACTGGCCATAGATCAGTGTCGACATCTATCTATAGCCATCTACCTTTGCTTAAAGTTGTAACCTCTACAAGGACTTCACTTAACCACTGCACTTCAGGGCCACTGCTGAGTGTGGCTATGGTGCTGTAGTTGCCTTTTCGGGATGATGTCAGCTTATCATGCACAACCGCTTATATATCAGGCTTAACGCTGTTCTTTCTCAGTCAACCGATCATGAGCAACTCCCCCCAAGTGCAAATCTCTTGCTACATAAACCGTACCCTAAGTCTGATGACTTAAAATAACAACTGTTTGATTTGCTTGCTGGTCTATAGGTTGGGAATCCAGAAGGTGCAGTGGGGACAGCTCACCTCTGCGCCATTGGCGATTGCTGGGGCTGGACTTCTCCACATGGCTTGACTGGGGTTCTAAATCTCAATCGTCTGTTCTCACTGTCACTTGTATCCCTTAGTTCTCCTCCATAGGATCTTCTTCCCTTCGTGTCACCTTCAGATCACCTCTCTAGCGGTGTAGCTGAACTTCTCCTGGGTGGGTGTCTTAGTCACCACTTCTTATCACTAGGGCACAATATCTGATATCTACAACTTAAAAAAGGAGTGATTTATTTTGCCTCATAGTTATAGTCCACGGTCCATAGGCTCCAGACAGAAATGACATGGGGGAAGGGTCTGGCGGAGGAAAGCTGCTCACAGCATGGCAGCCAGGAAGCAGAGAGAGAAGGGGGAGCCAAGGAGGGAGATACTCCTTTCCAAGTCACGCTCTCAGTGACATGCCTCTCTTGACGAGGCCCCACCTCCTAACAGCAAGTCAGATTTACCAGCCCCATTGTCCAATCGTCTTCCAAAAGCCTCACTTATAAGTACCTGAGGCCTTTGGGGGACATTCTTGATACAAACCGTAACAGTGGGTTACAGAGCTGCTAGGTGCTCTTAAGGCTCAGGCCAAGGGCTGGCACAGTGTCACCTCCGCTATAGCTAATGTTTGTAGAGCAAGCCAGCCCAGCATCAACTGAAGGCCAAAAATACAGGCAGTTGCAGTTCTTTGAGAATGTCTCTAGCTGATTAGCACATACAAAGCCGAGCCTGTATATCTGTCGGTCCCACATCCTCACATTCAACGAACTGAATTTGGAAAATATTCGAAAAATAACTGCAACTCTGCTGAACATGTATGGATTTTTTCTTGTTGTTATTCCCTATACAATATAGTATAACAACAATTATGTAGCATTTACATTGTGTGAGGTTTTATATGTAGCTTAGAAATGATATAAAGGGGTGTGTCAATTATATGCAAGCACCATGACATTTTATATAAGGGACTTGGGCATCTGTAGTTTTTGATATTCACAGGGAGTTCCTCAGGTACTGAGGGCCAAATGTATATACCCTCTGAATTTTTTTCTTCAGTGCAGGGGATTAAACCCAGCACCTTTCCATTGAGCTGTATCCCTGGACATTTTTATTTTTTATTTTGAGACGAGGTCTTGCTAAGTCACTATGTTCCCCAGGTTGAGTGCAAACTTGCAATCTTCCTGATTCAGCCTCCCGCAGTGTTAGGATTACAGGTGTGCACCACCACGCCCAGCTCAGAATTCTTTTTTAAGCAACACAAATTTATTATCTCACAGTTCTGGAGATTAAAGGCCCAAAATGGATCTCCTTGGGCTAAAATCAAGGTGTCAATGGGGTTTCATTCTTCTAGATGAAAATTTCAAAAATTCTATTGCTCATATAAAAATCTTAGTGGAAAAGCTCTATAATTTACGATTTAGAGATAGAAGCATAATATATATGGCCATATTCAGGGCTTGTCTAAACATTAGGCTGTAGAAAATCACTGATAGTGGTAGCTATCAAGTAAAAAATGAAATAATCCTTTTGGTTCTCTGTTGCAAATACCACTGGAGTGGCAAATAAGATGTCCCAGCTATGGTCAGCTTATTTTTTTCTTCACTGGCCACTGGTTATTATTATACTTTTAGGATATTTGTTTGTCAAGTTTATTGGGCATTATCTGATACCCCCAATTATAAAACAATAGTTTCAAAAGTGGTCTCAGGTGTTATTCCTTCTCTTCTGTTTCTTTAAACTGCAGCATTTTTACCATTTGAGCTCAGGCAAAAATCTCAGGCTGTCAATGAAGGCACGTGGATCAAAAGCACAGTGTGACAAAGGGGGAAATTCTTGGCTTTTAGATCTACTAAATTTTTACAATTCTTTGTAGAGACAATAATCTGAATGCCATCACATCTTAGATTTGTAAAATCTGAACTTTTTAGAGAAGAAACTATCTACTGCTTTAATGCATCTATTGCTTGGAGAAAATATGGAACAGAGAGTTTGTATCATAAACAACAGAACAAAGAAGACATTAGATGACCAAGAGCAGCATTGCCTCCAAAAAAGGTAAGTACAACCTTTGGAAAATTATGTAGCAGTTTCTAATAAAGTGAAATACGCATTTACCCTTTAACCCTGCAATTTTACACCTATTTATCTGGAAGAAATGAAAGTATATGTTCTGCTTCCCTGCAAAGAGTTGGATGTCAAAGTTCATAGCAGCTTTTTTCATAATAGCAAAATAAATTTGAGAACGTTCATTAGGTGACTGGATAAAGAAATGGAAATATATGATGGAATACAACGGAACAAATTACTGGTACACATGAAAAAATTTATTTTTTTTATTTTTATTTTTTTTTTATTTTAAAGAGAACAAAAAAACAAAACAAATCAAAAGAAGAACAAATTTTCAAAACAACATAATAGGAGGGTAACAATGGTTAATACATTACGTATTACTATCTTTAAGTTAGTTATTCAGGACACCAGACATTAGCATTCAATTGTCCAAACATTATTGGCACAAACCTTACTCTTCAATGAACTAAGTAAAAATGGTAGTGTATCTATCTTAACCATCTTATATATATATATACAATTTTTTTCCCTTTCCCTTCTTTCTTTTCCCTATTCCAGTCTCTCTTTCCTTTTGACCAGTTTCTTTTTGATTCACCATATCTATTGTACATTTTGGATCTTATTTACTCTTTCAGTTTCTCATACTAGAGAGATAATACGATGCTTACACATGTGCTTCTGGTTTATTTCACTTATGAGTATTTTCTCGAGTTGCATCCATTTACCTATAAAAGTCTCCAGTTTATCCTTCTTAATGGCTGAATAGTACTCCATTGTATAAAAATACCACATCTTTCTTATCCATTCCTCAGTTGATGGGCATTTGGGTTGTTTCCAAGATCTGGCTATTACAAATTGTGCTGCTATAAACATGGGTGCACATATATCGCTGTGGTACGATGTTTTTAATTCTTCTGGGAAGATGCCCAGAAGGGGAATAGCTGGGTCAAATGGAACCTCCAACCCTAGTTTTCTGAGGAATCTCCACACTGACTTCCACAGTGGCTGTACCAGTCGACACTCCCACCAGCAGTGAAGAAGGGTTCCTTTTTCCCCACAGCCCCTCCAGCATTTGTTATTAGTTGATTTCTTAATAGTAGCCATTCTTTCTGGGGTGAGATGGTATCTCAGTGTTGTTTTAATTTGCATCTCTCGAATGACTAGTGATGTTGCACATTTTTTTGTATATTTGTTTGCCATTAGTATTTCTTCATCTGAGAAATGTGTATTCATCTCAGATGCCCATTTATGGAGTGGGTCTTTAAATTTGGGAGGTCTGATTTTTTTGAGTTCTTTATATGTTCTCGATAGTAATCCTTTGTCTGAGGAACAGCTGGCAAACATTTTTTCCCACATTGTGGGTTGTCTCTTCACTCTGTTGGTGGTTTCTCTTGCTGTGCAAAAGCTTTTTAATAAGATGAGATCCCAGTTATTGATTCTTTGGGATAGTTCCCGTGCGGTTGAGTTTTTATTCATAAAGTCTTTGCCTACACCAATGTCTCCAAGGGTTTTACCTATCCTACCTTCCAGCAGATTTAATGTTTCTGTTTTCATATTTAGATCTCTGATCCATTTTGAATTTAGTTTAGTGCATGGTGAAAGATATGGATCTAGTTTTAATCTTCGGCATGTGTAGAGCCAGTTTTTCCAGCACCATTTATTAAAGAGGCTATCTTTCTTCCAGCGAATGTGTTTGGCACCTTTGTCAAAGATAAGGTGGCTTAGTATGTCTGGGGTTGTTTCAGCATCTTCTAATCTGTTCCATTGATCTTCAGGTCTGTTTTTTTGCCAGTACCACACTGTTTTTATCACAGTAGCTTTATAGTATAATTTCAAGTCGGGGATTGTGATGCCCCCTGCCTTGCCTTTGTTGCCCAGAATTGCCTTTGCTATTCTAGGTCTCTTCTGATTCCAAATGAATTTTAGGATTGTTTTCTCTAATTCTGTGAGATATGCTGTTGGAATTTTGATTGGAATTGCATTAAATCTGTATAACAATTTTGGAAGTATGGCCATTTTCACTATATTGGTTCTTCCTATCCAGGAGCAAGGGATATCTTTCCATTTTCTGATATCCTCTTCAATCTCCTTTTTCATAGTACTGTAGTTTTCAGTATAGAGGTCTTTTACATCCTTCGTGAGGTTGATTCCTAGGTATTTCATTTTTTTGGATGTTATTGTGAAAGGTATTGTTTCCCTAATTTCTCTTTCAGTAAGTTTGTTATTTGTGTACAGGAAGGCTATTGACTTTTGAGTATTGACTTTGTATCCAGCTACACTACTGAATTTGCTTATTAAATCTAGCAGTTTTTTAGTGGAGTTTTTGGGATCTTCTGTGTAGAGTATCATGTCATCTGCAAATAATGATAATTTAACTTCTTCCTTTCCAATCATTATTCCTTTTATTTCTTTCTCTTGTCTAATCGCTCTGGCTAAAGTTTCCAGAACTATGTTGAATAAGAGTGGGGACAGTGGACATCCTTGTCTTGTTCCTGATTTTAGAGGGAAGGCTTTCAGTTTTTGGCCATTTAGTATAATATTGGCTGTTGGTTTGTCATAGATAGCTTTTACCAGATTGAGATAAAGACCCTCTATTCCAATTTTCTGTAGGGTTTTTATCATGAAAAGGTGCTGGACTTTGTCAAAAGCTTTTTCTGCATCTATTGAGATGATCATGTGATTTTTGTCTTTGGTTCTGTTAATATGCTGTATTACATTTATTGATTTACGTATGTTGAACCATCCCTGCATCCCTGGGATGAATCCAACTTGGTCATGGTGTATAATCTTCTTGATGATTTGTTGGATTCTGTTTGCCAGTATCTTATTAAGGATTTTTGCATCTATGTTCATTAGGGAGATTGGCCTGTAGTTCTCTTTCTTAGTTGGGTCCTTCTCTGGTTTTGGTATCAGGGTAATGCTTGCTTCCAGGAATGAATTTGGGAGTATTGCTTCCCTTTCAATTTCATTGAAAAGTTTGAGAAGTAGGGGAGTTAGATCTTCTCTAAATTTCTTGTAGAATTCGGCAGTGAATCCATCAGGGCCTGGACTTTTCTTTGTTGGGAGGTTTTTAATTACATCTTCAATTTCATTGGCTGATATTGGTTTATTTAGGATTTTTAAATCTTCTTGATTCAGCTTTGGTAATTCATACGAATCTAGGAATCTGTCCATTTCTTCTGCATTTTCCATCTTAGTAGAATATAAATTTTCAAAATAGGTATAGATGATCTTCTGGATTTCTGCAGGGTCCGTCGTGATATCACCCTTTTCATTTTCAATTGCATGGATTTGAGTCTTTTCTTTTCTTTTTTTAATAAGGTTGGATAAGGGTTTGTCAATCTTATTTATTCTTTCAAAGAACCAACTTTTTGCTTCATTGATTCTTTGTATTGTTTTTTTATTCTCCAATACGTTAATTTCTGCTCTGATCTTTATAATTTCCTCCCTTGTACGGGCTTTTGGCTTAACCTGCTCTTCTTTTTCTAGAAGCTCAAGGTTCACCCTTAAGTTGTTTATTTGCGCTTGCTCTATTTTCCTAATATAAGTATCTAATGCTACAAATTTCCCTCTTAGGGCTGCTTTCATTGTATCCCATAAGTTCCGGTATGTTGTACTGTCATTATCATTCAGTTGTAGAAAGTGACTAATTTCTTCTTTAATTTCATCTGTGACCCATTGGTTGTTCAGGAGGATGCTGTTTAATTTCCATGTGTTTAGGGAGTTTTTGTGGGATCTTTTGCCATTGATTTCCAATTTCATTGCACTATGGTCTGATAATATGCATGGGATAATTTCAATTCCTTTGCATTTACTTAAGCAGGTTTTATGAGCTAGTATGTGGTCTATTTTGGAGAACGTCCCATGTGCAGCTGAGAAAAATGTGTATTCTGATGTTGTGGGATGGAACACTCTGTAGACATCTACTAAGTCCATTTGTTCAAAAGTTTGGTTCAGTTCTACTATTTCATTATTGATTTTCTGTCCAGTTGATCTATCTTTTTGTGACAGTGGAGTATTGAGATCTCCCAATATAATTGTATTAGTGCTTATTTGATTTTTCATGTCCTTTAGTACTTGTTTTATATAGCTGGGTGCATTGGTATTTGACGCATATATATTTATGATCGTTATCTCTTCCTCTTGGATTGTTCCCTTTACAAGGATGTAATGACCGTCTTTATCTCTCTGAATCCTTCTTGGCTTGAAGTTCACTTTGTCTGCAAAAAGAATAGCTACCCCTGCTTTTTTCTGGGTTCCTGTGGCATGGAGTATTGTTTTCCATCCTTTGACTTTCAGTCTATGAATTTCTTTCTGAATTAAATGTGTTTCTTGTATACAGCATATTGTTGGATCTTGCTTCTTGATCCATTTCGCCAGTCTGTGCCTTTTGATTGGTGAATTGAGACCGTTAACATTGATGGTTAAAACTGATATGTATTGACTTGTCATGATATTTTCCTGTTGTTGGTTCCCACTCTTTGTTTTTCTGCTTTCCGGCTATTTAATTATTTGCCCTGCCTGGTGGATTCCTTCTGTTGGGGTTCCTATCTCTTTCTAGAATGTCCTTCAGAACGTTTTGGAGTGCTGGTTTGGTGGTCATAAATTTTCTCAGATGTTCTTTGTCATGAAAGTATTTTATTTCTCCATCAATTTTGAAAGATAGTTTTGCAGGGTACATCAATCTGGGCTGAAAATTATTTTCCTTTAGAGCTTGCAATACATCATTCCAAGCTCTTCTTGAATTGAGGGTTTGTGCCGAAAAGTCAGCTGTGATTCTGATGGGTTTTCCTTCATAGGTGATTTGTCTCTTCTCCCTAACAGCTTTTAAGATTCTGCCCTTCTGTTGAATTTCTGGGATCTTGACTATAATATGTCTGGCTGAAGTTTTTTTTTTGATCATGTCTAGTTGGTGTTCTAAAAGCTTCACTTATAGGGGTGTCAAATTCCTTTTCTCTTCCAGGAAAGTTCTCCCTGATTATGTCTTTGAACAAGGTTTTAATGTCATTGATGCTATCTCCTGCTTTTTCATTTATTCCAATTATTCTTAAGTTGTTTATCTTTGAGTCATCTAGCAGCTGCTGAATTGATTTTTCATGGTCCCTTGCTATTTTTAAGAATTTTTCCATTTCATGATCACTAATTGCAAGCCTGTCTTCTATATCTGAGATCCTGTCCTCGCATTGGCTTATTCTGCTACAAATACTTTCAATGGAATTTTTTATCTCTTGGATATCTGCTTGAATCTGCCTTATGGATTCCATTTCTTTCCTATGCTGAGCATTCATGGTTTCTATAGTTTTCTTAAGTTCATCTATTTTTTTGTCTGTATCAGCTATAGTGTCCTTAAGCATGGTCTTCATTGTAGACATTATCTCTGCAGTTATCTGTGAGATTATTTCTGTTTTAATTTTTTCCAGAACCTCATTCAGTTGCTTTGTTGTTACCACTTCAGATAGGCCAGGTGGGTGGCTTTCGGATTGTCCCACCTCGTTGCTCCCTAGGTTTGCCTTTGGTGAATTGGATGTGTGGGGTTGCATCTTGTTTAAGTGTCGTCTCATTTTTTCTTTCTTTAATTCCTGGGGTGATGTTTGCAAATTACCTATAGTAGGTTACTTTATTGCTAGTGTTTAAGATCTTTAGAAGATGACTACTTCTCTGCAGTATCTTCCAAGTGGAGCTTGCTTTTAGGTTTTGAGCTTTCTGCCAGATCCTACCTCTTCAATTCGTTGGGTATGCGAAGTTGCTACCTGTTTGGCCCAGTCCTTGATTCTTTGGTACTGTGCCACTGTATTTTCTGTGTCCCTTAGTCAATCTCAATCATGAAATATCAGGAAGGAAAGATGTTTAGAACAATTATTTCACATTTGGCTATAATGTTAACTAAAGCATCAAACACAGCCTAGAAAATGACAGACTGAGCTAACCAGTTATTTACCACTTTTAGCTGTATAGAGTTGCGGTTATACAACAAAATCTAAAACACACCAGAAAAATTATATGCAGTATACAAGTCCTGTGTATGTCAATTTTTCCCCTGAGGAGTTTAAATTTAAAATGAGTTAAGGAGGAAATAGAGTATTGGGAGAAGAGGAAGGAATTAGATGTAAGGTTAGAGGACCAAGAGGGATCCCACTAAAATTGGGACACTAGTGCAGAGGACAGGTGGTAGAAAGAGAAGGAAGGGATAAAAGGAAGAACAGATCACAACCACAATCACAAAAAAGTTAGAGGCGCTGTTTACACTCATATAAAAAACCAGAGAGAATAATGAAGGAAAGAGCAAATACACATACAGAAACAAAAACGAAGATAAAAACAATAAAACAGACAGATCAAAAATAAAACCCCACCAAAAAACAAAACAAAACAAAACAAAAACAAAAAAAACCCTTCGCCAGAACAAAAAACAAATCAGTGAGAAAAAAAAAAATAATAAAAAATAAAAATAAAAATAAAAAAATAAAAAGAATCAGTTCCAGGTGTTGACTCTGCTGTAGGCAGTTACCCTGTGGTGAGAGAGTCCTGTTCTGTGCAGGTCCGTCCCAGTAAGCCAGGAGTGCCCTCTGGCGGGCGGTGAGCAGAGGCGCGTACTTTCAGGTAGAGACCAGTCTAGCTCGCCTCCGCTCTCAGCGCCCTTTCACGATCCCTGGGCCTGAGAGGCTCAGCGCGCTGTCCGGAGCGCGGGTTCCCTGCACTGGTTCCCGCCGCTCTGGTTTTTCGCCACGCCCCCCACAATGGCGCCGGGAGAGTCGCTCTCTGGCGCGGGACAGGTGTGGCTGAGAGTCCAGTCTCGTTTGCCTGCTGACCCCAGCACACTTTCGTGGGCCTGAGAGGCCCCGTGCTGCCCTGTCCGGAGCACAAGTTCCCAGAGCAGTTTTCGAGCTGCTCTGAGTTTCGCCACACCCCCCACAATGGCGCCCGGCCGGTCGCTCTCTGGCGCGGGGCAGCTGTGGCTGAGAGACACTCACCGCCGGTCAGCACCGTTCTCCGCCGCTCCCCTGCCCCGCCGCTGTCTCAGGATCCTCCGTGGGGGCTCCCTGGGCACCAGCTGCCACCGTGTGTCCGTAGAATTGAGCCTCCGCGGCGCTGCAACTCCCGGGATAGTAGGATAGAAGGTGCCCGCGTGCAGCCTGCTCCTTCTTTCCTTCTTCTTTGTTGGAAGTCACCCGTCACTGGTGCCGGGGGTCCCAGATTGCGCTTCAGAACTTCTCTGGGTTTCGGGGAGGCATCTCCCCCCCTCCTGCGCTTTCCGGGTCGGTATATTCCCGTGTTCCAATGGTAACTTTTAGAGAGAGTTTCGCTGCCTGCTTCTTACTCATCCGCCATCTTGAGGTCCTCCTCCGCCTCGAAAAAATTTAGTGGATGTAAAAAAACCAAAATGTGATGCTGAGTGAATGAAGCCTGAACACACACTGTGTGAATTCATGTATATGAACTTCTAGAACACAAAGAACTTATCTATGGTGAGAGAAATCAGAAGAGATTTTGCTGGAAGGTAAGTTGGCTAGGAAGGTTCATAAGAAGAATCCTGCGGGGTGGTGGTGGTGGAATACTCTATATTTGATAAGAGTGTAGGTTACACAGGCACCCTTTTGTTAAAACTGAGTTGTACATTACTCTACATGTCAATTGCACATAAACATGGAAGTTACATAGAATTTCTCAGTAACCGAAAGGGAAGGTAAAAGTTTAGCTGGCTGGTGTGTGGAGGATTTGGAGAGAAAGTATACATGGTTTAGATGCTAGGGAAGGCTGGAGATGCCTCTCCCTGCCTTATGGACTATATTTTATCCCTTTTATTCCAAGACTGCTCTACAGTGGTTGAAACTAGACTGCTGAGGGCTCCCGATGGTGAGCTGAGAGCCCCACACAATCCGGAGCCGTGTGTGTGGGCAGAGCAGGGAAACACCCCTGGGAGCTGCCCGGTCCAGTCATTCTGTGCTCCCTGCTTCTATCCAGGTTGGGTTGGGGCTTCCAGGGCAGACCTCTGGATCTAACGCAATCTCTGGTGGGTCTTGGGGAAGCCAGCCCTATACCAACTGCAACTGCCCTTTGCATGTGATTCTAGGGCAGTGGAAACCCACTCACCAACATAAATCATTCTTGGGGGGAGGCGCTGGGAAACAGGCTTGAATCAACCCAGTTCAGATCTTGAATTACCACATTTACAATGTCGGGGACCCAGGTTACCTTCACTGACACTGTCAGATGTTTCAGCAGCTGAAGAACGGTGGGGTCTCAAGAGCCGTGTTGATTTCAGTTAAAGAGAACTGAATAAAGCCATCTTCTGTCCTCCTGGGCACTTTATTTGTTTCACTGGGTAAAAACTGTTCTTCTTTAGATTTCCTTTAAAATTAATTTTTTGGGTACATTTTAGATATACATAATGATCACATTCATCATAGGGAACTTGCACTTGTATGTAATATACTTTGATTCTTCTTTTTTTCCCCAATCCTCTTCCCTCCCTTCAATCCCTTTTCCCCTCCTTATTTAAAAAAACTGTGGTTCCATTTTTTCCTTCTGTTTTCTTTTCCTTTCCTTCCTCCTCACTCCCACTCTGTTGTCCCCTTCCCTTTGAACATTTTCTTCCTAATTCCCAATATCTATCATCCATTTTGGCCTTTATTTACCCTTTTGGTTTCTCATACCAAAGAAACACTGTGATATTTAAACATGTGTGTCTGATTTACTTCACTTAAGAGTATGGTCTCAACATGCATCCATTTACCTAGAAATATCTCAAGTTTATCCTTCTTTATGGCATTTTTTTTTTTTTTTTTACATTTTTGAGGAACCTCCGTATTTTCTCCACAGCAACTGTTGTAATTTATGGTCTCACTCACAGTGCATAAGAATTCCCTTTCCTTCCCATCTTTGCCCAATTTGTTATTTTTTTGTCTTTTTGATGACAGCCATTCTAGCTGGGGTGAAATGATATGTCATTGTTGTTTTGATTTGCATTTTCCTGATGACTAATAGAGTTGAACATTTTTTTTCATAAATTTGTTGGTCATAATTTCTTCTTTTGAGAAATATCTACTCATATTTTGTGTTTTTTAAAAAAATTGGGTTATTTTTGTTATGGGGTTTTGAGTTTCTTATATATTCTGGATATTATTCCTTTGTGGATGAATAGTTTGCAAAAATTTTCTCCCATTCTCTAAATCTCTTCACTCTGTTGATTGTTTCCTTTACTAGCTTACAATGCATCTACCCCATTGTTGGGTATATATCCAAAGGAAATGTAATTATCATATCAAAGAAAGACCTGCACATCCATGCCCATGTTTTTTCTGCAGTATTCATAATTCTTAGATATGTGATTAACCTAGGTCTCCATCAGTGGGTGAATAGAAAAAGAAAAAAAGACCATATACAATGGAATTCAACTATACGAAGAATGGAATCTGCCCTATTCACTTTCTCATCACTGAGACACAGTCCTTGACAGTCACCACTGAAAGGAGAAGAGGTGAATTTGGGCTCACAGTTATAGTCCCTGGTCATTTTCCCCAAGGCAGAAAAGGCATGTGGAAGGGCCTGGCGGAGAAAAGCTGCTCATGTCATGGCGGTCAGGAAATCGAGAGAAAAGGGTGAAGCCAAGGGGGAGATAGATACCCTTTGGGGTCATACCTCCAGTGCCCACCTCTTCCCACCAGGCTCCACCTCCCAGCAGCACACTTAGCTGCTGCACAATCCAATCACTTTCCACAAGCCCCACCCTTGAACACATGAGGCCTTTGGGAGATTCCCCATATTTAAACCATAACAACATTGTACTGCCATGTGTAGCAAAATGGGTGGAACATTATGTTAAGTTAAATAAGTTAATAAGTCACAGAAAGTCAAATGCCACTTCCATATGTGGAAGTTTAAACAAAGATAATCTGAATGTAGGATAGTGAATGAGAGGCCGGGAAGTCATGGGGGAGGTCAATAGCGGTAGGTTGGATATAGAGACCAAAACACAGCTAGAAGTAATAAATCCTGGTGTTCTAGTGCAGTGGAGGGACTATTGTCCACAACAACCTATTACATATTTTGTGAATAACTAGAAGAGAGAAGCTTCCAACACTACAAACATAAAGGAATGATGAAAGGGAAACACTAATTCTCCTGATTTGATCAGCACACATTGTGCATAAGCACTGCATTATCCAACTCTACACACATACTGAATTTATCTCACCATATAGATGTAAAATAATAATTAATAAAGTTAAGCACATTAAAAATGGTAGATGCTCAGAGTCATTTAGAAGAATCTGCCTCTCTCTCTTTTTTTCATCTCCCCAATAAATATTAATAAATTAAGGCCATACGTAATTATAAAATGAAATCCTATAGCACCTACCAGTGGTAATGTGAACTCTACGGTGGTAGCAGAAAGAACTCCAGACATCAAACTGATAGTATTACAAAATTAAAATGCAGTGATATTTAAAAATATGAAATTACCCATAGAAAATTGTTTCTGTAATTGTAAACTGAAACATGATATTTTTTTTATTGAGGTTGAATGACATTTGGGAAAAACTCCACTTTAAAATTAAAAATAAGGGCCGGTGAGACAGCTCAGCGGTTTAAGTGCCTGCCTGGCAAGCGCAAGGTCCTGAGTTCGACTCCCGGAACCCACATACGAAAAAATAGGCCGGTGATATCGCTCAGCAGCACGGGTGCCTGCTGGCACGCGAGGTCCTGAGGTCGACCCCCGGTACCCACAAAAAAAAAAAAAAATTACTTGTTTAGCAATACAAGCTTTAGAGGTTTTTTTAAAAAAACTAGATTGGAACATAGTTTATTTGATATTCTGACAATTTCAGTTATTTGCTTCAGTGAATAATTCATTAGTTAATTTTTAAAGAATTGTTATCACCAAAGTCCTCACTTGCTTGTGGGGAAACAATTTTTTCAGGTGGAGTGTGGCGAAGCCCCATTAAGGTGTTCTACATTAAACATTTAAAAGTTTTCATTGCATGTTTGTCAATGAAATAGAAACATATCTGAGCTACTGAGCTGGAGCAGGTCCTTGTATTTTGATTGTGCTGTCTCAGCCTAATTCATTTCATTCATTCCTCCGACTTTCTCTTGCTGAATCCACTGTTATTCTTCTAAGTTGAACTAACTTTCTCCTGACAATTTCTTATGGATGTTTGAATCACCTTCCTGTGAAAATGTAGTGAATCATGGCATTTTAAGCACGCGTGGACATGAATTTCCCACAAAGTGGACAAGCTATGTTGTTCAGGGCACTTAGCCACTGACTGAATTCTTTTGTGCCCTGGAGGAGGCTGGAATGTTGCTGGTGCTACTCAGGCTCAAGAACTGGCAGTTCGATGTTTTTAAACATTTTGTTAAACGGAAGCACACAGATATTTTAATGTAAATGCTTTTGAGATGATGATATAAGCCCTGGGTATAACAGGGCAATAGCTTGGCAGTTTTCCAGACTCACCAAGACCTTAAATGAAGCAAAAATAGTCAGTGGTGTTTACGTGCCCTGCATCAGGTTTTCATAGTGAAATATGTGACAGCCTTGCTTGCCCTGCATGAGCACAGCACAAGGGATCAAAATATATGGTGCATATTTACATTTTTAAAAATTTATTACAGTAATAACACATTGCCACGAATCCTCTTCAAAATACTCCCCTGCTTCCAACACATTTAACCCATTGTTCTTGTCATTTTCTGAAGCTGTTCTGAAAGTCTGCGTTTGTAAGTGTCTTTATGAGGTGTGACCAAAAATATGGTGAATGTCGCTGACAACTACCATCCCATGGGAAGGGAGGCTTGTAAAACAGTCACTATGTGGCCTCATCCACCCAATTCAGTGGAACTGGCACTGTGTGACTTCTGGCTCTTCGCCAAAGTCAAAACCACCAAAAAAAATAAACATTTTGAATCGATTCAGGATATTGAGGCAGCCAGAACAGCACAACTCAAAGATACTCTTGAAAGAGGACTTCTAGAACTGCTTCAGAGAGTGGCAAAAATGAAGGGATAAATGTGTTTGAAGTGAGGAAGAATATTTCTTTTTTTTTTTTTTTTTTTTGTGGCTACCGGGGGTTGACCTCAGGACCTCGCACGCCAGCAGGCGCCTGTGCCGCTGAGCGATATCACCGGCCCCTTTTTTCTTTTATGTGGGTACCGGGAGTCGAACTCAGGACCTCGCACTTGCCAGGCAGACGCTTATGCTGCTGAGCTGTCTCACAGGCCTGGAAAAATATTTTAAGTGGAATCAATGGCAATGTGTTTTCTACTGTAATAAATTAAAAAAAATTAAACACTGTTGTTTTTTAGTCACATCTTGTTCACGTACCCACATTCTCAGGCCAGGTCCTCCATGCCATTCTCAGGCCGGGTCCTCCATGTGGAGGCCTTCTTATCCGGGGACATGGCTGAGGTTCTCACAGGCAGCTCCTCCAAGGCACTCCCTGCTGAGCGCTGGCAGGACTTGCCTAGGACCTTTCACTGCGCTCTCTGACTCAGCACTTCCCAGCTCCTCACCTCCTCCTTTCTCTTACCTGAGGGGAAAATGGAACACTGAAGAGCATCTTTCTTTGTTTCTTTGCTTCTGCCTTCACTTTGAGGAGGATAATAAACTTGATCGTGACTTTGCATTTTTAGCCCATTGTCCTAATGGATCATCCTGACAACTAGAAGCTTCATGTGAACCAAAGGACTCTGAGTTCTCTTAGAAAGTTCATGTTTCTCTAACATAACTGTATAGAAGAGATCTTCAGAAAAGGCCTGAATATCTTTACACTGAAATCTCAGAGATGTGGTTAATTCCAGGGAGCCCCCACATGACTTTTGTCCTCAATAATTGGTGTAGATTCCTCCTCACCTGGCCACTAATTTGATTTTAGTTCTATTTGTCATTTGGAAAACTGGTGAATGCACTCCACTGGGTTCTGATATTTCTTTTCCAGATATTTTTGCTACTATGATCACCAGTGAGCATTACTCAGACTGTTTTCTTACTAGCATAACAAAGCCAATTATCAGAGTGGATGCCAGCCATAAACAATAGGCTTTTCCTGCCCCATTCTTTAGGTACTCTCATTCATGCATTTGTGCACACATTCAGATTTGTGTGTCTCTATTCCACTCAAAGATTTTTATTCATCTGTTTGGAGCTGAGGATGCACCAGCAGCGACCCTGCTTGGATGGAATCACCTTCCCACAGGGGCGAAGGAGGGAAACGAGCACAGTGATCACATTCTGCAATAAGCGCTGTAGATGGTGGTAGGGGATGTACTTGAGGTTGGGTGTCTGGGTAAGGCTTCTTGAAATGGAGCCACGTAGGCAGATTGGTGGCTCAAACAACAGAAACATATTTTCTCACAGTTCTAGAGCAATGAGAAGGAGCAACCTCTTGAAAAGTTGAGAAAAGAGCATGTCCATGTCTTTTGGGAAGAAAGGAACGTTCTAGAAATGAAACATAGACCAGGGTGGCTAGAGCAGTGTGAAGGAGAGAAGTGAAAAAGAGGAACAGGAGTGCTGAGTGCTGTCCTCACCTAGCACATGTAGCTCTCATAACCCTTGTCCTCTATTAGTAGTACCTGTCAGTTTCTCACTACAGAATTCTTCATCTTTCAAGTACCTTTGTTTTGTCTGGGAAAAACCTTCTGCTTAAGTGCAGATAACCCTGGCAACATATTCTATTAAACCCATCACCAGTTAACACTATAGCATGAATTAGCTTATCAGATCATTTCACCTTGATAAGCTGGAGAAGAGCACCCTGTTAGAGGATAAGATATGTTTTGGATTCTGCCTGTGCCATATCCAACTCTGAAATTTGTCTCCTTCACAACATCATCCAGTCTTTCCCTTGAGTATGTCCACTGTTCTTTCCTTTCTTTGCATCCCCACCAGGTAGCTTTACTCAGACTGTGGATTCTTCCTCAGTGTTCCTGGCAGGCTCCAGTACCTCTGAGTGTCACATCTGCACACAGTCAGGACCCTATCATGCCCTCTTATTTAGCTCACATTTCTTACCTTGAAATCTCTGCCACACCTATCATGCAGACTTAATGTCTTGCAATCGGACATGAGGACTGGCCCCTCTGCTTCACCACTGATACATCCTTGCCTGCTGTACCACTGTCATTTGCCAAACTCTAGCTTATTGTTTAACACATTTATCTTCTCTAGGATTCCTGGCCATAGGCAGAGAAATAAACTCTGTTAGCTCTCTGTTATGGTAGTAGAGCATGCTCCTGAGGTGTCTGAGTAGGTCATGGAGGTGGGGCCTTGGGTATTCTGTAGGGTACCTGTTCTGTTCCTCCTTGGTGCTATTCCCCCACTCTACTTCCTGGTCATTATAACTGGGCAGCTTTGCTGCACCATGCCTTTCTGTCATTGTGGTTCTGCTTTGGAGCCTGTTCACCATGGACTGAATTCCCTGAAATGTGAGCCAAATAAACTTCTCTTCTTTTAAATTGTGGGGGTGTTGTGTCCATCAATGGAAAAGCTGACTAATACAGAGGGGAAGAAACTAGTGTCCTGACCTCCCCTTTGAGGGCACAGTCCCACTCACCTAAAACCTCCCACCAGGCTCCACCTCTTAAAGCTTCTATCACTTCCAATATTGCCAAACTGAGCATCAAGCCTTTAGCATATGACTCTATGGGGGACTTTCCAGGTCCAAAATAGCATAGCCCATACTCTGGAGTCAAAGTCCTGGGTTTGAAACCCACCTCCATGTCTTAGTTACAGTTGTGGACTCAGCCAAGATCTTTAGCTTCCCAGAACTTTAGCTTCTTCATCTAAACAGGTCTAATAAAAATATTTCATAAAACCTGTTTACCTGTTGTAAGCTAGAATGACATCCCCTGTGCAGTGTTTCACATTGTGACTATCTTGATAATAAAGGATCAAGAAATGTAGGTTATTTTCCTCTCTCTCCCCGTTGCTTAGGGGAAGATGCCACAATAGTGTAAAATGCAGGTCCCAGGAGACACTTACAGCCTTTTAGGCCATGTCCCGGCAGTGAACCCCTTGTGATTGCCAATGTCAGAGCAAAGAGTCATGTGGGCCTCTTCCTCCGTGTGGGAGCCTCGCTCTCCAGAGCTGTTTCTCATCTCCAGTCACAACAAATCATGTTGCAGCCTCATAATTTCAAGGAGTGCTGCTAGATTTGCTTCTCTCTTTGTCAAAGGCTGAAGTTCATGTTGAATTTAATCAGGACTGAAGTGGGATGAGGACTGAGCAAGCTGTAAGATGTATATGTGGCAACAAATAAATGTATTTTAGTACAGCCCTACTGCCCAGAGAGGCAAAACAGCAAGAGGACCATGACAGTCACCAAGAAAGGAAAAGCAGTTAATGCCACTGACTAGAAAATGATTCTAATGCAATTATATAACTCATGGCACACAGGTTTGAAAAATTAATTTAAAGGACTTTTTTCCATTTCTTCTGGGTAGATGTCAATGAAAAAACACAATTAAAACAATCTATGCAGCCTCTTATGATAGCTACATGGTCAGCTCTAAATTACTCTCATAAATACAGGGAAAGAAATGATTGTGGACAAAGCCTAAGAATGACTTGCATTAAGGGAAGTAATTATTTAGTACCTGCTAGGTGCCTTGAGTAACCTCCAGGTTAGAATACATAAAGAGGCTGAAAGTGAAACCTTATCATTGTAGCCAAAGGATGCCCTTGAGCTTAGTTGCTGCAGTGTGATGATGTGTGAAAATGGGAAAGATTCACAGATGGGAGACAGTCGTGAGAAACAATTTCCAACTGCATGGTCATCTTTGTTATTTTCTTGAATAAAGGAAGGCACTCAAATTCTACCGAACCCATGGCAAATTTTTAAGAAACACAGTATCATTAAATTTAAATTTAACAGCATCTACAGAGTGATTCTTTCAGCATTTTTGCCTTCTTAGAGACAGAGATATTTAGTTGCTAAAGAATTCATAAAGAAGGAATAATGTAGTAATAATGGTGGTGCTGATGGTGAAAATGTGGCAATGGAAATTTCCATTTATTGAGCTCTCATGACTTGTCACACACTTGGCTGGACGTGTTTCCTAGAACAGAATAATTTATTCAGTCTTCACAACACATTTTTAGAGTCTTGCATTCTCATTCTCTTCATCTGTAACTTCCCACTTAACTTCCTGGGATGGTTAATTTCATACATCAACTTGGCTGGAATAAGGGTACCTAGCTAGCTGTTATAACTATTTTCTCTGTTGTCTGGAAGGAATTTCCAGAAAAGATTAACATTTGAATCAATAGACTGAGTATAAAAAACACCCTCAGCAATGTGGATGGGCATCATTCAGTCTTTTGAGGATCTGAACAGAATGAAAAGGCAAAGAAAGGGCCAACTCGCTCTCTTTGAGCTGGAACATCCACTTTATTCTGGATTTAAACATCAGAGCTCTTGGTTTTGGGGCCTTTTGCTTGATTCCATCAGCCCTCCTTATTCTCAGGTCTTTGAATTTGCACTCAATTATACCATTGGCTTTCCTAGTTTTCCAGTTTGTAGGAGGCCTCCATAATTTCTTGACCTCCATAATTTCATAAGTCATTTCTGTAGTAAATTCCCGCTCTCTTTCTCTCTCTCTCTCTTTCTCTCTCTTTCTATCTCTCTCTCTTTCTCTCTCTCTCCCTCTATATCTCTGCCTCTCCCCTGTGTCTACCCATTTCTCTATTTCTCTCTCTCTCCTCTCTCTATCTCCCTCTATATCTCTGCCTCTCCCTCTATGTCTATCCATTTCTCTCTCTCTCTCTCTCCATACACACACACACACACACCCCTCCTATTGTTTCTATTTCTCTAGAGAACGTTGACTGAGATACCTCATTAGAGCTTTGTTTTCTTATCTGAAAAATGGAAGCTATATTTTTTAACTCTAAGTTTTTGTGAAGAGTATAGGAGATAATGGATCAAGTCCCTCAACACAATGCCTGTTACTGAATAAGTGTTCAAAGGAAATTGTATTTATTGCTGTGACTGTTATAGGAGAATACATTAGGCATGTGTCCAGGGACTTTTGAAGGCATCAGCCTTTATGTAGCTATGTGGTTCATTCCTTCTCAAAGGTTCTGCCATAGCCAGGTGGCTGCTCAGCTCAGTGGCTACTGCTACAGAGCGTTCTCTTCTCCAGTCATGGTCCATTAGGCCCCAGGATCACGTAGACAACTCACTGGAAAAATCTTGGGAGATTTTCTTGCCCACTAGTACTTACCACATCATGTAAGTAGGTGATGCTTCATCTGTGCCTGAGGAAAACCCCTGAGTATTGTTATACCTTTTTGTATTATAATATCTTTCCCAATTTTCTCTTATTTTCACTGATCTCACCCCCTGGGTAAACTTCATTCCAAAAGCAGGAGGGGGAACTTTCAGATGCAGTCCAGTTTTCTGGAGAAACAGAACCAATGGGATTCATTCATTCACTCACTCATTCATTATCAGAAATTAGTTCACATAATTATGGAGGCTGAAAGGTTCCAAGATTTGCAGGGTGATTCAGCAGCTGGAGACCCAGGAGAGCTGATGGTGTAGTTCTAGTCCAAGTCTGAAGGCCTAAGAACCAGGAGAGCTATGGTGCTGTGCTGTTCTAGGCTGAAGGTGGGCAGGCTCGAGTCTCAGGAGGAGCCCATGTTTCAGCTAGTCTAAGTTGGAAGGCCCCCAGGCAGGAGCAGTTCCTTCCTATTCAGGGAGGATCTGTCTGTTTTTTCTATAAGGCTTTCAACTGGTTGGATGAGGCCAACACCTACTCAGGAGGACAATCTCCTTTAGTCAGTCCATTGATTTGAATGTTAATGTCATCTACAGAACCTTCACAGAAACACCCAGAATAAAGTTTGACCAAATAGCTGAGCAGTCCATGGCATAGTTAACAGATAAAAATGACCATCACAAATTGGTTTGCGCTTCTTTTGAAGCCCCTCTTCCCTTACCTCTCTAGGAAACTGGACTTTTGCTGCAGGGTTCCAACTTATTTACATTTTACCCAAAAATGGGGGTAAGAGTTTTATCCTAGACATAGTAAAAGAAGGATAGGGTAAGGCAGAATGTTAGTAGAAATAATTAAAAGTAATTATCATAATTGTTTCCGTTTTATGTTTGCATGATGAAGTTTTATTATTCTCTTTATTATTTCAGTGTTTGAAAATTTGCAATATAATAGAGGTACAAAGTTTTAGATAAATAGATCAAATAACAGAAAGAGTAAAGTTGATATAGCAATCGTCATTGTCAACATTTTAGATTTAATTAGGACTTGCTAAACCCAAATCATAGGCAAGGAGTAATAAGGAGATGGTCATTATGCAAATACATGGCCATTCTTTTCCACTAGAGATGAAGGTAGTAGAGCAGAAAGTGGAAAAACTTGCAGTAATCAGCTGCACAAGGGTCTCTGGCCATTATCCTTATAGGTGACCCTTGGGTTCTGCAGCGCAAGGCCGAAACTCTTCACTTGTTCATTATTCTGAACCTACTCACACAGGACCTACTCAGGGTCACCCCGACCCTTACTTTATGCCGTTTCCCTCTCTGTCATCCGAGTCCCGCCATCCTTCACTGCACAGCTCTCATGCCACCTTCTCTGGGATGCGTTCTGTGACTCTTCCAAGCCTCCTTGACTTCTCTTCTCTATGGGTTCTGGGCATCGACTGCGGATATCTGCACAGATAACCCATGTGCTCTTGGGTTGTTAATGGCTGCTTTCCCTTGTTATCTCTGCGTCAGCTGAGTAAACCTCCTCAGGACAAAGCCTTGTTCCTTGTGGTTCTTCTGTAGCACCTAGAACAGCAGCAGGGACAGAGCTCTGCTCCGTAGATACTTGTGAATCATGAGCGACTGTAAGCCACTTCCCATCGTGCCTCTGGTGAAAGCCCTCTCATGCTTTGTCATCTCACTCACAGTCAAAGCCGAAATTTATGGCAGATGACAGGGAGCAGCTTGATCTAACCCCTGCTCCCTTCTGTTCTTGTCTTTGATAATCTTGTGCCCGTTCACTGAAACCTCATCTGAAATTCCTGCCAAGAAGCCCCTTGGGTGTTGGAGTTGCCAGGTATTACAAGGGCAAATACAAATAAAAATAAGAGACAATTTTCTCTGTGGAAAATAAGGAAGGAGACTTTCCTTTTCTCAGAGCATTCCTTTTAGCAAACTTGTAATTGTAAATTCTCTTTCTTTCTCCTTGAGATAAATGTATGCAAATCTTTTTAAAAGCTAAGTAAGCCTCATGTCAGCTTTACAGCCTAAGGATCCCTTTCTCAAGTCCATCTCTTCACATTTCTGTAAAAGGGTAGGAGCTTAACTTCCTCACGTGCCTTGATCTGAAGTACTGCCTGTCGTAAAGATGTGACGAGTTTATTCCCTTGGATAAAGCTAATTAGCTGACACAGATGGCCACTCCAATTAGTTGGCAAATCTAGGATGAACTATATATGACAAATGGTGCTGTCAAGATCCCTTATTGAGAAATAGTTATTGTTTATATTGTTATTGAATGTAATGCATTGTGTCTACTTGACTGTATATGGTGAGATTTCTTTTTGATTTTCTAGTTTCTTAACAGACTGTTCATGACATGCATCACATCCTAGTTCAATATTTATGAATAATAAAATTGTTTTTCTCTTTTATTTGTGTGGAGAGGTTTTCTGTGTGGGGAGATTGTTTTTAATTATATTTCTCCAATTGTGCCTGCCTTGATGTTTTTACAGTGTTTCTCACACCCCAGACTTCTATCTTGAGAGGGCAAGGTGAGGTTGTGTGTATCTAATTTCTTCCTTCCACCCTTTCTTTTTCTACTCCAGTGTACCAAACAGAGTAGGTGCTGTGGTCTCAAAGTCTATGTTCCTTCTCAAATTTATATGTTAAAATAATTTTCAACCCCAAGATGAAGGGATCAAAACATGGGGCCTTTGGGAAATGACCAGGTCATAGAGATGGGGCCCTCAGGATGTGATTAGTGCCCTTATAAAAGGCACGCCAGAGAGCCAGCTAATACATCCTGCCATGTGAGGACACTGAGAAGATGCATTTATGAACCAGCAAGTGACCCTCACTAGTTACCAAATCTGCTGGCATCTTGATCTCAGACTTCCAACTTCTGGAACTGTGAGAAATAAATTTCTGTTCATATGTCACTAAGTTTATGGTATCTTGTTATAGAAGCCAATATGACCTGGAACATTAGGGTTTTTGTTTTCTTTTCCTTCATGGAAAGGATTTCCTTATATCATATCCTCCTTCTTCCCTGTGGATTAATCTCTACAGATCAGTTTTAATAGAAGATACTCTGTGATATGAGTGTGCCAAAAGTTGATGTTGGGCAGGGATTTTTTCTTTTTTTTTTGTGGGTACAGGGGGTCGACCTCAGGACCTCGCGCGTCAGCAGGCACCCGTGCCGCTGAGCGATATCACCGGCCCTTTTTTCGTATGTGGGTTCCGGGAGTTGAACTCAGGACCTCGCGCTTGCCAGGAAGGCGCTTATGCTGCTGAGCTATCTTACTGGCCCCTTGGGCAGGGATTTGACTATGATTAGTTTATTTAGGAGGAGGCGGGAACAGTAGTAGGAATGGGGAAGAGAGAAAGGGAAAGAAGATGCTAATAAAGGGTGAGTTATTAAACAGTTATTGCAGTGGTTGATTAGAGCTTAATTTACACGGAAACTCCAGGAACTATGTAAAACACATTCTTCCGTGAGGGGCACGGAAACTAGAATGATTTTAACTCCCAAGAGTCAGTGATTCAGGGCTGCTGGTGGGAGAGAGGGAGACATTCATTCCCTCGGCTTTCAGCTTTTCTCCCTTGTGGACAAAGATTCCTCCAGTGGTTCACCTACAACCCCAGCTATGGGGCTCTGTCGGTGGGAGGAGGCCTGCACAAGGGGACAGAAATGTGGCTGATTGGGACAGGCAGGGCCAGGGCAGCATCTGCAACAGGAGCCTTGCAGAGCGTGTACAGTCCAGACCAGGACACACTCCCAGATCCACTGAGGGAACAGGCTGGTGCACAGGTGCTGGGAGTGTGGAAGGCTCAGAGCTTTCAGCATTCAAGGACTGACGCAGCTGGCCAGGTGCCTCCTCCAGAGTGAGGCTCCTTCCCATAGTCGATGACTGATGAATATAACAATATAAAGGCCTGGCCATTTGGCCCAGATACTTTGGCCTGGAAGGCCTTTCTATGCAGAGGACCAACAGGTTAGGGTCCTTGGGGAATCTCCTTAGTATTGCACTGGAAATCCTTCTCTCCAATCTGTTTCCCAGAGGACCCATTGCTTTCATGTCAAGTAAGGATTCCTAGTTCCTTGGCTCGAGCACCTTGGCTCGACGGCCTGTGGTTTGCAGCCCAGCTAAACAGCTGTAAGGGCTCTATTACCCACAGCTTCTCCAGGGCAAGGAATGGTGGGTTTTCATAAGGGCAAGGATCACTTTTAATAATGATTATCTCCATTTTTCTCATGACAATTCTCTTCCAATCTGGGTTCTTTGTGCTGACTCTCGCACTGGGATCTCTTTTGCTTGCTTTCAGGATCTCATTTATCTGCCTTTTAAGACATTTCTTTTTGGTCCATCATGCCATTGTTTTCAACTGAGTTCTAAGGAAATATTTATTTCTCTGTACTGTCTGCCCAGAGCTGGCTGCTTCTTTGAAAAAACGTTGGTCCTCCACTGCAGCTCTGGGCTCACCACACCTGGATGCTGTCCTATGTGTTCTTTTACCAGCTGAGTTTGTTTTTCCTGCTATAATCAGGGCTCTGTTGGCTGAGGGAACAGGAGGGGTTTGGATTTTCCTGAGTGCTCGAGGGGGAGGAAGCCCATCCTACTTGTCTGGGCTGAAGGGACACTGTCCCCTGGAGGACACCAGCATGCCATCCATGTGACCCTGTGGAATGGCCTGCAGCAGAAGCAGCTCAGGGGTGTGACCTTGGGACCCAGTAGTCTCCAGTGTTTGGGTTGTACTTTTATATCCTATGTAACCCAGTGTGTCCCATAAGTGAAGGGAAAAATGAAAATTTATTTCAGTGCTGAGGATTGAACCCAGGGCTTTGCATACGCTTTGCAAGAGCTCTAGCACTGAGCTATACCTCTGGCTCAGAGTTTTTACATAAATACGAAATTTCTGCTTATATACATTTATAAATGACCGCCTTTCACAAGTGCCCATGTGCGTATACACAGAAACATACACACATAAAATTTAGATCAATAGCTCAGCTCAGTTTGAGGGCATGATTTTATCACAAATATTGTATCAGTAGTTTATCACACAAAATTTACACAGATTGTTGAAATATGCTAGTGCCACTAACCAAGTTTTTTTTTAATGTGGGTACTGGGAGTCAAACTCAGGACCTCACGCTTGCCAGCAGCTGCTTGTGTTGCTGAGCGATATCACTGGCCCTTTTTTTCCTTTATGTGAGTACCAGGAGTTGAACTCAGGACCTCGTGCTTGCCAGGCAGGTGCTTATGCTGCTGAGCTATCTCACCGGCCCTCTTTTTCCTTTATGTGGGTACCGGGAGTTGAACTCAGGACCTCGTGCTTGCCAGGCTGGGACTTATGCTGCTGAGCTATCTCACCGGCCCAGCAAGTTTTAACATCTATAATTATGCAGAAGAAGTAGAACTCAAAAAGAGACAGATACAAGATAACAGGATAACTTACTCCCCATTTCCCTTAAAAATTATTTCGAAGGTTACTTTGTCTTTGATTTTCAAATCAAATTTCAGATGCCATGCTACTTCCTTTTTCTTTTAGATTAAAAGAAAACCAAACAATTTCTTAATATTTTACTCTCCAGCATGGTGTCAACTCAAGATGGAAAATGTCCAGCTTTGTAATAATCAAACTTTAAAGCATTTGAGAGGTTGACTCCCAGCCTCTCTTACCCATACTGTTTCAGAACTTGCTTACAGACCTTGCGCACCAGCAGGAGCTCGTGCCACTGAGTGATATCACTGGCCTTTTTTTCGTATGTGGGTTCTGGGAGTCAAACTTAGGACCTCACGCTTGCCAGGCAGGCGCTTATGCCGCTGAGCCATCTCACCAGCCCTAGAGTGTGATATTTTAATATGTGTTTTGTGTACAAATAGAACCAAGGTATTTAGCATAGCAGTCACCTCTCGTATGTATTATTTCTTTGTGGTGAGAGCATTCAAAATCCTCTCTTGAAGTTATTTTGAAACATTCACTATAACATCATTGACCATAGTCACTCTACTGTATGATAAAACACCAGATTTTATTCCTCCTAACTGTAACTTTGTACCCAACTGATCAACCTCTCCCTCTCCTTATCCTGTTCATGTTTCTGTAGATGAAAGGATTTCATCCTTTGTAATGGACCAATAGTACTCCATCGAGTGTACATACTGCATTTTCTTCATTCATTCATCTATTGGAATTCACTTTTTCTTAAATCTTGGTTTCTCCAACATATTTAATGACTGGGATTGGAGCTTAATCACAGGCTGCAGATCTAGGTCTGAATAACCTTTGCAAATTCTTAGGTGGACCAGCACCTCCCTTTGGAATGAGAGAGCTATTGCCACTGTGATCACACGTCCTCAGGTAAAACTAAGAAAGAGTCCCATTTCACATCCTAGTTTGATTTACTGTTTATCTTTTAGTGAAGAAATATGCAAAGAAGAGTTGGGATTTACATTTTCTCTTGAAAATCTTTGAACTTAGTTTTGCTCTCTCCTCTCAGTCTTACATGTCTTGAATAATCAGTGCTATACGCATCTCGATTATAATCTCATTGAGAACAACTAGGCATTACTTCCAGTTTCTTCTTGTTAATAAAGGAATAGGCTAACCAGAGTGTAGGTCCAGTGTCAATAAAAGGAAGTTTGGCAGCAGGGAAATCAAAGGAGAGTTTTCATTCCTGTATTGTGGCAATGACATATTCTTTGTTTTTGTTTTTGTTGTGTACCATTCATAAAAAATGTGACCAAGAGCATGTAGCACCATGGTAACAAACAAACAAAAAAATAAAGGTGAATGGTTTATGTTTTAGTCTGGGCCAATCTTCCTAACTCTTTCACCACCTGTAAAATGACAGTGTTACCCCAATTCTAATACTATGTGATTCTACCTGAAGTGATTATTAATACTCTGTAAAAGAAATCTATTGCTTATGTGTTTGAACTTGTTTTTGATACAGATGGGCAAGTATGAGCAAGGCCAACCTGTCACCATGAATACTTTAATGGGTTTCAGCTATGGTTCGACTATGGCTTGTTTCTCTCATATGTATAGTGTTTCCAGAACTATATTGAATAGGAGTGGTGATAGTGGACATCCTTGTCTTGTTCCTGATTTTAGAGTGAAAGCTTTCAGTTTTTGTCCATTTAGTATGATGTTGGCTGTTGGTTTGTCATAGATGGCTTTTATCAGACTGAGGTAAAAAACGTCTATTCTGATTTTCTGTAGGATTTTTTTTTTTATCATGAATGAGTGCTGGACTTTATCAAAAGCTTTTTCTGCATCTATTGAGATGATCATGTGATTTTTGTTTTTAGTTCTGTTGATATGATGTATTACATTTATTGATTTGTGTGTGTTAAACCATCCCTGCATTCCTGGGAAGAATCCCACTTGGTAGTGGTGTATAATCTTCTTGATGATTTGCTGCATTCTGTTCACCAGTATTTTATTGAGGATTTTTGCATTTATGTTGATTAGGGAGATTGGACTGTAGTTCTCATTCATAGTTGGGTCCTTCTCTGGTTTTGGTATAAGGGTAATACTTGCCTGCAGGAATGAGTTAGGGAGAATTGCTTCCCTTTCAATTGCATTAAAGAGTTTGAGGAGGATTGGCATTAAATCTTCTCTAAATTTCTTGTAGAATTCAGCCGTGAATCCATCAGGACCTGGGTTTTTCTTTGTTGGTAAGTTTTTAATTATGTTTTCAATTTCATAAAGTGATATTGGGTTATTCAGAAGTTTTATATCTTCTTGATTCAGCTTTGGTAATTCATGTGTGTCTAGGAATCTGTCCATTTCTTCTGTGTTTTCTATATTATGCAAGTAAGGATTTTCGAAGTAGGTATTAATGATCTGAATTTACACAGGATCTCTGGTGATTTCACTCTTTTCATTACTCATTGCATGAATTTGAGTTTTTTATTTCCTTTTTTTTGGTAGGGTTGGCTAGGAGTTTATCAATTTTATTTGTTTCAAAGAACCAACTCTTCGATTCATTAATTCTTTGTATTGTTTTCTTAGTCTCAATTGTGTTAATTTCTGCTCTGATCTTTATAATTTCCTCCCTTGTATGGGCTTTGGGTTTGACTTGCTCTTCTTTTTCTAGAAGTTTGAGGTACAGCATTAGGTTGTTTATTTGTGCTCATTCTGTTTTCCTCATGTGAGCATTCACTGCTATAAATTTCCTTCTTAGGACTGCTTTCATTGCGTCTCACAGGTTCCCATATGGTATATTTGCATTTTCACTTGATTGTAGATATTGTTTAATTTCTTAATTTCATCTGTGATCCATTGGTTGTTCAGGAGGGTGTTATTTAATTTCCATGTGTTTATGGAGTTTTTGCGGTTTCCTTTGCCATTAATTTCCAATTTCATTGCACTATCATCAGATAATATGCATGGGATAATTTCTATTCTTTTGCATTTACTTAAGCATGTTCTATGGGCTTGAATATGGTCTATTTTAGAAAATGTCCCGTGTGCAGCTGACAAGAATGTGTATCCTGACGTTGTGGGGTGGAACACTCTGTAAACGTCTACTAAGTCCATTTGTTCACAGGTTTGGTTCAGTTCTGTTATTTCTTTGCTGATTTTCTTGTCTAGTTGATCTATCTCTTTGTGACAATGGAGTATTATGGTCCCCCATTGCAATTGTTCTATTGCTTATTTGATTTTTCACGTCTATTAATATTCATCTTATATAGTTGGGTGCTGCCATATTTGGTGCATATATATTTGTGATTGCTATCTCTTCCTTCTGAATTTTTCCCCTAACAATTATGTAGTGACCTTCTTTATCTCTTTTGATCATTCTTGTTTTGAAGTTCATGTTGTCTGCAAACAGAATAGCTATCCCTGATTTTTTCTGGGTTCCTGTTGCAGGAAAGATTGTTTTCCATCCTTTGACTTTCAGTGTATGAATTTCTTTTTGAGTTAAATGTGTTTCTTGTATACAGCATATTGTTGGATCTTGTTTCTTGATTCATTCTTCCAGTCTGTTTCTTTTGATTGGTGAATTGAGGCCCTTTACATTGATGGTTATGATTGATATGTATTGGCTTGTCTTTGTCATGTTATTTTCCTGCTGCTGGTTCCCTACTTTTCCCATCTGTTTAATTGCTTGCCCTGCCTGGTGGTTTCTTTCTGATGTTGTTCTTGGGATTGTGGTCATTTTTATGTCTATCTAGAATATCTCTCAGTACTCTTTGTAGAGTTGGTTTGGTGGTCATGAATTTCTTCAGTTGTTCTTTGTCATGGAAGCAACTTATTTCTCCATTAATTTTGAAAGGTAGTTTTGCGGGGTTCATCAATCTGGGTTGGAAGTTGCTTTCTTTCAGGACTGGAAATACTTCACTCCGTGCTCTTCTTGACTTGATGGTTTGTGTTAAGAAGTTGGCTGTGATTCTAATGGGCTTTCCTTTATAGGTGATCTGTTTCTTTTCTCTAATAGCTTTTAATATTTTGTTTTTGTGCTGAATTTCTGGGGTCCTGATTATTATATATCTGGGTATAGATTTATTTTGGTTATGGCTGTTTGGAGTTCTACATGCCTCACTTATCTGTATGTCAGATTCTGTTCCCATGCTTGGGAAATTTTCTACTATTACTTCTGCAAATAGTCTTTTTATGTCATTTGTGTTGACTCCTGCTTTTTCATTGATACCTATCCATCTTATATTGTTTTTTTTTGCATCATCTTGCAGCTGTTGAATTGTTATTTCCTGGTTCCTTGTTAGTTTTAAGAGATCTTTCCTTTCATGATCTGTAGCCACAATCATGTCTTCAAATTCTAAAACTCTATCTTCAGTTTTTTTAAGCTGTTTTGCCAGCTTTCAGTGGAATTTTTAATTTCCTGGATATCTCTTTGACTCTTTCATGCATTCTATTTCTTTCCCATATTGTTCATTCAAGGTTTCCATCATTTTCCTATGCTCTTCTATTTGTTATCTATGTCTTCTCTAGATATGCTGAGCAACTACTTCATTATGGTTGTCATTTCTTTTTTTATCTGAGAGATTATTTCTGGTCTGATTTCCTCCACAGCCTCATGGATTTGTTTCTTTACTTCAGTTGCTATCATTTCAGAAATTTCAGGTATGTGTCTTCCAATTTCTTCTATGTTGATGTCTCCTGGACTTGTTCTGGGTGGGCTGGAGGCCTGAGATTGCATTTTGCTTCTTTGTTTTGTTATTTTCTATTTCAAAAATTTTTAATTTTGTTTTATGTGATGATCCTTGTGAATTTTTATAGTAGGTATCTATATCGCTGGTATCAAGGCCTCTCTAGGAAAAGTCTGTTCTTCAGGGATGTCTTCTGTGTGTAGGAGGTTCTTGGTTTGTGTCTGTCCCAAGAGCCTACCTTTCCAATTAATTAAGAGTGGGATGTTGGTATCTGTTTTGCTCAGTCCCCAGTCTTTTGGTGCAGGACTGTGGTGAGGTTATTACCCCAGAGCTTCCCAGTATTGTTACAGAAGGGACAACAACTGGTTACAACAGATATGACATCCTAGCTAAAGTAATACAATTAGCAATAACAATAGCATCAAGCACAAGTTAGAAATTGACAAACTGTGGTAACTATTGATTTTGTACTTTAGATCATGGGAGCAAAGTCTATAGTTATATAACAGAACCAATCATAAATTAGGAGTTTGTATGTAAAGTGTTTCCCCTTGGTAGAGTGGTTTTACCCTGTAGTGGGGAAATTTAGGGAGGATAGTGTATAAACCAAAGATAACTGGAAAGGAAGTAGAAACAAGGCTGGAGGACAAAGGATGATCATGCAAGGTTTGGGAAACTAGAGAAGGGAGTAGAAAAGAAAGAATGAAGGAGTATTCAAGGGATTATCTGAACTTGAGCTCTGGGTTTGGGGGATGGGATTAGTTTTCTGTGGCTGCAGTTCTCCCCAGCTGTTTGGAAAAGTGATAAAAAAAAAAAAAAAAAGAAAGAAAAAAATTGAGAAAAAGAAAAGGAAAAGGAAAAGAAAGTAAGATAAAAACAAAAATAAAACAAGATAAAATAAAATAAAATTGAACTAAAAAAAAGGGGGGTCCATCCACCTGCTTCTATTCTGTGTGTCTTTGTCCCTAAGCACAATGGTGGTTCATTTAACTTACCACCTGTTGGCTTGAATTTCGAAATTTTCTGTTTCGTTAGTCTTGCCTGTCCATCGCGTGCACCCTAGTCAGGGTAGTACTGTGTGGCTGTCATTCCTCCGGTGGCCTGGTCCCACTGATTTAGGGGGAGGGGTCAGTCACCTGAATTCTTCCAGTGGAGCTGGTTGCTGAGTCCTGGATTCTTCTGGGTCTGGTTGCCAGTCCTGCGATGTAAGGGGAGGGGCCGGGCACCTGAATTCCTCCCGAATTAGACGTTTTTTCATGCAATTTAGCCTATGCAATGAAACTTGTGCAAGTCTGTGTGGCTCACCCCACCCATCACTGAGGGCGTATAAAAGTCCCAGGGAAGTTAGTGATAGTCACACTCCAGAGACCTGTCCTTGACACCCAAACAAATCCACTGTTCCTGACACCATGCGCCCCTGTGGTGGCTACTACAGAGGCCTGGGCCATGTCTGTGGAAGCTTTGGTGGCCAGGGCTATAGCAATGGCCATGGATTCAGTGGCTTCAGCAGACGGGGCTGGGGCTCTGGCATTGGAAGCTGTGGAGGCTATGGATATGGTTATGGCCATGCACTATGCTATGGAGGATAGGGGTATGGATATGGGCCCACATTATGCTATGGCGGATAGGGATTCTCTGGCTTCTGCTGAAGATTGGACTTATTCTTTGGACCCTTGGAATCCTCATATGTCATCTCTCCAGCTTCTTTCTCGATAACCCAGGAGATGCTTCCTCCTGAACTCTTCAAAATAAAGACCGTCCTGGCAACAAACCCAGAAACGGAGACAGCAGCAAGGGAACGCCTTCCCATAGACTGACCTGGAGTCTCACTTTTCAAGCTGTTAATCCCTTTTGTTCCTTTTCCTTTACCAACTTTCATAGTCAGTAAATTAATTTCAACGGAGAGCAAACTTTCTTTTATTTTCAAATTTTATTTTTTTGTGGCAAGAACACTCGGCATAAGACCTACCTTTTTCACAAAGGTTTCTTTTTTTTTGTGGGTACCGGGGGGTCGACCTCAGGACCTTGCGTGCCAGCAGGTGCCCGTGCCACTGAGCGATATCACCGGCCCCTTTTTCGTATGTGGGTTCCGGGAGTCGAACTCGGGCCCTCGCACTTGCTGGGCAGGCGCTTAAGCCGCTGAGCCATCTCACCAGCCCTTCACAAAGTTTTAATACACAATACAATACAGCACTGTTAATTACAGGCACTATGCTTAGCAGATCTCTAGTGTTACTTGTCTTGCTTAATTGTAACTTTTGCCCTCTGATTAACAGCTCCCCGTTTCCTCCTCCAGTAACCACCTTCCAGCCTTCAGTAACCATTTTATTCTTTGAGTCTATGAATTTGTCTATTTTACATACTTCAAAAAAGTGGAATCTTCTGACACTTGTCTTACTGGTTTTTTGGCTTATTTCACTTGGTTTTTTTCTATTGATCCCTTTCACAGAACTAGGCCCACATTCCCTGGGTTTGTGCTTGCTTATTCATCACTGTATACTCTATGCCCATGAGAATGCCTAGTACATGTGATGGAGTCAGAAAATATTTGTGGATTAAGAAACTTGCTTATGGGCTTTATAGTATAGGCACATTTTAATTTATATATTTTTTATTAGTACATGTTTGCAGTACACAATGATTACATTCATCATGGGGGGCTGGTATGTATACATAATGCATCTGAATTCTTCTTTTCATCCCTTCCTCTCCCCTCTCCCTCCTCTCTTGGTCTCCTTGCCTTTTGCAAAATATCTATCTCCCTATTTTCTCTTTTATTTTGCTCTTTATTTATATTTTGGGTTCCTCATATAAGAGAAATCATACAATGTTTAGGCTTGTATGTCTGATTCATTTCTCTTAAAATTATTGTCTCAAGTTTCATCAGTTTTCCTACAAATGACTCAAGTTTATCCTTCTTTATGGCAGAGCAGTGCTCCACTGTGTATAAATATCACATTTTCTTTATCCATTCATTTGTTAATGGACATATAGGAATATAAGCCCATTTAAAAATCTGCCCAATGGTTAACTAAAATTTCATCTTAATTTTGAAATTACCATATCCTCTCACAGCTTTACATCTTCTTTCCATTCTATTCCCCCCCCCCCCCACACACTAGTTGAACATCTCTTCCCCCAAGGTTAATTTCTGTTTGCTCCAGGAGCTGACAATACACCTCAGCAATACCTCTATAGAGGCACTCTATATGTACCCTGTTATGGTTTGTGTCTGGATGTCCCCCAAAGCCTCATGCTGTCATGGGGGGCAGTCTTTTCAGAGGCAGTTGAATCTAGAGTTTGTGATTGGTTCCTGGGCTAGTGCTGGGATTGGAGGTGTGAGTGCTACATTCTCCCTGGGGCAGGTAGCCTGCATACAGTATAAGGGACAGAAAGAGTCTCTCTTTCTCTTTCTCTTTCTCTTTCTCTTTCTCTGTCTCTGTTTCTGTCTGTCTCTCTCTCTTGGTGTTGATTGTGCTATCTTTCATGCCCATGAACTATTGCCCCTCTGCCAGGTGCCACCCTACATTGGAGCCAGCCAATTATGGACTGAAACCTCTATAAACCATGAGCTAAATAAACCTTTCCTCCCTTAATTTTGGGTGTCAGGTATTTTGTCTCAGCGATGAAAGAAAAGTACCTAAGACATACCCCTTTGCAGGATCCCACAGACTGTCTTGCAGTTCATCAAAGAAACATAAGTTAAACATTATTTGCTGTCAGGGCAGGGCACCGGGTAAGAAGAGATATTTGCAGAACGTGTAATTGACAGAGGTGCACATTCAGGCCCCACTATAAATAAATCAATGCCAATCAACAGTAGAACAGAAAATCAGTTCCAATATATTCTTTTTTTTTGTGGGTACCGGGGGTCGACCTCAGGACCTCACGTGCCAGCAGGCGCCCGTGCCGCTGAGCGATATCACCGGCCCTTTTCTCGTGTGTGGGTTCTGGGAGTCGAACTCGGGCCCTCACGCTTGCCGGGCAGGCGCGTATGCTGCTGAGCCATCTCACCAGCCCTCCAATATATTCTTACAATGCAAAACTACACAGTAATGACAATGACCAGACTGGAGCCACCAACAGCAACCTGAGTAAACCCCACAGCCATAAGCTGAGTGAAAGAACGCCAGGGACAACAGAACAAACAGTGTGAAGCCATTTGTTTAAGTTTCTAAATTGGACTAGGTCATAGTTAGGGGAGTGAGTGAGGACCTGGTTACTTCAGGGAGGTGGAATTTATGGGAGGGTCTGCATGAAGATTTGAGGTGCTGGTAAGTCTCCACATTTCGACCTGGCAGTGGTTACATGGCTCTTTTGTCTGTAATCAGTCATTACACTGATAATTTGTGTTTTGCGTATTTTTCAGCATTTTGTTATATACCTGTTGGAAACAGTTAAAACATTGATAACACTCCATGATTTGAAAAGAATTAGCTAAATGCGGAGAACCCACCAATTTCTTTTCCTTCTTTTCTTCATCACCTATCATGTATTTCTTAGTGGCTAGGACATATGAGGATTATGAATTAATAAACATTGTGTTTGGTGTCAAGACACATAAAATCTAGCAATCCATAGTAAGAGTATTGTGTGTGTGTTGAAGGGTAAATGTTGATGAGTTCCAGCTTCAAAATTTAGGAGAGAATTAGGGAAGTTTCCCTCAATATATCTGTGACCCTTCTGTCGGATATCTATACATCACTAGTACCTTGGCTTTATTCACATATCTATTCTCTGAAAGAGTAAGATTTAAAGTTAAATAGGAACCAAGAAGAAAATCAAGAGAAGAGCATGAATTAAGAAACTTGCTTATCTCTTGGTTTATATCTTTATCTTACAAAAGAAGTGCGTTCTGGCCTGGTGTGGTGGCACGTGGCTGTAACACCGGTTTTCTGGAAGGCTGAGACAGGAGGATCAAAAGTTCTAGACCAACCTGGCCAACTAAGTGACTCAGTGAAGTCCTGTCTTAAGTAAAGCAACAACAACAACCCCCAAACAGGGCTGGGGGTGTAGCTCAGTGCACTCTATTCAATTTTAACACTGAAAAAAAAAATTGCATTCTCCTCAATCAATACAGTGTATATTTGCTGTATAAAGGTGTGCATTAGTGTTCTGCTGGTGAGTAGATGAGGGTGGTTAGCAGGAAAAAATCTGACTAAATATTGCAGAATTTCAATGGGAGTTTTAATACCTAAAAAACTGTTCCAGAATGATTTAGTAAGCTAAATTATTCCTTGCGATGGCATGTGATAAAATTTGTTATGAAAAGTACAAATATGTTAACAGAAGTGATGTTTTCAAATTCTTGAATTAATTTATCTACTCTTTTAGAAAGGTTCAGATAAACAAAGATATACAGTTAATGTCCTTTAGTGTTCTAAAAGATATCTCAGTTAACGGTATTAATGATTTTCATATAAAGCCTTCAGCATTTCAATACTGTGTCTCATGGGTTTGGCGGTAATCAGAGATTTAACCAAATTAATGTTCCTATAAAACATTTCCTCAGACTATGGAGTGTGTCTGGAAAAATGTACACGGAAAATGACTTGGGAACCCAAAGTTACTCATGAGGGCTATGAACATAGAAAACAGCACAAATCTTGGCTATGTAGCTGCTTTTATGGTCCCGCTGGCAGCTAGTATCTTCTATTTGACAGAAATAATGTGCCATGCATGAAACTCTCGCTAAATTCAACTTTCCCCGAATGTTTGCTGAAATTTATCTTGTATAGAATGGATCAAACGTTCAAGGCTTAGGCAAAAAATGTATATCCGTTCCCAACTCACTGGCTAAACAAGATGCCAAGTTTGTGTCACTTTTGAAAGGAGTCCTTGAAGAACCATTCACCTAGGAATAGATGACACTCCATGTCACCACTGAAGATTTTCTTTCTTTCTTTCTTTCTTTCTTTCTTTCTTTCTTTCTTTCTTTCTTTCTTTCTTTCTTTCTTTCTTTCTTTCTTTCTTTTTGAATTAAATTTATTTATTTTTCTATGTTATGGAGGGAACACAGGGCCTTGGACAAGCTAGGCAAGTGCTCTACCTCTGAGCTACAGCCTCAGTCTCACCAAAGATCTTTAGAACTGAGATTGAAAAATACCTGTTTGTACTAAATCAGCACTAATTTTATGTGATGAAATTACCTGGGTACAATAGGGTTCCCAATACTTACTAGGCATAATTTTTCAGTGTTCAGAGAAATTAGTATTTTTTTTTTCACTACGCTTTGGGTGACTGCTATCTGGAAGGTATTTAGAAATAGAATAAAACAAAAATCAAGATCTATATGAACTGTGTAAATGACCTTAATTTATTGCCTATTTTCTCATTGATTATTAACCTACAAGTGATAAATACGTATACACACAAAAACAAGCTTTTGCCGGATTCTCTTACAGTGTCTGTGTTTTAGGTAGTTTGAAATGGCTGGATTTCACCTGACTGCAGATCAAGGAATAATTGCGTTTATGGCTTGGAATAATGTTTCTTACTAGGCAGGTAGCTAGACTACACCGCAGTAACAAATACGCACTCTTATCTCAGTGGCTTCATCCAGTAAGTTCTTTGTGACTCGCCTCTCAGTCTTGCTCTGGGCTCCCCTTAGGCCTCTCCTGCAGCAGTGGCCGGGGATCTGCTTCTCTTACCGTGGCACTCTCTCACTGTTCCAGCTACACAGAGAGAGGAGGAAGCCAGGAGGAGCCATACCTTCCACCTTCCACCGGCGGCTCTGGACGAGCAGAAACCCATCAGCTCTGTTCCCTTTTTCCCGCTGTTGAGTTCTCAACCCCATGTCTCTGTCTGTCCAGGAAGAAGGGAATTGTTTGTCTCTGCCATGGTAATTTCTCCAACCAGAAGTATGTGCTTTGCATATTTCAGGGATCCTTGGCTTCGTTTCTTTTTCAGATTTGTTGGTTTAATCCAAACATAAATGTAATGAAGCAGCAGAAAGATTAGAGGTGACTTTTCTCCACTTGTCACTTTTAAATGATCTACACTGCCTTCTGGGAATCCCAAGGTCCAACAGTTACCTAAATTCATATATTTAAATTCCTATATCTAAATTCATGTCTATTCATAGATATCCACCTCTAACATAGATATATGTTACAAGTATTAAATCTGTAAAATATTTTAACTTTAATGTTATAAATGTAAACAAACAGATGTTTATATTTTCAAAATCTTAGATTTTTAAAAGAAATTTAGAGAGAGAGCACTTCATTAGTCTTTTTGAGCAGTAACCTAAGTGATTTCGGAAACTTAGGGTGAGAAACTAAACTTTAGTAATTACTAATTTATTTACTCTACTAGCACCCACTTGGGATGGTCTTGTACTTCAACAATTATGATACAAGCACTTGAGGGATTATAAGAGCTCAAGGTCTCTGTTTTACTTATTCCTATCCCTGTTTAGGCAATGAGGTCCGTACAGTCTTCTTTGTCCACCTGGCTTTTACCGTCCACCTCAAAAGCTTTATGCATATGAAAGCATTTTGACAGATTATGGGATTTTCACTGACGTTTTCAAGTTCTGGAGGAGAAACCATCAGTACCTCCTCCATCTTGCTCTGAGCTCTGAGCTTGCTCCTGCAAGCTAGCCCTGCTCGAAGGTCACAGTGTCCACGGATGACCCATTCATCATGTCATTCATGAGAAAGTAGTTCTGTTCCTCACTCTACTGGGTCTTACAGCAAACAGCCCCTTCCTGCTCTTTACTGTTTGAGGAAAATCTGCTTTTTCTTGGGACCACAGGAATTTTGTAAAATAAAATTGTCTCCATCTTGCCACATTGTTATATCTTACCTACTTCCTAATAAGGTTTGATACTAAGAAAGGAGCAATTTAAAGTAAAAACGTCATAAGAGAGCCTTTAAATATTAGAAACAAAGTACAAGAGGTAGTAACAAAATAGTACAACTGTACTAGAAGCTCAGGCTAAGGAGAAGCTACTTCAATGGAGTAGAAAAATACCTCGTTCCAAGCTTCTTTCCTGAGAAGCTCATTAAGGCAACTCATTAATTTTCATTTTACTTGATTTGGTAAAGTTTTCTATTTTCAGTTTACTATGGCTTTTCTTGATTTTGGCCCTGAGCTCCAATGCTTGGCATGGCTATCTTTCATGTATTTTCTTTAATGTTCTTCTATGTCCTCATTCATTGACCCCAGTCAATTAAAAAAATTTGTAAAACATGCCCAATGTAGCTTTATGGCATGTTTTGGTTACCTATGATTCCTTCATTCATTCATCTTTTCAAATATTATGGAATACTAACAAATTATAGACACTGTGAAAAGTATAAGGGAAGTGGTAATTGGTACCACCTACTCTTAAGTAGATCGCAGTCTAAAGAAAGCGAAGCTTGGAGAGGTTTGGCAACTTAACTGCGCTTCAGCAGAGATCCAGTCAAATTGCACAGCTGGAATCTGAAGCTGAATCAGCCTTCACTAAAACTCACCTTCTTAATTTTATCCCCTACTTCCTTTACAGTAGAGAGAATTTCTACAATGGCTCCCACAAAAAATATCTTGCTTTCATCTATGGAAGCTGCAAATACTATGAAATATTCTTATGAACATTTCGTCTTATGTTAGGTTGCACAGTTGGCCTTACAGTAATCTGAATGGGCCCGACCTAATCGCATGGGTCCTTAAAAGCAGAGTTCTCTCCATGGATAGCGTAAAGTCAGAAAATTGAAGCTTGAGGAAAATTCAACTTGCTGTTGCTGGCTTAGAAAACAGAGGAGGCCACAGGAGAAGTAATATAGTTTCCCACTGGGGCAGAGAGAAGTTCAAAGTAACAGCTCCCAAAATTAGGAACTGCAGACCTTGTCCAGAAGGACCAGGGTTCTGTAAAGAACCCGAATGAGCTTAGAATTAGATACCTCTCTGAAACCTACAAATACAAGCTCAGCCTGGTTGACACATTGATTTCGGTCTGGTGAAGTCCAAAGTGGAAAACCAAGCCAACCTCACAGGATTGCTGACTGTGAAACTGTAAAATAATAACATGAGTTGCTTTAAATTATCAAGTTTTGGATGATTTGTTATGTAGCAATAAAAAACTAATAAATCTCTCAGATTAAAAAAAAAATCCACCAGTTCACCCACTCTGGTCAAGTTGATCAGTCAGTTGTGAATCTAATGTCTCTCTTCTCCTTCATCACTTCCCCATGTACTCCTAAATTTACCATGAGAACATTCCATGGAATCTGTATGTATTAGTCGCTTCCCGTTCCTGGGACAAAATACCAAACACCCACAACTTAAAGTGGGAGAAGTTTACTTAGTCCATGGTTGGCTGGCTGGCTCCAAGGCAAAAATAAGCATGGTAGAAAGAGATAGGAGCAGGGATAAGCTGCTCAAGCCACGGCAGCAAGGAAGTAGAGAGAGAGAGAGAGACAGAGAGACAGAGACAAAGAGAGACAGAGCACACCTCTCAGGTCACACCTCCAGGCCTATTTTCCGGGCCCCACCTCTGAAAACATGAGACTCTGGGGGTCATTTTGGATGTAAACCATAGCATTCTAATCCTGGCCCCCCAAAAGACTCATGCCCATCTCATTAACATAAATGGTATTTAGTTCATCTCTAAGAGTTGCCAAAGTCTTAATGCTTCCAATGTTGCTGAACGTGTTCATCATTCTCCCTTTTTAAAGACTTTTTCCACATGGTATTTACCTAAATAATATACTCTTTAATGTCACCTGGTTTTGAACTTTAGATGATAGTGTATTTCTTCTATGTTATTTGCTTTTTTAGTTCAACATTATGTTTCTGAGATTTATCTATATTTCCATATTTACCTGTAATTCATTAATTGTCACAAGAATTTAGTATTTTATTCTATGTTTATCATATGGTTTATTTTTCTCTGCTGCAGTTGATGAATATTTGGGTTTTTCCTATTTTTTTTTTCCACTACAAAAGGTGTTGTTATGAACATGCGGTTATTTTCTAAAATTACTTGTTGGATGATACGAGTTTCAAAGACCCTTGTTTCAAATTGTAATCTCACCAGAAGGGTAACTCCATATTTTTACTAGCAGTAGATATTATCAAATGCTTCAACTTTTGCTGGTCTGGTAGTTGTAATATGGTAACACACTCTAGTTTGAATTTTTATTTTCTGGGTGACTAATAAAAATAAGAATCTTATTTATATTTATTTGGCTTTTTGATTTTTCATCTCTGAAGACCTGTTCAATTTTTTTGTTTCAGTTTTCTTCAGATTTTTAAAAAACTGAGATATAATATTCACACATCATTATGTGGGACAGTATGATAATTTGGCACATGTATTCAATGTGTAATGATTAAATCAAGGTAATAAGCATTCCCATCTCTTCAAAGGTTAACATTTTTGTGTTAGGAACTTTTGTACTCTTCATTTCTAGTCATTTTGAAATATATCATGGGTTGTTTTTTTTTATTTATTTATTTATTTTTTATTTTTTATTTTTTTGTGGGTACCGGGGGGTCGACCTCAGGACCTCGCGTGCCAGCAGGCATCCGCGCCGCTGAGCGATATCACCGGCCCCTTTTTCGTATGTGGGATCCGGGAGTCGAACTCGGGCCCTCGCGCTTGCCAGGCAGGCGCTTAAGCCGCTGAGCCATCTCACCGGCCCTATCATGGGTTGTTTTAACCTGTATCTAAAGTACTGTTCTACAGGAAACTGGGACTAATTCTTCCTCTATAAGTGTATCTTTTGGTTTCTCTTATCTAACTTCTTTTTTTCTCTCTTCTTCCCTCCTCTTTCCAGTCACTAGTGACCATTGTTCTTCTCCTTTCTACTATGAGATCAACTTTTTAGTTTCCACAAATGAGTCAAAACATATAGCATTTGTCTTTACTTTCCAAATAATTCATAGACTTTTTTTATATACTTAGATGTTATTCCTTAGTCAGTGATATATTTGACAGACAGCTTCTGTGACTTGCTTTTGTATTTTCTTTTTTGGTAAATAAAGTCTCTTAATTTTAATTTAGCTAACTTACTAATACATTTCTTTAAGATCTGAATTTTTTTTTGCATCTTCAGAATTTTTTTCTACTCCTACTGTCTCAAAGATGTTTTCCTATATTTTGCCCCAAATTTTAGTCATATTTAAGTCTTTAATCTATCAGGAATGGGTTTTTGTGCATGATGTAAGTGGAGCTTTGATTTCATTTTTTCCACACCAATAATAGTTGCCTCTGTAATATTTATTAAATATCTATCTTTTCTCCACTTCTGTGAAATGCCAGTTCTGACATGAAGTTTCAATTCTGTTTTGAGCTTTTTATTGTTTCATTGATCTACCGCCATATGGTAATATGTTAGTGTTATAATTATAAAAAAAATTGATATCTGGTAAAGCAAGAGTCACCAATTTGTTCATTCAGACTCTCTTGGCTATTTTTGGTTCTATGTTATTTCATATATATTTTGGAATTCTCTTTTGACAAGTTACATAAACTTACTTGCACACAAAGTTGTTGCAATTTTGACTGAAAATGCATTGAATCTGTGGGTTAGCTTGAGGAGAATTGATTTGTTTTGATATTGTCTTTTCCAATCCATGAACACAATATACCTCGTATATCCACTTAAATGAGATGTTCTTTGAAGTCATAATAATTAACACGTCAATAAAGTTTTACACATATTTTACTAAATTCATTGCTAGGAATACACATATGCACACAAACTCCATTTGTTATGATTAATCATTTGAATATCTTCATTAGTAAAGATTACATCATTTATTTATTTATTTTTTTACCTCCTCACACACTTTTGTTTTCCTTACTGGCTAATAATTTTTTTTATTAAATAATGTTAAGTTATATGTATTGCAAGTAACTTTTTTCACTAGTTCTTTGTTATTCACTCTTTTTTAAATTTCTGGATGGACAAAACTTTAGCATGTGTGTGAGTATATAACATTTTAATTGTTATTTATAAGATTGGTCTGTAGTATTTTATTCTCTTAATGACCTTGTAAGTTGTAAATGCAAAGTTATGCTAGCTTTATAAAGCAAATTGAGGAATGGCTCTTCTTTTTCTGTTCTTGGAAACTTAGGAATTATTTTTTCCTAGAATATTTGGCGGAACTTGTCAGTCCAGGTGTGTGACAGTAATATTTTCTTTTCAGGCATTTTTTTGGTGACTGATCTAATTACAAATTTTAATAAGTATATTCTTTGTTTCTTTTCATTCTTTAGGCAATCTTATAAATTTTTCTTTTCAAGGATTTGCCCATATCATCTAAACTTTCACTTTTACTGTCATAAAATTGTTATTATGTATTTAGTATCTGCAGCACCTGTATTTTTGTTCCATTTTCATTCCAATATTATTTTGTTTTTTGATCAAATTTGTCAGGCTTGTCAATTTTATTATTGCTTCAAAAAACCTAGCTTTTGTTTTACCATTCCTCGTATTTATTTATTCTCTATTACTTCATGTTCTTACCTTTATTTTTCATCCTTTCTTTGATATTTAGAAAAAATTTGAGCATATCACTTTTTTATTATAGTCATATTACATTGAAAATTTCACCATAAATACTGCTTTACCTAAATATTACAAGTTTTTTTTAGGACATGTGCTATTTTTGTTATTATCCCAATTCCAAGAATTTTATAATTTCCCTTGTGATTTCTTCCTCAACCTAAGAGTTATTCAATTTGTATTTTGTTTCCTCCTTCTGTTCTGGGGATTGAATCCAGGGCTTTGAACATTCTAGGCAAACTCTGTCTCATCAAGCTATAACTCCAGCCCTCAATTTGTGCTTTTAAATTGCCAAACGCATGGGGATTTTCACTTGTATTTTTGTTATTGCAAGTAATAATTACATTCATTTGTAGTTCAACAAGTGATCTACATGAGATCAATTCTTTAACATTTTAAAGATTTTAGGTCTATTAAGTGGGCAGTTTTTATAAATATTTTTCAAGTGCCGGAGAAGAATGTATTCAGAGGTATGTGATATATATATATATATATGAACATTAGATAAAGTTTTGGGTATTTCTTACCAATTTATTTTCTGTTTGATCTTTCATCAAGAAAAGTATGTTATCGTACCACAGCGATATATGTGCACCCATGTTTATAGCAACACAATTTGTAATAGCTAGATCATGGAAACAACCCAAATGCCCATTAACCGAGGAATGGATAAAAAAGATGTGGTATTTCTATACAATGGAGTACTACTCAGCCATAAATAAAGATAAACTGGAAACTTTTATAGGTAAATGGATGCAACTCGAGAAAATACTCACAAGCGAAATAAACCGGATGCACATTTGTAAACATCGTATTGTCTCCCTAGTATGAAAATGCAATTTCACTGTGACTATTCCATTCCTTAGTCTTCTATTTTTACCTAGCTTTTACATGGCTTAATCTTATACTGAGTAATATTTTTCTCCAAAAGGTATTTGTACATTCTCTAATGCTTGAGTTTGTTAATACATGAGAATGTTTACTTGTTGTCTTTAAAAAAAATAAATAAAGTTTGGAAAAAAAAAAAGAAAAAAAGAAAAGTATGTTAAATATAATACTGTAATTGTGGAATTTCCTATTTCCATTGTACTTTTGTTAATTTTTGGTTTATATGATTTAAAGCTATGTTATTTAGTGTCTTTCTTTTGATAGCATTACCTAGGAGAATTGAGTTAATATGCTTGGCCAGAATGGGGTTAATTTTCAATGAACAATCCTTAGCTCAGCCAAAGATCTTTTCATTGTCTAAGAGTTTATATCAATACACACTTTAGATATGAAATGAAAACATTAAATAAGTGGAATGTGTAAATAACACAAGTGGACTTATGTAAATTCTTAGTGTTTTTGGTGGTGGAAAGGTTGGATTTGTACTCTTGTTAGGTTCATTAAGTAGCGTTATTATCACTTCTTTTCATGTGTGATGCATTAACTTGCTCAGGACTCTCTGAATGTAGTTCTGTGCCTGTAGAGGAGAAACATGATGCTGGAGGCCATGGCTCAAGGGTGGAAGGAAGAAGAGTGAAGGAGCTTGTAAAAGGGCCCAGTTGGTTAATGTCTTTTCAGTCTCTGAGTCCTTTCAGCATCTTTTCCTTTTAACTTTTTCACTTCTTAAGAAGGCAGGGAGAAGACGGGCATTTAAAAAGTTTTACTTTCAGTGGAAATACTCTTAGCCTAGTTTACGCTGCTGTGCAAAAATCCTTAGGTGATATTATACAGAGTGTGGACATGAATAACATTAAACACTAGACACCCATATCAGCATTTTTGAAATCTTAGCTTTGTGGCACTGTTTCATAAAATTCAGGTTGCTTTTAATCCTAAATATATTCAGAATATGATAGCAATTACCCCCAGTTTCTGGAGAGAGGTAAGAACAATACATTTTTGAACTGATAGAGCATGGTTTCTTTGGAAGTGCTTTATCAGGAATGAAAATGATGAAGTATGCTAAGAATATGCAAATACATTCAAGTGCACACAATTAAAATCTCGAGATGTGTTTGATGATAAATCACTTCACTGTGGTTGCTAGTATTCGCAATAGGAATTCAAATTGATAATTATGATTATATGATTCTTAGAATAGCTGACAATTTTCCATTTTCATCTGCTCTTTGAAATGAAAAGAGGAATATAATACCTTAAAACTAATCTACAACAGACAGATTCTATTTCAAATATACGGGAAATTTTTCTTCTCCCCTGTAGTCTTATGAAACCATGAGTAGGAAAAATAAATCTGGTCCCATTCCACATCCCCAATTCCCAACCTCAGAATAAATCCCAAAACCTGTCCCAATTTCAAAAATACCTCTAATACAATCCTTAAAGAATGAAAGTAGGTGCTTTATGCTCCCATTACAATGCAAATGTTGTATTGAAAGTTCAGCCACTTCTAACCAATCCCTTTCCCAAGCAGCCCTGAACTGATGGAATTACCTTATGATGGGAGTGGGTGGAGGCAATATTAGAGGAATATGATTATGGTTTTTTTAAAATTTAGGCATTCATCAGCAGGTGGGCCATTTCCTCTCCGAATTTTGCTGTTCTTTCATCGGAAGGAATGACTCCAGCTAAGCAGACCACATTCCAATCCAGAAATTCTGCTGGTTGCAAATATGGTGGCCTTGCAGGGGTACAGGGGGCTGGGGGTTACTTGGATATTGGCTCTTTGGGAGTTTCCTGGAGTGCTAGCTTGGTGAGAGAAATCATTTCTTCACAGCACAGGACGCCTTCATAAAAAGAGATGATTCTGCCCCTCTGACCCTCAACTATCAACTGCCTGGATCCTGCTTATTTAATATTAATTTTGGAGGGCCTTAATGAATACAAGACATATGCTTGTTTTCAGGCTTATTATTTTTCAGGTATAGTGAGACCAATAAATGAGTAGAAAATTGCCACTGAAAAGATTACTTGTTACATTCAAAGATTCTAAGAGCTGGGGCATGCCAGGCCATGACGGGTCACAGGAAGCAGCGCCAGGGTTGGTCAGGAGATAGCAGGAAAAGGGAAAACCAAGGTTAAGAAGTTTTGTTGTGGTTTTCATAGGAAAGAACAAGTGAGGCAGGTTAAGCAGGTTTAGGGTTTCCTAGTTTGAAAAATTCCACCTGTTTTGGGGTGCAGGAGCTACCTTTAGCTGTCTAGTACTGTAGCTGACCCTCGGATGATCAGGACAAGAGAATAAGGGCCCAGAATGTACTAAGAGTCAAGCAAAGGAGGTGTTTGGAAGGTATGAGCTCTGGATTGGTTGGTTTGCATAAGAAGGGTGTGTATGCCAGTGAGTTCTTTCCTCTTTTTAGGAATTGACTAGCTCAGAGTTGGTATCCCTCCGGGGTTAGCAAGGCCCCTAAATGTCAAAGCAACAGAAACACACGATGAATACGGTGTTCTAGTAAACAAGCATCCTTCCCATGGCTATTTAAGTCTTTGTACAGTTGTCCTAGGATGAGTGGACCCAAGGCAGACTCATGACCTGGATGAGAGCCTGAGTGGACTGAGCCTTTGGAAATGGTGTTGGAGATGTCACTAATTCTCTAGAGAATTTAGTGATCTTGTAGCTTGCTGTTGATATTTGGCCAATTCTGTTTCTGTCCTTAATGGAGTTATCACCGGGCAATGTCTGTGTGTGTTCTTGTCTACTTTTGAAGTAAGAATTGAAAAATTTCCCCTTATGGCCTTGAGCATTTCAGGTTTCCTTACAGTTTCTGCAGAACTATTTTCCTTTGTGTTTGGTCCAAAGTCCTAGAGAGATCTTGGTTATACTGTTTGCCAATCCAATTAAAAATATACTTTCTCTCAAAAGGCCAGGGATCTGTATGTTAGCTTGTTTATTTCCTTGATTGTCTGCTGCGTGGCTAGTTAGTAGCTGCTGAAAGTCCCAGATATTAAAATAAAAAGTAGCGAGGATTTCTATGAGTATTGGTGTTTCTAGGAAGCAAATGTAAAGAAGACATAGAGATGATTGCATTTTTATTTTGAGGTCCTCAGCAAGGAGATGCAGTTGAAATAAACTATTACTAGTAAAGAACGAGAGATGTGAATTTATAAAGCAGGATTAGAAACTGAGTTTCCCCAAAAAAGAGGAAATTGAAATCTGTGCTCAAATGCCAGTTCTGTTGAGAACATGCCTGTTGTTCCCATTAATTATTTGAAAGGTAGAATGTGCCCTCTCATTCTGTAAGAAGGTCACATGCATCAGCCAGATGATGACACTAAATCCCCGGGAAGCTTCGGATTTCTCTAGAAATGCCGAATAATGCTCTTCAATGGCGATATTGAAATAATAATGGTTGCCAACTCACCAGCTTTAAAAATACATTATGAACTTTAATCCTTGAATAATGTCTCTCTGTGGGACATATTATTCTAGGTAAATAGAAAAACTTAGGATGCAAAAACCAGTGATGAAATTTACCTTGCTTAAAGAAGAGAAAAGCACTATGTGCGAACTGGAGACTAAAATCCTAATGCCCTCTCTCTGGAAACAGTCAGCTGTCCCCGGGCAGTAGGTCTTGCAATGTGCGAAGTTCTTTAATTGTTTGGAGTTGTGTACACTGCAGGTCTGTGAATACTTAGTTTTCATAAGATTTTGGAAACTGTAAATTAAGGACCTATTTGGTGAAGGCAGTTTCAGGCTTCTGTAGGGGTTCTGGTCCCCACTTATTTTTTGAGAGCCCATAGATGCTCCTGTAGTTCAGATCCTCAGGTAGATGTTGGTTAGGGTGGAACTCTCTGGCTTTCATATTAGATCTGGTTCTCAGCATAGGAAGGGGACATGAACTCCCAAGCAATATTCTTTATCATCTCTCAGGACTTTCTCCCTCAGCCCTCTTGCCTTCATCCCTGCTGAGGCAGCTCCTTACCTTCACTGGGACATCTACTCCCACAATTCTTCCCTATTATCTAGGTTCTTTAGTCCAGTCTGCCTCTATCACACCCCTGACCAGGCTGAACCCCACATCCCACTGTGCACAAGCTCCTCACCAGCACCTTAATGTCCCTCACCCCCGGTAGCCTTTCATTGCCCCCACTTTCACATCTATTTCTGGGTAGTTCTCTCTCCTCATGTCAGTCATAGGTTGCCAGGAACTGAGAGAAGCTGGAATCAGAGCTGAAAGCCTGCAGATGAGTTCATATCACCCAGAGCCATGGCTCCATCTGTTACTCAGCAGTCCTCTGAATCATCTGTTAATCCTCAGTGCTCTTCTTCCTCTAGGAAACTCTTAACCTCTTGTGTGGTTGAGATGATTCAATCCATCTAATAAGAACTCTCTGTTTTAAAATTTCATTTCTAAAGTTCTCTACATATGGGGATATCTTAGAGATATTAACCTATGTCCATGCCCTCCTTCAGTATTTATTCATTTTTTTTTCAATTCATGAAAGCTCTAAATCTTTCCCTATATTTAGTGTGTTAGTGGAGGGATAGGACAGGGTGAGTGTTACTGGCTTTGGTATCCAATAGCTTGAGCTCTTAAGGGTAGAAAGGACAGCTAAGAGTGAACTCATAGTATGGAAAAAACATGAAAGGAGGAGAATTCTCATCCTTCTCCAACATTTTTCCCAAACTAGAAGATTTCTTTGGGGTAGTGGAGAGGTTAGAGATTCTGTGAATCTTAGAGAGAGAACTCACTGTCAGCTTTCCTAGAATAATTGCAAAGAAAAACAAAGTTAAGTGCACAAGTTAAGCCTTTAGTCATGAGAAGGTGACGGCACCCTTAGCATCCTGCAAAGGCAGTGGCGAGGGTCTTCTGCTGACACTGTGTGACAACAGCAGAAAGAGCCACCAGACTTGAAGGCACAGCTTAGCAGAAGCCTTAAAGGACCAAACATCAAACTCTCCCCACCCAGACAATTTAAAACCCTAAGTATCCCATAATATTGATAAAAATCTGGGGGGATAGAGGCCAGATTCACCTGGTATAGCATTTCTACCAACCTAAGAAGATGGTATATCATAGAAATAAGGTTAAGTTACAAAAAAAGACAATTTAAATTCATGCATACTGGAGTTAAAGACTGAAATTTGGACCCAACTCCTCCATGTCTTCAACTACCTTCTTCATTCCTCTTAAACTGCGGAAGTGTTTTATTGCCTTCTCTTCCACATCCATTTAAAGAATACCATGCTGCTGCGTTTCAACCATTGTTCCAATATTTTCTAACATCTGCTGAACTTCTTTGCTTATATGTTCTGTTTTGTATTAGGTCATTATAAACCTCAAGGAATATTGGTATCTGACTCACAGTCCCTAAGACAAGAAGGTGAATATTTTGGCTCATGGAAAAAGTGTTGAGCGAAACTGTCAGACAGACAGTAATGGAGCTGTACTTCAGAAGTAATAGGAACGAGGGTCTGCATGCTCTTAGGATTGTTTCTCTTCATTTCCTTCTGAAAACTGGAGTCATTATCTTTCTTTACAGACTGGTTGGCTTATTTCAGCAGGGGCAAAGTATGACTAATGGAAGTGCCAACATTTCACATGTTAAAATGTCTACTGAGGGAGAAGGACTGACTCATGCTTTCTATCTGGTACTTCATTTAGGATATGGACATTGCTCATTGCAGAATCTGTACTGCTCATTGCTTGAGGGTAGAGGATGGCGACAGAGAGGAATGGGGCTTGGGCAGGGCAGAGAAACAACAGATGTCTCTGCTTCATCTCAGAGAGAGAAAAACTGCCTTTTGTAAGTGCTGACTATCAATTAAATGGTCTATAAGCAGACATTCGTGTGCAATCACAGAAAGAAAATACAAAAGAATAGAAGTATAACATCCTTACTGTTTCTACTTTGCCACTTACTCTCAATTTTTTGCAATCTTGTTTTTGCTTTGATCACCCTAAGAAACTCTCTTAAAGATCCCTGTGAATGACCTCATGTTCTCCATTTTGACTTCCTCTTCCTCTTATCTATTGGCTCTGTTATTGTCTTCTATTTGTCAAAATATTTTTTTCCTAGCTCAAATCTAAGTGACAGTTTTTACCTGCTTCTCTTCCTGCCTTCCAAACACTGCCTTTTGTCTCCTTTACTAATATTTCTTTCTCCTTTTGTTCTTTAATTGTAGGCAGTCATCGCATTTCTGACTTGAATCCATTTTTTGCTTCTATCTCTCCTATGGTGATATGAGAACTTCAAAAGCTTTTTATTTTCTATGGCATAAAACCAAAAGTATTAAAAGCCTGAAGGAACTAATGCAAAGTTAACATTCCATAAACACAGTGTGATGAATCGTAATAATTACATTCAACAAAGGTTGACAATTATTGACTATTAACCATTGCTTTTAGCACTTTATTTGAATTAAGCTATTTAATCTCACTCTATGAGATAAATACTATTTTTATTGTTCCCTCTTTAAACAGATGAGGGAAAGGGAATGTGCAGGGGTTAAATATTAGCCCAAAGTCAAGCAATGAGAAAGGCAGTAACCAAACTTTAGTGGTCTCCTAAACATGCTTAAATCTTTCCTGCATTCAAGGTTCTGCTCCTGATGATGGCCTCAAACCCAACTCCATCATTCAATGTTCTCTTTCTCCTTCAAGGCAGAAGTTGCCCGATAACCTTTCGCATGACTTGTTGTGTTAGGTTCTTTCCCCTTCCGAATTCCCATGGTGTTTTATATTGCTTTTCTTATAAATTTATGATTCTGTTCCTCTCTCTGTCTCTCTCTCATAGTTTGGGGCCTTCACAACGTGCCACATCCATTTATTTTTTAATTTTTATTTTTATGACACGGTCTCTCCAAGTCTAGGGTTGTGATGTTCCTGCCTCAGTCTAGAGTGCTGGGATTACAGGAATACATTACTATGCCTGGCTCTATAATTCTATTTTCTACTTGATTATTTTAATATTTTATCTTGCTTAGTAGACTATACACAACTGTGGGTTTTGTCCCTCCCTCCCCTGCCACATCACTGTAGTTCCTCTCAGTGTTTTCTTCCCATGTGGGTGCTCAATATTTATCTACTGGGAATTCTACAGACCAGCGCTGCTCAAAGCTTGCCTTGTGGACTGGTGCTTCTCCTGGAACCATTTGTTATGGAGAGACAGGACGCTTATACCAGAATGTAAATCGACACACGGCTTCCTTCATCAACAAAGTCCTGCCATCCCAGCATTCTGGGAAGCTGTGGCAGGAGAATCACAAGTTCAAGCCCACCCTGGGCAATTTAGTGAAAGCCTGTCTCAAATAAAAATAAAAATAAAAAATGGCTGGCAACGAAGCTCAGTGTGAAGGCTCTGGGTTCATTTTCCGGTATCAGGGAAAAAAGAAACAATACAAAGCAAAACAAAACAAAAATAAAAAGTTCTGCAAAGAAAAAATTTTGCTGACCTGAACAGTGTGCTTAGTGACATAGTTGATTTACTATATAGTTAAATTATATTTTGCTGCAAGCTCCTGACCTGTTCAGTAACCAACAATTTGAAGCTCAATACACTGACTAGCATCGCTGTAGGAGGTTTCTATGGTTTGAATGTGTGCGTCTTTAAAATTCATACGCTGGAATTTAAACCCAAAGATGATGGTGTTGGAAGGTGAGAACTTTGAAAGGGAATTAGATCATGAGGGCTCTGCTCCTATGAAAGAGATGACTGCCATTATAAAAGGGCCAGAGGGAACTAGCGAGGCCCCCCTTGAGTTTCCCATGTCCCCCCAGGTGAGGATACAGCATCCATCCCTTCCTCCAAGTGAGCACGTAGCAACAAGGCCATTCTGGAAGCAGAGGGCAGCCATCTGCTGGTGGCTTGATCTTGGACCTTCCACACTCTGGAACTCTAAAAAATAAACTTCTGTTGTTTATAAATTACTCAGTCTCAGATATTTTGTTATAGCAGCACAAACCAACCAATACAGGGATATGAAACAGACACAGTATAATTTCTGCTCCTTGGGTCTTATGTTTTAGTAGAAGAGATACAATATGAAATTTTAAAAAAAGAACAGCAACATCTAATCACAAGATGTTAAACATGGGCCGGTAAGATGGCTCAGCGGCGTAAGCGCCTGCCTTGCAAGCGCGAGGGCCCGAGTTCGACTCCCGGAACCCACATACGAAAAAGGGGCTGGTGATATCGCTCAGTGGCACGGGTGCCTGTTGGCGCACGAGGTCCTGAGGTCGTCCCCCTGGTACCCACAAAAAAAAAAAAAAAAAAAAAAAAGATGTTAAACATTCAGGTCCATAAGACAAATACAGGAATTAAAGTTCTACAGACTTTAAGTCCAACTATAATTTTTTCAGCTTAAGAAACAAAGGCCCAGACAGTCTATTTTAAGCAAGTTTTAATAATGCAAAATGTTTCCAGGGAAACAAAAAAGTTAGAAATGCATTTTAAAATATGACCAGATGTTAACTGTCATTTGAACGTTAACAACAGTTAATTAACTGTTATGGGTTTGTATGGATACCGTGAGGAAAGTTTTCTTATCTTTATCTGCAGATTTAATAAAATGTAAGTTTGTACGACCAAATATGACACTAGGGTATAAATAACTTGTAAATGTATTTCTTTGTATTCTACACATCTTTGCTTTACTTAAAATTCTAATTCATGTTACTTAAAAAAAGGATTGTATGTCACTCAAAAAGCACTTTAGGAGTAGCCTAATGTTCTTTGGAGGGCTTTTAAATGCATACAGTCTGCAGCATGGCTTTCAAGCATTTATTTTCTGGCTAAAAATGCAGTTTTAAGTAGTCTGATAATCACCAACTTTTCTGAAATATTCACAAGAGTAGAATTGCTAAACCGGATATTACTCAAACTGATTATGTATAAATACTGGGTTGCACGTGCCAAATTCTGGAATAGTCTTTTAGAGATGTGCAAGTTAAACCGACAGATTTCTATGGAAATAGAAAAGGCAATGAACGTGTTTGTAGAAACAAAATATGTAATTTGACAGTACAAATATTGCAGGGAAAGATGAAGGAAAAAATCTCTGCTCCAAGACAAAGTCAATCCTGTCATAGTTTGTGTGGTTCGTGACAAAATATTTGATATGTCTGGGCACACAGGAGGTGGCCACAGTGGCTAGAGATAGAGACAAATAACAGCACAGTCTTCTAGCACCCTCTTCAAATGGACTAGAAAAACCATTTGATTTACTGTCCTGTCCTCCACTCTGCCCCTGTCACCAAGTTGAGGGAACACACGAGAACTCACATATCGAAATGAAATCCCAAGGAAACCTAAACAAAATATTAACTGAAAAAGAGCAAGTCCAATGGTCATAGTGAGGAAATGTTGGTAATTTCGTTCAACATCTGTTCCTTTCTTCAATTGTTTTTTGAAGTATTCATTAACATTTTTGACACTTTAGAAATTATTTGGAAGGAATTTATTTAGAGATAAATGAAACAGAGGAAGAAGGTGGAAGGCTAACTTGAGAGAGATATATGAGGTTGGTTGTTAAAATGATCTTTTCTGTTTGGAGAAGAACTGTGGATAAACAATGAATCTTGTCATAAATAACTTCCTTCTGGGCCAGGGATATAGCTCAGCGGCACAGCACCTGCCTGGCAAGGCTGAGGTCATGAGTTCGATTCCTGGTACTGGGGAAAAAAAACAAAACTTCCTTCCTTCTTCTTTCCTTCCTTTCTTTCATTCTTTTTTCTTTTTTCATTGACTTTTTAAAAGAGTCTTGTCTTCTCTTTTTATTAGTGTATGTTTACAATACATGATAAATACATTCACCATAGGGAATTTGTACATGTACAAATGGCATCACGACCATTTTTACTTTCTCCTTTCCCTCTTGTGTATACTCATTCTCAGAACCCCTTCCCATCTCCACACAGTAGAGGGAGCATCCAGAGCCCTTTATAAGGCAGAGAATTATTGCAGAAACTTATATGAGATTTACTCTTGTTATAGGCTGAATTGTGTACCTCTTCAAATTGGTATGTTGGTGCTCTAAACCTCCAAAGTGATCGTATTTGGAAATAGAACCTTCATAAAGATAATTAAAGTTAAATAATGTCATCAGGCTGGGTGTTAACCCAACAGAATTGGTGTCTTTATACGGGAAGGGGCACGAGGAATATGTGCACAGAGCAAAGGCCATGCGACATTTAAGTTGGATTGTCAACTTGATTGGCTTGACAGCCTTGCAGGGCTGTATCTGGTTGTATCTGGGTGAGTCCTGAGGCATGACCTTGGGTACTATATCTGGTTCCTGGCCCCTTCCTCTCTGGTGCTGCTCCCATGCTCTGCTTCCTGCTGCCACCAAATGAACAGCTTTGCTCTTCCATGCCCTTCTGCCATGATGTTTCTTCCTTGGAGCCAGATAACCTTGGACTGAATCCTTTAAAACCATGAACCATATTAAACCTTTCTTCCTTTAATTGTGAGTGTTCTGTATTTTGTCCCAGCAATGGGAAAGTTTATTAATACTGGCTAGGTGTGAACACAGCAAGAAGATGGTCATCTGTAAGCTCAAGAGAGAGGCCTTAGAAGAAACCAAATCTACCTACAGTGGATCTTGGGTTTCTAGCCTCCAGACTGTGAGAAAATAAATTTCTATGGAGTCACTCTGTCTGGGACACTTTGGTATAACAGCCTTAGCAGATAAAGATTAAGCTGGATCTCTCTACTACAAGTATGGGTTGAGATTTAGGGCCAGTGTATGAATAACTTGTTGGCAGACAATATAAGGTGAGTACTAAAATTAAAGCAAGACTTAAAGTATTTTTTAAAAAGCAACTTAATTAAATTAGTTTATGACCCTTCAATTGAATAATATAATATTAAGAATGTATTTTATATGCTTTTAAAATTTTCACTTTCCTGGTTATTTATTTTTATTGTATTTTACAAAAGTATTGCTTTGTGATGGATTAGGAAAAAATGTTCGACTCTTCACTATAGTTTCAGGTTTGGAAGGAAGCTGGTTCCCCAGTTCCCGTCCATGTTTTAAAGATTAAAACCTGTGATCACGTATATTCCCAAAAGAATTAAAGCCAGCATACTGTAGAGATACCGGCATATTCATGTTTACTGCAGTCCAATACACAAGAGATGAATAGGTACAGGAAATGTGCTATATATACACAGTGGAGTATTATTCAATTAATAAGAGGAACAAAATCATGTCTGAACTGATGTAAATTCCAGAGATCAAAGGTAGATCGTTTTGCATCTTTCCTACTCAGATTTTCCTTTGGCAATGGCCTGGGATTTGATGATCTTATCTCCTATGTTAAATTATCTTATCCTTATCTTGGAAAGACATCATGTGAGAATAAGAACTTGATTAGTTTTTTTTTTTTTTTTTGTGGGTACCGGGGGTCGAACTCAGGACCTTGCGCTTGCCAGGCAGGCGCTTATGCCACTGAGCTATCTCACCAGCCCTTGATTAGTTTTTTATAGGTCAGATATTTTGAGGCTTCTCTTAGCCTCAAAGTAGCACACTGCATCAAAGAGCTTCTACCCGCTATTGGCTAGAACTGCATCACATGACTCTTTTGATCTGCAATAGATGCTCGGTAAAAGGAAGAGTTTTTGTTTTTGTTGGTAGCTAGCTCTTCCACTCTTAAGCATTTTCCCTTTCCCTTTTTATGCTTCAGTATAGCTATTTTCTACTGGGCAGTACCTTTCAGTTCCCTGATGCTTTCTTCTGTGTTATCTATTCTGGCATGAATCTTTATTCTATTTATCTAATCTAATTTCAAACCTTTAGATACTAATTTCAGCCAGTGTATCTTTTGTTTCTAAATTTTACATTTGTGTTTTTCTTGCTAGATTTCAATTTTTTGTTGTAATTCTCCACCTTGCTGTCTATACTCTTTTTTATTTAAATTTTTATTAGTACATATTTGTACTACATAATGATTACACTTCTTGTGGGGTGTTGGTTCTGTACATAACATATTTTAATTGATTTTTTCATCCCCTTCTCTTCCTCTTCCCCTCCATCTCTTGGTTACCTTCTTGTTTGTAAAAGATCTCCTTAGTTCCTGAACATATCAATCACATATATTTTAAAGACTTACTGAGCTGTGGGTATGTTTTTATTGTCCATTTTCTCTCCTCTTTCTCTCTCTTTTTTTACAATCACTTGGTTTTATTTTTTCATGTGCTTATATTTTTTTAATTTAATGCCAGATATTGCACATGACAAATTATAGAGATTTGAGATGATATCTTTCTCTGGAGATATCACTGGAATTACTTTATGTATCAGTCAGCTCTTTGTTGCTGGGGCAAAATACCCAATATACACAATTTAAAAGAGGGAAGGTGTATTTTGGCTTACAGTTTCAGAGGTTTCAGTCCATGGTTAGCTGGCTCCAAGGCAGAATCGACATAATGGAAGAGCGTCACAGAGGAAAGCTACCTATCTCATGGCAGCCACAGGGAAAGAGCCAGAGCACAAGGGGACGAGCCAGAGAAGAGGCATACTCTTTAAAAGCATGCCCCTAGGGACCTAATTCCTCCAAATTAGTCCTGTTTCTTAATGGTCATTCAGCTAATGAACCACTAATAGATTAACTGGTGAGGTTAGCGCTGTCATGATTCAATCACCTCTTTCAGCTTCACTTTTGAACACTGCATTAGGCATCAAGTCTTCAATACATGAGTCTTTGGGGGATGCTTCAAATTTAAACCACAACACTTTTATTCCAGCGGCAGGTGCAGTAAGAACAGATCGGTTTGATACAATCAGTCCATGTGAGCTTTGTTGTAACTCTGACTACTTTTACTCACAGAGTGAACTATTTCAGAGCTCCAAATTCCAAAATTCGTCTCTCTAGCACTTTAAGAGGAACAAAGCCCTGCTTTGGTATCCTATTTAGCTTCCAGTATCCTGAGCTTTTTAGTCTCTTTTTCTTTGTAACTGAGAAATTGGCATACAACTGGAGGAGAAATGTGGCAAGGAAAATTATGATCATGTCGGTGCATTGCTTTTCTCTCTGGATCTTGATCCCTCCAGTCTTGCCACCTTGCTTGATTTACCATGGGTTCAAACAGCTACTTTAGATGAAAATTCAGCCTTTATAGTTTCTCCAAGAGAAAGTTTGTTTCATGCAAGCTGTGCCATCATAGTCAGAAGTTGAAATTTCACACTTTTCTTTAGCTTTTCTCTGGGGTCAGTAGGCACCAGTTTTCTATCATTTGACTGCAGAAAAGACACTTTTTAAAGGACTGTAAGTATAGGAGACCCTCTCAACATATACCGTAGGAATACACCTTAGGAGGAAAGTCATACACCATAATGTTTTCACCTTGGGGTTAGGAGAGAAGGGGCCAACTAGAGCCTGGTACCAGTTCTTGCCAAAGAAATAGTCCTCCTGAACTGCCATTCTTTGTATCCTTATATGTCATGAAAATTGGTGGAAGATTCAAGAATCCTGAACAGGACTTTCTCTGTGCACATTTTCTCTGTGGAGGGTTGAGTCTTTTAGTTGGATGGGTATTGTTCCATGGTCACCCAAGTCAGCACCGAGTCAGAAAAATCTCACTATATACCTGCTGCATGGCAAAAGCAAATTCAATGTGAAAACATCCACCTCTGCCCCACACTAAAATCAAAACAAGGACTGCAAAACTTCTATTTAAATGACTTCCTTTGTGAAGTCAATTAACTCTTGCGCCCAGGACCCCAAACTCACTTTATTCTGTTTACAACTAGTAATTCAGCAACATTTGCAGATTAGATGGTTTTCTTTGGACTTGCTTAGGGTTCACTTATCTAAAATATCATTACTGTGGGAAAATGTTCCATAATGTAGCCTATTTATAGCACAGTTCATGTGAAAGATGTGTAAACCTATTAATTTGGGAAGCTAAAGATTTGAATAAGGGAGCTGGACCCCTTTGGAGAAAATTGTGCATCTTCTGAAATTGTTTTTCCCATAATCATTTAAATAAGGCATTTGAGAACACTGCATCTTCTTTTAACTGCAGTTATGTAAATAGAATAAAAAGAAAAGTACATTTAAAAACCTGTTTCATACAAGCTTCTAAAGCCTATGTAAGTGAATGAAAAGTATTAGGTGTGATAAAAATATGGTGAATATTTTAGTTTAAAAATGTTTATTACGGTAAGACACATTGCCATTTATTCCCCTCAAAATACTCCTGCTTCCTTTGAACACACTTATCCCATCATTCTTGCCCTTTCTGCAGCGGTTCTGCAAGTCCTCTTTCATGAGTGTCTTTAGTTGAGCTGTTGTAGCAGACTAAATGTCCTGAATTGATTCAAAACATTTACATTTCATGATCATTTTGACTCTGGGAAGAGTCAGAAGTCTCACGCTGCCAGATCTGTTGAATAGAGTGGATGAGGACCTACCGTAATGTTTTTATTTGACTGAAATTGCTTTGAATGTTTTTAATTGATTCAGGACTTTGAAGTAGCCACAAAAAGACACTCATGAAAGTGCATGCCCAGAACTGCTTCAGAAAGTGGCAAGAGCAAGAATGATGGGATATGTGTTTGAAGTGAGAGGAAGTGTTTTGAGGGGAATTAATAGCAATTTATCTTTTACTAGAACAAATTTTTTAATTTAAACCCTCACTGTAGTTTGTGATCACAGTTAGTATATTGTGGAAGTAATAATGGAAAACCAGTTTCAGAACCATGGAGGTCAATGGCTTGAGTTTAGCTACAGGAATAATCCAGGGTAACCTTGTCATACATAGTTCCTGAGGTTTCTGGGCTCTACTGTGACCCACTGGGAAGCATTCTGACTGCCTATACTCTCTTTAGAAGGTAACTTGCGCTTTGTCATTTGTCTGAAATGCCACTTGTCTGAAAAGGGAATAGTTTAGCCTTGTCATCTGAGGGAAGATCATCTTGCCCCACATCCTTCATATGGCAGAACAGAGGTAAATTAGAGGAGAGGGATATATAGCCTTCTGGTACCACCTTCCTAGGCCTGTGGCTGAAAAGTACTACAAATTGGCTGGCTTAAATTACACAAATGTGTTGTCTCACAGTTCTGGAGCCTAGAAGTCCCAGTCAAGGTGTCAGAATACTTGGTTTCTTCCAAAGCCTGTGAGGCAGAATCTGCTGCAGTTGTCTCGCCTGGCTTCTGGTGGATGTTGGCAATCTTTGGCTTCCTCGAGTTGAAGACTTGTCATTTCATCCTCTGTTTTTGTCTGCATGTAGTGATGTCTCTGTGTGTCTGGGGAAAATTTGCTCCTTTTATAAAGCCACAAATGATACAGGATTAGGGGTCACCCTACTCCAGCACAACTTCATCTTAACCAATTACATCCATATTACCTTATTTCAAAATAGGCCACATGGGCCGGTGAGATGGCTCAGCAGCGTACACGCCTGCCCGGCAAGCGCGAGGGCCCGAGTTCGACTCCCGGAACCCACATACGAAAAAGGGGCTGGTGATATCGCTCAGCGGCACGGGCGCCTGCTGGCGCGCGAGGTCCTGAGGTCGACCCCCCGGTACCCACAAAAAAAAAAAAAAGGCCACAGTCTCGGTACTGGAGGCTAAAATTCGATACATGAATTTTTATGTGGAGGGAGAACTAACCGAACTTTAGCATTTCTGGTAACTTGAGATGCCCAAACTCTCTGCTTCTAATCGCCAAGCACTGCACAAACAGTTAAGAATCTGATGTAGCACCTTGCTTCACTCAGTTACTGTGATTTACTTGGAGTGTGAGCCTTTGGTTATCAGACTTTTCCTGGAACAGGAGGGTTAATCTGTTACACAGTAAAACTGTCTTGGAGGCGATAGCTTCCTGTAATGAGGAACCCTTTACCAGGTGTGCACAATTGTGCTGATTGATCTCCTGTTTTTAGAAACTTCTGTTTTATAGCCATTCATTTTCAATCTGGTAATCAGGCTGATTAAACTTTGACAAGCATTAAAAAGGAAATAATAACTCTTCTGTCACATTATAACTGGAGAAGAAAGCTGACAGCCACAGGAGGGAGACATGATGGATATTTAAAAAATAAAATTTGAAACAATGGGCATTTGGAAGGCACTTGTTAAAATAATTAGTGATAAACTTTGAATCTCAAGCAATCTCCATAGTTTTAGCTTGATTAATATGAATAAAGTGCCTTAAAGTAATGCATGAGATATTGATTTTGACATTTTTTTTTGTTTTTAAGTTTGAGCCCCCCCCAAGTTTAGATCATTGTCTAATCTCTTTATTTCAGTTGTTCTCAAATGAGGACAGTTTTGTGCCTTGAGTGATATTTGGTAACATCTGCAGACATTTTTGGTTGTCACAATTTAGGGGGTGATATTGGCACCCAGCAGGTAGAGGCAGGTTTCTTAACATCCCATAATACATAGTCAGCCCCCAACAATAGAGTTATTTTGCTTCAAACGTCAAGAGTACCCACGTTGAGAAGCCAACATCTTTCTCAGTTGGTTCTAGACCAGGGAGTCCTGTTTCTGCTCTTTGCTAATAGCACCCCAGGATTTTCTCTGTGCTTGGAGAGTTGGGTAACATAGGAGGGTCAAACTCCCCCACGTGACAAGGGAGGTCTGACGTCCATCTTCGGACATTTGCGAATGTCTGGGAATTTATGTTCTCCGGGTCACAGAGGATTGGGCTCTTGCCCCTCGTAAACTCAGATTTTAATCCCATCTTCTTGCCTACTCTTATTTGCTTAGTGTCACAGTCACTTTCCTTGTCTCTGAAACACAATACCCGACACCCAAAACTTAACGGGGGAGAGCTTTATTCTGCCTCCCAGTTTAGAAGTTTCAGTCTTTGCATGGTTGGTGGCATGGTGGGTGGGCCTGGCAGAGGGAAACCTGCTCACATCATGGTGTCTGGGAAGCAAAGAGATGCAGGGAGGAGCTGGAGAAGGAGGTAAACTCTTCAAGACTACTCACCCAGTAACCTGTTTCCTCTGACCAGACCCTGCCTGCCAAAGGCAAGCCATCAGTACCCTCCTATAATCCAGCACTTTCCCAAGGCGGGAGGCTTTATGGGCCATTTTAGATGTAAACCATAACACGCGGTTCTCATCAAAACCGGATGCTGAACTCGGCCTCCTACTTTTTATATTCTTAAGGCACTAGTGAGACAGGAGGTAGTGCGGCAATCCTCTGGCCCTATTCTCACAACAGAGAGGGCGCCTTCTGGCTCTCGGAGAGCAAAAAAGCCTCCTGCTATAACCGTATTTCCTTAACATTTTGATACGAACCTGAGAAATATGGTCCTACTCTTCCCATATTTCCTGAACATTCTGAATAAGCCTAAAAATATGCTCCTGCGCTTATGCTTCCTGGACATTTGGCATGAACCCGAGGAGCACGCCCTGTAACTACTTTAGTGTAATCAAGGGTAAGCACATGGTCATCAAATCATTAGCATTGGAGTTTTTGACCCCTCTGGTGGGCTTTGGCAGCCATGCTGTTTCTGTCTGGGTTCATATAAAGTAAAAAACTTCCCCCTCCTTAAACCAGAATGGGGATTTGCAGTTTATTAGAAAGAAGCCAGTTAGTTACCACTCCTGACCACATCTCAAATTCTAGGAAAACAAAAGAGAATCCAACCCTGGAACTCACTACAGTTGCCATCTCTGGCTCTGCCCACCCTCTGTTCTTTAGGGTGTATTTTCATTACTGATAGCTGCCATTTCTAAGTGCTGCCTGCTTGGAACTCTTCCAAGTGCACTTTAATCTCAAAACTAAAATACACGGGGCCGTTCTGAGTCGAACTCAGTCTCGAGTGTCTGTTTCCTTCCGTAGATCTCTGCTTTTCTTACTACTTCTGTATATTCTGTTCAATTCTTTGTTCTGGACACAAAGAACCTGGATATTAGGTAAGACTGAGACCAAGTGTCTGGTAAGAGCATTTCATATTTTGCTGAAAGTTTGTTTTAGGGTTGGGTATTTTGGGGGAGAGGAGATTTATTTTCTATAGTCACAAGAGAACAGACAAGAAGCTGTTTGTATTTCTTGATTTTCCAGTATGCTGCTTGGCTATTTTCTTATTTCTCCACAGCTTTCTTCTGTAGTTTAATAGACCCTCCTCCTTTAAGTTCCCCAGTGAAATCCAATTCTCTTGTGCTTCAGGGTGCACAATGATTTTGCATTCCAGGTCTAGTTTGGCTCTATTCCTTCTCTAGCATAATTTGGGACTCATTAGTCAGTGATACTACCATGGACCATTGCCTCCAGCCCCTGCTTAACTTGCTCAAAGATCAGGCAAAGGTTTTGATGTTCTGACTGTTTCTTTTCTTACTCTCAGATCAGTCCCTGGAGGAGACAGAAGAAATGTGGAGAAGTATGTTTCAACTCAAATGATGCTGTATCCCGGTTCTCCCATATTGCTCTTAGAAGTTAAACTTGGCTTTCCCCATCCTTCACACCCCTATTTCTCCCTTGTTGACAAAACTGTTTGACTCTGGGCAAATTATCCAATTTATAATCACAGAATGTACAGTTTAAAGGAACCCTAGAAAATATTCATTTCAAGTCTTTCATTTTAGAACTAAGAGAACTGCTTAGGATTAACCCAAAGGTTAATTAATGCTGCGTAGGACCAGAATCCAGGTTCCTCTTTCCTGATGTTTTTTATTCACAATAACTGAGAGAAAAAGACTCACACCCTAGCTCTCAAGGAAATTTCTTTATTACCCTGCACCTCAGTCTATCAGAGGAGGAAGAAAAAGGGGAGGTTTGGAGCAGATGATCTCTAAAATTCTTTTCAGCATTAGCAGGCAAATAATTCTCAAATGTTGGTTGGAAACCCTCTGAACATACCCCAAATAAGTAAAACAAGCAAAAATATTTTTTTCTGATGTAAAAAAGGCTTAACTCTTTCACCTGTGTGACTTATTTAGAGGGACATAACTTGGTAGAGGATAATAGCACAGACACTAGCCTAGAACATCTATCTGTGAATTCAGGCTTGGTCTTTCATTGGACAAGCTGTGTGATCTTAAGAAAGTCACTTAACCTCCCTGCGCCTCATCATACTTTAAAGGGGGATCAAAGTCATTCTTACTGTGAAATAGTTTTGGGGGTTAAATGTGTTCATAAACCACAACAGTAACGAGCACATGGTAAGTAGCAGATAATGCTAGCTCTTACTATTTCTGATGCCTACAATTAGTAGGATATAGATCATGAAATAAAATAATTTGGGTAGAATAGAAGAAGTAGAAGGCTATATCATTTACTCACATATAGCTCTTTTCTCAGATTTTAAGTACCAAAAAGCAACTGAGTGAATTTATAAAAGGCTCTTAGGTAATTAGTTTTAGAATTTGAAGCGGAGAAAGTTCTAATCATATCCATACATGACATATTGAATTATTCTTGTTGGTAGAGAAGATCCATCACTGAAGCTGGGCTAAGAACACCAAAACTGTTCACGTGCACTATTGCTTGTGCTGTTGGGTGAGGTTCTTGGAACATGTCGTAGACTTTATTTCCTTTGAGAATTCAGAGGAAAGCCAAAATCTTGCAAATATGAGCTTCATGGAATTGGTTTTTTGTATGCAGTTTTTCTAAGAGATATATTTTGCTTGGAAACCCCATCTGTGTAAGATACTTTTAATCAGTCTTGAATTTGTTTCCTGGGGGGTTGTTATGGCTTGCGTCTAGATGTCCCCTCAAAGCCTCATGCAGTCAAGATGGGGCTTTTTCGGAGGTGGCTGGATCTAGAGTGTGTGATGCTGGGATTAAGGATGTGTGATTACTAAATCAGTCCACTGATTCGTTGGCACTGCCCTAATCCAAGTAGCCTAGATAGAGTATAAAAGGGGAAGAAAGAAGCTGCTAAGCTCCCTTACTTGCTTTGCTACCTTTTGCCCACCGTGAACTATTTCTCCTCTGTGATGCTTGTCTGCTGTGCCACCCTGACTTGGAGCCAGACAAGTATGGACTGAAACCTCTACAAACTGTGAGCCAAATAAATCTTTCCTCCGTTAACTTTGGGTGTCAGGTATGTTGTCTCAGCAGTGAGAAAAGTAACTGCAACAAGGTTCTTATACTTGAAAATTCCTCCTTCCCTTCTCAATTATCTTATCTGAGAGCATCCAGTTACAGCTACTGTCACAACCTTCTATAAGAGTTTATCCCAAAGTCATTTGATATTAGAACATTTGCCAAGTGCAATCCAAAGGTGATAACAGCTTGGGGATGGTTCTGGAACAGAAGTCTCCCAGTGAGAGGCCCTGCCTGGTTCAATACCTGGTAGTTGTTCCCGTCAGATGAGGTGACGAAAGTGTTTGTGTCTTCCCTTCCTCCTGCTGCAGCCTGTAGATGAGAGGTGTGAGGGGAAGCCACAGGGAGGTGAACCCCAGCCAGCAGCCTCAGCCTCTGCCAGCAAGTTCAGGTGAGTGAACAGCCACTGAGAATCACAGGTGTACAGACACCAGGTGGGCAGGAAAGACATGTTCCAGTGCATCCTCATGGCCCCTATTGGCATGAAGGACAGCCAAGGCACAAAGTATTGCCTGTTATGCACAGACAATTTATGCATCAATCAGTCCCCATCAAGGTGAATACCAGGTGGGAAAATGTGCCAGCCATGGGGTTTGCTCATTGCTGTGCCAAGTACAGATCTGTGGCTCAAAAAGGGAAATCAAAACAGGCAGAGGAAAGTCAGAGCAAGAGCAAGAAGGCTTAGAAGGAGGTGGCTTCCCATAACTTCTCAGGGGAGGGCTCTTTTTAACATTTTCTCTTTGGGATGGTAACTTCTGGAGTTCCTGTCCTTCCTCCATAGGCTCACAGCTTCAGCTCCTCCATCTATCCAGTGTTTGTTCTCCATGGTAAGAGTTAGAGGCTGCCCACTCCAGACTCCCCTCCTCTCAATGCCCACTCTTTCTACTCTGACCCTGATTTTATCCTAACCCCTCTTATGCAAAGGAATTAGGGATCACTGTGGCTTGGCAAAGATGTCATGCACTACAATGTGTAAGCCACTGGTTTCATGTGACTTCCTGAGGGCAGTGTTGTGCAACACTTCCCATTCCATGGACTTTCTAGGAAAGGTGCCTTGGGATAAAGTATCGGGAGTTAGACCTTTATACAAAGGAGAGCCAGGAGCACCATAAAAAGCACAGGGCTGCAAGAAGCAGAATCCCCAAGACAGGAAGAAAGGATGCCAAACAGGGATGGGCAGGAAGGTGATCTGAAGCCTTGCAGAATCCTGAATACGCAAACTTGAAGGCATGCATGCATTTTAGACCTTTAGATTCTTCAGCAGTTACAGAAACAGAAAGCATACTCTATTCCCTGGGTCCTTTGGCTGACAGGTATGGCGATGGTAGATTCCCTCCCTTCTGACCAGTTTGGCGCCAGACGCTGGTTAGACTCCACTTCTGCTTCATCAGTTCACCATGCTCTGTCTCTCCCTCTCTCTGGAGTCCTTTTTTATTCCCAGATTGTTAGCTGCTGCTCTGAGGGAGCCCACCATGCTCAGCAGCGGCTATTACAGTGGCTGGGTCGGTAAGCGTGTCTGTGCTTTGCTCCTCTGTCTGTCCAATGTGATAAACTCTTCAGGAATCAGAAATGTGCATTTGCCTGCTCTGTATTTATTCTTAAATGTCACATGGAACCTAGCCCACACTAGACATCATTTGTTACGTAAAACCAAAATGTTTCTTCTTCATTTTCCATGCAAATTGCACTCTCAGCCAGTTTAAGGCCATCATAATTCACTTTATTTTTGAATTTATTTACTTTTTGTTTGTTTATTTTGAGACAGGGTCTTGCTATGTAGTCCAGGCTGGCCTTGAACTCACAGCAATCCTCCTGCTTCAGCCTCCCAAGTGCTACAATTACAAGCATGGACCACCAATCTGGCCCATGATACACTTTAAAATTAGCATTTACTTTGACAAATTTTAATAGCAAAATTATTTAAGGGGTAAATATGATAGGATAGGCAAAACAAACAAACAAACAAACAAACAATCCCCCCCAAAACACTACTGAATATCTGGTCCATATATGATATGACCTAATCCTTATTTAACATATGGGAATTATTTGCACCATTTTATAAATCAGGAAATAGAAACTTAACAAAAGTGGAATGACCAAAAGAGTTCTAGAGTTGAATTTCAAACCTAGTTCCAGCTGACTCAAAGTAAGGGATACCCCACATGGCTTTGCTCATATAAAGAGTGTTTCACTTTCCCAGTAGTTGTGCAGATTCTAATCTTATAATTTTAATTCTTATAAAAGCCCATTGTAAGCATAAAAAACTTCGAACGTGGGCATAGGACAGTTGACTCTGCTTATCAGTGGGTTCTACATCTACATCTGTGGATTCAACTCACCATGGAATAAAAATATTGAAGAAAAAACTTATATGTTGTCTGTCAGCTTTCTCATCACTGAGACACAATACCCAGCACCCTCAGTTTCAAGGAGGAAAGATTTAATTTGCTCATGGTTTCAACCCATGGTCATCAGACTCTAAGGCAGAGACAACATGGCCAGCCAGTGTGTGTGTGTCCTGGAATTAATCTCCAGATGATACCTGTGAATAACTCCATATTTAAAAAGATAAATGCAGCTACTGAAATTCATGTCTCAAATACATAGAGCTAGGGCACTTCCCAAATGACCCCCAAAACCAGTTATTTTTTAAAGGATTATTTTATTTTTAGTAAGCCACGTCAAAAGCAGAGTAGAAGGATCTTAATGGCAGGCCATTCCAATGAGGAGAGTGTTTGTCTTCATTAATATTCCAATTTTTAGTATGCAAATTGTATGCAGTTTTTCTTTCTCTTTTTTATGCTGGTGGCGAGTTATCATTTGCTCCCACTGAGGGACTGCAGTTGAAAATGCAAAGAGCCAAATCTTTAAACGTAGCCAGACTCTGATTGGAGTGGGAGTGCCGGGGCCTGCCTGAAGGCCTAAGGTCAGCTGGAAGATTTCTCAAGGTTCTTTTCTATGCTTAGGAGCTATTTAACTATTTTATTTTTCTGATTCTTATTTTCCCTCAGATTTTAATGTTTCTAAAATTGGGAACACCTTACTACTGATGTGGATGTTTACAGTTTTGACATTTCTATGTGTCTCCCCATCTTTTGGTGACTCATAAGTGATGATAGTTTAGAATTGCACAAATCTATAAATATTCATCAGGAATTTCAGGAGTGGTTCTGATTCCCTTTGTTTAGCCCTTTGCCTTCAAAGGGATGGGGGACTGGCATCAAGATTGCTCTGTTCCTTCCAAGTGTGAGGTATGATTGAAAAATACAGTGTGTGTTTAAATTAAAGAAAATTGTTATAGTAAAACACACATTGTCATTATCCCACTCAAAATACCTCACCTTGCTGTGACCACACTTATCCCATCATCTTACCACTTTCTGAAGCAGTTCTGGAAGGCTCTTTTGTAGGTGTCTTCTGTTTCGCTGTTGTGGGGGCAGCTGCTTTGATGTTCACAGTCAACTCAAAATGTTTATGATCATTTTGATATTGGAGAAGAGCCAGAAGTCATATGGTGACAGACGTGGTTACTAAGGTGGATGACAATGCACTCTAATGTTTTTGCAGACTGCCTTTCTGTAGGATGGCCCTCAGCAGCAGCATTCACTGTAGTTTTGATCAGACCTTGTAAAGACACTGAAAGAGGACTTCCAGAACTGCTTCAGAAAAGGGCAAGAATGAGGGGATAATGGCGATGTGTCTTTTACTGTAAAACTTTTTAACAGTTAAACATTCGCTGAATGTTTGATCATCTCTTGTGTTCTCATCCTTTACTTCCTTATCTACTAATTAACATTATAGTGATTGTCTGCTCTTACATCTTTCTTTACTCTTTCTTCATTTAATAGGTAGCACTGACGTAATACGGAACGTTTTTCTGATCTATTGATGCTGAGCATGCAGAAGACTCCGGTGGTAATGAGGCAGTAGGGATCACCATGGTGGGACAGTGGAGAGACCGAAGGTTACAGTGATGAAATAGCCCCGGACACTGTAAACTGTTACCCTTTGTAGCATGTTTCAGTGGACTCCTTGCCTTTGTCACTGTGCAGGGAGGATGATAGGAGAGTGTGATGTCCCGAAGAGTGAGAGAGGGCAGCTGGGAAGGGTCTGGTACTGATGTGTGCATTTCTACAAACCAGAAATCTTGGCGACAACTTGGATGAAATGTCTTGAGGGTACAATGCCTAGGAGGATGGTCGGTTGCCACCAGGAAATTCTAGCAGCAAGAGTTATGTGGATCCACCACGAGGGCAGGGACTGGGGGCAGAAAAGCGATCACTCAATACGGGAATCACCAGTGCAGCATTCCCTGCAGGATTTTGAAAAACCCTCTGTACATCCCAAGAAAGAGCCACTATGTGGACACTTCCCAGTGGCCTTTTGGAGGAGAGGCCTGTGCCTCCTTTGCTCTGATCCTGCTCCCCCTGGCAGACTCTGCAGACATGGGTGGCGGGACAGGGAGGGAGGTGGGGACCTGGGGGGCACTCTCTCCCTGCACAGCCTCCCTCCAGGGGTCGGCTTGTGCTGCTGTGAATTGGACCTAAGGTGGAAGCTTAAATTAGATTAGAGAGTCATGTCTGCAGGAGCCGTTTTGTAAGAAGCCCTTCTTGTTACTGTAACTCACTTAAAATTTCCATTATGTGTCTGACATGCCCTCAGAAGGTACTAGGAATGGGACTCAGAGAAGACATTGAGGGATTGGAGGAAAATTCTTTAAAGCCCGCTTGGGTTGAATTTCATTGAGGCCAGCTGTTCGGTGAGATGGTGACTCAGCTTAGGTCACGGATAGAGATGTACAGGACGCGCTGTCAACACACACTGTCTTGCTTTCTGGAGCTGTGTCCATTGCTTAGGACCTGAGGGTCCTCAGTGCTTCATCAAGGGCTCCTCATGCTCCAGGGCTTGAGGGACAGCTTTAATCTTTCTCAGCATGCGATAAGGGAAATATTATAATACCTGATATTGTGTGTTTAATTAACTGTGTTCTGCTGCTGTGGTAAAAATTTTATCTGTCTTAATCTTCAAAACTACCTGCGAAGTTGAGACTTTTATTAGCCTTGTTGTGAAGATGAAAAATCTGGGTGGGTCTCAGTGACAGTTGCCTGAGGTCACAGGACTGGTAAGTGGCATGGTCAGCACTTGAATGCCTGTCAGTTTATCCTTGTCATGTCACATCACATCACGTCCTCTCCTGTCATAAGACCTCTGCCTGTGACATGAGGTCAGTGGCCCTCAGCCATGTATGCTCTTTGCCTACTCTTGGGAGCAGTTGACATTGGCAAGAGGCAATCTGGTTTCTACAAATGGGGTAGGTGACGTGCCACTAGATCTAGTGACTAAAGGCCAGGGCTGAGGCTCAGCCTTCTACCAGGTACAAGATAACTCTTAAAAAAGTCAGGGCCGGTGAGATGGCTCAGCGGCATAAGCACCTGCCTGGCAAGTGCGAGGTCCTGAGTTCGACTCCCGGTACCCACATAAAGGAAATAAAGGGCCGGTGATACCGCTTAGTGGCACAAGTGCTTGCCTGGCAAGCACGAGGTCTTGAGGTCGATTCCTGGTACCCACCAAAAAAAAAAAAAAAAAAAAGAAAGTCGGTAAATCCTGTGCTCGCTTCAGCAGCATATATACTAAAAAAAAGTCAGTAATTCCGAGGCTGAGACACCCTGTGTTAGGTCCTGATCCCTTTATCACAGGAATGTAGCAATATGTATTTTAAAAATCCTCTCTTTAATCTCAGAATAGTGTTAGATTTACGGAAAAGTTGCAAAGGCACTTCAGAAAGCTCGCACAGACCCCTCAAGCAGTCATCCCTATTTCATATAAGTACGCTTTGTCACAAATAATAAATAAATCAACTCGCATATGTGTGTATGTGTGTGTGTGTGTGCATGTGCACGTGTGCACGTGGGTGTTACTGAGGATTGAAATCAAGCACACAGAACTACATCCCCAGCCCTTAAAAGTTTTTGAAAAAGTTTTGAAGTAGGGTCTCATTAAGTCACTAAATTGCTCAGATTGGTCTTGAACTTGCGATCCTCCTATTTCAACCTCCCAGATTGCTGGGCTTACAGGCATGCACCACTACACCCTACTAATAAACCAATGTTAATATCTTATTATTAAAGTCCACATTTTTTCAGATTTTCTTAGTTTTTACAGAATGTCCTTTCTCTGGTCCCAGATCTCGTATTATATTGTATCATTATGACCCTTTAGGTTCTTTTATGATGCTTTTCTTATGGTTAGTTTGGGGTTATGGCTTTTGGAAGGAAGACAACAGAGATAAATGTCACTCTCATCACATCATATTGGGGGCGCCTGCTATTTGACTTATTTCTGCTAACCTCGACCACCTGGGCTAGGGTAGTGTTTTCCATTTTCTGTATTGCAAAATTACTTTCCACCCACCCCCTTCCAAACTGCATTCTTGGTTAGGAAGTCATTATATGCAGCCTGTCTTTTGGGAATGGAGAATTATATTTATATAATTGTATCTTCCACCTTCTTGAGGGGGAAGAATATATAGAATTTACTTGGAATTTTTTTTACATAGGGAATTTGGCCATGCTTTCCCATTTCATTACTAATTCAATCATTTATCTACATCAGTGTTGTGGATTGAATGGTGGCCTCCCAAAAGATATGTCCGTATCCTAACTCCTACAATTTGTGAGAGTGAAGCTGTTTGGAAAGAAAGATCATTAGAGTTGTAATTAAGTTGAGGATCTCAAGGTGAGATCAACCTGGGGTGTCCAGATGGGGCCTAAACCTAATAACAGGTATCTACCTAAGAGACAGAAGAGGAGAAGACATAAAGAGGAGGAGGTCAAGGGGAGGTGAAGGCAGAGTTTGGATGATGTGGCCATGAAGGGACATCTAGAAGCTGGAAGAGGCAAAGCACGGATCTCCCCTACAGTTTCAGGGAGAGCGCAGGCATGCTAATATCTCAATTTCAAAATTCTGAGAACTGAGGAAATAAATTTCTGTTCTTTTAGATTACCCAGCTTGGTAACTTGCTACAGCAGCCATAGAAATGAACACAGTCAATATGGCTTTATGAGTATTTATTTCATATTTTGATTTATTATCCAATACTATGTTATTTATTTTATTGCTCAAATTGTTCCAGCTTTGGCCGTTGGAAACTTTTAGTTGGCAGTGGTAGTTTTTGATAGGTGTCCTTGTTTTCCATTCTAGTATGAGCTGCTAGTCCTCTGTTTCATAGAGGACCTTTACCACTGTTATGGTTTTGATCTTAAATGTCCTCAAAGGCCCATAGCTAAAGGTTTGTTTGCCAGCCTGTGGCACTGTTGGGAGGTGGGGTGCAGTGGAAGGAAGTTAAGTTGCTAGGGGCGTGCCCTTGAAGGGGATATTGGTACCTTGGTCCCTTCCTCTCTCTTTTTTTGCTTCCTAGTTGCCGCAAGGCCAACAGACCTCCTCCGTCGCATGCTCTTGCCAATATGCACCGGGCTGCTACAAACCCAAAGCAACAGGGCGAAGGGACTATGGACTGAAACCTCTGAAATTGTAAACCAAAATAAATATTTCCTCCTTTAAGTTGATTGTCACCAGTATTCTGTCACAGTGATGTAAGGCTAACACCCTTGCCTTATGTGAGTACCACCTTTCAGGTTCAGAGCCTTTGAGTCAGTTTGTCTGGCTGGATCCGGGTTATCTCCAAGTCCTAAGTTAGACAGTGACCTTCAGAGTTTTACTAATTTTAATCATTCTGCAATTGATTAGCACACCCAGGAGTTTAAGGACTACATTCCAGAGGGCTTGCCAGCAGACGAATGAATTAAGCAGGAATGCAGGCACCGTGCAAGGTTTTCTACGCCCTAAAACTTTTATGCTTTTTAGCAATATAATTGCATAATATTAATAAGAAAAATGAGTCAGCAGAAGCAAAAATGTGCTTTCGCACAGCTTCTGAATTGCCTCTTTCCCTGGTACATTGTCATGCAAAGACAAAATTAAAGTTTTCTCTTAGCAAATCTGAAATTTCAGGTACTTAGGTCAGGAATAGTCACAAGCCCATGTTCGCTAAGGTATTTCCTTGAGGATTCTGAGGGTTAAGATGAAATATGAAGAAAGTTTTGGGGTACGATTTTTAAACTTTCTCTCTTTGTAAGCCAGCAAGGGCTTGGTAAAGTCTCTACATAGCTTGTAAAATTATTATCTGTTCCTCCTTTGGAGCAGGGTGATTTGTTCTGAGAACTGAAAGTCATAAAAATAGTGGACATAATTGTAAGAGAAAAGTCTCGATCTCTTCTTTTCCCAAATCTGTGCCCCTTCAGAATTCCCCACGTGCTTACATGCTTCTCACACGTCGGCCTGTGCTGGGCCATGTTTATCAGTTCTTTCTTCCTGTCTGCCTTTCTTTTTCTGCTCCTCTTTCAGCGCCCCCGCACCCAGCCCATCCAAACACCAAGTACAGCCTGTGCTCACTTCTTTGGCCTCCTACACCTATGTGTAAACTTTGCTTCTCACATCCTGAGACAGACCCGTATTGCCTTACTTCTGGAATGTTGCAAAACTTTTCATCTAATTACCTGCTTTCAGCCTCTCCATTCTGTTCCTCTGTGTGTGCTAGTGCATAATCACATTTCCTAAGCATGATCTTTTGTGCTTTTGATATTTCCCATCTTATTATCTTCGAAGGTTTCTTAAAGGCCTGAATGAGTAAGTCTATACTCTTTACTGTAACTTTTCAGTTCTCCCACATCCCAAGCTTAGCATACCCATCTGTCTGTAATTCCCATGACTCCCGAGTGCCATGGGCCTTCATGCTCACTGAACTGATTATTACACTGGACTGATGGATATTCTTGCCTACTATCCTTTTCTCACGTTTTCCCTACCCCATCCTAGGTATGAGTGCCTCTCTTTTAAGAGCCTGCATACTCTCTCAGCTTTATGGCTTCCCTCTGAACTCTTGTGTTCTTAGTGGCCATTGCAAGGCCTTCCACACTGAGTTCTGCAGAAACATATGGTTATGGTTCTCAAACTTGATCATGCATGAGAATCACCTGCAGGGCTTGTTGCAGAAAGATTGCTGAGCTTTCTGCTAGAATTTTTGATTCAGTAGGTACAGTATGTGGTGGGCTGGAAAATCTGCATTTATAACAAATTCAAGAAATTCAGATGTTGCAGTCTGAAAGACTATACGTAGAGAAGAGCTATTGTCCTGTGGTTTTAAAATTGGAGAATCCATTAGGGGGCTGGTTAAAAGCATAGCTTCCAGGGCATCTACTTCATAGTCTGATGAGAGGGACATTTTATCAATCCCAGGTGCTTCTGACCCAGGTGGTCCTTGGTTCTGTCTCAGAAGTCTTTGCTAGAAAGGGGAGGGACTGTTGTTTCTGGGAACAGTGGACCCATTTAGTTCTTACCCGTTAGCATCCTGTTTGCTTATCTTTGAACATTTGGCTGATTGCTTCAATTAGAACTTTAAGTCTATTAGGAAGTTTTAAAAAAAATCCGTGCTCTGTAGTAGCTTTTCCCAGTAGATACTCAAGACACTTATTCTGTATTTCAACCAAATTAAAAAAAAAATGATTTCTTTCTCTTCTGATGCACTGTGAAAGTCAGAATTGAATTATTAATGAAGGTTGGAGGGCTGGGATTGGGCTCTGTGAAAGGCCTTAGGCTCTTGTGAATTCCCAGAATGGGCCTGCACTTTCCCTGATGTGGGCACCTTCAGGCCACATCTCAGTTGTCTGTATTGCTTGAGAAGAGAATTGAGTACCCATTGGCGTGTGTAAAGGGGCATTCCGATTGCTAAGTACCAACGAAGCCTCTTTCCTGGTACTTTCAGATGGTTGCTTGGAAATGACAAACTCTGAAAAGTGAATCCAAATATCAGTTTCATTTCAATTTTAAGGACAAAAAGATAGAGGGCATAGAACAAGTGAGGAAGATGGTCTTTTACTTCTGTCTTGACAGATGGCTTAAGGCTTTGGCAAGGCTCAGGGTTTGGGGTGGAGGGGAGCTGGGGGGACAGGCTGTGTGTAGTGGCACTCACCAGACTCCAGATCTATCTCCACTGCTTAAATGGAAAGCTAGGGAGATTAGGACATGGTCACCTTCACAAGAAAATCAGAAGTTAAAAAAATAATATGTTCAGTGTGAAACAGCATTGCTTAAATTTTCTTGGCAATTGTTGGCATTTCCCTGGACAATTTCTCCCAGAATACCATATAGAAAATGTGTATGCATGTGTGTATGTGTATCTAAATAACTGAATTTCTGCATTATGCTAGTAGAACTGTGCCAGAGCTTTCAATGTCATATTTTAATATTTTAAAGGATTTATGGAGATGTGAACATTCTCTGCTATAAAAGGATAATTCTAGAATACTCTGATTGTTCTAAGGTTCAAATCCAAATCAGTTTTAGAAATGCATTTTAATAAACATTTACTAATTTGACTGATAAAAGAGCTTTTAAAGAACTGGATTTTATTTTAGGTGAATTCCAAACTGTAGAGTTAGAGAAAAGCCTAGTGCATAAATGAGATCCAAACAAACGAAGGAAGCTGTGTAGTGGAAAAAACTTGAATGTTCAACAAGAGGAGAGATTGAAAATATAAGTACACAAGAGAATATAATGCAAGAATTAAAAGGAAGAAAATGGTTGGTACCGTGACCCAGAGGAGTGTCTCTTATGTTCATTAAAAAACAAGCAAGTTGCAAGGCGATATGGATAGTACAATCTCAAAAAACAAAACAAAACACAAACCAAAACCAAAAACCAACTACAAATCCCCAAACCCAAATAAACAAAAATGATAAGTGAATATATGATTTAGCTTCAAGGAAAATGTGAAAGAATACTTCAAAATGTTAGTATTGTTGATGTGGGAAGGGCAGGAATGAGATATTTCCTCTGAATGTCTCTATGTTATTTGCTTTGAGAGACTATAGCTTGGCTGTGTAGATAAGTAGGAAATATAATAAGTTACTTCTTTTAAAAAGCACTCTAAAGAACAAGGCCTCAAAGCGTTCTCAAATATTGCATTAGAAAAACTACTTATCTGCTCGCCACCCTGACCCCCTTTAAAGAATCAGGGGGGAGTCTGCAGACAGAGAAGCAAGCAAGGATTTAGCAAGTCATTGCGCACATTTGACTTGTCTTCAAGTGCTGGGCTCTTCCCAAGATGGTGTTAGCTGTCAACCTACATTACCAAGGAGGGACCTTCCAGCAAAGGTGAGCTTCACTTAATTGCTGCCTAAGTTATTTCCAAAAATGTGCTTGATATTTTCTGAATATCAAGATTGGAAATATCCAGTTGGAGGATCTCATATTACAGCAATTTAATTGTGCCAAACATCTGCTAACGAGCATTATTTGTATTCCTGGAGAAAATCCAAAGCGGTGCCCAAGAACATTGTCCTTCGTCTCTGGTTTTTCATGGAGATGAAATGTCTAAACATGCATAAATGTTAGAGAAATTTTATGAGCAAAATGTAGCTTATTTGTGCAGTCCCCATTTTTCGTACCAAGATATTCAAAGATGGAGAAATGAGTAAGGCTGCAAGACTTGGATAAATTTTATAATGAAAACTTTTGCATGTCTAAATATTAATAAAGAGAAAATAAAATAAAAATTCAAGTCCCTGCAAAAAGTCACAGTTACCTTAAAGAAAATAATCCACATAGAAAGAGAATATAAATGAATTAGAATTCCTTTAGAAATTGTTCTACAGATAACATCTATCATTTGACATTCTCCTTGAAATCTTGTTTGTGCTAATTGTGATTATGAGGGTGGCTAGCAAGCATGACTGATCCTTTTGTTTTTTTATTTAAATATTTTCTCAGATACTGCTTCTTCTGGGAACCTGAATGGGGCTATTTTGTACATCTACAAGTGAAGTTGCTGGTTCAGATACTCATTAAGGGAACAGAATGAATCTTCAGGGAAACTCAGGATTTCCCCCCAGAGCTCTCTAAACTTGTCATCTCCTTTGGGCAGTCTTCCAGCCAGGACAGATATTTGGAAAATTATATGCTTAGCCCTTTGGACATTAGTGGTTTCTCTGCTGGGGCTGCCTATGTCCAAACTTCTTCCTGAATACTGCGATTACCTAGTTTGCCATTTTTATTAATGATAGGTACTCATACAACCTCTCCATTTGCAATGAGCTCTACCATGGTATTTACTTATTATTTATTAGATGTTAATGCCTAATTACAGGCGGCCTTTGCTAAGCCTTAGAAGGGATGTCTAAGCCTGCTTGGCTTCTGGAGTAGGGTGCCCAGCCCCTTCACCTCTACTGGGATAAGTGAACGTGGTCTCATCCAGTACCAGTCCTTCTGCATAGCATAACATCAACCTCTTGTGTGTTTGTGCCCTGGTGATAAGAAACTGGAGGGAAAAGTAGATAAAACTAGTCTCAATCCTGGGCTGGCTGTACTCAGGACCTTGGCATTAGGGTCAGCAATTCCTGCCTATGACTTTTCTAAGCAGCAAGGACATACCATCTTCCCTCTAATTTGACAAATGTTCATGATCATGATCGCTAGGCAATAAGCCTCCTAAAGGTACATGAGCAGTTTTAAATATTATTCTTTAATAATGTGGTGGATGTACTTAACATACTGCAATGTGTATTGTATAGATGACTATACCCAAGCTTTTAAATTGCAGACCCAAACCATTCCTATTTTAACATATCTACTGGCATTGATCATGAAGCAGTTATGCAGTTCCTAGCACTATAATATTTCATTAGGTATCATCATTTATTCCCTCTTTTGTGTGTTAGTGTTATCTGTGTTTATTTTGCAATTCCTTGAGAAAGGTAAGCCACATCAAAAAAGGACTTTGGTCTACTATTTGAAAACTGCCCCTACAGTTTGTGATTAAGGAAGTGGAACCCTGATTCCCATTAAGGGAGCTTAAGTGTCCCGACACTTTTGTTCCATTCTAGTGTAGCTAGGGAATGGGACATTTGACCAAAGCTGAGCCTGGTGTGCTCCCCCTTTGGATTTTGTCTTGGTCAGCACGCAAACATGCTAGAATTCCCTGTGTGGGGCTGGAAGTGGTGCTAGTACAGTGGAGCCATGGGCAGAGTCTGTGTTAGGTTTTCCATTGTTAGATTCTGGCTGTGGTTCTGGTCCTCCTTTATTTTGCCCATTTTCCGTGCTTGGTGGACTAGGCTTTGCCTGAACCCTGTCATGTACTCATGTTATTCTTCTGATAAATTGCCCTTTGACTTCAAATAACTAGAGATGGGTCGTATTCCATGGAGCTACCAGCCTGCTCAACGCCCTTGTTCTGAGGTCCAGGACATTGACTACAAAGGTTAGTAGAATCTATTTGGTCCGATACCTCTTTTTATAATAAGAGAAAGTTTTCTGTGAACTTGACAGTGAGGCTTTGTGTCCGCTGACGTATGTGTTCCAAGGCAAGTATCTGAGATCTTTAGCCCATGTGTTTTTATTATTCTAATGCTTTAATGCTCTTAGTGGCTAATTGCATACAAATGTCCATGGTACAGACCTTCTGGAAGAAGTAACACTTCGTATGCAATAGGCCTTGCTAATGCCTCTTGCAGATGTTCCTGCTGTAACTCCCTGTGAATCCATACTGTGTTGAGAGAAATTCTATACATTTTCTTCCTCTTAGGAGAGAAAATAATAACTTCTACTGAAGGATTATCCAAAGAATATTTTCACTGTTACTTGAGAGATGTGTTCTTTGGTTTATCTTATTCCCAAATGTTCCCCCAGATTCATAGTTTAAAACTGTGATGCCTCCTTAGGAATTTGCTTTTTGCTTCATGCATATTTACGACATGGGTTATATTTACTTGTCATTTCTGAGAACTGTTTTCATAGATTCTCATTCAGCGAATGGACATTATTTTCATCCCTGTGACTCGAGTCTCTGGATTGGATTTAGGGGCAGGCAGCATCTCTGTTGTATTTAATTTGTGTATATAGAATTCCTTACAGATTGCATGTTGTTGTATGCATGCAAATGTTTATTTAAGTTAATATAATCATATTAAAATCTTTCAATGATCCAAAATTACTCTAATAATTAACACAATTGCAAATATGTAATGAAGAAATGGGCTTTGAATAAATAGGACATTTATTCAATAAGGTTTACAATACTAAGCTCTTCCAAGAGGGCAGAAGTGGGCATGCATTTGCCCTCAAGGGATTATCCATTTATTTGGGAGAACTTACAGTTTCATTGGAAGCTTAAACTCTAATGGTAATTATGGATTTTCAGTCAATGCACAAACATGAGTTCCTTGTTGGCTTATGTGTTCCTCGCAAATCACTGGACATAAACATTCGGAGGTGGAAAGCTAGTATCTTCTAAAGTTTTCCAGTCTCTAGTATAAAAGTCTTTACTATCACTACATGATTATTCTGAGGCTGACTTTTAATCTATTTTCCTAACCCTAGGTAGGATAACAGTAAAGTTTTGAAACTCTGAGGCCTGAAAAAGAATAAAAATAAAGAAGAATTCAGAACACCTTGGGCCCTGGGATAAAGTACAGATAATTAGGTCCAATTTGGTTAATCAAGAGTCCACAATGTTCAATTTTGGATAATATGTATGTGAGAAATCCCTTAGGCAAATCCTTTCATTTTTTTCCTTCTTCTTTACATCTCCTCTCCCTACCCCATTATATTGTTCTTGAGTACCCAAAGATACCCAAGCTGTGCTTCAGTGGTTTTGATTATTTTAAAAAATTTTATTGGCCGGCAGAAGTGCCAATGCTAATTAGGAGACATCTACCACTGTTTTAGAGAGAGAATTAGGACACAGACTACTTCTTCCTACTGCTGCACTCTTTTTTCCAGGGCCTTCTTAATGATCATAGAGAAATCATTAATCTTCTTTTTTTCTGTAAAGGGCCAGCAGGCCAACATTTTAGGCTAGTCTGCCATATGCACATGATATTACCTGTCCTGCTCTACTGTTGTAGGATGCAAGTAGTCACAAATGACACAGACACAAATAAGCAGGACTTTCTTCTAGTAAATTGTATCTATAGAAACTGCAATTTGAACTTTATGTAATCTTCATATATCATGAAATACTATTTTTTCTTTGATCCTTTTCTACCTCTTAAAACAAAATTTCCAGTTTTTTAAGGAATCTTTGTATTGGTTTGCACAGTGGTTGACTAGATTACATTCCCACCAACAATGTAGAAGGATTCTATTTTCTTACAGTCTTTTTATTTTTATTTGTTGTCCTTTTGAGACAGGATCTCACTATGCAGTTCAGGTTGGCCTTGAACTCACTTTGTAGCCCAGGCTAGTCTTGAACATTCACCAATCCTCCTGCCTCAGCCTCCCGAGTGCTGGGATTACAGGCATGCACAACCATACCCAGCTATTTGCAGTCTTGACAGCATTTGTTAATATTTGATTTCTTGATGATGGCCGTTCTTTCTTGGATAAGATGTTATCCCAGTGTCGTTCTAATTTTCAGTTCTCTATTGACCAGAGTTGTTGAACATTTTTTCATATATTTATTGGCCATTTTTACTTCTGAGAAGAAATAGAAATTCCATTTGACCCAGCTGTTTTCCTTAGTTATGTTCTAGAAAGAATCAAAGACATCATATTACAGTGATATATGCATAGCCATGTTTGTGGTAGCACAATTCATAATACCTAAATCTTGCAAATGGCCTGTATGTCCATCAACAGATGAATGGATAAAGAAAATGTGGTATTTATAGACAATGGAGTACTACTCTGTCACAAAGAAGGATAAACTTGAAACATTTGTAGGCAAATGGATGCATCTTGAGGCGATAATGTTAAGTGAAATCAATCAGACCCACAAGCTTAAATGTAAATAAAGAGCAAAATAAAAAATAGATAATAGAAGCAGGGAGATCTTTTTCAAATGGGAATGGGAACAAGAGATGGAGGGAGGGGGCTTGTCGGGGAGGGAAAAGGGATCAGAAAAAAATAATTGAAAAAAAACGGAAATAAGGTTTTGGCAAATGGGAAGGGGACTAAGAGTTGGCAGGAGCAGGGAGGGTTGGGAAAGGTAGGGGAAGAAAAAAGAATTAAGAGGTATTTTGTACATGTACCAACTCTCCATGATAAGTGTAATCATTATGTTCTGCAAACATGTACTAATAAAAAATAAAATAATAAAAAACTATATTCTTAGTGCACAAGTAATACAAAAACAGACTATGGTTGGGTTTTACCAGTGGCCCATAGTTTGCCAACGTCTGCTCCAGGGAATGTTCCTTATATGTATCCTAGTGAATCTAGTTAGTATTAGTGCTCAAAGATAATCGACATCAGGAGGACACAACTGCCTCAAAACTAATTAGAATCCCAGAATTTTAGCGATTATTTCCCCACGTCTCTTCATTTAAGGATATTTAGGTGGTGACCCAGATAGAAAACAACTGCCCAATGCAACCCAGCTCTCAGTTGTCAGTTGTCAACTTCTCTCTCCTAGGCTTATTTTGGTATCCACTGCTGTTGAACCATATCCAATATTTGTTTCTTCATTTTTAAAATATTCTTTGGTCTATTTTCCTTTCTTCACGTAATTGGGATTCCCATTGAGTAATGGTCCACCAGCATTATTCTAGTGCCTCTCAACATCAAGGAAACTTCCCAGGGGAGAATTTTGAATGAAGCCGCATATAAAGCAGTGAGGCTGCTGCTGGGAGGGCTTCAAACTCCTGAGTCATTGCCATGTCATCATTTACAAGTTTCTGTCTCTATGACAAGGTGAATATGAGGGTGTGTGAATTTATGCACAGTTTATAAGATCAAAATTGATGATACATTTGCCAATAGCTTTATGTAGGGTGGATCAAAGTAAAAGACAAAAGCTTAGAGACTGAAAAGAAAAATGAGATTAAGATTTCATCATGGCCCTCACTTTTAGCCACACATCAAAGGTGTTTGGTCTGCTGGCATGTTTTAAGAACATACTTAAGTGAGTTGTTGTATAATTTATTTCTCAGAGTTTGGATTTTGAATGCTGATAATCTGGAAATGCTGTGAGTGAGAAAACCAAAAATATTTCTTTGGTGTTCATCTTGAGGTAAAAAAATTCAAAGGTAAATTTAAATGCACTTGTGTGTGGGTGAATAGTTTGCCTTTCACTAGTACTCTTTCCCAGTTTCTTTTGGTTGAGACCCCAAGATAATAAGCCTCAACCACACCCATATTCCACAGTGAGAAACTGGAACTTCTAACAGGACTTGCAAAGAAGAAAGAGGACATCCTTTTTAATGGTCCTCACCTGCCACCTACTGCAGGCTATGAAATAGGTGTGGAGTCTGAGAGAAGAAAGTAGAATTTGGAGAGAGTATTTGTTTGGAAACAGATGGGCTCCAAGTTTTTACATTTTAGCCAAGTTTCACACCCTCTTGGCTGTTCTCTCACCTCCCAACATAAAAGAGAGTTGCCTTTCTCAGGGCAGGAGAGAAGGCTCTAGGGCGATGACGGTGAGCTTAGAGCTTTTAATTATAACAAACAGTGGGCACTGCTCCACGAGTACCATAGATTCGCCAACACTGCTCTAGGGGATTCATGTGCACATCTTGATCTGCCAACACTGCCGCTTATAACATATGCTTACAAGGAAATCTCCATGGATGAGTAGCTGGCCAAACTGGGTATGGCTCCTGAGGCCACGACTGTGTGTGGAAGGTGATCCCCTCTCTCTGATGGTGGGTCAGAAGTTCCTGTCACCTGGGGATTAGATGAAGGCCACATGTCAGGGCACCAGCTTGGAGTTCTTTTAGGACCTGCCCAGAGGACTTCCAGGAGAAGCAAGAAAACATCAATAGAAAGGGATTGGAAGTGTGCCACTAGATGCAGGACTGGAGGAGGACTCCTAAGCTATCAGCAAGAAGATAAATTTACCTTTTTCAAGGGAATTGCAGGTGAGGGGTCCCCAGCTTGGAGGTATTGTCCAGAGAAACCATAAAACATCCCAGAACAGAGTTGGCATTGGAAACCAGCTAGAACCAAAGCTAGATCACATGGGCGTCCCTCGACTGCTTCCTGCCTGTCTGCTTGCCTTTTCTCCCTGCTTTGCTCTACTTCAGGAGAGGTCAGAAGGCACAGCTGGGAGAGTGGAGTATTTAGGATGGAACATTCTTCCCTTTACCTGGAAGTGAGGTTTGAAGGTTGACAATTACTCACCGTGGTCTATTTTAACTACTGAAAGGAAGCTACCCTTAGGAGTGCTGGTCTTTAGAGAGTGCTTAATAACCACGGAGGGAACACATACCCTGTGGGCAGCACGCAAGGTTTTACCAGGAGCAAGTCAAGACCTCATCTGGAGGCAAAGAGAATTAGCATCACAAAATGGCTTTGAAAAGCAGAGGGAGAAAATCACAAAGTAGTTTCCTCATTGTTCCAGGTTAATCTCACCTCTTTGATATCTGAATCACAACTTTAATTTGCAACACCAAATTACAGGAATTCAGGTCTCAGTTTCCTCCACATGCACAGAAACCTTAAGCCAGAGTCCTCCATCAATATTTTATAAGTTTTTTTGTTCTGTTTGTTTTTATTTCTTAGTAGTGTGGTTATTCTTTGATGGTTTAACCCTGTTTCAAAACTGAACAATACAGGCTAACAAAAGGAAACCACATGCTAATCTAATCTACGTAAATAAATTCAAAAATTGAAATATTAAAAATTTCAAATTAATCAAAATATTTGCAAATTAAACCAAGTGATGATTAAAATAACAACACATTGGGACTAAATAGTTTATTTCAGGAAGAAAAGCATGTTTCTACACTAGGAACCTTGTTAATATTCTTCACTTTGTTAAAAAAGAACCATGAAAAATTATGTGATTATCTTCCAATGTACAGGAAAAATAATTTGTAAAAAATCAACACTTATTTCTGATGAGAGCTAGGAAAAATAAGCTTCCTAAAGTTGGATAAAAAGTAGCTACAAGAACAGCAAACATCTTACTTAAAAGTGGAACACTGGCATAGAGATTACGTCAGGAGCACTTTCATTGCTGCAGTTACCAGCCGATAAAAGAAGACAAGAAGAAAGTGGAAGGTAAACATTGGAATATAGGGGCCAGTGAGATGGCTCAGCGGCTTAAGCGCCTGCCCGGCAAGCGCGAGGGCCCGAGTTCGACTCCCAGAACCCACATACGAAAAAGGGGCCGGTGATATCGCTCAGCAGCACGGGCGCCTGCTGGCGCGCGAGGTCCTGAGGTCGACCCCCTCCCCCGGTACCCACAAAAAAAACCAAAAAACAAAAAACAAAACATTGGAATATATATGATACAACCCTCATCCTCTGTAGATATGTGTGATTTTCTACCTAGAAAATCAAGGTTGAATAAAAAAGCTCTTAGAACAAATATGAGAATTCTGTGAGTTCACCAAATATAAGACCAAACTCTAAAGTCACAAATTAACTATCACTCAGCAGTGGAATGTAAAAAATAGATGATACTATTCACAATGATCATAAACACCAAAATGCTTAGGGATGAGCCTAATATGAAATGTGCAAGATGTATATTAAGAGTACTGTATTGAAAAACTAAAAAAGAATGATGAACAATGGAAAATTTCTGGATCAAAAGATAGAGCTCTAAATTTCTATTTTCTTTCCAAGTTAATTTATAGATTCAATGTCATTGCAATCAAAGTTTGTTCTTATTTTTCTTCAAATGAAAAATATACTAAAATGACCAAAAAATGAGAGAAGACTTTCCACAATAGTTATCAAACTACATCATAAAGTAATAAGTACAACAGTGGTTGTGACACAGAAATAGAAAAATATATAAGTGGAGTAGAACTGAGTCTACAGAGTTATGTGTATATTGCAATTAAATTTTATAGGTGGACTGTCCTATCAATGGTGCATGGACATACCCATTTGGAAAAATTGTTTCACATCTACACCATATATGAAAAGAAATTCCATATGTTTTGAAGATATCAACTAAAAAGAGCAAAACTGTAAAAGGACAAAAAGAACATAGAGGGCACTCGAGTAATCTTTATGTGGGGAATAATTTTATAGTTAACACACAGAACACAGATACCAGAAGGAGGTACAGCTCAAAAATTTAAAATGTGGGCATAAACCAAATTAAAAGACAAGCAGTACAATAGGAAAAACAATATAAATAATAAGTTAATGATTAGTTTATATAAAATATAAAGCATTTTCAAATCAGTAAGACAAATTACTCAATAAAAATGGATAAGTGATAAAGAAAAATATATTCACAGTTCATTGAAATCTGAAAGATTAGTAAGTTAACTTCTCCCCCAAATGCAAATTAAAATAACAAATTATGAACATTTTTCATACATTTGGCTAGCAAAAATAATAATTGTTTTGAATATGACATAGGAAAATGAACATTGTCATACATGATTGATGGAATATAAACTAGCAAATAATTTTTGAGAATTATTTGGACAATTTTCACTTCAGTTTAAAAGGACTATGTCCTTAAATCCAGACTTTCTATTGCACAGAACATTTACATATATATGCACAAAAATAAACATAAGAATTATTTATTGTAAGATTAAATAAATTAGAAATAAAAAATATGACAATCATCAGTAACTGGCAATATAAGGTTTCTATAAAACCAATATAGAGAACAGTACAGGTTTATATGTACTGACATGAAATGAACTACAAGATTTAACATTAAGTAAAAAATTTACATGTTTCAGAAAATATGTACAGTATGCATATATATATGCAACAGTAAAAATGTATTTAAATCTATATTTGTAGCTATAGATCTGTTATCTCTTCATTTAAATGCATAGAGAAAGTCCTGGAAGGATACTCTAGTAGCCAAAGAGAGTGCCCTTATTTTAAGAAGATAAGTGGATATTTTGTTTTTTTCTAATTCCTTAGCCTTAGAATTTTTAAGCAGAGCATGATTTTCCTATTATTTTTAAAATTTCAAACATTGTTATCTCACTGTTAAGCACTTGGTAGGAAGAGTCTTGGGCTTTCAAGGACTAATATGCTACAGGGTAAGTTGTGTCTTCAACAGTTTCTAAAGGGTTTGCATATGCCTGAGGCTTGCCTGCGTGGCACCTATGCTGAACCCCTTGGTCTTGCTAATCATAGTGAGGCAGGAGATTAGGGTGCAGCAAGCTGGCTTGACAAGTAGGCATGACCTATCAATCACAGAGACCCAGGACAACATGCACAGAACATACTTCCCAAGCCCTGTACCTAGGAACAGTCTGAAAGTGCTGTCTTCAGTTCTTCATTTATATCTGGTGTGACACCAAGTAGGCTTTTGATAGGATAGCCTAGATCTGACAGGCTGAAGAATGCGAGATACAAAAGACTCCCACTATTAAACTCATGGCCGCTGTAAATTCTTTCAGTGTCCACTCTCACTTTGCGGAGCATACTTCTTTTCCTACCTTTAAAAAAATGTAAATCCTGCCTACTTTTTGTACATGTCCTATCCATTTCTTTGTTCTGATCACCAAGAACCTGGAAATAATTCCTGAAAAGAGTCTATGGGACCCCAAAATTCAGTTAGAGGAGCTATATACATGCATGGGTGAATTTGAAAACCAAGCTCACAGTTGAGAATTAGGAAGTAATTTAACAATTTAGAATTCTAAATTTTTTAAAAATTAAAAAAAATTTTATTAGTTTATGTTTGAAGTATATAATGATTACATTCATCATGGGTAGTTGGTACATGTACATAGCATATCTTAATTCTTTTTTCATCCCCTACCCTCTCTTTCCTCCCCTCTCCAGAATATAGATTTATTGTCAAGATTTAGAAATAAATGGTTTCACCCTACAGTAGAAACTTTTACGTAGGGAAAGACCTAATAGCTCTAGATCAGTGATGGCAAACCTTTTAGACCTTTCAATGATAACAAACAGCTGGCTCTGGCATGTGTGCCATAGGTTTGCCACCATTGCTCTAGACTACGAATAAAAGAACTGTGAATAAAAGAAGTTATGGAGGAATGAAGAGTTCTTTCCTTGGATGTCTCATTTCAAAGGTGAAGAAATGGAAATGATGGACATTTGATGACTTTCCTCTATCCAGCTGGTGGCACACCAGTGTTAAAATCCTGAATTCCCCTGCTTACCTAGTCACAATATAACCAAAGCCTTTGTCACATAGACTTGTAAAAGGACATTATAATATAAATGTCATGTAATTTTCTGGTATCAGGAAATACTATGCTTCTTTTGATTTTTTTTCTTTTAACCATTAAAAAGTGGAAAAAGACTCTTAGCTTTCTAGTTGTATAAAAAGTATTTGGCTGGGGCTGGTGATATAGCTCAGCGGCATAAGCGCCTGCCTGGCAAGCGCGAGGTCCTGAGTTTGACTCCTGGTACCCACATATTAAAAAAAAAAAAAAGTAATTGGCTAGATTTGACACATAGGCTATAGTTTGCTGAGCCTTGAGCTAAAATCTTAAAAACATGGAGGGAAAAGATAAAGTGTTTTCATCATGAAATTTCTTTCAAAAGTATTTTTGTCCTTGAACTATCAAGGCAATTTTTTCCAGTGCTATAAAAATAATAGTAATGACAGTTAGTACCTCTATAGCACTGTCTATGTGCCTTGCTCTTTTCAAGATATTTTTCCTCTATTGGCTCACTTAATTCTCACAATAAACCAGTGACAGAACAACCATCATTACCATACTTATTTTACAGGTAAGAAAATTGAGACACAAGAAGTTTCCATAATTGGTCCAAATTCTCCCTCTCAGTAGAAATTGTAGGGCCAAATGTGTATCTAGCAGACTAGTTCCGTCATGTGCTCACTTAACTATGATGCTAGCTCAGTCACCCACTGGATGGACACTGCTGTATATCTTTCTGCTTGAGTGTTGCCCCAAGGTCTAGAAAGCAGGATGTTTTTATTTAGAATCTGTTTAAGAGGCAGACCTGAAATGAGAGTGATGGAAAAAATGCTAGACAACATTTTATATCAAGTTAATGCATATTTTAAAACCTTCTTGAACAACACAGTTTAGCAGGAAAATTAATAATCACAGGCAGCTTTCCAAAAAAATTTCAACAATGAAATGAAGAAAGCTTTATTTGCTTGATTGATTGGTACTGAGGCTAGGGCAGGCATAGACTTTGAATATGCATTATTTGAACTAAAAATAAAAACATGCTGTCAAAGTTAGGTTGTTGGGAACTGGATTGATGTAGCTGTCCTTGGGAAATCCAAAGGACCCCGGACCATTAGAGTAAGCTCAATTTAACTTTCAAGTCACTAAGTAATCAAAACAAGGATTATAGACCATAAAGAGAAGATTGGTTATCAAGGACCCCACATCTCTGAAAAATTACTGAAATGTATCATCACATGCAATAAATCTGACAATCTATGTCTCATGTATACGTGTATATGTTCACTCTTTTGATGTGTGTGTGGGTGACTTTTCTTCATTTATATGGGAAGGACAAGATATACCCTCTAAAGACCTATTGATTCTACCAAATTTGTGTTATACCATTTTTGAGTTGATTAATATTGGGCAAATTCTCTTCCCTCAGTATCATTCAATTACTTCACTAAAAATGGGGATGATAATATTACCAAATTTACAGGCATGTTGGAAAGATTAAATGATGTAATGTTTTTGTGCTATAAACTGCAAATGAACATTGCATACATTAATCTCTCAAGGCTAGTGGAAAGAGAATCAAGCTGTACATTTCTGTTTAAATAAAAAGGAACTATATTACCACCTGCATCAGCAAATTCAGATAGGAAATTTGCTATTTATTTGTATTTTTCACCCGCAGCTAGGAAACAATGAATAGTATAATAACTACTATCAAAGATAGTTTCAGAGATCTGTGGAAGTGTGTCTATTCATTTTATTTTGAAGTATGCAGAGTCAGCATCACCTTAGAAATATCTGAGGGGATAGGTTTTATTAAAAACATTTGTTTTATATTCTTTCTAATGAGACGCATTTTCTCAGGTATGATCTAAACTTTTCATATTAAAAAAAAAATGAAAACCTAACCACTCAAGTGAAAAATGTATGTGCTATGTCTTTGGGAGGAGCCATGTTATTTGGTAAAAATCTCCGCACATTCTGTAGGTGGTAAGCAGTTTCAAGATTGAACTGGAATTTTACCTTTCAGGTTTGTGTCCTTTAAAACTGCCAATATTGGGCCGGGGATATAGCTCAGCCGCACAGCTCCTGCCTGGCAAGCGTGAGGTTCTGAGTTCAATTCCCAGTACCAAAAACAAACAAACAAACAAAAAAAAGAAAAACCAAACCTGGCAATATATATATTTTTTTCGAAGTTAACTTTTATTTTTACTAGGCCCCTCTACTACCACCCAAAGTTAAGTTGTTGGAATTCTTTAAAATGTCATTAGTATTAATTGGATAAAATTGAACCTTCTTTGTGGTTTCAAGATGAATGGAGGATAAGTGGGACTTGGGCTGTGTGTTAATTGGAAATGAAGGTCTCGGGGGCAAGGTCACGCTGGCTGGTTTTGGTTAGATACACACACTGAGCTCTCATAGAAATGCTATAGAGGAGTGTTTTTGCTGAAGACCCTCAGATGGGTTGTTTCTGCTTGCTTTAGAGATGAAATGTGTACAATGATCAATTATTGCAACAATAGCCAGTTGTGACAAATGACCCTGACGTAGAGGAACTAAATAGAATTTCATCGATGACTGTTAAGGACACACGAAGTGGCCTGCAGATTCCCCTGGTAGAAGGATAATCTGGGGAGAGACCAGCTCTCAAATACTGGTAAAATCTCACGTTAATGAATTTGAGGGAGATGGAAGTAGCTTTGTTACATTCCAATTATATTTAAATGTTATATTCTAATTATATTAAATGTGCTCTATTAAACAGAGCACAGAGGTGGTATTATTTACTTGATTTAGTTTATCTAAATAAAGCAGGCATTCCATTTCTGTATCCTACTTTAGCTACTTTTAAAAAATAACACTTCATTTTTATCTCCCTTTTATTCTGCACCATATTGAGGTATGGGCCTTAAGAGATATTCTACCCCTGACCCTTAGTTCTGGCAATTTCCTCACTTTCATTCCTTCCAACCTTCTTTATTCCCCGGAGGCACTAATATATCAATACTGTAACAGTAGACAGCACTAATTCTGAACCATAACAGTGTTTTCATTAAGCAGATTGACTGTTATGTGGACAGGGACTTGCGAACACATCTGTTCGACAGGGTTTTTCATTTCATATAATGTTGTGAAACTACATTGGCAAAGTATCATTCTTATAAGCTATCCCCAAAGACAGGGAAATAGTTTTGCTCAACGGAACTCTAAGCTGAAATACTATTTATGATTATGAGATGCTAGCTGTGTTTATTTGCTGCCTTCCACAGATTAAGATAAACTCTGAGATAGTGTTATTTTGGTGTGGTTTTGTGCTTTCCCTTCACCCAATTATGGGGCTGAGCCTCTGTAGAGTTGCTTGCTTTTCTCTTGCCTGGTCCCTCTGGTCATTTGGCAAAGAACGGCAGGGCTGTTCTTGGATGGAATGAAAATTTGCAGAATAACAAGCATTATTTATGCCAAAGTAATTGGTTCTACTGAAGTTATCTCCAGTGATCTCATTTGATAAAATTATATCTCAGCTCCCCTCTCTACACATCCTCTATCTTAATACCCCTGACATTTCTCCTCCATTTTGCCTCCTCTCCTTTTGCCATTGCCAGGGTCTTTAACATTTATGTGGTTCTGCAAAAACCATCAGTTTTTCTGAGGTTGTCTGGAAACCAATGTGGAAAGTTGAAAACCACAAGCTGGAGTTTGTGTAGTTGCGGTGATAGATTATTTGTGGACCGTGCAGTAACATAGGAGGCTAGAGTTACATTTTCTTCTCTCAGCCTTGAGCTCAGGTGGATCATGAGGGAATGGGTTCCAATGGATACTATTCTTCTAAATAAAAACCATTAGTAAAATCCCTGCTTTCAGTCTCTGTTTACGCTGTACCCAGCGTTTCTCCTGGATTCCAAAGATCACCTTCTCCAACCACCTCTGTAGTCTCTTGTTGGTCTTGGTTTCTTTAAAAACTCTATCAGAATGTATAGCTATTCTTTACCAAATTTTATTTCATTTTCTCATTATTTTATTTGTTCAGATTTTAACTGTTTTAATACAAAAAGTGCACAAGACAATCTAGACTCTCACCTCTGGAGCGAATTCGGATATCTTTTTTCTCTTTGATTATGATCCCAGCGTGGTCTCCACTTTTTGGGGACTCAGTTCCTGGGAGTCCCTCCGGACTTTGAAGACGGCCTCGTGGGAGAGTTGACGATGCACTTCTGAGAGTTTTGCCCTTGGCAACTATTAAATCAGAAGACTGTTCCCTGAGAGAGCAACACGACTCTTGAAAGCATTTGCAGGTGAAGGAACACTTGGCTGCACCTGGGGGATTTGGCTTCTCCTGCGCGGCACTTTAGACACTGGGCCAGTCTCCCTCCAGCCCAGGTCAGAGGGTGGAGAAGTTGGAGGAAGTCACTCTGAGAGGAGGCTTCCATGTTTAACTCTGAAAGACAGACAGGGGATTCAAGACATTTCTGTAAGGCTCTGGAGGAGGAGGCTTGGCGTAAGTCGGGCGAGGGGATTTTCCTGTTCCTCCACCCCCACTTATAACAAATCGCTACAATGATTTGCAGCCTCTGGAAGATGCTTCACAGGAACATTTCAGATTTCTGTCTGTTTTTCAGAGTTCAATGTGTGAAGGGAGCAAAACTCTTCTACCTGTTCATCTTAGGTTTTCACATCATCTAATTAAAAGACTTTTAAAAGTCATTTTAAATTTAATCATTTAATTTAATCATTAACCACTGAACTAAAGCCTTTTAAAAGTCATTTCTTTCCCATTTCAGGTAGAAAGTCCCTTCCTTAGGCTCCTGACGAGGGAATTTCAAGAGGAGTCCAACGGAAAGAGTTACCCCAGTCTTAGCGGACACTCACAGGACAGCTCATGTGCTGTGACGCAGCTGGCTTCTCCTGATTTAACTTCTTGGTAAGACGGCCTCGCGTATCCCAAAACTGTGCATCGGAATGACTTGTGACGTAAAAAGAATACACAGCCAGGCACGGTGGCACATGCCTGTCACCCAAGCACTCTGGAAGGATCACAAGTTTGAGCCCAGTTTGGGTAACTTGGTCACTTAGTAAGTCCCTGTCTCAAAAAAGAAAAAACGAAAAAGGGTTATGGGTATAGCTCAATGTGAACGTCCTGGTTGTGGGTTCAATCCCTATTACTGCAGGAAAAAAAAATGCCGCCTGAGATACAGAATCAAAATCTCCAGCTTGCAGGGCCCAGCAACCCGCATACTTTATAAACTCTGCACCAAATTCCAAGGCGGGCACTGTGGAGCCATATGCAGGTACTTGTTCTAATATGTATCCCTGGTGGCAATTTGTTTATAACCCTTCCCATATCTGGATACAATCTGAGGACTTTTCAGTTTTATTCACTCTATGCATTGGGACTGTCTACACAATTTTCAGGGCCAATGCAAAATAACACTGTGGGTCCATTGTTGAAAGCATTAGTAAGAATTTCAAGGAGACCACAGAGCATGAAGCCAAGTGCAGGTCTTAGGTGACACCACACAGATTGCACGCCCATCTGTGAACACCACCCTGTTAAGTAGCTGTTAGCTGGGAATGAGTATAAAAAGAAACAAAAGTTGGGATTAATGACAATATTTCCAAAGTTTTATTAGCAAGGAATATCGAAAATTAAGGTTTTTATCTATGGACCATTTCTTGGAAGATCTATGGTTGGTAGAGGTAATTATTTGGGCAAATCAGGCAGCCATCTAGAGTTAGGTAGGTCTGCTCTATAAAGCACTAAGGAGCCTAACACTAATTTTGTCATCAAGGCACAGAAACATGGGTCTGTCAGACCCACGTTTATTCTTTAGAATGACGGATTATTAATTTAACTTTATGAGTTTTATTATATTAAAAAATGAGCACTTAAGAGGAAAAAATCACAAAAATAAAGTATTGAGTTTTTAATATTTATTGAGTATAAAAAAGCATCAAATTTTTCAACATTGACTCTTTCTTGGTGTACTAAATCTAAAAAAGAACAACACAAATTCTTATATGAACTACAATGAAAATACCAATATCACTTTACAAAAAAAATCTTTACTTCAGTTATCACAACTAAGGCGGTCTGCATGTGACAACAGCATGTTCCATACACACATATCGCTTATACTGACAGCACATGTGTTTTGCTTTCCTGGCCTTTTTGTAGGACATACTTGACATCTCATTGGTCTTGCTGTTTTGTCAGGAGGTTCTTATTATATTTTACAAGGTGTAGTTAACAGGACCATAAAATATCAATAAAAGAAAGTATTAAATTCTTAATATGTGTTGTGTGTTTAGAATAAACAACATTTTCACTCAGCTGTGTACTTGTTTATAAAACCTAAATGATAATATCAAAAATAAATTCTTATATGAACTACAATGAGAACACCAATAGAACTCTACACAAAAATAAACTCTGCTTCAACTGTCACAACCAAGACAGTCTTCACACAGGACAACTGCATGTTCCATGTACACATCTCGCTTACACTGACAGCACGTGTGCTCAGCTTTTCTTTCCTATGTGGTAGTCTTGTCTCCTCTCTTCTCTTCCTGTTTTGTCAGGAGCTTCCTACTGTATTGTACAACTTAGCAGGGAAATAAGATATGGATACAATAAAATATCAAATATGTAATGATAGCTTAGAATAGACATCATCATTTTCACATCAGCTGTTTACTTGCCTTGCACTTGATATTTTCTTTGTAAACTATCAAACTATTTATGTCACACATGTTTAGGATTGGCTAAAACACAACCATCGGCCAATGCTTTGTGTTTCGAGTGACATCATAGTTGCTGCATAACTCATCATCAACATCTACTCCACCTTTGGTTTTGTTGTTGAATGTTTCCATCTCAGTCTTCCAGTTTGTTGAGGTTTCCCTATCAGTGTTTCCATCATGGTGAAATGTTGACAGCAGTACTGGTTTGTTTTTCTTTGCCATATACAAGGCCAATGTTACATCTTTCTGAAATCCAAAGTTGTACTGTACAATTCTCTGTTTTGAAATTGCAACATTTCATTTGGAATTTCTGCCTTGTTCCTGCATACAGTTCCTGTGGTGGTCAACTTGTGCTCTGTTAGCAAATGTAACATGAATTGGAAACCAGTAAACAAATTGTCGAATGTCACATTTGGATAGTTTGGGAGATGGGAGCAACAAGTCTGTTCACAACATCATTTGATTTATTACTATATGAATAAGGACCTGATGGCCGAGCTCCAGGATAAATGGCTAAATTGAAAGCATAATAAGCCTTCGCATCTACAAGGGCATACATTTTTGTGCCATATTTTGACCCATTGCTATTCAATAAGTCTTTTATATTCCTGAGATCACCATGAGAAATCTGTGCTAAGTACAGCAGACCTATGAATACTTTCAGTTCAGCTAGTGAGGTGTCATAATAAATACATTTTTGAATATGGCTGTTGGTGAATACAGAACATTTAACTTGTATTTCAGCCTTTGTGTATTTCACAGCATCTTGTAGCATTTTGTCTGTTACAATTTCCAACATTGAATGGCAGTGCTGGCATTATGTCCAATATATTTCACCCCTGCCTAGACCCTCATTATATTCCAGACCTAGTTCTAACATTGGATCATTTCTTTTGGTTGCGTGGCTATTTCATGACATTTTGACTAGTCAAATATGTACTCACATTACTGTTTTCTTCATTATCTGAATCAATGAGGTCTGCATTCTCTGTATCTGTATCAGTTGATTCTTGCTCCATTTCACTGTCACAGGAACTTTGGCTCACATGGCCAACATCAAAGTCGTCATCATCATCATCTACTCACACCACTCTTCTATTATGAAAGCATATATTTTACCATAATGGATCATTTTCATCACCCATGCACGAGTAATCTGATGACTCACTTTTGACCTCCTCCAAAACTTGCAAATGTGGTTTTTCACGTGCCATTGTACTGAATTGAGCTACTTCTAGCAGAAAAATCAAAAGAAAACTTTTTAAATATAAATCCTGGGGCGGTGTGACTCTATTGGACTCTCCATGATGTTTGGGTAAACATATGCAAAACGAATTAGAGCATTAAGGTGGGTAAAAATCCTGTTTTGCCACTTTTGCACAGGTGCACACACCTCGCCATTCATCATGCCAAGTGGATAAACACAGATTGTTACCTGTATCCTTCGGGGAAAGGTACTGAGACACATAGCTGGCTAGTATTATGCTAAAGTACAAATTTACAGTAGAAACGTGAGCAGTGGGACCCCTGGACCCAGTCTAATGTTCCTAGGTTAAAGAGGATTGGTTGCGGTAATGTCATCCTCTTGTGTGTGCAGTGCACAGCCTGTACGACCATAGGAGGCAAAACATGGAAAATGTAAGTGGTGACTGAAAACCTGTGAGACATGGGTGGGAAAAATACATGTACATCTCTGGCCAAGCCAGAGTTACTACTACAGTTACTACTTATTCAAATACCAAGCCTTTGTTTATTTATCTCTATACTGAATGATTAACTAGAGCTTCATCTAAAATGACTACTTCCCCTTCCAAGCTGCTGTTTTAAAGTACAACCGCATGTTTAGTAGGATATAGAAGTTACAGGAGCAGAAAGGTTGAGGTGAAATCAGGATCTCCAGTCTGTTTAGCAACTTTCTGAAATCTGAAGAAGGTTCAGGGCTGTGATGAGGGTATTTTGGAAAAACTTTCCATCCATTCTACCCGTGAACATTTGCATGAACTTTCAGGATGACTTTCTTAGATAACCATTTTATTTACTCTTCTCCATGGACAGCTTTGTCATTGTCTCCTTGTGATAGGTGAGTGAATCAGGGCTCAGGGACAGTGGAATGGAATTGAAACCATTTGATGCCAGATCCCATTTCTTTCCATTTTAGGGTTCAGCATGGACACAGTTATCTCATTCACATCAATAGAGCAATCTGGGTCAGGAGAAGATCTCTTGCCGTGAAGAGTTTAGATCCCATCTAGAATAGTGGACCTCACTTCTTACCAACAAAGTTATCATGATTATAACACTCTTAGCATAATTCTCTCTGACTATATGCATACGCGGTTTTACTCAATGTCTTAGTGAGTTCAGTTACTTAACAGAATAACAGAGACTCAGTGCTTTAAGCCAATAGACATTTATTTCTCAAAGACTTGAGGTCTGGGAAGCCCAAGGTCAAGTGCAGATAGATCAGCTGCCCAGAGCGTTCATTCTGTCTGCCTGACTCCACGTTCTTGGTGCATCCCCAGGTGGGCTTTCCTCTGGGGGTGTACATTGGAAGAGACTCCCACCCCTTCCTTGTTCTTCCTTTTCTTTTTTTTTTTTTTTGTGGGTACCAGGGGGCGACCTCAGGACCTCACGCTCCAGCAGGCGCCCGTGCCGCTGAGCCATCTCACCGGCCCTTGTTCTTCCTTTTCTTCCTTTCCTCCTTCTCTTTTTCCTTCTGTTCCTTCTTTTTTAAAATACTGAGGAGGCCAGGGCCTTCACACAGAGCTATATCTCTGGGTCCAAGTTTTGAGACAGGGCATTATTAAGTTTCCCAGGCAGGGCTCAAACATTTAATCCTCCTGCTTCAGCCTCCCAAAGTGCTGGGATTTTAGGTGTGTGCCACCACACCTGACTCTGTTTATTAAGACACTGACCTCACCATGAAAGGTCCCCCTCTCATGACCTAATCCAGAGGGCTAATCCAAAGGCTCCAGATCCAAATATCACATTAGGAGTTAGAGCTTTAGCAGCTGAATATTATGGGGCTACACACATTCAAGCCCTATCACTTACTGTACAAAAACAATTCTCTAATCCCAAAATTGATGCATGTATATAATTTTTGCTTATATTTAATGAGTACTAACTCCATACCAGATGTATTTCTTAAGTACTTTGTGTATATAACATTATACTGCACAAGAGAATATCATCTCATTTTACTCATGAAGGACACTGAAATGCAGGAGGAAACTTGCTTGCATCCTGCAACTAGTAAGGTGCTGAGCCAAGATTGTACTACACTTGAGCAGCTTCTCTAGGGTCTGCTTTTAACCTCTGCTTTTTAGTGAAACAATCACTACTAACTTGCCAACTTACTTCTAATTTGCCAACTTACTATTCAACAAAGCAGCTGGGTCTCTCGAACTCCTATTTTGTTACTGACCATTGCTGTTTTGCTAAACTGCTTTCTCCTTTACTGCAATATGTAGAACTTGGAAACTTGTATTCTCAGAATCCCTGGCCAGCTGGATTGTGGTTTAGATTCTGCTAACAGGGAGCAAGCACTTCTTCATGATTTGGAAGGCAAAAGCAAGCATGCATCATTCCTGTATATGTGAAGGCCAAGTTCTGCAGACTAAATGTTTCTGTTACCCCAAATTTGTGTGTTGGAACTCTAATCTCCAATGTGGTGGTGCTTGGAGCTAGGGCCTTTGGGAGGTAGCTGGGTCATGAGAATGGAGCCCTGAGGAAGGGATTAGCACCCTTATAAGAAGACACATGAGAAAGCTTGCTTCCTGCCTTCATGTCTGCACCAAGGAAAAGCCAGGAGAGGAAACAAACAGGAAGACAGTTATGATGGTTAATTTGATTGTCAATTTGGTTGTCTGGATAGACACCTCGTAGAGTAGTAATGCACACATCTGGGTGTACCTAGGTTGGTCATAGAGCATGACACTGGGACTAAATCTGGTCCTTTTCCTCTCGGCTTCTTCACCTGCTGCTATGAATTAAGCAGCTTTTCTCTACTGTACCCTTCTGCTGTGATGCTTCTACCTTGGAGCTAGCCAACCATGGACTGAAACCATTCCTTCTTTAATTTGTGAGTATCAGGTATTTTTTTTTTTTTTTGTGGGTACCGGGGGGTCGACCTCAGGACCTTGCGCGCCAACAGGCACCCATGCCGCTGAGCGATATCACCGGCCCCTTTTTCGTATGTGGGTTCCGGGAGTCGAACTCGGGCCCTTACGCTTGCAAGGCAGGCGCTTACGCCGCTGAGCCATCTCACTGGCCCAAGTATCAGGTATTGTGGTCCAGCAATGGAAAGCTGAGCAACGTAAGGGGCCTCACCAAGGCTGTGACTGTGCTGACACATTGATCTTGGACTTCTGGCTTCCATGAGTGTAAGGGAGAAATGTTTAAGCCTCTCAGTGTGTGGTAGGACATCAACCCTGGCAGGATCCTCAAAGGCACCTGTGCAAATCATCACGCTGGGAATTCACATATCAGGTTCTTTCAATTCCTGGCCTAGGAATAATAGGAATGTCTTTATTCTCTGGAAGCTAAAGGTTAAGTCAAGAATAGCAGTAGCTTTTGCTGAGAGCTTTGTACTTCCACAGTGTTCAGAATTTTGTAATCAGTCACCTCTCTGCATTAGATTTCTTCTAACTGGGATTACCTAGAGGAGTTTCTGTTTTGTTGATCAAAATACCAAGTGATATAATTATATTTTGTTTTGTTTTTCTCTTGGAAAATAGATGATGCAATGCCAGAGTAAAATATTTCATATCAACATTGTCTCTTTAGCTTTTGTAGATAGGAATCATCTACAAAATTACAGTACAGAGATTTAAATTTAATATTTAAATATTAATATGAACTATATTTCTGGCATCATAGTTGAAAAATACTGTCTTTTAACAGATGAGATTCCAATCTTAAATGGTGGCAGATAGAGACTCCCCAGTCGGGCCACACACTTAGAATCATCTCAGTAACTTTTGAAAATATCTATGTTTTGGCTCCACCCTAGAATAAATCAGAATTTCTGGTGTCTTAACCCTCATTTTTTAAAATGCAAATTTTATTTATTTATTTATTTTATGTGGGTACCAGGAGTCGAACTCAGGGCCTCGCGCTTGGCAAGCAGGCGCTTATACCGCTAAGCTATCTCTCCGGCCCTACAATGCAAATTTAAATAATTTGAAATTGCTACTGGGTTATTTGGATGTATGCAGTTCTGCTTTTTTTTTGATCCCTTCTCAACCCAGTCCTTGGGTGGTCACGCGATTACACAATAGAGAAAAATCATCACTTATAAATGCCTATCACTTCTAGACCTCTCTAAACTAACTCTTCTCCACCTTACATGTGCATACATATCATCTGGAAATCTTATTGATATTCAGATTCTTACTAAACACTTCTGGGATGGGGTCTGAGGTTTTATATTTTCTAGATGATACAAATGCTATGGAATCCATAGCAAACATCCAACCAATTTTTTGCTTTTCTACTCCTACTTTTTGATTTCTCTGTTTTGTCAACTCTGTACTGTTCCCTCTTATTCTGGCTCATGCTTTAACTTCCACTGCTGCGTTAGTCTGTTTTATGCATCAGTCTGTTTCAACTTGCTATCTCAACAAATACTTTTATATAGCGTAAATTTTAGGGTAACCCATTGGTTCTACACCCTTCCCCAGACTACCAGTTGTCATGGCCGTGTGGGATGCTGTATCGCCAAGCCAGGCGTGCTGTCATCAAAATTCTCCAAAGGAGGACAAATATGCATTTCTTCATGCTAATGATAAACAATATTTTCGTGTCTTTAACTGCATCAGTGCTATCACTTGGGGAGCTTTTAAAAAACATCTAGTGCTCAGGAATTACCATGGGAGATTCTAAAACCACTGCTGTGAAATGGGGCTTGGGCAATGCTATCGTGTGTTCAGGTTTGAAAATCACTGATCTATGTGAAGATTTGAGAAATTGCAAACTGCTTTTGCACTTTGACAATGTACCCATCAATTATCGCTGTGTAATAGAGACCCACGAAATCCCACAATAAGCATTTATTTTCCACTTGTGCCTCTCTGAGGTGGGGGGGGTGGTCCTGATGATTCCAATGAGAGTGTCTGGGACTGGATTTGGCCACGGATTTAGTTTATCTTGGTTCATAAGAGTCTCGTTCTTTTGGGACTAGTAGGGCACCCGGAGCATGTTCTCACAGCGATGGCAGAACTGTCAAGAAAGTGAGTGGAAACATTTGATGTCGCACAACAGTTATCCTTTCCCTCCACATTCCACGGCTCAAAGTGTCCCATGGCCACACCCAACCTCCAGGGGCTCTGCAGTCTGCAACACTTTTGTGTTACTTTCCTAGGCTGCGTCTCTCAGTGGGAATATTTTGATCAGAGTTACAACTGAGAATTACTACTTTATGCTGCAATTCTCTCCAGACTTAACAAGGCTCTAGGAAGGTAATTATTGTTTCCTCCATCTAGTGAAACTTGTAATTTAAAAATGATCTCCCAAATCACTGTCTCTCTACAGCTGTGTGTTCACCTTTCATTTTTTTTTTTTTTCTTTTAGCACTTTTGATAACCATCTGTTGATGTTATGCAAAGCCGCTTTGGATTCTGAAACAAAAGAAAAAGTCAGTAACACCACTCCTTTCTTTATGTTTAAAGTTAGGATATTTTCTTTAGCATGGACTTTTTATTATTTTCAAGTATTGCATTACGATGTTGCTTATTTTGATTGCTGAATTTTTTGGCTCCACCTTGGTTCTGGTCTTCCTCTTCATTCGTGGATTGGAGGATGTGTTTGTGGCTTCCAGCATCTGGCCTTGTTCTTTCCTCCACAGGAGGCTGTTGGGTGGACCCAAGGGCCTTCTTTTCTTCCCTAGCACTTTCCATAAAATGCTTTTCTAGAACAAAACTCAGAAGTCTGTTTATTTGCCAAGTATATACGCTATGTGGTACACCTTCTACTTCTTCTTTTAAATTACGCAGGACTTCTTCCCTAATTTGCTACACGTCTGCCCTCCAGAAGTTCTGGTGCAAAGCCCGCCCTTGTCTCCCAATGTCTGCACTCAGTCTCTGCGCTCAGGGATCTGGGGAGCTCAGCAGTCAGCTGAAAGCCTTCTTCACAGGTCCCTCCACAGGGCACGGGGCATATGGTGGGTACAAATTAAAAACAGGAACGACCTAGATATCTAATTATCCCCTAAGGCAAATATGTAAATCAAGCACACTGATAATACTGGGTTATAAACTTAAACCCTTTACTATTAATTTTATGAAACAAACAGAGAGGAATACTGCACCATTTTGGTAACCTTTAGAAAGGTGACCCTCAGATCAATAAAGCCATATGGTGTCGTGACAAAGTGTGGATTTTGGAGATGGAAAAATGACTTTGTACCTTGGATCAAACAGGTATTGATGTGTGACTTTGAGAAAATTTCATAACCTTTCTGAATCTCATTCCAATAGGGATAGTAGTCTTCCTCTTTGAGGCAGAGGTCTGTGTATATTTCTCACAGTCCTCAAGAAATGATGGTTATGAGGTACTTGAATTTTCAACCTAGAGAAACTGTTGTTGATTTAAGCATTGAAGCCTTTACAAAGTGTAATCCTTCAGGAAGAAAAGTCCTTAAAATTTTATTGCATGCTCTCTTTCTTCCTTGCATAGAATAGACTGAGCTTGATTTATCTTTTCCTGGTGCACCAAGGCCATTAACAGGTACAGCTGTTTCCTGGGCCTTGATGAAATGCATCAATGCCTCAGGACTTACTCATGAAGGGCAACTTGGGCTTTCCTACTTGGCTTAGACGTCAGTGGTTTATCTGTGCTTTATGCTCTTTGGTCTTCTCTCTTGCTGTCGTTTGTCCTTGTTACCCTGCTTGCCTTTTTATTTTTGGATCTTGAGTTATGATAGGTTTGTGAAACAATTGTGTTAGATTTTATGAATTTAGGGCAACTAAATTCATAAAACTGTGGGCATCAAAAATAAAAAAAAAAAAGAAAGACTGTGAATTCCTTATCTGTAAGGGACACAGATATGTATAATCTATATACATTTTGTAATGTCTATTTTATACTGGGCTTACTTGTTGGCCTAAGTCTTAAAAATAGACAATGTTGTTAAGTGTCTGGATTTTCAATGGTAAGGTGGAATTGTAACAGTGTTTTAGTTACTTTCTCATTGTTGAGACAAAATGCCTGACACAATTTAAAGGAGGAGAGGTTTATTTTGGCTCCCAGTTTTTAGAGGATTCAATCCATAGTCAGCTGGCTCTAAGGCAACAGGGCATGGAAGAAGGGTCTGGTGGAGGAAAGCTACTCACATCATGGCAGCCAAGAAGCAGAGAGAGAGAGAGAGAGAGAGAGAGAGAGAGAGAGAGAGAGAGAGAGAGAGAGAGAGGGATAGGGAAGGGAAGAGTAAGCTACAAGAATACACCCTTCCAGGTCATGCCCCTGGTGAGCTGTCTCTTGCCTCCATACCCTCCACCGTCACAGCCATTCAGCTCTGAATCCGTGATCCGATCACTTTCCAGAAGCCGCCTCTCTGAACACATGAGCTTTTGGGAAACTCTCTAGATCTAACCCATAACAAATAGCTTGCATTGCTTTGGCTGGATGGAAGAGCTTAAATTTTTCTGCACCAGGATCATGGTTGCTTTGTGAGAGCCAGACTTCTATTTTGTGTGGTTTGATCATTTTAACAATGCCCAGCATATTCTGTATTTATTATAGCTCTAAATAAGTAGTTGACTGCATTATGTTACCTTTAATATAATTTTATTGTCTAGAAAAAATATACGCCCTTAAATCATTTTAACAAAGGGTTAAAGACAAACTAAACATAAATCTTTGAAGGAAACTTACTACTCCCTTTTAAAAATTAAAGTAGTTTAAGAGAAACTTGTTTGTGAAATGACATTTAAGAGTGTGGAGATGTCAGCTCTTAACTATATTGCTGTGAGTCTGTCACTGACTGTATCCATTGGTGTGGAGCTGCTCCAGGTTCAGGAAATTTTAAATAAGGGCAAAATATAGGTTAAAAACCCTGGCTTTCCATTACTCTCTAAATGCATATATTATATCCCTTTACATGACTGCATAGGTTAGAGTGGATAGAATTGAAGTGGACCATTGAACTAGCTTGGCATTCAGGTAAAACTCTATAATTAAGTGCACAGCTAGAGAAACTCCTACTCCTGAATATATCCCTGCCAGTGACTCCCCAGTCAATGGAAACCACCTACACCGATCAATATCAGAACAAATAAAGCATGGTACAGTCATATAATGGAATGCTATGTCTTTGTAAAAATGAATGAATTATATACCATATATTTACCATACACACAAGATTAACTTTCAAAATATAATGTTCAAAATCACAGGAGAAGATGCAACACTATGCTTGCATTCATGTGAAGATGCTAGACAATCAAACTGAACTATATTTTATTTGAAGTTACGTTCATTGTGATAAAATCCATAAGATTTTACAGTGTACTATGTTGCTAAGCTATGGCATTCAGTAGGTTAGGTTGGGCATGTTCAGTGCATTTAAATATTTTTGTTGTGGTACTGGGGATTGAACTCAGGGCCCTTCACACTGAGCTCTATCTCCAGTCCAATTTTATTTTTTTTTATTTTAAGACAGGACCTTACTAAGTGGCAAATCTGCCCACACTGGGCTTGAACTTGTGGTCCTCCTGCCTCAGCCTCCCAGAGTGCTGGGATTACAAGCATGCACCACTGGTCCTGGGTTTCAGTGCATTTTCAACTTATGATATTTTCAACTTATCTGCGTTTATTGGGATGTAGCCTCATCGTGAGTCAGGGACCATTGTTACTGAGAAGCACAGTGCTTGCTTTGCCTCAGTTAGCTTCTGTCGTGCTGTGCTCACCAACTACCCCAAAACTTCAGCGGCTTGTCTGGACAGTTTTACTTCCCTGCTTTCACAATGGTGTTGCATTTGTTTTAGGAACATGGCCAGTGGAACATCCACCATCCAGAACACAGCCTGAGGCCGGCAGCAAAAGAGAATGAGGCAGAACTTGCACCGACTTTGACAACTTCTACCCAGTCACTTCTGATCACGTCTCATCTGCCAAAGAAGTGACAAGGCCAACCTGGCTTCAAGAGTGGGGGAAGTGCAGGGCTACCGAGAGGCTAGAAAGAGAAAGCCAGAATAATGAGAACAGACATAGTGACCATGAAAGCAATGGTTTACCTAAAAGGATATCTTTGAAGGCTGGAAGGGGTATGCAATTTGAGAGGGAGACAGGAGGGCTTCTCAAGTACATTAAGACATCCTTGATCTGGTCAGTGAGTTTTTAAGTTTGCATATTCTTTAAATTGTCCATATATGTTTTCTTGTACTCGTTTACATGATGTATTTGAAAATGAAATCTTAGCCAATGTGATACAAGGGGATCCTGAGAAAATATTTTCTTCATTATCGAAACACTCACAATGAAGCAGTTACTCTCTGTTGCTGGTATTTTTGCTCATGCATGTGATTCTTAGAACTGTGGCAGCAATCTTAGGATAGCACAAGGAATGAAACCAAGTGTGCATGCTAAGGTAGCTACGAGGAAAGTAGAGGGAACTCTGTTCTTTGCAAGCTCACTGGGTTTCTTAGCTGATTACCTTTGCAAGTGCGTTATCTTAGAGCTTCCTGCTGTATGAAATAATAAATCCTTGTGAGTCATTAGGCGTGCACGTGTATATACAAGTGTGTGCATTTTGTTTGTGTTTATTGCAGCTAAAGTTTTCCTAATGAATAATATGATAGAAAAGAAAATCAGTTCTGGCCCATGGTCTGCTTAGGAATAATACAGCAAATAATACGGCTTACATTTGAACATAATGGATGTTGATCAGGAGTTTGAGGAGAAAGCTATGCTTTAGAATGGAGATATTACAACAGTGTTTTCCAAAATTTACCATATTTTTTAATCACATGTGAGCTTGTTAAAACACATATCTGACTAAGGAATTTAAAGGTGGGGTCCCAAATTCTGCTTTCTTATTTGGTACCAGGACATGCCACTGTTGCTGGTCCACAGGCCACAATTCCCGACAAGAAGCCACCAACTAATATAACCAACTTCCCTAAACAAGGATGGCTTCCCTAAACCTGGATCAGGCCACCAAACTTAGAACCAATGATTATTCTGGAAAAAGAGAAACTTTTGGCAGAAAGTTTGAGCTATTTCTCTAAGGCAAAATATTGTGGAAATGCTATTGAACTCATCGAATGGAAATCTAAAGAAGTCTCATTTTGACTTCACACCAACTTACATCTGTGACAGAGACAAACTTCCCACCTCCAGAAAGCAGAAAAATTTTTTGAAAGTGTTTTCTTTTTCTTCCATACCATAGAATGCAATAGGAAATGGGTGAGCACACAGCAGCAATTGCGTGCAAATGTTTCGACAGCCATAGCAAGCCTAGGATAATAGATGTTTCAACACCAAGAAAATATGTTGTCATTTAAACTCAGAGATAATGCCACCAGCAGTTCCCAGGAGCTGTGCCTTTCTCCAGTAGTTGTGAAGAAACGACAGAGTTGTTCTGTGTGAAATCTGACTTGTGTCATAGAAAGTTTTAACAGCACCTCACTGGTCAAGGGTGAAGACCGCTCAAGGGTGAAGAAAGCTAAACTAATTTGCTTGTATGTATGTTGGGACTGTGGCTTTAGTCTCAGGAACACTATGATTCAATTAAATATCATCCCTTCATGTATTCATTAATCTATTCAACAAAGACTGAGAACCTGCAATGTGCTGGGAATAAGAGAATTTGACACACAAAAGAAGAAGGTGTCAACTTTTGAGGAATGGACATACAATTAGTAAAAAGGCTCACATGTGGGAGTGTGTAAGCTGCAGTGGAGAAGGCATTTCAGGCTGCTGTGTGGCAGCAAGAAGCATTTCACAGGGGAACCCTGTGACTTGAAAATGAATAATACCCGACTGGGAGTACGGGGTGGGAGCAGTGTTGGAGGAAGTCACTGTAAGAAGACTGAAAACAGTGTGCAAAGGCACGTAGGCATTGATGAAGACATGTCCGGGCAGTAGAAATGAAAGGACAAGGAAGTACAAAATTTAAATGGCATTCATGCAAATACATGGCTTTTATTATTTTTGTGACTTTTGTAATTCAAAGTCTAGACAAAAATGTTTAAAGATTAGAAGACTTAAAATTATGTTTGGAGCCAGCAGATAGGCACACGGGATGTGTCTTGAGTATATTGTATGGTCAAAGACTAAATTTTCTTTTGGGGCAGGCAGGAACTGTAAACCATGGGATAGGTTGATACAAAGTGACATGGAGAGGTGGCTCTGTGGGTATCTGAACTGTACCTGTCTCATCGAAAGACATTCAGTGGAAAACAAAAGCAAAGCAAAGTAAAACAAAACAATCACAAAACAAGAACAAAATACCCGAGCTCTGTGTTCCATTCTATACCTCGCAGCACATTTGTGGCAGGATTGGGTTCAGAGGTTTCTCATGTTTATGGCTCTTTTATTTATTTATTTTTTTGGGGGGCTTAATATTGTTTTAAGGAAGAATATTTTGAAATGACATCCTTCTGATTTGAGGCTAAGAGTTTTAGAGATGTTTCAGATAGAATCGGGAGGTTTGCTTTGGAGCTTGTGGCTAATTTGAAGGTTAGAAGTAAAAGCTGAAGGGTAGGAAGTCTGAAAACTACATTGGAATCAGCAGATTGCTACATGGTGTCGTGCATATAGCTGGCTTCTTCATCATTTAAGCTAAAATTATTATCCTCTATCTCATTTGAAATAAATATGATATATTCACCTCCCCCAGCCCCTACTTCACCACTTGGGGTCACAGTGATGTGTACTTAGGGGTCCAAATCTGGGAGAAATTATAAAATATACTGGGAAAATATATGTTTTTCCTTTCTTGTGAATCTTGTTCAAACTGTCATTAGAATATAGTCTATCTGTAGGCACTAGGATTTTCATTAAATCTAGTAGGATATGACTACCTAAACTGGTCTTTGTTTTCTCTGAAGTTACCCCAGGGCCTCTAGCCACACAAAGAAAATCCTTGTACTGCCCTAGAGTAGGGTTTCATGGCTTAACAAAAACAATACAAGAACCAGTTAAGTTTGAATTTCAGATAAATAATAAAAATATGCTTAGTATAAGTAAGTCACAAACATTACATAAAACCTTATTAGATATTGGGTCTTTGATCTGCCCATGACATTTTTGTATTCTCCAAATTTCTTTCCTCAGACAAGAACCCTGGAATTGTGCCATAAACTTGCTCTTAGTGTTTGGAAATTGACTTTCCCTTAATATAGGAATTAGCTGTCACAAGGTTCCTTGAGTTGTAATTACCCATTGTAAACCAAAGAACTTTTCATTGTGGTCACAGAATACTGTAGTAAAAAAAGAGGCCTTTGTAGAGGAAAGAGTTGATCTGACTTGTAGAAAGTAGAAAAATTAATAATTAGGATAGAGTCATTGCCTCCTATTTCAAGGAAGAAGAACAGCTAACAATTTGGTTTGTATTTTAAATATAACTCCTGCACAAATACTAGAAATAAATGTGCATGACGTAGGATAATCGAAATGTTTGTGTATTTGCATTCCTAACTCTAAAATATGCTGACATGGGGGCTAGACATTGTGAATTCTCTAGAGGACAAAATGAGATAATGCAAAAAGACATTTTACCATTGTTAACTAAAACATTAGCTAGAAAGCGGGGCAATAAGAAAAATTTGGAAAATGGAGCTTCGTGAAAGGGGAAAATAAACAGTGGGTAAGTGGCCTAAGAAACTGAATATTTTAGAACTGGAATGGAATAAATGTAAGATATTAAATTAGTGCAGAGTAGATGCAGTTGGTTTAGCAGAGTTCATCCATGTTTAAAATGTTGATGAATTGTCTTAAGTAGGGTCGCTCTTGTGCAAGACTCACAGAATCATACAATGTAAGGGTTGAAGGGGACACAAGACCGCATAACTCCATTTCAGATGAATAAACTATGCCTGCGGTTTAAATACCAGTTATGAATTCCAAACTTTTCCATAATATGAGGAGCACCATATTTCTGAGTCTTACTTGGGACAGAAGGATCTATTAGACTTTTTTGTTTTATCTTTAATATTTAAATATTTCTAAGGAGAAACTCATCCCTGCTGTGATTGCTGATACTATATCCTGGTTTCTGCTTAGGATTAGGACATTGATTTTTTTTTTTTCTTGGATGAATTTAAGAAAGCTAAGAAAATGATCCCAAAATACTTAGTGCTGCAGCTGCTTCCTAGAGTAGCTTTATCTTGCATCTTGAAAAGCAGAACTACTATATATAACTAAATTTCTAGAGAACTGAAGCTTTTTTCCTCAAACATCAAATCTTCTATTTTATCTATCTTTAACACTGTCTTTCTGATATATTTTATACTTCTCAGGTTTGTTGAACAGAAATATACAGAGTACAAACCTCTTTTCAGGATATTTTTATGACTGTGTTAAAAAAAACTTCCTTGGTATACCACTTAAAAGACTAGAATATCAGTTGCATGGGTATTTACAACTTACTGAGTGGTTATTCCATTGTTGGATGATAAGGGTAATTCACTGAATTTTCCTTTTATGAATGCAGCGATGCGAAGCACCTTTATCCAGGCTATTATGAAGCACATAAATTATTTGGTGTTGTATAAAATCTGATTCCTTTGTGGCCACTAAACAATATTGGGTTACTTGGCATTACACTAAAAGGTACAATGAGCTATCCATTTGATTTTCGTAAAGCTATGCTTTTGTTTTAACTTTATTCCTTCTCCTTTGATGTCAAATTGCCTATTGCTCCAACTGTGCCTGCTTCATTCAACTTTCACCTCCCTGGTCCCATTTTAAATGCTTCTAATCAGCTATAAAATGGGAACCTAGGAACCTGAGTGTGCTGCACTTACACATGCAGAGAAACAAGTTAAGAATTAAACACCTTGTGGGACAAAGTACCCACATTTTATTAAATGGAATTATTTGTTCAGCCGAGATGATTTTTAAAAACTAAACCACAAGTTGCATGACTAAAGTTCTTGTTGCTTACCTAAGTTAAAAAATAAATCTGAGGGCCGGTGAGATGGTTCAGCAGCACAAGCGCCTGCTGGCAAGCATGAGGTCCTGAGTTTGACTCCCATTACGCACATAAAAAAAAAAAAAAAAAATGAAAATACTAAGAAAGGGTTTTCGGATGAGGGTGACAAAAAAATCCACTGAGATTTGTGAGGAACAAATATCTTATTTTCACGATCCAGTGGAGTGGTGTAAGTTCAGGGAAGGCTAGGAAGAAAGGAAGCAGTACAATTTATAGATTTGAGCAAATGCAATGATCTGCTTGACTACACCCCTGCACAGCACACTCCCTAGACACCCAACCCACCCCTGGTGGAGCATGTGGCTGAACAGTCGTTTCATCAAGGGCTGCATGACATGTGTTCCAGGACACACAGCCTTCTACCTGATGCATCTGGAAGGTTATATATTATCAGCCCTGACTGCTAATGCTAACTCCTCTATTTTGATTATCCCAGCAGTTCCTATGGGAAAAATACAAATGTACAAATCATTATGCATGACTTGGAGCTTGCTTGCAAAAACTCCATAGTGATATTTTTGAAGAAGCTTGGGCTGAATGCTAGACACAGAATTGCCAAATGTAAATTCTAAGATAGGATGCCAGGGGGGTCTCAAATGGCTAATGGCACACAGTGAGCTTTCTGTGAGGAATCAGGATCTATAGTTTAGAAGAGAGGTGGAAAGCAGGCTCTGGAGAGTTCACATGAAGACTGTCACACACACACACACACACACACACACACACACACACACACACACACACACACACACACACACAGATTTGAGTGTTAGTCCTGCCCATAACAATCATTAGTTATTTGATTTTAAGTCATTTAACTTCTCTCTATCTTATCTATGAAGTACCTTGGGATGGGTCATCTGTAGCAATTTAGTTTACAATAGATCAGAAGTGGTGTATCAATTAAGGTATAGGTGAAGTTTCTGTGCCATACAGGTGTTATTGGACTTGCTCTGAAAATGATACAAAAACTTCGATTTCTTCAAGATATTTTATTTGACAAAATTTTGTAATAAACTACTCACAGGGACTACAGCTTGCTAGTCCAACAAAGTCTAATGATCAGATATTATATTCATTCTTTTCTTTTTTTGCTTTTGTACAAAACAATCATATTTACATAGTCATTTATTTTAGTACATAGCAATTTACAATCAGTGTTTGTATAAAGTTTCTCACTATTTGTATTTACATTATCCTGAGTTCTACCATTCACAGCGCTTTAAAAATATCTACTTTTATACTTCAAAGAGCCTCCTTTGAGCTAATGTTTGATGTTCACTCATCAGGGGAAAATGATAATGATAACAATGAAAGTGAAAATTTATGCAAAACTAAAAATAGAAACACCACAGCTGAGTTAAATGGCTTAGCTGAGTATCCTGTCCACTAACGTTATCTGAGGCAAAGTGACCAACTTGGTGCTCACAGTGAAATGTAACCTTCATGAAAGGACAATTAAGAGACTAATGCGATGGCTGTGGAAGTCATAAGTGAATTCACACTTCCAATTTGTAGCATATATTTAAACGAAATGGTCTTCTTGACTTTTTCCTCCTGGAATCTTCCATCCAAACACTGAAGGCTGCTTGACAGACGTAAGTCTTCACATGTGTTAGAGGATATTTATCAGCATCCCTGGCTTCTACCCGCTAGATGTTGTGATAACTGAAAAATACTCCGAGACCTTGCCAAATGTCAACTGTGAAATAAAATTGCCCAAGCTTGGGAATTACGATGTAGGGTCTTTGCCTGTTAGATAAGTGAAGAATTCTAAAAATTCTAAAGTGAGATTATTTCAAAAGATTCTTATTCTTCAAGCTGGGAGTAGACTAGCAAAGTGAATTCCAGGAATTAGAAAAAGACAAAGATGAAATTGAATTTTCCTGAATTATTCATGGCATGAACAAGACTTAGAGTCTCTTGTACACCACAGAGGGGACTTTAAGCCAATCGGTCTGTTGGGTTGGGACAAATGACACCGAAACAGAAGCTAGACTCTGGGTGAGAGGCATGTACCTCCAAGGGTAACAGATTCAAGACTCCAAGGGACTATAGAGCCCATAGATCCTAACTCAGGGGAGTTAGGAGACATAAAACACCACAAAGCACTGGTCAAAGCAAGATAAGCAAGACTTTGGGTTGCACTAGCCACCAAATCCAGACATGAACATCAGTAGAAAGGGTGTGATCAAGTGGTCAGGGGATATTGGCTCAGAGACAAGGGAACCCTTTCATCCCATTACCAAAATGTAACATGAGCCCTCCATGTACAGGAAGGGAAAGCTGAAAAACACTAAGCAGTACAGCCCTAAAAGACAACAAGCCCAAGAGATTTTGTCTCAACCTTTTGATAGGGATTAAATTTTTAATCATCCAAAATATAAAAAAGGATCATTTTAATCAGAAAAGACGAAGTTGTTGATTGGCTGACCTGAGTTGCATATGAGCACATATGTGTATGCACAAAAGCACATACACCATTAGCAAATTAGGGCTGTGGTAAGAAATAAAGTAAAAAATACAGATAATGGATTTTCCTTGAACATTTACATGCTGATGAATACATTGTGATCCTGTAACAACATGGTGGATATTGTTAGAAGAAAAATTCTGTGTAATAAATAATAGAGACGTCACACTTTTTGATTCTTGATGTAATTGCTCGTATTAGTCAGAAATGCTTTCATCTGAAAAAGACTTAACCTAACTAACATTGGCTTCTACCAGGGGTTTTCAAACTTGAGCTTGCATCAGATTTACCTTGTTAAAGTTCAGGTTGCTGGGCCTTACTCTTAGAGTCTCTAATTCGGTGAGACTGGGACAGTGCCCAAGAATCTGCTTTTCTAGTAAGTTCTTAGGTGATACTGATGCTGGTCTAGGCACATCACTTTCAAAGCCACTGGTGTAAGACATGAAACATCCTTTGTCTAATGAACAACAAGTCTGGAGAGAGGCAGGTCTCAGAGCTGGTTTATCAGATCAGCGACAAATCAGGGATTTGGAGTTTCTATCCTTTGTCTTGATCATTATTAAAGTGGTATCTTTTCCTTTCATGTCTCTTGATAGTAACAACATGGCTGCTATTATGCTGGGTGTCGTGTCCTCACACTGCCTTCAATGGGGGAAGAGCATGGAGAAACTCCCATGTTTTTCAGACTAGTTCTGTGGATACAGGTGTGATTGGAGATGTCTGATGAGACCATCTTGGCATTGGAGAAATTTTCACACATTGGATGCATATTCCCTGGCAGAAAGGGTAACATTGGGACATTAATTGGTTCACATTATGATTTGGATCTTAGTTATTCTCCCGAAGCCCACATGCTAAATGTTTGGTCACCAGCCTGCCGTGCTGTGGGGAGATGATGGAAAGAATGTTTGAGAGGTGGGATTTAATAGGAGAAAGGTCACTGGGAGTATGTCCCTGAAGGGGATGTTGGACCTTTCTATATCTATCTCTCCCATTTTCTTTTCTCTTCTCTTCTCTTCTCTTTTCTCTTCTCTTCTCTCTTCTCTTCTTTCTCTTCTTCTCTCCTCTCCTCTCCTCTCCTCTCCTTTCCCCTCCTCTCCTCTCCTCTCCTCTCCTCTCCTCTCCTCTCCTCTCCTCTCCTCTCTGTCTCTCCTTCCTGGCCACCATGAGGTAAGCAGCTTTGTTTCACCATGATGTTCTCCCTTTCAAGGGGCCCAAAAGCAATAGGACCAACCAACCACAGATTGAAACTTCTGAAATTATAAGCCCAAATAAGTTTTCCTCCTTTAAGTGTTTTCTGAGATATTTTGTCACTGATAGAAATCTCACTAAGACAGTTAATGATCATATTGTTTTTATAGAAAGTTATGTCTTATGCATTTGTCTTGGATTTATAAAATATTGATGTCCTTTAAATGGATTTCCTCCCCAGCAGAGCTCTCTGTCAGTGCCATCCCATAAGCAGAGTCTTTGAATATATTTTTTAGGGTAGCCTTAAAAATGTCCATGAGATGCTCTTTCCGTCCTTTTCTTGTGCCAACATTGATCAAATTTGGAAAATAATGCCTTTTTGAGAAAACTTGACATATATACTAAATTTTATCCTGTGTTATGTCTTAATAGCTCATGTCTAAAAATCTGAAACAGGTTTTTGCTTGTTTTTAGTTTTGCTTCTCATTTTCCTGGTCAAAACACTCAGAACATTTTTCTTTTAATCTGATCGAAACAGACCAAGTTTGAATTGAGAAATGATTCTCGTTTGTACAGTTTCAGAATTCCACACAAAATGCTGTCACTCGAGTAAACTGCGTGGCAGGTAGAATGCTGTGGGGCGAAGGTCAGGAAAGCAGAAATGATGTCTCTAGGCTCTGCTGGGTTAATAGACAAACCAAATGGTGCCTTTAAGATACTGGTTAATTCACAGGCTCCTGTTCAAAAATTTCAAGGTTGGGGGAGCATGCTTCTGGGTTGGGTGCTTTGCTTCCAGTTACTGCCAGCTGGAGAAAGGGCTGTTCTGCCTGCAGTCCAGCTGGAAGCACAGGCTCCGTGGAATCCCTTGGGGAAGCGTTCTCTTGAAATTCCTGCAGTCAGCGTGCCTTGAAGCAGACAGTGTGTAGGCACGGCAGGCTGGAACTGGTAGGTGTTCCCTGTCGCTGGTGTTTAGCTGGTTGCTAGCTGGGAGCCAGTACATTGTATTCTTAGGTATTTATGTAGAACCCTTGAGAGGCAGGTATTGTTTGGAGGCCTCTGATGCAGGGGCTGGCCTTGAGCCTATAGAGATTTCTATTTTCTCAGGAACCTTGACGGTAAATTTTCTTTAAAGAATCCTCAGCACCTCCTGTAATGGGAGGAGGAAAGTCCGGCCTGTAGGTGGATTAGTAACTTGGTTCTCACGTTTTCCTGAAGTTTTTCTTACTCTATTTCTGTTCCTTGGACACTCAGATATAGACCCAAAGACAAATATTAGTTTCTCTCTTGATGAAATTTGGTTTCATTAGCACCTGTGTATGTCAGAAAAGTGTTTAATGAAATTACATATGGGTTAAACTATAAGAAAGAAGACAAGTAAACCTCACACTTATAGGCTAGTGGAGAAAGTAAACATGGGAATAAGAAGTAGAAAGGAAAATGGAGCGAGTTCTCCCTGGGAGTTCAGAAGAAACAAGCCTGAGGTGAGATTCCTTCCAAATGATGTTTTATGGTGTCAGAATCATATGGGTGCTTGTGAAAAGGAAGCTGCCCCACAATTTATAAAATTGGCCTCTTCTCAGATTTAGTGAATCAAAATGTTGGGGACTAAGTGGGGTGATGGTATAGCCTGAACTCTGTCTCCCTAAAATTCATATGGTGAAGCCTTCACCCCTATTGGCTAAGAATGTGATAGTTTTTGGAAATATAACTCTTAAGGAGGTTATTAACTTGAAAGGAGAAGGTTAGTGCCCTAATCCAACATAGCTGGTATACTTATAAGAAGGGGAGATTAGGACAGAGGAGCGTGGAAAACTCTTATGAAGACACAAAGAGAAGACCTGCAAGCCAAGGAGGAAAGTCCCAAAACAAACCACCCTCCTGCCACCTTGATCTTGAACCTGCAGCTTCCAGAACTGTGAAAAATAAATTTCTAGTCCTTAAGACAACTAGTCTGGCAGCCCCAGCACAGTAACGAAGGAAGAATATGCATTTTAAAGATGTCCCTCAAGTGATCTTTATGCACATTAAAGCAAAAGATCACTTTTTTAGGGTTTGGAAAGATGAATTTGAGTTGAACTCTATTTAAAAAAAATTTCCGTGAGCAACTGATTAAAAAGGTGAAGAGGAACGAAGAAATTTAAGTCCACAAACTGGTATCGAGCTAGTCCTGGGCCAAGACTAGCTGAGTTTTGTTGGCTTCCGGTATAAACAAGAACCAGGAATTCAGCAGATGCCAGGTGCCTTCCCGCCACCCTCGTGATCCAAGCACGTGCTTTCAATGTTATCTTCCTTGCCTGCAAAGATAAACAATCAAGGGTGCCCCGAGAGGGAGATGCAGTAGTTCACATCATGTACACCAGGGCCTGGCTGAAGATGACACAAATTGTATGCCTGGGGAATCAAATTCAAGGAAGCGCGGTCTTGCAAGTTTGGAATTTGTACTTGTAGGATCCAAAGAGTCACATGCCTTGGGCACAGAATTTAAGGAGGTGCTTGTCCTCTTTCAGGGTCCTATAAGGGCAGGGTCAGCACTCATGTGACTTTGCCTCCTTAAATTTTATGCCCTAGTCGCCTGTTTGTCTCATCCTAGTCAAGTCCTTGCTCTGGTGTGATATGAACTAGGACATTTCCTTTTCAGGACAGCACTGCTTGTTCATTTTTACATTCAATGAAGGCAGCCTTGAACACACGTGGTTGGGTGTGAGAGGGCAGCAGGAGCGCAGAGTGCGTGGAAGCTGAGCCTCCTCCGTGTGCCAAGGGCTCAGGTCTGCTTCACTCCATGTTCTTATTTGTACTAAAGGTCACATGGAACAGCCCATGGGTTGATTGTGGTCAGATTGAGTGGGAGTTTGGGGGCAGATGGGGACAGTCCCTTACCCTTTCTATGTAGTTTGTCCTAGTAACGTGCTTGTCAACTTGCCTGGTGCAGTCAAGGGGGTACCAACAAAATGGGATTTTTTCTGTTGGCTGTGGTTTGTTTTTCCTGCAGGTTGAGATCTACTCTAAGAATGATCTAGGCAAGGGCCAACCTTCAGGAGCCCTCCAAGTGCTCCTTCCCACCCCTCCCCTCTCCTTCTTTCCTGTTCTCTAAGCCTCAGACCCAACAGTAAATGATCATAAAGCCTTAAGGAACCTTAGGATCATCAAGCCGAAAGCTTCATTTTACAGATGAGAAAACTGAGAATGACAGGAGGGAATTGTAAAACCAGGATATCAGAACAACAAAAGAGAAAAGGAAGGGACAGTGGTCAAGTTCAGACACAGGCAAGTTCTCTCCTTTGTACACTAGCACGGGTCAGATCGTGAGGACCATGGGTGGTCTCTAGGGGTCTATTTGATATGCTGAGGCCTAAGCAGGAGAAAATACCCAGTTCCATCTTGATAGGTCCCAGGTCCCTGTTTCTTCTTTTGGGAGGAACCTCTGAAAGAGTGAATAAACAGATATGCTTCTCCTGTCCCCTAACTGTTTCCAAACAATTGATCTCTTAAGAAAATGCAAACGCTTTTTTCTTTTTTCTTTTTTTAATTACAAAGTTGTCTTTTGTCTTAGAACAGGGATTCGAAGAGACCATGTGCCTCCTGAAATTGTACGCATGGTTTTGTATGTTTTACCGATTGCTGTTCTTTATATCTTCATTCCTATTTTCTTTCTCTTCACTGGCATCTGGTGGAAAAAGGGTCTTCACATAATGACACTTCAAAATGTGAACTGCCGCAGGAAACAATTAGTAGAAGAAGAAAGAGGTTTATTTGTGATGCAGCTGCTTTGCTCTGAAGAGGATACTCTCCTGCATCCTCCCAGCCTGGGGACCCAAGTAAGTACCTTGGATGTGGAATGAGGTATGGGCAGCCTCCCAAGCTTCAGTCACAAAGTACAGCCATTGGAACAGGGCCAGAGGAGTGATGGAGTACAAAAGGGAAGGGGAAATTCTGACCAGGGGAGAAGGGCTTCCTGGTGCAGTCCAAGGCAAGTGGGCCTTGGTTGCAACAGTTTGAAAGACAACCTGTTGGAAAGTGTGAGGAAAATTTTACACCATTTTCTAAAAACTCATTGTTTGTGACCAACTTTGAGCATGACTGAGATGCTTCTTGTAAGAAAAAACAGCGTGCTATAGTGGTTCAGGAGTGTGGGCCCCTAGGCCATAAATACATGGTTTGAATTGCGCTCTCCCCTCACTGTAGGGGTAACTTTGAGAAACTCATTGATTTCTTATCTGTTAAATGATTGCAGCTATAGCACCCACACATCCTGGGATCCTCACGAGGCTTTAATTAGTCAAATGTTAGCGATTAAATTGCAAAGGACAATGACATATTGTGTGTGCATTCTTCCTGGAAGAAATGGCCATTAGCTTTAGAATAGTGCACAGTCTTGTCAAGTACAAGGACATCCTTAGAGTTTATAAATTAGACCACATGATTTTGTGCCCCAGTGAGAAAGGTTAGTCTGGTGTCCTTAAAATGTTTTGCACTGTACAACACAAAGCATTAGAGAAGAAATTCTATTGTTAGTCAAGTGTATCTCTCTGTTTTCATAACTTGGAAGCTCAGTTGTCAATTTTGGGCACTTATTTCAGACTGCTGATGTGTTATCTGCCAGTCCAGTTCTGGCAGCATTGCCACAGCCCCTCAGTCTCTGGGGCGACTGCTGTGCACCCTGCTTGTGACCCACAAGGTTCTCTGTGGGTCGCTGTCACAGTCGCCTTTTGTAATCTTCCACCAAGTTTCACCATTCTTCTTCTCCCCAGCCCTCGGTCACCAACTGGGCACATAGTAAGTTTGCCCTTTGGAAATCTTTAGAGGTCGGAAAATTTATTTTACTTTTTCCACTTTGTTCAGGTATGGGACCCGAGCTGTCAGATTCATAGAGTGCCGAAGCATTTCAAATCAGACCACCTGCTCCTCACATGTCAAATCTAGCAGCGGGGTTTGCAGTTCTATACGACAAATATTCTACAGCAGCAACAAAAGCAAATTTCAGAGTGTTACACATCCACAACCAGATGAGAAGTTTAACGAACCAGGAATCATGAAAATAAATATTTGGCTGATTAGGTAAAAGAACATAGTAGTCTTCTTTTCTTCATATTAGTATTTTAAAATTAAATTGTTTTATTAAAGCTGACAAAATTAGATAACTTTTTTGTGTTTAATTTCGAGATATAAAATGAACTTCCTGTTTTGTATTTGGTTTTTATAAAACATTGCTATATGGCATAAATATAAAGAAAGTCATGCTCTCTGAGCTTGGGGAAATGCGTGCCTTTGGCATAACTGTCTATGATTTACTGAAACCATTGGTGTAATGGATAAGTTCTTATGCTATTTTATGCACCATTATTTGAGCTAAGGAGAACATTCCAATTTCGTTGTATTTCCGTACTTTATATGTGCTGTTGCAAGGAGAAACACCTGGCACAGAAATAGGACATATGTCCAATTTGCGTGGATGCTTGTTTTTTAATTTTTTTCCTTGCAGAGGTATGTTTCAGTTTCAAAATACACATCTTTGGGGGCCTAGTAAATTGTAGGTAGGCTTTTAGCCACAGTCATTGCTAAGAGCTCTCATAAGAATGGAATTTCATCTCATAACCCAGGGAAAATAGGAATTTCAGTGACTGCTGAAAGATGCATGGAGGGAATTTTGAAGAACCCTTCTTGGCTCGGCTGAGAGCTCTCTCAGTGGCTACACCTGAAAAGTCCCTTAAGAAAGCAAATTTACCTACAACCATGCAAGAGATGTCAGTACCGATGTGGAGAAGGACGTGGTTGTACCTGGTTGACAGTATTATATGATTCTTAAAGGAAAATGGCCATCTATTCTTCCACAACATTGTGATGAGTAAATTTACAAATCTACTTGGTGTAGATTCTTGTCCAGAACATGCCTACCTAGTAAAGTGATCAACTATCCAGCATTTCTGCAGCTGTTCCAGCCCTGAAAGTCATTGCCTGGGGTTTCTTAGTTCTGAGTTAGCCAGGACAGTTGGTCAGCCTGTCAGAGGCCAGTCAGGCTATTTTCATGCATTTTGTAGAAGTAATTGGAGGAGAGGGGTCATGCCAAAATTTGCCATTCTTCCATGGACATATGCCAGATTTTCTATTTCTATGTATCTATATTTATGAAATCTGCTGTTTTAAAGTCTGAACTCTATAGTTTGAATTGTGCAAGCTTGGCTATGATTTTTACCCATTCCTCTCAATTGTTGCATAGTTGGGACTGTGACTTTAATTTTCTCACCTTTTATTTTCTATACCTTTTTGCCCACAAGGCTATTGATTTTCTACCTGCGTGTCAGAGTATTTGACTTCAGGTTGCTGACACCTGAGTCCTTGGCAGAAGTAGTGGCACTTACAAAGTGGTGAAGTTCACAACCTCTGTCAGTGAGTAAACCTTCTAGAAAATCCCACTACATTGGCTTAAACAATACGAAGTTTACTTGCTCAGCTATGAAGAGTTCATGGGCTTGGCAGGCTTTGGGTTTCTGACCCTGTGGATCGACAGTCACTGAACACAAGGTTCTTTCTCCCTGTCCTCTAGCGTTTGAAGAATTGGCTTCCTGCTAAGCTTTATTCCTCCTCTTGCTGAGGTAATTGCAGCTAAATACCAAACTAGTTGTTTTTTGGATGGACACAAAGAGAAATCACCTCTTCAGTTGGGTGAGGTCAGCTCAGGTCAGGCATCCAATCCACCTGAAGATTGTTGCTGGGAGAAGGCTCTGTGCTGCTTGACCTGAGCAGTCTTGCTGTCTGAAGGAATTGGATTTCCACAGTTGCACAAGCCATTGTCCTTCAAGTCTGACAGAACATTGGACTTGCCCACAGGACTGCTGGAAATCCAGGACTGCTGGATTTTAACCCCAGGATCTCTGATTCAGCAAGTCTGGTTGAGGCAGATAATAATTACTATTTCCAACCACTTTCAGTGAAGGCTAATTCTGCTGGTCCAAGACCACGGTTTGAAAAGAATTGGTTTAAAAAACTTAGAATTTATCCCCGAAGCTGATTTCAACTCCCCAGACACCTTTGTTGCTACAAAACAGAGAGGCTTAGAATGGGCTTTGGATATTCATAGCACCCTCTCTATAATCTTTTCAAGTATTTTTCTTTTTTTTTTCCTACTTCCTAGCAACTTTTCTCTCCTGACCCCTGGGCCCTGGATCCATAGATCTCTCTTTCTGATAGTTTTTTATTGGGGCATCACCTTCTTGCCATTCCCACCCCTATCGAGTCTGATCTTCTTTGAAAGTGTTTTATGCTCCAAAATTGTCCTCTTTTCTTTCATTCCAAGCCTTTCTCCACTATAAAATTTCTCTCCTTTCTTTGGAGATCTCAGCTATGTATCATGTTATTATGTGTCTAGGTGAAATGATCATCCTTCCCACATCTTTTTAAAATGTATATTTTAAATTTTTAATTGACATAGTAATTGTACATATTTATGGAACCCAGTGTGACATTTCCATACATGTATATAATATATATTGGTCACATCAGAGTAATTGGTATACCCATCACCCATGACATTTATCACTCCATTTATCATACCAGAGACATTCAGAATTCTCTCTGGTAGCTACTTTGAAATATACAATAATTGTTAACAACCACACTGGTGGTGACTGAGCTTGTCAACTTTACTGGCTTAAGAAGTGCCCAGAAGATTAGTAAAACACATTTCTGGGTGTATCTGCATGGGTCAGGGCAACATGACCTTGAGGACTCTATCTGGAGTCTGGCCTTTCTGACTGGCTCTTCCTCTGCTCTCTGCTTCCCAGATGCCGTGAGTTGAGAAGCTTTCCTCTGACAGGCCCCTCTGCCTTGATGGTTCTGCTTGGAAGCCAAGTGGCCATGGGTTGAAACCTCTGGAAAGGTGGCCAAAATAAGATTTTTTCTCCTTGAAGTTGTATATGTAGTGTGTTTTGTCCCAGCAATGGAAACCTAATATAATGGTTATCTTACTGGGCTATAAAACAAGAGAAATTATTCCTTCTTTCCAACTGTACCCACTAGCTATCCCCTCTCCATCCTCCTTCTCCACAGCCTTCCCAGGCTTTGGTAACCACTATTCTATTCTCCACTTCTCTGAGATCAACCTATTCACTGTCACATATAAGTGGCCAGATAAGGCATTTGTCCTTCTGTGTTTGCCACTTGACTTGACATAATGTCCTCCAGGCTTATCCATGTTGGTACAAATGACAGAATCTCATTCATTCTTATGGTTGAGTAATATTCTGCTTTGTATATATACCACAATTTCTTTCCCCTTCTGTCCATTCATGGATACCTCTGTAGATTCCGTATCTTAGCTATTGTGAGTAGCACTGCAATGAACATGTGAGTAGAGATGTTTCTTCAACACATTAATTTCATTTTTCTTGTATAAATATCCAGTAGTGGGATTGTTAGATAATATGACAGTTCTAGTTCTAGTTTTTTGGGTAACCTCCATCCTTCTTTTCATAATTGCTGTACTAATGCACATGCCCACCCAACAGTATATCAAAATTCCCCTTCCTCTGCATCTTTGCTTTTTGTCTTTCTTATTAATAGCCATTCTAAGGTGAGATGATCTCACATAATATTTTTGATTTGATTGGTGATATTGAGCATTTTTCAAATATGTGTTGACCATTATATATATACTTGGAGGGGTGTTCGGGGCCATGTGAATTCTAGACAGGCACTCAAATACTGAGTTACATACCTGGCCACCATAATTCCCCATGTATCTTCCTGTGTATATCTTCTTTTGTCTGGTCTTAGTCTAATGGGGAGTCTCTTTTATCTGGGTAGGTGGACTGATAACAGTACATGGCCTGGAAAATTAGGCAGACAAGTTTGGAGTTGGTACCAAAAGTAACACGAAACACTCTGTATTCTTAATATTTTGAGTAATGTGAGAAATACATTTTAGAAAGAAAAATATCAAACTTTTATTAGGATTAAATTTCAATTGGATGGGGGCCGGTGAGATGGCTCAGCGGCGTAAGCGCCTGCCTTGCAAGCGCGAGGGCCCGAGTTCGACTCCCGGAACCCACATATGAAAAAGGGGCCGGTGATATCGCTCAGAGGCACGGGTGCCTGTTGGCGCGCGAGGTCCTGAGGTCGAACCCCCGGTACCCACAAAAAAAAAAAAAAAAGAAAAAAAAAAGAAAAAAAAATTTCAATTGGAGGTCATGCGAGGGGCTGGTGTGGGCCTAGGAATATATGAAGATAGTCATAGTATCTGTTATTCCCTAAGAGCTACCTTTCCAATCGACCAATTTGTATCTCTTTTAAACAAGAAAATCTGATCTTTACTTCTCTCTTCGTTATTTCCTGAATCCATGAAGTCATCCACTAGTTTAAAGTGGCTCTTTGGCATTGTTTCTGCTCATTCCATCCATCCATGGTGGCCTGGACCACTTCAAAGTGGTTTCAGTTGAGTTGAAAGTTGGATTAGAAGGGAAGTGGTAGACATGTTTAGTCAGAAATGGTGACTAGATATCTAAATGGAGATATCTTCCAGGTAGTTAAAAATGTGGGAAATAAACATAAATAATGGACTAGGAATGATAATGGAGAAAGAGTTCATATAGTAGCGGCTGTAGAAGTAGTTTCATCTATTGAAGGAGTGTGTAAAAAGGGGATATTTACCATGAATGACACTTAATATGAAAGAAAGTCTAAAGAACAAACTCCTAGAAAATAAGTGAGGAAGAAGTATCAAATATTGTGACAATATAAGGTACATCTACAGCAACAAGAAAATTAAGAAGAAAAATATATGATGTGATGAAAATGACAAGAAAAATTTCAAACAAGCCATTAAGTAATAGTATCGAATGCTTCAGAGAAAGGAGAATTCAGAAAAGAACACTGGATTTTCAAACAAACGAGTTATTGTTCTCTAGTAGTGATAAACTAGGTAATTTGGACCAAACTTCCCGCTACAAACAATTAGAAAATCTAGACAAAATGTTAAAAGATGTTTATTTTCTTAAAGTTACAAGAAAGCAGCTAGGTAGACTCACACTACAAGGTGAGCCTGCTATTAGGGGTATCTTTTACTTACAGATATCTAACAAATATGGATGAGGGAATTGAAATGTATGATACCCGGGCAGAAATTTTATAGCTAGAGGGAAAAACAAAATCTAGAAGCTTCTGTCAGGTCTCAGTAAAACTCCTCGTTTTTGGTTGAAAACCTAAAGGGTTTCATTTGGTTATCAAGGTGAATTTGAAGTAGGTCAGTCCTTGCAAGAAATGAAGCCACACTTTGAATTACCTTTGTCCCTGAAATGGAATTCAAGGCAATTCCAGATTGTTAGCAGCCCTGAACATTTACAGAAAAAAAAAAATGTAATTTTTTTTCCTGGAGGAAGATAACATAGAGTTCATAATATTTCCATAACTTGTGCAATTACTTATTTAGTTTTTATATAAACATATCTAGCATTCAGTAGAAAATCACCAGGCGACAAGAAAACATAGGTCAAAATTAGATGAAATGATAAGAGAAAAAACCAATAGGGACTCCAAATAATGACGTAATCACAACTAAACTTTAAAATAACAGTAACTTCATCAGTCCCAGGAAATAAAGGGAGAATTTTGGCAAAAAAATGTAAGTATAGTAATGAACCACATAGAAAGTCTGCCACAGCAAAATACAAAGTGAGATGCGGAGAGTTAAGCTTAGGAAATGGAGAAGAGAGTGTAAACAACAAAGGAAGAAGAGAGGTGATGGACCTGAAGCAATATTTGATGAGATAGAATCTGAGAACTTTCATACTCAATCTTCTCTACAGACCCCAAGAGGAGAAAAATGAACAACCAGCCTAGGTATGTTATAACAAAGTATCTAGCAAGCAGAAACAAAGAAAAAAGGATGAGAGCATTAATAAGAGAAAAAGCCAAACTATTTTCAAAGTGACAACTTATTAGAGAGACAAATTTACTTCAAAATACGAACAATGAAACATGAAGGTAATGAATATTGTAGTCAAATTGTTGGTAGTGCTCATAGCGAACAATTTTTACTGATAATTTTGTACCCCAGGAAAATACCTTCCAAAAAATAGATAACTAGCATTTCCAGATAAGTAAAAACTGGAATAATTCATCACCTATAATCTACATTGAAGAGAGAAGGAACATTCAGATTAAAAAATTGAAATACAGGGGCCAGTGATATAGCTCAGCAGCATAAGCACCTGCTTGGCAAGCGTGAGGTCCTGAGTTCGACTCCTAGTACCCGCATATTAAAAAAAAATTAAAATACAAGAAGGAATAAAGTACAATAAAAATGAGAAACAGATGAAAAAATTTAAATGACTAGAGACTAAAAAGTAACAGTAGAGTCCTATGAGAAAATATGACAAAATCTTCTAACTGCAAAAAGAATAAATAAAATTAAAATGTTCCAATTCTTTGCAGTGGTTTGGAAGAGAGAAAAAATATTAGGAATGCGAGGCTTTGATAATGCAAAGGCGAATATTGTAACCTTTATGGAAACCAGTAGACATAGTCACATCAGGTGTTATTACTTAACTAATAGTGAGAAAAAATAGAGTAATAAAAATATTCAGAATTAGAAAGGAGAGAAAAACAATAAAGAAAAGGTGAGCCAAGTAGAAGGGGCTGAATATGTGATAGAGGCATACCCAGGTTATATTAACTGTAAACGATCTAAATTTCTAGTTAGAACACAAAGTTTATTGTATGTGGTAAACAGTTACTATTTGTAGTTTACAAGAGATGGATCAAAAACAAAAGGTTAAAAGGAAAAATAAGAGAAAAATATACTATTCAAATTTTAACCAAAAGAAAATTTGCACATACTCACATATTTACATACCAGGCAGCTCAGTTTAAGGCAAAAGGCAAATAAAGAAGTGTTGAAAGTAATAAAATATTCAATTCACAGAATGATAAACATTCTAGTTTTGTGCATAATATAGACTTATATAAAACAAAAATTATAAGTGAACAAATTCCCAATCAGAATGAGAATTTAAAAACACCTCTCTCAAAAAGTGATTGCACAAGTAGACAAAAAAAAAAAAATCAGTAAGGAAATAATTTGAAAAACATGAATAACTACAACCTTATTAGATATGTAGAAATATATCAATAATTGCAAAATACACATTATTTTCAAATACAGGGTACCGAGAATAAGTTTTTGAGCTCTGTTGCTTGATGCCTAAGTAAATAATGTGCTCGGAGCAAGGGCTTTAGATGTTTGTATTACAAAAATATAAGTGTGGGAGGTGATGGATAAGTTAATTAGCTTTATTTAATCACTCTTTAATATACTTAAGCATTTCATTTAACCCTATGAATATATGCAATTACTATTTACAATTTTAAAGAAATAAACCAGAAAATCTTCACTTTTGGAAATAAATATACTTCCAAATGAACTATGAGAACACTTTGAAATAATGGTATTAAGAACATTCCAATGCACGATTTTATATGCATATATGTTCCATTTCTTTTGTATCCCAACACGGATGGCCAGAAGTGGAAATAACCCATATGGCTATCAACTGGTGAATGAAAAAACAAATCGTGGTATTTTATAGTATGGGATACTATTCAGAAGTAAAAGGTAATAAATTAATATTTATTAATAAATAAATGGAAGAAGCCTAGTGAAATATTATGTCAAGTGAAGGAAGCCAAAACTGTAGCCTTCATAATCTATGATTTAATCTAATTAAAATTCTAGGAAAGGGCATGAGGAAACTTTCTTTTTAGTACTGGGGATAGAACCTATAAGCAAGTGATCTACACATCTCTAATTCCCCCACTCCAGTCTTTTCCTCAAAGCTTTATTTTGAGACAGAGTCTCACTAACTTCCCTAGGCTGGGTGCAAATGCACAGTCCTCCTGCCTCAGCTTTTGAGTTACTAGGATTATAGGCATTCATCACTATGCCTGGAAATGAGGAATCTTTTTAGGGCAATAGAGCTATTTTTACCTTAATTATGGTGGTGACTGCATGCAATTTACCAAATTTCATCAAGTTGTCTACTTGAAATGGGAGAATTTTTTTACACAAACTGTAACTCAATAAAAGTAAAATAGCAAAAATTCAAGGTTGGTTAAACATTTGAAGATAGATCTAACATAAAGAAATATTAAAGAAAGAAAATCATTTGGTATTTGCAGTAGACACAGAAAAAGCAGGTAAAACTTAACATTCATTAATAATAATATGTTGAACAGTTAGCCTAGAAGAAAAAAGGGGGAATTTATATTAAGTCTTCAGAAAACATATTTAATGGTGAGATTTTGAAAGATTAACATTAGAAGAAAGTATTCTTGGTATTGTCACTTTAGGCCATTTTACTGCAATTTCTACATAAAGGTAAAGAATAAGAAGAAAAATCCATTAGAATTATAAATGAAGAAATAAAGCTATTGTCACATCATAGATAACATAACTACATGTAGAAAATTAAAAATAAATCATTAGGAGTAATAAATGAAACCAGCAAATTTCGAGTGCAAATTCTATATATATGTAGTCAAAAGAATTATTATATGCCAGCAACAAGTAGAAAAATAAAGTTATGTACATTAACATAAAATATAAAACATATAAGAGTAAATCTAGTGAAATGGGTATTAGAATATATACTAAAACCCATAAAATATTACTGAAGGAAACAAATAAATGGATAGCTAGAACATGCTTGTGGATTTGATGACTCAATATGTAAAGATACTGATTTCTGCACACACTGACGTATGTAAAAATGCAAGGCGCCAAGAATAGCAAACACACTCTTGAAGTTAAAGAGGTTGGGAGGACTTATGTGTCAGATATCAAAACCTTCTATATGGCCGAGGTGTGGCTTAGGGAGGGGAGCACTTTTCAGCTACACACAAGGGTCTGAAGAGAAGGTCGTACTAGGACAAAGAAAATCAAAACAAGAACCGGAACAGAATAGAACGATTTTTTTCTATCAAAGGAAGCAGAGCAAAATGGTAGGCAGAGACAGTCTTTTCAGTAAATGGTTCTGCAGCAATTGGATGTCCTCCAAGGAAAACTTACTTTACCTCTACTTCAAATAATACATAAAAAATCAATTGCAGGAAAATTCTCAATCAAAATGAAAGTCAGACACAGGAAAATTGTAGAGGTAGGAAAATATCCTTATAAAATTCAGATAAAGAAAGGTTCTATAAACAATGACCCCTAACTGTACTAAATTTAAGGATACATAAGTACATAAAACAACATCAAAATTAAGGTATTCCCTTAAGGAAGTAACACTTATAACTTACTTGCATAACAAGTAACTGAAAGGGGGCTAGTGTCCAGTTTATGTAAAGAACACCATAAATTAATAAGGAAAATATAACTCAATAGAAAAGTAGGCAAGGAAATTGGAGAAATATATAAAAATATACCCGATACATAAGAATATACCCAAATGGCCATGAGCATATGGAAAATAGTTCTATTAATTAAGAAATCACAAACTAAAGCCAACATGAGGTGCAATATGTACCCAAATGGCTAAAATTAGAGTGACTGACAATAACAAACTTTGAAGGGAATACAGGGTTACAGAAATTGTCTCATACTACTGGAGGTAGAAATTAGTACACTTGAGAGTTATCTATTAGTGTTAATAAATGTATCCTCTTTGGCTTTTAGTCACCCAATAGACAGGTGCGTATGTGTGTATTAAGAGACTATGTAGAGATGCACATAGCAGCATTATATATTACAGTCAAATGCTGGAAACAACTAAATGTCCATCAATAGTAACATAAGTTATGCATCATCATAAAGTGCAAATACATGCATAACAATGAAAATGAATGAACTGCTGCATATAGTGTCATGGATGAATCTCATCATCGGAATGTTGAAGAAATAAATGAGGCACAGTTCCATAATAAGTCCATTCATAAAAAAATGAAAAACAGGTATACTAAATTGCAGTGTTAAGTATAAGGATAGAGATCATCCTCAGGGAGGAGGGAAGGCATAGTGATAGGGAAAGGGCATGGGGAAATATATTTTGGGTTCTGACAATGTGTATTTTTTGTCCTGTGAGATCATTACAAAAGTGTTTTTGTGTGTGTGTGTAACAGTTTATAGATGTTTGCTTCTGTTTTATGTGATTTGCTGTTTATGTGTCATACCTTACAGTAAGGTAAAAATGTAAAACAGTCAATGAAGACCTTTGGGAGAAAAATATCAGCAAAGTTATAGACACAAAGAAGGTTAAGGTAGGAAAAAGCTGGGTTGGAGGTAGAAACAAAAGTTCCCAAACACTTCCAGGCATGTTTGGTAATGGGAGCAAAGAATAAAAAAAATTCTATTTTGGTTATTGTGGTACATTTTAGCTATTAGTGAAATCTTCCTCCTTCAAGAATAGGAAAACAGGTGAGATGGCTCAGCGGCATAAGTGCCTGCCTGGCAAGCGCAAGGGCCCGAGTTCGACTCCCGGAACCCACATATGAAAAAAGGGCCGGTGATATCGCTCAGCGGCACGGGCGCCTGCTGGCGTGCGAGGTCCTGAGGTCGACCCCCGGTACCCACAAAAGAAAAAAAAAAAGAATAGGAAAACATAATTTTGCCTTTTTACTTCCTGATATTTTTTCGTGAAACTCTAATGATGAAGGTTCTTTATTACTTGGATGCTCATTCAAATTGCACCAATATTAGATTTAAGAAGAAATAAGCCCTTTGTTATAAAGAGCTACTTTCATATTTTTTTGTTCATTCCCCATGACAACTTAGACTGAAAATTGAGGGAAGGCAGGAGGTGTCTCAGGTGTACAAAAAAAAGATACTTGCAGAATTTTTCCATTTCCCCTTGTAGTATTGCTGAAAAGACGTCTGTTGTAGCACTGCATAGAATTCTCTGAGGATGAGGAGACTGCTGTATTCTATGTCCCTAGAAAGCGCCTCAGTTTTATTGGCTGTCTACAACAACCTCTGTGCTGATTACAAGGGAAATTGAATAAAGGTTACTCACTGCCGTGAGGACTCTTACCACACTGTGTGGTGCGAGCTGCTTCCATATTTCAGTCTCAAAGAAAAATAGAAAGTAAGGGGAGAGTTAGAATTGGTGGTAATTTCTTAGAGATCTACATTGTCCTACAGATAGAACAAACTGCATCACGAATGAGAAGAGAACCTTCCCAGATAAGCAGCCAGAAAAGAATTGAATGAGGGATGGGGTGTAATTCTTCTGCTCCAACAGAATTGTTTTATTCACCGTTCTTTTGGTTGGAAGTGACTGTCATCACAGTGACTTTGATCATGGAGTCAGGAAAAATTAAGAGAGATGCAAAATCCAATCAGTTTTCATTCAACTATCTCTAAGAGTTGTGGCCCTGCTGGCCAGAATTTTAGTGTTATGGCTTTATCTAGATGTTCCCCCAAAGCCTCATGCACTCATAGGAGAGGTTTTTTGGAGGTGGCTGGATTTAGGGTATGTGAACTTGCACTAAGGGTGTGTGATAACTTAATTAGTCCACTGATTGGTTTAGTGCAGTTCTGAGTGTGGATAATGGGAAGGTCCGCTTGGGTGTGCGTGGCACCAGGCTTCTAGCCTGGATTGGATAATAGAGACAGGAAGGCTCGATGCTGCTGCTTGCTGCCTCCTGACTGCCCTGCTGTGGACTGTCTCTCCTCTGCCACACCCCTCTCCCACCTCATCCTGTCTTGGAGCCAGCTGATTATGGGCTGTAACCTCTACAGACTGTGAGGTAATAAGGTAAAAATGAATGAGCTTTACATTTCCACTGATTGATTTTACATTGTTATTTCATGGAACCTCAGTTTCTGGCTTACATTTAACTCATATTTATCTGTCTTAATGCACAGTAAAGGTTTTACCCCAAACTTTCTCCAAAATTGCTGTTTCACTAGAGAGAAATTTTGCATTGCATAGATTTAGAACAAAGATGAACTCACCACTGTCTTATGTGTTCCTAGAATATGAGCTGATTTTGTTTCCTCATTAACAAATTTCACCCACTGATAATTTTAATTAGTCAGTGGCTCAGTTTCAACTGTTTGAAGTTAGGTGACTAGACAACCTCTTTGGAGTTGGTGGTTCAAAATGTTGGGATGCTGAAAGAGGGATTAGGAATGTCATAAAGTAATTAGTCTTGTCAGGATTGTCCTGTCTTGAACAGTAGTCAAACTGATATTAAAAGTTTTCTGAAGGATTGATTATATTAACAGCACCCATTCTATGTGCTCCCCATCACCCTTCTCCACCCTCACTACCTTGCCTTATAAGTTCAGTGCCCTCTGTGCTCAGCGTTCTGCCTCATATCTTAACTTTGGGCTGGGTAGAGGGCTTGTCTTATACAATGGCATGCTGTGAATGTGACTCAGACGAAGGAACAAGTGCCTGCCTATTTTTCCTCAGGTTCTTCTCACTCTGTGATTGCCATGAGAGCATTCCTGGCTGTCCTGCTAGAAGATGAGAGGCATGGAGCAGAGCCAAGCTGTCCCAGACCTCCCAGCCAACACTGTATCTGATAACCACCACTGATGAGATTCCTTATCTGCCATCATCCTCCAGGTGATGTCTGACCATCTTGTCCTATCTTTAGCAAGCATCCTGTCAGGTTAATTTACCCAGAATCCTTTTCATCCCCTTGTGTTAGTCAGTTTTTCAGCAATGTGACAAAATACCTTAGACAACCAACTTAAAAAGAAGGAATGACTTATGTTAGCACATGTTTCAGAGGTTTCTGTTCACGGCCACTTGGCCCTGTTGTGTTAGGCCTTCAGTGGCACAGTACATCACTGTTGGAGTGCATGGACGTGAAACCTGTTCACCTCATGTCAGCCAGGAAGTGCAGAGAGAGGGGAAGGGCCAAAGTCCCAATATCTCCTTCAAGGCCACACCCGTGTGACCTCACTTCCTTCTGCTAGGCCCACCTCTTAAAGCTCCATCACCTCCCAATAATGCTACAGGCTAGAGATCAAATGTTTAGTAAATTAAGAGCCAAATCATGGATTTAGACATTTAAGATCCAAACTGTGACACCTCTGATGGTTCCTCTTAGTAATTTTCCATCTGCTGATCCTCACCCTGCTCCTTGGCTATGAATTCCCACTTGCTCATGCTCTGCTAGAAGCTGAGAATGATCTCTCTACCCCATTGCAAGTTCTATTGCGATCACTCCTGAATACCATCTTCCTTGCTGTGCTTTACCAAGTATGATTAGCCAGGGACATGCAGAAGTTGAAAAGTGACACTTCTTATATGTCTCTCATGCTCTATTTTAATTGATTAGTCTGATATGCTCGGAGCATATGTATTTTAATATTTCTGGCATTAAGAGGATGTCTTATTCCATGTTGCTATTTTTACAGTGTAACATAGAAGGTAGTATGAGTGCATTTCTGCAAGTGCCTTCTTACTGAATGACGATACCTATCTTAATTCTATTTTAACTCTTTTACATTACAAAGCTCCATGTACTTCTCTGAGTTAAAGTGATCAGAGACACAGAAAAAGCAAAAGTTTAAAATAATGATGTGGAATATTGTTTGGGTGATTCTGCCCACAAATCATTTCACAAGATCCTGGGAAGCTTCATTGGTCCCTGTTGCAACCAGGACATCCTGCAGTTTGAAGTTTTGAGGTGACTCTTCTGAAAACTGAGTTAAAAGCAGACTAGTACAGCTCATCTCAATGACAGGCGTGATATTTAAGATAGGCTAAAAGTGCAGTGTTTCAAGGCGTTCCTCCTATTTCTTTCTCACTAATTTTCTTTTTTCAAAACTGACCCAGTTGGAAAACTTTGGAATTTCTACTTTATTACTTGATGTAAAAATATTTATATTATGACTTCCAGATAACAAAGACTGTAATGATTTGTACAATATAACACTTTTGCCTTGGTTCCTCATAGAAATAACTGAAAAAAGTATCAAGAAGCAGATATCATTACTGAAAAGTATGGAAAGTACTTCTAAAGGGCGGGAAGCATGGATTATGTTCTTTTGTATTTATCACATATTCTTCCAAAATGAAGCAAGGCCAGGAAGATATGGGATTGTTGGTACTTTCAGAAATGTTCCATGGATGCCCAATTTGGAGAGTTGAGACCCCAGGCTGATGTGTTCCTAAAGAAAATGACATATGTCCACTCATCTCCTTGGGCATGGATGGGGATTAACAGCCTGTGAAAGTGCCGAATTCATAGATTGAGAGCTCATGTAGGATGCACATCAAGCAGAGAGCTGTCAGTGAGGCAAGATGGTTGGTAGAAACCTTTAGCTTTTCCATTTCATGAGGTAAGCAACAGCCCAGGAAAGCAGATTGGCCAAGGTTTGCCACCAGTCCGGCGTCATGAATGAACTGAACAGAAAAAATAAGCCAAAAGCTGATTTTTAGCCAAGTGCATCCCCAGATAGAAACTGCTTTGGAAATAGCCACTGATATATGGAATTTAGATCTACTGACCTTTCTGCTTAAACTCCAACAAGAACATTTTAAGAAAAATATCACAGTCAGTGAGAGGGATCCAAAGAGCATAAGCCACCTTCATGAAATATGAATGTACCTCCGCAAAATACCTTAATGTGGTCCTGCAGAAAATGTCCTGAAACTGGAAGGAAGATGAAGAAGTTCCCATTTCCAAAACATTTTCTCCAAGAAAGAGAACACATTTAAAACAGTGTCTTTGTGTTTTCAATAAAGCTTCAGAAGGTAAAGAGCAGAACCATGAGAAATAAGAGAAGATTGAAAAGGGAGGGAAGAAGGAGGGAGGGGGAGAGATAGGATGAGAGATAAAAAGTGGGGAAGAGAGGCACTAAAGTGAGTTACATGAGGTAGGAAAAGAAGAAAAAGAGCTAAAATGTAGTAGCTGACTTAAAATCTGCATGAGAAAGATCAAAACTGGAATGAGAAGCATTAAGATGGAAGCTTTTTCAATGGTGCAGTGAATCATGATGTGAAAGGCAAATGTGAGAAACTTCCAGGATTCAGGTGAAAGGATCAAGAAATGAATCAAGACCCACAGAATTGTGAGGAAAAAAAAAGTTTGCCTTAAAAACTTATACCTTATTGGGTTTTAATTCATCCAAGAGAGCGACTGAAGTACATTTTCATATAGCAGTTGGCTAACACAGTGTACCACCATGAATATACTCTTCTGAAGAGAAGAGATACTAGGAAGAAAATCCAGATTTAAAGTGGGACTATTCTTAATAAAAATGGAGGGTATTGAAAATATTAGGAATATAATTAAATCTAAATGATAATAATTATTATAGTTGTGAAGTCAACTGACTAGTTCATAAGTAGTTTTTGTTAGTATATCATCTTGGGGAGTGGGTACCTGTGCATAATACAGCTTTCTTTTTATATTCCCTTTCCCTCCCCCTCCCCACTTCTTAGTCATAAGTAGTTATTGAGAAGTGATAAAAATGAAAAACAAAAGAAACTTAAGTTGTACTAACAAAACATTAAGCTGGAGGTGGAAGTATGTTGTGAACCTATAAATGTCTTCAAGTTATATGGAGGAAACAGATAGATGTATTAAATCTGACATTAAAAGTTTTTCTGGGCCCAGCGGTGCATGCCTTTAATCCCAGCACTCTGAGAGGCTGAGGTAGGAGGATCACAAATTCAAGCCCAGTGTCGACCATTTAGCAATTTAGCAAAATTCTGGCTAAGAAAAAAAAATTAAACATGTGAGGGTGTAGCTCAGTCCTGATCCCTTTAGTTTAATTCTCAGTACTGAAAAAAATTAAATTACAGGAATTGTGGATTTATTTCACTGTGAGAAATAATGTTCTATGGAAGAATCATGCACAAGATTAGATGTGCCAGGCTTGGTGCTTAATTTTAAACTGAACCCCAGCAGAAACTGAACCCCAGCAGAAACCTCCTCAGGAAGTAAGAGGCCCCTCAACAGCCTGCTTGGTTCTTCTCTGATTGTAAATCTATTTCCCCCAAGATGTGATTATCATCTGAGCTTTCCTTGCTTTCTAGTAAAATTGTTTTGCCTCCTAAAGAATATGGTTTTACTTTTGCCTGCTTTTGAACATTACATAAGCAGAATTAAACACTGAATGTATTTTATATTGTATTTTGCTTTATTTGTTCAATAGTTTTTATTATCTATGTGGTTGATAGAGTGTAGTTGTTGATTTTATTACTTTTTAGGATATTATCATCTATGTGATTTCTTATTTTATCCCTTGTTGGTGAATTTTTAGCCATTTTTTGTAACTTTACATATTTTAAAAGGTGATAACATATAGAACTGAATATAAAATATAATTCATATATCACAACAGCAGTAAAAATAAGGTAAGGAGGTTTATAATAAGATCCTACAAAATGGGATGACAAAGCAAATACAAACATGAAATAAATGTGAATGTTATCACTTATTAAATATATACTAGAAAATATAAAATGGAATCAGAAAACCAAATACAAATGTGAAATAAGTGTGACTATGTTGTCACTTATTAAAAAATCCTAGGATTGGGTTAGAAGCGGCATCTGAATGTGAACTTTTTATCATGGTTACTCATAGAATAATATAATTCAGAAAGGTTAGGTGTAAAAGGGTAAGAAAACTGTGGTAAAAAATGCAAAATATATGGAATTAGAGTAATAATATTCAGCAGTTAGGCTTCAAGGTAGAAGAACATTAACTAGAACAAAGAGAGTCTATCATTTAAAAATACAATAAAATTTATAATTCAACCTAAAAATTAAATTATATAAAAAGTTAGAAACTCAAGAAACAATTAAAAATGTAATATAAATATCATTTCCTTGATATTTGACAAATGAAATAGGAAAATAATGCCAAAGATGGGTAAATAATATAATAATATATTCAAACTAAAGATGACTCAATATATTTGTATGTGTATGTATATATTTCCTATAACCAAGAATGACAATAAAAGACATTTAACATACAATTAAAACATTATATAAATGACAAAAGCAGTTTATAGAGAAGAAAGTGAAAATAGTACAGATGGTAGAAATTAATGAAGTTAGAAAACACAAAAAATGAAATTATATATAAAAAGAAATGACATTGATATTAAAAATTTAAATATTATTTGTAACTGTTCTAACTTTTAAGATCTCAATAGTGAGGGAAAATGATGGAATATGGATTATAAACAGGGACTCAATTGGAAGATATGAAAAATCTGAGCATATGAACAAATATTCAAGTTAGATATTATAATGTTTGTCAAAAATTACTTCCTGAACATACTTTGGGCTCAGAAAAGTGAGCTGGCAAGTTGTGTTGATTTTGTTTAGAGACAAGTAAAGAACAAAGATTGGTGTGATGTACTTTATAAACTGTTTTATAATGTACATATAGCTGAAATTATTTACAAACTGGTATTACTCAAATCTGATTACAAAAATGCAAAAACAAACAAACAAACAAACAAAAAAAACACCAAAGCACTAACCAATCTAATTTAGAAATATAATTTCAGCATTTGAATAAAATTATGGCAAGTTGAATTCCAGAGAAATTATTGAATTAAATGTTAAAAATAAATTTACAAAAAAACTGGTAGAAAATATGGATGATTCTTTTGGTGGAGGGAAGACCTATTTAAGTATAATAAGGAAGAAAGAAATTATAAAAATATTTTGTAAATAAAAGTCAACAATACAGTGATCCAAATTTAAAAGCAAGAACCAAAAGAAAAAAAATTGCAAATCTTTGTCAAAATATTTGTATCCTTAATATGTAGAGGACTGTTACAAATGAATATGAAAAGTAAGTGCTTTAGCAGAAAATTGGGATTAGGTGCAAGTAGATAATTTACTGAAAAAGTAATCAGCATCAAGACAATAAATAAATAACTCAGTTTCTTTTACCAACAAAGCATTAAAAATTAAAATATCTGCTTGGTATCCAGCTATAATCAGTTCATTTTAACTTTGTAGAAGTCCAAAGCCACTCACAGGTTTTGTTATATTTCTAGAATGTTTATATATGCATTCACATATAAATAGGTGCCTAGTCCCAGGAATTATTTTGGGAATCTATTTGATGCATGCTCCTTTTTTCAAGATTGAGTTAACCTAATGGGAAAATCTGATGTTTTTCAACACATTAACCTTTCCGTTGCTGGGACAAAATAACCAATACTTGGAACTTAAAGGACAAGGCAGTTTATTTTGACTCACAGTTACATAGAGTTTAGTCCATTATTGACTAGTTCCAAGGCAGAAACGTGGTGGAAAGGCATGGCAGAGGAAAGCTACTCACTTCATGGGAGCAGAGAGCAAGAGAAGAGTACCAGAGAGCAAGGGGCCAGGGAAACAGGTATAATTCCCAACCATGGGTTGTGCCCCTATGACCCACCAGATACACCCAGAAGTATGCTTTACTAATCACTTAGGCATTTCTCAAACCAGTCAAATTGGCAGTCAAGATTAATCATCACTCACACAAGCACAAGCACACACACACACACACCTCTCACGTATGTTTCACATATGAAGCATCCATACAAATTTTAGGGGGAGAGTAGAAAGTAAATATGGTAGTCCCCCCCTTAACTTTATTTCCACTGTCTATACTTTTATTTAAACATTGTCAGTACCATTCAAAAATATTAAATGAAAACTTCCAGAAATGAACAACTAATAAATTTTAAATTGCATGTTCTGAATAGTGTGATAAAATCTCAGGCCATCCCTCTGTCTCTTGCTGAGGATGTGAATTATCCCTTTTTTTCCAGAATATTCACAGCTGTATATGCTACCCTCCCGTTAATCACTTGTCAGCTGGCTGGATTAGCAGATCAAATATCATAGTATCACAATGTTCATGTCCAGTAACCCTGATTTTATTTCATAATGGCTCCACAGAGTAATAGTGAGGCTGGCATTTTGGATATACCAGAGAGAAGCTGTGTAAAGTGCTTCCTTTAAGTGAAAAGTTAAAAGTTCTCAACACAATAAGGAAAGGGAAAAAGTCATATTCTGAGTTTGCTAAGACCTAAGGTGTTGTTACAGTACCTAATTTATGAATTAAACTTTATCATAAATATGTATAGGAAAAAATCATAGTATATATAGTTAGTACTACAGTTAGTACTATAGATAGTACAAATACTATGCTATCCATGGTTTCAGGCACCCACTGGAGTTCTTGGGGTTATCCCAGTGCGTAAGTGGGAGACTAGATATATTTAGACTATATATATATATACTTGGACATCTTCACTTTGGAAAACCAATGTCCTTGTTCTTCAAATTTCTTCAATAACACTTTCTTTTAGGAAGCTTTTTCTGGCCTTTTTCAGTGATCTGTCTTTGCTTTAAAATATGGATTGGCTCATTTGTTTTCTCTCACACCCACACTCTCTGCTGTCTCTGTTTCCTATTTTTTGACCCTTTCTCATTTTTGTGTCAGGGCAGAGGAGTTTTTTCTCACAAGAACAGTACTCTGAGAGCCTCATTCTCTACCCTTTTTACCCTGGCGAACTTACAAAAGTGGTTTCTAGAACAAGACAGGAGCAACTCTTTCATTAAAATAAAAGAAATAGCAGCAGGTGGCAGTTAGGATCATAATGGTTCTGTCACTACATTAAGATAGAACACAAGTCTTCAGAGATGTTTGTACTTGTTTTGGGTTGCTTTTAGGCTCCCTCCTAAAGGGCTCTATCTATATTTCTTAAGGGTGTTCAATATTTTCCCACGGTCATCAGGATTACTTTAGAAGAGTTTGAAAACCCCAGTCAAGTATTATCCATTACTTCAGGAATCTCCTTTCAGAACTTCAGATCTTAAAGCTTAAGTAGAGCACCTTTACCTCTGTTTCCATGATGACTAGTGATTAATGAGTGTGGTGGTCTTGGCCAGAGACATAAAGGTTATTCAGAGATTGAATGCACTTTAATTATATCTTATATGGAATTCAAGGATTTCATTGGAATCTTGACTCGTAGACACACTCCAAATTATGAAGCTGTAACTGTTAAATATTTTAACTAGTTTGGGCTCTTCATTTTATTAATTGGAGGAATTAAGAGGTTATATGGTTGGGGATCTTCCACAATTTTAACAAACTGAAATTTATTTGGGAAAAACTGAGACTCCTACAATGCCTTATCTTAAAAGAAAAGGAAACGGAGAACCATTATGTATTGAATATCCAAATGTTCTAGGAATTATTTAACCCTCTTACAAAGTCCATGATGTAGGTGTCTTTATTATTTCCATTTATATATAAGAAAAGGGGCCTAAGACTAATAAAGGATGGATAGAAGGAGGCAAGGGGATGGATCGCTTACAAATGGGAAGGGGCCCATGAGACCAAGGGCAAGGGGAGAGGGGAGGGGAAGGGGAAATAAGTAGAGTAAAGATCTGCCATGTACAGGAGCCTAATAACCTCAATGAATATAAACATTGTATGCCGTAACATGAGCTAAGATTTATGATATGAACAAGAATGAAAATGAGGAATGGGGAATTACATGAAGAATGGGGAGGGGGAGGGGAGAAGGAAAGGAAAAGGATTTTAAAAAACAAACAAGATGTATTATGTACACATACCCATTCCCCAAGATGACTGTAAATTGCATGTGCTGCAAACATGTACTACTAAAAATACAAAATTAATAATAAAAAGAAAAGCATAATACAAAAATCACAACAAGGTAAGTGGCAGAGCCTACTTTACACCTGTAATCATTATAGTAAACTGTAAGATGAATTAGACAGTCAATGGTTTTTGGTTGTTTCACTTAAATTACACATGTTACTTGGATAATTATTTTCTTCATAATGAAAATCAACCAAGGATTTTTAAAATTAAGTTTATTGGTACAGTTTAGATATACACAATGATCACATTCTACCTATTCTCTCTTCCAGCAGATTTAGTGTTTCTGTTTTAATACTTAAATCTTTGATCCATTTTGATTTTAGTTTAGTGCCTGGTGAGAGACATGGGTCAAGTTTAAGTCTTTGGCATGTGGAAAGCCAGTTTTTCCAGCACCATTTATTAAAGAGGCTATCTTTCTTCCAGTGAATGTGTTCGGCCCCTTTGCCAAAGATGAGGTGGCTGAGTATGTTCAAAGTTGTTTCTGTATCTTCTAATCTGTTCCATTGATCCTCAGGATTTTTTTTTTTTTTGGCCAGTAACTTGCTGTTTTTTTTTATTTATTTTTATTTTTTTATTTTAAAGAGAAGAGAAAACAAAACAAATCAAAAAAAGAACAAATTTTCAAAACAACATAATATGAGGGTAACAATGGTGAATGCATTACTATTATTATCTTTAAGTTAGTTATTCAGGATACCAGACATTAGCATTCAATTGTCCAAACATTATTGGCTCAAACCTTACTCTTCAATGAACTAAGTAAAATTGGTAGTGTATCTATCTTAACCATCTTATATATATATATACAATTTTTTTCCCTTTCCCTTCTTTCTTTTCCCTATCCCTATTGTCTCTCTAGTATGAGAAACTGAAAGAGTAAATAAGATCCAAAATGTACAATAGACACGGTGAATCAAAAAGAAATTGGTCAATAAGAAAGAGAAACTAGAATAGGGAAAACATGCTGTTTTTATCATAGTAGCTTTGTACTTTAATTTCAAGTCAGGGATAGTGATGCTCTTCACCTTGCCTTTGTTGCCCAGAGTTGCTTTTGCAATTGTAGATCTCTTCTGGTTACAAATGAATTTTAGGAATGTTTTCTCTAGTTCTATGAGGTAAGCTAATGGTATTTTGACTAAGATTGCATTAAATCTGTATAACAATTTTGGAAGTATGGCCATTTTCACTATGTTGGTGCTTCCTACCCAAGAGAAAGGGATATCTTTCCATTTTCTGATATCCTCTTCAATCTCCTTTTTCAAAGTACTGTAGTTTCCAGCATAGAGATCTTTTACTTCCTTTGTTCAATTGATTCCTGAGTATGTCATTTTTTTCAATGGTATGAAAGGTGAGTTTTCCCTAATTTCTCTCTCTTAGTGAGTTTGTTATTTGTGTATAGGAATGCTATTGATTTTTGGGTGTTGACTATATATCCAGCTATGCTGCTAAATTTGGTTATTAAATCTAGCAGTCTTTTATTGGAGTTTTTGGGATCTTCTACTTGGAGTATCATGTCATCTGCAAATAATGATTATTTAACATCTTCCTTTCCTATCTTTATTTCTTTTATTTCTTTGTCTTGTCTAACTGCTCTGGCTAATATTCCTAGAACTATATTGAATAGGAGTGGTGACAGTGAACATGCTCATCTTTCTCCTGATTTTAGAGTTAAAGTTTTCAGTGTTTGTCCATTCAGTATGATGTTGGCTGTTGGTTTGTCATAAATGGCTTTTATCAGATTGAAATAAAGACCATCTATTCCAATTTCTTGTAGGGATTTTATCATGAATGGGTGTTAGATTTGTCAAATGCTTTTTCTGTTTCTATTGAGATGATCATGTGATTTTTGTCTTTGCCTCTGTTGATATGGTGTATTCCATTTGTCGATTTGCATATGTTGAACCATCCCTGCATCCCTGGGATGAATTCTGCTTGGTCGTGGTGTATAATCTTCTCGATGATTTGCTGCATTCTGTTTGCCAGTAACTTACTGAGGATTTTCACATCTATGTTCATTAGGGAGATTGGCCTATAGTTCTCTTTTTTTTGTTGGGTCCTTCTCTGGTTTTTATACCAAGGTAATACTTGCTTCTAGGAATGACTTTGGGAGTATTGCTTCCCTTTCAATTTCATTAAAGAGTTTGAGGAGTAATGCCATTAGATCTCTAAATTTCCTGTAGAATTCAGTAGTGAATCCATCAGGACCTGGGCTTTTCTTTGTTTGTAAATTTTTAATTACTTTTTCCATTTCATTGACTGATATTGGGTTATTTGGAATTTTTATACCTTCTTGATTCAGTTTTGGCAGTTCATGTGTATCTAGGAATCTGTCCATTCCTTCTATGTTTTCCATCCTATTAGAGTAAAGGTTCTTGAAATAGGTATTGATGATCTTCTGGATTTCCACAGGATCTGTTGTAATATCACCCATTTTGTTCCTAGTTGCATGAATTTAAATCTTTTCTTCCCCTTTTTTGATATGGATGGCTAAGAGTTTATCAATTTTATTTAATCTTTCAAAGAACCAACTCTTTGATTCATTGATTCTTTATACTCCTTTCTTAGTCTCAATTGCATTAATTGCTGCTCTGATCTTTATAATTTCCACCCTCATATTGGCTTTGGGCTTGACTTGTTCTTTTTCTAAAAGTTTGAGGTTCAACATCAGGTAGTTTATTTGAGCTCATTCTGTTTTCCTGATATGAAAATTCAGTGCTGTAAATTTCCCTTTTAGGACTGCTTTCATCGTATCCCATAAGTTCTGGTATATTGTATCAGCATTATCATTTAACTGTAGGTACTGTTTAATTTCTTCTTTAATTTCATCTGTGACCCATTGGTTGTTCAGTAGAGTGTTATTTACTTTCCATGTGATTATGGAGTTTTTATGGTTTCTTTTGCCACTGATTTCCAATTTCATTGCACTATAGTCAGATAACATGCATGGGATAATTTCAATTCCTTTGTATTTACTTAAGCATGGTCTATGGGCTAGTATGTGGTCTATTTTGGGGAATATCCTATGCACAGCTGAGAAGAATATGTATTCTGATGTTATGGGGTACAGCGCTCTGTAGACATCTACTAAGTCCATTTGTTCACAGGTTTGGTTCAGTTCTGATATTTCACTGTTGATTTTTTGTCTGGTTGATCTATGTATTTGAGACAGTGGGGTATTAAGGTCCCCCATTACAATTGTGTTAGTGCTTATTTGATTTTTCATGTCCATTACTATTTGTTTTATATAGTTGGGTGCACCTGTATTTGGTGCATATATATTTATGATTGTTATCTCTTCATCTTGGAGTTTTCCCTTAACAAGTATGTAGTCACCTTTTTTGTCTCTGTCTCCATTTATTTTGAAAGATGGTTTTGCAGGGTGTCTTAATTACTTTCCTCATTGCTGAGACAAAATACCTGACACCCAATGTTAATGGAGGAAAGGTTTATTTAGCTCACAGTTTGTAGAGATTTCAGTCCATAATCATTTGGCTCCAAGGCAGGATGGCACATGGCAGAGAGGCAACAGTTTATGGCAGCAGAAGACAGCAAAAAATGGCAGAGAAAGACAAACTTCTTTCTGTCCCTTATATGGTATGCAGACTACCTACCCTAGTGAGTGAAGCACTCACACCTTTAATCCCAACAGCGGACTGTGAATCAATAGAAACTCTAGATTCAGCCACCTCCAAAAATCTTCCCCCCTCCATGACCACATGAGGCTTTGGGAGGCCATCTAGACACAAACCATAACACAGGGTACAACTCTGATCAGTTTTGGCTTGAAGTTCACTTGTCTGCAAATAGAATATCTGCCCTGCTTTTTTCTGGGTTCCTGTCACATGAAGTATTGTTTTCCATCCTTTGACTTTCAGTCTATGAATTTCTTTTTGAGTTAAATGTTTTTTTTTTTTATGCAGCATATTGTTAGATCTTGTTTCTTGATCAATTCTGCCCTCTGTTTCTTTTGATTGGTAAATTGAGACCATTTACATTGATGGTTACAACTGATATGCATTGATTTATCCTTGTCATTTTATTTTCCTGTTAATGGTTCCCTGTTTTCCCCTCAGTTTAATTGCTTGTCTTGCCTGGTGGATTCTTTCTATTGGCGTTTTCAGGATTGTAGTCTTCTTTATCTCTTTCTAAAATATACTTCAGAACATTTTTGAGGGCTGGTTTGGTGGTTATGAATTCCTTCAGTTGTTCTTTGTCATGGAATTATCTTATTTCTCCATTGATTTTGAAAGATGGTTTCACAGGGTATGTCAATCTGGGTTGGCAGTTGTTTTCTTTCAGGACTTGAAATACTGCACTCCAAACTCTCCTTTACTTAAGGATTTGTGTTGAGAAGTCTGCTGTGATTCTGATGGGCTTTCCTTTATAGGTGATTTGTTTCTTTTCTGTAAGAGCTTTTAATAGTCTGTTCTTGTGCTGAAATTCTGGAATCTTGATTATTATATGCCTTTGTACAGATTTATTTTGGTCATGACTAATTGGAATTTCATATGCCTCATTTGTCTGTTTGTCAAATTCTTTTCCCATGTTGGGGAAGTTTTCTACAATTACTTCTGTGAACAGGTTTTTTACATCATTTGTGGTAACTCCTGCTTTTTCATTGACTCCTATCAATCTTATGTTGTTCTCCTTTGCATCATCCTGCAGATGTTGTATTGGGGTCTTGGCCTAGCCCCAATCTCCTAAATGAGTGGACTGTGAAGGCTTAAATAAATGAGATAAGTGGTATGATTTTAGGGCTCCAGGAAGATCAAAATCCTCTGACAGAATACAAGATTCTATGGGGGTTGAGACAAAGAACTTCTCTGGGTGGCCTGTATTTATTTGGTTTACAAACAAAGGGAGGGGATACTGAGAAAAATGTGGGAACCTGAGCAAGAACTTGGGAATAGTTCAAAGACTAATCCAAGTAGTAAATTATGCTAATTTAGGAGAACTATCTTATCTCCAGGTTGACATTTACTGCAGGAGTAAGATGCCTGTGCTGCAGTCTCTACTTAGTTAATTGGGGTTGGAGCCAGGCATCCTCAGCTGTGGTTATTTTGACTTTAGAGCACCATACATATGCTCTTTTCCAACACAGCCTGAGGTCCCTGTGTTTAGCAACTTAATCCTGTACGGCTTGGTCTCCAGCACTGTTGGATTGTTTTTTCATCGTCCCTTGCTATTTTTAAGAGATCTTTCTTTTCATGATCACTAACTGCAATCCTGTCTTCTAGGTCTGATATTCTGTCTTCACTTTCATTCAGTTGGCTTTGTAAACTTTCAATGGAATTTTTAATTTCCCGAATATCTATTTTGATCTATTTCATTGATTCCATTTCTTTCCTATGTTGGGTATTCATCGTTTTCATCATTTTCCTATGCTCCTCTATTTTTTTAATCTATGCCTACTTTAGGTTTCCTGAGAAAGTCCATCGTTATGGTTGTCATCTCTCCCTTTTTTTCTTTTTCTTTCTTTTTTTTTTTTTAAGTCTGCTACTATTATTCCAGAAAATTCAGGTGGGTGGCTTCTGAGTTCCTCTATCTCTTTGTCCCCTGGATTTGTCCTGGGTAGGCTGGAGGTCTGGGGTTGCATTTGCTTCTGCATGTTGTCATTTTCTATTTTTAAAATTTTATTGTCTTTTCTGGGTTGATGCTTGTAAGTTTCTTATAGTAGATAGCTTTATCACTAGTATCAAGCCTTCTCTAGGAAATGTCTGTTCCTCAGAGATGTCTTCTAGGTGTAGGTGGTCCTTGGTCTTTGTGTCTGGCCCAAGATCCTGCTTTCCCAATTTACTAAGATCGGATGTTGCTATCTATTTGGCTCAGCATCCAGTCCTTTGGTACTGGACTATGGTGATGGTTACGACCCTAGACAATTACAGTGTTGTCAAACAATGGATTATAACAGGTATAAGACCTTGGCTAAAGTAGTACAATTACTAATAACAATGACATCAAGCACAGCCTAAAATTTGACAAATCTCTCTGTGGTAACTACTAATTAGGTGCCTTTAACCATAGGGGCAAGATCTACTGTTACATAACACAACCCAACATTATTCAGGAACTTGTATGCAAATAGTTTTCCCCTTAATAGAGTGATTTTATCCTGTGGTAGAGAAATTTAAGAGAGATAGGGGACAAAACAGGGAGATAAATTAAGAGAAATTTAGTAGAAGCAAGGCTGGAGGATAAAGGATGATCAACCAGGCTTTGGGAAACTGGAGAAGGGGGCAGGAGAGAGAGAATGAAGGAGAGAGACTAGAGACAGTGTTCACTCATATAAAAATATCATAAAATCCAGATAGTTGAGGAAAGGGAGAAAGAAGACAAATACATCAGGACAAGAATGAACCTGAAGACCTAAACAATCTAAAAAAAACAAAAACAAAAACAAAAACAAAACCTGTTTGTACGTGTCTCTCTCCCAGTTGCTGCAGCACCCTAAGACAGAGAAAGAGTATGCAGTTGGCTTCTCCCATTCAGACCAGCCTTCTCTGTTCACTTCCACTGGCATGCCTCTGTCCTCTCACGCTGCTTGTTGCAGGGTGGGATGAGGTGGGGTGTTGTGGGCTTTCTCTCTGCCTGCTGCAGAGCTAGCCAGTCCCACTTCGATCTCCTCTGCTCTGGGGAGAGTGCCAACCTCCTACTCATTGCTGTGCTGCAGTGCAAGGTTGCTTAAATTCTCTCATACTACTGGTCACAGGGTGGGAGGGGTCGTGCAATTCCACTCACTATCTTTGCCACGGCCTCCACCACTGCTGCTGCCACAGCCATAATCCCCAGCCTTACTGACTCACTGCTTCTGCTGCCGCTTTGGAGGCAGCCCAAACTTCTCAGTCACTCCAATCTCCTCTCCCACTGGGGTGTGCCACGGCTGTTTAAATCCGATGCGTCTGTGTTCCTCTCACTGGTCACAGGGCAGGAAGGGTCGTGGATCGCCTCCACTTTGGTTCCTAACCTTGTTGTTGCTAGGGGTTCCAGTTAACTAGGGCACAAAAAAAAAAAAAAAAAAAAAAAAAAAAAGGCTGGCAGCACTTGGGAGGGAGCAGAGCTGGCAAAATTTGCTGCCAGGCTGTAGCATCCTCTGTGTGGAGGAAGGCAAAAGAGGGAAAGGACCTTGCATCCCAAATGTATCCTATTTGGCTTGAGTAAGCCACACTTTTTTTTTTTTTTTATTTTAAAGAGAAGAAAAAAACAAAACAAATCAAAAGAAGAACAAATTTTCAAAACAACATAATAGGAGGGTAACAATGGTTAATACATTACGTATTACTATCTTTAAGTTAGTTATTCAGGACACCAGACATTAGCATTCAATTGTCCAAACATTATTGGCACAAACCTTACTCTTCAATGAACTAAGTAAAAATGGTAGTGTATCTATCTTAACCATCTTATATATATATATATATACAATTTTTTTCCCTTTCCCTTCTTTCTTTTCCCTATTCCAGTCTCTCTTTCCTTTTAACCAGTTTCTTTTTGATTCACCATATCTATTGTACATTTTGGATCTTATTTACTCTTTCAGTTTCTCATACTAGAGAGATAATATGATGCTTACACATGTGCTTCTGGTTTATTTCACTTATGAGTATTTTCTCGAGTTGCATCCATTTACCCATAAAAGTCTCCAGTTTATCCTTCTTTATGGCTGAATAGTACTCCATTGTATAAAAATACCACATCTTTCTTATCCATTCCTCAGTTGATGGGCATTTGGGTTGTTTCCAAGATCTGGCTATTACAAATTGTGCTGCTATAAACATGGGTGCACATATATCGCTGTGGTACGATGTTTTTAATTCTTCTGGGAAGATGCCCAGAAGGGGAATAGCTGGGTCAAATGGGACCTCCAACCCTAGTTTTCTGAGGAATCTCCACACTGACTTCCACAGTGGCTGTACCAGTCGACACTCCCACCAACAGTGAAGAAGGGTTCCTTTTTCCCCACAGCCCCTCCAGCATTTGTTATTAGTTGATTTCTTAATAGTAGCCATTCTTTCTGGGGTGAGATGGTATCTCAGTGTTGTTTTAATTTGCATCTCTCGAATGACTAGTGATGTTGCACATTTTTTTGTATATTTGTTTGCCATTAGTATTTCTTCAACTGAGAAATGTGTATTCATCTCAGATGCCCATTTTTGGAGTGGGTCTTTAAATTTGGGAGGTCTGATTTTTTTGAGTTCTTTATATGTTCTCGATAGTAGTCCTTTGTCTGAGGAACAGCTGGCAAACAATTTTTCCCACATTGTGGGTTGTCTCTTCACTCTGTTGGTGGTTTCTCTTGCTGTGCAAAAGCTTTTTAATAAGATGAGATCCCAGTTATTGATTCTTTGGGATAGTTCCCGTGCGGTTGAGTTTTTATTCATAAAGTCTTTGCCTACACCAATGTCTCCAAGGGTTTTACCTATCCTACCTTCCAGCAGATTTAATGTTTCTGTTTTAATATTTAGATCTCTGATCCATTTTGAATTTAGTTTAGTGCATGGTGAAAGATATGGATCTAGTTTTAATCTTCGGCATGTGTAGAGCCAGTTTTTCCAGCACCATTTATTAAAGAGGCTATCTTTCTCCCAGCGAATGTGTTTGGCACCTTTGTCAAAGATAAGGTGGCTTAGTATGTCTGGGGTTGTTTCAGCATCTTCTAATCTGTTCCATTGATCTTCAGGTCTGTTTTTTGCCAGTACCACACTGTTTTTATCACAGTAGCTTTATAGTATAATTTCAAGTCGGGGATTGTGATGCCCCCTGCCTTGCCTTTGTTGCCCAGAATTGCCTTTGCTATTCTAGGTCTCTTCTGATTCCAAATGAATTTTAGGATTGTTTTCTCTAATTCTGTGAGATATGCTGTTGGAATTTTGATTGGAATTGCATTAAATCTGTATAACAATTTTGGAAGTATGGCCATTTTCACTATATTGGTTCTTCCTATCCAGGAGCAAGGGATATCTTTCCATTTTCTGATATCCTCTTCAATCTCCTTTTTCAGAGTACTGTAGTTTTCAGTATAGAGGTCTTTTACATCCTTCGTGAGGTTGATTCCTAGGTATTTCATTTTTTTGGATGTTATTGTGAAAGGTATTGTTTCCCTAATTTCTCTTTCAGTAAGTTTGTTATTTGTGTACAGGAAGGCTATTGACTTTTGAGTATTGACTTTGTATCCAGCTACACTACTGAATTTGCTTATTAAATCTAGCAGTTTTTTAGTGGAGTTTTTGGGATCTTCTGTGTAGAGTATCATGTCATCTGCAAATAATGATAATTTAACTTCTTCCTTTCCAATCATTATTCCTTTTATTTCTTTCTCTTGTCTAATCGCTCTGGCTAAAGTTTCCAGAACTATGTTGAATAAGAGTGGGGACAGTGGACATCCTTGTCTTGTTCCTGATTTTAGAGGGAAGGCTTTCAGTTTTTGGCCATTTAGTATAATATTGGCTGTTGGTTTGTCATAGATAGCTTTTACCAGATTGAGATAAAGACCCTCTATTCCAATTTTCTGTAGGGTTTTTATCATGAAAAGGTGCTGGACTTTGTCAAAAGCTTTTTCTGCATCTATTGAGATGATCATGTGATTTTTGTCTTTGGTTCTGTTAATATGCTGTATTACATTTATTGATTTACGTATGTTGAACCATCCCTGCATCCCTGGGATGAATCCAACTTGGTCATGGTGTATAATCTTCTTGATGATTTGTTGGATTCTGTTTGCCAGTATCTTATTAAGGATTTTTGCATCTATGTTCATTAGGGAGATTGGCCTGTAGTTCTCTTTCTTAGTTGGGTCCTTCTCTGGTTTTGGTATCAGGGTAATGCTTGCTTCCAGGAATGAATTTGGGAGTATTGCTTCCCTTTCAATTTCATTAAAAAGTTTGAGAAGTAGGGGCGTTAGGTCTTCTCTAAATTTCTTGTAGAATTCGGCAGTGAATCCATCAGGGCCTGGACTTTTCTTTGTTGGGAGGTTTTTAATTACATCTTCAATTTCATTGGTTGATATTGGTTTATTTAGGATTTTTAAATCTTCTTGATTTAGCTTTGGTAATTCATACGAATCTAGGAATCTGTCCATTTCTTCTGCATTTTCCATCTTAGTAGAATATAAATTTTCAAAATAGGTATAGATGATCTTCTGGATTTCTGCAGGGTCCGTCGTGATATCACCCTTTTCATTTTCAATTGCATGGATTTGAGTCTTTTCTTTTCTTTTTTTAATAAGGTTGGATAAGGGTTTGTCAATCTTATTTATTCTTTCAAAGAACCAACTTTTTGCTTCATTGATTCTTTGTATTGTTTTTTTATTCTCCAATACGTTAATTTCTGCTCTGATCTTTATAATTTCCTCCCTTGTACGGGCTTTTGGCTTAACCTGCTCTTCTTTTTCTAGAAGCTCGAGGTTCACCCTTAAGTTGTTTATTTGCGCTTGCTCTATTTTCCTGATATAAGTATTTAATGCTATAAATTTCCCTCTTAGGACTGCTTTCATTGTATCCCATAAGTTCCGGTATGTTGTACTGTCATTATCATTCAGTTGTAGAAAGTTACTAATTTCTTCTTTAATTTCATCTGTGACCCATTGGTTGTTCAGGAGGATGCTGTTTAATTTCCATGTGTTTAGGGAGTTTTTGTGGGATCTTTTGCCATTGATTTCCAATTTCATTGCACTATGGTCTGATAATATGCATGGGATAATTTCAATTCCTTTGCATTTACTTAAGCAGGTTTTATGAGCTAGTATGTGGTCTATTTTGGAGAACGTCCCATGTGCAGCTGAGAAAAATGTGTATTCTGATGTTGTGGGATGGAACACTCTGTAGACATCTACTAAGTCCATTTGTTCAAAAGTTTGGTTCAGTTCTACTATTTCATTATTGATTTTCTGTCCAGTTGATCTATCTTTTTGTGACAGTGGAGTATTGAGATCTCCCAATATAATTGTATTAGTGCTTATTTGATTTTTCATGTCCTTTAGTACTTGTTTTATATAGCTGGGTGCATTGGTATTTGACGCATATATATTTATGATCGTTATCTCTTCCTCTTGGATTGTTCCCTTTACAAGGATGTAATGACCGTCTTTATCTCTCTGAATCCTTCTTGGCTTGAAGTTCACTTTGTCTGCAAAAAGAATAGCTACCCCTGCTTTTTTCTGGGTTCCTGTGGCATGGAGTATTGTTTTCCATCCTTTGACTTTCAGTAAGCCACACTTTTGCAATCCATCCATTTCTTGGAAACTTCGCAGTATGGTGATTCTTGTTGGGCATACAGGCGGCTGTGCCACCTGCAGCCCTGTGGGATGGATCGCCGTTTTGTAAAGTCCTATATCTATGTTTTATTTGATCTACAACTCTCTTATTTCAGATTGATTTTGGCATCAGGATGTATGTCCCTCCCTTTCCTCCAATTACGTGTGTTTTTAGTTGATTTTCTCTGAGTGGCTCCAACGTGGCTCCTTCTCTACTCAGCTATCTTGAACTCCTCAGGCAAACATTTTGCAAAACTGGAAATTTAGAATTTCTTCAGGAGAAATCCCTTGGTCACTCTGAGACCATTGGTCATCCTTGGTTGAAATGTTTTCTTTTTCTTTTTTTTTTTTTTAACCATTACAGTATTTAATTTTTTAGGAAATATTTTGTCTTTTTTTTACACTTTACTTGCTAATCACCCATCCTAAATTTATATTAGAGGTAAGACATTGACGTTCACCATTGGGTCACTGAAGTTACAGTACTCTCCTAATTGGAAAAGGATTAATGTTAATTATTATAATTATTATTACAATATTACAATATTTTCCAAGTCAAGTGTGCCCAGGAGACCTTTAAAGAAGAAAATTTACTAAATTATAAAAGGGAAATTTTTACTTCTTCCCTGTACAGATACAATTTAGAGGTGAAAATAAGCACAACACAGATAAGTAGAATTATTACTTGGTGTCAAATATTATAACTATTAGCTATAAATAATGTCTTTCCCCACAGCCTCCTCCTAAAGTATCTGTAGGAAATTTAAAGTATAGACTGCATCACTTTGTACAACTTAGATTTTAGTTTTTAGTTTTAGTATCCTCTAGTATCAGAACAAACCTAACAGCATTAACTCTTAATTTACTAACCCCTAGGACGTGGAAATCATTGCTCCAACTTTAAGAAGTGTCAGACCAATACCAGATCTGTGTAGCTGGCTAAATACTAGGACCATTTTTTATCTATAATTTTCTTAGGCTGGGTTCCAGTAAGCAACGTGAAAATAAAGTCTCTCTTTTTGCCAGATCCCAGATCCAAGTATTTATTTCCTGTCTTCATCAGTTTTGCCTCGCCCTGTACTTTACCTGTGAATGGCATTTCCAATTCCTGGAAAAAAAAAATCCAATCAGCAACCTACTTCAGTTTTGGAAATTCTCCAGAACATCATGCTGCTGTTATTTCTTTTGCAGGTGTAGAATATTCATCTCCTCTTTAAAAATAATTGGCGTAAAGACTGTTTGTAATGCTCACTGACAGTTTGCTTTCTTGTAGTGCCTTTTATGTATGAATCACAAAGCACGTTGCGAACCATGACTCAATTCTTGCTGCTCCTCGGGAAGGTAGAGCTCATTATCCCTGTTTTACAGATGATCATGAAATAGACCCGGGGAGTTTCAAGGAGAAGCCTCATGTCAGGCAGTGAGTCAGTGGGAAAGTTGGGGAAGGAACTTGCGCAACTCTTTCCTCCAATTTATTATTATTTTTTAATGGGCAGAAAAAACTGTCTGTATTGAACATGCATAACATCGTGTCTTACAGAATATATACATTGCAGAATGGTTAAATCTAGCTAGTCGACATTACCTCACAGAGTTATTTTTGTGGTGAAAATACCATTCATTCTCAGGATTTTTTAAGAACACAGTATATTGTCATTAACTCTGCTCACCATCATGCATAGTAGATCTGAACTTATTCCTCTTATCTGACTGTAATTATGTATGATTTGACCAATATCTGCTTCCCTTCAATTACCCTAACTGATGATAACCACCATGCTACTGCTTACTTCTACGAAATCAACATTTGTAGATTCCACGTATGAATGAGATTCGTGGTGCTTGTCTTTGTGTGCTTGGCTTATTTCATTTAATGTCCCCCAGGTTCATGCATGTTGTGAAAATGAAAGAATATCCTTTTTAATGGCTAAATAGGATCCCATGGAACACTTTTGTTATCCATTCCTCCAAGGATAGACACATTTCTGGCTATTGTGCTGTAATGAATATGGGAATACAGATGTCTTTCGAACATAGATTTCATTTTCTTTAGACATATACTCAGTAGTGAGATTGTTAGTTAGATTGGATGGTAGCTCTATATTTAATTTTTTGAGGAGAATAAAGTGAATGAAAGGATCATAAAAGTATGTATGACTATTTTATTCCTGTGGTACAGTAGTAACATCTTCCTTTCTGGTTTATTTATTTGAATTTTCTCCCCTTTTCCATAGTTCACCTAAATTGTCAACTTTTTGTTTTTCAAAAAACCAAGTCTTCATGTTGTTTTTCTATGGTATTTTTAGTCTCTATTTCATTTATTTGTGTGCTAATATTTATTTATTATTCCTTCTTTTACTAATTTCAGGCTCAGTTTTTCTTCTTCTTTTCTTTTTCCAGTTCCTTGAGATGGAGCATTAGATTGGATTTTTGAGATTTTCCTTCTTTTTTGGATTTAGGTGTTTACGGTTATAAACTGTCCTCTTAGGACTGCTTTTTTGTATTCTACAGGTTTTGGTGTGGTCTGTTCCTATTTTATTTGCCCCAGGAAAAATTTTAATTTTGTTTTAAACTTGTTTGTTCTGGAGCATGCTGTTTAATTTCCATGCTTCTGTGAAATTTTTAAGTTTTTCCTGTCATTAATTTTTAAATTTTATACCACTGTGGCGAGAAAGACTTAATAGGACTTCATTCCTCTTAAATTTAATATAGTCTACAGAATTTCCGTATGCAGTTGAGAAGGATGTGGATTCTGCAGTGGAGGGATGGAATGTGTTTCTGTATACATATGTCGATTAGGCCGATTTGGTTTAGAATGTAGTTTGAGTCCAGCGTTTCCTTTTGGTTTTCCATCTGGATGATCTGGCGATTGTTGAAAGTGGGTGTTTAAGTCCTTTACTATTATTGGATTGCCATCTATCTCTTCCTTTGTATTTTTAATGTTTACTTCTAAAGTCACAGTCTCATTGGATTAGAGTCCAAATCTTATGACTTTATCTAAATTTAATTACTTCCCAAAGGCCCCACCTCCAAATAGTCAAATTAAGTTTCCACCTATTAAATACTTCTAAATGGGGTTTAAATTTCAATGTGACTTTTGGTGGAGACATTAGAACCACAGCAAGGATGCCCCAAATTGTCAAATGACATAGTGTACTACTTAGGTATGCTTCAATACAGAATTAAAAACTTTTCATAGAGGTCATTTAATCAGTCCAACTGCTGTTGTCCTTAACCTATTCAGTTTAAAAGGGAATTCTATTTGCTAAAAGTACTCAGGGAAGTAGAACTTCAGTAGATAATGTGATTAAATGCTATGTTAGGGAAATCTATGAAATGGTTTGGTATTGAGGGGGATGAACTGACTGTCCAGACTGGACCTGGCATTTATATTTTGATGGGGTGATGGGCTGGTCACCACTGCACTCGATTCTGTTCTCCTGTGTGGCTGCTGAGGCTTTGGTCTTGTCAGTTCAGCCCAGGTTATCTGGTTCTGAAGGACTGAGTCAAGTTAGCCAGACTTTAGAGATGGTTTACAAACAAGGGTACACATGCAATTCACACTGAAATCATTCTGGCATATTTATGCTGAGTAATAAGGGCATTGTATTTTCAGTGGGCTAATTGTAAACCAAATTCATTTCAGAATTCTGCTTTCACAGTCTAGTTCAAAGGTTGGAGGATCTAAAGGGAATGCTCATTATGCCTGGAAAGGCTGTGTTTGCCTGGCGAACACGAAGAACCTCTGCTAGTCCAACTACACTCCCTGAAGACCTCCATCTCTCTGCAAAGATAACAATATCTTGAGGTGTTTCCAGTATTGGACCACAGGTCTTCTAATAACATGCTTTTTCTTGAGTGTTGGGATATGGAAAATGAATCTGTCTGAAAACAGCTCTTCCAAAATTGGTTATTTTTGAAGTCTACCATATATTATTCACTTTATCTTTTTCACTTTATATTAATTTTGAATTACCATACCTATCTTAAGATTATAACTTCAGATTTGGGAGCAGTACTAAATTTAGAGTTACCATTATTCTTACATAGAGGACATAATGTAATTTTCATACAGCAGATTCATTTAGTGCTTCCTATTATTTCTTAGTTTTTCCTTATATGTCTAATCTTGTGTAACACAGTAGATATTTTTATACTTCTTTTAAGATAATACCTACATCTAAACTTTTTCAAACCAAAAATGGGTGTGGCGCTCACAGTGTTTCTGGGCCAGGAAAGATAAGTTGGTAAATAAGTTCATATCAATGGGGAAAAAGGATGCTAAAGGTGAGCAATGAAGTGAACATCAGTACCAGCAGATTCTTTTCCTGAAGGGTCACTTTATCAACCTTTAGTTCCTTCGTTAATTAGCAAAACCAATGGCTGGTTTCAGGTTCACTTGATAGCGATTAATACGAACAACGGACCTTTTGCTTTGAGCTGTGACCTCCTTTACCTATAACTAAGTTTCATGAAGGAAAATACTAATTACCCTGGAACACAAAAAATGTTTTCATTCAGTTAGACCCTCACCCTAAATAGTGACACCCTGATAGTAACAGTGAGAGATGTGCTGAGGAAGCCAACTCTTAGAATACAAAATGGATACAGACAGTGGAAGGCAGCCTGGGATTTGGGAACATTTATCATTCTCAGTATTACTACTGGTCTTGAATGTTTTTCTAATATTAATTCTACCTTTGTAATTTTTAACCCATAATGAATTGCAAAACAATATCATCTAAAATATAAGACTGTATACTCTTCAAAGAACTACTCCTTTTAGATTGGTGGAGTGGTTACAGTTTAAATAACTTTTGGGAATGTTCATGTGTCTGTGATATAATTTAATGCAGAAGGCCCCAAACACATTTATTCCCTAAGGAACTTTGTAGTGCTTGGTTAAGAAAGCAAACAAAAAGTAAAGATTACTATTGAGTGTCTGACATTCTTTGAAAGTGGTGACAATTTTCTTTTTTAGCCAGATTTATTGTACTTGGGACATAGGACTACAGGTAAGTGCTGGTGTTCCAAGTCAAAGGAGTTGTTGGTGCCATCCCATTGGTACTTTCAATTCCTTTAAGAATCCCCTCATAGTGTTTCTGGATAATATGTTTTCTATTACTTTGAATATTTCCAATGATATGAAACATGAAATTCAGATTTTCTGAGAGTAAAATAAACCCATGTCAAGGATTCCTAGTCCTGGTACCTTGGCAAGATACAGAATGATTCTAATTTTAACTTCAAGGCCAAAACAATATTTTCAGTGCCACATTCTCATCCAGAGCTTTGATACCTCTCTACCAACAACAAGATTCATATCACTTTCCCTTGGGCTTGGTGATACCTTGAAATATAGAGGACAGCAAAAGTGATGTTGTATGTCTTCTGAAACTAGGACAGAAAAAATAATATAGTTTCTGGCCAACTCTCTGTTTTCTTCAGATTCTCACTCTTGGGACCAGCTATTTTTTAAAGTAAGTCCCAGCTACATGAAGAGGCCACGTGGAAAGCTGGCCTAGCTAAGTGTCAGCATCAATGTTCAGGCGTGTGAAGGAATGGTCCCCCTAATCACAACCCCAAGCCTCCCTGTCGTCTCCATTTACCCTGTCATCTCTATTCACCCTGCAGCAGAGAAAAACTTGTTGTTCTGTGCTTTGTCCACTCATCAGCCACATGTTCTATGGGCAAAATATATGGCTGTTTTATGATACTAAGTTTTGAGGTAATTTATTTTAAAGTAATTAATAAGCAGAAAGGGGAGCAGGATGCTTGGATATTTAGGTTTGCATGAGTGGGTGTGGTTAGGTGGTCACAGTCTCTGAATTAAAGTAAATTTACAAAATTAAAAATATTATTCAACCTTTTAAAATACTTATTATTTAAATATATATTAAACCATCTTATTAAACCACTGAAATATTTGCTACCATGATTTTTTTTTTTTTTTTTTTTTTTTTGTGATGTGGTCTCTCTTTGTAGTTCAGGCCGGCCTCAAACTCACAGTAATCCTCCTGCCTCAGCCTCCTGAGTGTTGGGATTATAGGCCTATGCCACCACACCCAGCACTACCATGATTTTTTTTTTTTTTGCGGGTACCGGGGGGGTCGACCTCAGGACATCGTGTGCCAGCAGGCGCCCGTGCTGCTGAGCGATATCACCGGCCCCTTTTTCGTATGTGAGTTCCGGGAGTCGAACTCGGGCCCTCGCGCTTGCCAGGCAGGCGCTTAAGCCGCTGAGCCATCTCACCGGCCCCTCTACCATGATTTTTATCCTGACAACTTTTGTCATATTTTCATGTCAACCTCACAATTATTCATAATATAAATTTATACGATGCATATATTTATATATTATTTATAACATATAACATTATATATAAACTTTGCAAAGATTTCTCTCAATTCCCTTTTTAAACAAAAAGTGCTTAGGGCTTACTATGTAATAATATCCATAAAATGATGGCTTGGATGACCTAGTCCTATTTATTAGTACACTCATAAATAAATATATGGTTATTGAAACTCAAATGGGTTTGCTTATTACCACAGTTGATGCATACCTCAGTTTAGAAAAAAAGCATCCTTTAATTTTGGAGAACAATTCTGACATCAAACCAACAATAATGGTGTCTTCTAACCCTTTAGTTTTTGAAATGTCAACATTTAGGTACTACTGGCCTATGTTAAGGAAAAAAAAAATAAAACATAATTGTGATTTTCATTCCTTGGAAGGAGTTTTAGAATCTGCCTACAATATATCTATGTTTAAAGACTTCTGTAGTTTCTTATTTGGTCATTTACAAAACGGCTTTAAAAACCCACTTATTACTTATTTGATGCTCAGCTTGTGTGCAGCTTTTTCCTTGTGTCGCATGGACAGAGAGAGGCGTCTACCACGAGGGGCCCCAAGCTAGGAAGCAGAGAGACTATTATCATTTCTAATTCTTCCCTATTAGAAAAGGTTGAAATTTCATATCTCAATATAAGTTCCTTTGAAGGAGATCTTGAGACAGTTTTTGGGAGTAATTTTATTGCAGGGAATTCAGCACCGAGAGCCTAATACAAAGTAGGAATAGCTCCCGCCAGGAAAGGTCCTCAAGTTGGCCACCACTGCCAGCAAACCGTGGGACATTCTGAAATGAACTGCAAAACCATCTGCCAAGAGGAGGGGCGGTGGAAGAATTTATTGTCTGCATTCTCTGTTACCCCAGGGTGGACCCACTTCCGGTGGTGCATGTTAGCAGAATAAATAGTTGTTTTATGCTACTAAGTTTTGAGGTAACTTATTCCAAAGTGACTGATAAGCAGAAGAGGGAGCAGGATGCACACGAATGCAGACAGCGCAAGAGAGCATGGATCGCCCTTGCCCTGGCTTCCTAGAGGACCCAGCAGCAGGAAGCTGAACATGCGAATGGCCCCGAAGTGAAGGACACGTTGGATGCATCTCCAGGAAGCTGGCGTGAGCTTGTGGAAAGAGGCTACAGCAAGGAATGGGAGGAGCACAGGAAAGTGTAACGCCTGCAAAGTCCTCCTTGGGACTCAGTTTCTCACCAATGAGATGAGAGAATTGTAATAGAGGAGTTTAAAAGTTCCGCTCTGGTAGTTAAATCTAGTTCCCCACTTGAGGTAGTGCTGACCTAACTCTACACTCCTAATGCCCTGGACAGGGAGAACAGACCAAGGAAGGCTGTGTAGAAAGGACATAAACACACTCAGCTAGGTGAGGGGAGGGTAGACCTATCTACTTTTCTGGTCTCCTGAGTGCTTAGCAGGCCCTGAATAATTCTGAACCAGGGAAAAGTGACCCATTGTAAGTGAGTAGGTGCCTTCTCTCTTAAGCGTATACGTAAACATTACTCAATTACTGGTGGCAAATTGGCTTCCCTCTTTTTACTCAGAAGGCCTGGACTGGAGTACATGCCAGCTGCACGTGGACCTTCCTGAGGGGACTCTTTCTCTGTCTCCGTCTCTGTCTCTCTCTGTCTCTGTCTCTCTCTGTCTCTCTCTCTTTCTAACCAGCTGTTTTATAACTTTTTTTTTCTATCTTCCGACAGGATCTTGCTGAATTGTGCAGGCAAGATTCATTTTCCGATCCTGCTGCCTCAGCCTCCCTCAGTGCTAGGATTATAGGTGTGGACCACCATGCCCAGCTCTACTCAACTTTCTTGACAGTCCTTTGATTTTGATCCCCAGTGAAGGCACACATGAAAAATTACATGATTTTGAAAACAGGCACTGGGAAAGAATAGTTCAATTTAGGATTTCTCAGCCTTGACACTATCCTCTGGTGGTTTATTTTTACACTAGTCATATAGCTGGTGATTGCTATTTTCAAGTTTTAAAAGTAGCAACTATTTTGCTAGTCTTTGCTTCCTACTTTTACCTCTTACTTTCTGCCCTGCAGTTCTCTCCAGCCCAAGTGATTCAACTCTGCTTATGACTGATGCTTTTTAAAAGAGTTTGGAACATAAATTTCAGTTCAGTTTCATGGTGCAAATCGCTCAAGCTTCAGGGATTTATGTCGTGGTTAATAAAGATTCTGGAAATTCAATCCAGAGTCCACATGAAATTGAAAAAAAAAAAAAAGTAGGACAACTCAAGCAAGATGTATTTAATTTTTAAAACAAGTATTATGCTCTGTATTCAAACTTTTTATGTCTCTTAAGAAAGAATAAATTGCTTTGATTTTACAGGACATTCAGAAAAAGTGCAAAATGACCGAATTTCATTTTATATTTATCAATTTTTATGCAAGTTCATGATTCCTCCATTTGATGAGGAAAAGTGGTTTTTCTTTTTTTAAGTTTCATTTTTATTAGTACATATATGCCCTGCATAATGATTACACTCATTGTGGGGAGTTGGTGCATGTACATAACACATGTTAAGTCTTTTTTTGTCTCCTTCCCTTCCCCCATTCCCCCATCTCTTGGTCCCCTTCCCATTTGCCAAAGATCTATCTTTTTTTTTTTTCCTGAACTAGTGTTGGTCAACATTACTACCAACTTTTTGATGAAAAATGACCTTTCTGCGTATCAAACCTTCAGCTTCCTACACCTGCTGCATTCATTTACTCTGAACTGATTGTCCTTGCAAGTGATTACTGTGATTTAGTTTAGCATGAAAAGAATTGCTCATTTCCAGCCTGTGGTAATTATTGTATGAGACTTAGATTGTTCTGTACAAATGAGAGCAAATCATCCGTCAGTGATGGAGATAACGGATACTGGTTTTTTGATCTCCCCTCATCTGCTCTCACCACTCTCCTCCTTCATGTTGAGCTCTGCAGATGGGAGAATAATCTTCCTGAGCCTTTGCAGTGAGCTTAAGTTTCACATTGCACTTAAGTATGTAGTCATAGCAGCTGGTTGCCTATGTGATTTTTCTTAGATTTCAGGGGAAGGCTGATTTATCATTAATTTCGTTTAACAACATGAATTAGTGTAGTGTTTCTTCAAGCTTCGTGTGAACTTCAGGGAATGACTTGTTATTTCTATAACTTATAGTGAAGCCAACTAACCAGCCCAAATGTTTATATCTGAAAATAGATCACAAGGGAGTATTGAGTGGCTTCCCTAACCTGCAATGGATAGTGTTTCAGGGAATACCAGAGGAGTGACCTTTCTGAAAAATGTGGCTTACAAACTGAAATAATTTTAGTAATATAGGATTTCAATAACTGTTTTCAACCATAATGTAAGCCAAACTAGCAGTTTCTTTTAGGAATTAAAATCTAATGGATCTGCTCAACAGATTGCTTTCTATTTGATACCTGCAAAATGGCATGTTCTCTGGAAAACAGGATTGAAAAAAATCAATTCATTACACTGCTATTCTCTGAGAATTAGTTGTATGCATTGCCATTATAAATAATTGTGGATTTAAATTGTAGCTTCAAGCTATTGATGACTCTGTTTTTCTTGCAGAGTTTATAGTGACCTTGCCTCTTACTCTGATGTAACAACAATTGTTACACTGCATACACAATGAAAAAGAAACACAAGAAGTGTAAGAATAGCAGTGATTGTAACTTACTATTTTACTTATTTTCATTGCTAATCCACCCAGGAACCTGGAAAAAAAGATGAAGACTACATCCCTTACATCATCAATGACTGATTGACTTTAAAAAAATTAATCTTCATTCATACTTTATTAAAGGCATCTCATCATGTTTAAATTAGTACCATTGTGGGTTGGCAGCTCGTGGGCTTTGTTTTATTTGGCTTTCGACTTAGTGAAATAGAAACTGTGTGATCTTAGTGGCCACTCACTTTCCTAAAATTCATCTCTTTGGCGAGATGTGATACATAATCCATAGAGGTTTTTGGGGAACCCAATGGGATGGAGTAGGCAAGGCCTCTTATTATCTCAAAGAGAATCCTGTGCTCAAAAAATGTTTATTTCCTTGCCTTCTGGAACTGATGGGGAATATTTCCTATCATCGCTTTATTTGTAATTTCCAAAATCAGTGAAAAAGTTGAATTTTGACAAAATAATGACCTACAAAAATCTCTGCCATTTCAGAAATGTGGCAATGTTTGCCAAAAGACTCTCTGGGTTACCCTCCTAATGACTTTGCTTTTTTGGGCAATTACATGATTGAGTACTCTTCCATTGCAGCCTGCAAATCTTTGGCTGGTAGAAGCCTGGAAACAACACATCCACTTTAAAACAAGCAAGCCGGGCCCTGTGACTAGGGACTCTGACCTTCAAATACCAGCTGGGACTTTCTTGGTGGTGGGAAGAACAGAGTCACAGCACTGTGGAAAGTAGTCATCTCGTTAATCTCCCCCGTTCCTGAGAACACTTGCGGTCACTGAGGGTTGATCCCTGGGAATTATAATACAGCTCATAGCGCAGCATCTTCTAGTTTGAGTGTGTCATTAGCCAATTTAGATGAATGATACTTTTGCGAGGGGACTTCTGATGGGTTCTGACATAAAGCTGTTTGCTTTGTGGATATTTAAAACATCGCCTACCTGTAGACCTCAAACGTATGTAAATCCATTATTGTACTCCATGTAAGCTAGTTTATGAAATGAGTCAGATCTTGCAGCTTTGTTGAAGTAGAAAAATCACTGATCACTTAAGCTATGTCAAAGTGATTTATTTTGCCAGAGTCAAAGTCGTTGATTCACTGGCTCTACCAGGTGAGCTGAAACTTTCAGAGCAGTCATCTTCATGTTCAGAATTGACTCTATCTTAGTGAGATGAGATAAAGAAAAATGATATCCTTACAGTTCTCCCAAACACAAAAGAAATAATTAAATATTATAGAAAATTCTTTACATATCCATTCATGAGCCAGCAATGATTAAGTGCCCACTTCCTCTCCCTTGACAAGCTTTATCTCTAATACAAACAATGACCTTGGAGAGTCCTTAGTTTGCCCATAATTAAAACACGTTTTATGCATAAGTACTTGTGTGAAAATAAATGTTTTGAATGTATTAAGCAAATTGGGAGAAAAACACTCTACCCTTTCAAATTAACATTATAATAATTTAAAAATTAACTAAGCCTGTCCCACTGGCATATTAATGAGGCTCATAAGACACTATTATCTATTATTATTAGCTTAAAAATTTTAGGAATAAAGCTCATCCAATTTATTTAGGAAGGGTCTTGGATACAAATGCAGTTACACTTAATTAGCATTAATTTGCTTCACTACTTGAACAGAAAAGGATGGTCCCATTGCCCTTCAGCCTTCCTGTGCACATCTTGCTGTTGTCAATCGATTAATTTGACAGCCAGTCTGTACTTTGGATTCGAGTCTTTGTGTCCTTTTTCCTAGTAGGTCTTGTCATCTTGAAATATATCAAGGAGACACCTTCCCTATTAGAAGCCCCGTTATCTATGGAAGAGTGACTGATTAAGTTGTGCTTAAAACATATTAAATGCCAATGACAACACAAGCAGGGCGTGGGCTTGTAATCAGGCCTGGTTAGAAAGGAGAGAGTACGTGATGATAGGAGGGTGGCATGTTTGGGGTTGCAGTCAGATTGAGACTCACTGGATGCAAACAAGATGAATGAGGATGAAATGTGGGCGGGGATGACCAATCACTTTGAAGCCATCTACCAACCTTCTTAAACCAGACTAACTACAGTGCAGGAGACTTATGATTTAGTTACCAAACTACTAAACTTTCTTTATGAGGGGGAAGGCTTCTCGAGAGACAATTAACTTGTAGATTCACAAGATGTTCTAAGGCAAGCTGGTGTGAGCCAAGGAAGCCAGGCAGAGCAGGGAGGGAGCCCCACCCACCAGCAAGGATGTATAAAAGCTCAGGAACCTGAAGTGACGTTCAGAATCCAGAAGCTAACTTCAGAGAGACACCTGCTGCCCTCCACCTGGCATCATGTCCTGCTCCACAAGAAATTGCTCTTCCAGGCCAACTGGAGGATGCTACACTATCCAGGCCCCAGTTGCTACAGCTAGAACCCGAGATGTTGACTGCCTGAGTGGCATCTATTTGCCTAGTTCCTTCCAAACTGGCTCTTGGCTCCTGGACCACTGTCAGGAGACCTGCTGCGAGCCCACCGTTTGCGAGCCAACGTGTTACCAGCGAACTTCTTGCGTCTCCAACCCTGTCCAGGTAACTTGCTCTCGACAAACAACCTGCTCGACTCCCTGCAGCCGGCCACTCTCCTTTGTCACCAGCACTTGTCAGCCCCAGGGAGGCATCTCCACTATCTGCCAACCTGTGGGAGGAGTCTCTACTGTCTGCCAACCAGCCTGTGGGGTCTCCAGGACGTGCCAGCAGTCCTGGGTGTCCAGCTGCCGAAGACCCTGCTAAGTGTGTGGGATCCAGTGAGACAGTCAAGACTCCGTGCCCTGCCAGCTGCGTTTCCAGGATCTTCCAGCACGCTGCCTGAATCGCTTCAGCTCTGACCCCTCTAACTGCCTCATCTCTGGCTGCCAGCCACTCATCAGCTGCCTTTGGCACTCTGAAATTCTTCTGACTGGCACTAAGTTTATTTTAAGGGTTGATCCTTGATGCTCTGTATGCCTCTTAATGCTTCCAGAGGCTGTACCACCCACACGCCAGTCCCGATGCTTTTGACATGTTTTGACCTTGCTGCTGTATCTCCTGGCTTCTGCTTTTGTCTCTGAAAAAGGGAGCTTGTCTTGTTATACACTTCTCAATAAACCTGCATTAGTTGGCATTGCAAACATACGTCTCAACAGAATTCTTTATTTGAAAGAGATTTTGTGGTCTATGAAACATTCTTTGTTGGTCATGGTCTGCTTTTGTTTGTGAGCTTAGTATCTGGGTTTAGTCACTGAGATTCATGGGTGAGTAAGAGATCATCTTTTATTCATTCTGAGAGTCTTTGGATGTATGAAGTGAGGGCTATGAAAGTTGATGGAATGATTTGTCTTTTATATTTCCCTCAATATTTAGGGCCTCACAAAATGACTTCTACAGAAGAAAAAAGAAAAATTACTTAGGAAACAAGATAGCTGAGCAGGCTGGACAGTGAGGGGGGCAGTGGATTAGTTCAGAACCAATCAGAGGTTCAGAGTCTTTGTTAATCAGAAGAGCACAGTGGAAACCTTTGAAAAAAGTCCCTGCATGGTCAGGGACTGGGAAGGAGGGATGAAAGGAAAAAGAAGTTGATTTCTGGGCTCCAAAACTCAAAAGGGCATCAAAAGGGCAGTTTTGCTTTTAGCCTCCTCTCACTCACTGGAGCAAATCAGTGGCCCTGAACATGCTTGGAGCCAATAAACTTCCCTATTTTAGTAAATCTGGGCAGGAGGGACTAATAAGAATCTTGGAAACATGTTGGTTTATTTTAATCCTCAGAGCCGGATGCTTGCAGGCTCCCCCCTAGCATTCATGTGCTGATCAAGCAAACCATCTGGACAGATGGGGAGCCGATGCGTTCAATCCCTTTGCTTTTTATTAGAAAGTGATAACTGGTACCAATTGGGTTGCTTTTGTCCTTGTCTTCTGTTACGTCCAGAAACACATCTCTATATTTTCTCTTCAGAATCACACAAGAAGAAACAGAAGCAGAACAATTTTTGTGGAAAATGGAGACAGATGAGGTGCACATGTCAGGAGGAAAAGATGCTTTTCTCATAGCAGGAGGTGCTTAGGGCCTTGTGGAGAATCTGGTGATGTCTCCGTTGTCAGTGCAAAATGCTTTTCTTATGCTGCTGATGGTTTTCCAGAAGTAAAATGTACAGATGATTTCTGTAGAGTTGCAATATTTTCAGATTTTCCTTTTGCTGACTCCACTCTCGGGGTCCCCCTTATCAAAGAAGTATTTACAATGACTTACAGCAATCTCTCGCTAAAGCAAGGCATGGTTTTTACAATACATTAATTCCATGACTCTTTTTTTTTTTCTTCCAAGAAAGAAATGCTTTGGCTTTCAGAAATGCTCTGGTTTATTCCAAAATACAAATCACTAGCAGAACTCTGTCCCTTTCACAGCTGCGGTTTAAGTGGCTCTCATTTATTTTTTGTTTCAGTCACTTCACATACAATTTGGAAAAGTCAAAATTTTTCAGAGGTCTAAAGAACACATTTTAAGAACATTTTTGCTTTTTATTCTTCAGCTTTCTAGGTTTCAATAAAAATATAAGAACAGAGATGCTCTTTCTTTATGTTTTTATCTAAATGGCCAATCATTTTTCATAAATGACACTGATACATTAGAATACATAATGACGTAGGTGTTACGGTCTGATATTAATAAATACTTGTTTGGGCTGTTTATTGTGGGATTGTGAAAATGCAAAGGATGTAGTGATCTTGCCAAGCCATTTCCTCGTTTTTATTTCTATTTGGGGAATCATTTTTATTTCCTGTGCTATTAGAGCTATTCTATTTATACTTGAGTTTAGAAAGTTCTCTCCATTCTTTGGCTTATTACATAATACATTGTAAAGTTTCAAAGTAATCTGGGGAAAAACAGTCTTTTAAAAGATAAGGTTGTGATGGTTTCTTTCTCTTCTTAGCCTAGGGCCTAGAAATGCAATTTGTATCCAATATCCTGTAGCTATGGGGGAGAAGTGTAAATTTGTTGGTTCTGTCACTTAGTTGCAGGCTTGCTTACTTCTGTAAACCCTCCTTAGCTCCTCAGCAAACCAGACATAATGACAGCATCCCATGCCTCTTTATGCAGGAGTACACTAAGGTAATATGTGTGCACTCCAGGTCTCGGCTGAGGCATCTGTCTCTTGATATTGGAATGAAATTCTCTTTGTCTCCTTTCCTGTTTGCTGGACATTCTGGTTGCTCCCAACATCTCAGGGGAATCTGCTAGTGGAGGGGTTGGGAGAAGGTGTCTTCTTTTTTCTTTTCTTTGGCTCTAAACTTAAACTTTAGAAGAATTAGATCATTTTAGGGCTCACATTATAATTTTATTGTCTGTTTCTCTTCCAGCTACCCCACTTCCTTTTCTTGATGTTTTTCACTAAATCTGTTTATATAAGGTATTTAGTGTCTAACAGACTTTATTGAAAGTTTGGGGACGTGGAATACATTTATACAATAGTGATAAAAATATCAAATTGCATTAATTTTTTTTAACTTGGTAAAGTACACATAACATAAAAGTTGCCATTTTAACTATTGTTAAGTGTACAATTTAGTGACATTAAGTAAATGCACAATGTCATGGCACTATCGCCATAATCCACTTCCAGCAGTTTTTCATCATGCTAAGCTGAAGCCTTTTGGCCACTGTCTCCAGGAGATTAGCTCCCCTAGCTTGAAACCAAATTTCTCTCTTCTCCTCTCTTCCTGCTTCTTTCCTTCTGGTGTTTTTCAACAAACATGAGGATACATCTATTGCTGATTTTGTGGTGGTGGACAAAGCCACTATGATTCCTGCTCTTATTAAGCTCATGTTTAAGTTCGTAGAGCAAATTCACTAGGTCTTTCTTCACCATCTTCTCCTATAGATTACACTTTGGGTCTTAAGTTTTCCTTACCTTTCCGATGCATTGTAAATGCTTAACAATGTCTTGCATCACACGAGTTCTCAGTAAATCGTGGATAGTATAATGTTTTTCTTATATGATACTTACTTATTTCAAAACTAAGATAGAAACTGAAGGCATGACATCTATAATCTTTGACCTTAATCGGAGAGACATAAAGCTTATAAAACTCAAAGGGATGTATTGAGAGCTGGTCAGATGGTGACTCAGCTGTACCTCCTCTGGGTATCTTCCTGAAAGAGTTGAACTCTTTATATTTACAGTGATGCATGCATACCCATGTTTCTAGCAGCACAGCTCATGATAGCTAAATGTTGGAACTGGCCTATATGTCAGTCAACAGATGAACGGATAAAGAAAACGTAGTGTATATGTATATGATTAATTTCTACTCAGTGATAAAGAAGAATAAATTAGAGTCATTTGTAAGAAAACTGATGGATCTTTTTTTTTTTTTTGTGGGTACCTGGAGGTCGACCTCAGGACCTCGCGCGCCAACAGGCACCCCTGCCGCTGAGCGATATCACCGGCCCCTTTTTCGTATGTGGGATCCGGGAGTCGAACTCGGGCCCTCGCGCTTGCAAGGCAGGTGCTTACGCCACTGAGCCATCTCACCGGCCCCTGATGGATCTTGATATTACAATGCTAAGTGAAATAGATCAGATACAGAAGGTTAAATATTGGATGGTTTTTCTTAGATGAAAAACCCAAAGTGTAAATAAGGTAAAGAACAAACATAAAAGATAGATAATAGAAAACAGAGAGATAGACTTCGTGAAGATAGGAAAAGGACCTGGGGATGGAGGAGAAAGGAAAGAGAGGAGGTGAAGGGGACGTAAGAAGGATCAAGATGTGAAATGTATATGCACCGATGCGCCACAATAAAATGTGTTTAGTATGGGGCTGGTGAGATGGCTCAGTGGCGTAAGTGCCTGCCTGGCAAGCGCGAGGGCCCGAGTTCGACTCCCGGAACCCGCATACAAAAAAAGGGCCGGTGATAGGGCTCAGCGGCACAGGCGCCTATTGGTGCGCGAGGTCCTGAGGTCGACCCCTGGTACCCACAAAAAAACAAAAAAAAATGTGTTTAGTATGGACCACAGACATATACTAATAAAGATAAATAAATCAGATTTCCCTATAAAAATTAAAAAGAGATTGGTCAAATGGCAGGAGTGAATAGCTGACATGAAAGAACATTGCTGGCCCAGTGGCCTCTAAAAACTACTCATGTAGGTAGATGAAGATTGGCCCAGCTCTTTGAACTTAGCCTTGCTAAAGACCTGTTTGTTTTCTTCAGATTTTCAGGAAACTCCTATCTGTGCTTAGGAACTCATAAATAGTTTTACAAAATACTCTGTGCTTATTTTTACTACTCTGAAATCCTTACTCATTAGAATTTCCAGCTTCAGTCTCCCTTACAAAATGTACCTCCTGTATTTAACTGCCTGATAGTTGGGTGAGGTCATGAGCGACGTCTTAGAATAATATTCAAAGGAATTTTGATAAATCAAATTGGTTATAGTATCATCCAGTCTATTAATTAGATTTATATTGTTTATTTTATATTTTTATGAATTGAGAACAATTATAATTGGGAACAGTACCCATTAAGCACAGGTAGCATTCATAAAGCTATTAAAAGCAGACACAATGGGCTTCTTTAAGTTGTTTGGTACCTTATTATAAACATGGATGGTAAGGGTGATGAGAAATGTAACAATTATGTTAATGACTGGTGCCTGCTTATGATTAAGAAGGAGGGTTTGTATTGTGACGCATAGATTTCATAAATATACACTTACCTACACTTTCAAGTTTACTTTTTAAATTCTTTTACAAAAAGGACTTTATCATTTTTGCCTGAAGCTCAAGCCTCCAAACCAGCTTTTCCTTCCATTACATTTCTTTTTAAATCATCAATGCAAGTATTCTTAGGAATACATCAATTGCATAATGGCATAGAAAGGTATTTCACTAAAATAAAATATTCTTTTGCTAAAACATCTCACCTTACCGATTTTTATCTCTTGGTTAATGGTGCCAACTCGCCATCGCCTAAGTCACCTGGAACTGAAATCTTTTTATCAGATAGTACTTATCTTTACACCCTTAGTGAAACTCCAGGGAATATTCTTCCTTCCTAAACAGTAAGAACAATGCTATAAGGTTTTTTCTTTGTTTTTTCTCTATCCCCACCTAGTAGGACAGTCATTGCCTCACACTGGGGTACTGTGACAAGCCCGTAATCTTGGTGTTTCATTTTTCTATCTCGTCTCCTATGCACACTACCGTCAGATCTGTCTGAGTTAGTGTCCTGGGACTGGCATGACAAAGTACCCCAAACTGAGTGATTTAAACAGCAGGTTCAGTAATCTGCTCACCATTCCTTTTCCATGGTAAATGATGAATATGAACTCTAAAACTCGCAAGAAAGTAAAGTGACTTATCCTTAAATCTTACCCCAGAGACAAAATTTATAGTTATAAATCCTGGGATTAAGGGTTGCATTCATTTTCAATTTGATTTAATTAAAACGAGGAAAGAACTCACATTCTTTGGTAGCTTTTGCCAAGGTATTAATTCACGGACTCTTCCCTTACCTCTGCATGTGATTCAGAAATGAGTTTGGAAAAATTTTTTAAAGAGCCTGTGCATGATCACAGAGGCATATGTAATATTTTTCTGAAATCAGAAGTTTTGGAAGAGGAGCAGTCTGGGTAGAGAAAGGTCACATGACTTGGAGTCAGAAGGTCTGGCGTTGAATTCATTTCCATCACGTTGATGCCCCAGAGTTCTTGTCCCTTCCTGGGTGAAATGGGAATGGTAATGCCAATTTTAAATACTAGCCAAGGTGAGGCTCATGAAAAGTATATGCTCTCAGTTGCTTAACACAATAGGGGTTTATTTCTTGCTTACGTTAAAACTTGAGGGGTGTTTTCACTGGGCATGTAGTTTTCCTCCAGAAGAAGATTTGAGGACATAGTACTTTCTCTTGGACCTCTTCCAGCTTCCACACATGGTTTCCAGGTAGCTGCAGAAGGTCCCAGAGTGTGGGGCAGCTGCCACTGTCAGCTGGGTGTGGGCCACGTGGCTTCTGCTTGCAGTTCATAAGCAAGTTTCCATTCACATGGCCACACTTACACGGAAGGAAGTGGGTTCATATGAACTAGATATGGGCAAAAGAAGAAGGGGAAATGAGTTTTGCGAACAGCTGGGTGTGCTTGTCAAACTTCATAGTTTGGCCATAAGGATCAGGGAGCATGTTGTAAAAGTCATAGTAGGCTCTGTAAAAGCAGAGTAGGGTGATTCTGACAGATTTTACTTTCCATCTGCCCACTAAAGCAGGTAGGTCTGTTTTAGTAAACAGAATGTGTAGGAAGGAATTATTTGGACACTAATCTTATATATTCAGGGATTGCTACTGGTGTTTAAGGATCTATCTTTCTAGGGGGTATTATTTTTAAATATCAAGGAACTATTTCTAGACAAAAATTAAGATGTAAATTCTTGGTGCTCATTTAAAAGGAGCTAGTTCTGGTAATGGCTATAATAATTGAAAATAATTTATAACTTTTTGACTTGAAATAAAATAAGAATTGACTAGGCAATAGCTCCATAAATGAAACTTAGGCACGCTGTTTAATTTCCTTCCAGTATATGTAAGCTACGTAATTTCACCTTAAATAATCTAGTATGGCCCTTATTTTCTCCATATAACAGTATCTTTTGTGGGCCGGTGAGATGGGTCAGCTGCATAAGCGCCTGCCTGGCAAGTGCTAGGTCCTGAGTTCGACTCCCGGTATCCACATACAAAAAAAGGGCCGGTGATATCGCTCAGCTGCACGGGTGCCTGCTGGCACGTGAGGTCCTGAGTTCAACCCCTGGTAACCACAAAAAACAAAAAACAATATCTTTTGTAAGATGTCAGTGCTGGAAGAGACCCTTACATTTGCTCATACACCCTCCTCATTTAATGCGTGAGGAAGTTGAGGGGGCTGTGACTTGCTTGTCCAATAAATAACACTTTCACTGAAGGAACCACTAAGGACATTTAACTGAGGGTTTGTACCTAAATATGCAGGCAGCCCTATTCAGGTTTTGTGGTTCTGAAATTCATTCTCATTTCTTGATGAGTTTCCGGGTAAGCAGATTGTTCAGGGGTAGCACATGTTTTGCCTCCTCTCTTTTAGATTTTGTGTGCTTTGACAAGGGCTTTCATACTCTTTTCATTGAGCAAAAAAGTTATTTATTGTTCTTCTGAAATTCATATGTAACTAGAAGACCTGGATTTGTAGTTACTAAATCTGGCAACCCTATGCAGGGTGCACTGAAGGAACTGCGTTTGCCCCAGAGTATTTAGCTGGCTACCTAATCCCAAAAACCTCACGTGGTCCTCTCTGAAGTGCTCCTCCATAGCCCTCAGCGCATGCGATGTACAGTAAGGCTCAGAGGCCCTGCACAGGCACCTGCTGCTCTAGCTGAAGCTTCTGTCTCCCGCCTCAGCATACTTTGCTTACTCTCTGTACATCTTACCACCCTTCCACTCTGGCTAACTTTAACTATGCTGCATTTTGTCCTTTAAAAAATTTCCCCTAGAATAGTTATATCCCATTTGGGATGAGTATTTGGGAAATGTATTCACTAAAATTCATAATATTTTTTGAAATTCACATGTAACTGGGGTCCCATATTTTTTTGTAAAATTTTGCAATCTATGATGTGATATTAACAGTGACACAGAAAAAAAGGTTTTTAAAAAGGACAGATATTTAAGAAATTCAGATGGAGTTAATTTAATATGATTTATTTTCTTGTTCTTTTCACACTGTTAGTTTTTTATTTTTTTGAAAAAAGTAAAACAATTTCATAACAAAATAATAGGAGAATCACATAGTTAATACATTGCGCATTGTCATCTTCAAAGTAGTTACTCAGAGTACAAGATATGGGCATAAAAATTCTCCAATCGATATTAGCATGAACTTTCCTTTTCAATGAACTAAGAGACACTAATATTATAGCTAATTTGCATTTCTCTACCTTTTCTCTTCCTTCCTTTCTCCTTTCCCCACCCTAGTTCCTTTTTCTTTTTAAACAATTTCTTTCCATCTCACAATATATATTGTACATTTTGGAACTTATTTACTCTCTCAATTTCTCACACCAGGGAGACAATATGATGTTTACACATGTGGGTCTGATTTATTTCACTTATAAGTATGGTCTCAAGTTGCATCCATTTACCTACAAAAGTCTTCAGTTTATCCTTTTTTATGGCTGAGTAGTACTCCATTGCATAAAAATACCACACCTTTTTTATCCATTCCTCGGTTAATGGGCATTTGGGTTTTTTATAAGATTTAGCTATTGCAAATTGTGCTGCTATAAACATGGGTGCGCATATATTGCTGTGGTATGATGTTTTTAATTCTTCTGGGAAAATACCCAGAAGGGGAATAACTAGGTGGAATGGGACCTCTAATCCGAGGTTTTGAGGAATCTCCACACTGATTTCCACAGTGGTTGCACCAGTCTGCACTCCCACCAACAGCGGAGAGGGGTCCCTTTCTCCGCACAGCCTCTCCAGCATTCTCACATTGCTAATATTGCTGCTATGTAATAGGAATCTCTGCTAGAGGGATGTCCTGCTATTCCCGCACATGTGCACGTGTGCACATGTGTGTGTGTGTGTGTGTGTAAAAAACCATCAACCCTTTTATTTGGGAACATCTGGTGGAACTATCATTTGGTGAAAGGCATTTTGGAGAAGACTGGAGAAGAGTACCTCAGAGAAACCAGCCCAGAAGATGGATGTCGTTCTTTCTCTGATGCAAGATAAAGATGAGGAGGACCAGTCACATGAATCTTAAGAGGAAATAAAGAAACATCCCTAATGACTTGCACAAGAGCCCATGGAGCAAAATTTTGATGGATAATTAAATTATTTTGTCATTTACATTCTGTGACCTAAAGGGTCAGACACTCTGGCTGATCAAATTCTATGATTCAAAGTAAAGGCTGCCAACTCCAGTGTTGCATACGTACTGCTAAATTAACCTGTCTTCGCCCTGCTTTATATGAGTGGCTCTTGGTGAGACTCGTGGAGGCTTCTTATATTGCTGGTGCAATGGTAACTGGAAATGCAGAACATATTCATGAACAAATACAGCTGATGGAGCTGTGTAATGTTCTGGAGGGTAGTTTGGGCCTTTTGAAATATGTGATATCTGGATGCCAAAGAAACCAATTATAAACACCGAAAACTTTTGGCATTTTCAATAGTTTTCTGATTTTTCTTCCCCTTGGAACTTATTTCTGAACAAACTCTATCAAGTAAATGATTTTTTAAAGTTGCTGACTGGTCTTTTCAGGGTCGTGGGGAAAACTGATGGTGAGGAATTATGATTAGATTCTCTTCCCGCTCCTTTCCTTCTATTTCTTATCTGATGGCTTTATTTCTCATTTTATCCTTTAACTTTGCATATTGCCCTGATAAGAAACGCATATGTGTCAGGAGGTACATAGAGAAGGACTTTTTTAATAACTCCGAGGTGTCTTAAAATCAGGGGGCACTGGAATGACTTTACAGGTTAGTTAATTGTTCATTGAATTATTAATTCATCCAGGGAATATTTATTGAACATTTGACAGAATTGGGACAATGTTTCTCTTTCCGGAAAATTCTTGTAGGGTGGGAAAAGTGCCATGATAGAGATGCATACATAAGGTCCTGTGGGGTCTATAGCATTAGTATGATCAATTTTGCTCTGGGGTGGAGACTATGGGATGATTGTCTGAGGGAAGTAATTTGAGTTTGTTCTTAAAGAGTCGTGAAGTCATGAGGCCTAGTTACGAGAAGTGAGAGGTAGTGGTTTTGTGTGAGGTTGGGTGGAGGGTGAAAAAGGAGGGTAATTTCTCATGGATTAAACAGTGAGCTCCCAATCTGGAGGGCATAAGAATCTTATGTTCAGAAAATGGCGAGCTCCAGTGTGGCTCCAGAGAATGCTGTTTTGAGTGAGTGTAAGAGAAGGAAAACTGGGCCAGTGAGATAGCTCAGCAGCATAAGCGTGAGGTCCTGAGTTCGACTCCTGGTACCCACATTAAAAAAAAAAAAAGAGAGAAGCAAAACATTGGGTAGAAATGTACAATTTTACCTCTACAAACTGTGAGCTAGATAAATCTTTCCTCCTTAAAAAAAAAAAAAAAAGGAATGTACAATTTCTATGTTGGGTATCTTCAATATCATGGAATGAGTTTAGTCTTTTAGTTAAGTAATGCAAGAGTCATGGAAAGGTTTTAAAAATGCTCTTTACCTGATAATCCAGAAAGAATTGGAGCTCAAAGGTAGCTTTGACCTTTCTATTCTGGAAGATTAAGTAAATATTGAAAATTAAAAAAAATTTAAATATCATTAGGAAGTATTTGCAATGTATAATGATTACCTTCATTGCGGAGAGTTGGTTAACAAGACGGGGAACATGATTTGATTTGTTCTGCATCTGCGGGACATCAGGTAGATATGATCAGGTGGGCATGACCAGGTAGCAATTGGCCCTTCAGGTGTGTAGGCTGTGCTTTCTGATATGAATTTTTCTGTGGGAAAAAGGATGGGTTTGATGAAACTCATTAAGATTAAAATGGAGATTGCCTCATGACTAAGTTTTGTATACACTTGTCCCTCAGTATCCATGTGGTAGACTTGTTCCAGGATGTGCCTCTCCTGAATATCAAGACCTGGAGATTCTCAAGTTCCTTGTATAAAATAGAATAGTACTTTCATAAAACCTACATACTTTCTCATTTTCTTTAAATCATTACTAGGTGATGTACTATATTTAATACAAGGTAGATCCTATTAAATCCTTTGTATAGAGTTGTTATAAAGTATTATTTAGGTAATAATTACAAGAAAAAGTCATTACATGCTTAGTAGAAACACAACTTTTCTAAAATGTATTTTTTATTTATTTATTTATTTTTGGTGTGTACCGGGGGGTTGACCTCAGGACCTCACGCGCCAGCAGGCACCCGTGCCGCTGAGCGATATCACCGGCCCCTTTTTCGTATGTGGGTTCCGGGAGTCAAACTCAGGCCCTCGCGCTTGCCGGGCAGGCGCTTAAGCTGCTGAGCCATCTCACCGGCCCTAAAATGTATCTTTAATCTGTGGCTCATTGCATTCTCTGACACAGACTCTATGGATACAGAGCATGGATTATGTTTGTATCGATCACTTGCAGCATCTAGAAAGAAATTCACATGTCTCTCACAAGTCATTGTAAATTTTATATACTGTGAATAATATAAAGGATTAGGATGTCAGTGGCTTGGCAGTGATGCATCCAAGTAACAAACTAATAAAACTTACTGCATAAAGAGCAGTCTCTTGAGAAATGTCAAAAGTGTATGAGTTTAATAGCTAGCGTTCTACCCACACTTTGAAAATGTAGTATAGTCTTCATATAATTGTTGGAAATGCTTTAATTCCTGCACAAATTAGGTAAATTTCTTAACCAGGTGGAAAATATTGCTATTTAAAATTCAAGTAAAGGATTTTCTAATCAATTAGTATGCATGTTGAGAAGGAATGTTCTCAGGTGGTGGAACACTCTTTTCTTCTTGTTCTACTTTTATTTTTAATTACCACATAATAATTGTACACATTTATGGAGTGCAACATGATGTTTTGATACATGTATATACTGTGCAATTATCATATCAGGGTAATTAGCATAGGTACTATTTTAAACATGCATCATCTTTTTGTGGAGAGAACATTCAAAAATTTTCTTCTAACTATGGGTCAAATTTTTAGTGAGCAGAAAGGTGTCCTTAGGGAAAAAAGTGACATCAAACTCCAGAAATTTGTTCCTCCTTCCACCCCTTATTTTTCTCTCCTGACATGGAAAGTCAAACTCTTTCTTTAGGAACTTGCTCTCCAACTCTTAAGTTACTCTTGTAACTTGTGTGGAGCTCTGATTTTGCAGTTTTGCTGTACAAGAAAAAATGGGCAATCTGGACTCATCATTGGGATCTTCTTCTTCTAAATCAGTTTCTGAGGTCAACAAGTTAGCTCTGGAAGTTATGAGTCAGGGAACACAGCTTTCTCTGTGTGCACTGACCATGGCACATCCTTCTGAAACCAGCAGCTATTGGAGGGCTTGCAAGTAGATCCCAAATCCTCTCTGTTTTCCTCGACTGTACCTTCAAATCTACATCGCTCCAGTATTGTTCCATTTAGCTTGTGCATCAGTGCTAAGAAGCCAGATGTTATTTATCCAGAAAATAGGTTGTATAATATTGAAAGATAAAACTATTCTCCTAAATATGTTGAAAAATATCATCCATTTTCTCTTTTTGCTTTCTCAATTTCTATGCATATTACATTTTCTAGATATAGCATCCTTTTCTCTTTTACTGTTTTATCTTTTTGCTTTCTCAGTTTCTGTGCATAATATTATATTTCTGGATAAAAGTAATCCTTCCAGTTGAGTTTACATAGTCAGTACATATTGTTATTTATTTGACTTGTTTTATATAATGCGCCTAATGACTGACACTTGCTCCAAGAAAAACATTTCCTTTCAGGGGCTCAAATGAGTTACTCCATAGAAGGCATGTTGACAATACATATTAGAACTGTGACATGGTCCTTTGGTTCTTTGGATATCAAAAAGAACACCTCCTTTTTCACTTCTTGGCTCTCAAAAAAGTCTAGGTGAAATAAATTTGAAAAATGCTGAATGCATGAAAGTTAATCTGGTTTATTTTCTGTAAATTCCATCTTAACTTTAATATGGTGATAGGCATCTCTAAATGTGGAGTGTAACTTGGAATGCATCCTAAGCTTTTTTTCTTTCCCTGGAACATGCTGGAGGACCAGAGTCCTGTGAAATAACATTCTGTAAAGCCATGCATTCAGTCTATCTCTATACCCAATGATATGAATACTCTTGTTAAAAATGTGGCTTCCTATGTTGGTTACTAAATTAATTATTATTATTATTATTAATTTTCAAGGTGATATCATCTCAATACTTTTTAATAGTCTTTGTATAAGAAAGTAGATTTTTCCCTTTTCAGTGTTCGGTCCTGGCCTACCCACTCCTTCACTTTGGCAGGACAATAACAATTTCTTATAGTCGCTTTCAATGTATATGATATATGTCATCAAGGTATTTTTTTTTTCATGTGAACCAGACATTTACTTGCTCTAAATGTGTGCATGTGCCTATCCAACCAATTTTAATTATAGAATCTGTTCTTAGATTACATATAAATGAAATCCTATCTCGTGCAAAGATGAAGTTAATGGTTATTGCTAGTTCTTTTGTGGAAAGGAAAGATATAACACATTGCCTAGAATCAAATGCTACATGGATAAGCAAGAAGAAACATAATATATTTTGTTATACATGAATGTAATTAATGATTTTTATCAAATTCAAAATTAGAAAGGATTTAAGAAAATATGACAACATTTGGGAAGTCTGGGTGAATACTGTTTAAAATAGGCTGTCGCTTTTTCATCAGTATTTCCCTTACATTTCTGCACTGAAACCATCTTGAACGAGATCGCTCTTGTGTTCTTGCACTGATCCTGCATTCTCCTAGGCCCCGCTTAGCTCATGTCTGACTGTAATAATAACTGGCTGATGAAGCTGCCTGATTATAATGTGTTACTTAAATTAGCATGATCATATCAATCATCAAAGTCTATTTTTCTTAGCTGGCCATCAGTGACCTATGGGATCACAATTACTTTTCTGGTCTACATTTAATCACTTGCTTGTATGAATTGGATAATTCATCTAAAACAGAAAGTTATTCATGAATGACTTGAGCTTTCATGCCTAAACATCTTTTCTAGTTCCTTTTCCTGCTGAATTTCTTCCCATGCTTCCAAGTGGCACTGAGATTTTATACTTCCATCATCATTTCCTAGGGCTGCTATGACAAATTACAGCAAACCAAATAGCTTAAAACAAAAGATTATTCTCTGACTGATGTGGGCACGGGAAGTCTGAAATTAAATATAGGCCTGGTCATGCTCCCTCCAAAGACTCTAGGGAAGGATTTTTGCTTGTTTCAGGGCCTGGAAGCTTGAAGATGCCTTTAGCTTGCAGCAACATTACTCCAGTCTCTAATGCCTTCACATGGCCCCTTTTGTGTCTCTGCATCATCCCTTTTTCTGTCTCTTATGAGGATACTAATCATTAGTATTAGGGTTCATTCCAAATCCAGGATGATCTCATCCCAAAGTACTTAAGATCTACGAAGACCTTATTTCCAAATGAGGATACCCTGGTGAATATTGGAAGTTAGGAAATAGACATTTAGTTTTAGGGACATTCTTTTTTTTTTTTTTTTGTGGGTACTGGGGATCGACCTCAGGACTTGCGTGCCAGCAGGTGCCCGTGCTGCTAAGCGATATCACCGGCCCTTTTTTCATATGTGGGTACCGGGAGTTGAACTCAGGACCTGGCGCTTGCCAGGCAGGCGCTTATGCCACTGAGCCATCTCACCAGCCTGTTGGGGACATTCTTTAACCCACCACTATACCTCCCTCAGTCATTCTAGTCTGATTTATTTGGCTAGCATTTAGCCTAAAGTTAAATCTTGTGCAAAAGATATAAGAGGATAACATTTACAATAAAACAATTAAATGGGAAAATTGCGAATACCATGTACTAAAAATTTAGCATTTGGCTCTTCTAATTTAATTGTTTTTCAATGATAGCTACATTCTACATAAAGAAGTAAGATTGTTTAGCTTTCTTTCAAAAGTCTTACTATAGGGCCAGTGATATAGCTCAGTGGCATAAGCGCCTGCCTGGCAAGCGTGAGGTCCTGAGTTTGACTCCCGATAACCAGCATAAAAAAAAGTCTTACTATAATTGTTTAACTACTTACTCCAATTTCAGAAACTGGGGAGTAACCTCTATTTTTAATGATTGTAAAATAGAACTATATTTAATTGTAAAACAGAAACCATTTAATATCACATTGCTCAGCAACATAATTCTTAGAAAAAATAATGCTATAACACTTGAAAAATCATCTCCGGTCTGAGTACGGATGAAAAGCCAAAACTTGACATTCAATTTTATTAGAATTGCACACAATTGCAGTAGATCATCCCAGGAGTGACTTATGTGGTACACATGGTAAGCTCAAACACACTGCATTGGCAGTTAGAAGCTCTCTTTCCTAAATTTCCTCATCCCCAGGCTGAGCTTGTTACTCTTTGGTGGCATGAAGGACCACAAGATTATAATTATTTCAACCAGCCCCAAATTATTCACATCCTGAGCTAATTTACAAAGCTCTAAGAGAATGAGTTCTGCTGTGTCCAGTCTGGTATCAAAGTTGATACCAGGTTAAACACAAGGGCATGCCTATTTTGTTTATTTACCTAGACTTATCCTACATTCTAGATCTTATTAAGTGCAATCTTTTAAATTTTTCATCCAGATTATTGCTCTGACTTCTTGCTACTTCACAAACTTGTCCCAACTTTTTTTGTCAGTCTCTTTCTCAGGGTAGAGGTAGCAGAAATGTGCTCAAGAAGCCATAAGTTTTCTTATAATAACTTTAACACAGGAAGTTGTCTTTACTTCCTCATTGGCAAGAATGAAACCAGCACTTTGTCTCTATTCCTAGATATTCCTAAATGAAGGAGAATCTTCTGAATTCACTACTTCAACATTATAGGTCTGCTAATATAGTACTTATTAAAAATTCACAAATCTGCCTCATGAAATTCAATTTTTAATTTACAACCCCTAATTCATTCTGATTCATTAATATTTTCCTTCTCTCCCATATTACTTAACAATTCTTTTTGACTTATTTTCCTACTTAAATACAGTGAGAATTGGCCCTGAGGGGAAGAGATAACGCTTTCTGACCTTTTGCGATCACTTATGAAAATGATGTTTCAGCTTTATCTATCGTACTTAGCGAGAGTGGCTAATTGAAGAAGAGGAGTCTACGAACAGGTGTAGAAGACACGGACCAGGTAGGTCTTTTCCTCTCTCCGCCACTCTAAAGCTACATCCAATACCTAAGTGGAGTAAAATGTAGAGTTTTTATTCACATGCCTCTAGAATAAAATATTACAGGTTGAGAATCCTTAATTAAAAATACAAAATCCCAAATGCTACAAAATTTTAATTCTTATTGGTATGTGTTGCGGTACAAAATAATTGCATTCCTCTTGGGAGTTGGTCCGTGTACTTAATATATCTTGATTGTTTTTTTCATCCCTTTTAAGGTTTCTAAGTTCTAAAATATTTTGTCTTTAAGTCAATTCATAATTTAATAATATTCATAGTACGTGATTTTTTTCCCCAGTCAAAATGGGTACCAGTTGTCTCTGCCTTTATCTAGCAACATTCTGTTTTTCTTGTTAATTAATGATTCCATATTTGCCATATATTAAATTTATAAATATGGTAGTATATTTATGTGTTTTGAGGCTTATAAAATTTGATAATGTAACAATCCTTTATATGTCTTCTCTTAAACTTTGATCAGTATTATTAAAGTATGAGAATCTTTATTTTAAAAATAATTAAAGTATTAATCTAGTTAAAACATGCAAATTAAGAGATTAAATAATATACAATGGTTTTTAATACAAAAGGAAAATCCTGTTCTTCCCTCATTCTTAGTCTTGATCGTCCAGAAATTATTTTAGTTGGTTTTCTTAGTAATTATACACTTAGCTGATATTGCTGCTATTAATTTTTCAAATGTAATGTTCTCTACTGACTCCTTACTAAGGTAATAAGCATCTCTTACAGAGTACCATCAACTCGTTCTACCTATTTTGTTACCCAACTATTATTTGGCTGACAATTGTTTGTTTATTAAGAACACTGACAAATTTTTAAAAGTCAAGTAGTAAGCTATGATTACTTTGCTTTTCTTAAATAATTTTTATTTGTCCTTATTTTCTAATACTTATTTTTTCTTATACTTTTTGTTTTATTACATCTTTTTATAAAACTCTCTTTTTATCAGAAATCTCAATGGGTACCAGTGACCATACCCTTTCTATCTGGTACCTTTGTTCTTAAACTGAACTGGTTTTACTTCTACTTTTGAGCTGTCCACTTAGAATTCCTTTTCATTGCTCTTCTGTGTTAGGTCTGTAATTTGATTGATTTCATATCTTCCTCCCTTTGGTTAAAATTTTGTTTTGTTGACACAATGATCAGAATAATCTCTAAGTAAATTTTATAAACTTTTGAGGGGATGCATCTAAAATCATCTTATATACTCATACTGGAATGATAGAGTACACATAAAATTAAAGGTTTTAAATACTTTTCTACCACAATATGGACAGTTTTGCTTCTCTGTGATTTTCTGCCCCCTCTTTTTTGATGTAAGATTTCTAGATTGTGGTATTGGACTGATTCTCTTTGTTTACATTTGCCTGTCTTCCTTGGAAGTATTTCCCTTTCCCCCTGGTATCATCAAATTTCACTGTGATGCACGTGTGAGCTGTGATGTTATACATGGCTCTCAACTTGTTTGACACTTCTCTTATTGAGAAGTGGCATCCATGTCACCGGGCACTTACACTGAACTCGTTACTACTTGTCATAAATGAAGTCAGACTACATTGATGAATAAAGTTTACAGAAGTGACACTATTTGACTTCTGAGACAAGATGACAGAAGACTTTCCACCTCGTTCCCTTGCCACTCTTGCTCTGGAGAAGCCCTAGCTCGCTTTCAGGGCCGAGCCACCTTGTTTTAAAAACCAGTGCCATGTGTGGAAGACATATATAGATTTTCAGATTGAAAACCTGATGGAGTCAGGACGACCCAGTGAAGGACAAGGTAAGATGAAGCCTAAGACTGAGGGCTAACAAAAAACCAGAACCTAGGATGGGGATATGATAGCCAAGGCCAGGGCTCTGCTGGCCTGAGAAACAAGGGTTCCATGTTGAACTTTTGGGGTCCTGCTGTCCAGGAATGTGATAAAAAGCAAAACAAAACAACAACAAAAAACCCTGAGGTGATAAATAGCCAGTACTACCAAGCCTCTACTCATGCGCCTCTGAAAGTGCCTTTGCTCTGCTTGTGCTTATAATTCTAGAAAAGTTATAATTAGTGGTGCTTGCAAAGGTACGCTTACTACATAACTTGAGTTCCTATAGGCTCCTTTCTAAGCAAACTTTACTGTTTATAACTGCATAGGTTGACCTCAACTTGGTCCAGAGTGGTCTGAGATGTAGTCATTTTTGTATATAAAACCCCCTACACAAAGAGTCCCCATGGCAACCCACTTGGGTCTCCTCCTGGTATTGGGAGCTTTCTGTTTTTTGTCTACAATAAATGGTTTTGCTTATTTCTCTCTTGAATTGCTGCCTTATAATTCTTCCTGGGTTGAGAGAAGGACACACCAGCTAGACAGTAACAATTTCCACAAATTTTACTTTCTACACATTAGACCATGAACCAAATGCAGCCAAGTTATTTACCACTGGAGAACAAAGATCACTATTTCTACACTGTCCAATGATGTGTGCTTGTTTCCATCTGAGTCCTCATCCAAGTTCCTATCAGCATTCTTTTCAGAATTACTTAGGTATTCTCCATGAAGATAGAGGCTTTTCTTACAGCTCTCTTCTTTTCTTTCTGAGCCCTCACCAGAATTGCTTTCAAAGGTTCCTTCATAGCAATATAGGATTTTTCTAGATTGCACCTCGACACTCTCCTACCCTTTGTCTGTAGTTCAGTTCCAAGGCTACTTCTACAGTTTTAGATATTTTAGTACCGAAGCACCAATTTATATGTGAATCAGGGTTTCTAGGGAAGCAGACTAGTAGAGAGATTTGTAAGGATTATTTCATGCAAATATGGAGGCTAAGAAGTACCACGGGCACCAATATCTGAGGATAAGAGATACGGATGTCTTAGCTGAAACTGGGCAATTTGCCCTTATTCCATCTTTTATTCTATGCAGGCCCCGGATGGATTTGATGATGTCCGCTTTCATGGGTGAGAGTGATTGCTGTACCAGCCTACTGCTTCAAGTGCAGACATCCTCACAGACACATCCAGAAATAAGGTTTTGCCACTACCCAGGCATTCCTTAGCCTAGCTGAGTTGACAGATAAAATTAACCATCCCGGAAATCACCATGATTTCAAATTTCTGATTTATTCTGTGGATTATTTCGCTCCCGCCTTACCCCAGCTGTTGTCATTTATTTATTTATCTAGTTCTTTTGCTTTAAACGTGTAGATTTTTCTTAAAGTGACTATTTCATCCAGTAGAATACTGACAGGGAGCTCTGTGAAGAGGGATGAGACTTGTTTACATGCATTTGTTTTTTTTAGGATACATGAGATGGTATCCTAGTTGTTAGAATGCAGAAGTATTTTTTACTGGGGTCATTCTATTTCTTTGGAAAAGATCTTTCCAATTCCTCGTAGTGGGTCAAACACTTGCTTACAAGACATTTTCCTGGAGTAGAGAAGACTTGGAGTGTGTTTATTTCTTATGTACTATTTTTAAAGTATCATGTATGTTTCCAGTTACATATCTTACAACTTCACAAAGTGAACATAACCACATAGGTGCTCCAACCCAGAACCCGGAGCACGATCAGCCCAGGTGCTTTCCACACACTTTTCAATCTTTTACCTATTTCCCTTTTTTTTTTTTTGTGGGTACCGGGGGTCAACCTCAGGACCTTGCGTGCCAGCAGGTGCCCGTGCCGCTGAGCGATATCACCGGCCCTTTTTTCATATGTGGGTTCCGGGAGTTGAACTCAGGACCTCGTGCTTGCCAGGCAGGCACTTATGCCTCTCAGCCATCTCACCGGCCCTTACTTATTTCCTTTTGAAGAGATATTCTTATCACCAATTATTAGAATTCCATTTTCGTGTGTAAAATCACTGTGTGTGTGTGTGTGTGTGTGTGTGTGCACTTGCCTGTCTTTAAACAGAAAAATTTTCCGAACAAATGGATGTGAATGTTGAGAAAAAAATGACCTTTCGGTACATCAGGCAAGAGACATCCAACTCAGGTAATTTCTTTGTTCAAAAAACCTGATCTGGGGGCTGGTGAGATGGCTCAGCGGCATAAGCGCCTGCCTTGCAAGCGCGAGGGCCTGAGTTCGACTCCCGGATCCCACATACGAAAAAGGGGCCGGTGATATCGCTCAGTGGCACGGGTGCCTGTTGGCGCGCGAGGTCCTGAGGTCGACCCCCCGGTACCCACACACACAAAAAAAAAAACAAAAAACCTGATCTGTAGCTCCTGATGTGATGAGCTGTGCTTTCTCTTCTGGCTTGTATGGTAATATTCTCCCTTGACTCTTCCATCTTGGGGTTCCTCCTCGGGATGCTTATGCGCCTGGCCTCTTAATTGCAGTCAGAGTGTTTCCTGCTCTTTCATGGGTGATAGTTTTGAGTTTGGCAGCTTCATCTCCAATGGCTATGGGCTTGGCCCTATAAATTACAATTCCAGAGGGACAAAAAAAAAAAAAAAAAAAAAAAAAAAAAAGAACTAATGGCACTGGGAGTCAAAGGGATTGGCTCTGGTTGCAGATTTGACTCTGATGTGCCGGAACTGATGACTGAAGTTTCAGCTGAATTTGAGTTAATGTGTCTACTGTACACCATACTTTGGATTCCAGGGATTATAGATTTAGAAAGATTTGCACTATCATTTTATATTTTCCTAGACTCCCCAAATAATTTCTTAGCTGATGACAAATTATCTTTTTTCCTCCGATACAAGAGCTACCATCTGTAGCTGTCAAAATTCCAGATTTTATTTACTTGACTGAGCTGTGTTTATGTTGACAAATGAGTTCACTTTTCTACAAGGAAACTCCGAACCTGCCACCTTCTTTATTTCTGTTGTACTTCTTCCGTAAGTACATGACTTCATCCAACTCAGCAAGATTATTTACCAGTGGTTTCATTTAGCAGATTTGGTTTTTTAAAATGTAGGGTCTGTTTTAATTAACAAAGACTAGAACATGTGATTGAGTCTCTAACTAAAATTTTGAAAGAGGGATTTCTAATTGTGACCATGATCATGCGCTCAGGCTCTGTATGATGTTCGAAAAAGTTTCAGTGGGTTTGTGTAAGGTCCAGGCTCTTGCGGTGGCTTAGCTAGGCAGGGATGAGATTGCACAATATCTGATCCTGTCCTAAACTGTCATGTAAGAATAAGAACAGCTATGATTTCTGCTGGAGGCCCAAACAAAATGAGCCCTGTCATATCTTTCCATGCGGACCAGAGTATTAGTTAGACTTAGGTTTTGCTACCTGATGCAGAGGTTGGTGCTCCCAAAACAGGTACTTAATATCAGTGTTTTCCTTGTTAATCAACAGGTTAGCTGGCTTCAATTTCAAGATCTACTAGAGATTTTGATGTAGAAAGTTCCTATTCTGTTCCTGTCAGAATATTATTTACAGACTTTCTGGTTATTGGGCCAGAGTGTGAGAGGTCGCCTGCATTCCCTTAGGTCATGTCACTGTACCTTCAAGTCTCAGTGACACCAGGGTCCTTCACTTCAAATGGAGATGATTTTAGAACCAACATTACAATCAGCACTTATCACTATTTTCTAATTCCTTTGCATTTGTTTAGGTTTGCAATACTCGCCCTTTAGTTTTATCACTTCATGGGACAGAGCTAATTTGTTTTGAGCTAAGCACTTGTAGAATTTTTTCTCATATATTTCCTTTTTAGCCAAATCACAACTGATACATCATAAGATGCTATCTGAATTGGATTCTACACATCTGTTTAGATTTTACCTCTATGATTCCAAAGGAGCTTGTCAGGAAATTCACTTTTGTATTTCAGGTATCTGTGAATTGGGTTTCAAAAAGCCACGATCCTGTCTTGCATCATATTCTTCCTCCTACTGATATTTTAGGAGACTTATAATACTTCTGTGGGTTTTAAAAATATCTGTTGCCTAATTAACCATTCTAGAAATAGGCATGTTTACATAAGCTTTGTGATGTGTGTATGTGTGTGTGTGAAGTAAAGATAAAGGGACTTAAAAAAAGAGAAGTTTTGGTCAGGTGACCAGGGTTACCTGGCAGACTGTAAGCCCAGTGTAGCTAGTATGCATGCTTTTTGGCCTGAACATTACTTTAAATTTTGATTTTTGGAAGAATTTAGAAAAAGCATGTATGCTGTTTGCCTCAATCCCCCAAATTTTGATTGCCTTCCATCTATCACGATTCACATATGTATATCTTGTGTAGCCTTATAGGCATTTGAGTTTTTCATAACTGCTTTAGACTTTTTATTGCAATCAGCAAGCATTTTTAACTTCAAAATTGTTGAAGCCAGAATTTCAGAATTCAGTGTCTTTTATTTCCATGTCATCCCCTCTGTTGTGGTTCATTCATCTCCAAGAGGAAATAGGAACCAAGTGTTATTATTTCTTTCAACTTCTTTTTAACCCCTGCATTTTGTGAATATTTCCCAAGCGTAGTTTTCATATTACACACTTATTTCTGTGTTAATTCTGCTCTTCATTCCATGTGATAAATATTACATTCTACTACTTTTTGCGATATTTTACTACATTACTTGGGAAATTTTTACCAAATTTGCATCTCAGAAAAGCTCCTAATTCATCTCATTTTCCTTTTAGCTTGTTTTCATCTTCTATTTCCTATAAATTTTATGTAACTGAGCTCTATTGAGATCACAACATGTGCCTTCTACAAAATTTTCTTCCTACAGTAAACTCTTTAAAAACACTTTGTTTTCTCTTCTAGAGTACAATATATTCTTTTCATTTTGTTGTAAATTCCTTTCATAGGCAGTAAAAATCATTTCATCTTATGCTAAGATTTCAGTAAAGTTTCTAAGACCAGCTATATTTCATCCATCTATTTATAATAAATTTACAGTAAACTTTTCTTCCTTTGTTTAGGTAATAACTACCAACTATAACTTTTCATAACCCACATTTTATTTATTTAAAAAACAAAAAATTTTGTTGGATGTTTTTCTTTCTAAATTTGGTATATATCTTTTTCTTCTTTCCTGCTTTTTTAGTTTAGTGAATGTTTTTACTTCCCAAGTCAACATGCCCACTTAGATCATGCAAGCATTAATTTGCATAGTGCAATATATTCCCACCATTTGGGAAAAACTTAGCAGGCTTTGGAAGCAAATAATTAATCATATTTCTTTTTATTTACAGCTAATTTCAGAGAATAAACAGATTTCTAGCAGATGGTGACTGAAACAAAAATATTTCAATTTGTTATCTATAAATCTGATTTAAAGATGCACCTTACCCATAGCTGGACTTTTGCTTTTCTGTACTAACTCCCAACTAATGCTATGGCACGGTCACAGGTAAGCACTGGGCAAATACAAGTCACTGCATCAGGAGGAGGGTCACATGGCAAAGGAAAGGAACATATATATGTGTATATGCATATACATACATATTTATATTCTTTGTTGTATTCTAAGATTTATATTCTTTGTTGTATTCTAAGATTTATATTCTTTGTTATAGTCTAAGAAGACTTATATTCTTTGTTATATTCTAAGAATGAACCAGAAGAAATTAAGCCTAACCTGCATAGATTTTTCTTTTAGATTCATCAATGCATTAATCAAGGGAAATGAATGAGGAAATGTTATTCCTATACCTGTCCCTCCCAAGAAGTTACTGTTGGATTGTTTTCAAAGAAACAGGAAGATTAGGGGATAATTATTTTCTGTCAAGCACAATGGGTTATTTATTTATTTTTTGTGGGTACCGGTGGTCGAACTCAGGACTTTGCGTGCCAGCAGGCGCCCCTGCTGCTGAGTGATATCACCGGCCCTTTATTCATATGTGGGTTCTGGGAGTCGAACTCGGGCCCTTGCGCTTGCCAGGCAGGCGCTTATGCCGCTGAGCCATCTCACCGGTCCATGGGTCATTTATTTTTAACATCAAGAAAGAAGTTTCCTGGCAGCCTTAGCAGTGAGTCTGCTAGGGTCCTCTACAAGCATCTCAAGAAGGGACTCTCAGTGGGCGATGTGTGTGCACGTACATACGTGTGTGCATGTGTGTGTGCCCGTGCATGTGTGTGAAATGCACATACCTTTCATATGTTAAGTTTGTAAGAAGACAGGATCTCTATGTCACTTTTTTACTTGCTCCAGAGCATAATTTCATTCTTAAACTGCAGAGCTACATTAGTAAAATAAAGCAAATGAGGGCCGTGTAAAATTGTTATCTACTTTCAGCTGTTTGCTTTACCCTGAGCTGCAAAAGAAACAAAAAGTGTTAGAATCATAAAATCTGAGTTTGTGGGACCTTGTATGTGATGTGGTATAACTTTTTCTTTCTGACTCCATTTAACATTGAAATCCTTTTCAATGATATTCAGATAGTTGTCTGTTCTTTTCAATACCATTCACCATTCCCAGAAAAGAGATGAGATCTATTTGACTGTAGCTGCCCGCAATTATGTCTAATTCTATTGTCTGGGAGTAATTATAATGGCTATTCAAATATTTGAAAGTAACTGTTACTTTGTTCTTGTTTTTAAAAGCTGAGCTCAATAGCCCACCTTCCTGAAAAACTTTCTGCACATAAAGTGCTTTGAAGTACTCTAGGCTTCCGTAACACACTAACATTCATTAATTTTACTCTTAAGATATAATTCTAGGGCCGGTGAGATGGCTCAGCGGCTTAAGCGCCTGCCTGGCAAGCGCGAGGGCCCGAGTTTGACTCCCGGATCCCACATACGAAAAAGGGGCCGGTGATATCGCTCAGCGGCACGGGCGCCTGCTGGCACGAGAGGTCCTGAGGTCGACCCCCCGGTACCCACAAAAAAAAAAAAAAAAAAAAAAAGATATAATTCTAGGGTCTTGGCATTGGGCTATAGCCATTGCCTGGCAAGATCATAGCATAATTTTATACACTGTGATTCTATTAAAAAACTGAGATAAGTAATAAAACTATCAGAGACCATTTTTATTCTCTTTCCACATTGTGAAAGCAATTATTAAAGCTTACTTAATTCAATAAAATTTACATTTATATTATTTTGTGTCATTTGCATTATAAATATTAAAATTTTATCTTTTAATCCAACTTTTTTTATTTTAAAGAGAAAAACAATAAACAATGAAACAGAGTTTCAAAACAAGTTAGTAGGACAGTTACAATAGTTGATACATTGCATATTGTTATCTTTGTAGTAGTTATTCAGAGTACAAGATATAGGCATGATATCTTGTCTAAACAAAATTAGCACAAAACATTCTTATCAAGGAACCAGGACAAGCTAACTGTATAAATATCTTAACTATCTTGAGTATACAATTTTTTTCTTTTTCCCTTTCTTCATTTCCCCTTTACCCTATCACAGTTTGTCCTTTCCTTTGAACAGTTTCTTCCCAATTCACAATATCTATTGTACATTTCAGATCCTATTTACTTGTTCAGTTTCTCACACTAGTGAGACTACAATTTTTACACCTATGGGACTGATTTACTTAACTCATGAGCATGGTCTCAAGGTGCAACCATTTACCTAGAAATGTCTCGAGTTTATCCTTCTTTATGGCTGAGTAGTACTCCATTATATAAAATAAACACATCTTTTTTATCCAGTCCTCGGTTGATGGGCATTTGGGTTGTTTCCAAGATTTAGCTGTTACAAATTGTGCTGCTATAAACATGGGTGCACATACATCGGTGTGGTATGCTGTTTTCAATTCTTCTGGGAAAACACCCAGAAAGGGAATAGCTTGGTCAAAAGGGACCTCTAATCCTAGTTTTTTGATGAATCTCCATATTGATTTCCATAGTGGTTGTAGTAGTCTACACTTTCACCAACAGTAGAGAAGTATTCCTTTTTCCCCACAGCCCCACCAGCATTTGTTATCAGTTGATTTTTTGATAGCCATTCTTTCTGGGGTGAGATGGAATCTCTGTGTTGTTTTAATTTGCATCTCTCAAATGGCCAATGATGTTGAACATTTTTTTTATGTATTTATTTGCCATTGGTATTTCTTCATCTGAGAAGTGTGCATTCATCTCAGATGCCCATTTTTGGAGTGGGTCTTTGAATTTGGGGGGCCTGATTTTTTTCAGTTCTTTATATGTTCTATATAGAAGTCCTTTGCCTGAGGGACAGACAGTTGGCTAAAATTTTTTCCCACTTTTGGGTTTTCTTTTCACTCTGTTGGTGATTTCTTGTGATGTGCAAAAACTTTTAATAAGATGAGATCCCAGTTGTTGATTCTTTGTAGTACTTCTCATGCAGTTTGGGTTTTGTTCGTGAGCTCTCTGCCTACCCCATGTCTTCTAGATTTCTACCTACTTTGTCTTCCAGTAGATTTATTGTTTCTGTTTTAATATTTAGATCTTTGATCCATTTTAAATTTAGTTTAGTGCACAGTGAAAGCTATGGGTCTAATTTTAATCTTCGGCTTGTGCAGAGCCAGTTTTTCTAGCACCATTTATTAAAGAGGCTATCTTTCTTCCAGTGAACATGTTTGGCTCCTCTGTCAAAGATAAGGTGGCTAAGTGTGTTTGGGGATGCATCTGCATCTTCTAATCTGTTCCACTGATACTCAGGCCTGCTTTTGCCAATACCATATTGATTTTATCACAGTAGCTTTGTAGTGTAATTTCAGGTATGGGATTCTGATGCCCCCCCCAACTTGCCTTTGTTGCCCAGAATTGCTTTTGCTATTCTGGGTCTTTTCTGGTTCCAAATGAATTTTAGGAATGTTTTCTCTAGATCTGTGAGGTATGTTAATGGTATTTTGATTGAGATTGCATTAAATCTGTATAGCAGTTTTGGGCAACTTTCATTTTTAAATGATACATATTTCTTGTTTAAAATGTTTAAAATTCTGAACACTGGATAATTTATATCTTCTTTAATATGATAAAAATTATCAGAAAGTAACTTTAGGTCATGCTATATTTCATTTTCTAAAACAGGGATATGAAATTTAAAACTTTTGTAGCATTATAGCTGAAATACATAAGAAATGGAATTTTAATCACCAGAGTATAGAATTTATTCTTAGTTGTTGGAGTACTTGCCTTAATTATTAGAAGTTGACAGCAATGAATTGTGCTTTATTATTGATGAGACAAATTTCATTCAATCTCATTTAACCTCCAAATACTTCTTTTAAAAACATAATTTTTTTTTCACATTAGTGATGTGCAAACATCGGATAGTAAGCTATTAGACTTTGACCTCAGGCAGGTCAACTGAATCTAGATCCTGCACTTTTCCTTCCACTACCGTGACCAGTTTGGATCATGGATTTGAATTCAGTCAATTATTAATGCCTTCAGTGTACGCCCATGTTGTTGGCTGCTGCTCATGGAATCTTGGTCCTTGCTGGGCTGTAGTGGATTCTGACGACCTTGGGTCACAGGTCGCAGAAGGTGCTTCTTAGATTAATGTGGTTTCACCATGTGTTCTCTGCAAAAGTATTTTCAAAATAGCTGAGTCTCAAAGATCAATTTTTAGCTAAGGGTAACTGTGAGAACATTAGACGCATGCAAGTTCTAAAGAATCCAGCTTGTCTTTATTCTGAAATGATCTCCTTTAATATTGAGGGGGAAAGGACAAGATTTTTAAAATTTTAAGAGATGCTTGCTTATCTCTTTTTTGTTTGTTCCCTTTAAGAGTTGTAAAGACTTTCCATTTTTGTTTCTAATAAACAGTCACAGCTGGTAAAGCAACTGTGACTTCACATCATTTCACTTATTTAAATTGTTTCAAGTAGTATACGCTGGGCCTGCCAATTGCAGGCAGCTCAAAGAATTATTTTCATATCTATTTTCTACCAAGCATTTACTCTCAGATGACAGTAATGAGCAGTGTGTTGAAAGTATATACTTTATGTAAACGATCAAGCCTTTTCTAAGATGTGATGGTGCATATTAATTCTCAACTGCATTTGGTGAGGTCTTGGGTTTATTGTTTTATGCTAAGTTTCTGTTTCAAGATTTTTAATCCTCAAAAAGAAGAAAGGAAGCATGCTATTTTAGATGTCAGCATTCTTCACAGCCAAGTTTTTCATTAAAATAATTCAGAAGCAAAGTAGGGGAGATGCAGAGTTCTCTTCCACAAGTTTGTTTAGAGTGACTTTACCATAGGTGGGATAGTAGCTAGGCTATAATTTATGATGATAGTACTCTTGAGGTCCTTTGAAATTTAATTTTATCCAAATTCTTCCTACATTCTGTCACTGAAATTACACTAATTAAGGATTGACAGCCATATAAATTATTTTATATAACAGATATATTCATATTCTTTTACCCATTCTCCAACCACTACATTCTATAGCCTATACCTAAGTATGATTGTTTGACTTTGAGAAAATGGAATTTTTATCAGAAAAGAGAGAAATAATTTTAGAATGTAGAGGTTAGTATTAAAAAGAGTTTTCTGTGGGGACTCACAGTTCCTTAATATTTATGGCAGACAAAATATAAATTTAATGCAATAATGGAAATAACTCACTGACTTAAACTTCTATTAATATCAATTATGATTGTGATTAGAGACAGAGAAATTTATTTTTTATTTCTCAGCTGGTCAAAAGTAATGCTTTTGCTAGTGAAAAGCGTAGCCCACATGAATATAAATAAACTTTGTCCAGGTTCAATTCTGCTTTTCAAAGATCAGACTATTAATTAAATGGAACAGTGCTGCAAATGTTCATTCATTCTTGCAGTTATGTAACTGTCTTTAATAATGCCTGATGAATTTTCTTTTAAGAAGAAATATTATAAAGACAATGAAATTAATAGCAGAGAATGAGTGAATGAAAACATGACATAAATTCTGCTAAAATCTAGCTTTTGTAGAGACTGTATGTGTACCAAAAAGTGATATATAAAATATAAATATCATATGATTCTAGGATTCCTTGTAACATATTATAACCGGACTCCCTTGAATTAACTCTCGATAAAGTGACAACCTTAATAACAGTCCTGGATGTGGTCACATACACAAACCATCACCAATCTCAGTATCAAGGCTGTGGATGGAGAATGAGGGGGGTGCTGTGATGGTTGGTGGATTGTCAATGTGACTGACGTGGGAGCCACTCAAGGGGTTGGTACAGCACACTGCCAGGCATGTCTGGGTGGGTCATGGAAGCACCACCTTGAGGTCTACATCTGACCCCTTGCCCTTCCTCTCCAGAGCTGTTCCCCTCCTGTGCCTCCCAGCCAGCCTGAGGTGAGCAGCTTTCCCCTGCCAAGAGCCTCTGCCATGGTGCCCTTTCCTTCCTTGGAGCCATCCAAACATGGACTGATTTCCCTGGAACTGTGAGCCAAATTAAATCTCTTCTTTCAGTTGTGGGTGTCAGATATTGGGTCTCAGTGATAGGAAAGTTGACTAATACGAGGAAATTATCTGGCTAATGTTCTGAAATTCCTCTTTTCATCTCTCTTTCCTACTGTAAGTTTCTACTCTATGATATTGCCACTTGGTTTCCTCTCATTGCCACATTTTCATCTCTTAATTATCTACTCTACATCCCTTTTTCAATCCTGATTGATCCAGCTTTCCTCCTTCCCTTCTGTGACTCACCCTGTTATCACTGTTCTTAGGGAAGTTAACTTATAATTCTTGTAGTTTTCCAAAGTTCACCCATGTGTGCCACACAACTCAGTGAAACGGCAATCATTCAGGGGTATCTAGTTTAGGCAGGGGAGGTGTGGGGTGGATTGTTTTCCTCCTGTTAGACAATCTTCCTTTTTTGGAGGTTGGCAAACCCACGGTGAGATAGGTCTCAGGAAAATGTCTGCAAGCCTTGCTGTAAGGAAATTGTAATCCAGCTAGGGTAAAGAAAAACGTAAAAGGACTTGTACTCTAATAGTGACTCAAAGAGCTGCTGGAATAGTAAACAGGTAAAATCAGTTTTGATGGGTTGGCCAGGTTACTTTTTTTGAAGAAGTGACATTTGCTTGAATCATGATTTAAATGGGGCTACTCTGAAGGCAGAGATGATTTCAAGGAAGGGACTGTCCCAATAAACAGGGCCAGCAGAATGTAAAATTTGAGAGTAAGAAACAGCAGTGCACAAGGGGGAGTGCTGATCATGCTTATTGCCTGGGACACAAAAAGAGGAGGGGTCCTGGATGCTGTGCTTGGAAGGTTTGGCTGGAGACAGACTGATGAGGGCTTTATCAGATAATTAGAAATTAGAACTTGAATAGAAACAAGAAAACAATGAGACCTGTTGAACTGGCAAATAATATAATGATGCAGATGCTACAAAGATTCATTTGAAAATTACACCTAAATAGGGAGATGAAAGTGAGTGGAAGCAGACATTAGGAGCTATTGTGATATTGCAGGAAAGGCATAAGATTTTTAAATTATTTCTCTTATCTGTATTTGACATTTAATCACCAAAGTAAAAGAAAAAAGGGTTTTTTCTTTCTTTTTGTACAAACTACTTTGGAGCTCACAAATTTTGCCTTCCTGCTTGAAAGATGTGATTGTTTACTTTTTAATATTGCCTGGAAATTCAGCATTTATGTAGGAAGATGTTTTAAAAGTTTTATATCCCTTTGAAAGGAAATAAAAGGATAATATTGCATTACTTCCTATAATAGTATTTTGAAAGTGAGAGAATGACAAAGAATGTAAGGTATATAAAAAGTGTGACTTATTATCATGTTATCTATTACTTAATCACTTTTTCTATTATAAACAATATTCAGAAGACTGTGGGAATATTAAAAAATGAAATGAAAAATCTTTCTCATTTGTTAAAATGTTGCAACACAGAAAGTCATGCTGCTATGCCTAAATCCTTCTTGAATTTTTTACTAAGTGTAGTGAAAATTTTGATGTGCAAGACAGTTTTGTGCAATTTAGGGGCCATGATCCCTCTGGAGGACTATTCATTAGATGAACTTCTATTCATATATTTGTGAATGTAAGAACTATAAAATTAACTTTTGAACTTGAAAAAACTCATAGGTGTCATTAGTCATTATTAATAGTGAATATAGTTTAAGGGAAAGCAGCCTCCTATTTAATAGTAGACCACCAATTTAAATTTCTCACATTCTATGCCACATAGCACGCAGAATGATTTTCTAGTCTTTGCAACAGGGACTTAAATGTCATCTCTTAGGTCATGGGAATGCCACTTTATGTTGATCTTTCAAGGATCAACTATAGATACTGAAAAACCTGTTAATGAACAACAGAATTCATCTCCTGGTGCCTAATATTCTAAATTTCCTTTGACATGTTTTATCATTTTCTTACCTAGAGTTACAAATATTTCACGTTTACTCTTCATTTGTGTTTGCCTTAGTCTGAAGGGGATGTAACAGCTCTCCAAGAGGTAGTTCTCAGGTTGATGTTTCCCACTCTTTCCCAGGTGGTTTTAAAGACTTTCCTTTGTTGGCTTGCTTTCCTTCTCTGTACCCCTTCCTCCTTGCCTATTAATATTACCTATACTTGTAACGCTAATTTAGACATCTGGAGTAGGAAAAAGTTCTAGGAATCCAATCAAGAGGGGGTTCTGGATCACTAACCAGTCAGGGCTCTATTGTTAATGGGAAGTGGTACGGTGACAACTCATTCTCTACCTCACTGTTTCTTGGTGTTTCATTTAATTATCCTTATAAATCTTGCATTTACCCAAATTGGTTGTTAGATATTAAATAGTGGCTGTAAACTGGGATGATTTTGATCCCCATGGGACATTAGGCTACGGCTGGAGACAGTCCTGATTGTCACAACCTGAAAGGGGTGCACTACTGGCATTTAGCCAGTAGAGGACGAGCATTCTTCAAAATCAGCACCCTACAGTAACACACGACGGCCCTGGGCACAAAAAAAGAATCACCTGGCCCCAAATGTCAGAAGCGCCAAGGTTGAGAAACGCCGATCTACAGGTTTGGTAAGTTTCAACCTGTTCCTTTGTTTCTTTTCCTTTTTTTTTTCCTCCACCTTGCCTCACTTCCCCTCTCCTCTTTCCATTCTTTCCCCTTTTCTGGGCAGCGCATAGGTAATGCCATACACCAGGCATCAGAAGGTATAGGCTGACTCCTGCAGCGATGCTGAGCTAGATTAGCCAATGTGAGCGCATCAGAAATGTTTTAGCGATGTCGCATCCTACACATACCAAAGTCTTCCCTCCACTCCCAGAACCCTTGGCGGTTCACCACCAGCTTTCTACCTAATAGCTTCAGCCTTCACTGATGACCACTGTCAACGTCCATGATTTTACCAGGTGTTGCGAAGAGGAATTTTCTCTCTGTCATTTCTTGTACATTTATTAGCTGATATTTTTCCGTGAAGATTTTCACTCATCAATTATGCGTGTAATTTTTTTTGGTGGAACTAGAGGTTGAGCCACCAGCCCTTCTCTTATTTTTTATTTTGAGATGGGGTCTCACTAAATCACTAGGAATGGAGAAGGTGAATGATTTATCAACTACCAGAAAAAATCTGGTGTCCTGGCAACCTCCAAATGTGACCAGAACATTCATTTGTGTATCATTTAAAATTCATGAAAGTTTCAAAAACATTTAACTCCTCAACCTATTTTTAGCTTTTGTTGTTTTGCAGTACTAGGGATTTGAACTCAGGGCCTTTGCACGGACTACATCCCCAGCCCTTCAAAAATTTTTTTTAATTTTGAGACAGGGTTTCACTAAATTGCTAAGTTGCCAGGTTGGGCTCAAACTTGTGATCCTCCTGCTGCAGCCTCCCAGAGTACTGGGGTGACAGGCACATGCCACCCCTGAGCAGTCCCCCTCTCCGGGATGATTTTTCCTTTGATGTTCACACTGACCCAGTAGCTTTTTGTCTTTTTGCTGTGGACCCAGTAGTCTTTTATTTATTTATTTATTTATTTATTTATTTATTTATTTATTTTGTGGGTACTGGGGGGTCGACCTCAGGACCTCACGCGCCAACAGGCACCCGTGTCGCTGAGCGATATCACCGGCCCCTTTTTCGTATGTGGGTTCCGGGAGTCGAACTCGGGCCCTCGTGCTTGCAAGGCAGGCACTTATGCTGCTGAGCCATCTCACCAGCCCCCAGTAGTCTTTTAACAGCTTGATTTCAAGCACATATGGCTCAGGCTTGATTGGGGCCTTTTTTTGCTCCAGAGTTTCTCTCAGGAGCTCTTTTCTTTTGATTCTAAATGGTATTAAGAGTATACAATGTGGGATGTTATTAGTGTTTCATTGTCCCTGAGCTGTCATTGCAGATATTTTTAATAGAGCCAGGAAATCGGTATTTTTTTTGAAAAAGAAAAATGATAGTAAATTTTCACTTTGATTTCTAATTTAAAATTCACAGGTGTTCCTTTGATTCTTTTAGTGCATATTAATTATTCAGAACAATGGGTTTCATTGTGACATTTTCATATATGCATATAAAATACTTTGATGATATTTACCTCCCCAATGCTGTTTTCCTTTTCTCATTCCCAATCCCCTTCCTCTTCTCTAATAATTTCCCTTCTATTTATGATGGCCAGGAAGAAGGAACTCTTATACACTACTGCTGGGGATAGAAATTATTACTACCACAGTGGATAGCAGTATGGAGGTTCCTCAATAAACTAAAACCAGAACTGTTATATAGTCCAGCTACATCACTCCTGGGTACGTACCTGAAGGAATCAAAGTCAGCCCACTATAGAGCCATGTGTATTGCAGCATAATTCACAATAGGCAAGTTAAGGAATCAGCCTTTGTGCCCATCAACAGATGAATGGATAAAGAAAATGTGGTATGTATATGGCATATTATTTTGCCAGAAAGAAGAATGAAATCATCATTTTTAGGAAAATGGATGGAACTCAAGCTTATTATAAGCAAAATAAACTAGAAAGGCAATCACCATATGCTTTCTTGTATATTATGGAATCTAAGAAAAAAAATGATTTTTAAACATCTTCCTTTTAAGGTGAAAATCTTGGTTTTTAATTTACATTATTTTAATGTATGCTGAATTCAAAATAAAGACAAATATCTTTATGAACAATTACTGAATATGATTTATATTTCTTTTTATCTTAGGATACTACACTGCTGGGGCTACATAGCCAAAAACTGTGTGCTTAGAGTCACTTGAAAAATCCACAGTTTTTAAACTACTTGCTTGACATTTAAATTCATTTGTTTCCAATTGCTTACTTTTTAAAATCTTTTATTTCTAAATTTTGGTTAACAGGCATTAATTTTGTATAGTAGTGGGGTTCAGTGTGATATATCCATACATGCATACAGCTAGCAATGGTAACATCCAACCTCCCTTTATCCATCATCCCCTCCATTGACACCATTCCCAGTTTCTATTAATCACTATTCTATACTTAATTGCTTTCTATTTTCAGATTGCCTTTTTCTATTGGTTTATTTTTTTTAAAAAGTATCAAAATGCTTAGCTAATTCCAAAGTCAAAACAGTAAAAGTTATATACCCAATGTTCCTCCTCGTGTTCTCCTTCCCCTTGCTGGTGATTATTTTTATGGATTTTTGGCTCACCTTTACACTCTTTCTTTTAAAAATTGTAAGCAAGTGTGGACAGCAAATTCCAACAAATATTTGTATATTCCCCTTTCCTACTCAAAATGTAGCGTAATGCATACTCTGCACTATACATTTTTTGTTTTTCTGCATAGAATTCCTTCAGTACATACCCATTCAGTGTAGAGCTGACTACCATCACACCGTGGGAAGATATCAGAGTTTATTCAGCCAGCCTATTGATGGGTATGTGAATTGCTTTAGATTTTGAGCTTTCCTCATAATAATGCAATGCACAACTTTGTGCATAATTCAGTTCTACGTTTTGTCATCACATCTGCGGAATAGACTCTTAGAAGGAAATCTCTAGTCAAAAATTAAATGCATATGGTAATTTTGCTAAAAAGTGCTAACTTGTTCTTCAGGGGAGTTGTGCTACTAGTTTACTTTCCTGATGGTCACACGATTAGTAATTTAGAATATTAAACAAATATTTCTACTATGAAAGTTGCACAATAAAAGAAGGCTGTCTTCTCTTGTCTACACGCCCTTCAATTCAGTTTTATTTGGACCCCAGTATTCACTACTTTAATTTGTTTTTGAGGTAGCCAGCATCTCTGTCTTTATCTCCTCACTTTGCTACTTAATTCAGACTTAAAGAACCACCAGTCACGCTCTCTTCTCTCTTTTCCGAACAACTACTGCTAAAAATGTAATAAAATCATTATAGTAAAGTACTTTCTGATTCATGTGATCTGATCAAGATCTAACCCAGATTTTGCCCTAAAATATTACTTTAGTAGACTCTTGTTTATTCTGAAACTTATTCTGACTCACCCTGACTGCCTGAGTTCAATTACTGTTTCTGACACTGCAGAAATATGGACTCCTGGATGAATTACATCGCCTCTCTCTGCCTCAGGGTCCTCCACCGTAACTGTGGGAGGAGGAGCAGAAAGGACCTCACAGACATTTTGTGAAGTTTGGAAGAAATAATGCACATAAAGTGCCTAGAGGAATGCCAGACATATCAAGTGTCCAATAAATACTATTTTTCATTCATTGTTATTTCACAAATTGTAAGTTCAGTGCCAGCCAATCTATCAGAACAGTCCTTCTTGGGTCTTTATGGGTAAAAGATAAAATACCCCTTCTTGGGTATTTATGTCCTGAAGCCAAAATATACTTTATGTAAATCAGAAAATTCTATGTCTTAATCCTGACTAATGACATCAGTTTGAGCTTTTTTACTTTCTACGTTTTTACTTCCTGTCCATTGAAATAGTGATCCGAAGAGTTTCCACTGCTGTGCCTAAGGAAATAATCTGAATTTTATAGCTTCTTCAGAGATATGTCAAAAGGTTTTAAAATAAATATATAATTTATTTAGAAATGAAATAAGCCAACTTTCAGACTTTGTAGAAATAGAGTTTTCTACCTTTGCCACACGTGAGCACGCTGTATCTGAAAAATCATTTGGACAACTTGCCTGGGACTAGTTAAAAATAAGTATGGTTTTGCTGGTGAGCAGTCTCCGTTTCCTGCTAAGGTTGGGAAGGCAGCTTGGATTTTCAGATTTCACAGAGATACTTTGTTCCTCTGTCGGCTCATTCATCAACTGTTGGTGCTATTTCAAACATAAAACTTTTCAGTACTTATGAACTGACTCTGTATTTGTGCCTGTGCTGCTCTTTTTTTTTTTTTTTTTAATATATTGTGGTTTATGTTAAAGCCTTTACCTCTTCACTATTGGTTTTGGAGTTCTAGCCAAAATGAAGTTTTCTCCAAAATTTTCTGCCTCCAAAACTCCAGTTTTATACCAAGTGTCAAGCCTGGTGGGGGGAAATTTCTGAGTTTTTGGGTTTAACTGTTGTGCACTGATGGAGAAATGTGCTGGTGACTTGGACATGCAAGAGTGCATGGAATCTGCAGGCTGTCTGGGTCCCGCTGTTTCTCCACAGGAGGAGCCCTGGTAACTTCTCCGTTCCTCGCTAAAGCCCACGCCCTGCTTCTTACTGATAAAACCCAGGGATGGAGCGATACAGGCGGAAGACAGCAAAAGTCACCATCAGATTCATCCTTCTGGGACAATCTCTGCTTTGAGAGAAATACAGCTGAGTTAAATCAAAGATGCTTAATACAAATTTCTCGACTTTTTTGAGACCTACATTTCCACTCTGTTGGCCTCAGTCTATGTTATCTCTGCGAAGACACTGGGGTAAAGAGAGCTTGAGTTGGAAGGCTCAAGTCAAACTATCGATTCAAACCAAGGCTGCTCCGAGCCTGCAGGTAACGGTCCCTGACTGTAGAGGGCAGCAGAGACTGGCACGGGCTCCAAGGGCTCACCTTGGCATTGCATAATTGGCTGCTATAAAAATGCTACAATACTGAATTTATTCCCCACTGTTTTTCTGATTTTGTTAATCAGTTGATTAACACCAGTTTATTAAAATATTAAGATGCTTATCGAGTCTTTCTGTGTGTCAGGCTCTGTTTCAGTGTCTCCACAGCTAAACTTGAATGGTCTGTTCCGTTCCCTTTATTTCCTCCAGGGTCCCTTGGTCTGTTATTTCTTTGCTCGCTTCTCTCGGCTCTGTCCTTTACACCTTTAAGGATCATCTCACTTGTGTCTTACTCCAGGAAGCCTTCTGGGACTTCACAGCCTTGCTTAAGTGCCTTTCTCACTCTGTCTCTTATTTCCTGTCTCTCTACCTCTTTGTCTGTCTCAATCTGTTGGGGTTTTCCCAAGGTCTATTCTCAGCTTCTTTTCTATTTTAATATGGGTGCTATTCATCACATGTTCATGGCTTAGCATGTTACCTAACACAGGATAAAGCCTCAGTATCTAGTCTCAATGTCTTAGTACTTATTACAGTATGAGCATTTGCTAGTACCACTAAATATTCTTCATAAAGTAAATTATAGTAGCTGCACAGTATTTAGAAGAACTATTACTAAAAGTACCTGCCAGACTTTAGTTCCAGGAAAATGTCTATAAATGGGTTTTGGGGGAGACAGCATAACATCTTGAGCATCGCTCTGGAAGGCTATAGTACAAGATCACAGACTGCACGCAGGCACCTGTCTCCTTCTCCCTCTCCACATCCCTAGAAATGAGAGCAAAGATGATTTCTTTCGGAAGAATGAATCATAACAATCTTGGAAAAATAAAACATTGTTAACAGAAAAGAGCAGAAATAGGGAGCCCCTGGAAGACGGACAGCTGGCGAGGCATGCACAGGATTTCAGAGTCAGGTGGGTGTGATGTTGATAGCTCAGTGCAAAGGTGGACGTATTAATAAAATAGCGTCCTCACAGGTGCTTATGAGCAGCTGGTTCTGTGCCCCTTCTTCCCTCTGCCGAGCAGTGGACAGAAGAGTAATTTAACTCGAGGTTGAGGCAGAAAGTGTAGGGAGCAAAGCACTAATTCTTGGTGACTAATGATAGTGGAGATGGATAAAGTTAAACTTGTGATAAATTTTGGAACCGTTTGGACAGTGATTGGATGTGTGTGTGTGTTAGCATTTTTCTTTCTTTTTTTTTTTTTTTTGCTGTACAACAGTGTCACTACAATTGTCGTGGTTTAAAACAGTACTCACTATCTCAGGGGGGTGTAGGGTCAAGATTCTGAATACAACTTTGCTGGGGGCCCTGCTTCCCAGAGTCTGCTGGGAGTCCAGTCTCATCTCAGGGATGGAGCACTGCTAAGCTCCAAGTGGTTGGTGGAATTCTTTGTCTCGTAGCCTATTGCCCTGAGGGCCTCAGTTTTTATTTTTGTGTAGTTGTTGGCTGTTGGACACATGTTATTCCCAGTTCCTTCCCATTTGGGTCTCTGCAGTATGGTTGCTTACTTTATCAAAACCAGCAAAGGACAAAGTGTCAGCCAGACAGATGGTACAGTCTTACATAACGTGATCGTAGGAGTAACATTCTGTCACCTTCACCGCGCTCTGCTGATTAGAAGAAAGTTATGGTCTCTTCCTCCTACTCATCAAAGAGTATTGGTCAAGGGTGTGAACACAGATTTGAGGGTCACTGGAGCCCCAGAGAGTCCGTGCACCACAGGTGCAGAAAAAGAAATCCATTTTTTCTCTGTGCAGTTCATTAGATTCATGTGTGCAATGGACCAGGCCTGAAGGGATCTTGATTTTGGTTCCAGTCAGCACTGACAATATGACTTTGGCATTTCACTTTCTTTTCCTTCTATATTTTACTTTCCTTATGTGTGAGAAAATGAAGGATTTGGACTGGTATCTCCTTCAATTCTAACATTCAAGATTTCATATATTATTAAAGATCCCCAAGTGCAGAAACTATCTGCTTGATCTTTCTGTTCTTTAAGCCAGGTTTTTCATAATCTTCTTTTCTGCTTTTGATAATCTTGATCCTTGTATGTAGCTTTTTTTCTCCTAAATGGTTTTGCTTTATTTACAAATGGTTGCTTATTCCTGGCACAAGCAACCTATGAATATTATAATCCTTCTCTTAACTTCTCTCTTGCCTTTAGCAGAACCACCTTTTACTCAGGTATCAGGAGTGAGTTTTTGGATTTCTTTCTTTCCTTCATGGCTGACATCCTATTCTTTGCTAAATAAGTCCTGTACATTCTTCTTCCACAATTTTACTCAAACCTATCTTGTTATTCCCACTTTTATTAACACCAGTTTAACTCAGATTCTTGATTATTTCTTGAATTGATGATTTGGATAGAATATTAATCAGTGGTTCTCACTTCACAATGTTCTACAAAAAGCCAGTTCTGATCACCTTATTTCCTAAGTTAAGTCCTTTGGCAACTGCTCTTTATCTATGCCCCACAGCGATTCTGCAGATAAGTTCATCCCATTTTTAACTCTGTTACTCATCTGAGAGAAATCTCTCTTTAACTTTCCTGCATAGGCTCAGACTTAAGGATCAGCTCCACAATCCTCAAAACACCTCAGATATTTCTGCTCCATCTTTGCCTTTGATGTTTCTTCATAACATCCTGCTTTCCTCAACCTGTTGAACTCATATATAGCTTTAAAGATGCTTTAGAACAACCATCTTATTCATGCATTCATGATAGTAAGATATTTTTATCAAGTTCCACTTATTTATCAATTAGAAATAATAGAAGATACTGCAGATACAATGGTGGGCAAGACCAACACCATGCCTTCTTTCAGAGCATTTTAGTGATGAAGAAGGGGGAGATCATCAAGCTGTATTGTAGGAAGGGAAGATGAGGAATATGAGATGACGCTAGAAAGTTAGACAGGAACGAGACCTAGAAAGAAGTTTCACTGAACAATAGGAAGTCACTGAAGGATTTCAAAGTAGGGTAAAACGCGCTTTACTTTGAAAAAGCCACAGTAGCTGATATTTAGGAGTAATCTCTAATTCCGTAGCTGACTAAAAGTGGGAGAAAGGAAGCAGTGAAAAATGTTGTGGCAGGAGTCCAGGGCAGAGATGATGGTTGATGAATCAGGTGACAGCACTGGGAACGGGAAAGCTGATGAATTTCAGATATATTTTGGAGGCAGAGCTGACTGAACCTGGTAACATGTTAGATGAAGAAATTGTGATGAAAAAAGAAATTAAATTTTCATTCTGAGCAATTAGATGACAATGTCATTTACTGAGATGGGAAAGGCTGGAGAAGGAATAGCTGTCTAGGAAAATATTAGATCACATTTTGACAGGTTAAAATCATCTGCGTGTGAACATTCATAAGAGTAGTATTAATAATAGCACCCAATTGGAATTAGTCTAAATGTCTGTCAACTAATGAATCGATAAGAAAATTATGATATATGGATACATGCTATTTGGCAATCAAAAGGAATGAAGTATGGGTCAGTGCTTACAGGATGGATGAACATTGAAAATATTGAGCTGGGAAAAAGAAGTCAAACGTAAAGGGCACATACCATCTGATTCCATTGATGTGAAGATCCAAGATGGCACCTCCGTAGAGACAGAGCTGGTTAATGGTTGAGAATGGGGAGTGAATTTTATTGGGCATGAGATTTCCTTTTGGAGTGATGAAGATGTTCTGAAAGTGAATAATAGTGAAGGTAATTATATTAATACCTATTTAATTAAAAAGAATACATTTTATCCTATGTGAATTTTATTTCAATAAAGACTATTTAAAGCAATATTTGGGATACGATTTTGCCCTGGGTTCTGCAGAAAGCAAAGTTTCAGATGAAGAGCTGATGTGTGCTTGTTCTTAAGGAACAGGAGAAGCATGAAAAGAGAGTTAAGCAGCAAGGATGGACAACTCAAAAGAGCATGTCTTATCAAGTTGAGCACTACATCACTTGACTCCATGGGGCCATTCCCCAAGATGTCTCACTGTCTTAGGGCGATCTAAGGAAAGTTTGTTGATGGAGACAAGGGAAAAAACACAGCCACAGACTCTCATCTGTCTTTGACTCAAGGTTCATCCACACGGCATTGATTTTCCCACACTTCTGGGATTGTACAAGCGTGGACATCAAATGCTTTTCAGTGTCTTTCCTAGATGTTAAAGAAGAAATTCTTGGGTAGGAGGTGAAATATTTCTGGTGAGGGAAAGAGACAAGACATCATCATTTGGTAGCTGCTGGAGGTGGTTTGGAGCCTACAGGACGACGATTCCTCTGGTGCAGCTGGATAGGAGGTAGGAGAGGCTGAGAGAGCCTATGAGGTGGTTTATAATCCTCACCTATAAAGATGTCCATTAAATACGCACATGACTATGTAAAATGGTTCCTTTCTTATCACTTTCTTACACAAACTCTATCTTTAAAGATGAATATTCAGATTCAAATAAGTCAAAAAAATTTGGTGTTGGAACTAGTATCTTGAATTCCTCTATATCAATTAGCATTGAGGAAAATTTTTTGCAAAGTTAATATTTATGGAAATATTTTTCTCAATTAGATTACATAGTAATTAAGAGAATATGGAGAAAAGAAGAGAAGCGAACAAGAAAACTGTCAAGTAATCTAACATAAGTGCTGATTAGTAGTGAACAAATTTAAGAAACTTATTTAAATTGTCCAATGTCAGAATCTTTTAAAATCATGTCAGATAAGTCCTAAAAACTTTTTAATGTCTCTTTTCCTACTGTTATATAATCTTTTGGGATGTTTCCAAAACCAATATTAAAGTATGTTAAGGTAAGATTTATGTATTTATTGACACAAAACAATTTTTCATGTTTATGAGGTAAAAGGTGATAATTCAGTATATGTATGCATTGTGTAATGCTCAAATTAGGATAACTACCATATCCATCAACTCTTTTTTTTTTTTTTTGTGGGTACCGGGGATCGAACTCAGGACCTCGCACTTGCGAGCAGGTGCTTGTGCCACTGAGCAATATCACCGGCCCTATTTTCCTTTGTATGTGGGTACCAGGAGTCGAACTCAGGACCTTGCGCTTGCCAGGCAGGCGCTTATGCCGCTGAGCTATCTCACTGGCCCTCCATCAACTCTTAAACTTATTATTTTTTTGTGGGGAGAGCACTCAAAAACTCTAGTAGCTATTTTGAAATATAGAATGTTATTGATAACAGTGGGCACTGTACTATGTAATAGGACACCAGACCTCCTACCTAACTGTAGCCTTGTATCAACTGACCAGTCTCTCCTTATCCTCCCAAGGTGTTGCTGGCTTCACTGAATGAGGTTTGGAGAACTCTTTTTATCTTCTTTGGAAATAGTTTGATAATTTTGTGTTTGTTCTTTAAATATTTGGTAGAGTTTAGCAGTAAATTCATTAGGTTCTGGTGTTTTCTTTGATGGGAGATTTTTTTTTTCTGATTTAATCTCTTTACTTCTTCTTGGACTGCTAGTTTTATATTTCTTCATGATTCCATCTGGATAGGTTTTATAGTTGTCCGTCTCTTCTAGGTTTTCCACTTTGTTGCTATACAGTTGCTTACAGTATTCACTAAAGATCTTTGCTTTTCGGTAATATGAGTTGCAATATCTCCTTCCATCTCTGATTTTACGTGTTTGACATTGTTTCTCTCTTTTAAATCTAGCTGAGGATTTGTAATTTTTGATCATCTTTTCAAAAACCAAAGTTGCGGGCCGGTGAGATGGCTCAGCGTTGTAAGCGCCTGCCTGGCAAGCGCGAGGGCCCAAGTTCCCCTCCCGGAACCCACATACAAGAAAAGGGCCGGTGATATCGCTCAGCAGCACGGGCGCCTGCTGGCGCGCGAGGTCCTGAGGTCGACCCCTGGTACCCACAAAAACAAAACAAAACAAAACAAAAAACCAAAGTTGCATTTTTTTGATCATTTGTAATTTCTTTCAGTCAATGTTTCACATATTTCTGCTCTGATCTTTTTTTTCCCTTATATTAATTTTGGGTTTGACCTAATTTATATTTCTAATTCCTTGCGGTGAAATGTTAGATTTGAAATCAACCTCTCTCTCTCTCTGCCTCTCTCTCTCTTTTACTGTTTTTATTTTATAAACATCTCTTAGAACAGTATTTTCTATTTCCTATAGCTTTTTATATGCTGTATTTCCACTTTCATTTATTTGTTTCTGGCATTTTAAAACTTTCTTTTAAAATTTCTTCATAGGCCCATGAGTGGCTTAGGAGCATGTTGTTTAATTTCCACATATCTGTAGAGTTTCCAAAATGTCTTCTACTGTGCATATCCAGTTTTATGTCATGGTGGTAGGAGAAGATACTTGAAATGATTTCGGTTTTACATTCGTTAAGACCTGTTTTGTGGCTGACGTGGAGAACGTGTCCCTTCTGGGTGGGAGAATGTGTACTCTGCTGCTCTTGGGTGGAACGCGTGTACACGCCGGTTAAGTTCATTGGATGTACAGTGCAGTTTGAGCCCGATGTTTCTTTGTTGACTTTCCATCAGGACAATCTACCCATTGCTGGCAGTGGGGTTCTCTACTTTTTATCTTTGCACTTACTCTGGGACTTACATAAACTTACAGTAATAAAAGTCTGTTTAAGGTAATTGCTGTAATTGCATACAAATATTCAAGACTTTTGTATTTCTCCCCTAATGTTACTACTTTAATTTTCATCCTTTTATATTGTATATTTCTTAAAAACTTGTTTCAGGCATGGTTATCATTGATCATTTTGACTTTTAACCTTTTTTTTTTGCTGGAGATTTGTTACAACAATGGAGAATTCTGACTTTGGTTGTGAATTTACCTCTTTGGTGAGGTTTTTACATTCATGTGTTTTCATCATAGCAATTATCATCCTTTCCCTTTCTTTTGAAGCATTCCCTGAAATATTTCTTAGAAGGCTGATCTAGTAGTGATGGACTCCCTCAGCTTTTGCTTATCTGGGAAGGACTTCATTTCCCTTTTATTTCTGAAAGAGAGTTTCGCTGGGTGTTTTTTTTTTTTTTTTTTTTTTTAACCTTTCAGCACTTTGAATATATATCATCCTATTTTCTCTTGACCTGCAAGACTTCTGCTGAGAGATTTGCTATCTGCATTATGGTGATTCCCTTACATAATTCTTGACATTTTTCTCTTGTTGGTTTAGTATTCTATCTTTGTCTTTGACTTTTGACAGATTGATTATAATGTGCCTTGAAAAGGACCTCTTTGGTTTGATTATAATTTAGGCTTTGATTTTCATAGATTTGGATGTCCATATTTCTCCTAAGACGTGAAATTTTCAGCTATTATTTCATTATGTCAGCTTTCTGTACATTTTTCTATCTCTTCTTCCTTTGGAACCCCAATAATGGGAACATTTGTTGGCTTGATGGCATCCCACATATCTTGCAGGCTTTCTTTGCTTTTTTCATTCTTTATTTTCTTCTTTTTCCTTTAATGAGGTTATTTCAAATAACCTCTTCAAATTCAGAAATTCATTCTTTTATTTGATCTAATCTGTGGTTGAAGCTCTTGGTTGTATTTTTTATTTCATCTGTTGAAGCAATGTACTCTAAATTTCTCATTTAGATGATGAATTGTTTTCCTGATGCCATTGAATAGCCTATCTCACTGAGTTACTTTGGATTATTTATTTAAAAATATTTTTAAAAGCAATTTGCAAATTTTTTCTTTGGGGGTCAGTTGTAGGATGGTTATTTGGTGGTGGCATGTTTCCTTGCTCTTTCATGCTTCCTGTATTCTTGTGTTGACGTCTGCACATCCCATGGAACAGTCATATTTTCTGATTATATAGAGTAGCTTTCACAGGGAAAGACTTTCATCTGTAGCCATGTATTGATTGGGTAGCGTGACTGGGTTTGGTTCCAGGTAGGAGCGGTTCCACAGTCTCCATTCAGTTTCTTCAGCTGCAGTCAATGTCAGTAAAGTTTGTGAGTCTCTAAGTAGCCCGGGCTGCAGGAGTCTGTGCAGCTGCTCCACCGGATCAAGAGCAGCCTCCTCGCTGTTCACCATGTGGATGAAGGAGTACTTTCCATTGGGTCAACTGCAACTTTCCTGCTGGTGGCCCAATCAGGTGCTGGTTGGTCTCCACTGAGTGATGTGTAGTCTCCTCTGCACTGGGGCAGGGTTTTCACAGGCTCCTGAATATAAGGGGCCCACTGGTTTCTGGGTAATGATGTTTTCTTCTCACTGGGCAGGATCTCTCATTCCATTGGAGGCAGGGTACCATGAGGGCTCTTGTGTAGGGTCATGGTTGTTCCATGGGGTTTTGAACCCTCACAACCACTTTTCAGGACACTCTAGCCACTTGTGCTAGCATAGTGCAGGGATGGTGGACCCAGAACACTGGAATATTGTGGTGGCTGCTGATGCCCATAGCAGGACCCACTAGCAATGGCTATAATCTCAAGATTGCACCATAGATTTGCAGTTACAGGGGACTGGGCACAACGGGGTCTGCTGCTTTGGAGTAATCCAGTGATGTGTACTTCAAGCAGCTTCCTAGCCTGGGTTCATAGTCTGTGATGACTGCAGAATTCTCTGGCAGCAAACATTGTAATTTTCCAGGGGTTTTTAATAGAGACTGTTGAGTGGCTTTGGCTCATCTTTCTCTTTCCATGAGAATTCCTTCTTGGTTCTGAGCTGTGCCTTACTATAGAGGTGGGGGTGGCAGAGTTGAGGAAATCTGCTCTCTTCTCCATATGGCCATCCCATGTTTGCATGGTCCAGAGCATCTCCACCACTCTGTACTACAGTCCATTACTCTCCCCAGTCAGAATATAGTTATTACTTATTGTTTTTGTCCTTTTGTGAGTGTGTGCTCAGTGCAGATATTGCACTTCTCTACTCAGTCATCTTACTGTGCCCTCTTTTAAGGTGTGTTAAATTATTTTATTCTGTGTAAGGAATATAAACCATGGAAGTCATTAATGTCCTGCAGCACTAAAAATTTTTCCTTTCAGGTACATGGTGGTTTTGATATTCATGACCTAGGAAGTGTGATATGGATGTATAACTTGCTTTAGGAAATGAATAAAAGCATGGCAGTAATACATTATATTTGGTGAAAGTCTCCAGGAGTGTGTGTGTGTGTGTGTATTTTGCCACATTCTCTTCCACTGTCTGTTATAATGAAAGTTCTATCACCTTAAGCCTCTGAATGAAAATTACATGATTCTAAGTTATCCACCAGCCTGAGAAAGATGTTGGTGTAAGCACAAAATAGAGCTCTGATCTTTCAAAGCATAGAGATTTTGCATTGTTTGTTCCAGCAGCTCAAACTAGCCTTTCCTGACTGATATGTCCTTCAAGAAACAAGTGCAGTGAACTGTATATTTGAGGCACTTTATAAATTGTAGCTTAAAAAAGTACTTAGGGCAGTATAATAAAGTTGCTAAGAATATGGCTGTGGAGCGAAATACCCTGAGTCTGGAACAGGATTCTGTTGCCTGCTGACCATGTGACTTTGGAAAGTTTACTAAAATGCTTTGGGACCAATTTTCTTATAAAATATCATAATATCTGCATCAAACAATCATTATAAAAAGTAAATAAATGAACATTTATCAAGTGATTGGAAGAGTGCATAGTAAGTACCCTTGCTACATGCACAGGTAAAACATAGAAATAAATATTATATGTAAAGGGTTTAGAAGAGAACCTAGCAGGGTAAGCCATCCACAGATATTTATTATTATTAATATTTAAAATAAAAACAATTACTGAATAACAAATACTTATGAGAATTTCCTCTGGGAAAGTCTAATAGATGGAGGGGGGGACCAAGCAAAGGAGAAAAGCTATTTCAGTCTTTTGATTTAGGGTAACAAAATCAGAAGCCATTAGGATGGGTTTTACTTCCGGGAAGATGGCTGGACACTTAGCGGTTACTTTCCCTTTCCAATCTGACGAGAAGCAGAGAGCACAGGGGAATGGCAAAGACAAACTCAAGCATTTTCTTTATTTATCTCCATCACTCAGAGTAAAAGGAAACAGGCCATCTGCGACTGAAGCTGAGCACTCCTGCCAGTGAGAGATAAGTGGCTCAGGGCGATTTCACACAACCCAGCAAAGACAGTTTTTTTGAAATCTCATGAAAAATTGGTCCAGGGATTTAGCAGGATGGTTTATTCATGAAAATTATCTGAGATGCACCTTAAAAATAGAAGTTTCTAGAATCTCGTGATGGTGGTGGGAGAGAAGAGCTCCTCGAAGTCTAAATTTCGAACCTGTTTTTTTTTGTAAGCGGATTCTTCTGCCTGCTTATATTTAAGGACTCCAAGTCTAGTCCTGTAGTTCAGACCGAGTAACCAAAATCCCACTGCCACCTTGTGGCATCTTATCCAAATTGCAGGTTCCACTGCAGCATGGTAGAGTCCCAGAAGTTAAAATTTTCAGATAACCACTCCCAGCCACATTTACTTAGTAGTCATTACTGTCCTCTTCTACTCACAAAGATACTTTTGAATTTTCTGGATTATTTGAAGGAAGGTCTACATAATTCACACGCCTGAGGTGACATAGCCTGCATTTTAATTTATACCTTTTCTTAAAAATTTAATTTGAAAATAGGCCTTATTTTTGGAATTTAACTATAAACTCTCACAAGAAATTTATAGAATGAAAGAAATCAAATCTATTTATAGAATGTCCAGTAGGTGACTCTTTTGTCAGAGAACCCGAGAGAGGTAGAATCTTAATAAATAGACAGATATCTGATAGGAATAGTATTGCTTATTGGATCCCATGATTGTCCACTAAGGGGGAATAAACAAAGGAAACTTGTATTTAGGAACTTTTATTCTTTTATTTTCAGGGATTCCAGACTTACACTTGCGTATGAAAAAGATCATGTCTTAAACATTGGGCTAGATTTAGCTTTGCTGAGTTCAAATTCTTCCTGGTTTGCTTTTACCATCAGGAATGGTCACACAAGCTAAGCAGGAATACAGGAAAGTGCAGCTTTCTTAAGTATAACTTATATTCCACAGTGGATTATGGCATTTGGGCTTGTTTTATGAGGAGTCAATAAGAACCAAGCATGGTATAACGTGACTTTGAAATCATTCCACTTAACACCAGCATGGCAACTCCACAACAAGATAGTTTGGCAACATCTAAGATGATTTACTACAAAAGGTTGTGTGTTCTCCATAAAAAATGAAATATGTGTTCACAAGGAAGATGCTCATAAATGAAATAGAAGAAAATTACTAGTAGATTGTCCATACCTACTTTATTATCTGGTACTCTTGCAGCCTGTGTAGAAAGCACTTGCTCAGATGGATTTTTGTAGCAAAGCATTTGAAAATTAAAAAAAAAGGATGAATTTACATAATATAATAGAAGCCATTTAAAGTGTTATATACATGTACCAATTCCACATAAGGTATGTAAACAATATATACTGCAACACGTACCAAGAAAAAAAAGGAAGGGGATCAAGGATGAGAGGAAGAGAGAGGGAGGGAAGGGAAAGGGGATGAACAAAGGAATTAAGATGTGTTATGTACATGTGCCAACTTCTCACTAGGACTGTAAACACTATGTACTATGCACATGTACTTATTAATAAACTAAACTAAACTAAGTTTTACATAAAAATAAAGTGAAATATATAGTGGCATTTGGTAAATTCATGATATTCTACAACCCCAGCCTCTGCCTAATTCTAAATTAATTTCTTCATCCACAAAAGAAATTCCGTACCCATAAATCAGTTGGTATGTCAGTGTTTAAGAGTGATACATGAAGTGTATTTCAAGAGATTGTAGAGTATCTATTGTTTCAAAATGATGTTATCCAAGTCTCAAAAGACCTCAGTCTATGGCTTTGTCTTGATTTGAAGTGCTTACATTCTTGCCAAAGCTGTCAGCTTGGCTATGTCAGTTGGGAGGAGTTTATAATCACAAGACAGACAGAGTCTTACCTAATGCCGCCAGAAGGTAGTAAACTATGCGACACTGATGAAAAGAATTCTGTTTCATGTCAAGGATGGTTGCTTTGAAGATGGTATGCATTCTTCTGCAGACAGAAAAGCCAACAAAAACATGGGCAAAGAGTCTGTGGGTTTTTTAATATGCATTTTGTTAGAAAATAATAGGATTGTTTACACAAATCTTTAGGAAGATGCGTAGACAGGCACGTCCTGCCCACCAGCTGGAGGTATAAAAAGCCCTGCACAGGAGGAGACCTTCATTCACATTTGGGTTTCTTGTCCTTTGCAATCTATCCACCTCCTTCTCAACTCCTGCCACCATGACTCGCTATTTCTGCTGCGGAAGCTACTTCCCAGGCTATCCTTGCTATGGAACCAACTTCCACGGGACCTACAGAGCCACGCCCCTGAACTGCGTTATACCCCTGGGCACGCCCCTGAACTCCGGCTGTGGATGGAACGCCTACAGCTCCCGGAACTTCTGCTTAGATGGCTGCAATGGCTCTTGCTATGGCAGCAGCTTTTACAGGCCATGGGGCTCTGGCTCTGGCTTTGGCTACAGCACCTACTGATGGACCAGTGGCTCTGGCGACCACAGGACTCCCGATCAATTCTCTGCAGAAGGAACGACCTGAAGAGCAAGAACTGTCTTCCTGCCTCTACATGTGCTTGAGAGATACTGACTGCTGCTTACTGAAGTCTCGCTTTGCCATGATAATGAACAAGTCACCCAGGCCTCAGACGTCAAGCTGATACTCGTTTACAGCCTAAGAAAGCAAGATGTATTTTTCAGATATATTTAAACTTAGCAGTGAAGCAGAGAGTTTGCCTCCTAGGGTTGCTCTGATCGTAAATAATTAACTTCTACATCAACATCGATGTATCTCCAATTGGGTGTGGGTAAGAAGTGGCTTTACTTTTAGTCTCTTAATAAATCTATTTTATTAAGCATGCACATTTTTGTCCTGGCCATTTATTTTACTGTGATTTTATGCTCTTGAATTCGTTCATCTTTTTTAATCTGTGATGGTTCACTTTACCCAAGTTTTATTTAGATTTTAGACTGTACAACCAGGTTAGAATGATGCGTAGCCATTATTTCTTCCTATATTGAGATTTCAATTTTAAACATTCCTTAGGTGTGTTTCAAATTTATTCCAAATACATTACAGTAGTTTTTATTTCTCTATGCTGATTATGAATAGGAATATTTGTTAGTTGTTAAATGCTAAGAAATAAATTTCTTCTCTCCTTTCACTAGTGACATGATTCCATTTTGATTCATTTTGTCTTCTCTTTGTTTTTAATCTCAGCTCTGGCCAGTGAACCCAAGAGATTTTTGGAAAAATTATAACTAAATGAACTTAGGCATGAAACTACATCTTTAGGAATTTCTAAGATTTTGCACTAAAGGAAAGCCAACTCTAACATTACACAGTATTTTCTCCCCTTTTCAATAGATGGGTTTTATTATCCTCACCTTCTTCACCTCTGACTATATATATAGCTAGTGATAAAAGATGAAGTGCTTATTCTGTGGAATGATAGTTACCATCAAAAGCACTTGAAATGATTTGTGGTCTGTACTTTGAAAATCGTCCTTGTCTTGCTTACAGAGAAATCTCTTTATAGAAGCAAAATACTTTATAGAAGCAAAATGCTTTATGTTTTGAATTAAAGCCCATTCATTCATGTGTCAAGTATTTATTGCACTGTTGCCTCTAAGAAGGTGCTCAATTAATTGTTCATTGATTTGACTTGTTAAATCTCTTCTTTCTGGGTGCAAAATGTTGTATAGTTCATTGTAAATTTCATTTATTCATGCACCAAAAATTATGGGGTTCTAGCCACTGTGTTAAGAGTTTTGAAGTGATAAAAACACCTTAGCAGGTATAAGCTGGCCCAAAAAACGGACCATTATCAAGAAGATATTTACCCATTCAACAGATACCTACCACCAAACACTGTCATAAGATCTGGAAATATAGAGTTAAATAAAACATAGTTCTTGCTCTCAAGAGGTAGATATACTTTACTTAATATTTAACAGGATTTAATATTCTCCTATTTTATAACCAATTAGTGGGCTATAAGTGATCATCCAAAGATAGATGTTTCTTTTCCTATTCATTTCCCTCCCAGAACTCAAAGTGGGAGATACCCTGATTAGACACACACACACACACACACACACACACACACACACACACACAGAGGGAGAGAGAGAGAGATATTAGGCTTTTATTCTAGGAGTTTTGTTAAATAAATACCATCATGAGAAGAAGCAAGAGATATATCAAGACATATATGCCTGCAAAAAAAGAAAAAAAAAAAGAGCAGGGCAATCTGAAAATGGATGGGTTATCACCAGTAAAGTTGATCCATTCCAGGGGTGTAAAGTACTGAAGGGGTAATTTAGGATCTCTACCAACCTCAAGTGTCTAGATTCTATAATCAGGGCTGACGTTTATTTTCTAAGGCCATAATTGTTTTGTACTGCATCAGTTTTTTAAAAATTTTGAACATTTCAGACTTATAGAAGTTATGATAATAATGCAAAAAAGTCCTGCATGCCTGTTTTATTAAATATTTATAGTTTGTTTTATATATATATCTTCATGTATATATATATAATCTTTATGTGTGTATATATATATATATATATGCCTTCATATATATCTTTATATATAAAGGTATATAAAAAGTCCTGCATGCCCAGATTTATGAAATGTTTATATTTTGTCCCACTTATATAGATACATTCACATATATATAAATTATATATAATTGTATTATGTATATAATTTATATATATATTATATATATCAGTGAGGTGGGGCATCATGTTATCATGATACCCTAAGAACAAGGACTGTATAATCATGAAAATTAGGAAAATTAATAGTACTTAGTAGTAATATCACACTCTTACCTAATTCACTGTGCATACGCAGATTTAGTCGGTTGTCAGCGACAGTTCCTTCTCTTTAATCCAGGGTCCAGTACAGGACAGTGTGTATCTCTCTAGAGTTCTTCAACCAATTCCTAACCTTTATCTTTCTTGACCTCTTTCAATTCGAAGCATACAGGGCGATTATTTTATAGAATGTCCCTTGACGCGGTTGGCATACCTTTTCTCATGACTAAATTCATGTAATGCTTTTTTTGGTAGAAATACCATAGAAGTGAAGCTGCATCACATCCTCAAAGCATCACATCAGGAGATGCGTTACATTGATTCATGCAAGTCTGGTTGATCTTAACTTTCATCACTTGATGAAAGTAGTATTCTTCAGGTTTCTTTACTATAAATTTGCCATTTTCTTGTTTTGTAGTTGGTAATTTATATGTCAATACTTTGACACTATGTAAATACGCTTCTTATTAAGCTTTTAACCTCTAATTAGGAATCATTTATAGTTTTCTGATTTTATAAAAATATAAAACTATTAGTTACTCAGCATTTTACTGTAAGAAAAAACTTTCTCTTCTCTCCATTTATTTTTGTTTGCTTACTTATTTTGATACCTAAGTCAATATGAGCTAATGGATCCCTAGTTTACTCAATATCTTACATTTCACTAATATTTTTATTTATTTTGATATTTGAATGCTTCCATGTTGGCCCCTGTGTCTTTTAGAAATAGCCTCCATTATTATTCGATCATTTCTTTGTGGCTCAATAAGAATTCTAGAGGTTCATCTGGAACTTTTCTGCTGTAGCCACAGAGTCAGGGATCTCTTCCAGGAGCCCTGGTCCTTGTAATGGGCGTGGGCTTAGGAAGTAAGATAGAGATGTCGGGTGTGCTCACTGCTGTGCTGTCCCTGCTTCAGATCTCCACTGCTGTCCTATGTATGCCATACCAGTCTTTGCCCTGGTCTTTAATCATCCTTTCAGATTCAAAAGTGACACACTCTGAAACTGCGTCAGAGCTCTGTGTGCAGCGACAGTTCGTTTCCTGGCAGGAGTCACTGTAAGGTAGGAGAGAAGCTGACCTTCCGTCGATGGGGGTCTCAAAATGCCAGAGTGCAAATTGCAGGTGACCACATGAGGGGCCTTAATAACTCCCATCCCCACTCTCCAACTAGATTTTCATTTTACTTCCATATCTGTTTCTGCTCAATCCTGGCATTTTTCTTAGTGTTGTGAGTCCCAGGTCTGTCTGGGAATTTGAAAGCAACGTTGGTAACCTCTTGCTTGTATCATCTTCTTCCCGTGGGTTTTGCTGTGGTTTCCTCCTACTTTCTGGTTCCCTTCCATCTCTTTCCCGTCATTTAGAAATTCAGGAAAACGAACGAATTTTAGTTCAATTGCTGATTGGTGTTACATTTGTACTCTGCCAGTTTCTTCAAGGTGCTCAACTTCCTGAAACAGTTCATAGATACTACACGGCATCTTCTTCAGTTCTTGATATTACAGCGGAAGATCTATCCAAAAGTTATGTGAAATTAAGAGACTTTGTGCTTGTGAAGCTTTGTCAAGATTTGCGTTGTTTTTCATGGGGAAAATTAATGCAAGGATTCAATGAAGATATGACAAGAGAAGCACAGCAGAAGTTCGAAATAAATAAGCAACATGCTAGATGGGTTTATGAATTCTTCAACTGCTGGTGACTGACACTGAGCAATACAGAAGCTACAGGCTGGATACTGAGAGAAGACTGGTCAGCCCTTATAAGAAAAAGCAGAGAGATCTTGCTAAGATGAGAAAATGTCTCAGGCCAGAAGAATTGACAAAGCAGATGAACCAAATAAGCATGCAGCATGCACTGCTGGAAGAAAGCCCTCAGCAACTAGTGGAAGATTACTGGTGTGTTATTAGATGACTGGCTCAAGAGTAAGATTATTCTATTCTGTACATTGTGCTGTGAAAAACGTGATGATAATTTTAATGTTAACATCTTGCAACATTTTACTTAAAAGTTATCTATGTTAACATCAGTTGAATATTTTCTTCTGGAGGGATTGTATATTTTAGAATGCTGTCTAGAAAGTTTATGAGCATATATTGCATTAAAAAAATATAACTTCTAAAATTAAAAAAAAAAGAAATTCAAACTCTCTTCAATCGATATTCTCCCTGGACTTTTCTATGTCACTGTTGGCCTGTACCTTTTTCACCCCTTTTCTATAATTTAATGTGTTTTGGGAAAAAAGGAAAAAGGAGAAATCTTATGATGAGTCTGCCACCTTGAATCTAAAAAATAAAAATCCTTTAAAGACGGACAAAAAGGACTTAAAATGTAGAACAATAATTAGTCTCCCTTTTCTCCTGCAGCAACTATGTGACAGGCAGAATAATAGATAATTTACTATTTGAATAACATTTTATATGAGTATATTTCATTGTCTACCTTATTACTGAAGAGGAAACCAAAATTGGAAAGTTAAATCATTTATTTGAGGCACATCATTCACCTGTAAAGAAAAACACCAAGATCTAACCGAGGAGCATCTGACTCTGATTTCTTCACTCTAAAAATATTATATAGCACTTTAAACGTTGTAGAGCTCTTGCTAAGAAATACCCCTTTACAATGACTTCTCTTATACCATTAAGAATTACATCTGTATTCACATAATGACTTATAGTTTACAAAATATGAAAATAGAATTTTGTTTAACTCTGACAATATTGGGAGATCGGTATCATGAAGAAACTGAGGGAGATTAAGTAATTTGTCTAAGGGGACAAATATTTAGCAGTTGGGAAAACTGAGAGTCAAGCCAGTGTATCATGTAAAAGTCTTCTGATTAGCTCCGTTATCAATTGCTCTGCAACTAATTACAGGACAAAAACATGAATTCCGTGTTTGCCAATTGATCCTAACTGCAATTACCAAGATCCTTAAGCATTTTCTCAAGATTGTCAACAATTTTCTAAAGTAACTATTAGGTTCCATTTTTAATCTCAGTACCAAGTCCTTAGATTTTTCTCTCCTCATTCTCTCTAAGAAATGCTGTCAGGCCTTTGTTTCTAATATTTCTGCTCAATTCACACCTTTATCATTTCTGGTGTGGTGAATCACCACACCATCTGCCTATCTGGTCTTCTTGGGCATCTCAAATTCTTCTTCCATACGGTAAACATAATAATCTTCCAAATGTAAATTGTATCAGGTAGCTTCTTTTTATAAACTCTTTGGTGACTTCTAAAATTTCTTACGGCTTTCAGGAAATAGATAAATCAGGGGATCATAAGTCTACCAATTTCTCTAGTTTCATTTTCTACTTCTCCTTAACATGCTTGTTAAAAAACTTGTTAACACGCTCCTTAACAAACTTGTTCCAGCAAGGGGGCCTACCTGAGTTCTCTGTTCCTTTTTGCTCTATTCTTCATCTAGAGAACTCCTATGGACTCTTTCCAAGGTCCTGCTCAACCCCCTAACGTCTCTTGTTCCACTTAGAAGTCTTATCTCTGTTTACTTATGTTACATTGTTTAAACTGCACTATGGATGCCCATGAACCAAGATCTCAGGAATACACCTGTGGTCAAACCAAGTTGGGTTGATTAACTTGTTGTGGCAATGGAGACCAGGAGAACATGAGAAACTGTAAGAGGGTGTTAGGAGGGACTTAGGATAGGATTTAGGATTGAATGATGTGATCTGAAAAGTTTAAAGGAGGTTGGGTTACTTCCCAAATTGAGGATTATATTTTTTTCCCATTGCTGCTGTAATTAATTGCCAAAAATTTAATGGCTTAAAACAACACAAATGTACCTTCTTACAATTCTGGATGTCAAGTTCAAAGTATTTCTTACTGGGTGAAAACAAGTGTTGGTATGACTGCATTCATTCTGGCAGCCCTAGAGGAGAACTGATTTCCTTACCTTTCCCAGTTTGTAGAGGCTGCCTCAGGAACTTGGCTTGTGCTCCCATTCCCTCTTTAATGACAGCCGCAAAGCATCTTCTAATCGCTCTCCAAGATTCTGATAGTGACTCTTCTGTCTTCCTCATTCACACCAAGAATCCTCATGATTACATGGAGCCCACCTTAATAACTCAGGATAATCTCCATATATTCATTTCCCCTTGACATTAATAAATATATTCACAACTTCTGGGGATTAGGATGGTGGCTGCCTTGGGAGACCATTATTCTTTCTACAAGAGCTTTCAAGAAGCAGTCCTAATTTCATGATTGCTGTTCTAATAATTTTCATCTAGGGGATGGAAAAAGGATAAAGTTGTAATTGGTAAAGAAACACCAGTTACAAGGGTGACATGGAGTTTTTGTTGTTTTTCATACTGTCCTTATTTTTGTCTGTTCTCAGACACGATACAGACTGGTCTTGCTTTTTTCTGACTTATTGTCACAGTATGACCTCATCGGATTTGGCCTCTGGAAATTGTGTGCCTGAAGAAGGGAATGCTCTGGTTTGCCATGAGTGTTGTTGAGGTTGCTGTTTTCTTACTTGTGGTGCTGTCATTAGTTTGCAGTCCTGATTTCCTGACTACCCTGTGTATTCTGCAAATTCCTGGAGGTCAAGCACCATGTTTTATTCAATGTTATTTACACTCATGATAAATGTTTGCTGAGTTAGTATAATTTTTAAAAAAACCTTAGGGAAGTAGCCTAATGCCTTGCTACTTAAAATGTATTCTGCTTATATGAAACATGGTCATCGGCTGAGTTCATGTCCAAAATACAGACTCCTGGGCTTCTCTTCTGCTAAATAATCCTCTGCGCTTTAGCAAGATCCATTGGTGATTTATATACACATAAAATTTGAGTACTAGGATTCTCATCCCAAAGGAAGCAGAGAGGGACATATACCTCATTGTTGATTTTGAAAGTGCCAATGAAATGCTATTAACATTTTCATGAAAAAGAAAGTTTTCTTCTTTAAAGTCATTTTTCTTGTACCTTTGTTCTAGTTTTTATTGCCATTTACAGGAAAACTCGATTATGATTTTCATTTCCATTGAGAATAGAGAAAAGATACTTAAAATTGTAGCAGGAGAACTGTGATTAGAGAAATTGAAATATTTCTTGATTCTGAGACCCGCCAGGCAGGCTGTTCTTTGAATATTCTATAAAACTTCTAAATGCATTAAGCAGTGTTGTCTCTGAAAATACGCTGTTATTTCTCAGACACAATTTCTTTTTAGTGCTTTACCTCTGAGGCTTCTGACATTATCTTTGACAATGGTATTTGCACTATTGCATCTTGTTCCTCCTTTTTCCCTTTTCAATCATGCTTCCCTGCAGTAATCTGCTTTACAAGTGTGCCTTATTATCTCCACTTTGAAGCTTCTGGGTCGAACTCACTGGGACACAACTTCAGAATTTTTAAGTTTTTCCTTATGAACAGCCTTAAATTTTAAGATCAACTTTAGACCACTAGTGATAATATTTGACCTGAAACTTACATTTGTTCTTATGTTTAATCTTGGTAAGCAAAGAGTTTGAATAATGGTGCTTTTGGTAGGGTGGGATCCCCATTCCATTTGTGGTTTAGCGATGATGGGAGCGTGGTTTGAAAGTCACGAGAAGGACATATTGTTAGGCCTTCCAGAGACCAGCCAAGGAGTAAGGCAGGGGCGTGCCAAGCTTCACTTATCAGTGAATCTATCTTAGCCCTGAGGGAGCACAACACATCATAATTTCTTGTATTTTTCCCTTTCAACTAATTCACCTTGCAGCTCTACATTTTAGCTTCTGGATGTAGTGCTGCTTTTGTGATATAGCAAACAGGTTTAAGTCTTCCGTTTTGCATCCCCAAGAGCAGAGGAAAAGATGCTGAAAGTGACCTTCATGTCTTAGCAGTGATGAAAATCTTGCTACAAATATGTACTTTCTTTGGAAGCCCATTTTCGTGTCGACTGTGAATACCGTAAGAAGTGTTTCTGACAAGAGTCCCTGAATCTGTAAATATCCAGGCATTGTGGTATCTCATTGCTTCTTAAGAAGACCATGTGATGTCTACATCATATAGTAAGCTTTATTAAAGAGGCTCTTGCTTGACAATTAACCAAAGGGCCTCATGAATGTGGCTTAGCCTCAAAAGTACACCAATAACAAGGTACTGAAATTGTGCCTTCAATTAGCCCCAAGACATGGTCAGCAATTTCTGGCCCTGCCATGTGACATTTTTTTTGCTATATTGCCTGGCAATTATATTTGATTTGATGTGGTCTTGACTTTAAACAAGTGTTTCTTTACCTGTGCTCTATTGACATTTGATCCAGGTAATTCTCATTAAGGTCTTGTACATTGTATGATGTTTGAAAGCGTCCCTGGTCTCTATCCATTTAGATGCTAAGTAGCACCACTCCTTACCCCCAGTGACAAAATTGTCTCTGAACATTGTCAAACATCCCCAGTGAACACGGTTGCCCATAACGATAAATCTCATCAACTCTAGTTATTAAGCCTCGAAGAGAGGGTCTTTTCTTTTAATCCTTCACCATTTCACATTCAATTATTATTATTATTTTTTTTTTTTGTGCGTACCGGGGGGTTGACATCAGGACCTTGCGCGCCAGCAGGCGCCCATGCCGCTGAGCGATATCACCGGCCCCTTTTTCGTATGTGGGTTCTGGGAGTCGAACTTGGGCCCTCACACTTGCCGGGCAGGCGCTTAAGCCGCTGAGCCATCTCACCGGCCCCCTCAATTATTTTATTTTGTTAAGGGAGACAGCTTTTCAGGTACTTTATTATAGAATACTATAAATTTATCTGATTATCACTAAAACACCACCTGTATTGGAATCACCTGATCGCTTCTTAAAAGTGAGGACTCCTTGGTCCCATCCTAGCCTCATGAAATTAGAATCCATAAGAATGGAGTCAGAAGTTTGCATTTTAAACAACTGTCTTGGAGATTCTTGCACTGACTAACCTGTTAAAACTCTAATGGTTTAGAGGTTCCAGCAATTCTCTTCTGAGATTCCCACCACAGCACTTTGTTTTTAAAGTGATGGCTGCTGGGACCTCATTAGTTTATCTTAGCAGGATGTGTAATAAGGTGAGCAAAGTGCTCTCTGGGGTCAGATGCTTAATTGACCAAATTCTAAAGAGAGAGGGTTGAATTGTAATCTTGTCTTATCAGTGATTTTTATGGTAGAATCATACAACGTGTAGGGCAATAAGTCCCCGGAAGTCAACTCATCTCATTTTATAGCTGAGTGGCTTGAGCCCCAAAAAGTGATTTGCTTAAATCCTCACAGCAAGTGAGTAGCCAACTTAGGTTTAGAATATTGTTTCATTAATTAATTCATTCAACAAATACTTATTGAAAATCTAGATTTCACTCAGTAGTGGAGTAGGCACTGAGAAATGACGAATACTTAAAAATATTATTTTTGCTGTCATGGAAACAAGCATATGAGGAAACAGACATCAGTCACACAATTAAAGGTTAAATGGCAACTATGGTAAGTGCTACAGCTATGAGAAAGGTGTGGCTTGTTCTGATGTTATAGATGAACTTCAGCTCACCAGGGAAGGCAGCAGCAAGTCCTCCCCAAGGAAGTGACTGAGCTGGCACCTGAAAGTCACCGGGAGATGGCCAGGAGAAGAGAGCAAGGCAAATAATTCCATGCAGAACAAATAGCGTGTGATAATGTTAGAGAACAAAAAGGTGCAGGCCAAGTTTGAATAAATAAGACAGTGGATCTAAAGTAGGGTGATTTGGAGATTTTTAGATAACATTACAAATAAAAAAAATCTAAAAACCAATGGAAGTTATTGAAGTACTTTGTTTTGTTTTCTTTCTAAGAGTGCTATTTATTTATTTTTAGTGTGCCGAGGTGCATTCCTTTTCTACCTATTTTTTTCAGAGTTTTTATTACAAAAGGTGTCAAATTTTGGCCAAATTCTCTTTCTACATCTATTGAGATGATCATATTTTTTATCCCTCTTTCTGTTGATGGTGTTTATTACATATATTTATTTGTGTATGTTGAACCATTTTTACATAGTATACTTTGATACACTTTGATCATGGTGTATGATTCTTTTAATGAGCTGTTGAATTTGGTTTGCCAGTATTTTGCTGAGGAGTTTTGCATCTATATTCACTAAGGATATTTGTCTGTAATTTTCTTCTTGTGGGATCTTTGTCTGGCTTTTGTATCAGGATAATATTAGCACCAAAAAATGACTTTGGAAGTGTTCCTACCATTTCAATTTTTGGAAAGTGAGAAGGATTGGTATTCTTTAAATGTTTATAGAATTCAACAGTGAAGACATGTGGCTTTGGAGTTTTCTTTGTTGGGAGATATATTATTGAGTCTGTCTCATTACTTAATGCTAGACTGCTTATATTTTCTATTTTTTCATGATTCATTTTTGGTAAGTTTCATGTTTCTAGAGATTTTTCTTCTAGGTTATCCAAATTTTTGTTCATAGTAGTCTCATGACTGTTTATATTTCTATGGCATCAGTTATAATATTTTCTCTTTTATTTCTGATTTTAATCTTTTCCCCCTTTTGCTTTGTCTAGATAGTTATCAGTTTATCATTAAAGAAACAACTCTTAATATTATTCATCTTTTCTATTGTTTTCTAAACTCTATTTCATTTATTTATGTTCTACTTTTTGTTTCCTTTCTTCTACTAACTTTGGTCTTGGTTTGTTCTAGTTCCTTGAAGTGCAAAGTTAGGTTGTTTGAAATATTTATTTATCTCAATGTAGTTTATTATTTTCATAAATTTCTTTTTAAAAACTCCTTTTGCTGCAGTACCTAAATTTTAGTATGTTTGTTTTCAGTGTTATTTGTCTCAAGATAGTTTTTGATTTTCCCTTTGACCTATTGGAGAAAGGTGTTATTTCTACATATTTATGATTTTTCAGTTTACCTTTGTTACTAAATTCTAGTTTTATAGCAACGTAGTTGGAAATGATGCTTATTATGATTTCAGCTTTCTTAAATTTGTTAAGAGTTGCTTTTTGACTTAAGATATGAGCTGTCATGGAGAATGTTCTGGATGTACTTGAAAAAAATGTATATTCTGCTGCTCTTAGATGAAATGTTTTGTATGTTTGTTAGATCCGTTTAATAAAGGTACTTCACATTCAGTGTTTCCTTATTGTTTTTACATCTAAATAATTTAATTCATTGTTGAAAATGGATTATTGAAGTCTCCTGCTATAATTATGTTATTGTCTCTTTTTCCCTCTGGATCTATTACTATTTTATTTTGATATTCAGGAGCTGTGATGTTGGATATGTTTATACTGAGAATGATTATATTTATTGATGAATTGACCCCTTTATCAATATACATTGACCTAATTTGCTTTCTGTTATGGTTTTTGACTTAAGGCATGTTTTATATGTTATAAGCATAGCTATTTCTGCTCTCTTTTGTTTTCTGTTTGTATAGAATGTCTTTCTAATCTTTTCACTTAAAAAGGAAAGAGCTTCTTGTAGAAAGCAAACACCGTGGTATTGTTTTTTATCCATTCTCATGTTCTATGTCTTTTGGTTAAGTTTTATAGCTTGTTTAATTGGCATAATTATTGGTAGATATGAACTTAAATCACCACTTATGACAAACTTATTGCCAACATCATATTAAATGAGGAAAAACTGAAAGCTTTCCTGCTAAAATCAGGAACAAGACAGGGGTGTCCATTATCACCATTCCTGTTCAACATAGTCCTTGGAATATTAGCTAGCACAATAATGCAAGAGAAAGAAATAAAAGAAAAGAAAAGGAAGCAGTCTAATTATCATTATTAGAAAATTAAAGCTAGATCAGTATCTGTCACCACATACTAAACTAAAATCAAAATGGTTCAAAGATCCACATATTAAAACAGAAACAGGGCCGGTGAGATGGCTCAGCGGCGTAAGCGCCTGCCTTGCAAGCGCGAAGGCCCGAGTTCGACTCCCGGAACCCACATACGAAAAAGGGGCCGGTGATATCGCTCAGTGGCACGGGTGCCTGTTGGCGCGTGAGGTCCTGAGGTCGTCCCCCCGGTACCCACAAAAAAAAAAAAAAAAAAAAAAAACAGAAACAATCTGCAGGAAGATAAAATAGGTAAAACTCTTGAAGACATAGGCATAGGCGAGAACTTTCTGGACAGAACCCCAGTTGCACAAGAAATGATACCAAGAGTCAATAAATGGGATCATATTAAACTTAAAAGCTTCTGCACAGCAAAGAGAACAGCCAACAGGATGAAGAGGCAACCTGTAGAATAGGAAAAATTTTGCCAGCTACTCTTCAAACAAAGGACTAGATCTAGAATATATAAAGAATTCAAAAGAATTAGGACCCCTGAATTGAAAGACTCAATCAAAAATTGGTGTCTGAAATGAATAGACTCTTCTTAGATAAAGAAAAACAAACAGGTAATAAATACATGAAAAAACGTTCAACATCATTGGCTAATCAAGAAATGTTAATTAAAACAAAGCTGAGATTCCACCTCACTGCCGAAGGAATGGCTATCTTCAAGAAATCAAATAATAACACGTGCTGGTGAGGCTGTAGGGAGAAAGGAACCCTTCTTCATTGTCGGTGGGAGTGTAAACTGCTATTACCACTATAAAAATCAGTATGGAGATTCCACAAAAAATTACAATAGAAATTCCATTTGACCCAGCTATTGCCCTTCTAAGTATCTTAAGGAATTAAAGACATCATATCACAGTGATATGTGCCCACCCATATTATAGCAGCACAATCCACAATAGCTAAATCTTGGAAACTTTCTGTATGTCCATCAACAGATAAATGGATAAAGAAAATGCTGCATTTATATATGACAGTGTACTATAAAGAAGGATAAACTTGAGTCATTTATAGGAAAATGGATGCACCTTGAGATAATAATGTTAAGTGAAATAAATCAGATGCACAACCTTAAATATTGTGTGGTTTCTCTTATATGAGAAACCCAAAATATAAAGAACAAAATAAAATATAGATAATAGGAAGTAGGGAGATAGATTTTTTTTTCAAATGGGGAAGGAATCAAGAGATGGAGGGAGGAGGTAAGGGGAGGTCAAGGGGATGAACAGAGGAATTAAGATGTGTTATGTACATGTACCAATTCCACACAAGGAATATAAACATCATGTACTGCAAACGTATACTAATAAAAAAATAAAAACTGATACAAACAAAACATTCTGTTCTATTTCTTCTGCCATTCAAATGAATTATAATATTTTGAAGCTCAAAACCTTATATTTTAGGCTTATAGGGCAAAAATTGTTTTGTGCATACCAGAATTGACTCTATTTCTGAAATCTGTACAGAATAGATTTCTTGCTCCTTTGTAGGCAGTGAAAGAGCAAGATTTTTCACTGTATTTATTCTTATCAGAACTTATTCAAAATCAAAGAAATATGAAAGGAGAAATCAAAATTTCTATTAAACATTTAGCATTGCTATTAAAATGGAAAATGGTATTGAAATGTATATCAACCAAATATCTAAAAAGGATTACTCCCATACTATGTCATTTGATATGTGAGAAGGTATCTTTTCTCTTTTGCAAACTACCATATCATGTGAGTCTATATTGGAGGGAATTTACAAGAGAAGACATTTTAACTGGTGTAGACCGGTGTTCTTTACACTCGGGGCTCCCTACAATTTCCATTTTCCTGTATTGTGTGGTGTCGAAGATCTGTAGGAACTTTTAGGAACTAACTTAGAACTAACTTAAGAAGTTGAATTAGAGATACATTTAAAGGATAGATTTATGTGGATTGCAGGCACTTTCATATCCAATTAAACTCCTTTTTAATTAGACAAGAAGCCATCCTTGTGTGGAAATGACTTTGAAGAATTCTTCTGCCACCTACTCTCCCAATTCACCCAGAATGTGTGTCACAAGGGCATAGGGCTAGAGTTATATTCTATGAATTTGTCCTGTGGCACCCAGCACAGTATGATAATAGAAACTAAGAAAACAATGTCATATGATAGAGCCAGAAGCCAGTCTATGGGAAACAAAGATATTATAGAAGTTTATCAGGCAATAAAGTAGTAAATATAATTATTTTCAACTGAATTGTGTAATATTTGTGATTTTGTTGGTGTTACTTTTTTATTTAGTTTTACATATTAGTTTTACATATTAACAAATATGTAATTTTATATTTACATTGAGTTCTTTTTCTTAAAGAGAGCTTTCAATATTAAATGAAGGTCAGGCTCTATGAAACCTAGATCCCCCTTTGAAAAATATGAGCATAAACCTTCCATTGACCCTATACAGGGTTAAGGCAGGTATTAATTTATTTTTTAATGATTTGTTGATAAATGTATTTCTCTACCACCTTCTCTTGTTAGGATTTTCTGTGAAAATTTTAGAGAAAATTCTCACTGTTCCTTGTATATAGGTTTACATTTTTATTTATTTATTTATTTACTTTTTATTTTATTGGTACTTTTTAGATATACATAATGATAACTTTCATCATAGGGAGTTTGTACCTGTACATGGTATATTTTGCTGCTGCTTTTTTTCCCATTCCCCTCCCCTTCCCCGATTCCCCCTTCTCTTCTTTATTTAAAAAAACTTTGACATTTTAAAAATGATAGCATGTTTTCATTTTTATTCACCATTTCTACTCCTGTACAAAGCTGTGTATTTGTGGAGGGCGAAGTTATCTTGTCACACTGAGTAAGCAGGTGGGAGAGGAGCTTATTTAAACAGGACATCATAATTGAACGTTGGCCCTAACTCAGATGGTTTCTTTCTATTTCATTATACGAATGCAACTTTTAAAATTGCCATTTTTCTCAAATGTTGTCTGTGTTTTAATTATGAAATGGAACAATATGATGTTGGTAGAAATATAATGTAGATTATTGTATGAGTCTTAGCAAACAATCAGAGGTTGAATATCTTTATATTTAGGAATGAAGCTAATTTTAATTCCCTGGCTTTATCACTTGAAGTATTTGAGTTTTAAATGCTGAATCACCACAGGCAGCTACATATCTTTGTTTATAAGGCAGAATGGTGGGGCAACACTGTAGGTGTTTTCAAAAATGCCTCTGCTATAATTAGCCAATTAGTGGTTAGAATGTTGGCATAATTTCATATCTCTTCAAGAGTTTCACCTTGTCTTTGGATTCAGCTCAGGCCCCTCTTTCTGCTGAAAGAAAGGAACAAAGTTACATTTGGGGTACTAAGTAAAATTTTGGGGCCAGCATGTAACACTTCTGAGTTTTGTAGTCTTCAAAAATAACTCCTTCCTGGCTTTCTTTTTCTGTGCCACGTCCCCACATTTGCCATGTTTTCTGAAAGTTCTGCAGTCCGTGCCCTCGTGGGGAATCACATCACAGGCACCTGGGAATAATTTATCAGGTCTTGTATGAGCCAAGATAGTTTTGATCAATCTTATTCCTTCTTTAATCCACAGGAAAATAAAAGATGAACTAAATATCTGTTTAAAAAAGAATGACTTTCTTCTTTCCTATCCTGGGGTGCACAATCAGTCTGAAAATGAAATTATATTAATGTAATATTCACCTGACCTTTCACAAGATCATCACATTTGTCAGATAATCTGGAATGGAAAAATAGTCTACATTTTAGGACCAAATCTCTCACTCATTTTTCTGTTTTCTCCTTGTTTTTATTTTCATGTTGACAACTAAAAGTATATTAGACCCATAGATCATACTTGTTTGACACTCAGTTTTGACTGATCCACACACTATTTTTTAATTTCAAGATTGTTAATTCATGCAGTGGTTTAGAACTCTGATGCTATTTATAGTTCAAGTGATGACTATAATTAAGATTAATTTTTAAACCAGTTTCCTAAACAGTAGAAGTAGATGGAAAATTTTAAAAAGGAAATGTAAATCCTTCACCATTTGTCCTGAATACTTCAAAAAGAGAATTCTTTAGGCAAGTGGATACAAGAATTACTTTGATTTTTGTGATGGAATAATTATTCATTTATTACTTCATATACGAATGTATCCAACACATATTTATTGAATTCCAACTCTGCATTGTTGCAGAAATGCAGAATGAGAAGACTACATAATAGCTAACAACATCAGAATCTTTCTTGGTGTTACTAAAGGCTACCTACAGAGAATTATATATAGGGGCTATAAGACCGAGTACTTTGAAGTAACTGCAATAATTTTTTTTTAGCAAGGCACATACTTCGTTTGAAGGAATCTTCTCCCGGCATTATGTCACATGAGAGGAGTCTTAAACAAGAGCAAAACAAATTAATGAGCTTTTGGTAGTGCAAATTGGTGTCAAGAATGAAAATGAAGGCCTTGTATGTTTCCACCACACCTCAGAGCCAGGGTATATAAAGAGGGTTCTGAGAGCAGAGGACCCATCACACTACCTTCTCCTGCTACCTAAGCCCTCCGCTTCCAACACCATGTGCTTCAACAACTTCCCTAGCGCTTCCTTCCCCGGATGCTACTGGGGCAGCTACGGCTACCCTCTGGGGTACAGCGTTGGCTGTGGCTACGGCAGCACCTATTCCCCCGTGGGCTATGGCCTCGGCTATGGCTATAATGGCTGCGGGGCTTACAACTACAGACGATACTGGCCATTTGCCCTCTACTGATTTCCTGACGTCTCCGAGGCATAGAATCTTCTCTCCTGCTAAGGTCGAGTGGCACATCTACCTACCTCTTTTGTGCTCGTTTGCTCATTGACCTCCAAGTGGCTGCTTTTCAGACCTAGCATCAGAATCCCGGAAAGGAAACTGAAAAACCAGACGATGCCTCAAGATGACTTCCTCCAACTATGTTCGTTGGGACAATTTCAAAAACTTGACGACCAACTCAACAAGTATTACTGCTGAGATACACTCATGCCTCTTGTCTTGAAGATGTGTCTCTCAAATTCTCAATAAATTTGTCTCAACTTGCATAATATTCTCATTCTTGACTGCGGTTTTCTTTCTTAGTACCTACATATTTTCTAATACATCGAATGGCCGGGAGGTGGATTTATTGTTCTCACACGCAGGCATCAGGAGCAATGAGGGGCAAAGAATCCTTAATCCTCTGTGATAAACTGTCAAGAGGGTGGGTGTCTAGTGTTGAAAAAAAAATTTCTATTTGAACTTTACCCAAACTGTGAATTAATTAAGCATGCAGGTTGTAAAGGGACAGGGAAAGAAAGGAGGAATTTTTCAGGAATTAGAGCATTTGGTAGAACATCCAATCCCATGTCAATAGCTTCATATCATCTTATCTCATCTCATCCTCCCCAAGAAAACACGAGAGCCTTTTTCAGTTATTCCCATGTTAGTGCATATTAAACTCACTGTGATCTTTCCCAGGGACTAATCATTGTAGAATAAAGTTCATTGTCCCCTATTGAAGCACCCTGAAATATTATTTGACAAGTATACACATCCTTTGGGAGGCTGACATTGTCTTGGGTAAAGTGATAAATCCCTTATATCAGATCATATAAGGTGTCTTCTTTGTAGCTTAGAAAAAACCACACTAGAAACTATGATGGGAAGCTTCATGATCTTTATAGAATCAATATCTTGTAGTGAGCTTCACTCTTAAAGGTTATGAGCTATAACGAATGAGTATTTCTGAAGATATATCAACCTTTCTCTATGTTCCTTTAGAGGAAAGAGCAGTGTTCCTTTTATAAGCAAAGTAAAAAATATCTCAGTCCTCCTGTTGAAAACATTTTATGTGCAGTACAAATATTCTTAGTGATGGAGGACTTGGCTGAACTCTGCTTTTCTTATTTCATACTGTACCTCAGAGTGGTTATATTGCGCATGATTCTCCTAGTAGCTACAAATGTAAAAGCTATTTGGAGAGATCACTTCAGAAGAGAGTATTATCTCCACCGTATTTCATTCAACACAAAAAAGGTCAGAAGACATAAAGTTCAAGGATATCTAATTAACATCCTCTTTTCTTTTTTAATAACAGTAGGCATTATTACAAGAAGTAATATCTCCAGGTAGGAACATTCTAGTAGCCAATGGTGACTCATGCTGAGGAATGGAAATGAATTAAACATGTAAGTTAGAAGGGAATGGGGAAAGTAAATGGCATTGTCAGCAATTAGAGCAAGCAGTGGAAGCTGAGAAATCTCATACCATTCTTGAACGATGATTTACTAATACAGAAACGCAGACTTGAGGAGATCTCAGAGAGCATCCGAAGTGTTTTGGAAACAGTGGTACGCAGGAGAATTGCCGGAGCAGCTGATGTGAAAGGTACATTCTTATGCCTCACCCGCAGGAATTCTGACTTGCTCTATCTGCGATAAGGTTCAGAAATTTAAAGAAGTTAGAAGCACCCAGTGTGGTATGAGACCTACATTTTAAGAAACAGTATTTCAGGCCATCACACACACACCTCTTTCTCCCTCCCCTCTCCCCCATCCTTCTATTCATCATCTACCTCTATCATCTTACCTGTGAAACCGAGTCTTGATAAACAAAAGTCATTAACTCAAATGTGTCTAGGACATCTCCCAAGACAATGATAGAGGAAGGATCGTCTTTTACACGTGCAAGGTGTACGGGTTGTACACTGCACTCAAACACCTGTGCCAAGAGCCTTTCAATCTGAGTTCACATGTGGCTGCTACAATGTTATAGAGATTTTACCAGTTAAAACAATGTGGAAAGTTGTTAAAAAGAAAAAGAAACTGTTAAGTAGACAGTAGACTGGTGCTGAAGATAAGATGTCATAATCTGCTAAAAGGAAAAAGTATATTATTGGAAGATTTTATAAATTCACATCTTCCCATGCAATAGGAGTATGTTCTACACTAGTTGATGTCATTTGGTGATTTCTTTGAAGCTGAAATTCACTTTTATCACATGTGGATCTTTAAAAATTACATATATTCAGATCTAACCCGTGGAAATTCTAATGAGAAAATCTTCTATGGCATCTGGAAATTTGTATCTTTAAAAATTCTCTTAAAATATCTTGCTTTTATGCTACCAGTTTAGAGCCTTTTATTCATGGCTGTTTATTTCTTGTCTTTTTTAGCTTTCCATTCTATTTTGAAGATAGAAACTGATTTACCAGTATTTACACAAAATTCATAAAAATGAAAATAATAAATTTTATTTTACAGATAAGTTTAAATAGAGTTGAAAGAATATTCAATACTACATTTTGGGTTGGAGATGATCCACGTGGTGGGTAGTTAGGTGTATCTTTCTAATTGCATATCATATCTGGTATTAAACTGATCCAAGTTTAGCTCTCTGTCATAGTAGAAACTCAATATATATGGCTAGATTACTTGGACAATTTCCTCAACAAACACACAAAAGATGTTAAACATCTATTTGGTGGCATCTAGTAACTAATCTTCAATTCAAGTCATTTGTGGAAGGAAGCTTACTATTTACCCATTTTTTGATTCAGGGTCTTCTCACAAAGTCACATGTGCAGTTTTGTTTTTCTTTTCTTCTAATTCTAAAGCTATGACATTTATATTTAAGATTTAACTTCTGGATATAGCTTGTTGAAATGAGCAGCACGATTTGAATACGTAAATCCTCTTATCTACAGAACACCCTTCCAGAGGGAAAGTGTGTGTGTGTGTGTGTATTTGAGAGAGAGAAAGAGAGAGAGAGAGAGAGAGAGAGAGAGAGAGAGGGAGAGGGAGAGGGAGGGAGAGGGAGAGGGAGAGGGAGAGGGAGAGAGAGAGAGAGAGAGAGAGAGAGAGAGAGAGAGAGAGAGAGAGAGAGGGAGTCTTTGTACATTTTAGGATGGTTTTGAGGAATTCTTCCTGGATGCAAGTCATGGCTACTTGACATTGAGTTAGAGTCTAGGACTGAGTTTTGTGTTGACAGAATCACATTGTACAACACTTTCTTGAGTCTGGAGTACAGAGTTATTTTTATTCTGCCTACTGTATTCTCAATGACTTAACTGACTAGTGTTCACAAAGGAATGCTGCAAGTTTCAATATTATTAACTATTGTTACTCTATTATATATTTTTTAATATTTTCATAGGAGTGTTTTCAATATTTTCTTTATTAATATCTGCACATATTACAGGATAAAAAACAAAGTGGCAAAAATTTTATTTTTAACATTTTTACATTCTATGTATCAAAAATGTTTCAAGTCTTTCACTAATATCTACCTCCTTGTTTCAGTTTTGTGTCCACCCCACTAAGACCCTCTACTCTAATCATTAGATTTTTCCAATTTTTATTACTCAGAAGTAATAATTTACCAGTGGCCATGGAAACTGTGAATGCTAATTTATATTTACCCACTTGATTCCTAAGAATGGTCTAAAACCCCAAGAGTTCTCCAAGGCCAATTTTGATAGAAAACTTGTTTCATGATATCCTATTAAATATTTCCCAAGTGTTCTGTAATGGCTATTTTGAAGGCATTTAAAATCTGTCCACTATCACAAGGTCGGTTGACAAACATTCTCCAAATGGCACTTGTTATGTTACCAATGTATATGATGGCAATATCTAATAAAGGTGTTTACCATAAAATTATGCCAATTAGGAATGTAAAGATAGCAGAACTACAGTGACTGCAACAAATATAGGGGATCCTGTACTGCATTTTCATTGTTCCTGCATATAAGAAATTATCAAATGATTTTTGTTTCTCCTTTTTTGACCTTTGTTTGCATTTTCTTCTCTTCTTCTATAGCTTTGTTCTCACACTTTTTACTTCTTAGGACCGCAGTATTCTCTTCTATTTCTGTACATCTTATTAAAGTCAGTTTGAAAGTGGATGTGTGAGCAATTTTTCAACAGAGAGACCCAGAAAAGACCCTTCCCAGAATAGAGAAATCTCAGCCATAAGACACCATCGTTCCCAAGATTCACATTGTCCCTGTCATCCAGATGAAAAATAAAAAAGAGAAAAAACAAGAAAACAATCCCTCTCAAAAATAACTTTCCACAATAATGGATACCTAAGGAAGATGATCAATGTCTTACGAATTGGAGTTTTTCTTTACTTAGCAAAGATAAGCGTGGACAATATTCATGAAGCATAGGAATAAATGGATGGCACTGACATTTAATAAATCTCAAAGTTGTAATTCTTGTCCTAGCTGCTGAAAGTATTTTCTTAGTCTTTCACCAATAACTTCAGACACAGGAAGCAAAGCAGATACTAGGAAACAGAAACTCATACATATATGAGAATGATATTTGTTTTTCCACAAGTCTCCCTCACCTAATGAGTGGCTTTTCTCAGTGTTTTCCAAAGTGTTTTGCACAGGGGACATGCACAACCTATGGTCCTCTGATGGCACATGTGCAAGGAAATCATAGGCTGAAACCAATCAACCAACCAACCAACCAACCAACCAAATAGTTAACCATCCATCCTGGCAATCTAGTATGTTTTTAAAGTAATTTATATGAAAAAACCATCAGGAAAGGGACAAAAAAAACTAATATCTAATATATTGCTAGGCTTGTGATGGGTCATTATAGCCTCACAATCACATGAGCTTGGTTTTATTCCAGGTTCTACTCTCCTCATTTTACACACGAGGAAACTGGAATGCAGGAAGTTCTAATGACAAAGTTTATGGTCTCAGAGCTAGAAAGTGGCAAAGCAGGTTCCAGTCTCTGTGTGTGAGGCTGAAACCTTGCTCCCTACCTCACTACCAGCCAGCATAGAATCCTGTTGTATCTGATAGAGCTGAAGACTCCCTACTCCACGAAGGGAACTTACTTGTTTTGTTCAGAACTGTCCCATACTAAAGGGTGACATTAATGTCATACACAGTATTGGGTCTTCAATAAAGATATTATTAATGAAATGGGAAGATGTTATTTTGATGTTCAATTTAAAATCTCTAACAATGGCAAAGAGGTCTTTTGAGAATCATTTTTTAGAACCTCAAAGTGCTACTATTCGACTTGTGTTTTTTTAGTGATATCTAAGAGTCTATGAATGTGTGGACTCGGAGATCAGTAATGAGATGAAGACACAACCTGCAGAGGCCACTTCTCCATCTTCACCTGCCGAGAGGACACAGAAATCACATCATCGTGCAATTTCACTTCCTCCAGCTCTCTCAGGGACAATCCATACAACTGTCCCTGAGAAATTCAGAGATATCAAATACACAGTGTGTTTTTTCAATGTGCTTCTCCATAAATGTCAAAAATGATTTTATGCCCTGCCTGGGAATGATTGGATGTGTAAGCTATCCAAAGTTGCACAGTCCAGAAACAGAAAGCCAAGGAAGAAGAAAGGAAAGGGAAAGGAAAGAAGTATCCTGGCTTCAGTGTGTTCTTACCAGGATTCAGAATTTGCTTTTGTTGCTTATAATGCAAAAAGAAAGATTCCTTTGCCACCTGCGTACTGGTGCCTCAGCCTCACTGGTCTTAACATGAGAACTGAAAGTATCTTTCATCTGTACCATTTTACACCCACTCAGACTGCTACTACAACCCCTGTGGCACTGCACCCACTCATCTTTTTATAATGATAGCAGGTAGCTGCATATATTTACATTGATTGTTGGCGTGTCTGCAACACCTTGGCTTCTAGCTTGAAAGGTTTTTAGGTCTATAAACTCTTTAACATTTACACCTCAAATGCTGGTGTGGAGTTTTATGAGGCAGGAAGATGTTCAGTAAATTCCTGTGGCTAAAAACATGGTTTGGTGTAACAACCGAAATGACTATTTTGTTATTGTTGTTGTTGTGGTTGTTGGGAAGTGTTATAATTGGAGGATTAAATTTGGAGTCTGGTTTAACTGAAGACTTTGAAAACACTCCAATAACTTCTCATGACAGGGATAAAACCTGTAAAGAAGAATCTTTCTGTGGCTTTGACAGTTAATCAAGCTTAAACTTTTTTCAAGAATAATGAGAATCTCTTCTCTCTTTTTTTTAATGAGATCTAGAAAATTAAAGAGATTAGTCCCTTGATCTAATTAATAAATGGTATATATCCAAAAGAGATGAAATAACCATATCCAAGAGACATTGGCACGCCCGTGTTCCTTGCAGGATTATTCATAACAGCCCCAAAATTAAACCATCTAGGTGTCCATCAATGGATGTATATTTTAAAAATATGATATATAATATATAATATATAATATATAATACATACAGTGGGATAGTATTATCTGCAACAATGTGGGTGGAACTGGAGGACATCATTTTAATTTAAATAAGCTTAGCATAGAAAGACAAATGCAGTATGATCTCATTCATGTGTGGAATCCGGAGACACTGACCTCATAGAAGCAGATGAGAGGATGTTAGTCACAAGAGGCTGGGGAGGGCCAGTGAGATGGCTCAGCGGCATAAGCGCCTGCCTGGCAAGCGTGAGGTCCTGAGTTTGACTCCTGGTACCCACATTAAAAAAAACAAAACAACAACAACAACAAAAAAAAAAAACAGAGGCTGGGGAGAGAAGAAAGGAGGGAGAAATGAGGAAGGATCTGTCCAAGGCAAATAAGTTACAGTTAGACAGGAGAAATAAATTCTATTTATTTTTGTTACTATGTTCTATTACATGGTAGAGTGACTATAGATAATCATAAGTGTATTGTATATTTAAAAAAACTAAAAAAAATGATTTGAGCATTCTCACCACAAAGAAATGATTAATGATTGAGGAGATAGACACGCCTACTCTGATTTGAACATTACAGAATGTACACATGCATCAAAACATCACAGAGCACTCCATAAATACGAACAATTATTATATGTCAATTCAAAAGAGAAGAAGAAGGTACATAGCTTCATCAAGGCCTCTGCTGAAGCCGTGAGAGTCACGAGGGAGGAGAGATTCCACTGGTGCTATAGCCATGGACTGTGTTGCTTGATCAAACCCTTCTCCTCCAGATAACGTGCCATGATATCTTCCCTGAAAACTTCCTCCCCATGCATACTAGGGACATCATGGGCTTTCCCCTGGGTCACAGGGCCTGCTGTGGATGGGCAGCAGCTTCTTACCTCCAGGCTGCTGCTGTCGAAGTTACTGGACAACCAGAGTCTTCTGACCGGTATGCCTGAGACCTCAAAATTTCCTGGACACCTTGTTCTTTTGTTTCCAGTCTGATTGTATTTTTCTTTGAGTTGCAAGTTGGTGCTTGATGAAATGCAGACTCTGAAGAGAGCAGATCGGGCCGCCTTAAGATGTGTCACCTTCATCCTACGACTCCGAACTTTCTGGAAGTCTATCTTTTAAGGTTGTGACTGTTATTTAAAATATGCACTGGTGTAGTATTTTTGCCAGTGTTTTTCATCTTGAGGAAAATTCCTGACATTTTTCTTCAAAAACTAACAGAGTTGACATGGGACATGTGATTTGAATGTCTATTTTTTTGGTTTAAGTTTATATAGTAGTTGTATTTTCAATTATATCCTACAATCAAAACAATATTTTAAACCTGGCAAAAGAAAACTGAGTTTGATGTATGACTGAAAAATATTAGCCTTATCATTCAAGTTAACTAAAGGGAAGATTTGGTGATGTCTTGGTTAATTTGATTTACATATTAGTATTCAAACCCAAATATAAAATCAAACCAATTTCTTTTGGATCTCAAATAATACAGAATGACTGGATGTATTGACATACATATCACATACTAGCTCAATTTGAAATTCAATTAAAATTAATTGAATATCATTTATTATGCATCTCTAAAATCATGTTTTTTAATATGTGGTTACTGCAACAATAGCATTAGGATCAAGGGGATCATTTAGAAAGACAAAGTTTTAAACTACTCTCTTGTCTTCCTCCCTTTCCTCCCAAGACCAATGGAGCCAGCAGAGGATTCCGATTGTAGTCCATGCCTGAGAAACACTGCTCCGAATATCAAATGAATTGGTTCATTGAATTAACATAGAATAATTGTAGTTCATCACTTTGAAGAGTTTGATTCGAGGTGAACAAAAGAAAACAATTTTAGGGCTGGTGAGATGGCTCAGCGGTGTACACACCTGCCTGGCAAGTGTGAGGGCCCGAGTTCGACTCCCGGATTCCACATACAAAAAAAAAGAAGGGCCGGTGATATCGCTCAGTGGCATAGGCACCTGCTGGTGCACGAGGTCCTGAGGTCGACCCCTGGTACCCACAAAAAGAAAAAAAAAGAAAACAATTTTAATATGCATTCATATAGTACCTTATGATATCACGGAACATTCATTCACATTATCTTAGAGCTTCACACAACCTCACAAAGTAGTCAAGGTACTTCCCACTCCCTTACAGCTTTGCTATGGAGGTACAGAAAATGGTCAAAGGGGAGACAAACAGTATATACATTTAAACCCAGAATTAAAATCCCCTGACTATACCATGAGGTCTTTTCATTATATTATACATTGACCACATTATACTCTAACAAGTGACAAAACCAGAAATATAAGCAATTGCATGCCCTTTGGGTATCCTCTTAAACATTTTTGTTGAAGAAAATAAACAAATGCATTACTGCATTCTTTATTTTTTATAGGCCATACTGTATTCTTCCACTTAATGTTAGTCATGGCCTCCCTAATATTCTTTTTAAGGTTTGAATTCCTTTATAAAAGTGTGTTTAAATATGATAAATCCAGGGAATAATAGAAATTTGGATATATCCTTTTCATTAACATTTCCAAAATATACACTGAGTTCCATGACATCTTCTGTTATACATCTCTAAACATTTTTAAAAATTAAGTAAAAATTGGGCTGGTGAGATGGCTCAGTGGCGTAAGCGCCTGCCTGGCAAGTGTGAGGGCCCGAGTTCGACTCCCGGAACCCACATACGGAAAAAGGGCCGGTGATATCGCTCAGTGGCATGGGCGCCTGCTGGCGCATGAGGTCCTGAGGTCGACCCCCGGTACCCACCCCCCAAAAAAAAAATTAAGTAAAAATCTAAGAACCGTTTGTGGTGGTTAGGGTAAAGTGTCAACTTGATTTGCTTTGAGATCATTCAAGGGTTTGTGACGCACATTTCTGGGTGTTTCAGGGTAGGTCAAAGAGGTGCAACTTTGGGTAATTTATATGGTCCCTGGCATTATATGTGGTTTCCTGGCTGAAGCTGCTCCTTTGCTCTGCTTCCAGGCCATCATGAATTAGGTATCTTTGCTCCCCCATGCACTTCTACCACAATATTTCTGGCTTGGAGCTAGCCAGCCATGGATTGAATCCCCTGAAACCATGAGCCAAATTAAACCTCTCTCCTCAAGTTGTGGGTGTTAGGTATTGTATTTTTTGCAATGAGAAAGCTGACTAATAAAATGTAGTTTGCTTAATTTTAAATTAGAGGCCATAATACATTCTTCCCTATCTAAATCATCTTACTGGGTCTTTCCCAGTAATATTGATCTTATCCTAGAGAACAGTTAAATAAGGGATATCAGTTGGCTTAATGATTTAAGTGTATGTAACACGGAGAATGTGTTCACAAATTCTTTAAGTCTCTGTTGAAAGACTGTAATACCATTCTGATGTCTATCTTTAAGTGTTGGCCTGTAGTTAGATATTTGACAGAACCTAGAATAGTGAGCTCATTTAGCAGTCATCTTGAGGATGGGTTCTTAAGAGAAACTGTGTTTATATTTTATGCCACAAGGTTGACTTTTGGAAACATTTCATTCTACTTTTTATTTCCTGGTGCCCAGTACATCTTGGTTAACCTCACTGTCTCTATAAGCTTGGAGCTTAAACATGGTTTATAATTCTATTACAAAAGAGAATACTGAAGAAATTGAAAATTAATTAAAAAGCTAGTGAAAGTGTTGGCCATCTTTAAATACTCATAACTGTAAAACACAGTTCCTCATAATTGATAAATATCAAATGATCCTTAAACACTAAATAACTACAGTTTAAATGCGGAGTAGATTCCTAATGAAGAATAAAGATTTCTGGATTTCAAGGAATGTGATTAACAGATTTGCAGTAGTTTTGAAAATATATACAATGGCCTCAACCATTTATGAAGACTTTGTGAAGAGAAGAATCTTTGCATATATTTAACTTAATAGTTCATGCAGTATGCTAATCCCTTTTGTGACTCCACAATATGTCTGGAATCTCAGGATAAGTAATATGGTAAAAATATTTCTGCTTATTTAGAAGCCTAATTTTTGATGGTTAAATTACGGATTTCCTTTAACGAAGATTTGGATAGCATTTTCTGTAAATTTTCATTATAGGCACTAAACATGTTAAAAGGACATTAGGCAGTCAGTCAACTTCAAATAATTTTAAGAGATGCCAAGGATCAAGGGGCTACTTTTCACTACAGCCTCTAGCAGGGATGTATAAAACACTTTGGACAGATGGTACAAGCTATGGGTTTTGCTACTAAATGTTCAAATTCAGACAAAGTGATCTTTGGTATCTTCAGTGATAGCGTCTATCTTGGATTCTGAGCTGGAGCAGTTGTGGCAATCTGCTGGGATAGTGTTGGAACTGGATATGATAACAGCCACTCACCAGTGGGCTACAGCTTTAGATATGGATGTGGTGGCTTCCAGCCACTTGGCCATAGACTAAATTGGACGTTCAATCTCTAGTTCTGATTATGTATTTCATAATGTGTCTCAGTAACCAAAATTGAAGTGATATTTTATGGGCAACTTTCCAGGTGATGAAATTTGAATTTCGTATTCTCAATGAATCTAACTGCTCAGTGGAGAATGGTCATGAACTTCATGGGTTGAAGCTTAATAGAAGGTTCAGTTTTTCTCCTGAGAATACCTTATTTTAAATTCTCCTAGAGTATTTTATTTTCATGCTTTCCTCATTTTTTTTGTGGTACTGAGGATTGAATCTAGAGCCTTGTTCATGCTAGACAAGCACTCTACCACTGAGCTACATCCCCAGCCACTCATGCTTTCCTAAAAATCTTGGTATTTCCCATTGACTTTCACATTCTAATAAAGATACTTAGCTCTACAAATGTGATTTTTCACTTTAGCTCTTTTCTCTTGATTCCTTCTTTGTGGCTGTATTTTCATGTTGCAGTTTACAGTGAGGAAATGGTTTTCTAGCCTCAGCATTCTATCTACTAAAGGAATATTGGCTTAAAGAAGCATCAAATAGAGCATGGTGGGCTTTCACAAGGCTCTTCACTCTTCTTATTGAAATTATAATCTTAAATAAGAATTTTGGGGTTAAAGTAATATCTTATTTCTCTAATCTCCAGTGTGTTTTTGTGCCTCAATAAAGAGATTTAGCGCTTTGTATTTTTCCAGTGCTAGGGATCAAGCGCAGGACTTATTACACGCTAGGTGTTATGGTTTGCATCTGGAATGTCCCCTGAAGTCTCCTGTGTGGAAGTTATGGTCCTCAATGCAGTATTGTTTGCAAGTGGGTGTTTGGGAGAGTGATTGGATCATGAGGGCTTTGAGTTCATTAGTGAATTTGGCCACAGATGGATTCATGATTTGGTGGCATTATTGGGAACTGAGGGAGATTTAGGAGTGGGATTTCCTTGAATGGAGTGGGTCATGGGGATTTGGGGATTATATCCTGTCCCTGGCCTGTTTCTGGCTCTCTCTGCCTCCCGTCGGCCCTGAGATGAGCTGCTTCATTCCCACACATGCTCTATGCCTTGCCTTGATGTTCTTCCTCATCACCAGCCCCCAAACAACCAAGTCACATGTCCATGGACTGAAACCTTTGAAACTAAACTTTGGAAAATCAACTTTCCTTCCTTACGTTGTTTTTCTCCGTTATTTTGTCACAGTGACAGAAAGCTGAATAACACAAGAGGCAAGTGCTCCATCACCCTTAATCCCCAAGATTTAGATTTTTTTTCAAATGCTGGGTATTAAACTCATAGACTTTGAATGGAGCTATGTCTCCATCCACTTTTATTTTGAGACAGGCTCTCCCTAAATCATTGAGTTGTCCAGGCTGGGTTCCAACTTGCGATCATCCTGCCTCAGCCTTTTAGGGTACTAGGATTACAGGTATGCATCATTGCACCTGGCAAGATTTAGTTTTTCAAGAATATTTTTTAGTTTCCTATTGACTTTATTCCAGTAGATGTTTACAACACCAACTAGAGTCAGCATATGGAACTTGTGTTAAAATTTATAACCCTTTCCATACTGACATTTGCAATAGCATGGATAAACTAGAGACACTATGCTAAGGAAAATAAACCACACAGAAAGAAAACAACTGCATGATGTCTCTTTTATGTGGCTCCAAAAAGTGTTAACTCTGAAGAACAGAGGTTAGCATGGCAGGCATGGGGAGAAAACAGGGAAATATAAGCCAAAGGACACAAAAGTTGCAGTTACATAGTAGAAGTAATTCCAGAGCTCTAATGTGTGGCATGAAGACTATAGTTAATGATATTGTATTGTTTGCTGAAAAATTTGCAGAGCAAGCAGATAGATTTTAAGTGTCCTTAACACACACACACACACACTCACAGTAACTAGTTGTGGTAGTGGATGTATAAAATAGTTTGATAGTAGTGGTAAATGAAGTAATCATCTCACTATGTATATTATAGCAAAATATTATGTTGTACTCCTTAAATTTAGATAATAATCACAAACAAAAATTAAAAAGTTATAACCAACCTATGACCACTGTATTCTATTTTTAGTATGCTTTTTGGTTTTATTAAGCTGATTTTTTGAGTTTTCTATATGAGTTTAATAGTTAAGCCATTACCAACAGAGGGAGAAAGTCATGAATTAAAATGAATCCCAAAGATGTTAGGATGGTAAATACAAGCAAGGATGGCAAATGCACATCAAGCAAATAAAAGGTTATGCTCTTACATATTATCAGATGAGAACATAAGGAAAGATGAAAATGCATTTTAAAGTCATTTAAATATTTATAAAGGGTGAAGAAAGGTGACTTTTGTTATAGTGAGTTGTCCTGCACATGCTGGTTTATTCTTTTTTTTTTTTTTTTCGTGGGTACCGTGGGGTCGACCTCAGGACCTTGTGCACCAGCAGGCGCCTGTGCCGCTGAGCGATATCACCGGCCCCTTTTTTGTATGTGGGATCCGGGAGTCGAACTCAGGCCCTCGCGCTTGCCAGGCAGGCGCTTAAGCTGCTGAGCCATCTCACCGGCCCCATGCTGGTTTATTCTTGAGTCACCAAATGTGACATCTTTAAAAGTGACCTGAAACACAAACAGCAGAGGAATTCACTCTGTTAAATGGTCAAAATCTACCTGAAATAACAGTTCTCAGAATAACATTCAGATCTCTTTATCATTCCTAACTCTACTCTTACAGACTTTCCTCAAATTACTGTTTCCATGGGATAATTTTCTTTTTAAAAATTACTACCTCCAGGGCTGGGGATATAGCTCACCAGCCACAGCACCTGCTTGGCAAGTGCAAGGTCCTGAATTTGATTCCTGGTGCCAAAAAATAAAAATACGTACATTAAAAAAATTACTACCTTCCCTATTCCTAAACATCACTTTAAGGACATTACCTAATCTAACACAATAATGAGTTTCTAAAGTTTATTTCTAGTAATCTCCTACAGGGCAGTAGAAAACATTTGTATAGCTAGAAAAACAATGTAATACAGATCTAAAGCTTTTTGAAAAGTGTAGCTTAGTGTCTGAGGGTGTATAATCTATAACATATCAATGTATGAAGAATTCTTATATTTGTAGGTAAATTCACTAACAAGCTGGGTTAAGACTTAAAAAAAAGCAACACACATTAAAATGTGTAGTTCGACATTTTTAAAAACATGCATATGTTTATAACAACCAAAATACAGGCATATCACTCCAAAAGGCTCTCTCAAACTATCCCTTTTTATTCGTATCCCTTATATTAACTTCTACCAACCACTATTCTTTTTCTCCATCTTTATAGCTTTGTCTTTTTGATAAGATGATGTGAACGGAATTACATAATACACAACTGTGTGAAACAGGCTTCTTTGGGTTTTTCATACACAGAGTTTGCTAAACTTCTTGACTATGTCTTTGTCTTTGAATAGATTAAGAACAGAACTAGCTCCAGAATCTGGGGTAGGGATGATCTTCTAGTTGCTTGGCTTAGTTTTTGAAAGAGAAGAAATGCAAGGAGTGGTAATCTGGCAGTTTCTAAAAGTGTGTTATTAACCTTGACATATGTATGAAATATGTGAAGTTTATTTTAGAAAACCTTGAGTGTTGCATTACTTAAGTCTGAATGTGCACAAGAATTCTAGTTCAGCTTTTAAAAAATGCATATTTCAGGGTTTTGCCTCCATAGATCACAGCTCAGTATTTAGAGTGTACTGATTTACACTTAGCTATACTTTTTTACCAGCACGAAATGATTCCCAAGAGGATTTCATCAAAATCACCTTTTGAGAAATAAGCAAAGATAAAGAAATGGACTTGCTCACCACACTTTTCCACTGTCACTAAATCAAGTAATATTACCAAATTTTGAGGTTAGAATCAAGATTTTCTAAAGGCATCTTAAAAAACCAGAAACTTTGAAATCTGGAAGATAAATGAGTGAGCCAGGCAGTGCCATGGAAAGGATGAGAAATACTGGCTTGGAAAAATATCGCAGAAATGTAGGCAGTTACACATGAGGAATATATCATCAATGTAATGTATAATTAAACAAGAACTTGATACAAATGTGTGTTAATAGAAGTACGACACATGGGAAGTGACAATGAATCCTTCTGCTATATGGCACTGCCCAAACTCTTATTAGAATATTGGTTCTGCTTCATCATGTGGATTTTATTTGGCATGTAGGAAATTGAGAAAGTATCTAGAGAAAAATATTATAAAATTTAAAGGGAAAGGAGTTGAGTTTCCTTGGAAAATATTACAGGAATATGGATTGTGATTTACTTTTGTAGAAATATAAAAATATTTTATATGTATTCTTTTAAATTGCTTCTTGCAAGCAGTATGGAAAATAAAGCTAGAACAAACTAAATATTATTCATTAATTAGAAGTATTATTTTCTTAGTGAAAATTTTAGAAATACAAAAGATGTTTTTATATTTTCTGCACTGAGTATTTTGAATACTCTTATGTAATCATACATTAGTTGAAAACACAACTTTTAAAATGACTGCTGGTTTTATTCTACAGAAATAAAACCTCATTTATTTATCTCAATTTTTACATATTTAGGATATTTTCAATCACCCACCCCCTGAAATAATGTTTTAATTTATTGAACATTATTGTAGAACCACAGTTCTCATATTTGATTATTTTCTTTTCTAGATTCCAATTTGAGTCAGTGTGTTGAATCAAAGATCAGAAATATTTTTAAGCTTTGAAACACATGTTACACTTCAATGTCGAGCCACTGCCATTAAAATAAACTTTTCCTTGGTATCCTCTATGGGAACCTGGAGTTACATTTCATAAGGCCCTCACTTCTATTATCATGTTTTATAGCATGTATCTATTTTTATCTTTTAAGTTTTTTATTAGCACATGTGTTTTGTACATAACATTTATGTTTCTTGTGGGAAGATGCTACATGTACATAACACACCTTAATTACTTTTTTTATCCCCTTTCTCTTCTCTCCTTCCCCCCTCCACCTACATGGACCAACTCCACACAAGAAGTGTAAACATTATATACAGCAAAAATGTACAAAAAGAAATGGGATATAGCATTTATTACTAGTTAAAATTATCTTTTGTAGTTATTAGCTAACTTAAAATTATCCAAATATTAAATGGATGATTCAAAAGTAACTTGTATGAAAAAAGCATATGCAAACGGGAAGAAACTGTTCAAAAGGAAAGAGAAACTGGGGTGGAGGAATGGAGAAAAGAAGGAAGGGGAAAGCAAAAAAAAATATATAAAAGATAGTTAAGATAGATATACTACTAGTTTCTCTTAGTTCATTAAAAAGAAAGATTTGTGCTAATATTGTTTGGACAATTGAATGCCAATATCTTATACTCTTAGTAACTAGTTTAAAGATAACAATATGCAATGTATTAACCATTGTTACCATCCTATTATCTTGTTTTGAAATTTTGTTCTATTTTTTTCTCTTTAAAATAAAAATTGCAAAGCACAGCAAAAAAGAAAAAAGAAAAAGCAGATAACAAAAAATATATCCTTTTTACTTTTAATTTCTTCTTTCTACTCAGTGACCATTACCTTCCAATACTTTAAGGGATTTTTCATATTTAATCACTTTTCCATAATAATTTCATTCTTCATTTTTTTTGTTTTCTTGTCTTTACACATAATTTATTTACTTCCTGTTTTGTGAAATGAGGATTTATTTTTTCTGTACATACTTCACCCAGGACACAGGCTGTGACCCACTCATATCTTTCCCATATGATTATATCACGGAAGATTTACAATAGTAGGGCTATTTAAACAATATTCATCCTAAATTTATGTTGTATTAGAATTGCATTTACTTTCCAGGAATCAATAACTGCCTAGATATTTACAATGAAGTCCCTTCCAAACTTGTTGCCAGAATATAAAATTTCTCACTGTGGGATTGCACAAATCAAAACATTCATTCTTTCTATTTTACCTCTGGAAAAATTCCTCTTGGAGCTCTCTGGTCTCTTCCCTGTCCAGTTTGAACTCTGCCTTCTGGCTAGCTGCATGGCTCATGACCCTTCTCTTCTTTCTTTTTGACATCACCTGTTCTGGTTTGTGAATGGGTTTGTTAGTTTCTGCTGGTGCATATCCTAGTGCAGTTTTCAAAGCTAGACGGTTTTGAGGTAAACTTTCTAAAATCCTCTGTGGCTGAAATACTTCTGGTTTACTCCGACAGTTTATAGGTTGAATTCTCTTCTTGGTTAGAAATAATTTTCTTTCACTTTACTAAAAAATCTTGTTTCCTTTTTTTCTTTATTGTTTGCTTTGAAATATTTAATACATTTCTAAACTTCAATCCTCCAGGTTCCTACTTTCCCTCCCCAACTAGTGCAAACTTTCAGGATTCTTTTCATGTAGGTACTGGCTTGTGAATAATTTTTAAGGTAAAATTTTACCACTAAGTAGATCATCGAAGGTAGAGTCTCACAGTGTTTCTTCTAGAACATCACATTTATGAATATTTTTGTATACTCTTTTAAGTATTGCAATCTGATACTGAATTTATTTAAAAAATTTTTTTCTCTTAGAAGATGGCCTATATCAGCTCAACAGAAGGAAAAAATTAAAAATCATACTGTTTCAAACAGGGTAAGAGGAGAAGGTAATAAAATAGAAGTGACTTTTGCCCTAAATTGACTGGTTGACTGAGTTCAACATTGTTCTGTCAGTTGTCAAATGGTGAGGCTGACTCTCAGGGCAACACAACATACAGGTTTAACACACTTGTTGGGACACAAACAAAAATAAGTATTTTTCACTTAAAATTTGGGAAAGGCAGAATTGGGCAAAAGAGTGAAGAAAAACAGAGGATAGTGTTATAGAAGATTGTACCCATCTTTGCCAGTACACCGTTTCTTATAATCCTACAAAAATTATATGCCAGCTCATACTTCTGTGAGATGTTATCTAAAATATCAGCTCAATATTTAGATAGCATTATAATTTAGATTTGAAATAGCTTCCACAGGCCCAGGTGTTAAAGGCTTGGTTGCAGTCCGTGGCACTATTGGCAGATGGTGGAGACTTAACAGGTAGGGGCTGAGGGGAGGTTTTCAGTCATTGGGGTTGCACCCTTGCAGGGTGCAGCGAGGCCCTCATCTCTTTCTCTCTGTTGCATCTTAGCCACAGGTGATGTTGCCACTTGATACCACCATGAGCTACTGCCTCACCACAGGCCCCAAAGCAACATTTTTCACAATTCTACAAGCAATCATGAACCAAAATGTCCAAAACTTCAAGCCCAAATAAAACCTTTTCTCTTCATATGCTCATTATCTCAGATATTTGTTGTAGTACCAACGCAAAGATAAAAGAAATATAATTTCTGGTATATTTTATATATTATCACTTTAAAATTAAACTGTTACAATACCTTTTCTATTTTCCAATAGAATTGAAGTACAATATTGTCCAATGGAAAACATTCCTAACCAATATCTCAATATTAACGAACTTTGCTGCTTTACTTTTTCCTTAAACTTATCTTGCCATTTCTTTTTACCCACCGAATATTTTACAAATAAAATATATGTATTTAAAAATACTGCATAAGTATGATATTAACCATTCTATCTTGCATCTCCTTAAAATACTTATATGAGGAGAAAATTATTATTTCAAAATTTAGTTTTATATTTAATTTCATTTATTTATGAATTTTATTTTCCAACACCACAGGGCTATGTCTTAAAATTGTCCTTCTGGATTAGGTTACCATCTTAGTAGGGTTTCGCTATTGTAACAAAATACCACAGCAGGGTGCCTTAAACAATACTTATTTCTCACAATTCTGCAGGCTAGACTGTCCAAGGTCAAGGTGCTACCAAGGTAGGTTTCAATCTGAGGTTTCTTTTCTTGACTTGTAGACAGCTACCCTTCTTGTTGTCTTCTCATGAAATAATGAGGAATAAAAAGGTGAGAGAGAGAATGAGAGAGGATATTCATTTCTTTCAACAAGGACATGAATCCTACTGAATCAGAGTGAATTGGGACCCTAACCTTATCTTATGAACTCATTTAAATTTAATTACTTCATTGTAGGCTTTATCTTCAAATACAGTCACACTGGGGCTTCAACATATAACTTTTAGAGGACACAATTCAACCCATAGCAGTTATCATTACAATTGTTACTCTATTTCATTGGTTGTTAGATACACACACTTTCACATTGTACATGTTTTGAAATTGCATGCATTTGGCATTAGATGGGTGACATTCTAATTTCTTAATGCTAAATAAAATGGTAGAGTGCTACACATTTGATTGAAACTTAGTGTCAATATTAGTGCAATATCAGTGCAATATTAATCACAGTATTAAAAGAATATTGTAGATTTGGTAATTGGTTACTAAGAATAAAAATAATTTAGAAATATATCCTTAAGGCTGAATAAACATTTTCTTTAAAATTTGTTATTTCACAGATTCCTGACTAACTTTATTCTTTTCTAGAAAGAGATAAATGTCAGCATCTTTTATTTGTATTTCGTTCCTTAGATAAAAAACACTCAGGGCCTTGTTTACATAGTTAAGTAGACAAAAATAGAGGAAGTTTTGTTATAGTAATTCTGCTTGATTACTTGACCTCCTTTGGAGTTATCAGCCAAAAAATGAATAATTATCTAATAACAAAATTATGTTAAATGATCCATCAATTGATAACTTGATTAAATTATCATTTGATTTTGTTAAAAGGAAAGATTTAAAAAATAAGCCATTACCTAATTATTCAGTCTTTCTCTATCTCTATTTCTTGGGCTTCTCCCTGCAATTGCTTAAGTGTTTGTGTTACCAAAAATTTCATATATTCAAATTTTAACTCCCACTATGGTGATATTAGGAGGAGAGGCCTTTGGAAATTAATTAGGTCATGAGAATGGGCCAGTCATGGGAATGGGATTTGTTCCCTTATAAAAGGGACGCAGATAGTTCTTTCGGCCTCTTACCTTTAAATGAGCAGTACTCAGGAAGACAGCAGTGTGTAACCTGGAGGAAGGTCTTCACCAGCACGCAACAGTGCTTGCGTCCTGATCTTGGACTTCCAACCTGTAAAATGTGAGAAATAGATTTATGCTGTTCATAACCTACCCAGTCTATTGCACTTTGTCATAGTAGTCTCAACTGACTACAGCAAATCCTAAAAGGCTTTGCTAAGAAATTCCAAATGATCCTTAACTAGCTCTGCTGGCTTTCCACTTAGACCCCATTCAAGGAGACAAAATTAGATAGAACACACTTCTCATGAAATTTGAAATTATGAATTTAAGATCTTTTAGTGAATACGAATACATATTAGCTCAAAATTTTAGTTCTCTAGTGCAGTGGCCCCCAGCCCTTTTGGCACCAGGGACTGGTTTAGTGAAAGACAGTTTTCCTACAGTGGGACTGGGGCTGGCATTTCCTGATGAGTCAGAGAAGTGTGCAAACTCCATCACTCCCATGTACAGTTCTCAGCAGGTTTCACGCTCCTATGAGAATCTACCGCTGCCACTGATGTGACAGGATGCGTAGGTCAAGCAGTAAAGTGCATAATCGGAGTGACTACAACTACAGATTAAACTTCGCTGACTGGCCTGGCATTCGCCTCCTGTTTTGTGGCCCTATTCTTAACTGGTCACACATGGTACCAGTCCATGCACCGTGGTTGGTGAACCCTGCTCTAGGCCACACTGATAATTCATTAAAAATGCATCACAGAGAGGCAGAAAGGGACATATTATGGGAAGTATCATAATTTTATTCAATGATGGATCACCATTAGGTTTAAATTTAAGAACTTGACACAAATGGGAGAGCACATCGCTTTTTGAGGAGGCAGAATTCATCCTGGTTGAGAGATGCAGCACTGTTATAGCTTGTATCTAGATGTCCTGCTAAAGCCTCATGTGGTCATGGAGGGGGCTTTTCAGAGATGGCCGAAACTAGAGTGTGTGATTCTGGAATTAAGGATGTGATGTGGGATTGATATTCAGCGTGAGGCTAGGATTAAGGGTGCCCCATCCTGGGTGTGTGTGCTCCCCACCCTAAAGGTGGATAGTCTGGATAGAATATAAGGGACAGAAAGAGGATTGCTGTTGCTGCTTTGTTCCTCGCTGCTTCACTACTTTGCTGCCTTCCTAACTTTTGCCCACTATGAACTTTTTCTCCTATGTGATGCCCCTCTGCCATGCCACCCTGCCTTGGGGTCAGGCGACTATAAACTGAAACAGCCACAAACTGTGAGCTAAATAAATCTTTCTCCTTGAACTTTGGGTATTAGGTATTTTGTCTTGGCAATAAGAAAAGTAACTAAGACAAGCATGTTCTGGATTGTACTTCAGAAACATGCTGTCCTGTACTCTTACATAAGCAGATACTCTGTTTTAAAATAAAATTAACAGGAAAAGGAAGAGAATGTATTGGTTAGGTATGTAAAGCATCAATTTAGTATTTGCTTTGGATTCAGCGTTAGCTTCATGTTCACATTGACTTTATTGTTACTGCTTCTGAATTTACCATTATTGCTGTTTTTGTGAGACTTTCTGTGGTGTGACAATTTCAGCTATATAAACAAGACATATTGAGATTCGTAGTTATTATCTGAACATTAACTTTATTATATAGGCAAACAGCTCAGAAGTAAATTGACTTATTTTTGTTTTATATATTGAAATACTGTTAATTGAAGTATTCATAATTGTAAGAGAAATATGCCACAATCGTAATTAATGATTGAAAAAGTTTTTGATTTTTGGATCAAAACTTTTAAGAACCAATGAGTATGTCAATAAGTAGCTAAATACACTGATAACTAATCCAAATACACTAAAAGTGTGTGCATCTAGATCATTTTATCTTAACTTTAGTGGTGGATTCAAATCATATAAGATTTTTGCCACAAATCATATCAAGCTCCGTGGATCTGGTTTCGGGTCAGACATTCTTCTTTTCTAATACATCCTCAGGAAATTTCCCAGTGTATAACCCTAAGTAATCCTGTTACCCTTTAACCTAGAACACAAGGCCCAGATTTTCTTTTAGAAAATATTTAAATTGTAACTTAAAAAATTTCTCCCCTGAATTACATTCTCCTGTTTGTCAAATGACTCACGGTATTATTAAATACGAGATTCTTGTATTGTGTACATTAAGCATTTAGACATGCAGAAACAATGGAAAATCTTTAAAATGTTGAATTATTGATGACACCTACTGTGATTCTACTTTGCTCTTCTGTCAAGAAATCTCTGGAACTCGCACAAAAAAATAACATTGCGAATTTGTTGAGAAATACATTTGTAGAAAGGACATTGTAAAGAAAAGTGATCACCATTGCCAGTGACAATGGAAAAAAAAAAAAAACCAGATGAAGGCTGAGTGATTTAGTAATTACGTGCATTATGCTTTTTTGTTCTCACCCTTCAGTTTTTGGTAAGGGACATAATTACAGCACACAATAGAACGGCAGAATTATTGTCTATAATCAGAGAAGTAGTGAGCTAATTAGATCATTATCCTTTAGCCAAGGACAAACTACATGACATAAAGAGACTTTTGGAACCTCTCTGTTATGCTTATATAACATGTTTCAAGCTAGATGGAATAGCATTTATCACATATTAAATGGCATTTAAAACACTAATATTGTACTGACAGATAATACCAGTAGATTAGTAATCTGATTATTTGTAGATATTTACTTACTGAAATCAGATACAAATTCAAGGATGCATTTCTTTCATCAATCTGATTATTTGTAGATATTTACTTTACTTGCTGAAATCAGATAAAAAAGTAATCAAATTCAAGGATGCATTTCTTTCATCATATTTGCTTCCTGTCATTCTATTCTAGAGGAAATGCTGCACTTGTTGAAATCTAAGCTACAGATAGTTCATAGCTCACCTTGAAAGTCAGTAAAGTTGCTCCATCATACAATGTTTAAAGAGAAGTTTTCTCAAGTGATTGAATTGAGTATTATGCATACACAAATCCATTAGCCATGTCCCTTATTTTCTTCATTCTAATCCTTTAACTTTTGAGCCCTTCTTGATCCTAGCTGCCAGCCACAGTTAACCAATACCTAGAGACAGTAAAGAGATTACTCAGGAGCATGACTTTCAAATGTAAACCAACCAACCCGGAGCCCACAACTGCTAGCTACTTCTTTATTGGGCTCCATCCCTATGGGCCACTATCTGCCTTAGATAATTACAGGGCCAGGCACCAGACAACCAGGGACACCAAGCCCCGGAACCCACTGAAGTGATTCAAACTAACCAACCCTTAACCTGCTTAGTCAGCTTGCATGCTATGTCAGACAGGAACTACAACAAAAGCTCTTTCCCACATGTTCCTCATTTTCCTTTGCCTTGAGAAAGACCCCCATGCTTCTATGGCAGCATGGCTCAGCCCTCAATGGTGTGGCATGGCTCTTCCTTTTAGGATCTGTAGTATAACAAACTATGTTTTCTGCGGCAGTTATTGCCTGTACTGTTGACCTCATCACACTGAAATAATAATAAAGATTATATTTAAAACAACAAAGATGTTGATATTTAATTTAATATAAAAAAAGAACAGGCAATTTAAATCTACTTCTGAAACTATTCAGAAAGCATCATTTTATGTTTCAACTGGTGGGATCCATTCAATGTAAATACATCTATACCAATGACCAAATCTTCAAATCAGGAATTGAAGAGGAGACGCCTTTTCGTTAACTTTTGTTTGAGAGAAAGAGAAGCTTAATAACTTGGTAATCATATGTAATCCTCAGTCCATCGCTTTGTCAGAGCTAGCAAAATGATACCATGCTTCTCATCAACATGGATTGACAGCGAGTATTTACTTAGCTTTATAGTTTGTAACTTCATAAACAATATTCCTCATAATTTTTAAAGTAGACTTTACTACATGCCATTAAGTTAATTTAAATCTAACACAAACATATTAGGGGTGAATATATGAGTTAAAAGCAGATAAACAAATTTTTACCAAGAAACAGATTTTTCTCCCAATAAAAATAGGTTGTTAGGACACCAGGAATATGAAAGAAGAATCTAGCTCTCAAATTATCCCCAACTCTCTCACACCCCCACAAACCCTCACCCAAACTAAACCAAACAAACCCATCAATTTCGATAAACATCCATGGCAGAAATGTGTCTTTGGGAGCCCAAGATCCAGTAGAGAGATTTCAGGAAAATTCAAGAATAGAAGCATCAAGAGGGTAAGAATGGTTGCACTTTATTCACAGAAAAATAGAACATAAAAGAGAGGACAGAAATAAGCCAGCACATATATAGGCAGCCAATGTTCAAAAAGGATGTCAAGAATATATGTACAGTGGGGAAATATAGTGATTTAAAGAGATCCTAATTGAACATCATATACAAAATCAATTGAAAGGAGCTTAAAGACTTAAATGTAAAACCGTAAGCCATAAAATTCTAACCCCAACCTTATTCTAACCCTAACCCGAACCCTAATCTTAATTACACCAAAATCACAGAGACCTTTTTCAAGAAAACCAGGACTTATGGACATGTAATTAGCATCATTTTGTACAAATGGATTGTTCTTAAGCTTTATCCCTTGTGGATCTTTGTCATATATCACAAATTCCCATTACTCACTCATTAAACAAGAAAACGTTGAGACTGTGTTCTCTGCCAATGACTATTGCAGACAAAAAAAAAAATTACTGTACTTGTAGAACTTGCCTTTTGTGGGAGATTTACAACAAGTAAGTAAAAGAAATCATGTCAGATGGTGAAAAGGGCTTTGGAGAAAAATAAGAGTAATTAGTGAAATAGTATCAAGGAGGAGAGGTGAAATTTTAAATAAGGTGGGCAGTGACGTTCTGCTTAAGAAGATAGCATTCAAGAAAATCTTGAAAGGGATGGAATGTGACTTGTATTCCAGGGCAAATATTTGAGGCAGAGTAAACAGCCAGGACACCTTTAATTATAAAATGGGGCTTCATTGCAGAGTTTAAAGCAGAACAGTGACTCGCTATGACATATTTTAACAGAATGTGTCTGGCTGACACATTGATGAGGCCCTGTGAAGAGTAAGGATGGACAACAGTGGAAGCAGTTAGATCGGCTAGAAGGCTACTTGCAATTAGCTGTTGATGGCAATGGAAATGATGAGATTTCAAGGTAAAATGTGTGTTTTTGTTGAATAACTAGATATGAGGCATAAGAGAGGTGTTAAGAGCGATTCCAAGGTATAGTCTGAATGACAAGACAAATAGGACAATTTTAAAGTGAGATAAAATAGACTTTGGGAGGTGCAAGTCTGTGGGTGAAGACCAACAGGGCAATTTTGAACTTTTTCTGTTTGAGATTCTCATCAGATCCAAGTGGAGATGACATTTATGCAGTTGGACATGGATTTAGGAAGTGACCTGGGCCAGAGTCATGAATCTGGCTTGATGGCAACAGAGATGTCAAAGACCTGAGACCAGATGAGCTCACTAAAGGAGAGAGAGAAGGCAGAAGAGGGACGTGATCCAAAGACAGAATTCTAGGTCTTTCCGGTCATTGTACTTGCTGCATCCTAACTGCATCATGGCTCTCCCTGGCTTTTATCTTCACATACTTTTTCTTTCTCCCTGTACTATTTCCCTTGATTCTGTGTCTCATGATGCTTTGCTCATTCTCTTGGAGTGTTCCAGGACCATCTACCTTGACTCAGTACCTGTTTCTTTCTTTCTCATGTTACCTTGGGATTTGTTATGGTTTAGATCTTAAGTGTCCCCGAGAGGCTCGTGTGTGGAAGGCTAGTCTTCAGCTCATGGTTGTGTTTGCAGGTGGTAGAAGCATTAGGAGGTGGGGCCTATTTGGAGAAGTTGGGTCATCGAGGACAAGTTGTGAAAGGGAATGTTGGGACCCTAATGCCTTCTTCTCTCTTTCTCAGTTTTTCTTTCTCCCTAGCCACTAAGAAGAGAGCAGCATTGCTCTACCACATGTACCCTACAATGATGTTCTTCTTTCACACAGTCCCACTGTAATAGGGTCAAATAAGCATGGATTAAAACCTCTACAACTGTGAGCCAAAATATATCATCTCTTATTTTAAGTTGCTAATCTCAGGTATTTTGTTACAGCAATAGAAAGCTGACCAACACAAATTACTTACATATTTGTCACATATCTGATTCTTTGAGGCAGGGGCTCTTTTGCATTTCTAGGATTTAACACATGAAAGACATTCACTTAATATTTATTGCATGGGTGTATACTTTAGTTCATATAATGCATCTTCTTTTCATACAGTCATAATGAAAAACCAGAACTTTGATTATATAATATAGTGAATTTTTTCTATGATATTATTTATAAGAATATAGCCTTGTACGACTGTAGAAAGAGTCCTGCATTAGAACAAGGAAACTTTACTGCTGTTTCTCTTTCTATTTACCCTTCAATTTACCGTCTGAAAGTAGTTTAATGTCTCCAGGACTTGTTTCTCTGTTCTGTGAAATAGAACGCATAATTTTGTATTATCGTACTAGATTATATTCATGAAAATACTTGGTAAACTGCAAGACACTATAACATGTAAAATGCTATTGTTATTTGTCTATTTGGAGAGACATACATTATGCGCCTGCTTTTGCCTCTGTTGTTATTAAGATCAGAGTGTGCTGTGTTCTAACATGCCACTTATGGCTGATGAGCACACGGAAATTGAATCTCTATTATGGCAAATCTCCTTTCATTTCAGGAACTGTAATGCTCTGCCCAGTTGCTATTACTTTTTATATGTAGTTAGTTATACTCTGCACAGCAAAGTGTCGCAGTGATGTCAGAAGTAGATTAAAAGAAGGGAGAATTGACTCTGAATAAAAGAGACTGTGATGCTCATGAGTTGGATGCCCACGCTGGAGCCTGTTTTGCTTCCTAGTGGCTTACCACTCTGAGGTGTGTAGCTGGTTTCAGCTGCAGAGCCTCTGTTAGAAATCAGAACACAAGTGCTTTATGGGGTTGGGTGAAGTCAGGGGCCTGGTGTCTCTTGAAGTACATAGGGATCACCCTTAAATTCTCTCTTTATCTCTGGCTTGTCCACATGCAGAGTGGATATCTGACTTCAGGAATGTAAGCTTTCATGGCTTCCTGCTCTTTTAAGGCTCCTTTCATTTTGGTATCAGTTCAACAAGAGTTCTTTGCACCTACTGCTCTTGTTATTTCATAGAGAAGTATGATTTTCTTTTGTCCAAGCTTTTGTGGTTGTTATGGGAGAAAAGATCGTTCTTAACCTTCTAAATGCTAATTGGGAGTAGGAAGTCTCTTCTCGTACTTTTTGTTCATTCTCTACCTGCCAGTCAATTTAGGAGTCTTGGGGATTGTTCAATTCAATCATTACAATCGTTTTTTTTACTTTTCAGTATTTCTCTCTGGATGTCCATTGTCTGCCAGACAGAACTCAGAATTTGGGAGTAGTATGGATGTAAAAGACATCTATCCCCTCAGTGATTCTTGTCAGGGGCTCTCTCAGTAATGTGGGAGATCATGAGCATGTTTCTTATTTGGGGAACTTCGGTGCAATATGCTTCATGATCATAGCTGGGCTACTATTTCAGGTTAACAGACTTTAATCTGCATGTTACCTTTCCTCAGGGGAAAATAGGAATTAATAATTTCACATTCATCATAGCTTCTAGAAATAATTATTCAAATACATGTCCTACTGATAGCTTATTTTTGCATTACTTACAGAAAGGAAAATTATGCAAATGCTAATAGAATGTGATAAACTCTTTCAAAATGGACTATGTATATTTAATCCAAAATAATACATTTTAAATTCCCATATTTCATATTTTGCAAACATTAGCGCATTTTATAAACACAAAGTTCTGAAATTAAAAGCATGTTATTTCTCACTTTCCACAATGCTTTTCCTAGAGGGAAGTATCATTTGGCATTGTATTTTTTCTTTGAAAGCTAAAATAATATATGAAGTATTTAATTAAAAATTGTCTTATATTAAAAGTAATTTATTTGTATCTTTTTCATCTCCAGAATTTCTAATATGCATCCTATTTATATGCAATGATTGCTAAACTAAATCTTATATTCAAATCTAAGTGTTATTTCAGTGGAACAATAACATACATTTTTACCTCAGGTAATATGTAGCAATGCTGATAACTATTTCCTTCTAAAAAATTCATAATCCTGAAGGTCCTTTTTAGCATTCTCTATCAATACTGTGTATGACCAAATAATATTGTTTTAATTGGCTTCCTAGTTCATGTTTGTTTTACTGCTGAAGTGCCACAGGCCATAATGGCATGTTGTCCTCTCTCTCTCTGTCTGTCTGTCTCTCTCTCAAATTGTTTTTATTTATATTTTTTATTTTTTAATTTTTTTAATTTTTTTTTATTTTAAAGAGAAGAAAAAAACAAAACAAATCAAAAGAAGAACAAATTTTCAAAACAACATAATAGGAGGGTAACAATGGTTAATACATTACGTATTACTATCTTTAAGTTAGTTATTCAGGATACCAGACATTAGCATTCAATTGTCCAAACATTATTGGCACAAACCTTACTCTTCAATGAACTAAGTAAAATTGGTAGTGTATCTATCTCAAATTGTTTTTAATATATGCAATAACCATAGATTCTATCTAATAACAATTGTCATTTCCAGATATTGTTCTCAATTCTTTTCATATCTTTTTTTTTTTTTAATTTTTTTTTTTTGTGGGTACCGGGGGGTCGACCTCAGGACCTTGCGTGCCAGCAGGCGCCCATGCCGCTGAGCAATATCACTGGCCCCTTTTTCGTATGTGGGTTCTGGGAGTCGAACTCGGGCCCATTGCACTTGCAGGGCAGGCGCTTAAGCCGCTGAGCCATATCACCAGCCCCTCTTTTCATATCTTAACTCATTTAATCTTTAGTATTTACTTACTACCAGTATTCTCAACAGAAAACAAGGGAACTGAGGGACTGAAGTTCACCTACTCAAATTTCTCAGGTGATAAATGACAAATTTGGGATTGAACCAAAAACCAAGTCAGCTTTTGGGTTATTGATAATGGGAAACTGATTTATTATCCACATTGATAGCTGGGGAGTAACGGGCGGCCATGTGTCCTTGCCTGTGGTTATACTGTGCTGATACTGTCTCTTAGTAATGAGCTCTTGCCATGTGCCACAGCACGGAAAAACCTAGAGGACACGGTGCTAAATTAAATAAGCCAGATCCAAAAGAAAAATAGTGTATGATCTCACTTATATGCAGGATCTAAAAAAAAAACAAACAAAGCAAAAGAAAACAGCAAAAAACTCAAGTCAAATATGCAGAGCTAGAGAACAAAACTGTATTTTTTACATGGTATGGGAGTGGTAGGAGGAAGTTGGGAGATTCAGGTCACTGAATACAAAGTGGCAGATATGTAGCCTAGAGATACAATATACAGGATGAGGGTATAAATGATAAAGTGGTGCAATATTTGGGATTCTTGATAAAATTTAGATTTTAGTTGCTCTTGTAACAAATTTATAAAATGGGTAACTGTGGGATGATGATTGATTTGCTTTACTATAATAACATTTTCCCTCTCTCTATGTATCCCATAACATCATGTTCTATGCTTTAAACATACACAATAAAATTTATTTAAAACTTTATTCAATGTATAATCTGTGTCATTTCTTTATTTTAATAGGACTGTATTTGTGTCTATCACCAAAAGATGAGTGATGCTTGGCCATGGAAATAGATGCAGAACAAAGGGTAGAAATTTTGAATATGTATTGAAAAGTGTGAAGCATTCTTTGCTAGATTTTGTATTTTGACAAGTGGAAGTATATAAAAAATATGAGGGATGGATAAATTATCAAAATATTATTAACTGACAAGTTAGGCAGTTGAGATATTACAAAGAGAAAAAAAATTTGCTTTTAGAGCATAGTTTTTGATACATGTGCTGATAACATTCTGCATCATTGAACTATGCAGTTTGAGTGGCAGATGTGACCAAATCGCCAAATTCCTGACATAATTAGGTTCCTATGGCTTTGTGCAAAGCTTTCATGGTTTGAAGGGAAAAAAAAAAAAGCAAAAGTGACATAAGAAAAAAGAAATAAATGGAACACTATTAAATTAGAAGATTTTGGGCCAGTGAGATGGCTCAGCAGCGTAAGCGCCTGCCTGGCAAGCGCGAGGTCCTGAGTTCAACTCCCGGTACCCACATATGAAAAAAGGGCTGGTGATATCGCTCAGTGGCATGGGTGCCTGCTGGCGCGTGAGGTCCTGAGGTTGACCCCCGGTACCCACACAAAAAAAAAAAATTAGAAGATTTTGGTTTCCTTGGACATAATCAGGACAACCTATAGAAGGGGAGGAAATTCAATTTGTATATTTTATAAAAGACTATCTAGAAGATATAAGGAGCTCTTCCACCTCAATAATAAATGAAAAAAATCCAATTCAATATAGACCCAGGAGCTGAATAGATATTTCTCCAAAGAAGACACAATTACGGACGATAAACATATGGAAAGATATTCAACATCAATTAGCTATCAGAGAAATGCAAATCAAAATCCCACATCTCACACGCACTGGGATGACTGCATTCAAAAAGTTGGATCCTAACAAGTGTTGAGGATGTGGAGAAATTGAAACCCTTATATATTACTGAGGGGGGTGTATTTAAATGAAAAACAATCTGACAGTTTCTCAAAAGGTTAAACATAATGTTAACATATAACCCAGTAATTTATCTCTTAAGCAAATATCAAGAGAATGAAAAATGTATATTTACTGAAAAACTTGTATGTGATTGTGCATAGTAGTATAATTCATGTTAGCTAACAAATGCAAAGAAGCAAATGCCTGCCAGCTGATGAATGGGCAAATAATGCAGTATATCCATATAATGGAACATTATTTAGCAACAGAAAGGAATGAAGTAATGGTGCAAGAAGACACTGTGGCTTTGCAGGGCATAAGAAGCACTGTGTGTATACCTGAGCAGTGAAATCCAAGAAAAAGAGTCATGATAAGCTAGATTTTAAGACAGACGAGGATACAGGATGGTTCTCTCTATACTACTATACTATCGATGACATTTGGTGAACTGGCTTGTATTTTTCACTTAGCATAAGGCTTTTAATAGGTTCACAGCTAACAATGTACATTTCTATTTCACAGGAGTTAGGTTTTCCTATGTCCAAGGCCAAGATGCTTGGTTCTTGGCGTAGCTCATCTTCTCCTGTCCACATTCAGGCGATTCTGGGGTCCCTGGCAGTGTCTTACAGGAGCTGAGGTTCCCATGCAGCTCTTGAGATTCATCTGTAGGAGATAAGAAAGAAAACACACTTAAATTACACTAGTAATACAGTACTACATTATCAACACACCATTAAATTTCCCAGGATTTTAAGCAGCACAGATTTTATTACTGTAGCTATCACTGATTTTTCTTTTGGCAAAACCCAGAATTCAGAAAACATAAAAAGAAGGTACAAATCTATATGTGATAAATTTCACAGGACACGATTTGGTTATCTAAAATTTTCATACTATGGAGAACCAAGTTGCTTTTTTATTTAAAAAGTACATGCAGAAAGCAAAGCACATATATGGTGTTTTTCATGTATTTTTAAGGAAGAAAGGAATAAACATTGTCAAACATGGAAACAAATAGATTTTGGATAGTTGGATCTTTTTAACAATGAATAATGTGGGGAACCAAACAGCAGAATAAAATATTAGAAAAAAATATATAACTAGCAAGTTAAATTACTTTCCATGTTATAGAAAATATAATAAATAATGGCAGTAGGACACAATGCAATGGTTTTAATTCCTGTTGAGTTTCGTGCTCTATACTCAAACATAATGAGAGTAATAAGCATGTTAATAAACAATTAACATGTTGGATCTCTTATTTCCTTTCGTCACCTTTCTCCTACAAGTGAATTAATTTAGTTTGACAGTTGAATTCTTTTTAATACCACTTTTTAGTGTTTATATTTTCTTTGCGAAGGCACTAGCAAAACTTTGATCTCCCTGCCTAGGTTTTCAAAATGCTGAATTATTACTTCAGGTAACAAATCTCACAATACAGATCCTTAGCTAAATGTAAGATAAATGGAAATGAATTGAAAACTGTACATCTCTTTGGTACCTCATATAATCCCACCCACAGAAAGGCCTGAGTTTTTCATCATTTTATCTAGGAAATTACAGAGATTTTTGTCTTCACATCATAATACGTCCTATCTGAAATCTAAAAGAAAAAAAAATAGCTATCTAGCTATTTCAAATGTTTTCAATGTTTACTTCTTACATGCTAGCTCCTACACTTGCTTGAATTTCTAATTTTTAAATATTTGTCACAGTTCCAAAAAAGAACTCAGTCAGATGATAAGATATACCCATGACACTTCATTGCTGACAAAACCCTCAGGCCATTGATTAATGCAATCAATTGAGTGCCAGGCCATTACATCTGATTAAGCACTCCCTGATTTTATTGGCAATTTAAGAACTCCAGATTAATGCTGAGGAGGGAATCTAAAAGCATTACATCTCATGTATTTCTTTTTTTTTTTTTTCCCCAGGAGAGAAAACTGATTTTGCTATTTAGGCTACACCAGATAAATAGTAATCTGCAAAGACAGAAGTGCTAACCTATCAGCATGCAGAAATGAACAAATAACTCGAGGGGAAACACATTCTACAAGGTTTACCTATTGAATCAAATGCCCTTTTCGGTGAGTTCCTTTGGTTTTCTTCGACATCGAAATTTAGAAAGAACCAAAGTATACTCTAGAAAATGTACCAAGTTGTAGGCTTGCAATTTCTGGTTTTTTTTTTTTTTTTTCTGAACTGTAGGTCTTGCAGGAGAAAAAGGTGGTTTTGAATGAACTATTTCACTTGCTTATTTAAAGTATTAAAGATAATATATTTTCATTTTTTATCATTTTTGCACTGTACCTATCATTTTAACAATTGCTATTTGATCTAAAAACACGTGATCATTGTAATTAATGGAACTGATAATCACTTGACTAGTGTTACTGTTGAAACTTGCTATGGTTACATCAGCTGTGAGCCTGTGGTAACCGAATGTTAAGTAAAAAATTGCACAAGTTTACCACATATCATAAACAGTTCAGACAGAGCCATCAAAAATCTTCTTGCTGCTGGTTTTAAAACCTAGGATTTGTGGGTCTTTGTATGGATTTCAATGCTCAGGTACCTTCACAATACTTCATATGATGTGTAGAGGCAGAGCTCTATCTTATTGGAGATGGTTATTTTTTCTTTTAAAATCATATGTTGTAGCTCTCTTTTCAAGAAAGGGCCTGAAAAAAATATGTAATAGCACAAAATACATCCTGACTCACAAAATGTCCCACTAATACTATTTCATCCTAATTTTGGAGGGTCAGCGGTTGCAAAAAGAGACCAGGTATTTCTGAAAGAAGCATTGTTTGCTTTTCTAGCATCAGTATCAACATAACTCAGGCCAAGACACAGGCCTTCAGGCTTCTGCTCTGCAGAAGTTAGGAGTACAATCTAATACTGGTTTCCTCTGAATTCTCCTAGAAGTGATGACCAGTTACCATTGAAATTTGTGTTCTTCCAGACATTTAACCAATTACAGCTTGCTGGTGAGCTAGGGCTACTGAGAATGAAACAGTCTTATTTATAACTGGTACAGTCATTCTTAAAAGAGACACTTAGGCTGGCTCACATTTATACATTGTAATCATTACCCGACTAGCTGTTATACTAGGAAGACAAAGTATGTCATGTAGCAACTGCAAACTGTTTATAACAAAGCCCTGTAGTGTTTGCAACATTGGCCAAAGGTAACGTGAAAAACTAGATCATTGCTTTTATGAGCATCTCTTGGGTGTGGAATACCCAGAGGAGAGGAATATCAGCCGCCTCATTACTCATTCTAATTACTGTTATTGCCGAGTAATGCAGACTGGCTCATTTTCTCACCATGATTTGTGGGAACGTTTTCTTCATCCGAAAGAACTTACACAAATAGAGTATAAGTCATCTTAACTGTAAATAATTGTGAAGTTGCAAAGATACAAAAATTTAACATCAACATGCAATCTTCCTTTTCCATCACTACTGAAGTCAAGGTCTTGCTAAATTCTGTATGTTTCTTATTACTTCCTATTCTTTGGAGTGCCACTTTAATCGTTGTAGGCCAGAAATTCTTTGTGCAATAGCTTCATAAAGTTTCTCTATGAGTTCAGTTCAGTTTTTCTCTTGCCTAATTTACCCTAGACATTATTGCAAGAATTAGCTTCATAAATCCTACCTGATTTGATTCAATTTGGTGACGAGAACCTACAGGTATAAGTTGCTGCATGTGGATAGAGAATGGGAATGTAAGAAACAAAATAATCCTGGAACTCAAATATACTTTATAAGAAAATATAAAACATCAGCAAGATGAAGAGTGTAACAAAGTTATGCTTAGGATTCTGTTTTTAACTAAGAGTTGTCTATGAATCTTTACATTGTATGTAAGATTGAAAATGAATATTATAATAAAACAAGAGATAAACGTTTTTCTCTTCTTAATTCATCTGATTAATTTACTCATTTACTTATATCCATTACAGAATATTGTGGAAGATATTGTTTAGTTTAAAAGGAGGTCCTAAAGATTTCATACAAGTAAAGGTAGGGTCTGCCAGATAGCCATCTGATGGAGATATTCCATGCAAGAGGAAGTAATGTTAAAAGTCAGGGGAGTGTGAAAAATCTGAGAGTCTTCTTGTCTTAAACATTCAACAGATATTACTAGCAACCTTCTTCAATCCAGGATTGGTATTATTGTAGTGAGTTGTTCGCCAAAGCTAAGAACATACAGAGTATGTTAGATTAGAGTTTAGAATGTTAATTTCACTGTTATAATGCTAGGGAATATTGAATTAACAAAGACACACAATCAGACTTGTAGTTTAGAAAAACGTAGCAGTTATTTGTAGAATGGATTGATATTAGAAAAACCTAATGAATTATACCAATAATCAAAGAATGATGATGACATATAAATAAAGCCCGAGCTGAAGGAATGGTGTATATTCCATAAATATGCATCATAAGTAAAATCGCGACTCACAACTGTCAGGACACTGTAGTTGATAGATGTACTATTCTGAAACCTAACTCCCAGGTTTGTGGCCTGAGTGACTAGAGTGGTATCAATCACTGAGAATTGTAACATGTGGGAAGAAAAGACTTAAGTGGAATAAGTTGTTTTTTATTCACTCATCTATATAGGAAATATTTATTGTATGTGAAAAGATTCAAGACACTACTTCAGGTCCTAGGGAATACAAGGGTGAAGAAAAAAAGATGCTATTGGTGGTATCTTAGTGACATTCATGAGAAATTTTCTTTTTAGCAAGCTGGATTAATGTGCTGGGAATCATAGGTAGTTGAAGTAATGGAAAGAGAAGTATCTTAGTATGTGAAGAATGAGTAAAAATTGCTAAAGCCAGAATTAAGGCAACCACAACAATTAAAGGAATGAACAGAGGGAAGATTATGAAAAGCCAATAAGAATAAAAATGTTTTAGAGAAGTAGAGTTGGAACTAGGAAAGCTTGTTATCGGGAAACTAATGATTACATGTTTTATTTTTCTAAAAAACAAACAAATAAATAATAAAAGCATAGCTAAGTATACTAGAAAGCAGGAAAGTAAGTGAGACTGAAAATTGGGACCTGGGTCCTTATTAGTCTTTTGATCAAAGCAGTTGCGGTAGATAATGGAGCTGGAGTATAGTCATGTAGAAGTACAGCCTGAGAACATGGAAACAAAAGTGCGATTGGATCACAAATTAGTTGTGTACCGAACAAGGTAGAGTTCCTGAAACATAAATTCAAACCTTGAAAAGAGGGATGCAATCTTTCAAAAAGTAATACCCAATGTATTTCATTCTGTATTTATTTAATTTAATAAATGCCTGCTAGTTATCTGATGATCGCAGAAAAAAAAGCAAGAAAATTAAGGTAAATACAGATTGTTGTAAAAAACCAAACTGCTTTGTTATGATAGTGGAAAAATACATTTATAATAAATGCAAGAGTCTGGAAGGGTGTATATTTCAGGAGATTATTTTGGGAAAGAAAAATCATAGGATCCATAAAAATTAAACCCAACTGAGGAAGGCTTGAATAAAAGGCATATCCTTAACATGGAGTTTGTAGATTTATGACATTGTATTACACAATGTTAACATTTTAAATTGCTGGAAAAACTATTGTTCTTTCCATCTGCATTTAAGTTTACAGAGCTCTTTGTACCTTCATTACAAAACCATGATATTACTACAAGAAAATTACATCTTAAGCTTGAAGGGAGGTTTTCAGCAAATGTAAAAGCAAATTAAGGTTGTCTCCTTAAGAACTGTCATACTAATCTGCAGTTATGGCGGTCAAAGAAGGAATTAAAAAATAGATTCCATTTATAAAAGGAAAGAGTCTGAAGTGCTACTCACTTAGAAGATGTGGTGAATATAAGTTTTAGGGAAAGAAGACACCATAAGGAATAATTTTATTTATCCCTTTTTTGTTTTGGGTAATTAAGGAAAAATTACAGACATCGTATTCAAAAGACCTGACTCCAGTTTGCATGCTAAGGAGCTAAGTTAGGTTGTGTAAAGCTTAACCTCTATTCATTCACTCATTTGGGAAACCATTATCTGTTCATGCAACTCCTTTAAATCGGACACTAGATTAGGTCTCAGGGATGAATAAATATAAGGTAGTGCTGGTAAGCAAAGGAAATTCAGCCAGGAAGGTGGAGAAGCAAAAGGAAAACTGTAATGCAATATGGCAAAGGTCATGATGGGGCCAGGAGATGGCTAAGCTTCAGAGAAGGGGAAATGAATCAAACAGTGGAAATCAGGGAGGGTCTCCTGGAGGAGGTGATGCCGTGACAAATGAATTGTTGCTCTTGCCAGAACTGACTCTGCTATGAGTGTTGTGTTAGCAGTTGAAGGATAAGGTAGGGAATGTTGAATTCAATTTGAAGATTCTTGAAAGTATTTTGGAGAAAAGTTAACCAAGAGATGAATATGTAGTTTCTAGCTAAGATTGTTGAATATATGTTTTAATAGCATGCACTTGGGTGATGTTGATTTTTTTCAAGGTTGGTGATTTGCTTGGCATGCTTCTTCAGCAACTGAAAATTTATCAGCAACGGTACAACAAATTTGGAGTCACCAAAATAATAGTCTTACTTTATGCAAATTGCTTTGGAGATAAGAAGCAAAATCGGAAGTCGGAAGCCCCACTCTATACTACGTACATTGTACAATAATACAAAAATTCCAGGGCCGTGAATGACATTTAGACATTAAAAACTTTCTTCTACAGACTCCAGCTCTGAATCTGCGGACTAGTGGATTCCACTACCGTGGAATCTCCTGTGGAGGCTGAGATTATGGACATATTCCCAATTGTGGCAGCAAGAACTATGGAAAGGCTGACCTATGGAAATGGTTCAAGAGATGGCTGTAATGGTGGTTGTGGATTCAGATCTGGATATGGCTATGTATTCAGTTGTGGCTATGACTCTGGTTCATTCTATTTCAGAAATGTTATTCCTTTGGCTTCTGAAACACATATAGCCCTGAAATGATTCTTCTAACGTCAAATATATTTCACAGTGCTGATCTTACAAGGCTCTGGCCAGCATAAAATCAAATCACCACCTGCTGAAGCACGCTTTAGATTTAAGCAGTTGTTCTCATAACTGGAGCCTGAGTGGCCAGAAGTTCTCTAGCCAATTGAAAATTGAACTTGGATTATTTTTCAAAAGAAAATGTAACCTCTGCATTTTCTGATTCCATGTTATTGTATTGGTTGGCTTTCCAGGAGCTGAGACAAAATACCTGATGCCCATTACTTAAAAAAGGAGAGTTTTAATTTGGCTCCTGTTCCCAGAAGAAACTGCCTCTGACTGGCTGGCTCCAAGATGGAACATTATGGGGGAAGGGTGTGATGGAGCAAAGCTGGGGCCTGTGAAGCAGAATACAGAGAATGAACCCCAGCCAAAGACATGCCTTCCAGAGGCACGCCCCCAGTTACCTGGCTTCTCCAACTGCATCCTAACCCAACAGCATATCCGCTATGAACATCAGAGGATTAATCTACCAGTGAACACAGTACCCCCATGCTCCAGCCACCTCTCCAGGAGTCTCCTAATCCAGTTACATTCGTGAGATTATCTGGCACAAGTATGAGCTCTTTCTGGTTGAAGAAAATCACTTCTCTTATCCAGATATTATGTTTCTTTGTATATAAACAGACAGAAAATATGACCAAAACTTGGAAGAAAAAATTTCTCCTGTCTTTAAGGGTACTATGAGATATACAACAGTACTACAAGAGAACATAGAAATTCAGTATCCAAAGCAATTTTGAACAAAAAGGGAAAACCTGGAAGAGATATCTTTTAGAGATATCAAGGCCTAAAAATGTGCGGTAATTATAGCAGTGAAAACTTCACTAAGGCATAGAAAAGTAGACAAGTGGAAGAAAATTGAGGTGAAATGCAGGGTTTTACATGTGCATATGATTCTCTGTTTTAGGACAATAATTATTCTTTATGTAGCACTTTGAAATGATTTTTCAAAAAATGGTGTTGTTCAATAAGTATGTATAATTTGCAAAAAGTGTTTTCCTTCTTTTTGCCACAGACAAAAGTCTGTTAATTGTATCTAAATGGAAAGGGGAAATACTGTGTAGGGGTTTTTGACAAAAATGAAGAGAATAACTTTAGGATCTTGGGGGTAGACAAAGATTCAGACACAATGAGTGCAAAATGTCACAGAAAAATTAACATATGAAACTATATTAGAATTAATGACTTTGTTTAATCAAAATTATAAATTTATCCAGAGAAAAGATGACTCAGTAGAAAAATGAGTAGGAAAATCTTCGGCAGTTAAGCAAAGAGGATATTCAAATATCCAACAAAACATTTTAAATGGCCTTTATCTTCACTAATCACTAGCTATATGCAAATTGGAATTACAATATGATATTCTCACATATCCACTACAATGAAAAAAGTGTAGAGACAGATAGTAATGAAGATTATTAAACGTGTGGATAAATTCTGCTCCCAAATACCTTCAAAGATTTATATTGGCAAAACAGTTTTGGAAAATGATTAACATTCATTACGTATTTGGTTCTGTTTTTTGGGAGAGGGACTGAAGAGAATTGGGCCAGTAATTGGGTGGAGGAAAGTGAGGGTTTCTGAAAAATTTCTTGATCTAGATGGTGTATACTCAGTTGTGCTTATATTGTGAAAATTCACTGAGCAGAGAGCATTTTGGGTTTGTATGTACCTGTATGTTATGCTGCAATGAAAGGTTTATAAAATCCCCCATCCCCATTTACTACCATTCTCTGCCTCTTGTCTCCGAATTCTCTCCCTTTATCTCTGTTTTAATATGCAGCATAATTTAGTTCTGTCTACACCATGTTCCTGGTTATGCTCCTGGGATTTTTACATTACCCTACTAAAAATGAAATAGCCTACAAATTTACCTTCTTAAACTAAGGAGCCCTTTATTTCTTTTTCTTAGAAGATGTTTTTTTTAATGGATTAAAAATTGTCAAAGCTTATCACAAATACTGAAGAATTTAAACAAATGGCTGAAAACTTGAGAGTTTGTCTTTAGCACAAGTACTAATTTTTAAAAATTTGAATTTATTTTTAGCTGACATAAGAAATAAAAATTGTACATTTTACTGGGGTAATGTGATGTTTTGGTACACATATACATTGTGTAGTGCTTAAATCAAGTCAAACACATCTAACCTATCAAACACTGATTGTTTCTTTATGGAAAGCTTTAAAACTCCTTTCTTCTAGTTTTTTAAATGTACAGTACATTAAGCATGAGTATTGTTGATCTTTGGTATTTCCTTTACCATACCAAAAAAAAAAATTTCCTGGAGTGATTCTTCCTTTTTCTTTTTATATTCTGCTGTGGTTTAATTGCCATGAAAGAACGCCTATGATAATGATATTCTGTACTTCAGAGAACATAACACACATTTTGTGAAGTAGTCACAGTGACCTGCTTAGAAAACAAATCATAATTAGGTCCATAAGGATGAAAATAATGAAAAGGCAAGATATGAGAAATACAAGAAGTCAATACTAAATGATCCGCACATTAACATTTGAAAATGAAAGGATGGTTGATTGCATTTACTAGAAACAAAATGAAACTGATGTTTATAGTGTTTAAAATGATAGAAGTTGGGGTGAGAAACATTGTCTGTGGTGTTTATTTGATGACTATTAGAGAAAACTACTTTATTTGCTGCATCTGATTCAAGAGGCCATAGTCTGAATGAATAAGTGGAAACCTCAATGGATCAGACATCTCAGGTTAAGAAATTTCTCTAGTACATTAATTAGTTCTTTCTGAAAAGCAGTCAGGCAATAGGGGCTGCCCTATCTCTGAGGTATTGGAGCATGATTGGAGTCACCAATCCCTGAGTGGGCTGTAGATATGATTCAACATCCAGGAGAGGTGCAGGGCTAACTGTCCCCTCAGGTCTCTTCCTGTTCAAATCTCTGATGATTCTGTAACCAAAGAAGGGCTTTGAAATGCAGTCTTGAGAGGTATGATAAAGTTGGATACAGAAACAGGAAACTAAAATGATTGTGTACAAATTTCTATAATAAATGGAGAGAAAACAGTGTTTTTTTTTCTTAATTTTCAGAAACTTGCTCACATTGTAAAGGAATAGCACCTAGAATTGAATAGAGTTACAAGGTAGGAGCTGATAAAATGGGAGTGTGTATTTGTGCGTGTGTTTGTGTTTGTGTGTGTGTGTGTGCGTGTGTGCGTTGATGCTTGGAGGAAAGATAAAAGTTCTATGGACCAGTTTTTATTTTAGATTTTGAACTATTAATAGTCATTTATCAAACATTTACAAAATATAATGCTTTGGACTACTAGGTGCTCTGGATTTAAGGTGTGATAGGAAGTTCTAGAGTTCTGAGAATTCACATTCTGATATAAGGGAGGGAAAACAAGATCACATGTTGAGGTACAGTGAGTGAAAGATGGGGAGACAAGGTCAAGGTTTAACTCCTAAATGTTAATGGACTCTTGAAGGTCTGAGAATGTATGTTTTTGATACTTAAATTTTCCCAATTTTTGCTTTCTTGCCCAGGGCCAGCTACATCATTTGTAGAGTCCAGTGCAAATTGAAAAGATGGTTCCCCTCGTTTAGAAAGCAGGGAAAATTCTTGTGTCCTCTACTCTGTTTTCCCCCAGGACATGCCCTGGTGCTTTTGTTTAGTGTGCTCTTGGGTTTGGGGTGAGTCTAGACCCTCACAGGTGCTCAATCTCCAGCCTTCCTATCCCCAGGGCCCGTGTTCATGGATGTATGAGTGCGTGTGGGCCAGCGGCAGTCACTGGTTCAGGGTGTGGGAAACCCAGGACCCATTCTGGTGCAGTGGGGAGGTGTGGGCATGGGATAGTGTGTGAGATGACACCTCAAAACCCCAACTCATGTCCCAGCAGACCTCACTTACAAACCATTCATTTAAGGCTTAAAGCGTTGAGAATTTAAAGACAGTAACTAGAGAGCATTAAGCACCAAGCACAGAGCCCCTTGCTTGATAGGCACTTTATCATTGCTGAGGCACAGTATAGGACATCCACAAATTAAAGGAGGAGAGGTTTGTTTGTGTCTCATGCTTTCAGTCCATTATTAGCTGGGTCCAAGGCAGGAAGAGCATGGTGAAAGTACCGGGGCTGAGGAAAGTGGCTCATTCTATAATATCCAGGAAGCAGAAAGGATGAAGTGAGCCCAGGAGAGACACACCCTTCCATGTCGCACCCCCAGTGACCCACCTCTTCCAACCAGACCCCATGTCCTTGTATCAGTCAATGTTTTACTAGAGAAACAGACACAAGATATACAAATGTATAAGAAATTAAAAGATCGGCTTCCAATGGTCATTCACAGAGTTGGATGAGGAAGCGTGCAGAGGGTATCTGCACACTGGAGACTGAAGGTTTCGGTCCAAGGTCTGGAGTCCACTGCAGCGTTCTGTGAAAGTCCATATCAGAAGACTGGAGGGTCTACACTGGAAAGCTGAAGAGTCTAAGACAGAAGGCTGAAGGATCTGCAGCGGAAGCCAAAGAGTCTGCCCTGGAAGCCAGGAGATGACGTCCAAGCTGAAGGTGAAGACTGGAGCTCCTCTGAAGAGCAGAAGCAGAGCCATCCTTCCTCATTTCTCCTTTATACCATCTGGGTGACGAGTTGCCCTAGGGCAGGTCTTCTACACCCCAGGGTGTACAGAATTGCTTAGCTAATTTAGTTAAGCTTCTAAACTTCTCAAGTTGACACAATCAATCAACCACTACACTCCTACTAGCCAGTTACTGTGTCACCCCCATGATTCAATCACTTTCCAAAAGCCCTGCTTATCAGCACATGGGTCTCTGGGGGCCATTCTCCATTAAAACCATAACAACACCTGTGCAAGTTCACACCTGTATGCCTAGCCCTGATTGTGCCTCTATTTGGTGTGCTCTCAATACATGGCGGAGAAATTGATCTGTTTATTGACTAGCAAAGAACCAAATTAAATTTGTGCAAGTAAATGTCATCATTCTAAACATGTCTGCAGAGGAGGCAGTGGAGAATTTGCTATGGGAAAGAATTTGTGGAATTTTCAAAGAGTTGTGTGTGCACTGGGGAATTTTTAGGAGGGAGGAAGGAACACTGACAATGTTGGAAGTCTAAGCCTCAGGATGGCTTTTACTTTATGGCTTAATTTTATAAAGTCATGATTGAAGTTAATATATATCTATGCAGACCTGGACCCAGAATTTAAACACTTATAAAAATCATGGTCATTTGCTATTAATCTTGTCTTTAACCAACTCTTCCTCCAGGAAGAGGAACAGTAGGCAATTCTGACCTCCAGAGAAGATACCTGGTGCAGCCAGACTGGAGGGGCAGGTGAGAATGGTGCTTTATTTTCTTTTTTTTTTTTTGTGGGTACCGGGGGGGTCGACCTCCGGACCTCGCGCGCCAGCAGGCGCCCGTGCCGTTGAGCGATATCACCGGCCCTTTTTTCGTATGTGGGTTCCGGGAGTCGAACTCGGGCCCTCGCGCTTGCCAGGCAGGCGCTTATGCCGCTGAGCCATCTCACCGGCCCAAGAATGGTGCTTTATACACAAACGAAAACTTGGAATTCACAGAAGGCAGAGTTGAAAATCACCAGTTGCATTTGGCTTATGCAAACCTATGAAGGTCAAAATGAAATGTATGAAATGATCTGTTAGCATAAAAAGCAAGTTGCAGATATTAGCATTTATGAAATGTTAATATTGGCATTTTGATGTTTTAGTGAAAGTTGGTTAATTGGATTCTGCCTTTCATTTTGGGATCAGACGTAAATAATATGAAATTTGGAGTTTGGTGACTAAGTCAGACCACTCATTATTCAACTGTGTGTTTCTGGCCAGGTCACTTTTTAAAAAAATTAAATATTAGTATTGTTTTCTGCAAAATGAGAAAATATTGGTCTTGCCTAACAGGTATTTAAATATATTTACATATATGTGTGCACACACATACAATTTCGAGGCCACAGAATTTAATTAGAGGACAAAGCACATGTTTTATTTATGTAGAATCATGAGTCACATGAGAGCTATTTCTTTTATTGGGATAGAGGTGATGTAAAAGAAGCCAGCTTTCTTCCAGGGCTATCATTACCTAGAGATAGACTCTGGGTGGCAGCAAATTAAAAAGAGACTTCCTAACCCAATTAAAATGCCTAGTAAAGCAAGCTTATTTGAAACAAATTGCCCTGTGCCTGAGCAGGTCCACTGAGAGCATCTTACCCATCCCTGATTGCATGTTGTAATTCCAAGACTCTGGGCAGAATCCAGACCTGCAGAACCTCTCCCTGACAGCCCTTTGGCACTTTTGCCTCCCAACACCATGAGTTGCTACTTCCGTGGAGATTCTATAGCAGGTGTGGCCCTGGCTATGGGTCAAACTAATGGCTGTGACCAAGACTATACTTCTGACTGTGTTTGGCATGGGTACCATCTATTTGCTGTAGACAATGAGATTCTTCTTTCTGTTAGAAACTTTACTCAATGGTCATTTGCTGATAAAGTAACAAGAAGAAATCTTTTCCTAAGGAGTAGATACTAATAGCTGTGCCTCTGTTTAAATCTTTTCTCTTTTTATCGTGGAAGGGCTTTGATATTACTGAAGAAATAAAATTGTATTTTAAACATTTTCTGGAATTTAATCTTCACATCTCATGATTCTTTCAATATTGTGGCATGTATGCTGTGCAACGGGGTCAATCTATTCTCCCATAAAAATACATTTTTGAATTTATTTTATCTGTGTCATCAGTCTTGTTTAGTAATGACTGGCATCTCAAATAACAAAAAGTATACTCATGAATGCATACACACAGAATTCCAAATGTGTTTATTAAAAATGAAATCAGTAATATCTTGTAGAATAGATTGGAAGAGGAAGAGATATGAGTCTAGACGAATTTAGGCAAAGGAGTATGTGGGGTTTTTTTGAGTATTAAACCAATAAAAAAGAAGCAATACAAATTGGCACAACACTGAGATTCCACCTTACTCCAGAAAGAATGGTTATCATCAAAAAGTCTGAGTTTCTGTTGATTCCTTCAAATACTAGTTTAACAAGTTCCTGCCTTATTCACTTTACCAGATTTGAGAATATGCAATAAAATGTGCATAAAGACATTTTACAAACTATAGTATAGATGAATTACTTTTATGGAAATATTTCATTGTTTAATGAGAGTTTAGACTAGGAGAGTTTTTGAATAGGAAGCTAGAAAAAGCATGCTACACTATAAGGGTGAAATTCATGTATATCCCAAATTACGGGACTCTCTAGAACACATTTCACATATACATTGAAAAATTTACCATTTAATAAATCTTTGGTCTTGACCAGAATATCTTAATGTAAGATATTGGTCTAGTCTGGTCTTGACTAGAACGTCTTACAGTAAGATACTCTATAATTAAGGAAGCTATCAAAATATTCATAGTCCTAAAAATGAAATTTTTTTTTACTATGGACAGATGTTTGGACTTTTCTGAAATTTCAAAAAAAAAATCAGACAATCTTTTCCCTAAACACATTCCCAAGTGATATATTTTATGAATAAAAAGTCATTCTTTATTTGCTAAATTTGAAAATAAGCATGATGCCATGCCTAACGACATACGCTTGACCTTGTATTTTTAGTAATAAATTATTATATGACATGGATCAGTCAGGGTGTACAAAGACTACTAGAAGTGTAGTTTGTTTTTAAAAGCTTTTCATCTTCATCATAAAAAGTTTTTCATTAGAGTGTGTATACCATAGAACAACCTCCCTTAAACTATGAAGTTATTATGTTAAATTTTGACAAAATCAGCATTTCAGTAAAATAAGTACAGATGTTTGAAAAAATATAATAGATGAGAATTTAAAATTATGGTGTGAGAAAAATGGAATCAAGGGAATAACATTTACTGAGTACTGTTCTTATCCCCAAGGCACTGAACAGGCGTGAAATATATGAAAAATGCCGGTGATGGTGTAAGAATGGTTAGATTCTGGTGTTCCAAGAATTTAAGTCTATGTCCAAGCATCCTAGAGCTTATTTATATGTCACAGACCAACACTGAAACATACACCTGATTGGATCATCTATTTTATTGAAATATATTAGCTAAGTACAAATGATGTGTGAGGAACATATTTGGATCCCATTATTCATGCAAATATAGAATAAAGATAGTCTTTGGTTTTATGGACTAGTGTACAGAATCTGAATACAAAGGTATTATAAATAATGCAATCTACAGGAAAGAATTCTTCAGTAATTTGGGAGTATTGTGCTCTGGTGGTGAGTGTTGGCAGTGGTGGTGAAGAACAAAGTATCCTTGGAAATTCGTGGAGTAGAATTTGTAGTTTTGTATCTCAAGGATGACAAGGAAAGAAACTGGAAGAAAAGAAAATTGTGACAGGGATTTATTTCCTTCATGTTCATTTTTAGTGATGAATCACAGCAGAGTGATCAGATAAGATCAATGACCAATATTGGGGAAAAAAAAAAGGTAGGAAGATTTCTCAATGGAAGGAAAAATGCCTTACACTGAATGTTATCATAAAATTAAATTGGCAGCTTCATGAAAATCCATGGTGCAGGCATTCAGTAAAGTAGTGGGTCACCACGCATTCCTTTGTCATCTAAATGTGATAGAAGAAATGATCTTCCTGGGTTTATATTCTCTTCCAACTTGGATTTCATGGCTGTTATGGTAAAAACTAATTGGAAGTTTGGAGTCTGGCTGATTCAGAAAATGAAGTTTTAAATCAGATCTAGGCAAGTAAGATCAGCAAAAATAAACAAATGTGAAACCATAGAAATCCACTTTTACTTTTTATTTTACTGCATGTTTGGTGAGAGAAAGGTATGACATGGGGTGTAGAGCAGGAAGCAAAAATATATTTTAATTTGACACCTATCAATATACATATTTATAAATGCACATCTATAAATAAGAGTTTCTAGATCTTAGCACTGTGGACGTTGTAGCCGATTCTTTGCTGTTGGGGGCTGTTCTGTGCCTGGTAAGATTAACAACATCCATGTTTTCTCTCACTAGAGGCCCAGTAGCACCCCTCTCTTTGCAAGATGTGACAATGGAAAAATGTCTCCAGGTATTACCAACGGTCTCCGAGATGGAAAAATCATCCATGGCTGAGAATCACGGATACGGACAGGATGCTGCATGCCTCAAAGTAGAAGCAGTAAAAAGAGAGTGGTCCTAAGAGAACCATCAGCTTTCCTTCTGTTGGAAGAGCTACTTTTTTTTTTTTTTTTTTTTTTTTACAGATATATGATCTTAAGACAAAAACCATCTATCTTTGTAAATGTTTAACTCCCAAGACAACACCTTTCCTATGGTGTGAGCTCACTTAGTGTTCATGGAATTCAGCAAAGTTGTTCCAGGGATGCTTAGAAAGCAAAATGAACAAAAATATGGGTATATAATTTAAAAACTGCATATGGAGATGAGGAAAAACTCAATGTAGAAAAATTGTAGATTCTTTGTAGCTAGTTGAGTGACCATTGTATATATTTTGGTCAGAAGAGAGGATGCAGGTAAATGGATTTTTGATTCAATTATTTAGATTAAACGTGGTGTTAGAACTCCAGGAGTAGATTTTTTTTTTTTTGTGGGTACCAGGGGGTCGACCTCAGGACCTCGTGCGCCAGCAGGCGCCCGTGCCACTGAGCAATATCACCGGCCCCTTTTTCGTATGTGGGTTCCGGGAGTCGAACTCGGGCCCTCGCGCTTGCCGGGCAGGCGCTTAAGCCGCTGAGCCATCTCACCGGCCCCTCCAGGAGTAGATTTTAGGGGTACGGGAACATGGAAGGCTGGGAAATGGGATTGATTAGAGAGACCCAGATACTGGGAGCGCAGATGCTGTTCCTCTGTTGTGCCACATCTTGCAGGAAGGATCTGGTCTTCCTTTCTAAACTCACGTTGAGGACCAATCATCCTTAGGGTTTACAAATATTCTCTTAAATGGAAGTTCAACTGCTCCGGTATAACTTTTCCCAGCATAGTAAGGTACAACATGTGAGTGCAAAACAAAGCAATGGGTGGGAACGTGTCCATTTCCTTCATTCCAACAGACCCGTAGAGTGTTATTGGCAGCTGTGTGCTGCACAAAAGAAGAAAGGAGAGAGGGGTTACATGGCAAAAGCATGCTCCTTGGTCCCCAGGGCACCTCATGTCTGCTACGTGCTGTGTCTTTTCTAAAACATGAAATACTTCAAGCAGTTGTTTATAAGGTGGCTTCTCACTAATGTAACCCACCTGGATCAGTTCAAGGATCCTTTGTCCTGATAGAGGTCCAGGGAATCCTGCAAAGTGGTATCAAGCTCCAGTTCTTATTTGTATTATGGGTGCGGAGGAATGTTATAGGCCTTTAGTGATAGGAATTCGAAGTTAAAGTTCACCAAAAGTATATTTTCCCATGAATTCTTTGTTTATCCAAGTCTTAGTACTCCAAAGGGTACTCTGTGTCAGGTAAATGGCGTTCTAAATTGCTTTGCGCATGCAGTTACCTGGTATAGGTAACATATATAAGGCACACATAGAAAAAAAGCATATATTATAATGTGTGCTTAAATAAAATATTACAACAAAAGATATGTTGCCATCAATCTCACTCAAGATACTCCCCCTTACTTCCAACATGTTTATCCCATCTTTCCCGCTATTTTCTGAAGCAGCTCTGGAAGTCCCCTTTTGTGAGTTTCTTTATTGGGAGTGATTAAAAATACCAAGAGTGCTCCTGCTGAGTGCCATACAGTGAAAATGCAGGCTTGTAAAAGCATTACAGTGTATCCTTGTCGTCCTTATTCACCAGATCTTCTACTAAGAGACTTGCCGCCCTACCTCAAACTCAAAATTACCATAACAGGTGAACATTTTGAATCAACTCAGGACACTGGGGCAGCCACAACAGTGCTTTTAATGGCAAAGTGTCTTTTCCTATAAAAATTTTTTAAAAAATTAAAGATTTACTATATTTTTGATCATAACTCATATATATCAAGCACTAATTGTAGCTATTTTCTTGCAGAATAACATTGTTTCAGTTGGGGCTATAAAGATAAACCATAGAAAGAAGGCATATGTTTTTGGAAGATAGTAGAAATGCAAGGACCAAAGTCAATCAACCAAACACACACTACTTCCTGAATGTTGACAATGTTTTGAGCTTCAGTAGAAGTTTCACCATAGCATCAACTGAACCTGCTACTTTTATCCCTTCAAATTTTATGCATCTTTGACCTCCCCGCTCACTATTCAGTTTGTCATGTAAAATGTGAATCAAGACTATATGTTTTAATGTGAAAGGGAAAGTCTCTTTCCCCAAGGATATTATTATTTTCATTAATGAACAAGACATAGTTTGAACAAAGCTTGACAAATCTAGGGCCTTTGTCTGCACATTAAAGAGGAAGGCACCTAATTCAGGCAGTAGCTCGATGAAAGGTTTCCTGCAGGTAGTCATTCCATCTGAATTGTGATGTATAAATAGGAGGATTTCTTTTTTTAGCTGAGATCTGAGAGTGATAAGAAAAATCATAATATCAAGAAATGAAGCTTATTTTCTTCTTTCATCTGGTGAAAAGGTAAATGCTATAAGATTATGGAGAAGAATAGAGCACATTATACTTCAAAATCACAATGAAGATTTTGTGGAGGTTTGAGAACTTCTGATAAATGGGTAATTTCTGAAACTTTGAATGAGTAGAGTGAAATATTTCCCATATACATATGGGAGGAAATGAAATCTGCTAAATTATGGCACGGAACTCTTACACGTTGAGTGTATATTTTTGCTGTCAGCAAACTAAAATCATCCACTTGTTTTAGCTTCTGAATTAAATGTGTAAGGAACCATAGTGAAAGGAGGAGGAAAAGATAGTTTAAATTCCAGCAATGTACCTGTATGTTGTTATATGAAACTCTGATTATATCTGCATTGAACAAAAGGACTTAGTTTCTGGTCTTGAGAGCTTGTTTGGAGGTTCTAGCAAGGGAGCACAGCTACTTGCATACCCTTGACCAAGGAAACATTCCTGCTCTATCTCCTCTATCTGTGCATGGTCGTCTTCATCAACACAGCTTCAGGAGGGATGCACGTGGAGTGGTGAGGGAGCAAGGGGCACCTGCCTAGCCAGGCAGATCAGCCAAATGATCAATGCAGTGACAGATGCTGCAGCCAGATCGCCCTCACATCCTAGTTTCTGGTTCAAATAAGGCTAGTTTTCAAAAAGCACTTCTAGGCAACCTGCAGAATGGGGGAAAATTTGCCATTTATTCCTCAGACAGAGGACTAATAGAATATGAAGAACTCAAAAAAAAAAAAAAACTACCTAAGATAGAAAACCCTAATAAAATAAATGGGCCAGTAAAAGAAACAGACACTTCTCAGAGGAAGAAATACAAATGGCCAACAAATATATGAAAAAATGTTCAACATCTCCTGCCATTAGAGAAATACAAATTCAACCAATGCTAAGATTCCATCTTACACCAGAAAGAATAGCATTCATCAAGAAATTAAAAATAACAAATGCTGGCTGCAGTTAAAAAGGAACCTCCTACGTTGTTGGGAATGTAAACTGGTACAACTGTAATGGAGATCAGTATGAAGATTTCTTAAAGAACTAAAATTAAAAATTCTGTATCACCCAGCTCTCCCCCTTCTAGATATCTTCTCCCAAGGACTAAAGACATCATACTATAGTAATACTTGTATACTCATATTTGTAGCAGCAGTATTCATAATAGCTAAATCCTGGAGGCAACCTACATGCCCATAAACAGACAACTGAAGAAAATGTAGTATCTATACATCGTGGAATACTACTGAGGTATAAAGACGGACAAATTTGAGGCATTTGTAGGAAAATGAATGCACTTGAGAAATCTAATGTTGACTGAAATAAATGAGACACACAAGCTTAAAAACCATATAGTATCTCTTACATGAGTAAGACAGAATACAAAGAGCACAATAAAGTATGACTAGAGGAAGACAAGGGGACGGATCTCTTGTAAATGGGAAGAAGTCCAGGAGACCAAGGGCAAGGGGGAGGGGGTTGGGAAAGAGAAATAAGTAGAATAAAGATATGCCATGTACAGGAACCCAATAGCCCTCCATGAATATAAACATTATATATCATAAATATGAAATACTATTCATAATGTCAGCAAGAATTAAAATGGGGAAAGGGTGGCTAGAAGAGGAGGGAGGGAGGTGGAATGGAAGGGGATTAAAGGAAGAAACAAGCTGTATTATGTACAAGATGTACATGTTGTACCCCAAGATGATGGTAAGCAGCATGTACTGCAAACATATACTAATAAAAAAGGTAAAAACTCTTCAATGACAATTAAATTATGTAAGTACTGAAAGTGGGGGGCAAAAAAAGATTACTCTGTCTCCTTGGGGTTTTAGTTTGCCTGGTATTTAGAGGAAAGGAGACGAGGTTAGAAACACAGTTGGAAATGAACTCTACATCTCTGGGCCTCGTGGATGATCTTGGATTTGAACTATCGCGTAGATCTGTTTTCTTTGGGGGGTGGTTGGAGGGAAGTTAGACGAAGGGGAGTTGCAGAGATGTAGGATGTATGGGACAAACCATGCTTAAGATGGGAGACAGGAATATTTCCTTCCCTCTGAGCAAAGAGGTAGACATTTCAGGAAACAACAGAGAGAAAGTAAAAATTTTCTTACATTCTCCCAAAATCTCGTTATATAAGATATGTATTAGGTGATGAGATATTTAAAAAGTATATGTCAATTTTACATTTGGGAATATAATTTTATTGAGCATTTTAATAGCAAATTAAAATGGTGTTCTTTAAATAAGACCAGCTTCCAAAATAATGGGTTCATTTTAAGCAAACTATTGTTGGTTGTCAACAGTGATTGACACGTAATAGTTGTTTTAATGTTTGTTGGCTAAGTCAGGGAGTGAATGGTATACTCTGGCAATTACTGACAGTGTATAAAGGTCCCAGGGAAGTAGAAAGCACCTATCTGTCCTTCAGAATCAACCTCTTGCAACCGACATGCATTGTCTCCTCTTGACAATATGTGTCACAACTATTATTGCAACTCCTGTGGCTCCGGCTGTGGATACGGCTGTGGATATGGCTGTGAACTTGGCTCTTGTTATGGCTGTGGCTATGGAACTGGATATGGCTGTGGATACAGCTCCTGCTATGGTTCTGGCTACTGTGGCTTCCGGCCATTTTGCTACAGAAGATGTTATTCTTCTTCCTGCTAAAATATCACTATCAGAGGACTATTTGCTCCTGAAATGACATTTGTAAAGATAATGCTTCTTCAAGGATTTATTCCCCAAGGTTTCTGTCTCAGGATGGCATCTTTGTGGTCCTAGGATTTGTGGTGTCATTGCACTGTTTTTCAAATGTCAGCTATTGCTTCCTATTCTCTGATCCTCTTTTAACTGTGTTGATGATTGTAACATCTATAGTTAGGAAAGCAACTTATTTCAAGTAAAAATGATGCTTTGTTTCTAAGATGTCTTCGTTCACTTGCTTATGCATTATTCTTCTTGAGGTATTTCAGCCTCTCTTGAAAATTGTGTAGCACTATTGACATAATACTCATATTCCTTCTTATTTTACATCATCAATAATGTTTCCCTTACCTGCTTTTCATATACCATATGTCCAGGTCCGCCCACACCCAAGAGCAAATCACAAAGTATTTCAGAATTGTGTTTTGGAAATACGTTGTATCTAGAATGAAGGTGAACAGGAAAGGAAAGCGAGAATAATACCTATTCGAGTGATTGTGACAAAAGTCCTAGGGAAAGGAGAGGTAGCCTGGACACTTAAAGGAGTAATGGAATGGAAGCAATTGTTTCCATGGTTATTGAGGAATCTGAGTTGGTCTTGAGTGTTAGGGCTGAGGCGTAGAATCTAAGGAAAGGCAAAGTCAGAACAAAGACTTAATAATATATAGTCACATGATCTGCATTTTTGGAGATGCAATTATATTTTTAAGAGTATATAGACTTTGAGCCACGTGATTTGATTTACTTAACAGACAAATATTTTGGAGTATTTTTGAATAGGTACCATTTTAAACACATTAAACCTATAGAAAAATTATAGGCATGTTTTCTACCCTGAGTGTTTACATTCTAATAGGAGAAGATAAAACAAAATTACAATAAATTCAGGCTGGTAATTGCATGGAGAGAATGAACCAGCTAAATGGGAAAGAGTAAAATTTGATGTACTAGACAGCTTGTTCAAAATGTGTTTTGAAATTGTAACATTTGAAGTAATAATAAAATAGATACCAACAGTCAAGGAAGACAGGAAATTCAGTAGCAAGTGCAATGGGGAGAGAAGTTCATTAAGTGTGGGTGTGACCTGGTGGTTCCACCTTTTTTGTTGGAAAGGAGCAAGGTCCAGGGCAGTGCCTGAACTGGGGTTCTCTTGGAATTAGGGTAGATATACTGATTGGATTTAAAAGTCATGTTCAGGTTTCTGGTTGAAGTTTGAAGAGCTCTGCTTTTTGGGTTGTGACTTTAGTGTTCTTTCCTCATCTGACCATCTATAAATTATAATTAAATGATAACTCTATCATTTAATTTCTATAGCTAAAAAGCCTTTTAGATTTAGTAGAAATTGTGTGTCATCCAGTGCTAATAAGTGTTTCATTGCCTCATCCCTGTGTAGGGATTGCTACACAAAGTCTGACTCTGAGGTCCCTAGAGCTTGGAGATTGCACAAAGGACTAACTCCAAGGAAGGTGGCTTTGCAATCAGAGTCAGCCCTGTAGTGAAACTTTCTCCAGGATGGAATTTGTCCAACTAATTGTAACTTGGAGTTTCTTCATAAAAGGGCATTTTTAAAAAAAAATCTGGTATATTTATAAATGAGAGCTGAGAACTGACTGTGCTCTATGTAATTCTGAAGTCATATTGCAACAGTGAAAGGGAATTCTAATAATTACAACTCTTTGAAATCCAACTTATTGTGTCATTATGTTTCTTGTCACTGAAGGCATTTTTGAAAAGGAAGGGTATCATTATTAAGCATGTATAAGTTAATTTATATATCCAAGAAAGGATCTTCACAAACCCACACTTAATTTATCTTCGAAATCTGAAATGTTGTGATTCTCTTAGTCAAAGAGAATTCTGAGTCTTTCAGCTTGTGTGGAAGGAAAGATGATACTGTTATTTACACATATACATGTATATGTGTAGAATTAGTGTCGTGGGGGTTAAGAAAATGAATGTGTTGGCTATCAGCCAGATGTAGCTATTCAGCACGTGAGCAGAACAGTGTGCAGAGGAAAAACTGCTTAGTTCCTGGTAGCAGGGAACAGAACAGGGGAACCTTGCCAAAGAAGGGGCCCAAAACAAGACATAGACCAGTACCATTCCTCCATGACTCACCCAGATACACTCAGAAGTGTGCTCCACCAATCTCCAGGCAGACCTGAAAGCCAAGCAAGTTGACACTTCATCCTAACTGCTACATCCCACCCCATGTTATATCCAAACACATCTCCTTAGCCATACTTATTGTCCAAATAAAGACAATAAGAAGTTCAAAATTCCAGCTAACATAATACAACTATCCTGCATACAGTACCAAATGCAACAACTCCTTTGCCAAAGTCTCAACAATTTTAGCGTTTTCCAAAATTTCAACTCAAAGTCTGTTCTGAGATTCAAGGCAAACTCTTAGCTGTGAACCTCCACAAAAATTAAAAAACAAAAACAAACAAACAAAAAACCAAATTACATAATACTAAGGCACAATTGAAAAGATTTAACATTTTAATTCTAAAAGAGAGGAGCATGGAAACAAAAGAATCACACCAAAGCATGACCTAAACCCAGCAGGGAAACATTAAGTCCTGTAGCTCCGTGTCTGGTATCCAGGGCACATGACAGTGATGTGAGTTCCAAAGGACTTCGGTAACGCCATCTCGATGGTCTTGCTGTTTGCAGCCCATGCAGCCCATCTCCTAAACTGGCTCCACACTTGGGCTGTAGCTGTCCTTGGTAGATATTCCACGTTCCTGGCATCTTAGTCTTCCTGGGGTCTCATCAACTTTATTCTCATAGCTTCATGCACTGCTGCCTCAGGGACTTTTTGCCCAGCCTCTGAGAGCTTCATCTGAAGTCTGATGAAAGCCTCCTGGACTCCATAACTCTTGCATTTTGCATGCCAATAAAACCAGGATCATGTGTACAATGCCAAGGTCTGCTGTCAGTAGGATCAGTAGCTGGACCCCCTTGAAACATGGCTGCAGTGGGCTCTGAGACCATGGGTGGCTGAGCACAGTGAATTAATCCTGGGGAATCAATTCTTTAGGAGGCCTTTCTTGCACAGAGATTGCAGGGACATTGTTGTCAAATGAACAGTTTACACTTTTTCACCCTTAAGCCTTCTATGGATGGGGTCTTGCTGATGTTATTGAGCTATTTTTATTCTTGTCCCCTTGGTTTCTTTTTAATACCATTAATCTCCTCAGCAGTCATACCTCCTTTGGTCCCAACTTTATACATGGTTTCTTTGGGGTAAAAACTTAAGTTTTTAAAACTTTTTATGTTCTTTTTGCCTCTAATTCTCATTATAAATCTGCCTAAAAATGAACACCCATGCCACAGCCCGAATGTTGGGTTCTTGAAATTTTCTCTATCAGGTCAGGTGGTCCACCACCCATAATCTCAGTCTCTCACAGTCTCAGGACCTGGGCAAGATGTAGACACTGTTTTTTTTTTTTTAACCAGAGTATCACACATGGCCTCTAATCCAAGTGCCAATGGAGACTTTCTTCCCAACTGAAAACTTCTGAGCCTGATCTTTACTGCTAAACTATTGGTAACTTGAAAGTAGTCACCTCAGGAGTATTTACACCATGGAAATAGGCAAGTCAGGCACCCCAGCTCCCCAACCCAGAGAAGATTATTAAACAATTAGTGGTATATGACTGCCCTTATTCTCTCAATCATTAAGAAGAAATTTGTATTTTTCACAAGTTTTATCAACCAGTGGGTACTAATAATAGTGCAATAGGAAAAAAATAAGAAATACACAGAAATCATTGAAGAGATGTTATAGTACTGCTCTCCAATCAGAATTGTTTAGAAGGTATTGTACATTTATATCCCAGTTCTACTGCACATGAAACATCTTTGTACTTCTGTTTTTCCAGACATCATTTCCTCAAGGTAATCCAAATGATGACGCTTTTAAAACTAAAACTGTATAGACAATGTGTGGTGGTGTCTTAGTTACTTTTCTCATTGCTGAGACAAAATACATGCCACCCAAGGTTAAAGGAGGAAAGGTTTATTTAGCTCACATTTTGTTTATGGTTTCAGTCCATAATCACCTGGCTCCAAGGCAGCGTGGCACATGGCAGAGGGGCAACCATTCATGGCAGTGGAAGACATTGAAAGCAAGAAGAAAGGAAGGGAGAGCAAGCCACATTCTGTCCCTTATATTGTATGCAGGCTACTGCCCTAGGGCGGGTGTAGCATTTACACCCTTAATCCCAGCATTAGAACATGAATCAATCACAAACTCTAGACTCAGCTGCCTCCAAAAAGCCCACCCCCCACTACCACATGAGGCTTTGAGGGGACATCCAGACACAAACCATAACAGTTGGTTAATGAATGCTCAGTTTGAGAGGGAATGCCCAACTGAACTGGGCTAGTGGAGTTCTGGGGAACAGTATAAAAGGAGGACAGTATGGGAAGATTTTCTGCTGATTTCCTTTCGAGAAGCTTCGGCTGTTCTCTTTGGCTGAGCTCCAGTCTTTGCTGACTTGGCTGTTGTTCTCTTGGGTGGGACTCTGTTCCTCACTTCTGCGTTGATCTTGATCTTCTGGCCTTCACGCAGACACTTCCGCTGGGAGCTCCGGTCTTGCCCTTTGCCTTAGGTGTTGTCTCCTTCATCATCACCTTCCAGCGTTGGCCTCTCAGCCCGCTGTTGCAGACTCTCCAGCTTCTGGCATTGGCCCTTGGGCCTTTCTGGTGCAGATCCTTTGGTCTCCCATCAAGGATCCTTTGGCCTCCTGATACCGTATTTGCACAGGACATTGCCATGGGCTTCAAGCCCTCAGCTGAATCCTTCAGGTCTCCGCCATGCAGACAAGCATCTTTCCTCCATCTGACTCTAGTAAGCATTGACTAATACATAATGATTAAGAGTATAGGTTGTGTAGTCATATTATTGTGCTGTTATATATGCTCCATCAGTTATTGCTATGTCACCATGGACATGTGACTCAACTCTGCTGAACCTCAGCATACTCAAAGTTAAAATGATAAAATAGTGCTAGATGAAGCTTACTGATTATATCAACTAAAACATGCAGAGCTCTGGCACTGTGAGAATCCAGTACGGTTTTATTATATTTATTATACAACTTCTATTATGAAATTGTTGATATTCAATAATTTTTAACATACTTAGTTGAAAATTGCACATGGCTTACCCTTATATATTATGCTTAATAAATGATATTTTGATAATTGTAGTGTTTTAATCATAATCTCAATTTTCTCATATCAACTACATACATGCATTCCCAAGTTACATGTTTGTACATGTATCAGACATATATTTCAAAGCTAAAGCTCTTATATACATCGTGATGCCAAGTAAATTGACATATCTGCCATATATTTTTAGTAACAAATTAGTGTGTTTTAGCAGACTAGCTTATTTTCTGATGATTTGGGACTGCTTTTTACTTTATCATCAAATTGTATTAATTGCTAGAGAAGTTTCCATTGGATTTGGCAGAAGGGACTTTCATTAAAAAATTGTGGGGTTTTTTTGGAGCGTGTAACAGTAATTATTGGCTGATGTAAATTGAAGAGTCAATGTGTGAAGAAATCAAAAGAGTTAAAATATTCTAACTTTTATGAAGTATTTGTTGAAGAACAGGGACTGACACTTTACTCTCCCTGAGTAATTTCTTTTTTTTTTTTTTTTTTTTTTTTGTGGGTACCGGGGGTCAACCTCAGGACCTCACGTGCCAGCAGGCACCCGTGCCGCTGAGCGATATCACCGGCCCCTTTTTCGTATGTGGGTTCCGGGAGTCGAACTCGGGCCCTCGCCCTTGCAGGGCAGGCGCTTACGCCGCTGAGCCATCTCACCGGCCCCTCCCTGAGTAATTTCTAAGTAAATATTTTCATTCAATATTCGGTATCCTAGAATAGTATGTGAATGTTATATGTTGTCAAAAGTTCATGTAAAATTGAATTTCTATGTCCAGTCACTATCTAGAAAAACAATCAACAGAACCACGTAAGTGAATATTATCATCCTAAGACTACCTTGGGAAGAAAGCAGGTAGCACATTAATGTAGAAAAATGGTTCCTGCATGGAGTTTGGAGGAATGGAACCATTGTTGAATATCATTTAGTGGAATAATGAAGAGTGGGACATTCATAAGTACAGGGCAAAACTACTTTATTCACCACAGTCAAGATATAGAAATACTTAATATCTGTTGGCAGATGAATGATGAAGAAAATGTGGTATATACATAAAACAGAATATTATTTGACTAAAAGAAGGAACTGCAGCTATTTGTGACAACATGGGTTGACTCGGAGGACATTATGTTGAGTGAAATAAGCCTGAAACAGTAAGACAAATACTCTGTATACTTGGAATATAAAATAATCAAACTCTTAAAAACAGATTGTAGAAAGGTGGTTATCAAGGGTATTGGGAAAATAGTGTGTGGAGAGTTTGGGCAAAGAGGAAAAAGTTTCATTTATGCAAAGTGAATAAGTTCTGGAGCTTTCATGTTTAGCATCATGACTAAAATGTTAGTAAAAATGTTAGTAAAATGTTGTATTGTTCTCATCACAAAAGAGAAATCAACAACAGCATAAAAGAAAAAAATGGTAACCAGGTGAGGCAATTGGTTACTAACTTGATTTTTGTAACCATTTCACAGTATATATGTATACCAAATCATCACACTGTACACCTTAAACTCACACAGTTTTGTCAATTATGCCTCCATAAAGCTGGAAAAAATTTAAAAAAACACACAGTTTACTGCTTTACATTCTTTCTGTAAGAATCTAAGTAGTAAGTGTAAGCATGACCAAAATTATAAAGGGAAATATAAATAATAATAATTTTATTGTTGTTATTTTTCTTACATAAAACCTCTAAATTAAAATAAAATATCTTTTATAAGTGGAGGAAATAATATAGGTTATAATTCAGCATTTAGTGCCTCATTTGTTAAATTCACAGAAAATAGAGACAAAATTATTGAGCTTAACTTACGAATGTCTCAGGGGATAAAATAATTAAAACAGAGTATTTTGATATAATATCATGACAGAGTTAGGCATGGGGAGCTCTGGGAGACTAGAAGATAAAACTTAACGCATATTGTGAATGTCCATCCATGTTTCCTATTGACGATATGGCTTAAACTGTGCTTTGGAAGGTCAGCAGGATTTTGGCATGTAAAAAATTGGTGAAATAAGCAGGCAAGGTATCTCAAAGAAAACACACTGAAAAGTTCCAGAAAATCTTAGAAAGGTAGATTGTGTTACATCTGATAATATCATGGATGCTTTATTTTGGCATATGCATTGAACACCTGTTTCACATCAGTTTGGATCTCCCTGGACTCACCTGATTCTTGCTCTGTGTCCCACTCCAGTGTCCACTCTGCATGAGCTCCAGCCATTTTCTTGCAGGTGCAACCCCAGAATGCCTCACCTTATGCCTTTCTTGTTTGCATCTTATCTAGAGTTCCAAGGAGTATCATGCTTGTATATAGACAGGAGATGCTGGTGAATTTCCTAATGTTCACATGTGTGTACCCAGACACACAGGATGATTAACGGTTCCTGCAGTGAAAATCTAAATTAGGTTTGATTGCATTTCCCAAGACATACTGTGTTCAGTGTTCAGGTTACAACCATTTTCTTATAATTCTCATGACTGACTGTGGCCTAATCCTGGGGACAGCTCCTTGAAAGAGTCGTTATCCTTAGAATGATGATCTTTTAAAAATGAAACTTGCTGTGGTAATGAGGTCACAGAATATGTTGTGTGCTCCACTCATTTCTAGTAGGACACAAGGATCTCTGGGGAGGAGAAGATAGTCATATTTCAAATTCTCCACCTTCTTCTCTACTAAACCAGTCATCCCCATGTCTAAATGCTGTGCATTGCAACGACTACAGAAACTCATGCTGTAGTGTGATGTTGGAACTTTTGGGAGGTAGAGCTTAGTGACAGGTCTTTAGGTCAATGGAACTGTAGCCTTGAAGGAAATCATGGGATCCTAGTCTTTTCCTCTTTCTTCACTTCATGGCTCATGATGTAAATGACATTCTTCCACCATGTGCTTCTGAATAATGTAAGGTCTTATTAGAGGCCCAAAGCAATGGGTCACTCTATCATGGGCTGGAATCTCCAAAGCTAAGATCCAAAATAAGTCTTTTCTCTTTCTGAGTTAATTATTTCATGTATTTTGTTATAGTAATGTGAAGTTCAACAATACAGACATGTTACTGACTTATATTTTATATATCTATGACCTCCTAGGAGATTTGGAGGGCTAATACTAAGCTATGTATACCAATTTGTATATTAGGCATCCATTCTGATTGGTCAGTGTCCATAATATACAGGATGTTTAACACCTTGAGTATCATTCCTGAAAAAGTGGTTCCTTGTTGCCTGATATTTGTGTTCTTAAATCATTTTACTCAAGGGTTTGTTTGCAAGTATTTTTGATTCATGACTTTGGGTTTATCCATTTATTTCCATATTAAATAGCACCCATGCACTCATCAAAAAGTGCACACACTTGCATACACAAAGAATGCCACATAAAATTCTGCTTTAGGAAAAATGCTAATGGTAAAACAAATGAATTGAAAGGGAAGATGTAGAAGCCTTGAGTTAGATATGTAAATGACTTTAAATGGGCTTGCATTTGAGTGTTGGTATTGATAATGAAGAGGAGCAGATAAACATTATGGACTTCATCAAGGTACAAACTGTAAGACCTTAGAAGAAGAAGAAGGTAGAAAATACAAAGAATATACAAGATAGTGTGAATTTCTTCTTACCACTTAAAATTGTAAGAAGTTTAGGATGGTAGTATACAGCTATATATCTGAAAGACTGGCAGTACAAACTTATTATGACTAGAATTACAGATGTGCTTTGTGTTTTTCTGGAGACCAATCAGGTTGAATTGAATGAATGATACTGACACATGAATTCCTCAACACAGGTGTTCTTTCTTTTTAATATCTTACATCATCTGATACAGGAATGACTTTTTCACCAGGTACTCTATAATTGGATGTGTTTAATCTCAAAGAAACTCATCCTTTTGCAGGGTTACTATAGGAATAAATTACAAACTCAGAAAGAGGGATAGGATTAAATAATCTTACATATCCATTACATTCTAGCATGCTGTAGATTAGGTATTCCTTTGAACTTTGAAGTCTGATTATGAAAATGGTGATGTTGATACTAGGAAAGTGAAGAATGAAAAACCCTTATGTGCTTATATTTGGCAATAGAAACTCAATGCTGAGATATATAAAGAGATCAGAACCCTAGTTCAACCACACATATGTTCCTGGATGCCCTTGAATCTTGAGAGAAATTGGAGTCTTGATAAATGGAACAGCAAAGGGGATGAATAGATAGATTGTCCTGCTTGGAGACATAGAACCAGTTCCTATAAGTTAGATAAGTGGGTAGTCTCATTGTCTGAGTTACTTTTCTCTCATTGCTGAGACAAAATACCTTACACCCAAAGTTAAGGAAGGAAAGGTTTATTTAGCTCACAGTTTGTGGAGTTTTCAGTCTGTAATCAGCTGGTTCCAAGGCAGGGTGGTGTAGCAGAGGAGCAACAGTTCATGGTGGTAGAAGACAGCAAAAACAAGAGCAAAAGGGGAGAAGCAGAGAGCAAGCCTCTTTCCCTCCCTTATACTGCATACAGGCTACCCACCCCCCCAGGGTGGGTGTAGCACTCACACCCATAATCCCAGCATTGGACCATGAATCAATCACAAACTCTAGAAGCCTTCTTCTGTGACTGCATGAGCCTTTGGGGTACATCTAGACCTCAACCATAACATTTTGCCCCTGGCGCCCCAAAGACTCATGCATATCCCTTTATGCAAAAGGCATTTTAGTCCATCTCTAAGAGTTGCCAAAGTCCTAACAGTTTCGGCATTGCTGAAAAGTTCAAGTCCTAAGTCTCCTCTGAGATGTAAGGCAAACTCTTAGCTGTGAGCCCCTGTACCAATGAAAAGAAAGTTGAACACTTCCAACATTCAATGGCACAAGATAGACATTACAATTCTAAAAGGTACAAATGGGAATACAAAGGATTGGGACCAAAGCAAGTCCAGAATCCAGCAGGGCAAACATTAAGTCCTGTAGTTCCATGTGGAGCATCCAAAACAACCTTTGGCAAGTTGTGAGCTCCAAAAGGCTTGGGTGGCTCCACTTTCAGTGGTTGTAGCTCCCATGGCTTCTCTCTTGGGCTGGCTTTGCTCCCTCCTTGCAGGTTTCCTCATATGATCCTCGTTTCTGGCTTTTCTAAACTTCTGGGGTCTCCACTGCACCTTTGGCTTCATTCACCCTCACAGCTTCGCACATTGCCTGTTCAGGGGCACACTGCCTGGCCTCCCAGGCCTTCTTTTGAAATCTGAATGGAAGCCTTTTTAACCTCAGAACTCTTGCAATCTGGATGTGCCTAAAACCAGAGCCACATGGATGGTGCCAAGGTCCGCTGCCAGCTGGAGCAGTAGCCAGGCTTTCTTCTTTCTTGGCTGTAGGGGTTGAGTGCTTGGATTGCTAAGCACTCTGAACCTGATTCTGAGGAACAAATTCTCTAAGCCACTGCCATTCTGGAATCTGGTGTGGCCGCTGCCATTTTGGAACATAGAGTGGTGGCCACCATTCTGGATCATGGTGCTGTGCAGCTTTCTCTTCAAAGCAGTCTTTCACTTTTGCAATTTGGAGGCTGCAGAGGGTGGAGTCTTGCTGCTTCCTGTGATGTCTGCAGGCCATCTTTTCTCTTGTCACTATCCTTTGCAGTGATTGAGATCTCTTCAGCTCTATCTTCACAGTCCACAGCTTTACTGGCGCTTCCTTTCTGGCCAAACTCACGACATTTTAAATCATCCTGCTGGGCTCTTTGCTCTTGATTCTCAACTTAGATCTGGCTAAAAGCCTCCAACAATAGCCATGCCGCAGTCTCAACATTTGTCTGCCTTGAAATTTCTTCTGCCAGATTAACTAGTCCACCACCCTTAATCTCAGTCTCAAGCCAAGTCTCTGGACATGAGCAAAATGCAGACAAACTTTCTGCCAAGTCATAACACACATCATCTGGACTCCAACAACCAATGCAGTCCTTTTTTCCCAGAGGAAACCTCCCGAGCCTGGTCTTTACCGGCAGGATTTCTATCAGGTTTCTGGTCTTCTGAGCTCTGACCAGAATCTCCCATACAGAACAGCCTAAGGTGTTCCAGCTCTACTCTCAGGCAACATCTCTGAACCTTTCTAAACTCTTCCCACAAGCCATTCCCAAAGGCTCTTGAACCACATGGTCAGGTATAGTCACAGCAATGACCCCACTCCTCTGGTACAAATTCTGTCTTAGTTACTTTTCTCTTGCTGCTGAGACAAAATACCCAGTGCCCAAAGTTAAGGGAGGAAAGGTTTATTTAGCTCACAGTTTGTGGAGGTTTCAGTCCATAATCAGCTGGCTCCAAGGCAGGATGGTGTGGCAGAGGAGCAACAGTTCATGGCAGCAGAATTCAGCAAAAGCAACAAGAGCAAAAATGGAGTAGCAGAGAGCAAGGCTCTTTCCCTCCCTTATACTGCATGCAAGTTACACCCCCCCAGGGCAGGTGTAGCACTCACATCCATAATCCTAGCATTGGACCATGCATCAATCACAAACTCTAGAAGCCCACCCCCACCGTTGTATGAGGTTTTGGGGGGACATCTAGACACAAACCATAAATTCATTTATCAAACATTAAGGTACAAATAAAACACATTTTATTATGCATCATGAATGGAGAGCTAAAATATTCCAATCCTGGTTTCTGAAAGGATGGCAAAATCTTAAAAACTGCAAGCTTCAAAGGTGAGAGTGTTTTTATAATATGGATATATAAAAGAGTCCTTGGGAAGTACAAAGAAACAATTTGAAAGAGTAGGTAAGAGTAAGAATGAGTAGAAAGTTTGGGAATATTTCTGAAAAGGAGGAAAAATTAAAGCTAAAATATGAAGGATGAGTAAAAGTTGGTCAAACGAACGAGAAGAGAACTAGGCTTTTAGAAAGAGGAGGGTGAAGGAGAATGGAGAAATACATTTTGAAAGTGTCCAAATACTGGAATCTTATTGCCATAGCTATTGTCTCCTGAGGGAACTGTAATCATTAGCTGGGCCTGAGGCATAAATTCACAGGTGTTGTTCAACAGAATTTGCAATGACTTACATCCTTGTGCAATCTCTTCCCCTTATGGATGGGCAAGATCTGAATTTATCTTTAGCCCTGTCAAAGATGATAGGATATCACTTCAGTGGGGACATTATGTTTGGGTTTGGGGTCAGTAGATAAAACACAAGATGAATAAATTAGAATTTCAGATACAGGAGAAAAGGACAAGTATTTTTCAGACAATATTTGGGGCATACTTACTAAATCTGCCAATTCTAGTTAAGTCACATGATGGAGATTTTGTAGATGTGCTGGCTGACATCTGGACAGCAATTCTAGGCTATACTTAGTCTTCGGACCCATAAAGACTGACATAATAAATGGGTGCTGTGTGAAGCCACTGTTTGTCATAGTTTGTTACAGAGTTGTAAAAAAAATTACAACAGGTTTCCTCTTCACCTGTCTAAATTATCTCCAGGACAACATATCTATATGTTTTTTCACCTGTAAAGCCAGCACTCTGGGAGGCTCATACAGAATTATCCAAGTTTGAGCTCAGGCTGAGAAACCTAGTAACTTAGTGAGACCCTGTCTCATTATAAATAAAAAAAGGGGCTAAAGATGTAACTTACTGTAAAGGCCATAGGTTCAAACCAACAAACCAACCAACAAACTAACATTCAACAGCTATATTTGTAAAGAATATCCATTTTTTTTTGTTCTAGCAGCAAGAGGAATGACATCTTCTCCAGTAAAATGCTCAGTCAATGGTCAGCAGCAATGAAGAAGTAATTTGCACCAGTAGGTTTCAAGGATAGGCCATTCTAGAATTACAATATATAGACGAAAGCTCGTTCAGCCATATTTGATGGGAGTAGCTTAGGACCAAAACACTGAAATAAATTTTATCTAAAATTTTAAGTGACACTGGGAATAATGAAAATTAAAATGTGTAGGTATTTTGTAACAATAATTACACTGTGAGTCACCATAAGAAATAATGAAATCACTGTTACAGCAAATATTTAAGCATTCAATGATCAAAAAAGGAGGTTTTATGTACCATAAACTAAGAAAAATCCTTGAACTTTGTAAAATATTAGCCATATTGTAGATTCCCTAACTTTTTTGTACCTCTATTTCTACATTAGCTACTTACCTCTCTCACATTTTCATTGGGATCCAATAGATAAAAATATCAGAAGAAATTTTTAATTTATAAAACATGCAGGCTGAATGTGATGGTAGCTACCTGCAATCCTAGCACTCTGGGAGGCTAATACAGATGGATCCAAGTTTGAGCTCAGGCTAGACAATTTAGAAACTTAGTGAGCTTGTTTCAAAATTAAAAATAATAAAAGGGGCTAGAGATGTAACTCAGTGTAAAGGCCCTGGGTTCAAGACTCAGTACTAAAAACAAACAAACAAACATTCAACAGCTGTATTTGCAAAGGTTATTCATTCTTTTGTACTAGTTTGAACTAAATGAGAAACAAGATATGATAAAAATTTATTCAGGAATGTGTCTTGGAGTGAAATATGTATCAGAATGAATTAATAGGAACATGAAATATTGAACTTCTGTATAGGGTAGCCTGAGGCTCTAAAGAAACCACCTTCAAAGTGATTAGCAATTAGTAAATTACTCAAACTAATTAGTCTAGTTAATTTTAATAGTCGCTCCCAAACTTGTACTTCCTGACACTCCACAGAGCCTAAGATGTATCAGTCAAATGATATGTTCAGATGACTGGGTAATAGAGAACAACTTTACTTCTAGATTTGTAATTGGCTTAAGATAATGGCTTAAACAAACTTGGTCACTTAATAAAACTGGAGAATCTATAATAACGTGTTTTTCTTTTCTGTTTTTTTTTTTTTTTTGGTGGGTACCGGGGGTCGACCTCAGGACCTAGCGCGCCAGCAGGCGCCCGTGTCGCTGAGCGATGTCACCGGCTCTTTTTTCGTATGTGGGTTCCGGGAGTCGAACTCGGGCCCTCGCACTTGCCAGGCAGGTGCTTACGCCGCTGAGCCATCTCACCGGCCCCTCTTCTAAATTTCTTAATGGAAATATATCTGTTGTGATGGTTTGGTGAGGATGTGCCAGGATTCTAACTTAACTACTTAACAGGGAAAGATTTATAATACTCTGTATAACAAACTATGCCAATATCAGCAACCCAAGGTTTCCTTAAAGATTTCAGGACCCATGTTTTTTCTTTTGTTTCCCTCAGTCATTCACAGGGTATTTACTGTTTCTTTCACAGCCACATAGTAGCTTCCACAACCCCAGGTGTCACATACCCATCGGACAACAATAAAATGTGCATAGCCATATGTCTCTAAGAGTTAGGAGCTATTTCTTAGAAGCCAATCATTACTCATCACCTCACATTTTATTACCCACAAAAATCCTGCTGAGTTTTGCTTATTATTGAGTTGAATATAGACATTAATTTTGAGAGAATGAGCAATTTAAAAATATGGAGTCAAGTGCATGAACATGATATACCTAAGTTTGTACTCAAGTTTTGTTTGATCTCTCTGTTGGACTGTAAATACAACATTGAACAATGCTGTCATTTATTCACAGAGGGCGAATTCTGGTGGAGAAGACATAAATTTAAAAAACCAATTGGGGGCTGGGGATATAGCTCAGAGTCATGGCGCCTGCCTGGCAAGAGGGAGGTCCTGAATTTGATTCCCAGTTCCCAAATCAAAACAAACAAACAAAAAACCACCCCAAAAAACCAATCAGACATCTAACTAGACAATTGAAAATAAAAAATTTTATAGTCATTAATAAAATAATCAGTGGTTTGTTATGAAAAATCATATAGTGCTATTTTAAATAGGAAGATCAGGTAAATGTCTTTGAAGAAGTGACGTTTAAGATTGAGTTTGAAAAATATCAAACTGGATGGGTGTCAGAACTGGGTGAAAGTGATTCAGGCAGAGGGGAGAAGAAGTGCAAAGAATCTTAGATGATAGGTATTTTACTGTGCATATGGGCTGTAAAGACAACCACATAATGGAATTTATTAAATGAACACAATAGCAGAGAGAAGGCGGAAGTTTGAGGCAGGGGCCACATCAAAGAGGGGGCTTATGTTTTAAAGTTCAGCTTTGTTTGGATTTTATTTGAAGGTATTTATTGGTTATTTGGCATTGTCATTGCATCTGTAAATTATTCATACTTTGTTTCTTTATAACATTTCATATAACTACTAAATTGTGAGTTTATGCCACTTATTTACTACGTACAAACACATCACACACTCTACACTAGCACTGACACACAACTTCAGACCATTTCTATGTCATTCCCAAGTGTATGCATGGATTGAACGGAGGAGGCAAAGGAGAAGTAGGTCGATGTTAATATAGTTGGGCAGGTGTGTGCTACTGTCTAGACAAGGAAATTTGTAAAGGCAGCTCGGAGAGTAAAAAGAAAGATGGGAAGACTGTGAGAAAAATGCCCAAATGAGATGCACGATCTATACCACTTTGGGCTGAAGACAGGGAAATGGTCCACATTCCCCACACAATTAAAGTTACAGAAGTGGATTAACATTGTTCCTCTGGTTCCAGGACCTAGAGTTAGATGAAACTGAGTTACACGGAAGCAGACTTTTCAAGATCTGGCAGTTTTCTAAACATCAATAGCCAAATTATGGAATCTCATGTCCAAAGGGGTTATCCAGATTTGAGTGTGTTTGAATAGGGGCTATTTTAAAATTTATTTGGGGTTTTATGAGGAAGTTAAAACACATAGAAGCCAGATAGTTACAGCCAAAATGTAACATCTTTTATTGCTAAAAGCTTTTTTAAAAAAGGTTGATTCTATAATTTAAACAATGCCCATGAAGTATAGACTCAAAATCACAGGTTATTAAAAGTCATAGGAAATAGGTAAAAGAAACAGCTATTTATGTGATTAGAATGTGGGACAGAAATGATTAACGTTTTCAATATCTTATCCTATAGGAGAGAGAAGGTCTGATATTTCAGATGAGGCAATAGCAACTGTACTACCAAAGTGAGGCAAGTCTTTGACGTTTGCAAAGTACCTGTGTAAACTTAAATGTAAAGAGAAAGCAGGAGATAAAAACATTCCATTTTAATCCAAACTAAATTACCAACTTCATGGAGGATATAGTAACAAGGAGTCAGGAAAAGAAATACAGCATATAAGGGTCTAAAGTTACAATAAGATACCCCAAGAGTGATTCTGAGAGACTTAGGTCATATGGAAACCGTTAATAAATAGACATTGTCACAATAAAATAATACCAATTAAGACAAGATATAGAGAGTTTTCTCAAATAACAGTCAAAGAGGCCAGGGTATTTCTGGAGAAAATTACAGGTTGCACGCTAGATCGAGAAAACATGGAAATGTGATTTTGACTTGGGGACCTGAGCTTTCTGAGCCGTGGCTACTGCTTTGTCAAAATGATGTTCATATTTCATAATCTGCTCATTTTAAAAATGTTTTGAAGTCTTATATACAGGTATCTGAAAAATATTTACAGCAGAAAAGAGCTCTTATATGTGAAGAGAATGTCATCTAGTTGTGAGTTGATTGGACAAAATTGTATTTTGATAAAGATTGCATTGGCATTTGGAGTGGAAAGAGGGTAAAGGGAGACTCTTACAGAACTTTCAGAATATGATCTTGTGACCCTGGAGAGGCCCATTGATGATGAGACATTACTCATCTCTTCCAACATCTTCAACTGCAGAATTGTCTCACAAAGAAAGCCTGACTTTTCTTTTACATAACAATCAATGACTATCTGGAAATGCAGAAATTTATTTTCTCCCTTTTTAATATATAGCATATTCCTGACTCAGATATACACTGCTGCAACTTCAATGGGTTTTCATGATTCGTGTGTTTCAAAATATGCTATGAAGTCAAATCCTGTGAAATATTGCTTGACTCTGTATTTTGACAAAATTTTATCATATAACATGCTTCAACAAGGTTCAGTGATGTTAATAATTAAAATAGTTTTTGAGGGAGTTTGATAACTTTTGAAAATTTATTATGGAAGCTACTGATGTGTATATCTTGTATAGAAGATATAAGTACATATAAAATATATGTGTTCTTATGTATGTATTTATCATATATTAAAGCTTAACATTAAAGCAAATCTTACAGTTTCAAGGAAAAGAACCAGTACAAGTACTTAAAGAAACATAAAAAGTTGTTATTTTGGGGAAATTCTTATGATTGGATAAATGAAATAGAATATATTATCATTATTATGTATAAAGATCTGTGTTCTCCCCTTTATATTTTCTGTGTATTGTTTATAGATTTCTTGACAAAGTTTTAGATACATATAGTTATTTTTTTCTCTTTAGGAAGTTGCAGAAACTAATAATACAGATTGAGAATATTTTCAAAGGTCATATAACTAGTAAATGCCTCAGCCAGGACATTACTCACTGTGCCAAGGAAAGTTATTTCTACTACAAAGCTTCTGGAACTTGGAAGAAAGACTACCAATTATTAATTTACTGCCTGTAATATATAACCTATGAAAATAGATATGAAACTTTTGAGTGTTTCTCCTTAAATGTGAGCTAGACCTTAAGGTTTCTTCGCAGAGTAGATGCTTGGACATTGAAGGAGATCCTGGTTGTCCTGGGTTTTTGCCTGGGGCACTTCAGGGAAGGAAAGGTGTTTGTAGAGTGGATGTAAGGCACCTGGCAAATCCTACCTCAGCCTTGGATCTAGAAAAGGCTACATAATGAATGACATTGGCGCTTCAGTCTGGCAGTAACCTTCTTCATCCTCCCCTGCACAGAAACTAGCACCTTGCAGATCCTCATGCTGAAGTCCTTGGAGGAAGTCTGCTATGCACGCAGACATGTACACCCTCTCCCCTGTGTCCACCCCTCCAGAGTCTCTCTGTGGCCCTGCTTTTCCAGACCCTGCACATGTCCACACCACCAGCTGATGATCACTTAGTCACCGCCTCTGCTGCAGAAAGTTGACTTTTTCTGGTATCTGCAGAAATACATTTGCTTGATTATGCATTTGATGACCAGCTTTATCAAGATATAGTTGATATAAAGAAGTGTGCATATTTACTGTGCACATTTTCTCAAGTGTGTACAAATACATATCCTATGAATCCTTTATCACAATCAAGATATAAACCTATTCATCACCTCTAAATTTTTCTTCATTTTCTTCTTCCTTTTTCTAATCATAGGAACATTTTACATAGTAGCTATGCTTCTCACTGACTTTTAAGTGCACAACAAAATGTTGTCAACTTTAACACAACAATTTCCCAATCATTAGTCATTGGTTACAATACTCTCTCTTCCTTGAATATTCTTCCATAGACATGGAATACCATATAGAGTATTCTCATATAAGACAGTAATTCTTTATCATATCTAGTAGCTCCTGATATTAAACATTTCCTGAGTGAATAGGGTGTGGTTTATGTCTCCTGATCGAACTCAGACAAATGTAGGGACCTTTGGCTTAGGAGTGGCGAGTAGTAGTCCTCAATTCTGAGTAGTCACTGGTAGCACACAAAACTTAGTGTGTAAAGTGAGAAGTAAAGATGCAGGTTGAAGTATACATATGAAGCTTAAAATGTGGGAGAAATCAAGAAAAAGTTGTGACTAGGAGTCATGCACTAGAAAGCCTTTTGTCATAGAAACAGTGGGAGAAGGTGACATGAAGTTAAAAGTAAGAATGAGTAAGAAATCCCAGTGAGAGACTCACTTTATTCATGTCATAATTGTAAGGATTCAACAAAGTAATATAAACAAATACACTTCTTAAGATATTGTTTTGGAGAAGGCAAGAAAATATGTTGAATTATTAGTTCAGGGTATCTGACATATCCATCACCTCACACACTCATAATTTCTTTGTACTGAGAACTTTTGAAATAAACTAAGTAATTTGGAAAATTTATAATGCTTTATTATTTATTATAATCCCACTCTGGCAAAAAGGATGCTAAAACTTGTTCCCACTCTTTAACTGAAAGTTTCTACCTTTGATTAAAATCTCTCCTTTTTCCATACACTCCACTCATCTGAAAGTTTGACTATTTATCGATTACTAAAAGTCATATAAAATAGAGAGTAGTCTGAGTAATCTCACAAACAGATTTGTTTTTAAGAATTGAAATTAATTGGATATCGACAACAAAGAAGTTAATGAAACAACAGATTTTCCTCCTTTTATTTGAAAAGTTTGGAAATTTTTTACTTTTAAATCATGACAAGTCTACTTGTGTAATTGAGCCAACAGGAGTTTAGCAAAAATGTTTTTCCCCAAGGAGATGCAAAGTATCGTGACCGTCTAAGCAAAGGGTGAGATGGACAAGCTTTTCTACAGGGAGAAGGATAATGTTTTGGGGAGTGAACAGAGCACATTGAAATACACATTACTTTGTGAAAAACACATGAAATGGAATTTAGAGTGATTTTGGGAAAAATAAAGTTTTAGGAAAGGTAAAAAAGAGAAGCTTCTGAAGATGGTGATGGTAGTAAAATTATTGGATAGAGCTCGTCATTTAATACAGGATTTCAAAGACCTTGAAAGAGCAGAATAACGAGGTCAAACATAGTTTAGTCATGTGTTTGGTTATGTCATGGTTATGAAATGAAATTATGGAAAATTAAATTATGGTTGTGTATGCTTCCAGGAATAGAAAATATGCCTTATTTCCTTGAATGCTTCTGAGAACTGCTAGGGAGGCAGTAAGTGAATTATGAATTTCTAACAAATTGATTGTTTACAGAATGAGCTTATTATAGGCATGTGATGGTAAAATGAGAGAACAGAGCCCACGTGACAGAGGCCCCATTCATCCTGTAAGTATATAAAGGTCTGGAATACTAGCTGACATTCAGACTCAGAAATACCTTCCTATCTCTTCAGTGAAACCTCACCTCCTGCCACCATGTGTTGCAACTACTATGGAAACTCCTGCGGGGGCTGTGGCTATGGCTCTGGCTGTGGATACGGCTGTGGCTATGGCTCTGGCTGTGGATACGGCTGTGGATATGGCTCTGGCTGTGGCTATGGCTGTGGATACAGATCTGGCTGTGGATACGGCTGTGGCTATGGCTCTGGCTGTGGCTATGGCTGTGGATACAGATCTGGCTGTGGATACGGCTGTGGCTATGGCTCTGGCTGTGGCTATGGCTGTGGATACAGATCTGGCTGTGGATACGGCTGTGGCTATGGCTCTGGCTGTGGCTATGGCTGTGGATACAGATCTGGCTGTGGATACGGCTGTGGCTATGGCTCTGGCTGTGGCTATGGCTGTGGATACAACTCTGGGTGCTGTAGCTACCGACCCTTTTGCTACAGAAGATGCTACTCCTCTTGTTGCTAATCACCATGGCAAGTCTTGTTCTGCCTTTGAAAGGAGAACTCCAAGGCCAAGGTCAACTGCAATGGCCCCTCTTGTTAACTTAAAGTGCAAGTAAAGATTGATGGTATTCTGTAGGGTACCTAAAATAACATCGAAACTTATGTTTCATCTTGATTATGTAGACCGAGTAATTCTATCCCATCATCGAGGAGTGATGGTATTTGTTGAATATTCAAATGTAAATTCTTAAGACTTCATCTCCATATTATAGCTTTCTTTAGAAGCACAGAAAAACTGAAAAATTGATGTGTACAAAAGTGGCACAAAAATAACATTTTCTTAATAAAAGAATTTACTCACTAAAAGTATGGTTTTCTTTGTATTGCATCCTTATGTTTGGATTTTTGGTTTATTGAAAATAGTTTGACAGGGCCAGTGAGATAGCTCAGGGGCATAAGCACCTGCTTGGCAAGCACGAGGTCCTGAGTTTGACTCCCGGAACCCACAGGGCCGGTGACTTCGCTCAGCGGCACGAGTGCCTGCTGGCGCGCGAGGTCCTGAGGTTGACTCCTGGTACCTACAAAAAAAAAAAAAAAAAAAAAAAAAAGAAGAAAAGAAAATTGTTTGACAGGGACTGAAGGCAAATAAATTATTTTTTTCCACCAAGGAAATCCAAATATCAGCTCCTTTGCATATGTTTTAATCCTTTAAATCTTAATTCATTACCTTTATTTCTTCATCGACACACAACATACTACAACAAAAATTTAATATTTGTATAAATAAAAGATTGAAATAGGAAGATCAATGATTAATCCTGGTTTAGAATCATAGTAATGAAGAGGCACTTATAGTAAATTCTCTATGGTGAATGTGATCATTATGTATACTTAAAATGTACCAATAAACTTAATTTAAAAAAATCTTAAAATTTCCCAGTCTTAATAGTTTCAGCTTTGCTGAAAAGTCCAAGTACAATGTTTCCTATGAGACTTAAGAAAACTCTTAGTTGTGAGTGTCTGTAAAAATCAAAAAGAAAGGTAAACACTTCCAACCTATAATGGCACAGGATAAACATTCTCATTCCAAAAGGGAGGAACAAGGGGGATAGAAAGAATTGAGACCAAAGCACTACTGAAACTCATCAGGGCAAACATTAAGTCCTGTAGCTCCATGTCCAGCACCTGGGGAAAATTGTGGTAAGATTCGATTTCCAAAGGTCTGGTTGGCCTTGCTCTGACAGCATTGCAAGCCTCTCACTGGGGTAGCTTTGTTCATTACCTGATGCTTTCTTCAGCTGATCTTCTACATTCCTGGTATCTCCAACTTCCAGGTATCTGCAGTGCACTTTAAGCTTTACCCTCATCGCTTCACACACTGCCTTTTTGAGGAACACTGCCTTCCTCCCAGGCCTTCTTCTGAAATCTGGGTGGAAGAGTCCTTGATCCCACAGTTCATTCATTCTACATACCTGTAAAACTAGGACCATGTGGACGATGCCCAAGTTTGCCACTAGCTTGAGCAGTAGCTGGGCCCCTTTGTTACAGGCAGCAGCACTAGCAATGCCCTTTGGTTAATGGCTACAGAAGCTGGATCCCTGAACTGCAGCAAACTCCTTTCTACTTGGCCCTGAATGAACTGGGCTCCTTGGGGCTCTCTTCTCAAAGCAGTCATTTGTTTTTCACTTCATGAAGCATGGGCTCTTGCTGATTTGTGAGGCACTCTCATGGCATCTTCCTATTTTCCTGATGTAAAAGGACTTAACTTTTTAAAAATATTAACCTTTTTAGCAACCAAGTTCTCCTCTGTCAGCTTTATTGGCTCCTCCTGTCTGACAAAAGTAAAAATTTTTACAGCCACTCAGCTGTACTGTTTGCCTTTGATTTTCAATGTAGATGTGACTAAAAACCCCTGACTGTACTCATGCCACAGCCTGAACACTGAGTTGCCTTGAAATTTCCACTACCAGATTAATTACCAACTGCCCTTAATCTCGGTCTCCCATAAAGACTCAGGACATGAGGAAAATATAGACAGATTTTTTGCCTGAGAGTAACATACATGTTCTCTGGTCCAATTGTCAATGCAGTCCTCGTTCCCAAAGGAAACCTCCTGAACCTGGGCTTTACTGTGTACATTTCTATTAGTATTGTGGTCTTCTAAGCATCCAGCAGAATATCCCATCAAAATAAGCTTACAGCATTCTAGAGCTTTTGTAGCAGGCATCTCCAAACCTTTTTAAGCTCCTCATAGGAACCAGTTCCAATGCTTCTAAACCACTAGGGCAGGTACACTCACAGCAACTACAATTTAAAGGAGGAGTGGTTTATTATGGCTCATGGGTACAGTCCATGGTCACTGGCTGTAAGGCAGAATGGCATGGCAGAGAGGCATAATGGAGTAAAAGCTGCTCATGGCATAGCATCCAGGAATCAGAGAAAGAAAGGAGAAACCAAGGAAGGAGATAAACCCTTCCAGGTCATGCCCCTAGTGACCCACCTCTATCCAGACTCCACCATCTAACAAGTCAGCCACAGAGGCCTGATAATCCAATTCCATTCCAAAAGCCCCACCTATGAGGCCATGAAGTTCCTGGGGAACATTCTTGTTCTAAACCGTAACATGCCCTTTTGTTATCTCAGTGATCACACTGAGGTGTGGTAGGACGTTAATGAACTGTCTTTCATAAAGTGAAATTCATGAACTGATAGATTTATGGCAAAATTCTACAAAATATGTATTAAAAGAAGAACTAGTACTAATCCTTTTCCAATTATTCCAGAAAATTAAAGAAGAGGGAAACATGCACATTTGTTTTATGAATCAGTATTATTCTGATAGCAAAACAAGGCAGAACATTACAAGAAGAACAATAATGAACTGACCACCCTAATAAACATAGGAGCAAAAATCCACAACAACATATTAGTAAAGAGAAATCCAGGCTGATGAGATAGCTCAGTGGCATAAGTGCCTGCCTGGCAAGCGCGGGGTCCTGAGTTCGACTCCCAGTACCCACATAAAGGAAAAAAAGGGCCAGTGGTATTGCTCAGCAGCACAAGCGCTTGCTGGCAAGCACGAGGTCCTGAGGTCGACTCCCAATACCCACAAAAAAAAAAAAAAAAGAGAGAAATCCATGCTCTTTGAAAAAATTACTTCCCATGATTCAAGAGGGATTTATCCTTGGAGTTCAAGGGTGTTTCAAAATGCACTCAAATCATTGAGTGTGGTACATTATACGAACAGAATGAAAGATAAAAACAATGATCATCTCAAGAAATGCAAAAACTACATTTGAATTCAACATCCTTTATGATAATAAAAACTCAAACAAATTACATGGAGAAGGACTATACCTGAATACAATAAAGACCATAGACAACAAACCTGTCACTGAGCAGGTCAAATTTGAATACTTCTTCTCTATAAGAAGGATAAACATTCCTGCCACTTCTATTTAACATTAGACTCTAAGCCCTAGCTAGAGCAACAACAAAAAAAGTAAAAATGATTCAAATCAGAAAGGAAGGAAATTTATTTCGATATCAGATGGCATGATCTTATTATATACAGGAAACTAAAGACTCCACAAAAGAAAACTCTTAGAAATAACAAATGAATGCTGTAAAATGAGCATACAAAATTATATATTTCTATACTTTAGCACCAAGCTATTTGAAAAAAGAAGTGAAAAAAATAGTTCAATTCTTAATAGGCTCCAAAATCGATATAGAATATTTTGGAAAAACTTAGGGATGTGAAAGACATGTAAAACAAAAATTTTAAAACATTGGTGAAAGAAATTCATGAAGACACAAGTAAGTAGAAATAAGATGTTTTGGTGGACTGGGAGAATGCATATTTTTGAGTTGTCCAAAGAGTCAATGTGATCTACAGATTCAGTACAACCCCTATAAAAACACTAACGCCATCATTCACAAGAATAGGAAAAACAAGCTAAAATTCATATGAAAATTCAGGAGACCATAAATAGTCAAAGAAATCCTCAGTAAAAAGAGCAACACCAGAAGCATCACACTACTTGTTTTCAAAATCTACTACAAGGCAATAGTAATAAAAAGGGAATTATGTAGGCATAAAATGAGCAATGGAAGAAAATAGCGGGAACAGAAACAAACCTTGACATCTAAAGCTGATTGACTTTTGACATAGATGTGAGAAAGAGACATGAGAAAGGACAGTCTCTTTAATTAATGGTACTGAGAAAATTGGACATTCACATGTAGAAAATGTAACTATACTCTCATTGTCACACCATATGCAAAAATAAATTCAAATGTTTTAATCGTAATGTAAATTCTACAACTGCAAAATAGCTAGAAGAAAACCTAGGGGGAAATTACCCTGATACTTATTTGAGCAATGATTTTTAGGCTACCTTCTCCAGAAGCATATGGAACAAAAGCAAAAACAAATGGAATTACACCGAGCTAAAACATTTCTGCATAGCAAAGGAAATAATTAACAGAATAAATAGAAAACCTAAAGAATGTGAGGGTTATCACAAACCACACATGCGAGTTCAGGTTAATTTCTAAAATGTATGTGGAATTCAAACAAATGACTCTTAAGAAAACAAAACACTTTTTACTTAAGAAAAAAATATCGTAAGCATTGTCCAGGACAATTTAAAGAGGTAACCTCTCTATACAGTTGATGGAAATGTGAATTAGTACAACCATAATTGAAAATAGTGTGAATGTTTTACACAGATTAAAAATAAAAGTAAAATATGAACCAATAGTCCCACTTCTGGTTATATAAGAATATAGCATATAGTCACTATATTGAAGATTTTATCTGCTTTGTCCTGCTTTTTGCGTCATTTTTCACGATAGCCAAGATGTAGAATAAAAGTCAATGTTCATCAGTGGAAGAATGGGTAAAAAATGTGTAATACAAACAGTGCAATGCTGCTAGTTGAAATCCTGTTAACTGGACAATATGGACAAACTTGAGAGATATTATGTTAGCAAAAAAGCAAAGCAAAGGAAAACAAAACCAAAACTCCAAAACCAAAAGGCAACCCAGGAATAGAAAGACAAATATCTCAAGAATTCTTTTGTCAAAGTGGTCAAACTCACAGCAACAGGAAGTACATTGTGCTTGTTATGGCTTGGTGGTGTGAGAAAGCAATTATTGGTTAAGGGTTAGAAAACTTCAGCTATTGGGTGAATCCATTTTGGAATCTATGTATTCTATGGTGACTAAGGTTAAAAATACTGAAAAATATATTTGGGATTTACTAAGAGAGTAGGTATTAGGTGTGCTCACTAGAAAAATGATAAGTACAATGTTAAAGAGTTTCATTTTGGCACTTATAATGTATAAATATATCAAAACACCATAGTGTATACCATAAACATGCACCATTTTATCGATCAGTTAGAATATACAATTAAAATATAAAAAGTAAAAAATGGTAACTTATACTTGTAATGAGCATAATTTTCAAAGAACTATCCAGTTCATAATGGCACATTACTCCTCTCTGCTGACATGTAATGCAGCATAGTCACACAAAAGGACATTGAATTTACTTTCTTTCTTTCTTTTTTTTTTTTTTTTTGTGGGTACTGGGAGCCGACCTCAGGACCTCACGCGCCGGTGGGCGCCCGTGCTGCTGAGTGATATCACCAGCCCCTTTTTCGTGTGTGGGTTTGGGGAGTTGAACTCGGGGCCCTCGCGCTTGCCAGGCAGGCGCTTACGCCGCTGAGCCATCTCACCGGCCCCGAATTTACTTTTATAAAGAAACCCAATGACTGTCTGGAGAGGCAGATACTTATTTTACCCATATGCAGGTATGCTCGCAATGTAGGAATTGATAAAGTTTCAATGGATAATCCTGTTCGCTGAACTTCAAAATAGACTATCAAGCCAAGCCTTATGACATTGGTTTTGTACTCTTTGTACGAACTTTATCACAAAAATATTTAGAAAGTGCAATGAGGTCATCACTTTGTAGTTCATTTTTTGAGGGAATTAGACAACTTTAAAAAATGTATGAGGAAGATATATGTATATATATTCAGCTCATATAGAATACATAAGCATCTATAATATGTATATTTGTGTATGTACATATATCATACATTAAACCATGATATATATTTAATACATTAAAATATATACATTAAAACATATCTATACATTAAACCATATCAATGTTAAAGTAAACGCTAAAATTTTAGTAAATCATTAGAAGCATGTATAGAAACTAGGAAAATTATTTTTTAAGTTGCTTATATTTGAATAAATGAATGTGGAAAAGATAAGTACTATTTTGTCTCCTTTATACGTGAATATCTTTACTCTGCTCTTTATATTTTCTATATAAATTTCATGGGCCTCTTGACAAAATATAAATACATATAATTATTTTTGTTCCCATTGGACAGTTATAGAAACAGGTTCACACAGCTTGAGGACATTTTCCATGGCATAGGTTGAGGACATTTTTCATAGTCATATAAATTATAAATATCTTAGAAAATTAGTCACTTTGTTTTCCAGAGATTAGAATTTCAACTACGGAGCTTCTGGAGCTGGGAAGAGAGATTCACCAGTCATATGTGGCCTTTCACCTTCACTTGCGCATCTCTCCGTAAGTGCGCCCATGAGCTCAAACTCCCTCAGCAGGGGATGCGCATGGACGTTAGAGGAGGCCCCGGTTCTTCTGGGTTTTCAGGCGGAGGCACTGGAGGGGAGGTGGTGGTGTTGGTAGATTTGGTGTGAGGTGATTTAGTGAAGTCTAAGTCATCGTCGGGTCCAGAATATGTTGGAAGCTCAAAGATATTGATGAGTCAATCTAGCAATATCTTTTAATTGTCCCCTCCACACAGCAACTAGCACCTTGAGATTTCCCGTACGTGCGAATCTGTAGGTGGCCTGTTGTGCAGACAATCAGATGCCCTCTAGATTCATCCTGCCTGCCCTTCCTCACCGTCTGTGTCCCGGCCTTCCTGGAGTGTCCACGTAGCCACACCACCAGCTAATCACTTAGTCACCACCCTGCTCCAGAACTGATGTCTGTCCAACAACTGTAGAACTGATTTGCTTGTTTGTTTGTTTGCTTGTTTATAGCTTTATTAAGCTATAATTGATATAAAATTTGCATATATTTAATGCACATGATTTTCTGAGTGTGTAAAAATGTATGCAGGCATGAACTGTTCAACACAATTAAAAATCTTTATCACCTCCAAAACGTGCCTTGTATTTCTTTTTCTAGTAAGAGGGCACTTAACAGGATAGATACCCTCTTCACCAACTTTTTAGAGCACAAATTAGGCATTGTTAACTCTAGCACAAAAATTTCCAGTCTATTTATTCAGTAGGTGCAGTACTTCTAAGAGCTTCCTTGAGCGTTTTCCACAACCCTAGACTACCGTACTGAGTTTCCTCATAAATATTAGTAGCTATTCTTTATGCTCTATAAGTTGTGTATATTAAATGCTCCCTGATTTACCTGCTGCCAGGTTCACATCTACTGTGCAGGGTACATGAACCACAAAACCCAGGGATATTCCAGAAATTGTTGTGTGTGAAAGTGAAGTCATGAACTAGAAATCCGTTTATCATAGAAACAATGGAAGAAGGTGATATGGAGTTAAAATAAGGAAGACTGTAACATCCTAATAAGCAGTTGACTATTAGTAATTACATAATTGTTAGACTCCACCAAATGTAGTGTAAGTATATACAATATTTGTACTAAGATACTGCGTTGGAGCAGACAAGTAAGACTAAGGAAAATACTGTTGAATGACTAAATCAAAATGATGGACAAGTACATCAACTCACATATATGCCAATTTTTTGTGCTGAAGACATATCTACTATTTTAGCAATTTAGAACTACACGATGCATTATTTATTATAATCAACACTCTGCAATTCAATGTTAAAGTTTGTTCTTTTGAATTGACATATTTGCCCTGTAAATCAATTTTCTCATTTTCCATCATTTGCAGTAATCTGGAGTAATGAACTATTGATTAATTAAATTTTAGTGAAAAGCAATGAGGGAAGTCTGAGTACTCTCAAAAAAACAACTTACTATTGAGAATTGTAAAATTTTGTCCCTTAAATAATCAGTGATGAATCTTCTTACACAATGGATGACTCAGGAGTTTAAACACAAAGTTTTGCACCAAAGAAGGAAAAGGTCACAGCTGTTCTGCAAAAGGATGGATTTAGACAAGCTTTACTTCCAGGAGAGGGAGATGATTTTAGGGAGACATGTAGCATGTTGAAACACTTGGTTCTTTGCCCAAATTCCAGGAAAAATACTTTTGAGTAATTTTTGATGGGGAAAGGAATGTTTGAGGACAGGAAGAGAGAAACTGAGATGATTCAGCTTGTACTGCTCTTGTTCCTGGTGCTGCTCATGTTACTATGAGGTAGCGCTATTTTTATTAGCATATGTTTGTGATCCATAATAGTTACAGTCATCTTGGGCAGTGGGTACATATGCATAACATATGATCATTTTAGTCCCTCTCTCCCTCCTTCCCCAAATCCACTTCCCATCTCCACAGGGTCTATCTCTGTTTCCTACCATCTTCTTTTATTTTGCTTTTTCAAATATTTATAATTCGATTTCTCACATTAGAGAAACCACGTGGTACTCATCCATCTGTGACTTATTTTATATAGCATTATTGATAGATCTTGACATGAATAACAATAGTGTTATTTAACAGATTTAGTTCAAAGGCTATGAAAGAAAAGAATGACAAGGAAACATATACTTCTAGGCCAGGCATGTGGTGGTGGTGGTGTGTTATGTCATGGTCATGAAAGGAATTTATGGAAGATAAAATTATGGAGGCACAAGCTTGGGTGTTTAGAAAATGTACCTTTATTTCCTTAAAGGCTTTTGAAAATGGCTAGGGAAGTAGGAAGTAAACTATGGATTCCTAACAAAATGAGCATGCACAGAATGAACTCATTTTTGACATATGGTTGTGAAATGAGAGAAGAGAGCCCATGTGAGGTATGACACATCCACTCCTGTAAGTATATAAAGGGCATGGAAGACAAGATTACATTCACACTTGAGAAATACTCTCTTATCCTATAACTGAAAACTCACCTCCTGACACCATGTGTTACAACTACTACGGAAACACCTGTGGAGGCTGTGGATACGGCTCTGGCTGTGGATACAGATCTGGCTGTGGATACGGCTGTGGATACGGCTCTGGCTGTGGCTATGGCTGTGGATACAACTCTGGCTGTGGCTATGGCTGTGGATATGGCTCTGGCTGTGGCTATGGCTGTGGATACAACTCTGGCTGTGGCTATGGCTGTGGCTATGGCTCTGGCTGTGGCTATGGCTGTGGCTATGGCTCTGGCTGTGGCTATGGCTGTGGATACAACTCTGGCTGCTGTAGCTACCGACCCTTTAGCTACAGAAGATGCTATTCTTCTTGCTGCTAATCACCATGGCAAGTCAAGCTTTGCCACTGAAAGGACCACCCTAAGAAAATGTTCAACTGAAGTCCTTCCTATCCATTAACTTCAAACTAAAGTAAAGATTAATTATGGTCTGCTCAGCATCAGAATTTATATGAAAATTTAGTTTGCAATTGGTGTAGGTTCATCACTTCACTGAAGACAGATCTTTTTTGTTAACTATTCAAATGGAAATTATGAATTGCTCCTTGTGTTTGCTATAGCTGTTATTACAACCACAGAAAATTTGTAATTATTGTATACTAAAATGAAGTGAAAATAGTATGTGCTTAATAAAACAATACGCTTACTAAGAAATCTTGGCTCTTTTGTATCCATGTCACTATTAGTTTTTAGATGTTTGGTCTCCTGGAAAGTTTGTAAACCCTAACTTAGGATTAGTACATGGTCTTGTCTTGTCTTTTCTTTTTTTCTTCTTTTGACTGATTGGACCCAAATATTAGCCTTTAAAGATACTTTCTAGTTTCCTGACTTACTTTCTTACCTTTATATCTCAATACAATAAAAAATACCACACTCCAAATTCAATGGCCTACATAAATAAAGGATGGGTTTAAAGAGACCAATAGGTAGGTCATCTCACTATGAAATTAATGTGTTAGTGAGGAAGCAATTGGCTTGATTCTGATTTAGAATCATGGTAATCACAAGGCAAAAATATTAAACACTAATTTTTTTGAAGTATGCGAAACACGAATTCTTCCAGTGAATAAGTAAGACTACAACAACTGCACAATAAAATCAGAAAGGACTAGTGTTTTCCTGCTCCTCCATCTTGTTCTGTGGTTTTTACATTCATCGTTTGATAGTGTTTGCAGAGAATGAATAACATCATGTGCATGTTCTAGGCATGAAAATGGAGAGGAACAAATGCACAAGAAAATTAAGTCTTAATACTTTGTATTTATAACTGCAAAGTGAATCCTTTCCCTGTGCTTAGCACTCTTTGGCCATGGTGGTGTGATGCAGCCACTCTTAGCTGAACTTGGCTAGAAAGAAATCAGTATGTTGCCAAATCACACAGGTCTTGTGTGTTAGGTGGAAAGTACAAAAGACTAAGGAAACAAAAACTTGAGTATGTGGACATTTCTTATATGGATTGTTCGGTCAGGTTCATAATTAAAGTCTTCACTTATATTTTGCTCAAGATTAGGGGGTTGAGCACAGCTTTTTCCCTTATTTCTATTATCATTGTTTTCAAGGCATCTTTTCTATTTTTATTTATTACTTAACATGCTTATTGACTCATTCTCTTATATTTGTTGTATTCCCATCGTCATTCCTACCTATCACACGCAGTTGAATTTTTGCTGTTTTACACTCAACAATTTTATTTTCATCTGACTAAAGTCCCAAGAGGGATGGCCATTTCATAGGTTGAGTACTTGTAATCACAAAATCTGAAATCCAGAATCATACACGTTTAAAACTTTTTGAAGATTTTCATTTGGTAAATGTTGTAATTTGAAATTTTAAATCATGAAAAATATATTAAAATAATGTGCAAAATTATCTTCAGGTTTTGTGTATAAGGTATGTTTGGGACATGTCATCTCCAAGGTATCCCATTATATATAAATATATTAAAAATGTGAAAAGAATTATTGATGACACTTTGGTTCCAAGCATTTTGATTAAAGGATAATCAATCTGTCTTATATATTTCAAGGGTTATGAAACATTATAATATGCAAAAAATTGAAAAAGAGTGAAGATGTCATATTATGACAGAGAAATGAATTCATCAAGGAAATATAACATTCATAATATGTAGCTGTGAATCAGAGCACCTAAATATATCAAGCAAATATTAATAGACAGGAGGAGACAGATATCTGTAATACAGTCACAGTGGAAAAGTTCCATACTGTTGGATGGAAAGATAACAGGAATAGAAAAACCTTCAAGTAACCATTGGAAATGAAAGGCATTTTAGAGAAATTGAAAGTGATGACATAAACAGAGCATTTCAACAGCAGCAGAATATACTTTCTTATCAAGACCACACAGACCATTGTCCTAGATAAACTATACACTAGACGTCACAATATGCCTGAACACATTTAAGAACATTGTAACCATATCAACTATCTTTCTGACCACAGAGATATGAAACTAGGAAATATTAAATGGAGAAATTTCATAATATTTATGAATATTTTGCAGTTAAACAGCGATTCTAAACAAACAATATGGCATTGAAGAAATAAAAAAGGAAACTAAGAAAGCACAGTGAGGTGTATTTGGAAATATGGAAACACTAGGTATCAAAAATTATGGCATATAATAGTAGTTCTAAGAGGTAACTCTATCAAATAATTACCTGCCATGCAAAGAATAAGAGATTTCAAATAATCTAATTTAAAGCTTATGGACTTAGCTAAACTTGGAAGTCTAAAACCAAAGAAAGTAGAAGAAAGAGAATAGTAGAGATCAAAGCAGAAATAAATGATGTAAAGATAAAAGAAAGAGGAAAAAATCAGTGAAAATAATTGTTGGTTTGGAAGAGATCAACAAATTTCAAAAATCTGTAGCTAGACTAGAGAAAAAGAGAAGACTCAAATTAATAAAATAAGGAATCAAAGGAGATATTACAAGAGCTACTACAGAAGAACAAAAGTTGGAAATGCAACTAGACATCTTTATACACCAGCACGTTGTATATCCTGGAGCAAACAGATACATTAACAGGTAATGCAACCTACCAAAATGAATTCATGAAGAAATAAAATATAAGCATCCTAATAAGTATGGAGATCCAATCAATAATAAAATGTCTCCCATCAAAGGAAATCTCAGGAATTGATGGATTCATGGTAGAATTCCACAAAACATTTAAAGAAAAACCAATATGGGTTCTTCTTACACTTTTCCTTAAAAGTGAAAGTGTATCCACATTCATTTTATGAGGCCAGTGTTACTCTCTTAGCAAAATTAGGCAAGAAAAGAAATAACAGGCCAATATACATGCTCAGTATATATTTGTGCTGAAATTCTCAGTAATATACTAGCAAGCTAAAATCCACATCACATTCTAAGGGTCATTTCTCATGATCCAGTATTATTCATCGCTAAGATACAAGGATGGCTCACTGTGTGCAAATCATAAACGAGATAACCACAGTAACAGAAAGAACAACAGAAAACATGATATTGTCAACACAGGCAAAATATATATTTGACAGAATTCAACATAGTTTATGATTTAAAAAACTCTCAACAGTTTAGTTGTAGAAGGAGTGCACCTCAATAAAATAAAGATCATAGCAACTAACCCCATAGCCGACATTATATTCAATGAGGAAAATTAAAGCTTTTCCTGTAAAATGCCTACTCTCACCAGCAATGTTCAACATAGTACTGTAGGTCTGAGCCACAGTAAAATTTGGCCAGAAAAATAAATAAAATGTATCAAATTAGATAGCAGGAGTTAAACTGCTTCTTCTTTAGATGTCATAGTCATATATACAATATTCTAAAAATTCTATCAAAAATTTGTGAAAAGTAATAAAATGAATTTAGTAAAGTTGTGGAATACCACATCAATGTTCTAAGTGATTAGAATTTTTTGCATACTATTTCCCAGCTACCTGAAAAAGAAATAAAAAAAAAATCCCATCAATAATAGTTACAAATTAAATAAAAGACTTAAGACAAAGTTTAATCAAGGAGGTGAATGATGTTTAAACTGAAAACTGTAAAAATATTGGTGATAGAAATTGTTCAAGAGACAAATAAATAAAAAGACAGGCCATGTTCATGTTTTGGAAGAATTAATATTGTCAAAATGTCCATCATACCCACAGATTCAGTGCGATAGCCATCAAATTTTTTTGTCAGTTTTCAAAGAATTGGAAAAACAAGCTGAAAATTCTTATGAAAGGGCAGATGACTGCGAATAGACAAAGCAAAAAGGAAAGGCCAAAAGCACAACAAGACTTTATTTCAAAATCTACTACAAGCCTGTAGCAATCGAAAAAAGCATTATATTGTCATAAAAAATACAAGTAGACAAGTGGAAGCAAACCACAAATTCAGAAAGAGATTTGAACACCTACAATTTATTTAGTTTTGACAATAATAATATGAACAAACAATGAGAGGACAGCCTCTTCAATAAATGGTGTTGGGAAACCTGTATATCTCACCTGCAGAAGAATTAAATAAAAACTTCACTTCAGACCACATACAAAAACACTTCAGATGAGTTGACACAGAAATATAAAATGTGAAAGTGTAAATTTAGTAGAAGAAAAGCTCTACCATGTCAGTTTGCATGAAGATTTTTAGGATATGTCTACATAAAATCTCTGAGAAATGCAAACCAGAGAAGTGGAACTACACCAAACTCCGAAGCTTCTGCATAACAAAGGAAATAACAGACTGAAGAGAAAACTCATACAACGGGAGGTTTATTTGCAAATCACACATCTGGTCAGGGATTAACGCTAAACAATCTCAGAGAACCAAACTTCTCAACGTTAAGAAAAACGGGCAATGGATCACAATGACATTGGTCAAAGGACAACACATACTCAACAGATGTGCAAAAACACTCATCATCACTTATCAAGAAAGAAAACAAAATTAAACCAACAGATGTTACTTTATACTTGTTAGAATGGCTGTTATGAAAAAGAAAATAAAATGTAAGTGCTATATAGTGTATTTCAAAGATAGAAAAGCCTTACACATTTTGTGGGAGTGTAAATTAATGTAACTATAATGGAAAACAGGATGTATGATCCATAAAATATCAGAAACAGAACTAAAATATGACTCAGTAGTGTCACTTCTATGTATATGTGCCGAGAGTCTAAATTTTGTATGCTGACAGTGTATCCGTACTCCGATGTTCACTGCAGCATTGTTCACAATAGTGGAGATATGGAATAAATTTCCATAGTGAAGACATGGGATCAACAGATGAATGGATAAAAAAATGGGATAAATACTGAATGCAATACTATGCAAATCAAAGCAACAATGAAATTCCATTCTATTCCAGAAAGAGTGACTATCATTAAAAAATCAAAGAACAACAAATGCTGGTGGGGTTTTGGAACAAAAGGAATACATCTACATCGTAAGTGGGAATGTAACCATGTGCAACCATGGTTGAAATCAGTATGGAGATTTCTCAAAAAGCTAAAAATAGAAATTCTACCTGATCTAGTTGCACTTCTTCCAGGTATATTCTCAAAAGACATAAAGACATGATATTACAATGATACTTGCACAGCCATGTTTATAGCACAATTCCTAAGAGTTAATTTATGGAAGTGGCCTATATGCCCAGATGAATGGATAAAAATATGATATACAATAATGTATATTTATGTTTTCTATCCTAAAAATGATAAATTTGAGTCATTCATAGCAAAATGGACACATCCTTAAGACCACAATACTAAGTGAAATAAATCAGACACAGAAATTTAAGTATAACGTGAATTCTCTTAATAAGGAACCCAAAATGTAAATAACTTAAAGAACAAAATAAAAGATAAATGGTAGGAAACAGGGATGTAGATTTTGAGGAAATGGTAAGGGGAGCTGAGGATTAGAGGAGAAGGCAGAGTAGGGAGTGGGAGGCAAAGAAAAATGTTTAAGATGTGGTACATATACATACCAATTCCCAAAGGTGAATATAAATAGCTGTGTCAGGGCCGGTGAGATGGCTCAGCGGTGTAAGCGCCTGCCTTGCAAGCGCGAGGGCCCGAGTTCGACTCCCGGAACCCACATACGAAAAAGGGGCCGGTGATATCGCTCAGCGGCACGGGTGCCTGTTGGCGCGCGAGGTCCTGAGTTCGACCCCCCGGTACCCACAAAAAAAAAAAATAAATAAATAGCTGTGTCACAAACATATAACAATTAAAAAAAAAAGAAGTAATAGATAAATAACATGGCACTAAAATAAATCTTAAAATTGTAGTAAATAAAAGCATTGGTATAACTATATAGAGAAATTTGAAAAGGAGTTATTTATTGAAAGCACGGCTATTTGAAAAAAAGAAAGGGAGGAGAAAAATTGAAAATATTACCTACAATGTATACGGTGATACCTTGGTTGCCGAACGGGCCAAGCTTGAACTTTCCACTACTCAACAGCAAAGTTCAAAAAATATCTGCTCGGTATTGGTAACTTTGCTATCTGATAGTGGAATGGAAAATCTCACTGTGGACACGAAGGAGAGACGCTTCAGTCTAAGATCTGCTTTTGCTCGGACAACACAAAATAGTGCTTGTGTTAGTGAGATAAAACTGTTGCCACTGTGCTTTTTTTTGCATTTTATTTGTATAAAATATCATAACCGTGGCTCCAAAGAAAATTAGTGATACCATCAGTACAGCTGAAAGGAAAACTGAGAACCATGATAGAGTTCAAGAAAGAAATCATTGAGAATTTTGTTCAAGTCCCGGAAAAATGAATTTATAAGCCCAATTTCTGGGCTTCAGAAGCAATTATTTGGTTTTTCCATTATTTCTTATGGGAAAAATATGTTCAGTTCTTGAATTTTTCGGTGTTCGAACATGAATTGGGAATGAAGTGAGTTGGATAGCTGAGGTATGGCGTATGAGGATCTGTTCTCCGCTCTTTATCGTTCCTGTATATCCCTACTGGGCCTATGGCAAAATTTTAAACATACATAATTATTTTCATTTCTTTTTTTTTTTTTTTTTTTTTTTTTTTTGTGGGTACCGGGGGGACGACCTCAGGACCTCGCGCACCAACAGGCACCCGTGCCGCTGAGCGATATCACCGGCCCCTTTTTCGTATGTGAGTTCCGGGAGTCGAACTCGGGCCTTCGCGCTTGCAAGGCAGGCGCTTAAGCCGCTGAGCCGTCTCACCGGCCCAATTATTTTCATTTCTAAATGGTTATAGAAACTGATGTTCACACAGGTTTAGGATATTTTCCATGATCGTAGCTATGGTTTAGATATGAAATGTCTCCAAAAGGCTACTGTGGTGAAGGGCAGGTTCCTGATGAAGTGATATTACAGAGCATTTTGGAAGGTGGTTGTTTAAGAGGACTCTAACTTCATCAGCAGATTAATCCACTGATGTGTTTATAATCTGATATATTTATTGCAGGGTGATAGAAATTTAAGAGGTAAGACCTAGTTGAAAGGAGTGGGTCACAGGGACTAATGCTTGGGGATGAGATTTCTTTGTATATTCTTCCTTAAGTAGGTTCAGGACCTTAAGCTTTCTCAGGAGAGGATGTACATGGACTTTGAAAGTGGTCCTGGCTTTACCTCACTTTTAGGAATTATTTGTGTATATGTGATAGTTGATTCAGTAGAACCATATAAGATTTATAGTGTGGAAATTAAGAAATAAAGATTCAGGGTAAAGAAAACACAAATGAATTCCAAGGTCTAAAGAAATTGAAAAAAGTGTTGGGAATAAAATAGAAGTCATGGACTAAAAGCGTATTTACCACAGTAATAAAGGAAGAGGGTGCTATGAAATTAAAAATAGGGATGAATAAGAATGATCAGTGAACAGTAAAAAACCACTGATATTACAACTGTTAGAATCCGTTGAATATAGTGTAAGTAAATATTACTATTAAAATACTGTTCTGGAACAGACAAGTAAAACTAAATTGAAAGAATTCTGTGGAATGATTATTTCAAACTACTGTACATGTACACCACATGAATATGACATGTTCATGTACATATCCATCATTTGGGGGAGGTCACAATCATTTAAAATCTACTCTTTTAGTAATGTTGAAACATATCATGCATTATTATTTATTTTAATAACAGATGTGTGCAATAAAGCACTAAAAAGTATTCTTTGAAATTGATAAGTTGATCCTGTGAACAAACCAATTCTCCACACCCCATCAGCAACACTAATAAGGAAGTACTAAGTATTGATTAATTTAATTTTTTTTTTGGTACCAACAATCAAACTCAGGACCTTGCACTTGCCAGGCAGGCGCTTTTGCCGCTGAGCTATATTCCCGGCGATCAATTTAATTTTTATCGGTGGCAATAACATAGAGCACAGTCATGAGAGTACATCTCACCAATGACTTATGTTCAAGAACTGATCTCAGTTGGATTTCAGCAAGAAAGAACTTACAAAACCAACAAACTTTCTGCCCTTTAAGTTGAATTGCTGAGAAAAATTTCCCAAAATCATTTATGATAAATCTCACATTGCTATCAAGATTTCAAGTACCTTCCAGAAAAGATTAAGATGGACAACAACCCTTTAAAGAGAAGGAGAACGTTTCAAAGAGTGGTTGCATGTTCAAATACTCAATACTTAGTCTGAAATCCCAGAAAAGTAATTTGGAGTGACTTTGATGCAAAAAATAAAGCGAGAAAAGGAAAGAAAAAATGCACAATGATTCTACTGCTCCTGTTGTTTTGGCTGTTGCTAGAAATAATAGTCCTGACTCTTAATAGTACTGTTTACTACATGCTGATTTCTAGGGTCTTAAAAGAACAAAGAAACAAGTAAACATCTATTTGTAGGTTGAACATATTTTAGTGATGTGCTGTGTTATTTTGTGGCCATGAAATGACACAGAAGAGAACAAAATAATGGTTGTATAAGGATCATTAGAAATACACATTTATTTCCTTGAAGGCTTGTGAAAATTCCTCGGGCAGCAATAAGTAAACCGTGAATTCCTAACTAAATGGCTGTTCAGAGAATGACCTCATTTTAGGCACATGGTTGTAAAATGAGAGAAGAAAGCCCATGTGAGGTATGACCCATCCACTCCTGCAAGTATATAAAGGGGCTGGAAGAGATGATATTCACACTTGAAAAACACTCTCCTACTCCTCAACTGAAAACTCATCTCCTGACACCATGTGTTGCAACTACTACGGAAACTCCTGCGGGGGTTGTGGATATGGCTCTGGCTGCAGATATGGCTGTGGATACGGCTCTGGCTGCGGATATGGCTGTGGATATGGATCTGGCTGTGGCTATGGCTGCGGCTATGGATCTGGCTGTGGCTACGGCTGTGGATATGGCTCTGGCTGTGGATATGGGTGTGGATACAGATCTGGCTGTGGCTACGGCTGCGGATATGGCTCTGGCTGCTGTAGCTATCGACCTTTTTGCTATAGAAGATGCTACTCCTCTTGCTGCTAATCACCATGACAAGTCATGCTTTGCCCTTCAAATGACCACTCCCAGGACAAGTTCAACTGAAATCTTCTCTATCCACTAACTTCAAACCAAAGGAAAGGTGGATTATTGTCTTCTGGACCACTTAGTTAAGATTGCTGCTTCTATTTGCTCTTGGTGTAGAATAGTTTTGTCACATTACTGTAGACAGATCTTATTGTGTTGAGCATTAAAATGTAAATTATTTAACTTGTCTTTGTTTCTTTGTTGTATCTATCTTCAGAACTGTGGTAGGGCTATAAATTTGGCATACACTACAATGTAACAAACAAGGAGTTTCTTAATAAATTTCTTACTAAGAGATTTGGTCTCCTTTGTATCACTGTTATCTTTAATTTTTGGATTTTCTCCCTTCTGCTGGATCATCTTTTAACCACAATTTGGGATACTTTTTTCATTAGTTTAATTCAGATATTAGCTGCTTTTATATATTTTATAGTTCCTTAAGTGTTTATTCATTTCCTTTATATTTCATCTCAAAAGTAATTGCCACTTCCAGAATATCCTGTATTTTATGAGTAAGGATTGGGATCAGGTGATTGATAAGATGGGAATCTACCCATAAAATTAATGCATCAGTGCTGGAGTGATTCAAATGATAGTGGTTTACCACCTGGTAATAAAGATATTAATATATTAATTTAAGCTAACACTTTCCGTAGTACTGTATGTGAGAGGAAATCTTTTATATATAAAGCTATGAAATCACCCCAAAGAGATCAGAATGGACTGGAATTTGTATTCTTCCTGATCCCCATACTAATTATTTGACTTTTACATTCATGGTTTCACACCAATTGCAGAGAATGACCAATGGCATTCTAATATTCCAGTTATGAAAACAGAACTGGAAGAACTGATGAAGCCAAGGAAATCTTACTCAGAACCGTTGTCTGTGTATTTTAAAGGGCATTCCTTCCAAAGTGCTTGGCAATTTCGAGCCATTGTGTTGTGATGGGACCAGTCCTAGAAAAAGATTATGGATAAGGGCTGCTTCTCTGTCGGCCAGCAGTGTGTGCTGATCTTCCACAGGTCTTAGGTAACAGGCCAAAAAGTTAAAGTCCAAGGAAGCAAAAATCTTGGGTATGTGGATGTATGTCATACAGGATTTTTAGTTTGAAGAAATGCAACTTTTAAAATTTCACCTATTTTTTCCTTAAGTGTATATAATTCATTTTAATGTAAAGTACCACTGAAAAATACAGTGAATGTCTAAGTAAAGACAATTTATTACAGTACAAGGGACACTCCTTCCTCACACTGAAAACATTTACCCCATAATTCTTACCACTTTCTGCAGCAGTTGTGGAGACCTTTTATGAGTGGCTTTAGTTATGCCGTCCTGGCTGCTTTGGGTCCTGAATGAATTTGTGGTCATTTTGACTTTGGGGAAAACTAGAAGTCACAGAGCCAGATCTGGTGAGTAAAGTGGATGAGGGCACACCAAAATGTTTTCATTTGATAGAAAAGTGTTCTATACTTTTGATCAAGGAGGGGTGTTCAGAATATGGTGGATGTTTAAATTAAAAAAAAAATTATTATGTAAAAGACACCTTACCATTAATCCCCTAAAATACTTAAAATATTCCTCCTTCCTTTGTACACATTCATCCACTTTTTCTTGACAATGTGTCTTTTATTGTAATATGTTTTTATAAATTTAATCATTCAATGTGTTTTATGATCAACTCAATTGGATTTAATTGGACTTCAACAACAAAGAACTTCAACAACAAAGTTTTCCCCTTAACCTGTCGATGATAAATCTTCTTACATAACTTAGAAATCAAGAATTTAAGAAAAACTATTTAGCAAAAAAGAAGGAAATGGTCATAAGTGTCTGGCAAAAGGATAGCCTATAGAAGTTTTACTTTATAAAGAGAAGGAGAAAATTTCAGAGGGGAGATGTAGTGGGTTGATATACTCAATTCTTTACATAAATTCCAGGAAAAATAATTCCAAGTAATTTTAAAGGGGAAATCAATGTACAAGTAGAAGAAAGAAAGAAACCAAGAGGATGCTACTGCTCCTGCTCCTGCTGGTAGACCTCTTTTTGCTGATATTAAAAAGGTCATTGACTTAGTAGTATTATATAATAGGTGGTTACAAAGACTGTGAAAGAACAGAGTGACAGGCAAACATATTTATAGGTCAAACATTTTGGTGGTGTGTGTTAAACAATGATGATGAAAGGAAATTATGAAAGATAAAATTACGGAAGCAAAAGCTTAGGCATTTAGAAAAATACAGCTTTATTTCTTTAAACGCTTCTGAAAATGGCTAAGGAAGTAGGAAGTAAATTATGAGTTCCTAGCAAAATGGATGTGCACAGAATAAACGCACCTGGTTGTAAAAGAAAAGAACAGGGTCCATGTGACTGGGACACATCCATCCCAGTTAAGTATATAAAGGGCCTGGAAGAATAGATGACATCCACACTAGAGAGACACCCTTCTATTCCTCAGCTAAAAACTCATCTCCTGCCACCACGTGTTACAAGTACTGTGGAAACTCCTGCAGAGGCTGTGGATCCGGCTCTGGCTGTGGCTATGGCTGCGGATACAACTCTGGGTGCTGTAGCTACCGACCCTTTTGCTACAGAAGACGCTACTCCTCTTGCTGCTAATCGCCCTGGCAAGTCAGGCTTTGCATTGAAAGGACCACCCTAAGAACAAGTTCAGTTGAAAGCCTTTTACCCAATAACTTCAAGCCAAAGAGAATTTGATTATTGTTTGCTGGGCATCTGAATTAACATGAAAACTTATGTTTCTACTTGATGTAAACTGAGTAGTTCCATCTTACATTTAATCACAATTTTAGTTATTCCCTACAATTACATATAAAAATTAGAAAGGATTTTTTTTTTAAAAAGATGGTTAGACGGTGAGATGGCTCAGCGACTTAAGCGCCTGCCCGGCAAGCCCGAGGGCCTGAGTTCGACTCCCGGAACCCACATACGAAAAAGGGGCCAGTGATATCACTCAGCAGCTACGGGCACCTCCTGGCACGCGAGGTCCTGAGGTCGACCCCCCCAGTACCCACAAAAAAAAAAAAGATGGTTATATTTGAATGAATAAGGAAGATATAGATTATATTGTTTCCATAATATGTGAGGATCTGTATTCTGCCCTTTATATTTTCTATATACATGCCTTGGACCTCTTAATAAAATTTAAATATGTATAATTATTTTTATTCCCATTGGACAGTTAGAAAAACAGTGCTCACTGGGCCGGTGAGATGGCTCAGCGGCATAAGCGTCTGCCTTGCAAGCGTGAGGGCCCGAGTTCGACTCCCGGATCCCACATACGAAAAAGGGGCCGGTGATATCGCTCAGAGGCACGGGCGCCTGTTGGCGCGCGAGGTCCTGAGGTCGACCCCCCGGTACCCACAAAAAAAAAAAAAAAAAAAAAAAACAGTGCTCACAAAGGTTGAGGACATTTTTAAATGATATAATTACTTCATATCTCTGCTTTCCAATGAAAGCAAATTTTACTACAGAGCCTCTGGAAATTGGAAGAGAGACTTAACCCATTTCCAAATTATTTCCTGTGAACTTCAAACTCGCCCTTCAAAATTTACTTTCTGAAACAGAGGAGATTCCTTTTGTACATTTCTCCTTACATGTGCACGTGTAATTATGCTTTCTTGATAAAGAAATAGGCTTGAAAATTAAGGGAGTTATTCATTCTCCTAGGTTGGCAGGATGAGGTGCTGGAGGAAAGGAGAATGTGTTGGCAGAGTGGGTGTGAGGGGATCTGTCAAAGTCTGCATTTCCAGGAAGTCCTGAAAGCTCAATGGCATTGGAGATTCAGTCTGACCTTATTTTATTCATCCCCTCAATGAGCATTTGAAGAGGTCTAATGCATGACTGTAGGTAGCCTGTTATCCACACAGACACCCAGATGCCTCCTATAGTCTGAATGATAAATCTCTTTATGTAAGTGACCCTTAGGAGCTTAAGAAATATTTCATACCAAAGTAGAAAGAGCTTGCAACATTAAAGCAAAAGGATGAACAGGACAAGCTTTACTTCCAGGATAAGGTGGAAGCTTCAGAAAGAGATTTAACATGTTGAAAACTTAACTTTGCATCCAAAAATTAGGAAAAATAATTTGGAATAATTTTGATGGGGAAAACAAAGTTTGAGGGAAGTAAAGAGAGAAAACAAGATTATTCTATGGCTCTTGCTATTACTCCTAATGCCACTGATAGTAATGACACTGCTATTAATAATATTTTTAAAGATAATTTCCAAGAGCATGAAAGAACAGAATGAAAAGCAAACATATTTATAAGTGAAACATATTTTGGTGATGTGTTCTGTTGTGTCATGGATGGAAATTATTAAAGATAAAATTATGGTAGCATAAGCTTGGATTTTTCTTTTCTTTCTTTCTCTTTTTTTTTTTTGTGGGTACTGGGGGTTGAACTCAGGACCTCGCGTGCCAGCAGGCACCTGTTCTGCTGAGCGATATCACCAGCTCTTTTTTTGTATGTGGGTTTCGGGAGTCGAACTCAGTACCTCGCACTTGCCAGACAGGCGCTTATGCCACTGAGCTATCTCACCAGCCCCTGGATGTTTATTTTCTTTTCTTTTTTTTATTTTAAAGAGAAGAAAAAACAAAACAAATCAAAAAAAGAACAAATTTTCAAAACAACATAATATGAGGGTAACAATGGTCAATGCATTACGTATTATTATCTTTAAGTTAGTTATTCAGGATACCAGACATTAGCATTCAATTGTCCAAACATTATTGGCTCAAATCTTACTCTTCAATGAACTAAGTAAAACTGGTAGTGTATCTATCTTAACCATTTTATATACATATACAATTTTTTTCCTTTTCCCTTCTTTCTTTTCCCCATTCCAGTCTCTCTTTCTTATTGACCAGTTTCTTTTTGATTCACCGTGTCTATTGTACATTTTGGATCTTATTTACTCTTTCAGTTTCTCATACTAGAGAGACAATATGATGCTTACACATGTGTGTCTGGTTTATTTCACTTATGAGTATTTTCTTGAGTTGCATCCATTTACCTATAAAAGTCTCCAGTTTATCCTTCTTTATGGCTGAATAGTACTCCATTGTATAAAAATACCACATCTTTCTTATCCATTCCTCAGTTGATGGGCATTTGGGTTGTTTCCAAGATCTGGCTATTACAAATTGTGCTGCTATAAACATGGGTGCACATATATCACTGTGGTACGATGTTTTTAATTCTTCTGGAAAGATGCCCAGAAGGGGAATAGCTGGGTCAAATGGGACCTCCAACCCTAGTTTTTTGAGGAATCTCCACACTGACTTCCACAGTGGCTGTACCAGTCGACACTCCCACCAACAGTGCAGAAGGGTTCCTTTTTCCTCACAGCCCCTCCAGCATTTGTTATTAGTTGATTTCTTTATAGTAGCCATTATTTCTGGAGTGAGATGGTATCTCAGTGTTGTTTTAATTTGCATCTCTCAAATGACTAGTGATGTTGAACATTTTTTTTGTATATTTATTTGCCATTAGTATTTCTTCATCTGAGAAATGTGTATTCATCTCAGATGCCCATTTTTGGAGTAGGTCTTTAAATTTGGGAGGTCTGATTTTTTTGAGTTCTTTATATGTTCTCGATAGTAATCCTTTGTCTGAGGAACAGCTGGCAAACATTTTTTCCCACGTTGTGGGTTGTCTTTTCACTCTGTTGGTGGTTTCTCTTGCTGTGCAAAAGCTTTTTAATAAGATGAGATCCCAGTTATTGATTCTTTGGGATAGTTCCTGTGCGGTTGAGTTTTTATTCATAAAGTCTTTGCCTACACCAATGTCTTCAAGGGATTTACCTATCCTACCTTCCAGCAGATTTAATGTTTCTGTTTTAACATTTAGATCTCTGATCCATTTTGAATTTAGTTTAGTGCATGGTGAAAGGTATGGGTCTAGTTTTAATCTTCGGCATGTGTAGAGCCAGTTTTTCCAGCACCATTTATTAAAGAGGCTTTCTTTCTTCCACTGAATGTGTTTGGCACCTTTGTCAAAGATAAGGTGGCTTAGTATATCTGGGGTTGTTTCAGCATCTTCTAATCTGTTCCATTGATCTTCAGGTCTGTTTTTTTTTTTCCAGTACCACACTGTTTTTATCACAGTAGCTTTATAGTATAATTTCAAGTCGGGGATTGTGATGCCCCCTGCCTTGCCTTTGTTGCCTAGAACTGCCTTTGCTATTCTAGGTCTCTTCTGATTCCAAATGAATTTTAGGATTGTTTTCTCTAATTCTGTGAGATATGCTGTTGGAATTTTGATTGGAATTGCATTAAATCTGTATAACAATTTTGGAAGTATGGCCATTTTCACTATATTGGTTCTTCCTATCCAGGAGCAAGGGATATCTTTCCATTTTCTGATATCCTCTTCAATCTCCTTTTTCAGAGTACTGTAGTTTTCAGTGCATAGGTCTTTTTGAATGTTTATTTTCTTGAAGGCTTCTTCAAACTGCTAGGGAAGCAGTAAGTAAACTATGAATTAATAACAAAATGAGTGTGGACAGAAGAAACCCACTTTAGGCACACAGTTGTGAAATGAGAGAATAAAACCTGTGGGAGGTATGACCTATCCATACTTGTAAGCATAGAAAAGGCCAGGAAAACTAGATGACATTCACATCTGCATGTGATAAGGAGACGGTGACACCCAAAGTGGGCTGCTCATGTCCCGTCAATTCCATATTCTCATTTTGGTCTGCCATCAGATACAGCTTAAATTATCTCTCACTAATAGGATTTTGATATGAGTCTGCAAGCGATTATTTATTATGTTCTCTGTATAGTCAAACCTCTCTGATGATGTTAAACTGTATTTGCAGCTGCTCTCCAGTGCTAGAATCACTCCCTCAGCTCCACTTCAGACCATCAGGTGTTGGATTCTCATAGCAGTGTTCCATTTAGATCCCTCACATGTGCTGTTCACAGTAGGGGATCTTGCTCCTAGAGAATCTAATTCCATTGTTGATTTGACAGGGCAGAGCTCAGGCAGAGATGCCAGTGATGGGGAGAAGATGTAAATACAGGTGAAGCTTCACTTTCTCCCCACAGTTCACCTCTTGCTCTGTGGCCCAGCTTCCAACAGTCCATGGACCAGTATCAGCGAATGTCTGGGCATTGGGGATGCCTGCAGTACAGGCATAAGTTGAGTTGCACTGCAGGACTGATAATGGTCAGCCTGCCCCAAGAGGCCCTCTGGAGCTGAAATGGCTTTCCTGGGTTGATTTATTTGCCTATAGCTCCCTCTACTTCAGTATCCATGAGATTAGCTCTTGAAGAGTTAGCAGTTTGGGGGTGTCTTGTTACTTTGATTTGTCATATTTCTATTGTTCTTTTGCTGTGAACTGAAGATCAGTTAAGGTAGAGAAACTCTGTCACTACTGTAGAGATCTATTTAGTTAAAGTCTGTCACCTTGTGATGTATCCTTGGCTTTGTTTATGCTTGGTGTTTACACTCCCCTTCAAGCTATTCAACATAATATTTGAGAGTTTTCTTAATGTACAAACTTCTGGAGCCTTGATCCCCAGTACTACTCAGAAAGGGAAAAAAAGAACTGCAGTAATGTTGATGACAGAAAGACAAGTCAGATATTGTCATAGACTAAAAACCAATTAAAGGCAAAATCTATACCACCATTAACAATATCAAGGAAATCAATGATAGTAATAGAATCAAAGACAAACTAGGTTTTTTTTCTTTATGTGGGTACCAGGAGTCGAGCTCAGGACCTGGTGCTTGCCAGGCAGGTGCTTATGCCGCTGAGCTGTATCACCGGCCCCAGACTAGTTATTGACATACCATAAGAACTAATAATAGCTGCAACTATAGAATCTTTAAGAATAGAAAAGAGATCTGCAATAATAATGTAGACACAGATTAAGCCAAATACTGACATACAGTACATATCTACTAAATGCAACAACTATACTACCATCAACAATAGAAAAGAATTAAGTAATAATTACAGAGTCAACTAAATAACTTAAAATTAATAAAGCTTAATAGTAATCGCCATCAAAATGGAGAGATGGGAGGAAGGGTAAAAGGAAAAGTAAAATTTGTTAAAGAAAAAAAGGAGAGAAAAGTGAGATTAGAAAATACAAGAAAGTTAATAGAAATAGGTAAAAGGTGACAGAAGAAGACATACAAGAAAAAGAAAAGAAAAAAGAATAAAAAAGAACAAAAGGCAAGACAACAAAACCAAACCAAAATAAAAACGGCCCCTAAAAAACAAAGGAAAAGAGACATGTGCTCCAAAATTTCTTCTGCTTATTTGGTTGAGTGATTTCTTTCCACAACCTAGGGCTTATTTTGTTTCCATGCTGACTTTTTGCTGTGTGAATTCCTCCATCTTTCTCACTGGATGTGGTCAGCCCATGGTGTGTCATCTGCATTAGGGCTATATTTTCTTCAGGGACTCTTAATGTTTGTGATCTGACATCCCAAGTCAGTGCTATATCTGGTTAGCTTTATGGCCTGTGGACTCAGGAGGTGCCTCCCTTGCCTCAGGGACCTCTCTGTCCATATATCCCAGGATATGGTAACCGTCCAAACCAAGGTGTATTCCTGATCAATTGGAAAATAGGAAGAGGAAACCTATCATTGATCTTTGTGCTGGAATCAGACAGCCATGGGGAGCCTAGGAGTCTGCTGGACTTAATTCAGCACTTTTAGACCCAGCACCTGCAGAAATACACACAACTGGAGTGGCTTTTCACCACAGAGTGTGGGACTGCTATGTTCTCCAAACCTGAGCTTCCACTGCTTAAAATTCTCCAGGGATCTATTACTAGTGCACCCCTTCTCTGTGACTGTCTCTTGTGGCAGTCTCCCCTCCAGTCACTGTGGCAGGACGGCCCCAGAGAATCTGAAGTGAAGTTCTTCTGTGACCTCTGATTCCTAGTGTAGCTCAGTCTTAAATAATGAACTCCTTCATCAAATCATTTCTGACTGAATTGCTGCCTTGTGTGGTGGACACTACACTGGATTTCTTCTTCAACTCTAGCCTGCCTTGTGGAAAGAGTCACTTTCAGAGTAAATCTGTGTTTGCAGCTCACAATGACCTGGACTTTTCTTTGGGACTAGTGCTGTCTGTCCATTGTTTCTCCCTGTGGTTACTGACCCTCTCTCTGTTTACCTTGTGTTTGTGGGAAAAAGACTTCCTCCTCAGAAGATGGGGTTACCATTCTAGACTGCTTTGTTTTTTTGCTCTACATTAACTTTAGTTTTTTCAGATTGTCTCAAGTTTCTAGTTTTCCTACAGGCTTTTCCTTGATTCTCAGAGCTTTACTATTTTTCCTCACTGCTAAATTTTTGTTTTCCAGGTGTCTCAATTCTAGGTCTTAGAGAGGCTGTATTTTGCTGCCAGTCTTTACCCCAATATTTTTAATCCCCTCAAAATAATATTTTTCCAGAAGTTACCATTCTACCTTTTAAATGACCATCTGAAGGGCAAGTTCAAATGAAATCTCCCTTCTATTAAATTGAAACTAAGGTGAAAGGTTTTTATTGTCTGCTGTGCACCTGAATTAACACAAAAACTTCAGTTTAGAATTAATTGAGGCAGAGAAGTTTCATCAGTTCACTGAAGACAGATGTTATTTTTTGAATATTCAAATGTAAATTATTTTAACTTTATCTTTGTGCTATAGTTATCTGCAGCAGCACAGAAAGGTTGCAATTATCATATACTGAAATGAAACAAAAATAGTGGTAAGTACATATTATTTTTAAGAATTGGATCCATATATTAGCCTTTTTAGGTATTTCCTATTTCATAAATGTTAATTAGTTACTTTTATACCTCAATACAGTAACAAATATGACACTCCAAATTTAATTACCTGCAATAAAGGATTAGAATAGGGACATGAATAGATAAGCATTCTAGTAATGAAATTAGTGAATTGATGAAACTAGTGATTGGCTGGATGATGTTTTGGAATCATATTGGTCATAAGGAAATGCTATTAACTTAAAATTCACGTTTTTTTGAAATATGTGAGACAAATTTGGGGGTTAGTGATACAGATATGTATATTTAATCAGTAATAAAATGTCTACCATCAAGAAAAACTCAGGAAATGATAGATTTATGGCTGAATTTTACGAAATATTTAAAGAACTACTATGAATCTTTTTTGTGTAAATTCAAATTCTCTAGAGGAACAGAATCAGTATAGAATATGCAAGGGCATTTACTAGGTAAGATTACAGGATCCAAGGTGGGGAGTTCACAATGGCCTTCTGTGTCCCAGAGAACCAGAGGATTCAGTAGCTATTCAGCCCAAGAACCTGGAAGCTGCAGAACAAAAAGGATCAACGATGCAGTGCTACTACAGGAATAAAGGACTGGAAGATCCATGGAAAGTCACTAATATGGTCTCTTTAGAAGACTGATGACCATGGGTGATGGTAGCAGCAAAAGAAGGATAGTTAAGCAGAACAGAGCTTCCAGAATGTAGTGGACTTCCTCTTTCATTCTACCTGGACTGCAAGCCCACTGGGTGGTGCCAAGCACATCAGAGTGGGTCTTCTCTCTTTTTGCTGGCCTGCACGCAAGTCATCTCTAGAAACACCCCACAGACATACCCAGAAGTGTGCTTTATTAATCTACAAGATATTTCCTAATGTAGTAGTTGATATATCATAATTAGCAGTCACATCTTCTCACACTCTCCCCCAAAATTGAAGAAGGGATAATTCCACATTCATTTTAAGATTCCAATATTTGTCCGTTGGCAGAACACTACTGGAAAAGACATAACAGCCCAATGTCCCTGAAAAACATAGGTGCAGAAATTCTCAACAATATACTAGCAAGATGAAATCCATACTACTTTATAAGGATCCTTTTGAAGTATCATATAGAAATTATTACTGTGTTTCAGGGATGGCTCAATGCCTTCATATCAATGATTGTGATATACCAAATTAACAGAATGAAGGACAAAAACACATATCATCTCAATAGACACAGAAAAGACATTGAAAAAATTCAACTTTGTAAAGAAAACACTTCAACATACAAAATGGTTAGACATTATTACTCAGCTACTTGAAAAGAAATCAATAAAATAATCTCATTAACAAGAACTACAAAATAAAATACTTAGGAATAAATTTAATCAAAGAGGAGAGTGATCTGTACATTGAAATCTATAAAATATCTGTGATAAAATTGTTGAAGACAAAAATAAGTGGAAATATATGGCATGGTTATATATATGAAGAATTTACAAAATGGTCATAAGACCTAACGTCACGTACAGATATAGTCTTTTACTGTACCTATCAATTATTTTTGCAACTTTTCAAATAAGTGGGAAAAAACCCTAAAATGCTTTGAAACTGCTAGAAGACATTTAGTAAAACACAACAAAACCAAAGGTATGACATTAGTTTACTTCAAAATCTGCTACAACCCCTTAGTAGCCAAAGCATAATCATATTTGCAAAAAAGACTGATGGAATAAAACAGAGCCCAGAAGCAAATCTTCACACAGATTTAATTGGTTTTTGGCAATAATAATAGGCATAAACAACGAAGAAAAAAATCCTTTTCAATAAATGGTGCTAGACATCTGGATACTCACTTGCAGAAGAAAGAAATGAAACCTTCACCTCCTATCATATACAAAATGATTTCAAAAGGGTTTGACCCAAATATGTTTACACAACATGAAAATATAAGATTGTCGGAATAAAACATAATGGAAAAACTCTACTTTATTAATTTAAGTAATGATGTTTAGGATAAGTCTCCTAGCAAAGGCAAACCAGACAAATAGAATTATACCAAACTAAAAACTTGTGCATAATAGAGTAAATAATCAACAGAAAGAAGAGAAAACTTGTTCTAAACGTACATGTAATTGGGGCTTAACACTCAAAATTCTTATGGAAATCAAACCAGTCAATAATAAGTAAGCAAATATCCCAATGAAAAAGAGCAATGGATTGGTCGATGGAAAACATATAAATGTACATAAGCCTTGTAGAGAGAGAAAATGTCAAAGGGTATACAATTTTACTTCTAAGATGAACAAATTTTGGAGGGTAATATGTGGTGAATGTAGTCAACAATTTTGAATTGTTTACCGAAAGTTTATTGGAAGTAGAATTTAAGTGTTCTCATGCCCCCAAAATGATAAATACTTCAGGAAAAACATATAATAAGTAACTTAATTTGACCATTACACAAAGCATACATATCTTATATATAATATCATATATAAATCATGCATAAATAATGTATAATATACATATATAAAACTATGTATATAAATATTTAATCATTATATTGTACATCATGACTTCATATCAGATTTTATTGGTCAATAAAATAAGAATTTCTAATGTAGAAAGAATAAAAAGAGGTAGTCTGTATTTGCTACCAGTGTATTATCACAGTACTTTCAGCAAAGTACAGTGAATTCAATCACAATGTAGATCATTTTTTGAGAAGTTTGATGACAATTGAAAATTTATTAAGGTGTTGACATATGCTATATAAGATAAGCATATACAAGATATATGCATATACTTATGAATATATACATAAAAGATATATTAATCACATTAAAACAAATCTTAAAATTTTAGTAAATAAGCACACATGAGTACCAGTACATAGAAAAATGTGAAAATAAGTTGTTTTTTGAGAGTGCTTTTATTTGTAAAAATGAAAAGGAGAAAAAGTAGACTACAGTTAACCTTGTGTAAAAAGACCTGTTATCTGCTCTTTATATTCTTATATATTCTCGCACGCCTCTTAGCAAAATTTAAAACCTATATAATTTTCTTTATTCCCATAGTATTGTTGAAAAAGTTGATGTTCACACAAGTTAAGGATGTTTTCCACGGTCATTGTTGTGGTTTTAATAGGTGATGTAACCCATGGTCTCTTGTGAAGAGCTGCTCACTAATGAAGCAACGTTCACAGACGAGGTTTTGGAAGACGCCTGTTTAAGAGGGATCTAACTTCTTCGGTGGGTTCATCCATTGACGGATTTATAATCTGATATGATTCTGGAGAGATGATGTAAATATAGGATGTGGACCCTAGTCCCCAGGAGTGGGCCAGAGGGCTTCTGCTCTGGGGCTATATCATGTTAGGGGACCTCTCTCTCTTTCTCTCTGCCACTATGAAGTGAGCTGCTTTCCTGGGCCACTCCTTTCTACCACGGTTTTCTGCTTCACCACAAGCCTAAGAATGACAGAGCTAAGAGGCCATGCACCAAGACCTCTGAAACTGTGCATCAGAATAAGCCTTTCTTCATCTGAGTTGATTTTCTTGGTTATTTTTTAACAACAATGGAAATCTCATTAGCACAGTCATACCATTAGTAAATGTGTTAGGAAATTAGTATTCTGTTTTCCAAGAAAACAGTGTCTACCACAAAACCTCTGGAACACAGAAGAGAGAGTTAACCAAAGATCAGTTTACTGCCTCTAAGCTTCAAACTCATCCTTCAATATTTGCTTTCTGAGAAGAGATGAGATTTCTTTGTACATTTCTCCTCAACTGTGCTCATGATCTCAAGCTTTACTCAAGAGAGCATGCGCATGGACACTGAAAGTGGCACAGATTCTTCTGGAGCTTTGCCTGTGGTGCCAGAGTAAAGTTGGGAGTGTTGACACAGTGGGGTGCAAGGACATCTCCTGGGGTCTAAATCATCATTGGTTTCAGAAGGTGATAGAAGCTCATTGATTTTGGAGTTTCAGCCTGGTACTAATTTTTACTGGTCCCTTATACCAGGAAAGAAGCACCTTGAAGATCTCTCATGCAAGATCTCTGTTGGTAGCCTGCTGTTCACAGACACCCCCATGCCCTGCATATTCTCTCTGTGACCCACCCTTCCCATGCCCTCAGTGTGTCCATACCTCCAGCTGCTGATCACTTCATCACCACCTATGCTCCTGAGGTTTGATTTAGTTCAGCAGAACAATGTTTGCTTATTTGTCAATATTTATCCTTATCAGCTTCATTTAGATATAATCAATATAAAGAACTAAGCGTATTTATTGCATGTGTTCCTTTGGTGTACACAATACATACACCAGTGAATCCATCGCCCACAAAGTTATAAATATCTTCATCACCACCAAAACATTCCTCATCTTCTGATTTTTTTTCTAGTAATAGAAGCAATTTCATAGCTACCTTTGTTTATTTTCCCTAAATTTTAGGTGCAGAAATGGTATTCTTATCTGTAGCACAAATAGTTCCAATCCATTCATTCTGTGGGTACAATACTTCTTTTAATATCTTCCTATTTTGAATGTTATCCACAGCTCTGTGGTACTCCATTCAGTTCCATCATGTATACAATTCCACTTTTCATATTCTAGTTTTGTTAAATTAATCTCTCCTGATTGACCTACTGTGTCACTCATATCTCCTGACTGGAACAAGACAAACTCAAAGGTCTTTATTTTCAGGAGTTGTTTGTGTTTTTATGATAATTTAATTAGTGGTAGCATATAAAAATTATTAGTATGTCATTTGAAAATTGAAGACCCCAAGTGAAAAAAATAATGAAGTACAAGACCAAGAAAATTCAAGAAAGAGTTAGGAATGTAAGAGAGGTCACATGAGTTAGAGACTCATTTTTCATAGAAACAATTTGGGAAGGTGATCTGAAGTTAAAAGTAAGGTTGAATAAAAAATTCCAATGAACAATCTACTACCACTTATTTAATAATTTCAGAATATGTTGAACAAAGTAAGCAATTATTCTTATTCAAAAACTGTTTTGGAGCATAAAAGTAAGACTAAATTAAAAAATAATTTGGATTAATAAATCAACCTAATTGACATGCACATCATTTCACATATTCACAATTTATCATTATAAAATGCACTCATTTTGTAATGTTGAAATACATAATGCCCTATCATTCATCATATTCACCATCATGTGCAATAGAGAACTAGATATTGTTCCTTCTAAATGAAATGTTGACCCTGTGTTGAAACCAATTCTCCATTTTCCCATCAGAAATATTAATCTGGAAGTACTAAGTATGGATTAATTGTACTAAGGGTAGCATTCATGAGAGTGGTCTGGGAGCTCTCTCAGTGACTTGTGTTTAGGAATTGAACTTACATGGAGCTCAGCAAGAAAGAACTCATGAAAGAAACAAATTTTGCACTCTGAGTTGAATCCCTTGGAAACATTTTCCCTAAAGCAACTCATGATAAATCTCTTTACATCACTCTCAGGAATTTAACAAAAACTCAAGCACCAAAGACCTGCTTGTACAAGGACAGGTTGGACAACTTTTCTTTCAAAGAGAAGGAGTAAGTTTCATGGAGTGATTGTAGTGTGTCAAAATACTCAATTGTATAATTAAAAAGGTAATTCATTGTGATTTTGATGTAAAAAATAGAGAACAGGAAACAAAGAACCCACGATGATTCCACAGACCCTACCTTTGTGACCTTGCTGTTGTTAATGATGACAACATTGACTCTGCAGAGTGTTGTTTATCAGAAAATTTCCAGGACCTTAAAGCAACTGAATAACAAGGAAACATATATTTATGGGTTGGGCATATTTTGGTAATGTGTTATGGTACATCATGGCCATGGGAAAATATGATGGAGCATGAAAATATTGTTCCATGAGCTTCAGTTGTTAGAAATACACATGTATTTCCTTGAAGGTTTTCAAGATTCCTAGGACATCAGTAATTAAATTATACATTATTTCTAGTAAAATGAGCGTGCACAAAATGACCTCATTTTAGGCACATGGTTGTAAAATGCCAGAGGAGAGTCCATGTGAGGTATGACCCATCCATCCCTATAAGTATAAAAGGGCCTGGAAGACTAGAGGACATTCACACTTGAGAAGTATCTTCCTGGCCTTCAACTGAAACCTCATCTCCTGACACCATGTGTTGCAACTACTACAGAAACTCCTGTGGGGGCTGCGGCTATGGCTGTGGCTACGGATCTGGCTGTGGCTATGGCTGTGGATACCGCTCTTGTGGATACGGTTCTGGCTGTGGCTATGGATCTGGCTGTGGCTATGGCTGTGGATACCGCTCTTGTGGATACGGTTCTGGCTGTGGATACGGCTCTGGCTGTGGATATGGCTCTGGCTGTGGCTATGGCTGTGGCTATGGCTGTGGATACGGCTCTGGCTGTGGTTATGGCTGTGGATACAACTCTGGCTGCTGTAGTTACCGACCCTTTTGCTACAGAAAATCTTATTCCTCTTGCTGCTAATCACCTTGGCAAGTGATGCTTTGTCCTTGAAAGTACCACTCTGAGAGCAAGTTCAAGTGAAATAACCACTTCCAATAACTTCAAAGTAAAGAAAAGATTGCTGTCCAATGTGGGACTGAGTTAACATGAAACCATTTCCACTTCATGCAGGCTGATCCTTGTATCACATTACTGAAGACTTATGTTGTATTGTCAAATATGCAAATGTAAATCATTCTAAGTTGTCTGTGCTGTAACTATCTCGAGAAGCATAACAAACCTATGTAATTGGCATATAATAAAATGTAACAAAATAAGTTTCTTAATAAATTATTTCCTGAGAAATCTGGTCTGGGGTGAATCACTGTTACCATTAATTTTTGGTTTTTGGTCTCATGGATAGTCTTTTGACCACGATTTGGAACAAGTATATATTTATTGTTTTAATGTAGATATCAGCAGTTTTTACATGTTGTATATTTCTTTATATGTTAATGCATTACCTTTACATTTCAACACAAAATCACCTGCTATGCTGGAGGTCTCATATCTTGTGTTAATACAACAATGGGTTAGGGAGATCAATTAGGAAGAGAATCTACCCTAAATTAATGAATTAAGGCAGAAGTGATTGACTTGAATATGGCTTACAACTTGGTAATGAAGACATGAGCGTATTAACTGGATGTTAACATTTTTGGTGGTATGTGAGAAAGAAATCCCGGAGTCTGTACCTGGAGTTATGTAAGTAAGTCTCTTGAAGAAATCATGAAGGACTGGCACGGTATCTGCTATGCTTTCTGTTCCCCAATCTTGCTGTTTTACTTTTACACTATGGTTTCACAGTGGTTGCAGAGAAAGACCAATGTCGTTCTAATATCCCAGGCATGAAATCGGAAGAGGAACAAATGAGGAAGACGATGAGATCTTACTGAAAACCTTTGTGCTAATATTTGGACGGGACATTCCTTCCCTATTGTTTAGCACTTTCTGGTCTTTTGATGTGATGGGACCATTCCTAGCTAAAGGTAGCTAATGAGAAAAAGCTTATGGACAGGGCTTGTGTTTTGCTAGCTAGCAGAGTTTGCCATATCACCTTGGCCTTCTGTGACACTGCCAAGGGTTAAAACCCAAGGAAGCAAAAGTCAAGTATGTTGACAAATATCTTAAAGTAATTCTAGTTTGATCTGGTGTACTGTTGATGTTTTCACTTACTTTTCCCCTCAAGTATATAAAGGTCAGCTTAATATGAAGTTGACTGAAAAATACTGTGAATATCTAAATTAAAACAATTTATTATAGTGAATGACATATTGTCATTAAACCCTCTCAACATACTTCTCGTTGCTTGATCACACTTATACCATCATTCGTGCCACTTTCTGAAATGTTCCAGAAGTCCTCTTCCCTGAGTGCTTATAATTGGGTTGTCCTGGCTCCCGGGATGCCTAGAATCCATTTAAGACATTTACCTTTTACGGTCATTTTTGACTTTAGAGAAGAGCCAGAAATCATAACACTTCAAATCCAGTGAATAAAATGGATATGATACACAGTAATGTTTTTATTCTGAAAAATTCTTTTAAACATTTGACAAGGGGGATGTTGAAAAATATCATGAGTTTAAATTAAAAATTTATTACAGTAATACACATTGACATTAATCCCCTCCAAATACGCTCCTTTGCCTTATACATAATTATCATTCTTGTTAATGTGTCTTTCACTATATAAGGCTTTATATATTTAATCATTCAGTGTATTTTTGATCACCCCTTATATTTTACCAAATTTTTATTTTTCACACAGTGCTTTTTTGTTTTTAAATTGTTTTCAACATTTAAAAGCGAATGTTCATTGATGTATTCTCTTATTTTTCTTTTTAATTTCTATTTTCATTTCCATTTCTCAGCCTCAGCCGTTTTATGTCATGATATTTTGCATTCTACCATCCCCTTTCGTCCAAGCAGAGTCTCAGAAAGATAGTTATGTTATAGGTTCGGTATTCCTATTACAAATATCTGTAACTTGGCATCCTCCATCTGAAATAATTTTGGTGGTTTGAAATTGGAAAATTCTAAATTATAATAATTTATTTCATGCAGATGTATCTTAATACAGCATTTAAAATTCTCTTCATTTAATGTGTAGTACATGTGTGTGGGTCACAGATGAATTCATGTTTAGACACCCATCCCATCTTTAAGATGTCTCGTTACTGGTATGTGGATACTGCCATGTTCCACAAAATAAGCAATTTGCAGTTCTGGTCTCAGAATACAAGAAGTTTTAAACTTTATAGTATATTTGAAGCTATGTAAATGATAATTTGTATTTTAATTTTTCTGTCAGCATGACTTGTATTAAAAGATCCAACTGTACTATTGCACAAACATTTAGATTATTATTTGTAATGATCATGTTATAGGCATGAATGAGGAGGAAGGCCCAATGATGAAGACAGTTGTGTAATATTACTCTATCATTTCCGATGTTGCATGGTTTATCACGGGGCTCATACCCAGGATTTTTCCTTTCATTACATCAGTGATGGCGCATGTCGGCTCCAGCTCTTCCCACTGCAGCACTGCTGCAATAAGCGATGTTCCCTGTATGCTTTTGAGAAAATCAACCCAAGGTGTGAATTGCTGATGTGAACATATGTGTGCACTTAACTTTACGAGTACGATTTGAGTACTTCCCTGCATGTCTGTACCACTACAAAGCCTAAAATGGCAGTTCTTTTACTCAATTCTATCTGAAATCTTGCTAATATGTACTGTTTTTTTTTTATTTTAAAGAGAAGAAAAAAACAAAACAAATCAAAAGAAGAACAAATTTTCAAAACAACATAATAGGAGGGTAACAATGGTTAATACATTACGTATTACTATCTTTAAGTTAGTTATTCTGGATACCAGACATTAGCATTCAATTGTCCAAACATTATTGGCACAAACCTTACTCTTCAATGAACTATGTAAAAATGGTAGTGTATCTATCTTAACCATCTTATATATATATATACAATTTTTTTCCCTTTCCCTTCTTTCTTTTCCCTATTCCAGTCTCTCTTTCCTTTTGACCAGTTTCTTTTTGATTCACCATATCTATTGTACATTTTGGATCTTATTTACTCTTTCAGTTTCTCATACTAGAGAGATAATACGATGCTTACAGTACTGTTTTAATATCATGCATTTGAGAAAAAAAATGATACTGTCTTGTAGTTTATGTTTCTTGATAACTAATATATTTGAAGTTCTTTTCACAAGTACATATTACCATGTGGGTTTTCTCTTTCATATTCTCCACCAATTCTTCAAATGTGGTTTCTATCTTTTTGTTAGTGGTTTGGAGGAGTTTATTGTTTACTTTTAACAAATTCCTTTGTCATGTTTAGAAACAGCTAACATCTTTTAACTTATCGTTTGTTAATCTCTGCACGTAGTTCACGTGGTATAACACAAAGTATAAACCTGTTGACAGCGATGTTCTAGGGTTTTTTTTGGTAATGAACTTGTGCTAATTAATGCCAATATCTATGAATTTAAAAATTTTATCTTTCTTATTTGGATGGCTAATCTTTCTTGCTCTTCCATTTGTTTGGTGGTGCCTTTTAATTTTCCACGATAGTAAGGTGGTTTCCCCTGCACCGCCTGCTAAGCAGCTCTTCCCTTGTAACTGCCTGTGGCTTCGTTTTTGATGTGGTTCCTCCACGTCATGTTACATATACATTTGTTTCTCTCTAAGTTTTAATACAGTATCCATCCATCTATCTCTCTGTTGATTTTTGGTGTATGTAAAGATCCAATAGACATAACCAGAACATTTTGAGCACCTTAACTAGATACATGACTTCTCAAGAATGCACTTTGTTTGCTAGGATATATAACACATTTAACTTTCAAACATAAGGTCATGTATTTACATAGATTTTGAGAATATTGAATATCTTTCCAGTCACAGTGTTGTGATTTTAGGAATAAATAATAGGATAAATTTCAGAATATTTTAAATAAGTGAAAATTAAACAATTTGGAAGACAGATCCCATGTTAAAAAAAATGCACTAGTCACGGCTATAGATAATCTAGAAAATTTAAACCCAAAGTTTGCAAAAGAAAGGCAAAAACAAAGATCAGAGTATATAAGTGAAAATAAAAGAAAGAAATCAATGAAAATAATTAGTTTTTTGGATAAGATTGACAAAATTAAAAAACTTTTACCGCAGTTAATTTAAAGAGTGAACTCTGATATTATTAGATTGGAAGGAAGATACATTACAAGAGATTCCACAGAAACACAGGGGTCTGGAAACGCAACTACTCACCATTGTAGAACAACAAATTGGTTAACTGAGAAGAAATAGGTAAAGTTTTAGATATGTGGACCTTACCCTAACTAAATTATAGTTAATATAAATATAAATAGAGCAATAACATATGAGGAGATTAATCATAGTAAAAAGTTCCCATCATGGAAAGGCCACAAACTGATATATTCATGGCTAAATTCTACAAACTATTAAAGGAAGAATTAACACAAATTCTTCTCAAATTCTTCCACAGAATTTAAAAAAGGAACATTTGCGTATTTATTTTATGAGACACTACTCTGATAGCAAAGCAAGGCAGAACATTACAAGAAAAGAAAATAACAGACCAACGTCCCTGGTGAATATACCGCTAAACCCCACAACATACTAGTAAAGATATCCACAGCTTGTTGAAAGATACACTTCTCATGACCAACTAGGATCCATCCTTGGGGTGCCAGGATGGTTTACTACACTCAAAACAGTAAGTATGGTATGCCATCTTAATAGAATGGCAGACAAAAACAATGATCATCTCAATAGATGCAAAAAAAAGTCAGTTAAAATTCCATGTCCTTTATGATTAAAAACTCTCAAACAATATGGAGGAGTATACCTGAACACAGGAAAGACCAGACCTGACTGAGTGGGGAAAAGTTGAAAACTTCCCCCTTAAGGTAGGAACAAAATAATGATAATCACTCCTACCACTTCTATTCCACGGTATACTCTACACTGTAGCGAGTGCAATTGTACATTAAAAGGAAGTGAAGTCATCCAAGAAGAAAATAAGAAAATTTGCTTTTGTTTTAAGATAGCATGATCTTATATGTGGGAAGCTTTAAACAATCTACTAAAAAATAAAAGATGTCTTAAAAGTAACAAATGAATACAAAATACTGAAGAATAAGAAATAAGGACATAAAATTATTTGCATTTCTATTTGCATTTGCATTTCTATATTTTAACAACAAGGTATTTGAAAAGAAGAAGTGAAGAAAATAATCTCATTCTTAATGGGCACCAAGATCTACATAATATATTTAGGAAAAAATTTAGCCAAGCATGTGAAGATCTGTATAATAAAAACTATAAAGTATAAAATATTGGTGAATGAAAGTGAGGAAGGCACAAATTAAAAGACAGATATACTGTGCTGTGGTTTAGAAGAATGAATATTGTTAAAATGTATGAAGTGCCTGAAGTCATTTACAGACAGTGCAATTCCTATAAAAATTCTGACATCATTCCTCACAGAATAGGAAAAACCAACCTAAATTCATTTGAAACTACAGAAGAGCCTGATAGCCAAAGAAATCTTTTAAAAAAGAACAATTCCAGAGGATCACACTATCTGTTTTCAAAGTGTATCACATGGCTATCATAATTAAAACAGTATTGTATTAGCATAAAAGACCAACAGAAGAGAATAGAAGATCCAGAAACGAATCTCAACCTTTAAAGTCAATCAATTTGACAAAGATGGCAGAAAAACACAATGACAGAGGATGGTCTCTTCAATAAAGGGTGCTGGGAAAACTCCATATTCAAATGCAGAAAATTCTAGTTAGTCTCCTAGTTCATACTACAGGCAGAAATCACCTCAAAATGTTTTACTCATGAATGTAAAACAAGAAAGTGTAAAACTGCTAGTATAAAACACAGGACTAAAAGTCCATGACATTGTTCTTAGCAATGATTTTTAGGGTATGTCCCTAAATGCCTAGTAAACAAAAATAAAAACTTTAATATGCAGGCATGTTCTCAAGGTAGGTATTGGTAAAATTCCAATTGATTTTCATAGTCATTAAACTTCAAAATAGCTTATGAAGACAAGCCTTATGATATATTAATTGATTGTACAGAAGTTTTATGAAAACATCATGTTAAAAGCTCTTCAGAAAATTTCAGTAAGTTATTACTTTGTAGTTCATTTTTTGAGGTAACTTGACCGCTTCTAAAAGTATATTAAAGAAGATATATATATCTTTATACATAAGAAATAAATATATACAAGTTATATATGTATAGTCATGGGTATATATGCCATATATTAAACGATAGTAGCATTGAAGTAAATTTTAAAACAGTAAGTTGATAAAAGCATGTGTAGAAATTAGAAACTTTGTTATTTTTAGTATGCTTATATTTGAATAAATGAACTGGGAAATTTATAGGCAACATTATCTCCATTATACATAAAGATCTGTAATCTGTATTTTCTATATTAATTCCATGGACCTATTGACAAAATTTAATTGTGTATAGTTCTTTTTTTCTGCCTGGGCAGTTATGGAAAATGAGGGTCACACAGACTGAGGACATTTTCCATGGTTATATAATTTGTGAATATCTTGGCCAGGAAATCAGTCCCTTTGTCTTCCACGGACACCAGTTTCTACTACAGAGCTTTTGGAATTTGGCAGAGATATTTCACCAACTATCAAATTATTCTCTCTCAGCTTCAAACTCACCCTTCAATGTTTGCTTTCTGGAAAGCAATGAGACGCCTTTTCACATCTTTCCTTAAATGAGCACATAAGCTTAAGCTTTCTCAGGAAAGGATCTACATGGATGTTTCAGAGCTCCTGTTTTCAGGCCGAGGCAGTAGAGGGAAGGAGAGACTACCGACAAAGTGACTGTGAGGGCTGTGCTGAAGTCTTCATCATCAGTGGGGCCAGGAAGTGCTAGAAGTGTGATGCCATTGGAGATTTGGTGTGACACTAACTTTTATTGTCCTCTACACACAGAAACTACCACCTTGAAGATCTGTCTTGTGTGAGAGTCTGTAGTTAGACTCCTATCCACACAGACACTCCGATGCCATTGGCAAGCTTGTTTTTCCCACCCTCCCTGTAGTCTGTCTGTGACCAGCCACCAAGGCCCTGTACATGTCCACACCACCAAAAGATGATCGCTCACCCCCGACCTGTGCTGTACAGGGTTGATCTTGATTATCTTGTGAGTGTACAACAAGTTTGTTTGTTTATGTGTATATGAGCTTGATTAAGATATACTTGACATTAAGAATTACTAAAAAATTATACATGTTTAATTAATAATTTTGTGTGGACAAATGCATATACCCATGAATCTATCACCATAATCACGGTATCAGCATGTTTATCACCTCCAAATGCTTCCTAGATTTCTAAGTTTTTTTCCTGCAATAAGAAACTTGAAGTGGTAGCTGGACACTTCCGCAACTTTTAATTATGCAATTTAGCATTGTTAACTAAACTGTAGTAAAATAATTTCCCAATCTAGTCATACAACAGGCACAGTATTTCTTCTAAGACCTTGCTTTCCTGACAATTGTCATAGCCTGAGAGTACCACACTAAATTCTCTCTTATATTACAATCTGTATTTTTCATTATCAGTGTTTTTATATTGACCTTTCTCTGATTGTCTCGCTGTGTGGTTGATTAGAAACAGATTCAAAGAACTTTACTTTCAGGAATCATCTGTGTGTATACGATAGTCAAATCAATGGTAGCATTTAAGATTTACTAGTGTGTTGGGTGAGAAATAAAAGATAGATAGTAATGAAGATCTAAATGAAACCCAAAAGTCAGGGAAATTCAAGAAAGAGTTGTGTATGAAAATAAGATCTTGCACTAGCAACTCATTTATCATAAAAAGAATGGGAAAAGTGATATGAAATTAAAAAGTAAAACAGAATGAAAAAGCCTAGTGAATACACAACTAATGGTAAATTCAAAATTGCTAGGATTCACTGAATGTAGTGTAAGTAAATATCCTTATTGATATATTGTTTGGGGCAGACAAGTGACACTAGAGTCAATAAAATAATGTTGAATGCTAAATGATTGACATGAACATCACCTCAGATACTTATCTTTTTTTGTGCTGAAAATATTTAAAACCACTCATTTGGCAAAGTTGAAAGGTATCATTCATTATTTATTGTAATCATTCTGTGTAACTTGATGCTATTTTTTCCTTCTAATTGAAGTATCGACCCTGTAAACCAATTCTTCCTTTTCCACCAACTGCACAAATCTTGAAGTTGATTAATTAAACTTTAGTGAGAAGAGATGATATATTTAACAAAACTGAGAGAATTCTGAGTAGTCTTCCAAACCCAACTCATTTTTAAAAATTGGCCTTCATTGGACTTTGACAACAAAGAGTTTATTCATCTAACAAGCTTTCACCTTTCCAAACCGAACCTCTTATAAAATTTTATCCCTTTAGCCATCAATGACAAGTCTCCTTACCAAAATGATCAATCAAGAATTTAACATAGATTTTTGAGCCAAAGAAGGAAGAGTTCATAAGTTTCCTGCAAACGGATGGGTTTCAGATGCTTTATTTTATAAAGAGGAGAAAATTTCGGAGGGTGATACAGCACGTTGAAATACTTGATGTTTTGTCCAAATTCTAGGAAAAAGAATTGCAGGTAATTTTGATGGTGAAATCAAAATATGATAAAGGAAAGAAAGAAACCAAGATGCATCTACAGCTACTGGTGCTGTTATTGATATTAATAAACTATAATTAACAATATTATTTAACAGATGATTGCCAAGATCATAAAACAACAAAATCACGAGGAAACATAGATTTGTAGCTCGAAAATATTTTGGTGGTGTGTCGTGTTAACTCATAGTCATGAAAGAAAATTATGAAAGATAGAATTATGGAAGCACAAGCTCAGGTGTTTAGAAAACATACTTTTATTTCCTTGAACGCTTCTGAAAGTGGCTAGTCAAGTAGTAAGTAAATCATGAATTCTTAATGTAATGACTGTGTAGAGAATGACTTCATTTTAGGCACATGGTTGTAAAGGAGAGAAGAGAGCCCATGAGAGGTATGACTCATCTGTCTTTTAAGTATACAAAGATCTTGGAAGACTAGATGACATTCACACTTGAGAAACACCCTTCTACTCCTCAGCTAAAAACTCATCTCCTGACACCATGTGTTATGAGTACTATGGAAATTCCTGCAGGGGGTGTGGATACGGATCCGGGTGTGACTATGGCTGTGGATGTGGATCTGGGTGCGGGTGTGGATGTGGGTACAACTCTGGATGATCTAGTTAAGGACCCTTTTGCTACAGAAGATGCTACTTCTCTTGCTGTTAATCACCTTAATATGAAATTTTTACCCTTGACACTTTCAAGGACAAGTTAAATAGAACCCCTCTCCTTTTAAATCAAAATTTTGATTACTGACTACTGGACGCCTGGATTAACATCAAAACTTCTGTCTCCGTTAATGCAGACCGATTAACTCTATTGCATCACAGTGGACAGATGACATTGTTGAATATGGCCTGGCTGTGGATACTATTCCTGCTATGGCTATGGCTACACCTATAGAAGTTGTTGCTACTGAGCCTTTTGGTATAGAATATGCTATTCTTCTTGTTGTTAGTCACCACAATATTTCATGCTTTCTCTTTAAATCACTACCCCAAGAGCAAGTTCACTTGAAATCCCACATACATTAACTTCAGATCAAAGTAAAGTTTTGTGATTATCTGCTGTGCAGCTGAATTAACATAAAAATTTCATTTTAAAATGGATTTAGACTGAGAAGATTCATCACTTCACTGAAGACAGAAGTTATTTGTTGAATATTCAAAAATAAATAGTTATAACCATTTCTTTATGTAACCGTTATTTTCAGCAGCACAAGCAGATACTTATCATTATATACTGAAATGAAACAAAAATAGTGTTTTTAAATAAAAGAATGTATTTACTTAAAATCTGGTCTGCTTTTTGTCAGTATCACCATAAAATTTTGAATTTTTGGTCTCCTGGAAAGTTTGTTCACTATAAACCAGGATAAGTACATTTTTTTCAAATTGGATTCAAATATTAACTCTTTAAATATTTCCTAATTTCTTCAATGTTAATTTGTTATTTTTATATTCAATAAAATAAAAATATCATATTCTAAATTTAATTTTCTATATGAATAAAGAATAAAAACAGGGACAATCAATAGATTGGTACTCTAGTTATAAAACTAATGCATTACTGAAGTGGTGATTGGCTTGACCCTAATTTAGAATCATGGCACCCACAAGGAAAAAGTATTAACATAAAGCTGACTTTCTTTTTGAAATACGTGAAACAAGAAATCTTAGGTTTACTAAAAGTACAACTTCAAAAGGGTAGCACAAAAAACTAAGATCTTGTTCCACAGTCCTGCTGTGTGATTTTTTTAGTCATGATTTAATAGTGGTTGCTCTTGAGAAAATACTCATAAGTGAAATAAACTGGATGCACATGTGTAAGCATCGTATTGTTTCTCTAGTATGAGAAACTGAAAGAGTAAATAAGATCCAAAATGTACAATAGACACGGTGAATCAAAAAAAAAAAAAACTGGTCAAAAGGAAAGAGAGACTGGAATAGGGAAAAGAAAGAAGGGAAAGGGAAAAAAAATTGTATATATATGTAAGATGGTTAAGATAGATACACTACCACTTTTACTTAGTTCATTGAAGAGTAAGGTTAGTGCCAATAATGTTTGGATAATTGAATGCTAATGTCTGGTATCCTGAATAACTAACCTAAAGATAATAATACGTAATGCATTAACCATTGTTACCCTCATATTATGGTGTTTTGAAAATTTGTTCTTTTTTTGATTTGTTTTGTTTTTTCTTCTCTTTAAAATAAAAAAATTAAAAAAAAAATAGTGGTTGCTCAGAATTACCAACACAGTTCTTATGTTCCAACTAATAAAAACAGAGAGGAACAAGTGAAGAAGACAATTAAGTCTTACAAAAAACTTGCCATTGTATTTGTAAAGAGAACCATTTCTGTATTGCTTAGCACTTTTTGATCATTTTTGTGTAATGTGGCCACTCTTGGGAGAAGAGGATTAATAAGACAAGTTGTATATATGGGTTGTGTTGGTCAGCTGGAGGCATGTGCCCAAATCCCATAGGCATCTCCTGTCAGGTGGAAAGTAGAAAGCCTGAAGAATCAAATACTTTAGTATGTAGATATGTGTCTTATAGAAATAGTTATTTGGGCAGATGTACAGCTAGTGTCTTCACTTATATTTGCCTTAAAATTAGGGTATTCAGCACAATATTCTCATTTATTGCCATTATATTATCATATGTTCACAAAGCGATCTTTTCTATTTTTAATTCTTAACATGTTTATTGATTTAATATTTTGTATTTCTGTTTTATTCCATATTGTTCCCACCTGTCACTCATAATCAGCTTATAATTTATTTTATTTTATATTCAGACATCTTATTTCATATTACTGAAGTCCCCAGAGGGATGGCCATTTTGCAGTTTGAGAACTTCTAACCAAAAAAGCCTGAAATTGTGAATCATCTAAGTTTAAAATTTTTGATTTTTATCAATTGGAATGCTATTTATTTAATGTAAAACTATTTATACTATTTATTTCATGTAAACAGTATTAAAAATAATGTGTGAGATTACTTTTGGATTATGTTTATTAGGTGTGATTGGAGCATACATGAATTTCATGTTTAGGGATATATCTCATCTCCAAGAAAATAATTATATACAAGTATATATTAAAAATAAAAAATGAGTAACCAATGACATTTTAGTTCCATGCTTTAGGATACAGATGGTCAACCTGTACTATATATTTAAAGTCCATAAAATATTATTACTGGTTATAACACACAATAATGTTATTATATTATGATGTAGGGATAATTTCATCAAGGAAATATAACATTTGTAGTATAAACCTGCAAATCAGTACCTAACATATTTGGAGTCAACATGAACAAACAAGAAGAGACAGGTATCTGTAATACGATTATAGTGGAGGACATTCATATATCACTGTCAAGAATGGGAACATAACCTGAACAGAAACAAAGAACCGTTAAAAATGAAGGGCACAGTAGAGAACATGAAGCTTACATTTAAACAGACCATTTAGCAACACCAGCACAATACACTTTCTTCTTCTTTTTTAATACATGAGGGTACCGGGAGTTGAACTCAGGACCTCACGCTTGCCAGGCAAGCTATCTCACCGGCCCTATGCTTTCTTCTTTAGAGCATACAGACCATTATCCAGGATAGACTATGCATTAGATATCACAACATGTTGGAACATATTTAAGAGCATTGTGAAATTATCAAGTATCTTTTTGACCATAGTGATATGGAAGTAGGAAAAATAAGAGGGATGATTTTGTAAGTATTTGGCAATTACATCACATTATCCTAAACAAACAGTAAGTCACTGAAGAAATTTAAAAATTCACTGAGAAAATGAAAATGGAAACATTAAATACCAAAAACTATGGCAAAAAGCCAAAGCAATTTGAAGAAAGAATTTTCTCAAAATAATCATCTGCTTTGCAAAGAACAAGATATTTTAAATAAACAACTTTATATCTCATAGACCTATGAAAACTTGCAAGTAACACCTATGATAGGTGTTACTATAGAGGTACAAAAATTTAGCACATGCAACTGGATACTATTGTACCTCAAAACATTGGATAACTGGTACAAATGCATAAATTCCTAGATAATTACAACCTACTAAAACTAATTAATGAAGAAATAAAATCATAATAAGTACGGACATTCAATCAGTAATAAATATCTCCCATCAAAGGAAAGCCCAGGAATGGATGGATTCATAGCTGAATTCTACAAAATACTTAAAGCAAAACTAACATGAATTTTTTTCAAGTTCTTCCGAAGAATTGAAAAAGGAATACTTCCACATTCATTTTATGAGGCCACAAGAAAATAAATAACAGGACAAAATCTTTAATGAACATTGGTGCAGAAATTCTCAACAATATATCAGCAAGCTGAAATCCATGCCACAGTCCCAGGGTCCTTTCCTACAATCAAATGGAATTTAACACTAAGACTAAGGGATGGCTCAACGAATGAAAATCGATAAATGTGGTATATCACCTTAGCAGAAGGAAGAACACACACACACAAAATGACACTCTTCATAGATGCAGAAAAATTATTTGACAAAATTCAACATCTTTGTGATAACAGTTCTCGCCAGTTTAGCTATAGAAGGAATGGCACCTTGATAAAATGTAGATCATACAGACCAAACCCATAGTTGACCGTATATTCAGTGGAGACAATCCGAATGATTTTCCTATAAAAATACCTACTCTCACCACTTCTATTTAATGTACTTTGTAAGTCCTAGCCACAGTAATTGGGCCAGAAAAAGAAATAGAAGGTATCAAAGTTAGAAAGGAAGAGTTAAATTGTTTCTTTAGTAGATGACAAAGCCACACATAGAATATGCTAAATATTCCAGCAAAAATATTCTGCATCCATCCCACAGCTTGAGTCTATCACGCACAACCACCATGCTGTTCCTGCCTTGGAGCCATCTGATCATGGACTGCATCCTCTTAAATCAAAAAGTCTGACAAGACATTCTGCAGATGGCTTCTGTGCAACTGAACTGAGACACTGGTGCGGAACAGACCGTAAACTGTCCCTGGAAAACCAGAGTTTCCATATACATGCAGAAGAAATACAGGGTTCTCAGTATAATCAAAAACATGACATCATGGCCAACTAGAGATCAGAGAAGATCCACTGTGAAGCAAGGGTAGTCAGAAAAAGAGGAGGCAAACAAAGCCAGATATTAAGACTTAATCTGAAGGAGAAATCCAACAGATACAGTGCAATATCATGGTGTTTAGAAAGGGAAACAGGGATAGGTCTGGACCACGGTTCCCCTTGCACTCCATTTCCGGTGAACACACTGTCTAGGGAGTGTATCTGTATCATGAAAAGAACATAAAAATTAACCAGTGTTTTAATCTAAGTACTCCCTTTCATGGGCAAATCAGGATTAACCTCACCAAAACTGTGCATAGAAGATTCCAATGCAAGCTTACTATCAGCGTGTTAATGGGTTCCAAAGTTCCAGGAGCCTCCTGCAATCTCCAGTTACACTTCATCTCCTTTCCTTCTCTACACCAGCCCTCCGTTCCAGTTATAAAAATAATATCAACAATGTTTGATCTCTTTTTGTTCTTTTATTTGTTATCTCATTTTCTTCTTTCTGATACACTCTCTTCCTCTTCCTTTTTATTTCCCTCACTCTCCAATCTCATTCTACCTATCAGTAGTAATATATCACAGCCTTTAAGCATAGTTAAAAAATGATGAAATTGTTGATATAATGTACACAATTGATATATGGTTGGCTCTGTAGATGCTGACACAACTGGTAGGGATTCTCTCCTAGTAACATGACCGTATTATGCTGAGTAGGTTGAAAATGTACATGAACATGAAAACGTAATCCAAGTCAAGGTCTCAGTACTGGGAAGCACACACTAACTAAAGAGATCTGCATATTTGTGACAGAGTTTTTCCATTCTAATTGATCCACATCCTTAGCACACACAAAAATATAGAAATGTGAGAAACAAGGCAACAAATGCCCTCAAAAATTCTTTACTCCCACAAAAGCTGATCTAATGGACACTGATAGGAAGAAAGTAAGAAACAAAATGACTGAAAGGTATGAAGAAATAAAAGGAGAAATGACAGGAACAAAAAGATCAGGAAGATAATCAGGAGGTCAGAGATGATTTAACTAAACAGATAAGGGACATAACTAAGTTTAAAGAAGATATTAGCAAAAAATTTGAGTGAAATAACAAAGATGATACAACACATGAATGACTAAATTAGTGAAGTATTAGAGAACATGAAAAGATGTTAAACAAATCCAGGTTATAAAAAATTCTATTGAAAGTATTTCTGGCAGCAAAAATAACCAGTGAGAGGAGAGAGTATCTGACTAGAAGATAATGTTGATGCAGGAGACTAAATCCTGAGATAACTTTAGAAAGAGAGAGAGACCATGAAAACTGAATCAAGAGTTGCCAGATGATTCAAAGAGAGCTAACATAAGAATTACAGTAAAGAAAATCAGAAGACAGCACAAAAGGTAAAAAATTTATTTACTGAAATCATAGCAGAAATTTCCCAAGATTAGTGAAATAATTCAACTTCTAGTTAGATGAAGCATAGAGAACCTCAAATAGTTATCATCAGAAAAGAACTTCTCCATGACACATCATAGGAAAAATCTCAGAATTACAACACAAAAAGAGAATTTTAAAAGCTATAAGAAAAAAGCAAAAAACAATTTATAAAGACAAATATATCAGAATTATAGTAAATTTCTCCTTAAAGCCAGGAGAGGTTGGAGTGAAGTTTTTAAAAGCTTAAGTTAACAGCTTTCAACACAGATTAATTTATCCTGCAAAACTATCTTTCAAAACTGATGGGGAAATAAGAGATTTTCATGACAAAGAGCACCTTAAGAAATTCCTGAACAACAAACTCACTCTACAAAAAGTACCCAAAGAAATCCTAGACAGAGATAATGGGGTCAACAACACCAAAGAGCTTGAAGAAATGAATACATGAAGCAGGACTTTCTGTTAAGTAGAATGAAAAATAAAAGAATCAGTAAGAGAAAAATCGTGCAAGGACAGAAATCTGTCAATAATTTTCACTAATAACTCTCAACGTAAAAGATCTTAACTCAAAAAAAAAAAAAAAAAGATCTTAACTCCCTGATCAAAAGACACAGATTGGCAGATTGGATTCAAAAAGAACACACAGTGTACGTTGTACACAAGACACACACCTAATCCTTAAGGAAACACAGAGACTAAAAATTCAAAGGGCAGAAAATGATATCAAAGACCATGCAACAAAACCTCTGAAGCCATGGGCCAAAATAAACCTGTATCATTTAAATTGATGTTCTTGATATTTTATAATAACAACAAAGAATAGAATTAACACAGTCATAAGATTAGTAAATGTTTTAGACAGGAAATTAGTCTCTCTTTTTTCCAGGAAAGTTATTTCTACTACCTAGCCTCTGGAACATTGATGGAGATGTACTCAGTTATCAATTTCCTGGCTGTCAGTTTCAAACCAACTCCTCCACCTTTTTTCTCTGAGAAGTAATGAGATTTTTTACATTCTTCTTAAGGATTGCATGACCTTAACTCCAGGAGAGGATGTGCATGGGCACCGAGCCAGTCCTGGTTCTCCTGGGTTTTTGCCTGAGGTGCTGGGAGGAAGGTAAATGTGTTGGCACAATGGTTGCAATGTCATCTCCTTAGGTCTATGTCACCTCTCAGTCCAGAAATTCCTGGAAGCTCGTGATACTAGAACTTCAGTCACACTAATTTGGATTTGCCCCTCTACATAGAAACAAGTAATTTTAAGACTTTTCCTGCATGGGTCTCTGTAGATACCTTCTATCCACACAGATACAAAGATATTCTTTACAGCCTGTCCTCTCCATCTTCCTTCTAGTGTCTCTGTGACCCTCCTTCCTAAACCCTCCACATGTCCACACCATCAGCTGATGATCAGTTAGTCACCACTCATTCTCCAGGGGGTTACTTTGTCCAGTTTCTGCAGAGTAAGGTTTGCTTGTTTGTTAATATCCATCTTCATCAGCTTTATTCAGATACAACTGATCCAGTAATACCTTGATTCACGAATGCTTCTGTTTGCAAACAGTTTAGTTCACAAACAGAAGTGTTCAGCAAAATTTTGTGTCCATTCGAGAATGCTGCATTAGTGAGGAATACAACTGGGCCATCTTTCCTGCTTGAACATGAATGCGGCCATCTTTCCAAGAATCCTGGAACGAATTAAGTTCGTGAGCTGAGGTCCACTGAACTACACATATTTAATGTATAAAATTTACCTAGTTTGCGCAATGCTTACATCCAGGAATATATCATCACGTCAAGGTATAAACATATTCATCACCTCCAAATATTTACTCATGTTCTGATTTCTTTTTCTAGTGATAGGAACACTTAATGTAACAGTTAACTTCTTAACCATATTTTGAGTGCACAATAGAATATTGTTATCCATAGCACAAACATTTCCTATCTTTTCATTCAGTGGATATAGAATTTCATCTTGTTTTTCTTTAATTTTAATTTTTGTCACTACCTGCTTGCACTACATAATGATTACATTTCTCATGGGGAATGGGTATACATACATACCACATATTAATATTTTTGTGTCCACTTCCTCTCTTCTCTCTCCCCTTTCCATCTCTTGGTCCCCTTTTCATTTGCAAAAGACCTATCTCTATGTTTCTTACTATCTTTTACTTTGCTTTTTAAATTAGATCTTCCTACACTGAGCATTTCCCACAGCCCTACAGCACATTGAATGCTATCATATATGTTAGTTGCTGTTTTTCATAGTCTAATAGTTCATTTTATATTAAAGTCTCTCTGATTGATCAACTGTGTGGCTCATTTCTCCTGATTGGAGCTGGACAGATTCATAGACCTTCAATTTTAGGATTCATTGCATGTATATGATAGTTGAATTATTGATAGCATATAAATTGTACTGGTGTGTAAAGTGAGAAGAAGAGATTTAGGGTAAAGAAAAACAGATGAAGTCTAAAACCTGGGGAAATTCAAGAAAGACTTGTGTACAAAACAAAAATCATGGAGTAGAAACCCATCTATCATAGAAACATGGGGAAAGATAATATGAAGTTAAACATAAGGATGAAAAAGAAATACAGATGAATGATAAACTACAATGGATATTCCAATTGTTAGAATACATTGAATGAAGTGTAAGTGAATATTAAAATATTGTTTTGGAATAGACAAGTGGGAATAAATTTTAAAAATTCAGTAGGATGATTAAGTCAACCTAATTGACATGTATATACATCACACATTCATCACTTTTTTGCTAAATAATTTAAAATATTTTCTTTTTTACTGTTGATTATGTAATGCATTTTTAAAACTATGTGCAGTAGACCACTAAATATTGTTCCTTCAAATTGAAATGTTGATGCTGGGTCCAAATCAATTTTCCCATTTACCATCAACCACACTAGTTTGGAAGCACTACTGAGGAATGAAATTTTGTGAGTAACATTCATACAGAGCACAATCATGACAGTAGCCTGGAAGATCTCACAAATGACTTTTAGTTAGGAATTGATCTTTGTTGGACTTCAGCAAGAAAAAAAATCACAAAACCTACTTATTTTCTCCCCTCTAAATTGAAACACTTGGAATTATTTTGCCAAAATCATATATGATATATCTCCTCACATTAATGACTATGAGGACTATAACAAAAATTCAAGCATCAATGAACTTGCCTGGAAAAAAATAGGATGGACAAGTTTTCCTTTGAAGAGAAGGAGAAAGTTATAACAATGGTTGCAGCATGTTGAAATTCTCAATTCTTTGTCTAAAGTTCCAAAAAATAATTTGGTGTAATTTTGAAGTAAAAAGTAAAGCGAAGAAAGGAAAAAAACTAACCAACCTGATTCTACTCCTGCTGTTGTTGATGCTACTACTCATAATAGTAATGACTCTTAATAGTATTATTTAGTAAATATTTTCTAGGAACTTAAAAGAACAGAATAACAGGGACACAAATAATTTGGTGATGTGCTGTGTTACATCATGCTCATTTGTAATGACAAGGTAAGAATGAAATTATTGTTGTACAAGCTTCAATCATTAGAAAATATGTATTTATTTTCTTGAAGGCTTTTGTAAACTGCTAGGGAAAAATTAAGTTAATTATGAATTCCTTACAAAATGACTGTGCTCATAAGGACCTCGCTAGAGGCTCATGGTTGTAAAATGACAGAACAGAGCCCATGTGAGAGATGACTTGCCCATTCTTGTAAGTATATAAAGGACATGCAGACGAGGTGAAATTCACACTTCAGAGGTATCCTGCTTCCCTTCAGCTGAAACTTCACCTCCGGACAACATGTGTTGCAACTACTACAGAGACTCCTGTGGGGGCTGTGGATATGGCTCTGGCTGTGGCTCTGGCTGCAGCTATGGATCCGGCTGTGGCTATGGCTGTGGCTATGGCTGTGGCTCTGGCTGCGGCTATGGGTCTGGCTGTAGCTATGGCTGTGGTTATGGCTCTGGCTGTGGATACAGCTGTGGATATGGCTCCCGTTATGGCTGTGGATACAACTCTGGGTGCTGTAGCTACCGACCCTTTTGCTACAGAAGATGCTACTCCTCTTGCTGCTAAACACCATGACACGTCATGCTTTGCCCTTAAAGTGACCATGCTAAGGACAAGTTCTATTCAAATCGCTCCTATCCATTAACTTCAAATCAAAGGAAGGTTGATTGTCATCTTCTGAACACCTGATAGAAAATCGCTACTTCTGTATGCACTTGATGTAGACCAAATAGTTCTATCTCATTACTGAAGACAGATCTTATTTTGTTGAATGTTTAAATGTAAATGATAATTTTTTATTCCTTTGCTATAGCTATCTTCAAAAGCATGGTGGGGTTATGTAACTGGCATATATCAAAATGTAACAAAATAGCAGTGTCCTAATAAATAATTTATATACTATAAAGTTTGGTCTCCTTTGTGTTGATGCTACCATTAAATTTTGGATTTTGGTCTCCTGGATAATCTTTTGACCACAACTGGAGATATGTATATTTTTATTGTTTGAGTCCAAGTACTAGCTCTTTTTATGTATTTTCCAATTTATTAATTTTTTGGGGAGGGGTACCAGGGGTCGACCTCAGGACCTCTTGCGCCAGCAGGCCCCTGTGCCGCTGAGTGATATCACCGGCCCTTTTTTTGTATGTGGGTTCCGGGAGTCGAACTCCGGTCCTCGTGCTTGCCAGGCAGGCGCTTACGCCGCTGAGCCATCTCACTGGCCGAGAGATTTTAATAAAAAGCAGGTAAAGGAGAGTAAGAATTGAATGCACTCCCTTGCAGTTTTCTGTGCATGAAGTTGTGTCAGGGCAGTGGTGGCCAACTTACAGCATGTGTGTTATTTGTTTTCCTCATAAGACCAAAGATGTTAATGTATGAGTTGTTTTTTCTAAACTAAAACCGAAGTATCCAGGTTTATTGCAGGGTTGCACTTTGTGATAAATAAGAGGGTTTTGTGTTGCAGTGTGGGCACTTGTCCTAAAAGGTTCACCATCACCGTTCTGGAGTTTGGAGCGCCACTAGTGTGAGAGACTGAGTTCAGCTGCACATTCAGAATGTGTGGTTAACTAACTGATCCTTACCATCCACTTCCACCTTGGAATGTAGTGACTCTAACTAAAGAATGAATGAAGGTACAATCTAGAGAACTAGAATAAGGACAAATGGCCTGTAAAGCCCAGGAAAAATGATGCCCAAGTCTTTTTGAAATCAGAAAGAATAGTTTTACATTTGTGTTGTCATTCAATGCGGTCTACCTGCTGCTAAAGTCAGGATTTCTGTATTTCTGTAAATGCCTGCATAAAATGAGTCTCTATTGATTGTGTCCTTTTAAACTTATTTTTAATTTGATGCAATTCCATTTGTCGATGCTTCATATTATTCTCTGTGCTTTTGGAGTTCTATTCAGGAGATCTCTGCCTCACCCATGGCTTCGAGAATTTTCCCCTATGTTATCTTTCAGCAGTTTTGAAGTTTCTGTTTTTATGTCTACATCTTTGTTCCACTTTGATTTTATTTTAGTACAGGGTGAGAGGTTAGGGATCCAGTTTCAATCTTTTGCAATCGACAGAGTGAAAAGACAACCTGCAGAATAGAAGAACATTTTTGCTAGAGTATGCCTCCAAAAATACATGCAAGCAAACCAAATGCAGGCAAATTATACCAAACTAAAAAGTTTTGAATAGCGTAGGCAATAATCAGCATACTGAATAGAAAAAACTATACAATGAACAGATGATTTTCAACTCATACCTCTGATTTTGGGCTAGCATCAAAAATACATATGGAATTCAAAACATTCAATATTAAGAAAATGAATAACACAATTGAAAATGGACAGTGGACCAGAATAAACATTTTTTAAATAGGGGATCAACAGATACATGAAAAAATACTCAGCATATTTTATTATCAGGATAAAGCATATAAAAAGAACAGTGAGTATCACTTCACACATTTTAGAATGGTTGTTATGAAAGGGAAAAACATATAATTTCTAGGAAGAATATTTTTTAAAAGTATCCTTCTACACAATGTTTAAATTAGAATAGCCATGATAGAAAGCAGTATGGGTGTTCCACAAAAAGGTAAAAATAACACTCAAATATGATCTAGTAGTCCCACTTCCTGTGTACAAAATCAAATGGTGTATAATCAGTAGTTGAAGATTCATGTCAATTTCACCATTGTTCACACCGTTCCTCAGGGGATGAATACATAAAGAAAATGTGCAATATATACAGAATAAAATACAATTAAGCCTTAAAAAGAAGGAAATCCTGTCATGTGATAATAGAGATGAATCTGGAAGACTTTCTGTTCAATAAAATAGGTACAGAAAGACAAATATGGAAAATTCTCACTTATATTTGGAGTCTATAATGTGAACCACACAGAAACAGAGTAGAATGGTGGGTACCGGGGTAGTGGGAGAAATAGGGGGTGGAGACCTAAGGATTAGTGTGACCAATGTAGCATCAGTCCTGAATCACTGACTTGAAATTTGCTATTGTAATAGATTTTAATGTGTTCTTATCACTAAAAAATTATAAATGTGTGAGAAAATTCATGCATTAAATTGCTTAATTTAGCCATTCTGCAATGGACACATATAACATTATGTTGCACAATGTAAATATAGTATACAGCATTTTAAATGACCAATTAAAATATGTTTGTAAAAATAAAGTAAAAAGCATTAACCTATATTTGCATCTCCAGGTGTCCTCCCAGAGTAAGAAGTTATGAATCTGAAAGTCATCTTTAAAATGACAGATTACTCATTTCTACTAAAATGTTCGGTGCAGCACTGACTTTACTTTATGTGACTATCTGAAAATGCAAAAATTTATTCTCTTCCTATTTAATACAGTGGCATGTTCTCAACATATATAGATATGTTGCCATGTTAAGTATAGATAATTTCAATGGATTTTCATAGCTACTGAGTTTCAAAATATGCTATGAAATCAAGTCCTGTGACATAGTCCTTGATTCTGCAGTTTTACACTTTGTGATAAAAAAAGTTTCAGCAAAATGCAGAGAACAATTACATTTTGGGGGGAATTAGATCATCTTTGAAACTTATGAAAAGTATTGATACTTATGCTCTATGTGTCAGCTGTATACACATGCACATGTCACACATTAATCCACAACAACATTAATGTAACTCTTACAATTTTGGTAAATAAATACATCAGAATGAATATGCAGAGAAATTTGAAAAGTAGTTTTTTTGGTAGGATGCTTATATGTGAATAAAGGAGAGGAAAACATGAAATACATTTTCTTCACTATTTACGAAGATTTGCACTGTGCCTTTTACACACTACGTATTCTTTCCATGAGCCACTGGATGAAGTTTTCAACACATGTAATTATTTTCATTCCTGTTGATCATTTACAGAAACCGATGTTCACACTATTAAGGACATTTCCCATAGTCATGTAAAAAGTAAATATTTCAGGCAGAATTTTAGTCATTGCGTTTACTAGGGAAAGCTATTTTACAGTTGATCTTCTGAAGCTTGGAAGAGAGACTACCAGCTGTCAACTTACTGCTTGTCTGTGTATTATAGGAATCCCTGCAACAATGAGATTCCTTTGGCTGTTTCTCCTTACATGTGAGCATGATGTTAAGCTTTCTCAGTAGAAGATATGGGTGGATATTTCTGATGGCATACAGATGTTCCTAAGGTTTCTTTTTTGGTCTGGAGTGCTGGAGGGAGGTAGAGGGCTGGCAGGGTGCATTGTAGGACATCTGGTGAAGCCTACTTCAGCCTGGGGTCAGGAAAGTAGAGGATGCTTCAGTCTGACAATAATCATTATTTGCCGCACTGTAGACAGAAGCTGGCTTCCTGAATACCTCTCAGACATGGGTCTTTGTAGGCCTCCTTACCACCCAGATGGCCAGGTGCCCTCTACAGCCTGCTCACCCTGTGCTCCAATAGTCTTCTGGGAGCTGCTTCTCAGCCTCTCTAAGAGATGTCATCACTGGCGGAGGTGACATAATGACCACCTGTCTCCTGGATATTGCTCCTGCTTTCCCCGTGACTGCACAACAAAGTGCTTTTTATTAATAGCTTCCATAAAATATAATTACTAGAGAGAAGACTCCCCACATTTTATGTACATAATTTCTTGAATTTAAACATATACTTGTTTAGGAAGCCAACTCCACAATCATGATTATAGACACATCCATCACCTTTCAACATCTCCTCATATTTTATTTGTTTTTCCCCTAGAGGTAGAAATGCTTAACATGGTAGCTATAATTTTCCCAAATTTTTAAGTGCACAATGCACTCTTGTTTACATAGCAAAATATTTTGCCAATGCATTTATTAAGTGAGCATGACATTTGTAAGATTTTTCTTCTTTGAGGATTCTCCCAAAGCCCTAGAACAGCATGAAGAATTTTCTGATAAATTATCATTATTTTTCATTATAATTTAGTATTTTTTACGTTATATTTTCCCCAATTGACCTATTGTATGGTTTATGTCTCCTGACTGGGCCCAAACATTTTCAGAGATTTTTAATTTTAGGAGTAATTTGTGTACTTGTATATTGTGCTTGAGTCCATGACAGCATATAAGATCGACTAGTGCATAAATTGAGAAGTACAGATGAAGGATAAAGTATCCACATGAAGAAAGAAATAAAAAAGGAAAAATAAAGAAAGAATATTTAAGGCAAAAGAGATCAGAAACCTCTCTATATGAAAACAATAGGATGAAAGTATACAAAAATCAAAGACAACTAATAAGTGCCATAGAAGGCTCAAGTGTTATGTCATGTTAGCCAATAAAAAGTAGGATAAGTGAATATCCTTATAAAACCTTATAAAACTATTGTTTTTTTTTGAGAAGACACATTAGACTTAGTTGAAGAAAATATTGTTTAACATGGAAGGGATCATTATCGATGGATTACATTTTTGTGAGAAGTGAGGATATAGAGCACAAATATGAAAGTAGCCCAAGTAAAACAAGAAACAGACTTGCACTTATGCACTAGACTCTAACAAACAAGTTACTGATCTATGACATCTACAGCATTCTAAATTGGAACTTAGCACATTTGTCTTTTATAGTAAAATAATAGCTCTCCTTATAGAACTGATCCATCAAGAGTTTAACAAATTTAATTTTTTCCAAAGAAGAAAGAGAATGTCATAACCTATAAGGAAAATGAAGGGCTGGGAAAGCTTTCTTTCAGAGAGAAGAATAATGTTTTCGGAAATGGATGGAACATTTCGAAATACTGAATTCATTGTCCAAAATCCATGAATAATATTTAGGAAGATCATGGTGGAAACAAAAAATTATCAGGAAAGGAAAAAAAAATCAGGTGAAGCATAAGAGCAAAAAGAGAAGGAAATGGAAGAAGATGAGGAAGAGGGATGAATAGTAGTGAGTAGAATGACCCATGTAACACAATTGCCAAAACTTCAAAGAACAGAATGACAAACAAACACTTATTTATAGGTCAAAATATTTTTATGATGTGTTATGTCCATAAACTACAACTATGAAAGATGAAATTGTGGTATATAAGCTTGGATATATGGCAAAGGTGACCTTGTTTCCTTTCAAGGCTTGTGAAAATTTCTAAGAATGCAATAAATAAATTATGAATTCTTAACAAAATAAGTATGCACAGAATGATATCATTTTAGGCACATGGTTGTGAAATGAGAGAACAGAGCCCATGTGACATGTGACCCATCCATCCCTGTTAAGTATATAAAGGGCCAGGAAGAAAAGATGACATTCACACTTGAGAAACACCCTCCTACACCTGAAACCTCGCCTCCAGACACCATGTGTTGCAATTACTACAGAAACTCCTGCGGGGGCTGCGGATACGGCTCTGGCTGTGGATACGGCTGTGGATACAGCTCTGGCTGTGGATATGGCTGTGGCTATGGCTCTGGTTGTGGATACGGCTGTGGATACGGCTGTGGCTATGGCTCTGGCTGTGGATACGGCTGTGGATACGGCTGTGGATATGGCTCTGGCTGTGGATACGGCTGTGGATACGGCTGTGGCTATGGCTCTGGCTGTGGATACGGCTGTGGATATGGCTCTGGCTGTGGATACGGCTGTGGATACGGCTCTGGCTGTGGATATGGTTCCCGTTATGGCTGTGGATACAACTCTGGCTGCTGTAGCTACCGACCCTTCTGCTACAGAAGATGCTACTCCTCTTGCTGCTAATCACTATGACAAGTCATGCTTTGCCCTTCACGTGACCACTGTCAGCTGAAGTCCATTTGAAATACCCCCGATTATTCACTTTAGACTAATGTGAAGATCAATTATTGTTTCCTGGACATCGGATTTATAATTAAAGAAGTTTGTGCACTTCATGAAGACCAAGTTATGCATCACATCATTGAATACTGGTGTTATTTTGTTCATTTTTCAAATGTATATTCTTACATATTTCCTCTGACTCTGCCCATTGGATATCTGCAGAAGCAGAGCAGGATTATGTAACTGGAGTATACTAAAATGTAACAAAATAGCAGTTTCTTAATAAAAGTATTCACTAAGTATTCTGTTCTTTATATCAGAGCTGTCATTGATTTCAGGGATTGTGGTCTCCATTAAACTGACCACAGGATACAAATATGGTCTTTTATTGATTTAATCAATGAATGGTTTCTTACATCTATCTATCTATTGTCTGTCTATCTATCTATCTATCTATCTATCTATCTATCTATCTATCTCTATCTATTGGATTTATCATTGAACAGAAACACGAATATCACACCCAAAATTTCATATCTTGCACAAATAAAAGATTGGAACATGGATATCAATGAGAAATGGACATTGGTCATGAGATTCTGGCAGTAGTTTAGGAGTTTGGACTTCATCCTGGGCTTCCGTTTACTAAAGAATATGCAGATAATTAATTTAAAGTTAACTGTTTTTGACATATATAACATAAGAAGTTGCCCAATCTTAGTCCACTTTCTGCTATTGTAACAAAATGTCACAGACTGAACCATTCATAAACCGGAGATTTCTTTGACTCATAATTTGGAGGCTGGGTGTCCAAAAGAAGGTGCCATGTTATAGGGAGTGGCTGCTCAGCATGGTGGATAGGAAATAGAAAGAGGAAAATGTTGAGGAGTCCTTTTATCAAGAAGCCAGTCCCACAATAGCTAACTCTTTTGCATTGTGATAGCTGAGCTGCAATGTCAACTTGATAGTCGTGAGAGCTAAGGATTAGTGAAGCACTCTTCTGGGTGTGTCAGCTTGAGTTGTGGAGGGATGACCTTGGTTACTCTTTCTGGTCCCTGGCTCTTCCTCTCTGGTGCTGTTCCCGTGCTGTGCTTCCCTGTCACTATGAAGTGAGGAACTTTGCACCACCACACCCTTCCACCGTGATATTTCTCCCCATGGACCGATACTTCTAAAACCGTGATCCAAGTTAAACCTGTCATCCTTTAAGTTGCGTGTACTGGGTATTTTGTATCAGCAGTGGGAAAGCTGACCAAACAGAAAATACACCCATTATAATGGTATTAATCTATTCATGAAGACAGAAGTCTCATGACCAAATCAACTTATAAAGGTATTGTAATAATGACAATTAAATATCAGCAAGAGTTTTAGAATATTTTCAGATTAACCATTTTATAGGTAGCAGATGTACCCTATAATTATTGAATACGTTACAATTCCAACTGCAATGAGTTGACATAGAAGTCTCAGCCATAGATCATTGTATAAAGTACTTTAATCACATTGTTGTTCGTTTAACTTTAGGATAATTAGTTTTCTCAGATTTGGTTTTAGAAGAGGCAAAGGGCTGCATCCATCAGAAAAGTGATTATGGATTAGCTGTAGAAAATATCATGGGACTCAATGAGAAGCAGAGAGAATATTTCAGTAACTTTTTTGTAAGTGAAGTGACTGTATTTAAGAAGACTACAAAGAACCTAGAAAAATTTTATATTAACAAAAATATTGTGCAAAACTGTAATACCCTGACTTTTAATATTGCATTAAATTTTTCTAGAAAATCATTGAATCCTGAAAGTAGAAGAACAAATTTAGAAAAATTTATTTCTGTAATCTTGGGATGGGGAAAGAGACATAGATTTTCATTTGGAAATAACTGTAACTAAAGAGAAAGATGGGCTCCAAAATAGAAAAAAATGAAGTGTTCTTTAAACACTAGCAATTTTCTAATTGTGGCAAATGCTGACAAATGAGGATTGGAAAATAACACAGAAATTGGTACTTGCAATCTTTTGAAGACAGGCGAATCATACTAGTAATCAGAGTGTTAAATTTACCCTAAGGCTAGAAGACATGAAATGATATTTAAAACAATATCATGAGACATGAAAACACTGCAAAAACAAATTTTATCATAAAAGATTGTTATTGCAAATATGTTTTGTGGTGAGTAGATTTCTGCTCTGGAAATGCAAATATTTTCTAAGACCAATGTTGTGTAGCAAACAATACTCACAAGTCCTTGTTCAAACTGAAAATCTTCCAAAGACCCCAGCTATTTTCTAAAAAAATAGAAATATCCCTGACTTCTCAAAATCTTGATGATTGTAAACGACATAGAAACTTAAGATACTGGCTATAGTATATATTGATCAGAAACCTTTGGTAGAATTTACTAATTCTCACTTGAAAATATTTGAAATAAAATACAAACAGATAAAAACTATTTCAAAATGTAATGAAACAACTTTAGCTAAAAATAAAAACAAAATATTTTATGTATGTAAGCCAAATAACAAAACATTTTCAGTTAAAATGATGAGGCAGACAGATGCTGGCAATTGTCATAATCATCATCAAGTGTAGAAAGAGTAGAAAATAAAGTAACAGGCATGAACATCAGAAAAAAATAAGTGATCTTTTGGATGATTCTATCATTTATAATTAAAGAAAATTCAAGATGCTAAAATAAAATAATTACTAAAATTAATCAGAAATTTTGTAAGATATATGGGCAGAGAAAGTATGTTAAAAGATTTTTCTTTGTGTATAGATTTTGCAATACATAAAACAATGTTGTAATGTAATATAAGTAAATTCTTAAAGAAATTAACCAAAAAGAACCAAAGATATATTCAAAATACTATACAATATTTTATTTAAGATAAAAGATTTGAAGAAATGGAAATGCATATTGCCTCCAGATGGGATGATCTATCATAACAATGTAAAAGTTCCACATGAAAATGTAGATTCAGATGTCTACTAGATTCTTTATTCAGTAAAATGATTCTAAATGTACATAAAATACATTCTCAGGACACATCAAGAAGAGTGAAGAATCAGAATGTGGTATTAGTTTAAGAGTAGAAAAATAAAAGAAAGGAATTTAATTAAAAATTTAGAAACACATCCAAGTAGAGGATATAACATACCCAATATATCCATTCAAAAAACAGTAAAAGTGTACCTTCAATTATACCACCAGGAAATATTCTAGTAGGTTAAAAGTTTAAACATTAAACACAAAGCAAAATGAAAAATAAAAATAAAAAAAACAAAAAGCTTCATGAAAAAGAAAATATAACAGCATGTAGAAAAAGGCAGGAGAGCATTCAAATTTGTTAAATTGAACATTAAAATAGTATTTTCACTTTATTGAGGCAAAGTTTATAATATTACAAAAAGTTGTATTTTAAATATAGTTATATTTCAAATGTTCTTTAGAGAAGTGATACTGTATTATGACTTTATACAATTATTTTAAAGGAGATAAAAATTATTAATTGTGAAAACATTTGATAAAATTCAACATCTATTCATAACAAAAAAGTTAAGAGTGAAATTAGTGGAGAATAATTATTTCTTAAAACAAATTCCAGCATCAAATTTATTGGTGAAATTATAAAGAAATCCCTCAAACGAGTAATAAGACGATGGTGTTTACTTTCACCATTTCTTATACCTTCATTGATGTAATGAGAAGAAGTTAATCAAATTCATAGATGAGTTGGCTCTTGGAAAACCCAAGTGAAACACTGGAAAGTATTAAAAATAAATAATGGATTTGCAAGAGGATCAGTTGTAAATAAATAGAACCGAAATAAATAGCGATGGAACCTGTTAGAAAATAAACTAAGACTAAGGTGAAATGAGAACCGAGGGTTCATCCATTTAGATTATACTAGTGGTTCTCAAACTTTAGCATACAAAATAACTGACCTTAGCAACTGTGCTTACTAAAACAAAGATAGCTGGGATGTGTTTCAAGTGACTCATTAGTTCTAGGTGGGGCCTGAGGCTGCATTTCTAACGAGTTGCTAGGCCATCCTACTGCTACAGGTCCCTGGAGTACGTTTGATAGCTGAAAACATACACATTTATGCTCCACGAGAAGACCAAACCTTTAACAGTCTTTATGTTTGCTACTCTAGTGATGAACACTCCAAGCTCCCGAGATCCAGTCCTTCACTGGGACTTTATAATTCAGCATTCATCAGTCTCTTCAACTCGCCTAGAATGAATCCATGTTTCTTCCAAAATCTAGAGGCAGATAACAAGGGCAGAGACTCTAACATTAACCCACATCCAGTGTCATTGCCATTCCTAAAACTTTCAAGAAGTATAAGGAGGTAGAGGAAGAGGAAAAGAAAGAGGAGAAGGACCAGGAGGGAAAGAGGAGAGAAAATGGTCCAAGCAGCTCAAAGAAATTCTCAAATACAGCCAAACTCTTGATAGATTGTTTTTATCCTGAAGATTTCAGCATTGCAGTTCCTGTGGCTAACAATTCTGTATTTACTGATAGTTTTCCTCAAATAATGCAATATCTGATCATCTTATGATCAGTTTTTGATGACATGTAGAGAAGTTTTTCTCTGGAGCAGATCTGAATGCATATCAACTTTACCAGGAGAGATTTCAGTAAATGTTAATGCCTGGGCCCCATCCCAAGATTTTGACTTCACTGGTCTTCGGTGGGAAATATTTCATAAATATTTCATAAATATTTCCCTAGGAAAGTTAACACCTTTCCATGATTAAGAAGAGGTTCCTTATGACCTCAAAATCTGCTGAGAGCAACTCCAGGTCAGAGATTTGAGGACTTCCCCAAACAGCTGAACAATCTTTCTGTCCTGCCACCTGACCCTCCCTATGCATAGGTTCTATATCCATGGATTCAACCAAACATTAATGAACTTGTTCTGTACCTGGCTTATTTCACTTAGTGTAAGGATATCCACTTGATCACCTCAAAGTGGAGGACGGAATGGTGGTTACCGGAGGCTGGATAGAGTCAAGGGGGAGGGAGCAATGGGCAGAGTGACAATTACCAGCAAGAAGTTCTGCTGTGCTATTGTTAAGTAGAGTGACTACGGAGAACAATAATGTACTGCACATTTCAAAAATCTAGAAGAAAGTTTCTGAAATATTTTGTCATAAATGATCAAGCTTTGAAGAGATATTTTCAGCTTGATTTAAACATCATAAAATATACAATGTGTTGAAATGTTGCATATTATCCTATTGATATGTACATTTTTATGTATCAGTTTTGTATATCTAGAAATATTTGAAATAAATGCATCTCTGTTGAATGTGTGCAGACATTTTCCCTGTCATTTTTCTTTAAATAATATAGGGTACCAAATATTTATGTAACATTTACAATGTACTAAGCATTATAAATAATTTGGAGTTGATTTTTAAATTGTATTTTATTATAATTATTATGCATATTCATGGTAAAAATTAATGAAATTCACTGTGATGTTTTCGTACATGCAAACATCATGTATCAATCATGGCCATCTTCCCTATTTCTATCTTTTCCCCTCCACTCTTCTCCATCCTTTTCCTCCGACCCTTTCCAATCCCTTGTATTCCCTCTTCTTCTTTTTTTTTTTTTTTTTTTTGTGGGTACCGGGGGGACGACCTCAGGACCTCGCGCGCCAACAGGCACCCGTGCCGCTGAGCGATATCACCGGCCCCTTTTTCGTATGTGGGTTCCGGGAGTCGAACTCGGGCCTTCGCGCTTGCAAGGCAGGCACTTACGCCGCTGAGCCATCTCACCGGCCCCCCTCTTCTTCTTTTAGGCCATTTTTTAAAAAATTTTGACCTGTGAAAGAAAGTACACGATACTTATCCTTCTGTGCCTGGCTTATATCACTGAGCATGACACCTTCCAGTTTCTTCCATTTTCCTACAAGTGAAAGAACCAAATTCTTCATTATAGCTGAGTAATTCTCACAGCTATATTTTCTTTGAGTTGATTTAACGTTCATAAGAGGATGTGCGTTGATTATATGCAAATCCTGCACCATTTTATACAAGGACTTTAGAATTCGTGAATTTTTGGTGTCCAAAGATGGCACACAAAGATGGAATCAATTCCCTGTAGATACTGAGGGACCAACTACGTGGAATTTTGATTTGAGATTAAAGCTCAAGAGAACCTCTTTTGTTAAATCTGCGTGGAGAGGTTGAATTGCCTTATGATGACCACTGAGAGCTAAGGGGGTTCTGCATCCGTGCTGTGCTGTTCCGGTTTTATGCGTTAACTGAGCTGGTCTATGGAGCCCCAGTGTTGGGTGGTGATATTTTATTTTTTTAGGTGACAGTGACATTTAAATCAGCTTTAAATGTCAGTTAAATCTCAGTTTAAATTAGGACTTGAGAAAGTAGATTCCATAATATGGGTAAGCCTCAATCATTTGAAGACCTTAAGAGAGAGAACTTATTTGTACAAAAGAAAGAGAAATCTGCCTTTCAATTGTCTTCAGTTGTTTTCAAGGCATGCAGTCACGTGAGCCAGGACCTTAAAAACCTTTCTTTCTGTTTCTCTGTCTCTGTCAGTCTCTCTGTGGTTAGAACTCTATATAAAATGCATACAAAACACATAAATAAATCAGAACCTGTATTTGTATCTATCTATATCTCCTATTGGGTCTTTTTCTCTGAAGGCCCATGACTAACATACCATCTAACTGGCTGGAAGTAAAAATACCTGCTAAGTCTCTGAGTTCATGACTTCCCTTCAGTGTTTGTTCCTGGACAAATTATAGATCAGCACTGAGCGTTCTAAAACCCTTAAGACCTTCTGAGCATGTGACACCTTTCTGAGGCCTCAGATTCAGATTCCTCAATTTTTGTTCTTGATCTCACCCTTATTCAGAACCCTTAGGAAGCTATTGGTCACAAAGGATGGTTGATGGAAAATTTAAAGCTAATATTTAGCTCCTAAAATGTTTTCAAATCAAAAGTACCTGGCAGCTAAATTGAGCTTTCAACAACAACCTCTGTGCTTTAGATTCCAATTATTTTTAGTAAGGCACAATAAGCCAATTTTGGAGAGAGGAACAAGGTTAAAGTTAAAAGAAATACGGCACATTAACTTCCACTGCAAAACCTTCTAGAGTCATTTAGAAGTATTGCTCAAATAGACTATGTTTTGTTATCATCTAATCTTTATGTGTCCAGAAAGTACATTGCTAGTCATCATTTGTCTTGATTTAGGTCAGAATGTTCTCAAAAATAAAAGCTTGGTAAATTAACCATTTGTGTTGGGGGGCTATTTTGGCTAGAAACACTATTATGAGGAGTAGATGGTTGATGTAGAGCAGTGTTCTCAAACCACAGGATATATCAGATTTGTGCAGAGAGCTTGAAAACAGATTTCTGGGCCTCACTCCTAGACTTTGTGATTGCATAGGTCTTAGATAGGGCCTGAAAGTCCTCAAATTTAGCAAATTCCTAGGTTCTCCTGATACTTCTGGTTCATGGACTCATATTCAGAAATACTGGTTATTGAAAATGCAATCAAACAAATGATTTAATGGCAAATATTGTTTTATCTTGGTTAAATATGTGATGAACAGGGATACATTGAACACTAAATTGGTGTGCGGTGAACTCTTAATACACGCCATGAGAGATGTTGTGGAGACAGATAAGATATAGTTGCTGTCATCAAACGACTAATCAACCTTCCTGAAAGTCAAGTTTGACGTGCCTATTTGTGGTAAAGAACAAACTGTGGCATTTACCAGCTTATGTGACACCGATGAAAAGGTTGGAAGCAGCTTGGAGGAATAAGGATTCTGCTAATCACAGAAATCTTCTTTTGATGTCAGAGATTTGAACTTGTCCTTGCAGTGCTTGATCCATAAATTAGAAAAAAGGGAATTCAAGGTGAGAGAGTAACATGAGGACAGAAGCTATGAGAATGGGTGTTAACCCAGCTGTCTAGAAAAAATGGTTGGGGTATTAATGCCTAAATGTGATATAGAATTTGATGATTACCATGACTCAGAGTGGCAAACAGGTTTAGAAGTGTTGGGGAGGAGGTATTTCATTAAACATCTTATAAGCAAGGAAGAGGATTTACAATTAATACAGTAGGAAAATAACAATGTTAAGCAGAAAAAAATCATTGATGAAAATGATAGATAAGAAATATAAATTTACTAATAACGTGCAGAATTAGACTGGAATGGGAAATAAAAGATGCCCTGCGTGCCTAGAGCTAAAGTCCATTGGGGGAATACAAGAGTGAGAAGACTAAAGCTGCAAGTAATCTGAAGTAAGAAAGTAAGGATATAGACAAGCCACATACCCTGTGGAAATTTATTGGTTTTACTGACATAAATAAAAGTTTTGCTTTTGAAGTTAAGTAAGCATCAGGAAAAATAGTTCCATTAACAGACAGAAGTCTTCTTTGTTTGCTTTGGTTTGGTTTTCTTCTGAAACAGGGTCTTGCTATGTAGCCCAGACTGGCCTTGAACTCACAGCTATCGTCCTGCTACAGCCTCCCAAGTGCTGGGATTATAGGTGTGCACCACCATACCTGGCAAGAGGCAGAAGTATTCTTACAAATTAGTCTTACCAGAAAGGTATATTTTATTTTAAATATATAGATTTAATATTATAACACATTAAAATAAAGTGAATAATAGAAATTTATGGATTCAAGAAGAATATATATCAGTTTGACAGTAACTCCTATAATTTGCTATTTAAAGCTGAAACACTATAAAAATATTTACTCACCCATATTTATTCCTTATGTTTTATCAGATCACCTTCTGTGTGTCAGGTATTACTAAAAGTGTATGAACTGGAATTTATGGGAGAATTTAGAGAATGAGTGGATAAAGCCAGAAATATTGAGTTGGAGCTGGGACAAAGGTAAAGGTAAAAGTGAAGAAAACACGTGAGATGTAGAGTGATGAAAAGAGAATTAGGATGGTATTGAAAAGAATTTGAAGAGGGACGTGATAAGCTATGAATACAGAGGTCAAGGAAAACAATGACACAGAAAGATCATTAGGCTTGGACAGAGAAAACATGAAACATATCTAGTAGGCAGGACAAGGAAGCAGAGGTGAAGAGACAGATGAAAAAAGAGCCTGAGAGAAATAAAAGTTGAAACAGAGTAGGATGCCATGCTGGTGGAGAGTTAATGATTAGAGGGAAGCTAAATAACCGTCATTCTATGAAAGCAAAATAAATATAATTTATTTTCCATATAGTCATCTTTTGGAATTAAACATCTACATTTTTCAAATAAATCTATAAATACTAAATATTTATTGAGTACAACATTACCTGTTATAAATTATATGTGCACTTGAAAGTACACATGCAATTAACACTGACTTAGAGCTAAAGCAATTCCATTAGAATTATGATATTATTGACTTTTTATATGAACTCTTTGTAGACTGAGATAAATCTAATAGATACAAATTATACAGTACCTACTATGATAATAAACTGCCTTTTTTTTTTTTGCAGACAGATGAAGGTTAATTTTGCAGACACATCCTTTCTCCTGATCTAAAGATATCTTAGTGGAGGATGAAGAACATAGGAATTATACAGTCTTCACAGGGAGAAACAGAGGAGATGTCTCAAATTTGATGATATCCCTCTGTAAAAAGGTGACAAGACAAATGATTTAAGAGGTCAATGGTACATTTTGTAAGAAACAGGAAATACCTGGATAGAAAATATAAAACAATTTTATCATCATATAATTTGGAAATATATTGATAATTTTATGGATAGAGCTGTTAGGTCAAAGAATCAGGCATCTATTTTATAAAAGGTTGGGGTTGAAAAGCCCTGAGTTTTATTTACAGCGGTACAGAGCCTGCATGGATGATTAGCATGGACCACGGGTATAACAATGAAAGTGAGAATATAGGAAAGATTGTAATAAATGTTGTAGTAAAATTTGTAGTAAATTTTACATTTTAGTGAATGTGGCAAATTTTTATTAACTGATGATAATTATTCATCATTTATTAACTGTTGATAATTATGTCATCAATAATTGGGAAATTAAGCAGAAAGAATTTTCCAAAACTAAGAGAAATTCTAATGTGGTAAAGAAACACTTTCTGGAACAACTTAGAATTTGGGAGGGTGGAAGAAAACTAGCAGCCCAATTCCTTACGATCAACAACAAAAATCTAAAATATAAAAGGAACAAACAGTTAAGTTCATAAAATTATAGAACAAAATAATTCCACAAAAGAAATACATATTGCAGTTCTACTACCCCTGTAGAAAGATCAATGGTTGTGGGGATGTAGAATGCAACAAGAAACAACAAATAACAGCAAAATAATAAAGTTCTCACTTCATTATTGCTACAACTGGTTTTATAAAACAAGCATGTGAATAAAGAAGCAAATGCACTTTATATCATATGTATCATATGTATGTGGAAAAGTTGGTTCAAACGAAGTCCCAAGTTTTAGAAGCTCTCTTCAGATGATCTAAAACTATTCCTGACTTAGGATCTGAAATGAAGCTTTTCAATTCTCTTGGTCAAGGCGGTATCATACTTACAGTGAATTAAAACTAATTTGGTGGAAAATGATTGCAATTCTGTCAAAGATTTTTAAAATTCAGTTTAATTCAGGCACATTTGCTTAGAAAGTGGTTATTTAAAAAGATGACCTATTTGATATGATATAGTCTATTCCCTTGTGTTGTATAGAAATACCAATATTTTCTCAATGATCTGGAAGCTTGTGCATTCATTCATAGGGCTTTCATTTTCATGTGTATTCGAATACCTTTTGAAGAATGTAAAAGTTTTATAAACTTAATAGTGTATTATGTTTGTGACTTTTCCATTACTATGACAAATACTTCATATCTTAAACTTATAAATAAAAGATTTATTTTGGCTCACAGTTTAAGAGCTTCCAGCTCATGATCAGGTGGGTTCTTTGCTTTTAGGCTTCTGTCCAGGGTGATTGATAATAATGGCGGAGATCAATTAGCAGAGCAAAACTGCTTATCTCACGGTGAGGAAGCAAAAAAGTGAAAGGGTCTGAGGAACCACTATCCCCTTCCAGGGTACGCATCCCAGAAATAAAGACTTCTCAAAAGGCCCCATCTCCTAAAGACTCCATGGCTTCCCACTGACCCCTTGATAGTGACCCACAGTCTATACCACTGGGTTTTTGGGACACTTAACATGCAGTCTTCAGCAATTATTTTATCACACAATTTTGTGAGTGTATTTAACAGTGTTAGACTGATTATTTTCACGCAGTTGTAATTCTGAAGAGAGTTAAAATACTTCCACTGCAGTCTAGTTTGGAATCCTACTACAGTACCTGGCATACAGGCTCACAAAAAACTTAAAGAATAAATACAGATTGTGAATATGCTGAAAGCAATTTTATTTAATATTGCTTGAGAGCATATTTGTCACCTTAGAAACTTATTGGAACCCATTTTAATACTTCCCATTCCCATGTCCCTGGAAACACAGTTGGGGAATAAACTGCCACAAGTCTAGTGCTCAAGGAAACACTGTTGCTCAAGACAGTTATATAACAAGTAATTGTTTCGAAGAAAAAGGATATAACTAAATGCATTGGATAAAGAGTAATAATTGCTGTGTCTTCAAAATTTTGATCTGGTTATGGCATTCATTTGCTCAAAATCTTATTCTCTGTTACTTTTAGAATGAATTCTATGCTGTATAAAAATCTTTATAGTCAAAGCTCTTTATCATTTGGCTCAGTATATCATACTTTTCCTGCTAGTGGTTCCATAAAAATAAACAAAAAGGAACAAGTAAAAGAACACTGCCCTCACAAAGTGTGTGTATATTTATGTCAATTAACTGGTCTTTTTTATTATTTTTGTAAGACATTGTGTTATTAAACAATGTTCTTAAGTTGGATTTTTTGTAAAAGGCATCAAACCTAGTGTTTTAAACACATAAGCTTTGATTAATTGATTTTAATACCACAATAGCATTTGTTATTTATTCAGAAAAATAAAACAAAACATGTTCACTTTAGATGTTCTGAATATCAATTAAGATTATGGATATGTGCAATTTAGGGTGAAGTCAGTGCATAATATGGCATCTTTCAGAGTGGGTGGAACCAAGAAAATATCTGTATCTCAGGAAATACTTGCTACTGTGGACAAAAAAAGCAAAAGTCACCACAGTCAGAAGCAAATTGGAGTTTTATTCAAAGAAATAGTCCTACACAGTGTCTTTCACTGTAAAGAGCCGAAAGATTTCAGTATGATATTTAAAAATCATTTAATACATTTTTTTTTGGTGAAACCTAAATACTGCATGTCAAGCTCAGAGAAACACAGGGTGAAATAGTTGTTTGACTGAGTGGCTGGGGTAATGAGATATTGACTAAAGAGTACAAACTTTCATTGCAAGATGACTAAGTTTTAGAGAACTAAAGTACATCATGGTGATTATATAGTTCAAAATGCACTGTGTATGTGAATTATGCTAAGAGAGGGTTTGCACCGCATTCAGGCACATACACACAGACATACTCACACACAACTAACTTCTTGAGGTGATAGGTAAGTTAGCTTGATGGTGAGAATTACTACAAAAGGTATGATTTAACAAAGAACTATGCTGTGCACCTTAAATATATACAAATATTTTTGTCTATCATACTTCATTAAAGTAGAAAAAATAAAATTGTACAAGATCTAAACACCTTCATCGATTCAGGTGTGAGCAATATATTATTTTAAGCATCACCAGAAAGGCTAATGAGGAATGATATGTACATGTTTTATATAGATACAAGTATATAATCAGGTAAAAATCACAAGCAAATGCTCCATATCATGTATTATGAGTTTGGAATTGCTTACCAATCATCCTGTCTCACAAAAAGTACAGATATACGAGATAGACTATGAAAATATGGGATAGAGAATATAAAATATGGGGTAGAGAATGTAAAATAGAGGTTGGCCAATCTGGGGTAGAAATCAATATGGCAGAGGAATCTAAAGAATTAGCCAATGTGTGCTTACCAAAGAAAGGACTGAGCAAAGTGAGAAAGAAGAGTTTTGGCTAGGAGAGTTATGCTGAATCAGTGAAAATATCTGAATGGCTTAGTGATTTATAAAATTATACATACAGAGATTTTTTCCTTATATGCAATAAGTTTGTATAAAAAGCACGACTATTTGCTTGGAGAAAACCTGGTTAAAGTTAGAACTAAGTTACATGTCTTAAAGTTTGGGTCAGGAAACCTTTAAATATCATAGTATATGTTTAAATGGGGATATGTGGAATTACTGTTCATTGATTTTTAAAAAATAAAACGTTTAATAAAATTTTTTTCCATCATGAAGTTCTTGAATCTATAGAGTTCCCCTAAGTTAGTAAAGGAGCCTATGGATTATTTTTCAACGTTTATAAAGACTTTTAGAAAATGATACATATTCCTGAATGACAATGTGGGAGAGACACTTGAACATGTTTCTTTGCTTTTCACTCTAATGGAATCAGTTTATTGCACTAATACTTTATCTTATGCTGTACTAATCTCTGATTGGCTTTGATATGGCTTTGGTTAATGAAGGATGAAAAGAAGAAATCAGTATTATTTAATAAATTCAGTGCTCCTAGCAAGTGTCACTGCTGTTGCCAATAGTCTTGAATCTCCTGAGTTTAAAGGGCTCTCAAAAGCTCATGGGTTTCAAAAGCAGGTTGTGAGATGCTGGAGGACGCGGCCCCCACTTTGGGTAATGGTGATTCATAGGGCCGTGCCGCAGGAAAGGTACCTATGGTTTGCTGGACTTAGAACTGTAGTCACTCTTTCATGTTATCACAAAACCCAGCTAGAACTTTACTATTGGTAAAGTACATGCTGTGGATTCACCACTGTGGAAAGACCTCATTTTTCCTTAAATGCAATTGCGATTCAATTTCAGAGTTACCACTTTGCATGGAACATATCATTTTCGGGTAAATGATGACTGCAGCCTATTTGTACCATCCATAATGGCTGCACATCTATGAATTATATCTAAACAAAATCTGTGAGAGTTGGAAAAAAAAACCTTGGGAATTGTACATATCCCATGCTCTCTTATTCTCCATTCTGTTGCTTATGTTCACCTTTAGACTCATTCTCTAGAACATGTGATCAATGAGGGAAGACACCTCAAATTTCGGACGTAATTGAGGGAAGCATGGTCTAGGGAACCGATTGTCAACTTTTAGCCAGATGGCAAAGGACCAGTGAAACTTTTTTAGGGATAAAGTGCTTTTATTATTTTGTTTCTAGAATGATTTAAAACATTCTTTTATCTTTCATTATGGTAAGAACACTTACCATGCCATATTCCCTTTTGACAAAGTTTTAAATGTCCAACACAGTATGGTTAACTTAAAGGACAATGCTGAAGAGAAGATCTCTAGAACTTGTTCATCTTGAATAACTAAAATTGACATCTATTGAACAGCTAACTTTGCAATATCCTCTTTCACATCAGCTTTTGCCATCTATGATTTGGCTGTCTGTTTCTGTGAGTTCGACTATTCAGGTACCTCCTGCAAGTGGAATAAAGCGATATTTGTCTTTCTGTACCTGTCTTCTTTTATTTAGTACAGTATCCTCCCAGTTTATCATCTTGTTGCAGACTGCAGAATTTCCTTCTTTTCAAAGGTATGAATAATATGTCATTGCTTGTGTGTATCACGTTTTTTGTTCATTCACCTATGCGTGGACATTTAGGTCATTTCCATATCTTGTATTTTTCTGAAGTGTCACAGTGAACATGGGAAATCAGATGTCTCCTTGAGATTCTTACTTTAATTCTTTTGGACATATAGGCAAGAGTGGGACTGCTGGATCCTATGGTAATTTCCAGGTTAATTTTTTTTTTTTTGTGGGCACCGGGGATCGAACTCAGGACCTTGCGCGCCAGTAGGCGCCCATGCCGCTGAGTGATATCACTGGCCCTTTTTTCGTATGTGGGTACTGGGAGTTGAACTCAAGACCTTGCACTTGCCAGGCAGGCGCTTATGCCGCTGAGCCATCTCACTGGCCCCAGGTTTAATTTTTTTGAAAAGAATGTTTATATTGTTTTGTATAGTGGCAGCAACATTTTACATTTTCGCCAATAATGTACAAGTGTCCAAGTAAGGAAAACTTTAGAAGTTAAATGAGAAAATAAAAACAGGGATTAGATCCCCTAGCAGCAGTGTTTTTCTAGTTTTAAGTGGGCTGTTGTGGCTAATGAGAAGAACCTCTGAAGACTACCTACACCACGCTCACTCCCCAGCAATTCTTTCTTCCATCTAATGCTGGGTTCATCCATGAGTGGAAGCCACACTACTTCTGTCACTAAGTTCTTATGGAGTCCTTGCTAGTGTCAGTTAAATTCTTCACCCAAACACTGCATTCAGATAGCTCTGAGAATAGAGGACTATGACATTTGCAAATATATGGAGAAAAATTATGAATTCCTAAGACACTAGAAATACCACCATTAAAAAATAATGAAGAAATTGAATGACCACATCTGTTGTGGAACAGACTAAGACAAAGTGGGAGGAAGAAAGAGGAGAAGTGAGCATATTTTAAATGATAAGAGGGAAGACTCAGAGCAGTTGTAGGACATATGGTGATTGATAACAAAGGATGAAAAATTGTAGTATCAGTAGTTTGTTTTTTTTTATGTGGGTACCGGGGGTCGACCTCAGGACCTCACTCTTGCCAGCAGGCGCTTGTGCTGCTGAGCAATGTCACCGGCCCTTTTTTTCCTTTATGTGGGTACCAGGAGTTGAACTCAGGACCTTGTGCTTGCCAGGCAGGCGCTTATGCTGCTGAGCTATCTCACCGACCCATATCAGTAGTTTTAAGTACAAAAGTTGTGACTTGGAAAAATCTTAAAAATACTTCATAATTTAAGATTTTTTTTTTTTTACAGATAAACAGACTACATGAAGACCACATATGAAGATCATTTTCGACATTTAAAAATATAACTCCTGGGCCGGTGAGAAAAAAAAAAAACAAAAAACCTCCTATAGTACAGTAAATGAGGCATCTTCCTGTACAGTGACAGAATTCGGCATGTTTTTGCTGGTAACAACAACACCTCTGATTTCCAGTCAGGAAAAATTATGCGACAATCATGGGTTGAGATGTGCTCTCCAAGAAGATGTTGAAGTCTTAACCCTCAGTGCCTGTGAACGTGACCTTGTCTGGACATAGCGTCTTTATGGATGATAAAGCTAAGAAGAGGTCATCAGAATAGGTCCTAATCCACTATAAGTGTGTCTTTACAAAGGACACTTTAGGCACAGAAGCAAATGCTCACAGTGACAGGACACTGTGTAGAAACAGGTGGAACCAATCTATAAGCCAAGAAATGTTTGTGGGAGAGACTTTGGAACTGATCTCCTCTAGAGCCCTCAGAAGGAACTTACCCTGCCGATGTTTTTAATACATACTCATGGCTTCCAGAACTAAATGACAATAAGTAGAAATACTTAATTTGTGGTATTTCATTAGAAATACTTAATTTGTGGTATTTCATTCTGGCAGCCATAGCAAATTAAACAGCCAAAGTTCTGGCTATTATTAAAATATTTGATTCTCTTATTTAATTTATCCATTGGCAGACATACATTTTCATAATATTTATTTTTCTGATTATACAAGTAATGTTTCATCACATTACAAATACAGAAAATTTAGAGAAATGTTAAAGTAAACTATGATTTACACTAACCAGAAAAATTTACTGCTGTAATTTTATTATCTTTGCATCTTGTCTTTTTAAAAACTGTGTATATATGTACATATATTCCTTTCCAGTTTTTTTCAAAAAATCATTCTTGCTTAGTTTTTCTTTTAAAATTATGGGATCACAGATATGTAGGGGGCTAATACATTATTCTCATATGTATTTGACCAGATATACATAGACTAGAAATGTATTAAACAACTTGTCTTAAAAACACATGCAATTTCATGTTTGTAGATATTTGCCAATTGCTTTAAAGTAGATATAGGTATCTTTAGAAGTATGGCATGCTACTATTACTCACCAAAGTGTTTTATTTGAATTAGAACTTCTATTCTAATCAATGTTAAGCTGTGATCCAAATGTGGTACAAATGAGATGAGCTAATAGTACTATTTGGCATGATGCTTTGTAAAATGGTTTATAAATGCTCTTTAAATGCTTCAAAACAAAGCTTCAGAATACAAACTAGTGTCATAAACCCATGGTTCCAGGATAAAAGGTGGCCTGATTGTGGTTGTCCCATTAAAAAAATTATGGTAAGGATGCAGAGGATTCATAAAAAAATCCCTTCTTTTTTATGTATTTCTTAGAATGAAATGTATACAACAAACGGAAGTGGTATTCGTTAATTGTTGTAAATATAGTAACTGAATGATTTAATTCTAGATCATGTTGTTCTAATATATGAAGAATGTTGCAATATGTATCAATGATATTTCAGTTTTTTACTCATAAAGTTGCTAGATTTAGCAAATAGAAAGAAAGGACATCCATTTAAATATCAATGTTTTAATATAAATATATCCCAAATGCTGGTTGTGACGTATTGGTGCTAAGCAAGTTATTTACTGATCAGAAATCTGAATTGAATATCCTGTGTTTTAGCTTAATGTCTTCACGTACTAAAGGGTCCCGATGCAACTCAAGGCTACAGTCAACATTATGATTCCAAGTAACATTCAGGGAGCGTTTTCTGTTTAGTCAGTTGTTTGCACAGTTAATGAGAACATTTATCTACTTTAACCATGGTGATGGTTGCATAGAGGCTTTTAATAAATAGAACAGAGAAAGAAGAAATTTACACTTTTCTCACATTGAATTTTTGTAGGGTGAATTCACTTTTTTGGATAATTAAGTCCTAGGCCACCAACTCCATATTTAAAATAGTTTATAGGGCCGGTGAGATGGCCCAGTGGCGTAAGTGCCTGCCCAGCAAGTGCAAGGACCGGAGTTCCACTCCCGGAACCCACATATGAAAAAGGGCCGGTGCTATTGCTCAGCGGCATGGGTGCCTGCTGGCGCACGAGGTCCTGAGGTCAACCTCCGGTACTCACAAAAAAAAAAAAAAAAAAAAAAAAGAAAGAAAAGTTTATAAAGAAATGTTCTCTCAAAAACAAAAACAAACAAAACGAATGAAAATCCAAACCAAAACAAACAGAAAAACAAATCTTGAAAACACCGTTGACTTTTTCTGCCCCTGCCACCTGTCTGATTACTAGAGCTTTTTGGATTGATGCTGACATCTGATAAGCCTTATAAGAAATAAAATGCATTGTACACTTCTGAGGGAGTGATTGCCCTCTCTCTATGAAGCAGTTGATATATTAATGAGAAGGGCGGTCTCAGAAACACATGTAAAGGACACAGTATGGTAGCTGTTGGACATAAAATTAAATACCATATAAATTAATTTGAAGGGAGGAAAGGAGGCAGCAGTTGCAGAGAAGTGAGATTAGGTTTCGAAAGAATATATTTTAATGTGACACACTTGAAGAGTAAAGAGCAAAGAGACAAATTTCAAGATTCAGTAGAAAAAATGTAGCCCTCTGGGGTTCAGAGGAAATATAGTTACTTTACCTGGGAGGTAGACGCGAGTGGGTGTGAGTTTACACATTCTAGCCTACAGAGGTGTTAAAAAAACTTACAAGCCATGGAATCTGAAAACTACCAATGATATAAAGATCTTTTGAAATATGAGGAGAGAGAAATGAAACGAAAGCCACATTAAGAAATGCTAAATATTGAGAATGTGCTGAAGTTGAAGAATGGTGTTTTGAAGCAGGGGGAGGGAGTTGGTCAGAGGTATGAATGTTCGAGATTTTCATATTGAGGATTGAAGATGTGGCACTGATTATTTTCAAGATAAATTGACTTGAAAATCAACTCTGAGTAGAAAATGAATAATGAAGAGGCAAACAGCTAACTTTTGGTTTAAAAGATATAGCAATAAATTTAACATAGCTCAAACTTCGGTACAAGATATAATTATAGATTAGTGAAGAGAAAGTCAAGGCGTTATTTAATATCATGACACTTGTAGAGCATATATTTGGAGTGAAACCCCTTGGGAACATGTGTAGAGAGTATTCGAGTTCTTACAGTTTATGATTGATTTGAAGGAATTGAGCCAAGGCTCATAAAATGAGAGGGCTTATCATGATAACAAATAAAACAACAAACTTTATAAGTTTTTATGGGAAGCAGAAGGCAACGTATAGTGGTACACATTCTGCAGGCCTCTGATCTCACTGCAGTAATATAATACTTAAAGGTCAGGAAATTTCTTTCATAACCCAGCTGAATTCTCATCTCGTGACGCCATGCATTTCAATTACTACAATTCTGAATAAACATACAGTTATTATAATATATACTTCTCAATACACAAAAATGAAGAAAGGAAGTGAAGTGGTTTCATTTTTAGTGTGGAACAATAGATTATGATCAATTAAAACAAAAGAGAAGGAGCGAGAAGCAGAGAGAGCAGAATAAGTGAAATCTGTTTCAGACATGAAGTTGTGATCATGAGATCTGTGGTGCATTAAAAGGACTGAAAATCATGGTACACAACGAAACTGAGCAATGGTGTTTTATTGTTGTTTTAATAACTGTATCAGTATTTACGTAAGAAATTTCTTAGGGCCTTATGCAGTGAAATATCACAAAATATAAGTAAAAATTATATGTGAGATGCAGAACAGGAGGTATTACCTCTCTATATTTGGAAAAGTGTGTTTTATCATGAAGTATATCTTAGTATTTCACATATTTGTATTTCATTTTTAGTTTAAAAATGGTTTATGTGCTTAATTATGCTATTGGATTTACTTAATATTGTGAGATTAAAGATGATTCCTATACTTTATTAAGTTGTACTATTTTAAAAATTGATATGTGATTTAATAATAGAAACACTTAATTTTAGTGCTGCATTAAAAAAAGCCAAAATAATTACTTCCATGAAGAACAATTAAAACTACACTGAGACTTTCTGAGGCAGAAAGACTGTGAATTCCAGGTGAGCTTGGAATCCTGGTCCAGTGGTCTCAGGGCCAGCCTAGTTCACATAGTGAGAGCCTTTCTCAACCACCTCCTCCACGAACTAACTAAATCAATCAATCTACAAATGTATAAACATTTAGGACAAAGTAGTCAGTATCTATAGTTTAGTCTGCTGGTAGAAAATGCTTCTGTATGTTAGTAATCACAAAATAGATACCTCATATAAGAGCAGAATCTCAAGGCAACATAATTCTATGAATAAATAAATAGCTCAATTTCCAACTTCTTTGAAATGTGCATTTAACATTCAGCAGTAAATACAGTCAGTGAAATTACTGTATGAATTTAAAGGACTAAATGAATATCATAAATTGGCAATCATTAAGCACAACATATTTTAAAACATTAAATAATAAACTTTATGGTCAATCTACACTGATATACTTTTAAAAATATTTTATTAGTGCATATTAATTATATTGAATGTTGGGTTACACTGTGACATTTTCATACATGCTAACAACTAATTATAAGTACAAAAATTGAACCTCTGTAAAATCTTAAAATTCTTTCATTAATGGAGATGTTTTTTGTAGGCAAGCAGACTGTGTAAATAACACACACTGAAGTTTATACTTCTGTTAAATGTTTTTTGATTATAGGAAAATAAAATCTTCAACAAAGTTAATACGATACAGTTAATGATGTGTAAATAGCTAAGGTATTACATGACAATTAAACATCATTAAAAATTGATTCTCAGAAATTAAATTAGCCAAAGAAGTTCAAGTTTTTGTTTTTCTCCTTACAGTTCTTGAATGTAGTGTCGACACTGTTGAAATAGTTGAATATCCAAATGGAAAAATTAAATGTGAACATTGATCTTTACCTTATGCCATACAAAAACTGATTTGAATAAGAATTGCAAACTTAAATTTAAAAGTTAAACCAAAAGTTTCCTACAAGAAAATTCACTAACTACAGCCACACTATATAAAAAATTAGCTCAAACTGGATAACAGACTTAGATATAAAAGCTAAAACCACAATCCTAGCAAAAATACTTTTCTTTGAAGTAGACAAAATATTTTTTATAAAATGCACTAGATATACAAAATTTGATAAGGTGGGCTTTATGTTAGAATTATTTGTATCCATAAGCATTATTATTAAATGAAAGAAAATCCACAAACTGGGAGAAATATATTTTCATATATTCCTGACAAAATAATTATTTCAGTCAAGTTCATAGTTAAGAAATAACTACATTAAAATGAGTAAAATAATATGCAGACATTTCAAGAAGATATATCAATGGACAAAAGGCACCTGCTATAATTCTCAACACTGGGCTCATCTTTAGGAATATAAAAACTAAAACTACAAATTGTAAACTTAGGGCCAGTGAGATGGCTCAGTGGCATAAGCGCCTGCCTTGCAAGTGCGAGGGCCCGAGTTCGACTCCCGGAACCCACATACGAAAAAACGGCCGGTGATATCGCTCAGCGGCACGGGTGCCTGTTGGCGCGCGAGGTCCTGAGGTCGACCCCCCCGGTACCCACAAAAAAAAAAAAAACAAATTGTAAACTTAGTTAATAAAATGGTTAAAATTATTAAAACTAAGAATAGCAAGCAGTGAGCAGATGTAAAAGCAAGCATATTGTATACTTTTGTGGTAGGGTGTAAACAAACGATGTGGAAAATAGTATAGTTCTTATTAAACATTGCTTATCATCTAGCCATTTTAGTCTTAGAGTAGGTATTTGTCCTACAGTGTTAGAAACTATGTTTAAAAATCTTGTATATGTCAAGATGATTGTATATGTCAATATGCTTTCTATTTGAACAAATGAAGGACTAAATACAAAACGAACCCCCCCCAAATAAAACCCCAACTACTAGAGTGAACCATCATCAACAGGAAAATGAGTACAAATGAGTACATTATGGTATATAGATACAAAGGAATACCACTCATCAGTACAAAGAAATCTCAAAATACGTATAGGGATATAAGAAGCCAGATATAAAGAAATACATACTGCAAATTCTTGTTATATGAAATTCAAGAAAGGTAATATATCAGAGAAATATATGAGAAAGGAATACCTAAGAGAAAAGTGATTACTTCTGTGGTAGGGAATGGAACTTTCTGAAAAGCAATTTGAGAGACTCTCTAAAATTATGAATATATTTTATATTCTGATTGATATATGTTTATTGGGTTTATGTGTTGTTGAAACACATCAAAATATGAGCATTTTAATGTACATGATTGTTAGCTGCAAGCAACTGGGAAGCTGGTGAAATTACTGGAAATGATTGGAAATGATTGGAAATTTAGGGTCCCCAAGGATTGGATTTTGGCATAGTGAAATAAAGGCATTGCTCCTAAGAAAGTAAGAGAATAACTCTTATACAACTATTCTACTATTCTATCTGCAGCAGCCTTATCTCAAATATCCTCATAGCTATTAGCTCTGTGGACTTTTCCAGGCTTCTGCTGAATGCACCTCCCTGCATGTCTTTGCTAATTATCCTGCTTAAAGTTGCAACTTACTTTCCCACATCCTCCCAATTCATCTCTTTCATCATCATACTTCCCATGATGATTTTCCTAGTCATTTTTGTTGTCTTTCACCTCTGCCCTCTTCCCACTCCAAAATTAGTTGTTTTTTCTTTACTTATATTTCATATATATATATATATATATATATATATATATATAATTGTGAGTGTCATTAATGAAGTCCCTATTCAGTTTTGTAACCAATATTTTACAAGGTATATAACATTAAAGCCTGACAGAAATAGAAAAGTTAGTGTATATATATTGATTTAGTGGGGTTTACTTTTATTGACATTATTAAGCTAAATTTAGTTTTTATTAAGATTCTTAACTAAAACCATTCAAGATCTGCTAAGAAATCTAAAATCCTAGCCATTCTCTCAAGATATTAAAACTTAAAAATATTCTATTATTTATCCAATCACTATTAGTCATGTTGACCTTTTTCAATAATTCTGGGAAAATATACCATTTTTTCCTAAATCCTTGACTTATTTAAGTATTTAAGGGCATTTATAGTTCTCTGTTTTATGTTGTAAGGAAAAAGGGACAGAATTTCTCTGATGTGAAGCAAAGTTTCTCACAGTGAGCAATGGTAGAGATAGTCCCTGATACAGGATGTCTGTAGGGTATGAACCATATTGGCGAGTAAATCTGGCTTTATTAGGAAGATCTCCATAATTCTTTGGGGAGGCTCATCTGGATGACTCCACGGGTGCCAGGCGATAGCCTTGATCTGGTTCGTTTTAGAAGAAACCTCTTTGTTCCTCTTCCACTGTCTACCTTCTTATTCTTGGGCCACATCCGAGCCCATGTCACCGACTCCCCCTCCCCTCCTGGTCAAATATTCTACTAAAAACGTCAATGGAGATATCACACAACTGAATGGCAGCATTATTTTTTTTTTTTATTTTTTATTTTTTTGTGGGTACCAGGGGTCGACCTCAGGACCTCGTGTGCCAGCAGGCGCCCGTGCTGCTGAGTGATATCACTGGCCCTTTTTTCATATGTGGGTTCCGGGAGTCGAACTCGGGCCCTCGCGCTTGCCAGGCAGGCTCTTATGCCGCTGAGCCATCTCACCGGCCTGGCAGCATTATTTTTGACATGTTTTTATTGTCTTTCTTCATTTAAAGAAATCTTTTTAATAAGTCAGGACCTAATTCTCTTCTATGGTATAAATTTTCTCTATTTTTCCTTTTCTATTTTTCCAATATCTTGTTCTTAAGTCTTCCACAATCCCTTTCCTCTCATTTCCCTTCCTTTTTCTTCCCTTCCCTTCCCTTCCCTTCCTTCCTCTTTTTGGTGAGTTTTTCTTGCCTATTTGCTCTCCAAAATGATATACTCCTTATGAAGACAGGACCAAGAGTATGATAATTTGTGATTCTGTTTGCTGAATGGATATCACTGAATTAATGAATGAAGGGATGAACGGGGAAAATAAATAACCTTGACTTTATTGCTGAACTGTACTGTCTTTGGCTGAGGTATGCATTGCAACCAAATCTTCAACTTCGTTAATCTGAGAATACGTTTAATCAGTACAGCAGCACTACTTCTAACTTTATTCATCCTTCCTTATGTCTTGTTTATCTACTTGAAGTGCCTCATCCAAAAAGTAAAAGAACTGGAACGTGACTGGACCAAGGTCACTTTCCTCATTTTTGGTATTAGATTTTTCAGCTCAGCAGTACCGTGAGGCTCTATCTAGATAAAACTGCCTATAATATTCATACAAAACAAAAATATATGGATAAAACTTTATTTTTTTTATTTTAAAGAGAAGAAAAAACAAAATAAAATAAATCAAAAAAGAACAAAATTTCAAAAAAACATAATAGGAGGGTAACAATGGTTAATATATTACACATTGTTATCTTTAAGTTAGTTATTCAGGGTACCAGATATTAGCATTCAATTGTCCAAACATTACTGGCACAAACCTTACTCTTCAATGAACTAAGTAATATTAGTAATCTATCTTAACCATCTTATATATAAATACAATTTTTTTTCTTTTCCCTATTCCCCTATCCCAGTCTCTCTTTCCTTTTGACCAGTTTCTTTTTGATTCACCATGTCTAATGTACATTTTGGATCTTATTTACTCTTTCAGTTTCTCATGCTAGAGAGACTATATGATGCTCACACATGTGTGTCTGGTTTATTTCACTTATGAGTATTTTTTTGAGTTGCATCCATTTACCTATAAAAGTCTCCAGTTTATCCTTCTTTATGGCTGAATAGTACTCCAGTGTATAAAAATACCACATCTTTTTTATCCATTCCTCAGTTGATGGGCATTTGGGTTGTTTCCAAGATCTGGCTATTACAAATTGTGCTGCTATAAACATGGGTGCACATATATCGCTGTGGTACGATGTTTTTAATTCTTCTGGGAAGATGCCCAGAAGGGGAATAGCTGGGTCAAATGGGACCTCCAATCCTAGTTTTTTGAGGAATCTCCACACTAATTTCCACAGTGGCTGTACCAGTCGACACTCCCACCAACAGTGAAGAAGGGTTCCTTTTTCCCCACAGCCCCTCCAGCATTTGTTATTAGTTGATTTCTTGATAATAGCCATTCTTTCTGGGGTGAGATGGTATCTCAGTGTTGTTTTAATTTGCATCTCTCAGATGACTAGTGATGTTGAACATTTTTTTGTGTATTTATTTGCCATTTGTATTTCTTCATCTGAGAAATGTGTATTCATCTCAGATGCCCATTTTTGGAGTGGGTCTTTAAATTTGGGAGGTCTGATTTTTTTGAGTTCTTTATATGTTCTCGATAGTAATCCTTTGTCGGAGGAACAGCTGGCAAACATTTTTTCCCATGTTGTGTGTTGTCTCTTCACGCTGTCTGTGGTTTCTCTTGCTGTGAAAAAACTTTTTAATAAGATGAGATCCCAGTTGTTGATTATTTGTGATAGTTCCTGTGTGGTTGAGGTTTTATTCATAAAGTCTTTGCCTACACCAATGTCTTCAAGGGTTTTACCTATCCTACCTTCCAGCAGATTTAATGTTTCTGTTTCAACATTTAGATTTCTGATCGATTTTGAATTTAGTTTAGTGCATGGTGAAAGATATGGGTCTAGTTTTAATCTTTGGCATATGTAGAGCCAGTTTTTCCAGCACCATTTAATAAAGAGGCTATCTTTCTTCCAGTGAATGTGTTTGGCACCTTTGTCAAAGGTAAGGTGGCTTAGTATGTCTGGGGTTGTTTCAGCATCTTCTAATCTGTTCCATTGATCTTCAGGTCTGTTTTTTTTGCCAGTACCACACTGTTTTTTATCACAGTAGCTTTATAGTATAATTTCAAGTCAGGGATTGTGATGCCCCCTGCCTTGCCTTTGTTGCCCAGAATTGCTTTTTGCTATTCTAGGTGTCTTCTGATTCCAAATGAATTTTAGGATTGTTTTCTCTAATTCTGTGAGATATGCTGTTGGAATTTTGATGAGAATTGCATTAAATCTGTATAACAATTTTGGAAGTATGGCCATTTTCACTATATTGGTTCTTCCTATCCAGGAGCAAGGAATAGCTTTCCATTTTCTGATATCCTCTTCAATCTCCTTTTTCAGAGTACTGTAGTTTTCAGTGTAGAGGTCTTTTACATCCTTTGTGAGGTTGATTCCTAGATATTTCATTTTTTTGGATGTTATTCTGAAAGGTGTTGTTTCCCTAATTTCTCTTTCAGTAAGTTTGTTATTTGTGTACAGAAAGGCTATTTATTTTTGAGTATTGACTTTGTATCCAGCTGCACTACTGAATTTGCTTATTAAATCTAGCAGTTTTTTAGTGGAGTCTTTGGGATCTTCTGTGTAGAGTATTATGTCATCTGCAAATAATGATAATTTAACTTCTTCCTTTCCAATCATTATTCCTTTTATTTCTTTCTCTTGTCTAATTGCTCTGGCTAAAGTTTCCAGGACTATGTTGAATAAGAGTGGGGACAGTGGACATCCTTGTCTTGTTCCTGATTTTAGAGAGAAGGCTTTCAGTTTTTGTCCACTTAGTATAATATTGACTGTTGGTTTGTCATAGATATCTTTTATCAGATTGAGATAAAGACCATCTATTCCAATTTTCTGTAGGGTTTTTATCATGAAAAGGTGCTGCACTTTGTCAAAAGCTTTTTCTGCATCTATTGATGATCATGTGATTTTTGTCTTTGGTTCTGTTAATATGCTGTATTACATTTATTGATTTACGTATGTTGAACCATCCCTGCATCCCTGGGATGAATCTAACTTGGTCATGGTGTATAATCTTCTTGATGATTTGTTGGATTCTGTTTGCCAGTATCTTATTGAGGATTTTTGCATCTATGTTCATTAGGGAGATAGGCCTGTAGCTCTCTTTCTTAATTGGGTCCTTCTCTGGTTTTGGTATCAGGGTAATGCTTGCTTCCAGGAATGAATTTGGGAGTATTGCTTCCCTTTCGATTTCATTAAAAAGTTTGAGAAGTACTGGTGTTAGGTCTTCTCTAAATTTCTTGTAGAATTTGGCAGTGAATCCATCAGGGCCTGGGCTTTTCTTTGTTGGGAGGTTTTTAATTACATCTTCAATTTCATTGGTTGATATTAGTTTATTTAGGATTTTTAAATCTTCTTGATTCAGCTTTGGTAATTCATACATATCTAGGAATCTGTCCATTTCTTCTGCATTTTCCATCTTAGCAGAATTTAAATTTTCAAAATAGGTATACATGATCTTCTGGATTTCTGCAGGGTCTGTCATGATATCACCCTTTTCATTTTCAATTGCAAGGATTTGAGTCTTTTTTTTAATAATGTTGTATAAGGGTTTGTCAATCTTATTTATTCTTTCAAAGAACCAACTCTTTGCTTCATTGATTCTTTGTATTATTTTTTTAGTTTCCAATGCATTAATTTCTGCTCTGACCTTTATAATTTCCTCCCTTGTACAGGCTTTTGGCTTAGCCTGCTCTTCTTTTTCTAGAAGTTTGAGGTTCGCCATTAAGTTGTTTATTTGTGCTTGCTCTATTTGCCTGATATACGTATTTAATGCTATAAATTTCCCTCTTAGGACTGCTTTCATTGTATCCCATAAGTTCTGGTATGTTGTACTGTCATTATCATTCAGTTGTAGAAAGTGTCTAATTTCTTCTTTAATTTCGTCTGTGACCCATTGGTTGTTCAGGAGGGTGATGTTTATTTTCCATGTGTTTAGGGAGTTTTTGTGATTTCTTTTGCCATTGGTTTCCAATTTCATTGCATTATGGTCTGATAATATGCATGGGATAATTTCAGTTCCTTTGCATTTACTTAAGCATGTTTTATGAGCTAGTATGTGGTCTATTTTGGAGAACGTCCCGTGTGCAGCTGAGAAGAATGTGTATTCTGATGTTGTGGGGTGGAACACTCTGTAGACATCTACTAAGTCCATTTGTTCAAAAGTTTGGTTCAGTTCTATTATTTCATTATTGATTTTTTGTCTAGTTGATCTGTCTTTCTGTGACAGTGGAGTATTGAGATCCCCCAATATAATTGTATTAGTGCTTATCTGATTTTTCATGTCCTTTAATACTTGTTTTATATAGCTGGGTGCACTGGTATTTGATGCATATATATTTATGATCCTTATCTCTTCCTCTTGGATTGTTCCCTCTACAAGGATGTAATGACCGTCTTTATCTCTCTGAATCATTCTTGGCTTGAAATTCACTTTGTCTGCAAAAAGAATAGCTACCCCTGCTTTTTTCTGGGTTCCTGTTGCATGGAGTATTATTTTCCATCCTTTGACTTTTAGTCTATGAATTTCTTTCTGAATTAAATGTGTTTCTTGTATATAGCATATTGTTGGATCTTGCTTTTTGATCCATTTTGCCAGTCTGTGCCTTTTGACTGGTGAATTGAGACCATTAACATTGATGGTTAAAACTGATATATACTGATTTATACTTGTCATGCTATTTTCCTGTTGTTGGTTCCCACTCTTTCCCCCCCCCCTATTTAATTATCTGCCCTGCCTGGTGGATTCCTTCTGTTGGGGTTCCTGGAGTTATAGTCCTTGTTATCTCTTTCTAGAATGTCCTTCAGAACATTTTGGAGTGCTAGTTTTGTGGTCATAAATTTTCTCAGATGTTCTTTGTCATGAAAGTATTTTATTTCTCCATCAATTTTGAAAGATAGTTTTGCAGGGTACATCAATCTGGGTTGAAAGTCATTTTCCTTTAGAGCTTGAAATACATCATTCCAAGCTCTTCTTGACTTGAGGGTTTGTGCTGAAAAGTCAGCTGTGATTCTGATGGGCTTTCCTTTATAGGTGATTTGTCTCTTGTCCCTAATAGCTTTTAAGATTCTGCCCTTCTGTTGAATTTCTGGAATCTTGACTATGATATGTCTGGCTGAAGTTTTTTTTTTTTTTTTATCATGTCTAGTTGGAGTTCTATAAGCCTCATTTATATGAAGATCAAATTCTTTTTCTCTACCAGGGAAATTCTCTGTGATAATGTCTGTGAACAGGGTCCTGATGTCATTTATGCTATCTCCTCCTTTTTCATTTATTCCAATTATTCTTAAATTATTTATCTTTGAGTCATCTAGCAGCTTCTGGATTGATTTTTCATGGCCCCTTGCTATTTTTAAGAATTCTTTCTTTTCGTGATCACTAATTGCAAACCTGTCTTCTATATCTGAGATCCTGTCCTCACATTGGCTTAATCTGCTACAAATACTTTCAACAGAATTTTTGTTCTCCTGGATATCTGCTTGAATCTGCCTTATGGATTCCATTTCTTTCCTATGCTGAGCATTCATGGTTTCTATAATTTTCTTAAGCTTATCTATTTTTTTGTCTGTATCAGCTATAGTGTCCTTAAGCATGGTCTTCATTGTGGACATTATCTCTGCAGGTATCTGTGAAATTATTTGTGATTTAATTTTTTCCAGAGCCTCATTCAGTTGCTTTGTTGTTACTGCTTCAGATAAGCCAGGTGGGTGGCTTTCAGATTGTCCCACCTCATTGCCCCCTAGGTTTGCCTTTGGTGAATTGGGTGTGTGGGGTTGCATCTTATTTAAGTGTCATCTCATTTTCTTTTCTTTCTTTAGTTTAATTCCTGGGGTGATGTTTGTAAATTACCTATGGTAGGTTACTTTATTGCTAGTGTTCAAGATCCTTAGGAGATGACTACTTCTCTGCAGTATCTTTCAAGTGAAGCTTGTTTTTGCGTTTTGAGCTTGCTGCCCGATCCTACTTCTTCAATTTGTTGGATATGAGAAGTTGCTACCTGTTTGGCGTAGTCCTTGGTTCTTTGGTAGTGTGCCACTGTATTTTCTGTGATCCTTAGTCAATCTCAATCATGGAATATCAGGAAGGAAAGCTGTTTAGAACAATTATTTCACTTCAGGCTATAATGATACCTATAGCATCAAACACAGCCTAGAAAATGACAGACTGAGCTAACCAGTTATTTGCCACTTTTAACTGTATAAAGTAGAGTTGCGATTATATAACAAAATCTAAAACACACCAGAAAAATTATATGCAGTATACAAGTCCTTAATATGTCAATTTTGCCCTCAGGAGTTTAAATTTAAAATGAGTTAAGGACAAAATAGAGTATTGGGAGAAGAGGAAGGAATTAGATGTAAGGTTGGAGGACCATTGGGAAACTGGTGCAGAGGACTGTTGGGTAAAAGAGAAGGAAGGGATAAAAGGAAGAACAGATCACAACCATAATCACAAAGAGGTTAGAGGCTCTGTTTACACGCATATAAAAACCAGATATAATAATGAAGGAAAGAGCAAACAGACAAACAGAAACAAAAACGAAGACAAAAACAACAAAAGAAACAAAATAAATAAAAATAACCCCCCCACACAAAAAAACCCTTCACCAGAACAGAAAACAAATGAGAGAGGAAAAAAAAAAGAAAAGAAAAAAAGAAAAAGAATCAGTTCCAGGTGTTGACTCTGCTGTAGGCAGGCACTGTGTGGTGACAGAGTCCTGTTCCGTGCAGGTTTGTCCCAGCAAGCCAGGAGCGGCCCTTTGCCGGGGCAGTGAGCAGAAGCATGTACTCTCAGGTGGAGACCAGTCTCATTTGCCTGCTGCCGTCTGCACACTTTCCATGGGCCTGAGAGCCACGGCACTGTGCTGTGTCCCGAGCTCTGTGTTTTCCCGCCAGGCTGAGTTTCGCTGCACCACCGACAATGGCTCCCAGCCAGTTGCTCTCTGGTGTGGGACAGCTGGGCCTCAGAGTCACTCACCGCCAGCCAGTGCAGTCTTTCGCTGCTCCCCTGCACCGCCTCTGTCTTGCGATCCTCCGCGGGGGCTCCCAGGGGCGTCGGCTGTCACCGTGTGTCCGCAGATTTGAGCTTCTGTCTTGCCGCTGTTATTGGGACACGGAGAAGGCGCCGCGGTCTCCTCCTTCTTCTTTTTTGAAAGTACCCTTCACTGGTACCCTGAGTCCTGAACTGCACTTCAGAACTTTCCTGGGTCCAGGGGAGGCATCTCCCTCCCTCCTGTGCTCTCCCAGTCACTATATTCCCGTGGTCCAACAGCAACTTTTAGAGTTTCGCTGCCTACTTCTTACACATCCGCCATTTTTCTCCAATCTGGATAAAAATTTATAATGGTATCTAAGAAAGAGCAGAATGAAAGAGCAAAGAGGGTCTAAATGAGCTCTCAGGAAAATGTAATTCATTGAGGTTGAGAGAAAGGCATAAGTCAATTTAAAAAAGTAGCAAAGATATCTAAGAATAAGGCAAAAGGATGATCAGAGATTTCAAAAACCATGACAAAACACATTGATAAGTTTTAAAATGAATTTTTCCATTTTATTTATTTATTTTTTTTGTGGGTACCGGGGCTTGAACTCAGGACCTCACGTGATAGCAGGCGCCAGTGCTGCTGAGCGATATCACTGGCCCTTTTTTCGTATGTGGGTTCCAGGAGTCGAACTCAGGACCTCGCACTTGCCAGGCAGGTGCTTATGCTGCTGAGCCATGTCACCAGCCCCAATTTTTCCATTTTAAATGAAATTAATGTACGTGACAATAACTAATATTTCTAACAAAGATTTTGGACTTTTAAAGTTTGGATGACTAGAAGGATAATTTGGTTCACCCAAAGCATCTATGGTAATGTTAACTTCTTCAGTGTAAGTTGTGGTTAATATGACTTCAGAAAAAGTTTGAAAATGTCCAAATTAATACCTTTTGTGCAAAGTTAAGGAGATGGAATCGCTAACAGATGAAGAGAAGGTTCTGTGTGCTTTATTATCATTATTTTCAAATAATATTAATTAAGCACCTCCTGTGCTGATGGTGGAATTAGTGGTCCACAGTAAAAATGGAACAGATGTCATCCCTGACCTTATGAATCACAGAAATAAAACATATGGCATTGTTTCATGTACTTCCAGAATAAGAAGCAACTAAAAATGCAACATGGTACTTATAAATCTATAATTATTCAGCAGAAAATGTCTATTATTAGCAGTTATTTATTATACACACAATGGAGTGATACATTTTCTTCTACGTGTTGTTTATTGCCTTTGTATCTGCAGGGTAGAACTTTTCAGCTTTCTCTTCAAAAGTTTTGTAGTTTTCACATGCTTCCAGCAATGTACGAAAATGCTGATTCTGTGAAACCTTGTCAAGCACTGACTATTATAAATCTATTTTAAGGTTTACCAGTTTGATGGGTCAAAAGAAGAGAGCTGGAAAATACTATGATATGTCAGTATTTTTCAATATTTGGCAGCCTTTGAAAATAATGTTATAACTGTTTGTATTGAAATGGGGAAAATATCCATGTCATGTAAAACAAATGATGCCAATACAAAAGTATGTTAACTGTTTTGGGTATGGGTGTTAGTCACTTCTTTGTCACCATGACAAAATAATTGAGATAAACAACTTAAAAGCAGGAAATATTTATTTTGGTTTATGATTTTGGAGCTTTCAACCTCTGGTTGGTTGTCTCAGTTGTTTTGGGCCTATGATGAGGCAGCACATCATAGTAGGAGTGAAGGTGCAACTGAGCTGCTCATTTCAATGTGGCTGAGAAGTGAGACAGGAAGGGCTGAGGTCCCAATATTTCTTTCAAAACCACACCCTAATGACCTAGGCCCCCCCCTCTTAAAGTTTGCCCTACTTCCCAAGTAGTGATTGAATCTTGAGCATGTGGTTTTAGGGGACATGTAAGATCCAAACCATAACAGTATGTAACTTTTATGAATCTTAAACTCTTAAGTGTAACATTAAAGATGATAGTCCAAGCACCACAATTGAAATGGGCAAACAAAACATAAATTAAAAAAATAGACTTTAGCAATGTTTCCCCCTAAAAATATCATGGAATCAAGTTCGTAGCCCACAGCAATAATCCCAAGTAAGGCAGATGTTGTCATTGTTAACATCTAATAATTTTGAGCGCTCCTATTCTGCTTCTCCTTTTTCTTTACTTTAGCTTTTTTCTAAAATATTTGACTACCCTTTTTTAAGTCCTTCCTCTCTGCCCAGAGTCTCACTTTTGTATCAGTCTTTTCTCATATTCTGATTCAGCTTTATAGACTTTCCTGGGCATCCTGAGTAAAAGAGAAAGTAATCAAAGATGGTTTTCATATTAAAAAAATTCTCTTGTTAATAATTTTTGAACCCATTACCAGATAGTATTTTTAAAGTAAATAATAGTAAAGAAAGTAATATATGCTACTGTGAGCTTGCATAAAAACAGAAATGATGAAGAGGTGGATACAGACTTGCTGCCATTGATTAGAGTAAGGAAAAATAATGGGGAGATTAACTTGACTATAGTCATAAAAGTATGTGACTGTTTACACTGTACAAATTTTGTAATTAACAGACATACAAGGTACAAGGAAATCACATATATGGAGCATTAATTTGTTGCTCAGATCAGGGTACTGGCAGATTCAGTGTCAGGTGATGATTTGTTTTCTGACGGATGGAGAGCTGCCTTTACCCTGTGTTCTCATAGGGTAGGAGGTGTGAAGGAAATCGCTGGGGGATCTTTCATAAGAGCCCTAATGTCATTCATAGGACTTCTTTCCAGATACCTCATTTCCTATAACATCAGGTTGAGGGTTAGGATTTCAACATATGAATATTCTGAGATTCCCCAAGAACTCTCCCTGCGTATATATTCTCCCTTCATGCAGAAAATTAGTAGAGCTAATGTTGCTTTTTTGCATGTACCTTTTGGACACTGGGGTTTATCAATCAAGAGTATATAAATAATGTCTACAGTCACAAAGATAACAGGAGAAGTGAACCCATTTAAGAGTAGGAAAATCATGTGAAGTGCAATTTAGAAGTGTGGAATATGCAAATATTCATAAAATTTAAAAAGATGCTCAAATTAATCAGTAATGAGGCAGCTATGAATTAAAACATTAGCAAAGCATTTTCAACAACAAATTTGTCAATATTAAATGTTTTTCTTTTATCAAACAAAACTGTAAGTGAATGAGTGTTCCACATTGTAACAACAGTATATAGAGATTCAGAGGACACTATTTTTAGTATCTACTTTAAAAATGTACATTTGCTATGTCCCAAAAATCTACTCTAAATATGTATATTCTACCAAATATGTACTAGTAAGGCCTAACCTCTGAGACAAGTACAAAATCACACATTTGTAGCACACAAGTAATGTTGCTTGTAATGTTGAGAAATCATGAACAACATAAATATTTAGTAATTTAAGGGTGGATAACTTCAGTATATTCTCTCTATGCAGTTCTATGCAGTGTTTTTTGTTGTTTTTTTAAAAAAAGGTATAGCTGGAAAGATTTGCGAATATATTTGAAGAGAAAAACATTGTTAAACAGTTTTACAAAATATGTGATTTGGGGTTAATGTATGCCACCTCTTAGTCTGTTTTTACAGCTATTCATGCATGTACCAGATGTGTAGAAAAGAAAAAAATAAGTTTTGGAATGTTTTGCAGTAGGTAAATTAGTTTATTTTGCAGTGGAGTAGGGGGTATTGATATGTAGTTGCTCTCAAAGTGGTCTTTGTCCTTTCTGCTATGATTTATTTGTTTTAAATTATATAGTCATGCATTTCTTATGAAGTAAAAAATAACATTTTTAGAAGAAAGAAGGAAAAGGTAAGGAGAAATACAAGGAGAAGAGAAAATTGATCTTCAGATGGGAAACATTTGGGCATAGTGAATTTAGAAAATACTGAGATAGAGACTCAGTAGTGGTTGGAAGGGAGGAAGAAAAGTGATAGAATTTTTTTCCATTTGTTTGCAGTAGCTTTAATTATTACTCTGGACTATGTGGGTCATTACAATTTCTTTTTAAATTAAAAAAATGAAGCTCAGAGTAGCTTTGCAAAATGGTGAAGAAAGTTAAAATTGTAGAAACTTCCCAAAAAGAATACGTTCTGTTCCTGTATATAGGGTTTTAGAAATGTAAGAAATTGGTTTTAAATAATGAAAACTGGCCTGGCCATGGTGTATGCCTATAGTCCTAGCTGGAAGGGAGACTGAGGCAGGAGGGTACCTGGACAACATAGTGAGACTTCATCTCAAAAAATATCATAAAAATAATGAAAACTATTTTTCACTTTCAAGTTTGTGGGCCGCGATTTCTAATCTTTACATACTTATTCAAACAATGACCTCCATTGAGATTTTTTAATTTTTCAGTATTTATTATCCATTTTCACTGGTACGAATGCATCCCCCAATTGTCTCAAACATCACTGCAATATCAGAAAAGTGTTGCTAAAAGCTAAACCCTCTCTCCTCATAAAACCTCAGGAAATACAGTTTGTGTGCTACTGTATGTGATTCCATAAATTGTTCTACAGTCTTGAGGGGGATGTGGCTGTGAATAGATTTTCAAATTTAATTATGGCCACCCCTTTAACTACAGTTCAGTAAAGTAATGAAGCACATATTTAATATTTATCCTTATATATTCTAGATAGAGATAAGTTTCTGTACTTTTTTCTCTGAAGTGTTATTCTCGAATATTTTTAAGTAAATTCTTCTTAGCAGAGAATGTCCTACTAATGTCCTGCGGGCACCATGCTGAAGACAGATTATGTCCTTGATCAGGACAAACTCACAAATGAAAACCAATGCCTGGAGTCATGCATAACATGGCACAATTAAACACATGTCATGTATTTGTACTTGTTGTGTAAAAAGATACATATTTACCAATTTGGAGACTTGTTGGATTTGCTGAAGATCACAAGAGATCTTTTTCAGCATAAATTTTTTCAATTTCTTTACTTTAAAATGAGTGAATAGAGGTGACCTCTGTTTCTTCCCTGTCCATTTTCTATATAATGTGCACTTGCTTCTCACTGGCACTTCACGAATATTCCCATTAAGAATGTGAGATCTGCATGGCTTTATGCTGTATGAATATTCTATAGCGCACAGGCAACTCCCACCATCAAGGAATTATCTAGCCTAAAATACCAATGGTATCAGTGTTGAGAGATCTGTGTATAAGAAAAGCAACATCCATTTACAATTAATGTGGCAGTCACAAATGTAAAGTTTTTAAAATACAATATAGGAGACTTTTTATGAGCTTATGTTTGGAAATAATTTTTTCAGTCACAAAAGGAATTTGAACTCAAAATAAATTATTGATAAGTTTAAACTTATTAACATTAAGTTAAAATTAATTTTGTATCTATTTCACTGTAAGAAAGAGAAACTGAGTAAATAGAAATACCTATAAATTGGGAGAAATTACTGATGGGGTTTAAATTACATAAATCAAGTATCCAGGAAAAGTTATATAATACATTATACATGTATGTGTGTGGTTGAGTGACACATAAGCACACAAATGAATGTATATATAGCATATGTATGTTAATACTTATGCATGTATACATGACATATAAAACATGAAACAATGCACAAATGATGTTAGCAGACATTTTACAGAGGAGAAAACATGCAAGGCAAATAAATATTCTAAGAGATGCTCAAGTTCGTGAGTGAAGAGAAACATCAAAAAAACTGTGATGTATAGTTGAAATATAAAGTTGGAATATCCTAAGTGTTGTTAAGAGGTAAAGCAATCAAAACTTTTATATTGTGCAGCTGGAAGTATAAATTGTTACCACTGCTTTAGAAAACAATTTGGCATTATTTCATAAAACTAAATCTGAGCAAACTTTATGAGACCTTTCAATTTCCCTCTTGTGTATGAACCCAGGTGCATCGAGAGACATGTGAAAAACCATTCAGGGTGGCATTATTTGAAGCAGCAAATATAACTCATCTGTTGTGAGCATAGGGGTATTGGATCAGGTAAAATCACACAGGCAAATTCAATACTGTGATATGCCAAGCATCCTAGCTCATAGATATGTGGTGTGTTCATGGATACTCATTTTGTTATTATGCTTTGGCACTCATATATGTCACATACATCCTTTTGATTGTATCAACATTACATGTTAGCCACTGAAGAGGACATTAGAATTCATTTGTCTATGATCTATGCAGAAGAATTTAGGGACTGTGTGTTTCAAGTTTCAGAATTGTTTAAAAACAGAAAGCATTTTAGCTTCATTTTGAGGTCAACATATTTATATTCAGGTAAGAGTTTTGATCGGCTTCCTGAAGGTTTACAATTAAATGCAAACCCTACTATCTTCTTGGTCTAGCAAAGTAGTTTAGCAATATTACAATCCCAGCAATCCATACCCCTGTTATGATTGAATTGTTTTCCCCAGCCTTCCAATTCATATATTAAGACATAATCTTCCACGTGACTCTATTTAGAGCAAAGCCTTCAGGGATATAACTAAAGTTAAATGAGACTATAAGCATGGGCCTCTGACCAAGTAGGATTTGTGTGCTTATGGTAAGAGGAAGAGATACCAGGAATGTGAGTACATGGAGAAAAGGCCGTGTGTGGATGGAGGGAGAAAGTGGCTGTCTGTAAGACAGAAAGAGGGACTAGAAACCAACCTGATCAGTACTTAGATCTTGGACTTTTGGTTTCAAGAACTAAAAAAATAAATTTGTTTTCAAAGCCAGTCAGCAGCATTCTGTTATGGTATTTTAAGGTAACTAACACACCCTTCCTAAACTAGGATTTAGGAAGCTTATAGAAGCAAAATAAAGGTGCCTACAATAGGTATGTAGTTCCTTGTGTTGGCGTATTCATGGTGAAATACTACTCTTAGTACTATTTTTGTATTTGACATTTCATTTGGCCCAGATGATTTAATACTTTTTCCCCACAGACCACTTATGTTTTAAAGTTGCTGGAAATCTTTTATGAAATAGGATTAACCAGTTCACAGAGTTTTCATATTAAGTTCAAAGGCAGGAAATTATTACAGAGAAAATTAGCCTTAGCTCTATGAGAAGGTCAAACCAGGTAGTCTGTGTAGGTTGATCCACTTTTCCTCTGCTTTTGTCTAGAAATATTTCTCTGTATGTCAGAAAGTACTTAGATTTCTTTCTTTCTTTTCTTTCTTTCTTTCTTTCTTTCTTTCTTTCTTTCTTTCTTTCTTTTCTTTCTTCTTTCTTTCTTTCTTTCTTTCTTTCTTTCTTTTCTTTCTTTCTTTCTTTTCTTTCTTCTTTCTTTCTTTCTTTCTTTCTTTCTTTCTTTCTTTTTCTCTCTCTCTCTCTCTTTCTTTTCTTTCTTTCTTTCTCTTTCTTTCTTTCCTTCTTTCTTTTCTTCTTTCTTTCTTTCTTTCTTTCTTTCTTTCTTTCTTTCTTTCTTTCTTTCTTCTGTGGAGTTATCCCAAAATATCCTCATTGTGTGTTAACAGAGATAAATACGTTTGCTCTCATTGTATTTTGCACTGCGGATCAGCCATCTCTGCTGGTTAAGCACACCACCCCTAGGGTGCCTCTCTCACCAGTGTTCAGATTCACACAGCTGTGTTTGTAAAGCAAAGCATCTAGTCTGATGACACAGGACATTGTAGAAAATTACTCAAACATCTGGAAAATCATAGGATCAATATATGCACTTTGAGTCGAAAAGAGCCATCGCTTAGCTTTTTTTTTTCTTAGAAGTACTTAGAAAGGAAAATTATGAACTTTGCCAAATGAGATAATACATTATGCTGAGGCAGAATGGTTTAGTGGAATGATTGCTGGTCTGTGACTCACAAGAGGCTCTTCATCTCACTGCAGTCAGCTTCCTTGCCTTTATCACCTTGTCAAAATTGACTCTGTAGGGCCAGTGAGATGGCTCAGCAGCGTAAACGCCTGCCTGGCAGGTGCAAGCTCCTGAGTTCGACTCCCGGTACCCACATAAAGGAAAAAAAAAAGGACCGGTGATATCGCTCAATGGCACAAGTGCCTGCTGGCAAGTGCCAGGTCCTGAGTTTGACTCCTGGTACCCACATTAAAAAAAAAATTGACTCTGTGTACTACACCTATGGTACATTCCTACTAAATCCAAAGATCAGTGTTCTATCCTCAACTTATTTGTCCAATCGGCAGCATTTAATATTTATTATTACTTCCTTTTTGATGTCTTTCATAGCTTGACTTTCAAGTTTCCACATTCTCTTGTCTTGCCCTATTTTTGGGGTTAAAGTTTCTTAGTCTCATATCTCTACTTTCCCATGACATTTTAGTACTGGGATATGTCTGTCTTAGTTCTTGGATCTGTTTGCTTCTCTGTCTCCACAGTCTTCTCTATTTTCCTAAGAGTTCATTTCATCCTACAACATTTGGTTCCATCTATAAAATCAGATTACTTATAAATTTATATTCCCAGCCTACATCTTTTTCCTGATTTCTACAGTCAACTATATTTTTGAACTCTCCATGTGATTTCTAATATGTAACCATTTCTCTCTTTCTGGGCTCTTGTCCTGAGGAGGATGGATAATGAAGTGGAGGGACAGCAGTGGGGAATGAACTTGAGAGTAGTTTATCTGAGAGAACAAAGAAAAACTCTTGCTAGCCCAGAGGGGTTCCAAGGGTGGGCACTGTGGAGGGGCCCAAGTTTGGGGGTTTATATACAGTTTTGAATGAGCCAGTGAGCTATTTAGGTGGGTATGTGAAAATCAAACAGTGAAACAGTGTGGTTGCCATGTTTAGGTAGGCCTCTGATGTTAGGGGAATGGCCTTCCCTTGCACGCCAGTTTACCAGGGCATATCTCAGTTTACCCAGGCCCTTTGCTTTTAAACAACTGGTTACTGTTTTTAGCTAGGCCTCTGACATTAGGAGAACAGACTTCCCCTGATCCCCTGCCCTCCAACTTCCCTGGGCACAAGGGGCTCTTTCCCTTTGTGATCTAATTTTCTCCAGGCTCATCTCAGTTTACTTGGGTCCCTGTCCTAGCTGCCTACTGTTTGTTTGTCTCCTGGTCTCAATTACATGTTTATCCAAAAGCTAAACTTTTAATCTCCTTCCTCCTAAAGATTACCCATCAAGTATCTTCTCCACCTCAGTTAACGGTGGCTCTATCATTCCAATAATGAAAGGTCAAAACCTCAAAGCTTCCCTTTGATGCCTTTATTACCCACTATATCCAATTCATGAGGAAATAATCTTGGTTCTAATTTCAGAACCCTCTGGGCTAGCAAGAGTTTTTCTTTGTTCTCTCAGATAAACTACTCTCAAGTTCATGCCCCACTGCTGTCCCTCGACTTCATTATCCATCCTCCTCACCTGAATCAATCCTCACCTCACTAGCCTGAAACCTTCATCATTGCTCATCTAGATCAATGCAAAAGTGCTTCAAAGAGGCCCCTGAGTATCCCCCTGGCCCCTCTACTACAGCCGCACTGGTCTTCTTGCTATTCCAATAGTAGAAAGAAAGGATTCTTCTTAAGGATTCTGCTCCAGCTGCTCCCTCTGTGCTCTGAGCTCTTTCTACAGATATCAGCATGGCCTCCACTTACTCTTTCCTCCCTTTGCCCAGTGAAGCTTATCATAAGAGAGCCCTTTAAATACAGCTCCTTCAAGCCCCCTACTCCTGAAATCACTGATCCTCTTAACATATTGTACTTTTTCCCATCCCCATATTCCTTATCACCATCTGGCCCACTATATCATTTATTTATGGCTTGGTCAATTATCTATCTCCATTGTTATGGTAGATTGAATAATGGTAGTAGGCAGAATAAGAGCTCTCAAAGATTCATTTCTGATGTCTGAAACCTGTAAATGTTGCCTTATTTTGAAAGAAGGACTTTACAGAAGAGATTAAGTCAAGAATCTTGAGAAAGGGAGAGCATGTTGGATTATAGGCTACAAGTTAAATATAGGCTCTTCGTAAGAGAGAAACAGAAGAGAAGAAGGCAACATGACCATGGAGGTAGGGACTGGAGGACATACACACCACAAAAGAATGTCTATAGCCTTGGAAACTGGAGGAGGCAAAGATCAGATCTCTCCTCCACTCTATAAAGGGAATTGGGCCTCTCAGAACCCTTGATTTTGATGCAATGATCATGATTTCAGACTTATTTCTTCAAGAACTATAAGAAAACAAATTTGTATTTGGTCAAGTCATCAAGTTGGTGGTAATTTGTTACAGCAGGCATAAGAAACTGTACAACTGCATGGAGACATGGGTCTTTGAGTCAATGACATATGTCAACTACTTACAACAATCCCTGGAACACAGCAAGTGTCCAACAATATTGGATAAATGAAGAGTGTCCATTTGCCTCTTCATAAGTGACACAAATCTTGACTACTTTACAGGTACACCCATTTACTTATATTAATATAGAGCTCTTTTCACTTTCTACACATCAGTAGATGCTAATAAACTTTTTTTCAGTTGCACATATCCTTGATAATTTTTAAGCTTGTGATACATACAAGTTGAATTCCTTCTTTGGAATGCTTGGGACAGCAAGTGTTTCAGAAATTTTTTCTTTCCAATTTTGGAATATTCACATGTGTATAATGAGACACCTTGGGGTTGTTAACCAAGTCCAAGCACAAAATTTGTTTATATTTCAGATACACCTTGGCCATATAGCCTGAAGGTAATTTTATACAATATTTTTAGTGTGCCAACATTCTGACTGTGGTGTGTCTCATGGAATGTCTCACTGTGGAATTATGTTGGAGCTCATAATGTTTCAGATTTTGGAGCATTTAAGATTTCTGATTCCTGAATTAAGGATGCCTGACATGTATTTCTTTGTATGGTGATAATGTCAAAATTTTTTCTTAAGTTATATGTTATGGTTTAAATATGAAGTGTCCCTGAAAAACTTATGAATTGAAGGCTTGATCTCCATTGAAGGAATCTTCAAAGGTGGATGGGGCTTAGAAAGGTGGTTGGATTACAAAGGGGGTAATCTCATCAGTGGATTAACACACTGACCTGTTCATTACCTAAATGAACAGTTACGAGTTGGTACCTACTTGGAGGAAGTAGGTCACTGGGCCGGTGCCTTTCAAGGGTATATCTCTTCTCTGGCTCATTCCCACTCTCTCTGCTTCCAGGCTGCTTTGAGGGGAGCAGCTTTCTTCTGCCATGCCCTTCTGCCATGATTATTCTGTCTTGGAGCCAGGCAACCATAGACTTAAACCTCTGAAACCATGAGGTAAAATAAATCTTTCCTACTTTAAGTTATTTTTGAAAGGTATTAGGCTGCAGCAACTGAAAGCTAATACATTACATTGGAGTATGGTCATGAGATGTAGAATATTTTAGGGTTTGGATTTTATAGACCAAATGGCCAGGAAGCCATGGAGCACTAATTAAAAAGAATAGTTACATATTTAAAACATGGTTTCCAGTTTAAGCAAGAATGAAAAAATACAATGTATAACCAAAAACTTTCCCTACTAGTTTTTGACCATTACTCTTTGTTGCTTTGAATAGCCCTGAATTATTTTTGCCTGGAATTGAACATACCTTTCTTGGACTCAGATCCAGCATTTGTCTGTAGCTTGGAGACCTCTATGAGCTTTGTTCATGAAGTCTTCTCAGGAATCTTCAAAGCAGTGTTTTATCTTTTCTTTAGTAAGAAACATCTGTCTCCAACGGGAAACTTTCATTTGCCCTTTCCAGTTTTCTGCTTGTGGCTCTGTTTCTTCTTGTAGTCTCATACTTTTGGTGCCTAAGTGAAGTAAAAAATGAAGTTTTCAATAATGCGATTTGGCATCTCACATGATTATTTTTTTTAAACAATGATTTCTCTGTGAGATTCAATTCTCCAACATGTGATCCCACCCTCAACTAATTCTTCCATTTGCAGCAATAATACTCTCCCTTAACAATTCTCTTATTCTGGGATATACACACTAAAGTCATTCTGTTGCTAACTTAATTACATATATAAACTTTATTTCAGAATATTGGTGTTACCACAAAACCGTAAGCTTTGTTTTATATTAAATGCAAAAGAGAAGACAAATGCTTTCAATGACATTAAATCCATACCCTTTTCACTTGCTCACAGAAATTTAATCTGTATATATTCTTTTGGTATTTATATGAATGAATTATGTAATATTTATATAATAATAATAATAATAGATGTGTATTTGGAAAAAGAAGCAGGGTGGGTTAAAATATGCTTGATTCTATTTGTGTTTGGTGTGGTCCCATTTATCCCATTTTATCTTATTTTAGTTTATATCTTCTTTACATTTGTCCTGGATTCTTCCCACCGCATCGCACCTTCCTAAACTTGCACCAGCCTGCAGCTTTTTTGTTTGTTTGTTTTAGTTTTTTGTTTTTGTAGACAGGGTCTTGCTGTGTAGTTCAGCTGTCCTTGAACTCAGTATGTACTCCAGGCTGGCCTTGAATCCATGGCAATCCTCTTGCCTCAACTTCCTGAGTGCTGGGATTATAGGTATGGACCACCATGCCTGGTTTGCATTTTCTTCTTGTCTGGTTCCTTTCCAACCGGTCTGTCCTCCATGTGGTACCGAGATGACATTTTTTTTTTAATTTTATTTTAAAGAGAAGAAAAAACAAAACAAATCAAAAGAAGAACAAATTTTCAAAACAACATAATAGGAGGGTAACAATGGTTAATACATTGCGTATTACTATCTTTAAGTTAGTTATACAGGACACCAGACATTAGCATTTAATTATCCAAACATTATTGGCACAAACCTTACTCTTCAATGAACTAAATAAAAATCGTAGTGTATCTATCTTAACCATCTTATATATATATATACAATTTTTTTTCCCTTTCCATTCTTTCTTTTCCCTATTCCAGTCTCTCTTACTTTTTGACCAGTTTCTTTTTGATTCACCATGTCTATTGTACATTTTGGATCTTATTTACTCTTTCAGTTTCTCATACTAGAGAGACAATACGATGCTTACACATGTGCTTCTGGTTTATTTCACTTATGAGTATTTTCTCGAGTTGCATCCATTTACCTATAAAAGTCTCCAGTTTATCCTTCTTAATGGCTGAATAGTACTCCATTGTATAAAAATACCACATCTTTCTTATCCATTCCTCAGTTGATGGGCATTTGGGTTGTTTCCAAGATCTGGCTATTACAAATTGTGCTGCTATAAACATGGGTGCACATATATCGCTGTGGTATGATGTTTTTAATTCTTCTGGGAAGATGCCCAGAAGGGGAATAGCTGGGTCAAATGGTACCTCCAACCCTAGCTTTTTGAGGAATCTCCACACTGACTTCCACAGTGGCTGTACCAGTCGACACTCCCACCAACAGTGGAGAAGGGTTCCTTTTCCCCCACAGCCCCTCCAGCATTTGTTATTAGTTGATTTCTTTATAGTAGCCATTCTTTCTGGGGTGAGATGGTATCTCAGTGTTGTTTTAATTTGCATCTCTCGAATGACTAGTGATGTTGCACATTTTTTTGTATATTTATTTGCCATTAGTATTTCTTCATCTGAGAAATGTGTATTCATCTCAGATGCCCATTTTTGGAGTGGGTTTTTAAATTTGGGAGGTCTGATTTTTTTGAGTTCTTTATGTTCTCGATAGTAATCCTTTGTCTGAGGAACAGCTGGCAAACATTTTTTCCCACATTGTGGGTTGTCTCTTCACTCTGTTGGTGGTTTCTCTTGCTGTGCAAAAGCTTTTTAATAAGATGAGATCCCAGTTATTGATTCTTTGGGATAGTTCCCGTGCGGTTGAGTTTTTATTCATAAAGTCTTTGCCTACACCAATGTCTTCAAGGGTTTTACCTATCCTACCTTCCAGCAGATTTAATGTTTCTGTTTTAATATTTAGATCTCTGATCCATTTTGAATTTAGTTTAGTGCATGGTGAAAGATATGGGTCTAGTTTTAATCTTCAGCATGTGTAGAGCCAGTTTTTCCAGCACCATTTATTAAAGAGGCTATCTTTCTTCCAGCGAATGTGTTTGGCACCTTTGTCAAAGATAAGGTGGCTTAGTATGTCTGGGGTTGTTTCAGCATCTTCTAATCTGTTCCATTGATCTTCAGGTCTGTTTTTTTGCCAGTACCACACTGTTTTTATCACAGTAGCTTTATAGTATAATTTCAAGTCAGGGATAGTGATGCCCCCTGCCTTGCCTTTGTTGCCCAGAATTGCCTTTGCTATTCTAGGTCTCTTCTGATTCCAAATGAATTTTAGGATTGTTTTCTCTAATTCTGTGAGATATGCTGTTGGAATTTTGATTGGAATTGCATTAAATCTGTATAACAATTTTGGAAGTATGGCCATTTTCACTATATTGGTTCTTCCTATCCAGGAGCAAGGGATATCTTTCCATTTTCTGATATCCTCTTCAATCTCCTTTTTCAGAGTACTGTAGTTTTCAGTATAGAGGTCTTTTACATCCTTCGTGAGGTTGATTCCTAGGTGTTTCATTTTTTTGGATGTTATTGTGAAAGGTATTGTTTCCCTAATTTCTCTTTCAGTAAGTTTGTTATTTGTGTACAGGAAGGCTATTGACTTTTGAGTATTGACTTTGTATCCAGCTACACTACTGAATTTGCTTATCAAATCTAGCAGTTTTTTAGTGGAGTTTTTGGGGTTTTCTGTGTAGAGTATCATGTCATCTGCAAATAATGATAATTTAACTTCTTCCTTTCCAATCATTATTCCTTTTATTTCTTTCTCTTGTCTAATCACTCTGGCTAAAGTTTCCAGAACTATGTTGAATAAGAGTGGGGACAGTGGACATCCTTGTCTTGTTCCTGATTTTAGAGGGAAGGCTTTCAGTTTTTGGCCATTTAGTATGATATTGGCTGTTGGTTTGTCATAGATAGCTTTTACCAGATTGAGATAAAGACCCTCTATTCCAATTTTCTGTAGGGTCTTTATCATGAAAAGGTGCTGGACTTTGTCAAAAGCTTTTTCTGCATCTATTGATGATCATGTGATTTTTGTCTTTGGTTCTGTTAATATGGTGTATTACATTTATTGATTTACGTATGTTGAACCATCCCTGCATCCCTGGGATGAATCCAACTTGGTCACGGTGTATAATCTTCTTGATGATTTGTTGGATTCTGTTTGCCAGTATCTTATTAAGGATTTTTGCATCTATGTTCATTAGGGAGATTGGCCTGTAGTTCTCTTTCTTAGTTGGGTCCTTCTCTGGTTTTGGTATCAGGGTAATGCTTGCTTCCAGGAATGAATTTGGGAGTATTGCTTCCCTTTCAATTTCATTAAAAAGTTTGAGAAGTAGGGGCATTAGGTCTTCTCTAAATTTCTTGTAGAATTCGGCAGTGAATCCATCAGGGCCTGGACTTTTCTTTGTTGGGAGGTTTTTAATTACATCTTCAATTTCATTGGTTGATATTGGTTTATTTAGTATTTTTAAATCTTCTTGATTTAGCTTTGGTAATTCATACGTATCTAGGAATCTGTCCATTTCTTCTGCATTTTCCATCTTAGTAGAATATAAATTTTCAAAATAGGTATAGATGATCTTCTGGATTTCTGCAGGGTCCGTCGTGATATCACCCTTTTCATTTTCAATTGCATGGATTTGAGTCTTTTCTTTTCTTTTTTTAATAAGGTTGGATAAGGGTTTGTCAATCTTATTTATTCTTTCAAAGAACCAACTTTTTGCTTCATTGATTCTTTGTATTGTTTTATTATTCTCCAATACGTTAATTTCTGCTCTGATCTTTATAATTTCCTCCCTTTTACGGGCTTTTGGCTTAACCTGCTCTTCTTTTTCTAGAAGCTCGAGGTTCACCCTTAAGTTGTTTATTTGCGCTTGCTCTGTTTTCCTGATATAAGTATTTAATGCTATAAATTTCCCTCTTAGGACTGCTTTCATTGTATCCCATAAGTTCCGGTATGTTGTACTGTCATTATCATTCAGTTGTAGAAAGTGACTAATTTCTTCTTTAATTTCATCTGTGACCCATTGGTTGTTCAGGAGGATGCTGTTTAATTTCCATATGTTTAGGGAGTTTTTGTGGGATCTTTTGCCATTGATTTCCAATTTCATTGCACTATGGTCTGATAATATGCATGGGATAATTTCAATTCCTTTGCATTTATTTAAGCAGGTTTTATGAGCTAGTATGTGGTCTATTTTGGAGAACGTCCCATGTGCAGCTGAGAAGAATGTGTATTCTGATGTTGTGGGGTGGAACACTCTGTAGACATCTACTAAGTCCATTTGTTCAAAAGTTTGGTTCAGTTCTACTATTTCATTATTGATTTTCTGTCCAGTTGATCTATCTTTTTGTGACAGTGGAGTATTGAGATCTCCCAATATAATTGTATTAGTGCTTATTTGATTTTTCATGTCCTTTAATACTTGTTTTATATAGCTGGGTGCATTGGTATTTGACGCATATATATTTATGATCGTTATCTCTTCCTCTTGGATTGTTCCCTTTACCAGGATGTAATGACCGTCTTTATCTCTCTGAATCCTTCTTGGCTTGAAGTTCACTTTGTCTGCAAAAAGAATAGCTACCCCTGCTTTTTTCTGGGTTCCTGTGGCATGTAGTATTGTTTTCCATCCTTTGACTTTCAGTCTATGAATTTCTTTCTGAATTAAATGTGTTTCTTGTATACAGCATATTGTTGGATCTTGCTTCTTGATCCATTTCACCAGTCTGTGCCTTTTGATTGGTGAATTGAGACCGTTAACATTGATGGTTAAAACTGATATGTATTGACTTGTCATGATATTTTCCTGTTGTTGGTTCCCACTCTTTGTTTTTCCACTTTCCGGCTATTTAATTATTTGCCCTGCCTGGTGGATTCCTTCTGTTGGGGTTCCTATCTCTTTCTAGAATGTCCTTCAGAACGTTTTGGAGTGCTGGTTTGGTGGTCATAAATTTTCTCAGATGTTCTTTGTCATGAAAGTATTTTATTTCTCCATCAATTTTGAAAGATAGTTTTGCAGGGTACATCAATCTGGGCTGAAAATTATTTTCCTTTAGAGCTTGCAATACATCATTCCAAGCTCTTCTTGAATTGAGGGTTTGTGCTGAAAAGTCAGCTGTGATTCTGATGGGTTTTCCTTCATAGGTGATTTGTCTGTTCTCCCTAACAGCTTTTAAGATTTTGCCCTTCTGTTGAATTTCTGGGATCTTGACTATAATATGTCTGGCTGAAGTTTTTTTTTGATCATATCTAGTTGGTGTTCTGAAAGCTTCACTTATAGAGGTGTCAAATTCCTTTTCTCTTCCAGGAAAGTTCTCCCTGATTATGTCTTTGAACAAGGTTTTAATGTCGTTGATGTTATCTCCTGCTTTTTCATTTATTCCAATTATTCTTAAGTTGTTTATCTTTGAGTCATCTAGCAGCTGTTGAATTGATTTTTCATGGTCCCTTGCTATTTTTAAGAATTTTTCCATTTCATGATCACTAATTGCAAGCCTATCTTCTATATCTGAGATCCTGTCCTCGCATTGGCTTATTCTGCTACAAATACTTTCAATGGAATTTTTTATCTCTTGGATATCTGCTTGAATCTGCCTTATGGATTCCATTTCTTTCCTATGCTGAGCATTCATGGTTTCTATAGTTTTCTTAAGTTCATCTATTTTTTTGTCTGTATCAGCTATAGTGTCCTTAAGCATGGTCTTCGTTGTAGACATTATCTCTGCAGTTATCTGTGAGATTATTTCTGTTTTAATTTTTTCCAGAACCTCATTCAGTTGCTTTGTTGTTACCACTTCAGATAGGCCAGGTGGGTGGCTTTCGGGTTGTCCCACCTCGTTGCTCCCTAGGTTTACCTTTGGTGAATTGGATGTGTGGGGTTGCATCTTGTTTAAGTGACGTCTCATGTTTTCTTTCTTTAATTCCTGGGGTGATGTTTGCAAATTACCTATAGTAGGTTACTTTATTGCTAGTGTTTAAGATCTTTAGAAGATGACTACTTCTCTGCAGTATCTTCCAAGTGGAGCTTGCTTTTGTGTTTTGAGCTTTCTGCCAGATCCTACCTCTTCAATTCGTTGGGTATGCGAAGTTGCTACCTGTTTGGCCCAGTCCTTGATTCTTTGGTACTGTGCCACTGTATTTCCTGTGTCTCTTAGTCAATCTCAATCATGAAATATCAGGAAGGAAAGATGTTTAGAACAATTATTTCACATTTGGCTATAATGTTAACTAAAGCATCAAACACAGCCTAGAAAATGACAGACTGAGCTAACCAGTTATTTACCACTTTTAGCTGTATAGAGTTGCGGTTATATAACAAAATCTAAAACACACCAGAAAAATTATATGCAGTATACAAGTCCTATGTATGTCAATTTTTCCCTGAGGAGTTTAAATTTAAAATGAGTTAAGGAGGAAATAGAGTATTGGGAGAAGAGGAAGGAATTAGATGTAAGGTTAGAGGACCAAGAGGGATCCCACTAAAATTGGGACACTAGTGCAGAGAACAGGTGGTAAAAAGAGAAGGAAGGGATAAAAGGAAGAACAGATCACGACCACAATCACAAAGAAGTTAGAGGCGCTGTTTACACTCATATAAAAAACCAGAGAGAATAATGAAGGAAAGAGCAAATACACATACAGAAACAATAACGAAGATAAAAGCAATAAAACAGACAGATCAAAAATAAAGCCCCACCAAAAAACAAAACTAAACAAAACAAAAACAAAAAAAACCCTTCGCCAGAACAAAAAACAAATCAGTGAGAAGAAAAAAAAAAAAAAAAAAAAAAAAAGAATCAGTTCCAGGTGTTGACTCTGTTGTAGGCAGGTACCTGTTCTGTGCAGGTCCGTCCCAGTAAGCCAGGAGCGCCCTCTGGCGGGCGGTGAGCAGAGGCGCGTACTTTCAGGTAGAGACCAGTCTAGCTCGCCTCCGCTCTCAGCGCCCTTTCACGATCCCTGGGCCTGAGAGGCTCAGCGCGCTGTCCGAGCGCGGATTCCCTGCACTGGTTCCCGCCGCTCTGGTTTTTCGCCACGCCCCCCACAATGGCGCCGGGCCAGTTGCTCTCTGGCGCGGGACAGGTGTGGCTGTGAGTCCAGTCTCGTTCGCCTGTTGACCTCAGCACACTTTCGTGGGCTCAATTGAGAGGCCCTGTGCTGCCCTGTCTGGAGCACAAGTTCCCAGAGCAGTTTCCGAGCCACTCTGAGTTTCGCCACACACCCCACAATGGCGTCCGGCCGGTCGCTCTCTGGCGCGGGACAGGTGTGGCTGAGAGTCCAGTCTCGTTCACCTGCTGACCTCAGCACACTTTCGTGGGCTCAATTGAGAGGCCCTGTGCTGCCCTGTCCAGAGCACAAGTTCCCAGAGCAGTTTCCGAGCCGCTCTGATTCTCACCACACCCCCCACAATGGCGCCCGGCCGGTCGCTCTCTGGCGCGGGGCAGCTGTGGCTGAGAGACACTCACCGCCGGTCAGCGCCGTTCTCCGCCACTCCCCTGCCCCGCCGCTGTCTCAGGATCCTCCGTGGGGGCTCCCTGGGCGCCAGCTGCCACCGTGTGTCCGTAGAATTGAGCCTCCGCTGGCGCTCCAACTCCCGGGATATTAGAAGGTGCGCGCGCGCGGTCTGCTCCTTCTTTCCCTGATAATCCGAGATGACATTTTTTGAAGCATAATATTATATCTGCCCTTTGTGAACCTCCTTCACATCTCTGGAAATACACTCACATCTTTAACTTGCCACAGTGAACCCATAATCACGGCTCTTGCTAGCATTCGTCCCCATTTATCATCTACCATTCCTGCCCAGACATCCTTGACATCCTTCACACAATACTTGCAGATTTTCTGGAATGTTCCTATATTTCTCAGCCTTTTCTTTCAGGATGTGGGACTGATACCATCCTTTTCTCATCTACTTAGCTGGTCCTTAAAATACGTAGTTCAACACTCACACTATTTAGTAGATGCACTGCCTGAAATGCCTTAATTTCCAGTGCATGCAAAACATCCAGATTTAACATTTAATTAAGAGACAGAGTCTTGCTAGATTGCCCAAACTGATGTTAAATTTCTGAGTTCCAGTGATCTTCCTGCCTCAGCCTACTAAATAACTAGGACTACAGCTGTATGTCACCTTACCCAACTTCCAATTAATTAATAGTTAATTAATTATATTAACTATTCACTTCTCTCTATATATCTGTATCTTCATCTATCATCTATCAATCAATCATCTATATCTATCATCTATCTATCATCTCTATCTATGTATCTATCTATCTATCTACCTATCATCTATCTATATCTATCTATCATCTATCTACCATCTCTCTATTTTCTATGCAGCCACCTTCTTGTGGGAGTAGGGCTAAGTCATAATGTACCATCACCAAGTACATAGTAGGCCCTTGTTATGGTCTGAATGATTGAGTCTTTCCAAAATTCACATATTGAAATCCTATCCCCCTCCAAGGTGGGAGGACCTTTAGAAGATGGACCTTAGAAGATGGACTTTAGAAGCAGGACCTTTAGAAGATGATTAGGTCATAAGGGTAAAGCTCCTCTGATAGGATTAGTGCCATTACGAAAGGGACCAAGAGTGGTCTCTCAGCATCTTTCACCATGCTAGCACACATCAAGAAGTACTGATTGTAAGGAACAGGGTCCTCCTTGGACACAAAATCTGCTGGTGCCTTGATCTTGGAATTCTCAGTGAGAAATGATTCTGTTCATAAGCTCCCGTTCATCCGATTTTGTTACTGCAGCCCAAAATGACTCAATAGCTTAAAGATAAATACATAAATGATTAAAATTTAAGAATATTTCCATATAAAATAGAACTTTCATGTGTTGTCTTTTTATAAATGAACATGCATATATAAACATTATTGTGTTATGTGTCTCTTTTTTCCTTGTCTACACATGCACGTACATACACACATGTACACACACATATACACCACAAACACACTTTTTTGGACAACACAATTTTCAGAAGTTGGGAAATTCATTGCATATTTTGTTTAAGACCAAGTATTTTAGTATTCTATCTTCCTTATACTTTTTTGTTTCCTTATTAATCTCTGGGCTACTCATTTCTTATTTTTTCATAATTATTTACAGAATTTCTTCTTTCCATTCCAAATATCTATAGATACAATGAGAAGAAACTCCTAGGATTTCAGAAGGATAGAAAAATATAAATCTTTTTCATGCATCGTGTATGCAAGATTATAGTATCTCTATTGTTGAAAGTTCAAAAATAAAATTATGTGGTTATTGAGTTTCTTAGATGTATTTGTTTTTATTTTTTACATGTATATCTAAGATCTACAACAGGATGTTTTGATACATATATATATTTGCTAAAGTCAATAAAATTAACATATCCATTATCTCACACAGTTACATTGTGTATGTGTGCATTATGAGCATCTATAAATTACACTTTTAGGTAAATTTCCAGTAAATGATAAAATATTGTCAACTATAGTCCTCTTCCTGTATATTCCTTCTCTAGCATTATTTTTCCTGAATAACTACAATTTTGTAGCCTTTGGCTTTTCTCTTCACATCCTTTCCTCCACTATCAATTGGTAACAACCATTTCACTTTGTTTCTATGTATTCTATTTTTTATTTTAGTTTTTAGACTCCACATGTACATGACATCATGCCATAGATTTCCTTTTGTCTCTGGCTTCTTTCATATAGTACTGGGTTCTTCTTTTTAAATTTTCTATTTGTGGAGGTTAGGGTGGAGTTTCAACTTGATGACTTTGTGATTTACCCCAGGGATTGATGGGGCACACTTCTAAGTCTATCTGGGAGGCTCATGGAGGTGTGGCCTTAGGGTCTCTGCCTCCTCGCTGGCCCCTTTCACTGGGTGCTGCTCTCCCCTTCTCTGCTGCCTGGGCACCATGTATTAAGCAATCTTGCTCTGCCACACCCTTCTTTCATGATGCCTCTGCCTTGCAGCCAGCTTATCCTAGGCTGATAGCATGAGCAAATTAAACCTCTTCTCCTATAATTTGTGGGGGTTGTGTATTATGTCTCAGCAAACAGAAATCGGACTATAGACCACTTTATGTACCTCACACAATTGCTTTATCTGATCATGTTAACAAGCGCTTGAGCTGTTTCCATTTCTTGGCTGTTGTGAGTTATGCTGCAATGACTATGAGAGCATAAATATTCCTAACCAGGTGTTTATTTCATTTTTTGGGGGTACACATTTATCCCTTTGTATCCATGAAAGATAAGTCCTAGGACTTCAGCCTGCACCAAACTCTGTGGATGCTCAGATCCCTTATACAAAATAGCATGACATTTGCGTATGACCCATGCACACATTCTTATATCTTTTACATTATATCTAGATTACTTATTTTACCTAATATAGTGTAAATGCTATTTAAATTGACTTTAATTATTTTTATGCAACATTGTTTAGGCAATAATGACAAGAAATGAAGTCTCTATATATCCAGTATGGACTCAACCATCATAGACCTAATTAAGTTTTTCTTCTTACTATATGTTTGCAATACAAGCAGTTTACAGTCATCTTGGGGAGTGGGTACATGTACACAGTACAGCTTGTTTCTTTTTTTTAATCCTCTTCCCAATCCCTCCCACCTCCCTCCCTCCCTCCCCCTCTAAGTCTCCTTTCCCCATTTTCATTCTTGTTGATGTTATTAATTTTATCTCATGTTTATGACATATAATGTTACATTCATTGGGGTTATTAGGTGCCTGTACCTGGCATATCTTTATTCTACTTATTTCCCCTTTCCTTCCTCTCTCTTTTCACCCTTCCTGTTTGCTAGAAATTTACCTCCTTGTCTCTTTCTACCCATCCTTTATTGTGCTCTTTGTACTTTGCCTTACTCAAATGAGAGATACTGAAGGATATTTAAGTTTATTTCACTCAATGTTATATTTTCCAGGTCATCTATTTTCCTAAAAATGTCTCAAATTTGTTCTTGTTTATAGTCCAGTAGTATTATGTAAAATGATACCACATTTTCATTATTCAGTCATCTGTTGATGGGTATATATTGGCTGCTTCCAGGATATAACTAATGTGAACAATGATGCCATAAACATTGGTATGCATGTATCACTAAGTTTTGATTCATGGTTATGGATCTGTAGATGTGGAGGGCTGAGGGTAGAGGGATTGCTGGGTCACACGGTACTTATATTTTTAATTTTTTTTTTTTTTGTGGGTACCAGGAGTTGACCTCAGGACCTCGCACTTGCCAGGCAGGCGCTTATGCTGCTGAGCTATCTCACTGGCCCAGTCCCTTAAACAATTTATAGTCTCAAAATGTGTGTTAAAATCCATGAATTCAGAACTTGGGTTTCACCAGTAACCTTTGAAAACTCTAAATTTTGGCCTAGAACGTAATGTCTTTTAGGTCTACTTTATTATTGTGATTTAATGGAAAGTTAAATTCATGCATCTTTTTATATGCGCAAGTCTTTTCTTGTAACTAATCTGTTTTTAGGCAAATTTTGGTTGAAAAGTTACTCATCCTGCTCCTCACTTCAACTGCAGAGAAATTTTAGGTAGGGGAGGCACTACTGTGGGTTGACCCTATAGGACATTCCTCCCAAGTGGCCATGAACAGGTAACTCCGGAAAGAGGGACAGGGGAATCAACAGTTTGTGGCTCAATGAATTTCCCATCCATTAACTTTCTTCTGCATTCCCAGCTCTAGGAAAGTAACGTAATGCTTGATGCACTGTATAAAACAAAGCCCCTGGAAAAAGTTGAGGAGGTGAGTGAAGCATAACTTTTAAATCCTTTTCAATGCCTCAGAAGTAAACTATATCTCTGGTGTTAATAAGCAGAGGGTCTACCATTCAAGTGCTTTATAAAGATGAAAGCGGGGTGTAGTCAAAGTTTTATCATCGGTAAACAGAGAATATCAGGGAATTTTACACATCTGGATCTCTATGGTTTTGAGTACCGCAGTTTAGGCCTTTCAAGTGAGAAATTTTTGCATTGAAGACCAAAAAGGAAGAATCACAGTGCACTCGCTAAAGTCGCTGGTACATCACGTGGGAGAGATGACTGTGCAGCACTGGCCTCTGGGCAGTTCCTTTGCTTTTTAATTGGATGAACTGTCCAAAGTGTGACTTGGGTCTCTTAGGAGGCCTGGGGGTGCTGAAGCCTTCCGCAGGAGATCTGTATGCCTCCCGTGAAATGAGCCGGCTCGCTCTGAACTACATGCTTTATAGTTGAAACCTTTAGTGCCCTGTGGTTCCTGAACAAATATCCCAGGAAGCCAGAACAATGGTTCCATTTTATGGATCTCATAACTTTGGAGGGGAGGTGGAGAACAGTATTGTAAATTGAGGTGGGGATAAACTGCCAGCCACACAAATATCATATATTGTTACTTCAAAAAGATAAAGGTATAGAGCAAATGTGCTTTCCTTTCATTATCGTAGTTACAGTTGCTGGCAACCTTAGTTTTCTTCTACAGCTATATTTGCTATGCAAAAAAAAAAATCTATTTTGCACCAGACATATTTACACATATCACTTATGCCATTTCTATTTATTATAACATTTTTACATATTTCCTATGTGAGCCCCCAAGTGAATGTGGACATCCACGCCTCTGGATACCTTCTGGAATATTCATGGGCACAGTCTCAGGGAAACTGAAGGGAGAGGGATATCTGAATCTGATATTCCAGGAGTTTTATCTATGGCTCTGGTTTATTGTAAATATAAGAACCTCCCAATGGATCTCCTTAGGTTCAATCTTTTTAATTTGTCCCATGAACACTACCGAATTAGTGTCATTGAGAAGTACAATAACCATCGTGTGATTCAACTAATAAAATTTTTAGGAGGTCTCCAGTGCCACTTCACCATTTTATTCTTGCTATCACACACACTGATGCTTTTATAACCTTTTCATTGTACACCAACAGCCAAACTAATCTATCAAAGTCCTTTGAGCTTTTTTTCTTTGGCTTCTATATTCTTTCCTCCTCTAATAATCTAAAATTCATTTCTTCCTTTTCCAAACAAGAGCTCCAGTCTAGATTCCACCTGCATTATGAAACCTTTCTTCACTTTCTACATACATTTTCATGGTTTGACATTTACATACTACAATAAAATCTATTAAGTAAAAGCTCTCAAGGTTCCTGATTTCATTGTTAACATCTCTGAATACATGTGAGAGAATCCATATTCATACAGTCCTTGCTACAGGTCTGGAAGGAACCCCCAGCCACTTCTTATTAGATATGGGAGTTTATAACTATTTAATTTTAGATTATTCCATTTGTGTAAATTAATATTAGCATTCCTTGCCTTTCTCAAAACTAGTGACTAATACAGGTCATTTTTTTCACCTACCAAAAGTAGATCATCTCAGATATATTCTCTATGATCTGGAGAGGGATTTTTATTTTTAATGAAAACCAACTGTATATATGTGTACCTTATCAACTGATATAAAAATCAGTTGAATAGTTCTAACTCACTAATAAGACCAGTTGATTAAATTACTTGATTAAATTATTAGTGAACATCGTTTTGACTTTCTGTAGCCCAAAGATGTTAGTTCTGAAGTGGGCATTTTTAAACTATAAAACTGTATTTCTGCTTCTGCTCTTACAATTCCTAGAATGGTAGTGGTGAACCAATGACACACATGTTATTTGTTTTTCTTTTAAGATACGATATGCTGATGTATAATTTATTTTTTCTAAACGAAAACGTCAGTATTCAGTTTTTTTTTTTTTTATGGGTACCGGGGGGTCAGCCTCAGGACCTCGCGCGCCAGCAGGCCCCTGTGCCACTGAGCGATATCACCGGCCCCTTTTTCATATGTGGGTTCCGGGAGTCGAACTCGGGCCCTCGCGCTTGCAAGGCAGGCGCTTAAGCCGCTGAGCCATCTCACCGGCCCAGTATTCAGGTTTAATAGCAGTGTTGGTAGTTTGAGATAAATTGGCTTTGGGTTGCAGTTAGGGCATCTGTCTCTAAAAGGTTCATCATCACTATCCTAGAAAATGACTGATGCCTCTACCACTTGATATTCATTTGTTATAATTTGCTTAGTAGTTTCTGCTGTCTATTTCATATGCTTCTCAGATGCTAGGCTTACAGTGAAAGATCTACCTTGGGAGTATTATTTGAAGTTATAGGAAGTTGCTGATCTCATTCACTGTGGTAGAGATGCTTAGCTCCTCAAAAATGCCATCTGTAAAAAGGAGATAGATAAGATGCTTTTCAAGATGCTTATCTAAATGAACATTTAGTGAACCAAAACGTGATCCTAATGACTGAAATATGCATTGGAGAGTATAATATGCTGAGGGAAGAGCAGCTTTTTCCACATTTTTAGTCACCTCAAAATATTTTAGACAAGCCTACACACAAATTAAGAGCTATTGTGGTAGGTTTACCGTGATGCTGAAATGAAATAATGCATGCATGACACTTAGTCAAGGGCTTAAGACATAATTTCAATATTGTTCTTTGCAATGTCATTAAATAATCATTTTTTTGCTTTATTTCAGTGCTAATTGAACCCAGAGCCATGCATATGCTAGGGAAGTGTTTTATCACTGAGCTATGCCCTCAGCTCTGAGGTAATCTTTTAAGAAACATATTTGCAAAATTTACAACTATGATTTGGATGTGGTTCATGTGTCAGAAGTTTGGGCTTCAGGCTAGTGGTGTTGGGAGGTGGTGTGGAATATTAAGGAGGAAGATTCTAGTGGGAAATTATTGCAGATTTGGAGGTACTACCCTAGGAGGGAGAGTTCATGGAGTTCTCCTGGGACTTTAATTAGTTTTCCCCAGAGAGTTGTTATAAGAGAGCAAGACTGGCTCTTCCTCATCTCCTTGGCTTCCTGTTTTGCGATGTGACCTCTCCTGCTCATTTGCTCTCCTGCCATGAGACCACTGGCCATGAGGTCATGGAGCCAAGAGGTTCCTCACCAGAACCAGTGCCATGCTGTTTGGACTTTCAGGTTCCAAAACTGTGAGATGCATAAGCTTCTTTTAATTATAGTTAACCAGCCTCAGATATTTTGCTGTAGAAGTGGAAAAAAAAAAGTTACACATTCACTGAGATTGTGGAGGAATAGGGAAGGAAATAACTATTTTTCATTATATAATTTTTAGAGACCTATCACAAATCCAGTTACATTTAATATAATCTCCAGATTAAAATTCACTTCTTGAATGTACTCTCATCCTCCCCTATCTAAATCAGGTCTCTTATGATACGTTCTCATGAATCTGACACTGCCTAGCGTGGACTCTCACAGTTCCAACTATCAACTTATAGACATTTATTTTGATTGATTGATTGATTGCTTGATTGACTTTTACTATCTTCTCTAAGATTTAGTATCTTAAAAAAATCACTGGGTGACTCTGTGTTGCTTAGTGTTTCCCACTCTGAAAGAATTCTTAGTAAAATTTGTTTTATGCATAGCTGAATACACAAATAAATACAGAAAAACTCAGAAGGGATCCAGTAACTGAACAAACACTTACTCAGTACCAAGAGGCCTGATATTTAGTTCTAGCATTAGCACTGACAATCCATGTCACCTAAAATAAGCCTCTGTGAATCTTAATATTTTAACTTCAGGATATGTGCCGAATCAGTGATTTTGAACATTATAATTCCCCAGAGAGCTTTTCATTTTAGACTGCGTCCCATTGAATTAGGTTCTCTGTGAGCGGGACCCTGATTGATATGTATATATGGTAAGCTTTCCTGGTCTTTCTAAAGAACATCCAGTTTTGAGAATCATTGCACCAGATTAATGAAGTTTCTCCCTCTTCCAAGACTGAGTTATATTGCTTATACTTCTGAAAATGCAGACCATTCTAATTTGAGTGCATGAAATGATTTTTTGCACATAGCAGGACTTCAATATATGTTTGCTGTTGCTGATGGAGTGGCGAGTCCTACTGAAGTTCATGAATATGCAACACAGGAGATGAAGCTGGTGACTGCAGTGATGTGCTCATCTCTCATTTTAGAGTAGGTTCCGAGAAAAAACAGCTTTTGCAAAGTAGCTGAAAATAACGCAGAAAATTCTCTAACTGAGGCATGGAATTTGAGACATCTGTGCCTGAAGAAAATTAGATATTTCAATATAAAACTAGTAATCACGTATTGAACTCATATGTACAAGACAGAGTTTAAAGCATTTCTCATGTATGAAGTAATTGAACACTAATAACACCATATAGTAAGGGTTATTATTAGCCACAGAGGACAGATGAAACAACTGAGGCATGAAAAATTTAACAATCTAGGGAGCGGTGGGGCTGCATTTGAACTTAGTCTTTCTCCAGAAACTAGGCTATTCACCATTATTCTGGAGCAGGGAAATTGCGTGAAGTACTCCAACTTTGACAGAGCAAAGCGACTGTCCATGCATAATAAACATAACTATATGGCCTCTGAAGAAGATAACATTTAAACTCAAATAATTCACTCTGTTGTTTAAAATTTACACTCTTGATATGGCATAGGTTAGAACTGCCAGGGGATTATTTGTTACTTACCACTGTATAACAAATTACTTCAAAATAAAATATTTTAAAACTACACAGTATTGTTATATAACTGTCTTGGGGTCAGGAATACTGGCTGGGTTTGGCTGAGTTCCCTGCTTTAGGACTTCTTCTAGTCTTCAATTAGGGGTTGAGGTATATAGTTTCATAGGAAGGTTGAGCTGTGGAAGGATCCTCTTCCAAACTCACCACACAGCTGTAGGAAGGATTCAGTTCTTTGATTATGCACAGTTCCTTGTTATGTGGGCTTCTCTGTTATGGTACACACAGACTGAGTCAAGAATCCCAGCAAGACAAAAGTCAGGCTTATGTAGCCTAATTTTGGTGATCACATTTAGTCTGTTCTATCCATTAGAGACTCAACACTATGCCCATCCTACACCCAAGGGGAGGGGCTTACGCAAGTCCCTGGAGACCAGGTGGTGGGAGTCACTTGGAACCATTTAAAAAGTCTATGCGCCGGGCTTGTGAGATGGCTCAGCGGCATAAGCACCTGCCTTGCAAGCGGGAGGACCCGAGTACCTGTAGAGAGCCATAAATGACCCAGCTTCGCGTCTGAGCATGCGCTCCCTCCGCCCATCCTGATCCTACGTCACCCATTAGACCCTCCCACTGCTTCCCTCAAAGAGATATAAGCTTTGGCACTTCCTCAATAAACTCTCTCTCTCTCTCTCTCGCTCTCGCCTTCAAGCTGCGTGTGTGTCTTTCATCATCCCCATACTGTCTCTCGGGCTACACGTTCCCGCCCCTGGGAGCTCTGCTGGTCGGAGCCTCCGCGGGTCACGACATTTTTGGCACCCAACGTGGGGCTCGAGAACGACAGGTTCTATGAGGGATCACCCTACAAAGGTTTAAAAGAGTGCCCGGCCGGCCTTTGACCCATCCATGAGGACACCCCTCAGTGATCTGCGCGAGGACTTCTCTCTCTCGTCTCTCGTCTGAATCACAGTAAGCATTTTCATATTGTAGGGTGTAACATGGGACAAAATCTCAGTGAACATGAGCTCTTTGTCTCAGGGCTCTCCCGGGCCCTCAAAGCCCGGGGAGTCAAAATCAAACAATCCCACCTAACTGCCTACTTTGAGTTTATAAATAAAATCTGCCCTTGGTTTCCACTGGAGGGTACTATCAATGTGAAGGTTTGGAGCCGTGTGGGTTATGCACTCCAAGATTACTACCGGGTCTTCGGACCTGAAAAAGTCCCCGTGACTGCCTTCGCATATTGGACATTAATTTCTGAATTGTTACAGGCTCGCCCTTCCGATCCCCACATAGCACAAACTATAGCTCAAGCTGAGGCTTCCCTTTGTTCTCATTCCCCCCATCATAGCCCTCCCGCCTCCGTGATTCTTGACATACCTGAGGACCAACATGGCTACCCATCCCCTACCCCATCTCTTACTGCTTCCACCCTTCCGCATGGAGACGATCCTCCATCTTGTAGGAGTGATCCCCAATCATGCGGACACCCTGAGCGACCGCCATCTTGTGGCGCACTGCCATTTTCCTACCCTAACCTCCCGCCACCACCCACTTCCGCCCTCTACAACTCCCCTCCGCCATCTTGCACCAAACTGCCGCCGCCATTTTCTGCTCCCGATTCCACTCACTCTGGCCCTTTGCCCTCTGCCCCCCCTTTCACAGCCCCTGCATTCCTCGTTGACTTCCCTCCCTTCTACCCCCCATCTCCTGCTTCCCCTGACTCTGATGCCTTCATGGCCCGACTTATGACTCGCATTGCTGACCTTGAGCAAACTGCCGATAAGTTACATCAAACATTTAAACTTCAGCTATCCCAATCCCCTACTCTTCCTCCTAACAAACCTAACCCTCCTCCAACCTCCCCTCTTGACAAACCACACCTCGCTTTCCCCATCACGGAGGTACAACAACCCACTATTGAGGGACAACCAGCCCCTCCCCCTCAACGAGCCAGAGTTCCTTTCCCCCTAAACTCTCTCAAAGAACTTAAAATGGCGGTCACTCAATATGGCCCCACTGCCACCTTCACCCTTGCAGTACATGATAGCCTCTCTCAAGGGTGGGTCACTCCAAATGAACATAAAAAATTAGCTAGAGCTGCCCTCTCTGGAGGCGATTTTTTGCTCTGGAAATCTAACTTTTTAGATCAATGCGAGATAATTGCCAAACAAAATCAGGAGAGACAACCCCCTAATCCGGTTACCTTTGCCATGCTCTCTGGAATGGGTGATTTTTGACTGAGGTGACATGGTATCCCTCCGCTGGGTCTCCACGCAACCTCCTTCATCATGCTCTTCTCATTCTCAATTTCCTCTCTCTGGACCACAATAATCATTCTGCAGCTGACCGTTTTTGGCACCCCTCTACAGCATCCTCCTTTGCTACAGCTATATGGAGAGACCCACTCACCAACCAAAAACATGGCCCTGACCCTGTCTTAATTTGGGGCCGAGGCTCTGTCTGTATCTACTCCCAAGCTGAAAATGGCCCTCGATGGCTACCTGAACGTCTTGTGAAGCAATTCAATAAATATACCCAGGGAAATATCCCTGAGGTCACCTGTTCTTCCCCTACAGATACATCCCCTCAACTCGATGTGTCTCCTCCTACTCCTCCCTCTGAGTAATACCAACCCTCACCACCAAGAATTCATGTGGACCTTGAGTCGATGGGGAGACTACCAAATACTAAGTCAATGGACAGGCACCGGAACACCTACACTGTCTTGCGCGGCTTGGATCTTCTTTTTCTCAAGGAAGGTGGCCTTTGTGCGGCCCTCAAAGAAGAATGCTGTTTCTATACTGACTCCTCCGGCGTGGTCTTACATGCTATGGATAAATTAAATGATGCCCTAAAAAAGAGAGAAATAGCCAGAACACAAGCCTTATTCCCCAACACTTGGTTCTCAACTGTTCTCCCCTACCTTGCCCCCTTCTTAGGCCCCCTTATAGTTTTGGTCCTCGTTTTGGCTCTTGGTCCTCTCCTATTTAGGAGACTTATCGCCTCCGTCAAAACGGCCCTTGCTCCTGTGTGGGAAAGACCTCTCCAAGTTCATTATCAGCGTCTAGCTATGGCAGACGCTGATAAATACAAACAAGCCGAACCCTATGATGATATTGAGGCCCCAGCATATAAGAATGTCGGCCAATGACGGGTAAAATGGAGTTACAAGTCACTAGCACTCTCAGGACCACCTAAGACAGAGCCCCACTCTTCGCCGGGACGCTGGCGATGCTAGTGGTCAGCTCAATGACGGGTAAGGCCTGAAAAATTAAATGTGTAAAAACTAAAAAAGACTTGCAGTAACCTCCACAACCTAAGACAGGCCACATTCAGGGTCATACAAACACTCATGGTCGGCAATATTTTCTTTTGGAGAAAAAGGAGCATATGTAGAGAGCCATAAATGACCCAGCTTCGCGTCTGAGCATGCGCTCCCTCCGCCCATCCTGATCCTACGTCACCCATTAGACCCTCCCACCATTTCCCTCAAAGAGATATAAGCGTTGGCACTTCCTCAATAAACTCTCTCTCTCTCTCGCTCTCGCCTTCAAGCTGCGTGTGTGTCTTTCATCATCCCCATACTGTCTCTCGGGCTACACGTTCCTGCCCCTGGGAGCTCTGCTGGTCGGAGCCTCCGCGGGTCACGACATTTTTGGCACCCAACGTGGGGCTCGAGAACGACAGGTTCTATGAGGGATCACCCTACAAAGGTTTAAAAGAGTGCCCGGCCGGCCTTTGACCCATCCATGAGGACACCCCTCAGTGATCTGCGCGAGGACTTCTCTCTCTCGTCTCTCGTCTGAATCACGGTAAGCATTTTCATATTGTAGGGTGTAACATGGAACAAAATCTCAGTGAACATGAGCTCTTTGTCTCAGGGCTCTCCCGGGCCCTCAAAGCCCGGGGAGTCAAAATCAAACAATCCCACCTAACTGCCTACTTTGAGTTTATAAATAAAATCTGCCCTTGGTTTCCACTGGAGGGTACTATCAATGTGAAGGTTTGGAGCCGTGTGGGTTATGCACTCCAAGATTACTACTGGGTCTTCGGACCTGAAAAAGTCCCCGTGACTGCCTTCGCATATTGGACATTAATTTCTGAATTGTTACAGGCTCGCCCTTCCGATCCCCACATAGCACAAACTATAGCTCAAGCTGAGGCTTCCCTTTGTTCTCATTCCCCCATCATAGCCCCCCCGCCTCCGTGATTCTTGACATACCTGAGGACCAACATGGCTACCCGTCCCCTACCCCATCTCTTACTGCTTCCACCCTTCCGCATGGAGACGATCCTCCATCTTGTAGGAGTGATCCCCAATCATGCGGACACCCTGAGCGACCGCCATCTTGTGGCACACTGCCATTTTCCTACCCTAACCTCCCGCCACCGCCCACTTCCGCCCTCTACAACTCCCCTCCGCCATCTTGCACCAAACTGCCGCCGCCATTTTCTGCTCCCGATTCCACTCACTCTGGCCCTTTGCCCTCCGCCCCCCTTTCACAGCCCCTGCATTCCTCGTTAACTTCCCTCCCTTCTACCCCCCATCTCCTGCTTCCCCTGACTCTGATGCCTTCATGGCCCGACTTATGACTCGCATTGCTGACCTTGAGCAAACTGCCGATAAGTTACATCAAACATTTAAACTTCAGCTATCCCAATCCCCTACTCTTCCTCCTAACAAACCTAACCCTCCTCCAACCTCCCCTCTTGACAAACCACACCTCGCTTTCCCCATCACGGAGGTACAACAACCCACTACTGAGGGACAACCAGCCCCTCCCCCTCAACGAGCCAGAGTTCCTTTCCCCCTAAACTCTCTCAAAGAACTTAAAATGGCGGTCACTCAATATGGCCCCACTGCCACCTTCACCCTTGCAGTACATGATAGCCTCTCTCAAGGGTGGGTCACTCCAAATGAACATAAAAAATTAGCTAGAGCTGCCCTCTCTGGAGGCGATTTTTTGCTCTGGAAATCTAACTTTTTAGATCAATGCGAGATAATTGCCAAACAAAATCAGGAGAGACAACCCCCTAATCTGGTTACCTTTGCCATGCTCTCTGGAATGGGTGATTTTTGACTGAGGTGACATGGTATCCCTCCGCTGGGTCTCCACGCAACCTCCTTCATCATGCTCTTCTCATTCTCAATTTCCTCTCTCTGGACCACAATAATCATTCTGCGGCTGACCGTTTTTGGCACCCCTCTATAGCATCCTCCTTTGCTACGGCTATATGGAGAGACCCACTCACCAACCAAAAACATGGCCCTGACCCTGTCTTAATTTGGGGCCGAGGCTCTGTCTGTATCTACTCCCAAGCTGAAAATGGCCCTCGATGGCTACCTGAATGTCTTGTGAAGCAATTCAATAAATATACCCAGGGAAATATCCCTGAGGTCACCTGTTCTTCCCCTACAGATACATCCCCTCAACACGATGTGTCTCCTCCTACTCCTCCCTCTGAGTAATACCAACCCTCACCACCAAGAATTCATGTGGACCTTGAGTCGATGGGGAGACTACCAAATACTAAGTCAATGGACAGGCGCCGGAACACCTACACTGTCTTGCGCGGCTTGGATCTTCTTTTCCTCAAGGAAGGTGGCCTTTGTGCGGCCCTCAAAGAAGAATGCTGTTTCTATACTGACTCCTGCGTGGTCTTACACGCTATGGATAAATTAAATGATGCCCTAAAAAAGAGAGAAATAGCCAGAACACAAGCCTTATTCCCCAACACTTGGTTCTCAACTGTTCTCCCCTACCTTGCCCCCTTCTTAGGCCCCCTTATAGTTTTGGTCCTCATTTTGGCTCTTGGTCCTCTCCTATTTAGGAGACTTATCGCCTCCGTCAAAACGGCCCTTGCTCCTGTGTGGGAAAGACCTCTCCAAGTTCATTATCAGCGTCTAGCTATGGCAGACGCTGATAAATACAAACAAGCTGAACCCTATGATGATACTGAGGCCCCAGCATATAAGAATGTCAGCCAATGACGGGTAAAATGGAGTTACAAGTCACTAGCACTCTCAGGACCACCTAAGACAGAGCCCCACTCTTCGCCGGGACGCTGGCGATGCTAGTGGTCAGCTCAATGACGGGTAAGGCCTGAAAAATCAAATGCGTAAAAACTAAAAAAGACTTGCAGTAACCTCCACAACCTAAGACAGGCCACATTCAGGGTCATACAAACACTCATGGTCGGCAATATTTTCTTTTGGAGAAAAAGGAGCATATGTAGAGAGCCATAAATGACCCAGCTTCGCGTCTGAGCATGTGCTCCCTCCGCCCATCCTGATCCTACGTCACCCATTAGACCCTCCCACTGCTTCCCTCAAAGAGATATAAGCCTTGGCACTTCCTCAATAAACTCTCTCTCTCTCTCTCTCTCTCTCTCTCTCTCTCGCCCTCGCCTTCAAGCTGCGTGTGTGTTTTTCTTCATCCCCATACTGTCTCTCGGGCTACACGTTCCTGCCCCTGGGAGCTCTGCTGGTCGGAGCCTCCGCGGGTCACGACAGGTACCCACATATGAAAAAGGGGCCGGTGGTATTGCTCAGCGGCACGGGTGCCCATTGGCGCGCGAAGTCCTGAGGTCGACCCCCCGGTACCCACAAAAAAAAAAAAAAAAAAAAAAGTCTATGCGCCACAGGAGAGGTGCCGAGGGGAAGCTAGCTGTGATTATGGACTTTCTTTTTCTGGCTGTTGCATGGTCATGAAATCTTTGGTGACCTGGTTGTAATTAGGGCTTCAACTCTATCATAGCATCTAAAAATTTTGACAAGTTACATGAACATTTTTCAACTTTATAAGTCATGTGGTCTTGTATGCACGCAGGCAGTGATGTGCAGGCCCCCGTGCCACTGAGCGATATCACCGGCCCCTTTTTTGTATGTGGGTTCCGGGAGTCGAACTCGGGCCCTCGCACTTGCCGGGCAGGCGCTTACACCACTGAGCCATCTCACCGGCCCATGATGTTGGTTTTTAAAAGCCTCAGTTTCATTAGTTGTATATTTATCTTCTATTTCATATATGAAGAAGTGAATATAAATCAGTTTTCTAATAAACTTATCTAGCTAAGCATACTTGCTTTGTTTCTTCATTAGCAGACATCAAGAACTTCAGAGTCTTTTATATTTTATCTCTCCTCTGATTCCCACTGGGATCTTTTTTTTCTTAAAACCACATAAAGGAACTGAACTAGATGATGGAACTTCATAGCTTTAGATCATGCATGTCTCATTTATATAAATATGTACCCTTAGAATTAGGATTGCTCTGAGAAAGGCTATTACTTTCTTTTCAACTCACAAACCAAAATTATTGTTGGCATTCAGGTTGTTTTCTGATATAATACAAGACAATGATATTACAGGCCATCTTCAACCTCACAATAGAGAAATATCAAAGTTCATGCCATCCTTTTTGAAAATAATTTTCCTTAGGTCAAAACAGTACAAAATAACCACCTTCATACAATATATTAATAAGAGATAGTAGACCCTAATCATTTTATGTTTTTCATTCACACATTTGGGGACATATTCAAGAAAGGAGCAGGCAGGTGTGAGCTGTCAAAACCATGCAAGGCACTTCACAAAATTTATTTAAATCCTGTGAAGTAACCATTGCAGTGTAATTCATAAAAAATACAAGAAAATGAGTTGCAGAACTACGACTTCAAGTCTAATGTTACCATCCATCCCCATGCTGCTTAAACTCTGACTCGCCCCTGTGACCGTGCTCCCATACACTTCACAGATTCCGTGTTTGAATCCTAGCTGACTACAGAAAGAATAGGATCAAACTACGACACTACTTTACCTTATGTTAAAAAGTGATTGTTGGGATTTTATATTTCTATTTACATTTGTTCAATCTAAAGTTTTAATCTAATCCACTATGAAGCATAATCAGTGTGTTTTTGGCTGCAGAATGTTCATGGGAAGTATTCAGGGTCACACACCCACATGCCTTAGTACCCAAAATGTTTAGAAAAACTTCAGTATTAGAAAGGAGCTACAACTTCTCCTTTTACTGTTACTCAGAGGTGTTTCTTATAAAACTGTTTTTGTGAGCAAACAAATAGGGATTCTATTATGTATATAGTTGTGTATCATTTTTTTCTTGTTAATTGCAGCTATAGCAAATTACGAATCTGCTTGGTTTAGTGGCATCCAGCAGGATCTGAACCATCGGCATAGCCATTATTCTTTGCACGTCAGGAGGAAGTGTAATGTGCAGTGTGTGCTAATGCTGTATGGAGACACGCTGCCTGGATGCCACCTCAGAGGTGGACCTGTTGTCCTGGCTCATGCGAGTGCAGTCAGCAGACAGTCCTCAGTTCTCTTTCTCTCAGGGACCACCTCAGATACCTAAGGTCATATGTTCCATTCTTTCTCTTCCCTTCCTTTACCCTTCCTTTCCCTTCTCCTGCCTGCCTGCCTGTTTTCCTTCTTTCCTTCCTTCTTCCACCTTGTTCCACTTCTCCTCGCCTTGCCTCGCCTCTTCATTCTCCTCTTCTTCACTTTTCTTTTCCCCTTCTCCTTCTCCTCTTCCTTCTTTTATGGCACTGGGGATTCAACACAGGACCTTCATGCTAAGCTACATCCTCAGCTCTTTTCAATTTTTTACTTTAATACAGGGTCTCACTAAGTGCCCAGGCTGACCCTGAACTCTTGCCTCAGTCTCCCGGAGTGCTGGAATTATAGGTGTGTGACGCCACGCCCAGCTCACACCTTTCCTTTTCAAAGCTACCTGTATCCCATGACTGATTCAGGCAGGTAGTATAAAGTCCTGGGCATTTTAGCCTAAGTGGGGGAGAGGGTGAATCTGACAGAAATTCTCGGTACCAGAGCAGCCTGTGGATGAGCTGAGCTGTGGATCCTGAATTTCAGTCTGATTTCTCCCTCTGTCCGATCTTGCTCGGTCCTCCCTGCATCCACAGGTACTTATTTCAAGGTCATTCCCTAATAAACATGCTGTGAGGGTTAACTCTGTTTCAGAGTAGCTCTCCAGAAGATCCAAACCATGAGAACTGTACAGAACATTTATCATCCTGAGACTATGTACAACTCCCTATATCCAACATACCACAGGCCATTCTTACAATATAGGCTGATCTCCCTCCAGATTTCCAGAAAGGGAGAAAGCTTACTCAGAGCCTGGTTCATCTTCCAGGCTGTTTAAAGGTAGATACTCATTTTTTGTCTCTTTTCTTTCTGTCGCACTGTAATATCAATTTATATTTTTCTCTCTAGATGGTCTTATCCATAGTTATAGCAAACCATAGTTATAGTCATGGTTCTCAAATAAATACCTGTATATCAATCATATCATTGTCTTCTCTGAATCTTTCTTTTTTCCAACCTCCTTTCTTGCCCTCCCTCCCTTTCTCCTCTTATTCTACTATCTATCTATATCTATCTATCATCTATCTATATCTATCTTATTCATCGATCAATCACTTGATCTACCTACCTACCTACAAGAGGTGATCAAAATGTTCAGTGAATATTTAGATTTTTTTTAATTTATTAAAATGAATGACCCACTGCCATTAATCCCCCTAAAAATAATTTCCCTTTCTTTGAACACACTTATTCTATTGTTCTCAACTACTTTCTGAAGTATTTTTCAAAGTCCTTTTTTGTGTCTGTACAAGGTGTGATAAAAAAAAATGGTAAATGCTGCTGCTGAGTGCTATCCAGTGGGCTAGTAAAAACCTGGCAGTGTGTCTGGAAGTATGTGAATTCTGACTCTTCCCTAAAGTCAAAATTACCATGAATGGTAAATATTTTGAGAAGATTCAGACATCAAGGTAGCCATGACATCACAAATAAAGACATTCATGAAAGAGGACTTCCAGAACTATTTCAGAATATGGCAAGAACAATGGGATAAGTGCGATCAAAGTGAAGGGGAGTGCTTTCAGGGGAGTTAAGAGCAATTTGTCTTTTTCTGTAATTAAAAAATTTAAACATTCATTGTATTTTTTAATCACACTTCTTTTCTTTCTAATGTATTTACCATCTATAATCCGTCTTCATTTGGGTGACCTCAAAATCAATGTGCACCAAATTTAATACATCTTTTTTTCAGACTATGCCTCTTTCTTGCATTTCTTATCTGATTAAAGACTTTTTTACCCAGGAGCTCAATTCAGAGACAGTGCAAGAACAACTAGATTCTTTCCCTTCGTTGTCATCCTCCCAAGCCCTGTGCATGATGCTTAATTAATCTCTCTTTAGTCCATCCACTTTCTTCCGTTCTACTTCTACTGCCTCAGTTCACATCATACTCTTCTGTTGCTCAGTGGTCTGCCAATGTCAGTTTGGTTGGCCTTGTATATACTCCTACTTTTTCCTTCAAACTGTTTCAAGTGTGAAGAATATTTGAAATTGTTTGCCAAGCTCTCCCTGGTGCAATGGAACAAATTAAATTATGTACAAGCTTGAGTGCGTGGGAAATCAAGGTGGGCACAGACATACTGAAAAGCCTGTTCTGTGACACTCTCGTCCAGTAGGCACCTTTATAAAACATCAGAGTGTAGATTTCCTGAGATGATATAAGTTAGCTCTGTCAATCTCACTGATGATTATTTGACCCTGGGAAATTTCTGATATTATCATCTTCATGAATTTCAACTAATAATTCTTTTTAAATTGCTGGTTAACATTTCTTCATTGTATTGAAGGAAACTGAGTATTCAGTCATATGAATGTACATTGTAATTAAATAGAACAGTTCTCCTTTCTAGAATATTGCTCAGGGAAGTTATTTCTTTGATATGGATAATTATAGTCAGGTTAAGTGAAAATTGTAACAGAACATAAGAGAAGTACTATAATTTTAAATATATATATTTTTCTGAATTATTTGAAAATTTTTTGTGTGAATTTTGATCAAAGCATAGTAGAATTCTCCTTTGTATATTTGTTACTTTGTAAGAATATAAGTATCTATGTGATCTTCATTGAGTATTCTATTTGCTGGCCAATGTGCTAAGCATTCTATACCTAATTATTTATTCTCCACGACTTTATTTGCAGTTTTATCAAAAAAGAGGTGCCTGCAAAGTTGGGGCAAAGGAGAGAATGGTTGCTAAAAAGATTAGCATTAGAAAGAATCCTAGTGCTTCTCACCAAGACAATAGGAAAGATGCTTCAAATGCATCTCCAGAATCAGCAAGACCTCACCTTTTGCAGGCTCACAGGTACAAAGGTGGAAGACTCCTTTAAGAAAAGAACCTGAGGGGCCTGATCATAATGGACTACCTAGAGAATTGGTTCCCTGGGATTATCATCACAGCATTCAGCCACTGGGGCACTCAGAGGCCACTGTGGTCATCATCCAAAGGGACCCTGCTACTGCTTGACTGGGCAGGAGAACGTGGCATGATCCATGTAGTGCTAGTTTTATGGGCATTAGAAATGTAAAACTTGTGAGTTCAGGAGGCTTCCACCCAGATTTCAGAAGGCCTTGGAGATCAGACCAGTAGTTCCTGAGACAGCGGTGTGTGAAACCTTGACAGTGAACCTGAAAGTGCTGTAGACAACCCAGGAAGTTGAAGAAACCACAGGACATGATCAAAGCCACCCTCAAAGGAGGCCATGAAGCTACAACTGGCAATACCCTAGGGTTGGTGCACCCAAGCCTTTTGGAGATCACATTTTGCCACAAATAGCACTCGGTATTGGACTGTCAACTACAAGACTTAATGTTTACCCTGCTGGGTCTTGACCTTGTTTTAATTCCATTCCTTTCTATTCCCACATTTCTCTCTTTTGGAATAGAAATGTTTACTCTGTGCTATTGTATGTCAAAGCTATTTAATTTTTTTGTTTGTGTTTTTTTTTTTTTTCAGGGCCTTAAAACTAAGAATTTGCCTTAAATCTCAGAAGGGTTTTTGAACTTTCATTTTTCAGCATTGGTGGAACTTTTAAAACTTTGGCAACTCTTAGAGATGGACTAAATTCTTTTTGCATAAAGACATGGACATGAGTATTTTGGGGCTCAGGGGTAGAATGTTATTTTTTAGATAAAAATGTCCCCAGAAGCCTCTGGTGTTTGGAGGGTGATCGGTGATGGGGGCATTGTACTTATTAGTGGATTCATCCATTGATGTGTTCAGTAGATGAATGTGCTGTCAGTAGGTCGGGCCTCCTTGGAAGAGGCAGGTCATTGAGGGCACGACCTAGAAGGATATATCTCCTTCTTCAGCTCTGCCCTTTCCTTTCTGCTGCCTGGCTGCTGTGACATAAGCAGGTTTCCTCTGCTACGCCCCTCTGCCATACCATTTCTGCCTTGGACCGAAGTGACCATGGACCGTAACCTCTCCTCCTGTAAGGGCTGAGTGTTGCATATTTTGTTGCATCAATGATGAAAGTGACTAAGACACTCAGAGTGGGTTCTTATACAATATAACTGATGTCCTTATAAGCAGAAGAGACCCAGAGACCAACACAAAGAAAACAATGTGACAAGGCATGACTGAAGTCATATGTTTGGAAGACAAGGAATGCACAAGAATGTTGGCAACACCAGAAACTAGAAGAACGTGGAATAGACACTTTTCTAGAAACTTCGGGGAGAGCATGACCAAGCAGACATTTTGACTTTGGTTTTTCTTGCTTCCAAAACCGTGAGAGAATAAGTTTGTTTTTAAATCCACCCTGTTTGTGGTACTTTGTGGTGGCTGCTTGAGGAAATTAACACCAGAGTGTTTTTCCTGCTAACAGTCCCTGGCTTTCAAAATCTGTGCATCTGTTGTGTTTGGAAGTAAGCATGTGAGGAAAATACGTTTTATCATGAAAGATACAAAAGCAAAGAAGTCATCACATATTTCTTCTTTTGTAAGAAGACCTTTTTTCCCCATGTATGCAGCTATTGTCAGGGATAAGTCAACTTCAATGCAATGTAGAGAAATTTGTTTAGATTTTAACGTAAAAAATTGATCTGAATAAATAAAGAGCAGAATAATTTTTGCTAGAATGGAGTAAAATCTTTTATTGAAAACTGAATATGTAAGCATTCTAGGACAAGGAATACTGAAAAAGAAGTTGATGTCAGAATTAAAAATCAATTTGACAAGACAAGCTGCAGTTAAAATATTGAGATTTGCAATTCAAATACTCAACTGCCTGAGATGCCTGGAGAATCTGATCAATGTGACAGATCTATGTGGACTGCTTTGTTCACAGTGGCCGGAAGTGGAGGGTTGCTCACCAGTGTAGAGGTTATTACTAGTTATAAACAGGGAATGAAATAAACAAGATTTCTGATCCTTTCCAAGTGAGCTGGTAAATCCCTAGATAGTTTTAAGCTGTCAGTTTTTCAGTAGAAGTCTCAGGACATATTTTCTTACGGCAAAATGTGTGACAGAAACTTTTATCAATTCAGTTACAAAGAAAACTACTGAATTGGCTGAGGCCTTCAAAGTCCCAACCGTAGCCATATCCTAAGTCTCCAAAGCTCTATCAGCTGCCACCATAGCCTGTGAAGTAGTTTTCAAAGTAGCTACAGTCTCCGGATTTGAGTATGCATTAGGAAACAAGTGGTAAGTGTCCAAAATTCAGCTGATACTAAATGGAGGAATTTAATATACCACTAAGAGTATATGTTGAAAATCTTAGGACTCCATTTTCTAACTCCATAAACTAATGTGTGTGAGAATGACATCTAATTCTGCTAGTCATGGATGGAAATATTTAAGATGATATTGGAGTCCTCTTGCCAAGTGGAGAAATCCATGATCAATGAGAAATATTTTATAACCCTATAAATGTAGAATCAGTAACCAATATATAAATCTGTATGACTCATACATAAACTAAAGAAATTCCTTTCCAAGGCTGGGGGATTCAGCTAACCACAGGATCATACCTGTTGTCTCTTTTATATTCAAAGCAGATGTCAGCTCTTTACATCTGTTGAAAGATGAGCATTTTCAAATATAGTTTTGCTCACACTGGTTCTTAATACCATCTCATCACACTGAACTGAAAGCAGTCATCTGAGGATGTACTATAATATTTTTTAGCTGAGAATGTTGGATTTCATTTCTGTTGAGATACTGTTCCCTAAAAAGAATGATTCCAGTTTCACACAACACAAGAGAATTCAGGCATGTTGCCCTTTTCAAATGTACAGAAATGTATGAAGAGAATACAAAATTCAGCATTTGCAAGCAGAGATGTTGTAAATAAGTATTTTTTGTAAAATGCTTAGAGCTCAAACTTAAAACAAAATTATTTAGACTAGATCCCCCAGAAATACTATGAATTGAGGGCATATCGAAGCCCTCGTATTCTCTTTCTCACTCTCTCTTGCTAAAATCCCAGCCATCAAAATGCAGAGGCCAACAACATTGGGTTTTGCAAAATGGTAAGTGCATATGACTCTGCAAGATGACAGGATCTGTCAGTTTACACTGAATTTTCATCATCGCTTACATAATGCACAGATAAATGGATAAAATAATCATTCCTCTGGGTAGACAATATTCAAATATGCGACCAGAAAAAGAGTAACAAGATTTTTGTTGTTGTAAGAAACTGGGACACACACACGCACACACACACATACACACACACATTCAAACTGTGTAATGAGGAAGTATATTTGAGGATGAATCCCACATAGAAGTAGTCTCCCAAACTTTAAAAAGCCTTGATGGCCATATCAGTGGAGGGTGGGGAGGCCTGCCCTGGGCACCAGCCACAGGCAATTCTGCACAGCTTTTGTGAGCAGAATAATCCCCTTTACATTCCAGCATTGTTCAGACTGAAGCTAAAACCATCGTGATCATACTCCAGAGAGCCATAGGAATCGATTGAACCAAAGAGGTCTGGAAACAGAAAATGCTTGAGAGTGAGCATTTCTATGATTCATATGTCAGAAATGACACAAGACATTGACCATTTTAATGCAAGTACAAGGGAGTGAGTTTAAATTACGGAGCATGTGATTTGTAGCGAAATGATTAAAGCAGGCAACCAAAAGAAAAATGCGTGCATAGAGACTCAGCCTAGTGACCTTTATTCTAGCTAAAACTGTAGTTTTATTAATTTCCCAGAATATAATTTGAAATTAACAGATGGTCTCATACTGCCAATGATACTGTTGTATTTATAACATGTTCAAATTGAAAGAGGCTGACCAGTGAATTGAATATAAACTATTTTACACTATGAGTTCTTTAATTATACTGATTGTTTTTCTTTATATTGTCTAATCATCTTAGTAAACAGACTCATGTGAGAATTGAAATCGGGTGGGCTTAGTTACTATTAAGATCCCCGAGACTGGCAGAGATCAGTTTCCTGCCTTTTTGCCTCTGATGGGTGTTTCTTTTGGTTTCAACGCCTCCCTTTGCTTCTTTGTGCAGGTACTCGCCTTCTCATTCACCTACATTTTTTTTTTTTTTTTGTGGGTACCGGGGGGTCGACCTCAGGACCTCGCGCGCCAGCAGGCGCCCGTGCTGCTGAGCGATATCACCGGCCCCTTTTTTGTATGTGGGTTCCGGGAGTCGAACTCGGGCCCTCGCGCTTGCCGGGCAGGCGCTTAAGCCGCTGAGCCATCTCACCGGCCCTCACCTACATTTTGACTAGTTACATCTCCTGGGAAGACATTTCTAATTTTGTAGGCCGATTTGGATAACTTTCTCATCAAATTTTCTTTTTCTCTTACCCATAATGTTCTGAACATTTATTTTCTGTTTTCTCTTTATTTATATTTTTTATTAGTACAAGTTTGCAGTATATAATGTTTACATTCCTGTGTGGAGCTAGTACGTATCCATAACACATCTTTATTTCTCTTTTCATCCCCTTTCCCTGCCCTCTCTCCCTTCCTTCCTCCCTCCATCTCTTTTTTTATTCTTATTAAGTTCATTGGTATAATTTAGATATACATAATGATCACATTCTTCATAGAGAATTTGTACCTGTACATGGTATATCCTGTTTCCTCTTTTTTCCCAACCCCCTCCCTTCCCTTTAACCCCTCTTTCCCTCTGTATTTACAAAGACTTGTAAGCTTTGTTTCCATTTTATCCTTCTTTTATTCTTTTTCTTTTCCCTTTCTTCCACCTCCCCCCATTCCCCTTTCCTTATTTACACTTTTGGTGTCTCACACAAGAGAAACAATGCAACATTTGCACATGTAGGTCCAATTTATTTCACTTAAGAGTATGGTCTAGAGGTGAATCCATTTACCTAGAAATGTCTCGAGGTTATCCTTCTTTATGGCTGAGTAGTACTTCATTGTATAAAAAAAGTCACATCATTTTTATCCATTCCTTTGTTGATGGGCTTTCATGTTCTTTCCAAGATTTAGCTATTACAAACTGTGCTGCTGTAAACACGGGTACACATTTTGCTGTGGTATGACATTTTCAATTCGTCCAGAAAGATACCCATTAGGGGAATAGCTGGGTCAAATGGGACCTCTAACCCTAGTTTTTTGAGGAATCTCCACACTGATTACCACAATGGTTGCACCAGTCTACACTCCCACAAACAGTGGAGAAACATTCTTTTGTCACCACAGCCTCTCCAGCATTTGTCACTAGTTGATTTCTTGATGATAGCCATTCTTTCTGGAGTGAGATGGAATCTCACGGCTGTTTTAATTTGCATCTCTTGAATGATGAGTGATGTTGAACATTTTTTCATATATTTAATTGCCATTGGTATTTCTTCCTCTGAGAAGTGTATATTCATCTCAGTTGCCCATTTGTGGATTGAGTCTTTAAATTTGGGTGGTCTAACTTTTTTCAATTCTTTATGTGTCCTAGATATTAGTCCTTTGTCTGAGGGACAATTGGCTAAAGGCTTTTCCCACTCTGTGGGTTGTCTTTTCATTCTACTGATAATTTCTTTTGCTGTGGAAAAGCTTTTTATTAAGATGAGATCCCAGTTGTTGATTCTTTGTAGTATTTTCTAAGTAATCAGGGTTTTGTTCATGGAATCTTTGCCTACACCAATGTCTTCAAGAGTTCTACCTAGGGCTGGTGAGATGGCTCAGCAGTGTAAGTGCCTGCCTGGCAAGCGCAAGGGCCCAAGTTCGACTCCTGGAACCCACATATGAAAAAAGGGCTGGTGATATCGCTCAGCGGCATGGGTCCCTGCTGGCGTGTGAGGTCCTGAGGTCGAACCCCGGTACCCACAAAAAAAAAAAAAAAGGAAAGAAAAAAGAGTTCTACCTATTCTCTCTTCCAGCAAATTTAATGTTTCTGGTTTAATATTTAGATCTTTGATCCATATTGATTTTAGTTTAGTGCATGGTGATATACATGGGTCTAGTTTTATTCTTTGGCATATAGAGAGCCAGTTTTTGCAGCACCATTTATTAAAGAGGCCATCTTTCTTCCAGTGAACATGCTTAGCAACTTTATCAAAGATAAGGTGACTGAGTGTGTTTGGAATTGTTTCTGCATCTTCTAATCTGCTCCATTGATCCTCAGGTCTGATTTTTTTTGCCAGTACCATATGTTTTTATCACACTAGCTTTGTAGTATAATTTCAAATCAGGGATTATGATGCCCCCTACCTTGCCTTTGTTGTCTAGGATTGTTTTTGCTATTCTAGGTCTCTTCTGGTTCCAAATGAATTTTAGAAATGCTTTCTCTTGTTCTGTAAGGTATGTTAATGGTATTTTGATTGGGATTACATTAAATCTGTGTAACAATTTTGCCTTCTTCCATCTCTTGATACTCTTCCCATTTGAGAAATCTACCTTTCTACTTCCTATTATCTATCTTTTTTTTGATCTTTATTTATGTTTTGAGTTTCTCATATAAAAGAAAGTATGCAATATTTACGCTTGTGTCTGATTTATTTCACTTAACATTACGATTTTATGTTGTATACATTTTTCTGACCCTCTAATAATATTTTAAGAGCCAGGAACCTGTCATTGTACCATGATATCCCAAGAAAGCTTGAGTTTTCAACTGGTTTCCACTTTGCACTCCAATGCTTTAGCACTTAACGTACACATTTATAATCATTTGTTTATGTATCTGTGCTTAAAGAGCAGAAAACAGTTAAACTATTTGTCTTTCTGATCCAAATCTAGCACTGGGTCAAGCATTTTGAATAGCCAGTTAGAATTTATTCAGGGAAGTGAATTAATCAAATAAGTGGAATTTTGAAAAATTCAAAGGAGGTGACAGCACAGTATAGTCATATGATCTTGAAATCCCAGAAACAATACTTGATGATTATTCAAGAAGAGTTTTATTTTGTTTTTTCTCAATCATATACAAGTAAAATTACTTTTTATGGTATATTATGCATTTTTCAGTTTTATATAGATTGCATGACAATGGTAAAAGATAGGGAATTGAATTTTACTTGTTGACATAATGTTTGATTACGAACAAGTAGAATAAACTGCTTCTCAGTTTTTGAAAATCAAATGGGGGCATTCAATCCTAGTTCAGCAAAACATTCTCATTTTATGGTCCAAACTCACGTTCGTTATATATGGACACAGACTTTTCATAAACAATTGATGTTCTCTCCAGTCTTTCTTTTTTTGTAAAGGGTTAATGGCTTGAAATCTCATAATTCTTTATGACATTTTCTATTTGTCTTTGCCAGGCCTTCTCTCAATTTTCATCCTTTTAATATATCTTATATATTTATATTGATTCATATTTTCACAGCCACTAACTCAAATATATACTACCCCCCAGAGCAATCTCCTAAGTTTTACACTGTTTTTCTTTATTCAGTTATACATCCCATGATTCCATATCCTATTTACTCTTCCTGGAAGAACAAAACCAAATCAACCAACAAATCTAAAAACCAAACTAAACTAGCACAAAACAAAACAAAAAAGCAACCTCACTGTTTTTATCATATTCTCGTTCAAATTTTCAGTGATGCCTCATCTCCCCCACTTCCCTTTTGAGTGTAAAAATATTTAAGAACAAAGGACTGTTCCTTATGAAGGATATTATACCTTCACTGAATATTGTTTATGCTGTTATGGTTGACTCAACACGATATTATCCATATCTTCTTCATTTTTAACGAGTGAAATAAAGAGGCATTCTTTGTTTATGTCACTTTTGTTATATGGAAAAAGTAAACATAAGAAAAGTGTGACACGAAGTAATGAGGATAATTGTAGCTACTAAGCCCATAACACAGGTTATGCTCAATGAACGAGTGTATATTTGTCAGAAAGAAAATGAATGAATATGTGATTTATGCATTCTGTGAACACTATCGTGTTCTCTTCCAGTAAGAATATTTGTCGACATGGAGTAAACTGATTCCTAATTATTTTCTCAGGACAAAATGTATTTTAGTACTTTTCCTAACAATTTTTATAGTAGAGATATTCTGCAATGAAATATGTCTGAAAACCTCCACAACAAACATTTATTTTTTTATTAAGTTTATTGATACAATTTAGATATACATAATGATCGTATTCAACATAGGAAATTTGTACCTGTATATGATATATCTTGATGCCTCTTTTATTCCAATCCCCTCCCCTTCCTTCAACCCCTCTTCCACTCCTTATTTACAAATTCACATATCATTTTCAATGGCTATTCAGGCAGTCTCACTTTCCCTCTCCTTATCCAAGAAATAACACTGGAGTATTACGTTAGCTGAGGTTCCTTCTGGTGGGTTTGTTCTTCCTGCTTACTCTCCAGACCTCTTTCATTTTCAATTCCCATCAGAGTTTACAGAAACAAACTAATAAACTATGCATCAAAGCTAGCCATTAGCTCTCTTGAATATGAAACTGTTTTAATAAGTAAATAAAGCTGCTTTCTCACTTGGCTAATAACACTGGGCAGCTTCTGAGGGCTTTAAACAATGTCACACTTTGCTTTTGGTAGCTACACATAAATTCAAAACTGTCATGTTATGTTTCCTAAAATAATTTTGGTCTTTATTATATCCTAATGGGGGATGGTAGAAGTAGGTGGTAATAAAGGCAAGAAATCACTCATGGAAATAAAACAGAGTATGTTTGCTAAACAATTATATTTCCATTTTCATCACATGTTTACATTATTTCATTTACTTGGCTCTCATGAATATAATGTGCTTGAAGAACTTCAAATAAATACTGATACCCTGCAGGTTACATAAACAAAGTACACTTGAGAAAAAAATTAAGGACAAACTATCAACTGCTTATAAACGAACGTGAAAATTTTCTGTAGTGAACACTAACAAATAAATTCAAGATCAAACAAATTAAAGTCATACTTTCTAAAGCTCTTCTAACTCCATGGGTCATAATTCAGTTTTCTATTATTTAAAACATTCTTTCAGATTTTAAATCCTTTTTTTGTTTCACATCATATTTATTTATAAAGTAATACATGAATATAATAATAAGTGGAAGAATACAAATATGTAGAAAGATAAAGTTAATTATTTCTCATCTTACTGCCATACAGCTGTTCCTTGCAGGTGACTTTCCACTATTTTGTATTCTAAGCAACTAAGCAACTTTATCTCTACCCATAGCTCTGTGTACATGGGGTTTTGTTGTGTCAAACAAAATGAAATCATGCCATGCGTACTGGACCTTTGCCATTTTATCCTGATATGTATGTTGGATGTTCAATAAGTCACTAGTCACACTCCGTAAACATTACATATAATACTCATAAATAAAAGCATATAGATGATACATTCTTCATTCTGAGAATTATTTTTAGTGAAATTTATATCCTTATTTCTTAACTTTTTCTTATTCACTTGTGCTGTCCTGACCCCAACACTACATATCAGTTCCCTGCCCATCAAAGGAAGACATAAGAGAAGAGAAATTAACAAACATTTCTCTCTCTATATATATATATATTTATATACACACATACATTTATATATTTCATATGCAGATGTAGACCGAGATACATATGAATATTTCATTCCATGTTTTAATTAAATTTGGCTTGTTCTTCTTTTTAGAGCTATAGTAATGCTGATCTTTTGATGTGACCCTTGGTCTATACCGGGAATTGTAGCACATCTGTTCAGGAGTCAAATGTGATTCAGTTGCACAAGTATTTAAGATCTTACAGCTCTTAAAAGTGACAACATAAAATTCAAAATGGTTGCAAAATTGTCAAGAAAGGAACAAAAATCCTTGTCTAAGCCTTAGAATCTTTCCTTACAGGGATAAGTCGCTACCCAGAAATCATGTCAGTACCTGGATGCATCAGCAGGAACACTATTCTGGAATCTAACAATACTTTGCAAGGTTTGAGGACTGCTGGATCATCCATTTGACCTCCTGGAAATTCCAATAGACTTTCAGAATTTATGACCACCATGTTGTATGTATGACAGTTTCCAGCTGCTGGACTTAGCTCAGTTCTGCTTACCTCCCCACAAAGAGTGTTCCTTTTTGTTAAAAAGCTTCAGTCTTGCTTAAACTTGGTAGAGAGCTAGTCCGGTGTCTAAACTGTTTCTTTATTTGCACAATTTATTTTACACTGCCATAAAATTGTCATTGCTTCATTTTAGCCTGATTTCTTGGTTTAAAAAAGGCACTGGATAGAATTCAGTGTTCTGGGCATAAACCCATTCATTACTTTTCCTTTCAGTCTTATATGGGTATAACTTTTACAATTGTCTTTATCTACCAAACCAGAAATTTTGCTTCCTGCAATCTGATACTGTTATAATTTCCTCTGCAGACCTTTCTCCACTGTCATCACTATGACAATTTTGTGAAAATGTCTCTTCTGACATCTTATAGTATTACATTCTTATAGTGTTATAAACTATCAAAAATTTTTAAGTTTCCTGCCACAAGTTACGCATGTGGTTTATGGACACTGCATGATAATGTTTTATCCATGCTGATACAAAGCAAACTGAATATTTATTTACTCTGAAGTAAATAAGTAAATTAACATGGATTGCATTCAAGTCAATGAGTGGGTCTAGAAAGTGATGATGATTTTCAAGGTCATGCACCTGTTTACTTTTTAGGATGGTAGATATCTTAGACTTTCAGCCTACAAAAGTGAAATGTGTTTCTCTGTGATATTTTTGTGAGTGAATCATCCAAAGAATTGTTCAGCACATTGCTTGACTTGGTACTTCATAACGAAATGTAAGTGGGCATTCTACAAGAAGTAAAACCCAGCCACTAATCGATCTCAGGTGTTGGAGTTTTATGAATCAGAAAAGAAATTGGCCCTTGTTTGCAAGCCCTGGGAACTTTCTGGTTCAACTTGCTGAAGTGGCCATATGTTGATCCACCATCTCTGGCCGGAGCATGAGAGTTGAGTTTTCAATCACTGCTACCTGGAAAATCATGTGAATGGGGTTCATGTTGCATCCTAAGACATGAGGGGTGTGGGCCTTTCATATATGTAATCACTAGGACTTCTGTTGCAGTACTGTGATCATCTTTATGCTATCCTTTCAGCTTCTCTCAGTATTACACGCTGTAAGGGCAGAGGCCATGCCGTTCTCGACTCGTTAATTGTCAGCTTCTAACTCAGTGTCACAGTTTATGTTGTAACTCTGGAAATTCTTGTTAAAGAAATAAATATTTGAATGAAAGGCAGATGGTTAACATTTCCCTTCTTATAGCAACTGCATAGACTCTATTTCTCGGAATCCCTTCTGATTTGCTTTTTAACTTTTGCCTGATCCTTACCTGCTTTGCAATCTCTTATTCTTTCATTCACTTTTGAATATTGGAATACTATATTTCCTAAGTTACTGTACAGTTTATTTAGTATTTTTCCAATCTAAATTTCAAACTCCATTCTCTTTTGTTGTAGATTTTTGTGACAAACTTCCACTAAAAATTTTTATTTGAGCCTTCCACAGGTAACACAAGCATTTATCTGTACCCTTTTGATTTTCTAGATCTCCACCCTGATTGTCCCACAAGTGCTCCCGTTCCTGTATCAAACCTGCCAAGAGTTTCACAATCCATCACTGCTGAACCTGCAATACGGAGCTGACTGTGTGCTCCTTCTCCCTTACCTCTTTCATTCTGATACCAGATGAAGGAGTCCTTTCAGTTCTATCACTTAAGTATTTATTTCATCTGGGCCCTCTTTAAAATTTTGGCTGCTATTTCTTTCCATTGAGACCTGCATGGGTTGTGTGAACTTCTTTGCAAGTGTTCTATTTTATTTATTTATTTATTTATTTATTTATTTATTTATTTATTTATTTTGTCTGTGATCATATTCCTTGGTCAAATACCTTCCTTTCAATGAGCTGCCAATTATTTTTCTAAAACATAAATTCCCAAGGGAAAGGTCACAACTTTTTAAAGCAACATCTAGTATACCATGGCAAGATTCACATAGTTTTGATGTTCTGGTTCCTCTTTTCTGCCTAGAGCCTCATTACTGGCCACTTTCTTTGCTTCCTTTTCTCTCTAACAATGTCATCAACTCCTCACTCTGCAGAGTAATAATAGTTTTCCATGACTTTGCATATCCTATTCCTCCTGCCTGCACAAACTTTGCCTCTCTAGTATATTTCTCTTTGTTCAAGAATTGATTCAAATGCACTTTCCAGTGAGGACAGTTTCCATCTCTCCCTTTGCTCCTGAATCTCCCATTTTTTGCATGAAAACAGAAGCCTTCCATCTGTATTTTCACTTGGCCATTACATTATGTCTCATATTGTAGCACACAAACTTATTTACATAATTACTTTCTCACTTAACACGTGTTTCCTTAGAAGGAACAATAGAACTTGAAAAGAATTACTCAACAAATATTTATTAAACAAGTAAATAAGAATAGATTTTAAAAATGATCAACATAAGTCACACAAGGGTAAGTAAAATTAAGGAAAAATGAACACAGGGCTCTCAACTCATGGAACAGCACGAGATGTAATTTCCCTGCTATATGAGTATGAAAAAATCTTTGCAAGAGAAAACCTTAATCAGGGACACTGGTGTAGGACACAGTATGAATTTAATAATCCATACTTCTTTCCTAAGATTGGATCACATCATTAAGTATTCATATTGGATAAAACAGGTATAATGAAAAAGTGTGGTAGAACAGAATCACTGTCTTCTAAAACATTAGACTCAGTAGATGTTATGTAGTTCATGCCTGGGCACAAGTGTGTACTGTAACATTAATGGCATCGCCCAAATCTACACCCACCTCAGCCACATTTATAGCCAACGCTCGCAATTCTAAAGGCACCAAAGCCACAGGTATAACCATGTCCACAACAGCTTTCTTAGTGGTTGCTAACAGCATTTAAATTTTTAGCTAAGAAGCAAAAATTAAGTATATGTAAGTAAGAGCACCCAAATTTGGAAGTCTTACATGCAACCTTGGTGTAAATGTGACAAGCCACCGACATTTCTGAAATCTTCACATAGACCAACTTTTATATAACAATACCATTACTCACATTGCATGCAATAGAGAAGACTGTGTGTACTCATAAAACTTGAGATTGTTTTCTCACTGTAAGATCCTCCCCAACAGCTGATATGCTTTAAGTGAAAAAATAATTGCTAGTTTCATTGGCCTTGCTCACGCTGATGGCAGATTTAACCTTTGTAACCAGGCTGCATGACATCATGTGAAGGAGGCAAATGCTATCTTCTTGCAATGATTTTGCTAATAATACCCTTCACTTTATATGCATATTTAAAACAAGCAACACAGCTGTGAAGTTATCTATATAAATCTAAGCAGCATGTAATATATTTTCTATATAAACCATAAACCATGTCTATCATACACTACTCTGATTTTCATATTGCTATATTCTCTGGAATGTAATGTCATTTTGTCACTTTCATAAATGCTCGACACACATGTGATGCAGGTATTTGCTGAAAACAGTGTTTAGCTGATTATCCATTACCTGGATCAGAGTATACACGCTTCTTCACAGACAAAGAAAGCACTGACTACCTTAATATACTCTGCATTCGTAGGAACACAAAATAGATCCTTTTGAGACTCCAATTTGTCAGAAAGTATGACTTTTTTTTGGGGGTTACTGGCTCTGGATATACTATGAACTCATATGTAGTCTTAAATTTTGAGAAGCACGCTGAATTTGGGTAATATCTGCCAGGGTTTGAAAGGGGCTTCCCAAAATAACGTGTTTGAAACACCATCCTCAGTGCAATGATCTTGAGAGGCAGAACATCCATGAGGAGATTAAGTCATGAGGGCGGAGTCCTCACGGGTGAATGAATGTTTCTGGTATCAGTGGAGTGGGTTGGTTAGTGAAGGAGTGGCTTCTACAAAAGGATAAACTGTCTCTTTCCCTTCTGCCTGTCTCACGTATGCTGTTGAGTTCTTCTACCTTCTGCAATGGATAAAAGCAAAAAGATGCGAACCCCTTGACTTTAGACTCCCCAACCTTCAGATCTGTAGGAAATAAAATTCTCTTATTTACAACTTACCAGTCTCAGGTGATCTGCTGTAGTAGCATAAATGGACTAAGACATTGTCACTTCTCAGGACTCTGAAAACATTTGACCATCTTCCTTCATCTCTGTCATCCTCTTGGGCCACATCTGATTTGGGCAGGTGTATTTCAGCTATCCAGTTTTATGTGGTGCCAACATTTGGGAGAACCACCGAAAATCCAGGACAAAGTCTTCCTTTTTTTTTTTTTTTTTCATTCACCAATTGGTGAGAACCTCGTGCATCATTAATATCCTAGCTGTTGTGAACAGTGCCAGGATAAATATGGTGATACAGGTGTCTCTGGTGTGCTGACTTCGTTTCCTTTGGGTATGATACCCAGAAGTGGGATACCTGGATCACATGGTAGACCTATTTTTGGTCTTATGAGGAACCCTCATGCTGTTCTCCACATTGGCTACACACATTCCCACCAGTACTCTCTGAGACTTCCCCTTTCTCCATATTCTTGTCAGCATTTCTCAAAAGAAATAATGATATTTATTTTAACTAGAGCGAGATGGTATCTCACTGCAGTTTTGATTGGCCTTTTCCTGATGCGAATGAGCAAATTATGGATTTAAAAATAGTGGATGGTTTTGTAAAAAATGCTAGATAGGTTTGTGAAAGGCTGTGGGCGATGTGTGTGCCTCTGCGTGTGCCTGTGTGTGGGGTGTTGGCCAGAGGCATGTATGAGATGGATATGCAGAGATAAGGGACTTTTGGGGCCACAAGCCCAACACCTCCCAGAATGCATGGTAAGAGATTAAAAGCCTGTGAGGCCACAAGTCCAAGTAGGATCAAAATGCATTGCCTTACGGATTAAATGCTCTGGTCCTCGTCCTCCCCATACTCTGATTTACTACTCAGACTGACCCTAAGTTCAGTCATGTAATCAACCACGCTGACCTTCCCTTGTCTTCTGTCCCCTACATGAATTCTTGCACAGCGGTCCTTCTTTTGTCCTTTACCCTTGCTTCCTGATTCTATCAATAAAAACCCACAGAAGCTTCAGTTCGGGGCTGTTCTTTTTCTTGAGAGTCTCTCATGCTGAGAAGTTTTGGTTAAGGCGGCCCATCGGGGCCCTCTGAGAGGTTAAACTGAGCATAGATGCCAAGTAGTCGCTCATCCTCTGAGCCTTTGCACCGTGCCATCGTCATGAACAGCAACACCTGTGTGTGTATGCATATAGCAATCCTAAAAGTGTTTGTGCAGTTTAAGAATTATAAATGTTATGCACTTATAAAAATATTATTGAAATTTTAGCATCAGCTAAGATCTCTACTGGATAAAGAGCCAGGGGTTACCTGACATCCAGGATGAATGAATGGAAAACAGACTAAGGTCTATCTCTGACAGGTTGGGCAGGTGAAGTCGGAAGGAGGGATGGAGAAGGCCCAGAAGAGTGTAGAAGCCACTGGGCTGGAGAGTGGGGGTGAGGAGGGGCTGTGGCTGAGCCTCTTCTCCTTGCCCCTCCCTCCCTCTAGGCACCCTTTGTGATGAATGGTCATAGCTCTGTGATGCTGGCCTGGGCCATCCTCCCTACTCCCAAAGAAAACTCTCAGGGCTCAGTTGCCCAAGAGCAGCACTGTGACTCAGATGATGGCAAAGCCCTAGTCCTCGTGGATGAGCTCCAGCTCCAGCATCTTTTCAGTGGATATGATCCTGGCCTTTGTGTGTGCACTAGGGCTCTTCCTTCTGCTACTGCCCTGCCTTCCCAGTGAATGATCCTTACCACCATCGAGGAAAGAAAAGCATCAGAAAGGTAAGAAACGCTGAGCCCAGATCCAGTAAAGAATGATTCTCTCTCCTTTAACCGCAATATTCACTTTTCCAAGTAAAACACTGCTGAGAGGAAGGAGCAGAATGTCCTTCCCCTGGGCAGGTGGGGCAGGGCAGGAGAGTGGGCACTAGGACGTCTATCTGATGCTCTCAGTTCTCTCTGTGGTTTGGTGGAGTCACCAGAGTAAAAGAAAACCCTGACTCCTTGGGCGAGGACTGGGTTCTTGAGAGGTGGGGACTTTCCTGGAGAGACAGGCCCTGAGTACTTGTTCCTCAGTGCAGGTGCCTTAGGGCCAGGCCTTTGATCTGTGCTGGGCTCATCCCAGGGCTGTGCTGAGGCCCTAGTGAGCCCAGCCCCAGAAGTACGATTAATGGGTAAGTTTATCAGAAAACAATCACAGCAATTTCATACGACAGCTATTGGGTTGTGAATTTTATCAACAATTAAATATTATAATAATAATAAAAGAAATTGTCATATATGTATTTTGGTCAGTTGAGATCAATACGTACCAAATCTGAACTCAATTTTCTATGGGTCCACACAAAGTGTTCCAAGCTCCTAGATCCATTAATAGAGCACATTCTTGCTTCGTAAGCACAATTGTACAAAACCTGTAAAGCTACATATTTTTACGCTTAAAGCTGCTCCTTGCATAATCCGGTATCTTAGTATATGTTCATCACAGAGCAGAGTGGAACTAGTAAAATACAGAACACTGGCAGCAGGGTCTGAATCAAAGGAAGAGGGATCCAGATAGAGTTGAAAGATCCTCATGATTCAAGTTATCAGTGTCTGTCTATGGGTAATGTGTGAGTGACTGCAAGATGGGTGACAGCAGCTATTTCACCTACACAGCCAAGATAACTCTATGAGTACTGGGAAGGAAGCAGAGGTGGAGAAGAAGGCGGCAGGTTACAGACCACAGACAATGACCCGTAAATTCTGGTGCAGAAGTCCAAGAAGTTTGAGAACTTTTAGTCAGAGCCTTGTCTTAAGGATTGTTATGAAGTTTATGAAGCCACAATAATAGACATCAGGTCATTTTTAATATACTATTATGTAGGTTGAGGCTTTCAGAATATAAGTTTTATGTCTTCAGATATACATTCCATGAGTCCCCATTTGTCCTCGTTCTGTAGTCATTGTAAACATTAGTGCTGATCTTGGATGGACGCCTGCTTTTCATGAGAAACTTCAAACTCAGGAGAGGCTATAAAGACAGTGGTATTTGCTTTTCCTGTTCCCACTATCTTAGTCTCTGTTTCTGTTTCTCTTTGTTAGTCCCTTGGTGTTAACTCTGTTCCTCTTTCTCTGCTTCTCTATCATTTGTTCTGTCGCACACACAGACACGTGCACATACAAACACACACACACAAGAAATATAAGCAAACAGTATGAGAAATCATAACACGCAATGTGAAATAAAATTTATTTATATATGAACTATTGTTTTATATTTCATACATTGTTAACAAGAATGAATGAAAAATTACAATAGCAATACAATAGCAAAGCAACAGCAGACTTTAAAAACATAAAGTATTCCGAAGATTTTAAAGAACAAAGATGTCATATGTTGAAGCTCAATTATGCTTTTTCAGGTAAACATAGATGAGTTTATGCCTAATTAAAGTTATAACAAAAATGTTCATTCATGGTGACAGTGGGACGAATCCAATGAGCTGAGTGGGTCTCGAAGTTTCTCAGTAGAATCCACGTGACCAGTGTCTGCCACAGCAATATGGGCGCCAGCAGCTGTATCCACATCTGTCACAGCCATAGCCACGGCCATAGCCCAAGCCACCATAGCCATAGCCCAAGCCACTATAGCCGTAGCCCAGGCCACCACAGCCATAGCCCAGGCCACCATAGGCATAATCCAAGCCACCATAGGCATAGCCCAGGACACCGTAGTAGTTGCTGTAGTAGCACATGGTGTCAGGAGTAGATGTTGCAATTAAGGAGCACGAAATGCCTTTTAATTTAATATCATCTGTACTCACAGAGCTTTTTGTAGTCAGGTAGAGGTGGGGCAAACCACGGACATTACTGGCCTCATAATTTAGCATAACTTCACTAGAAAAATGTATTGAACCTTTTGTTTACTTGCAAAAAGAGAGTTCCTCGTAAGTAAGATTGCTCTGCTGTTATCTCCATGTCATATATTTACATCATATAATTACATAAAATAATTTTCCTACTTTAAAAAGAAATCACTCTGCCTGTGATTAATGTAAGGTCAATTATTAGTTTAGCTTTCTCTCCTCTATACCAAGTAACACTGAGTCTCCAGACGCCTGGACTACAAACTACAAAACAACATTCTGCACTAAATTCCACCCATGAGAGAGCCTTGAATATGATTTTGAAGCCAGAAGGAGCACCGGGGTTCCTCTGGAGCCAGCTTCATTCGCTACCAAGCTTACTTTGCTTTTCATCAGAATGAGATCCTTCAAATAGCACACTTTTAGAAAACTTTGCTTGCCTATCTTTGGTCCCTGTTTACCCATATTTACTAATTGAGCTGGTAAATCATGATTACTTGGTGTGCCATGAAGCATACAGTCTTCTATCTTTTGGCTTGTTGGCTTGTCTTTTTTCTAAAAGTTACTTTAAATCCTCAAAGGACAGTATAAGGTCTTCGAGCTTACATATGCGAATTTATAAGGCCATGGCATGGGAGAAGATAATTGGAGTGAACACTCCCTTCATTTAGGATGTAACTTCTGAGTTGTATGGTGTATTTAAATGTAGCACTTTTAGATAGTGCCATACAATCTCCATAGGGGTCTTGACCACCACATGCACACAATGAGTATTTATAAGATCCAGGCCCTGACCTTCTTAAAATTACTCGGCAAAGCTAGTCTCTTTAATTTTAGCAATTGTAATAGCCATGCAGTGATATTTTATTGTGCTTATAATTACAGTTTTCTTGTTCTCATGGAGATGGTCACCTTTATTTTCTTTGCTGTAAAATGCTTGTGAAATTTTTTGATCACTTCAAATTCTTTGTTTTTAATAATCTGTTGGCATTTCAATTTATTTTATTCCAAATACTTTTTAGGTATACATATTGTGACTATCTTCTCCCCTTAGGAAGTTTTCTCCCCTGTCCTAAATGTAGAAATTCTTGGTTTTTAGGACTTATAATTTATCAATCTTTTGTCTGTGGTTGTTATTATTTATATAATTTCTGAGAAGCCATCTTCTATTTTAAATAATTAAGATATTCTTGAATCTTATTTTGGTACAAGGTAAAAATTTAAGATTTATTTTCTTACTTGAACACTATCTTTTGTCAGGTCTGCCCTCTCATCTTCAGCAACTGAAATAGCATTTTGGTGATATCAGTCTGGTCATTGCATATGTCTATTTGTAGATTCTTTCCTTTTTCCATTGAATGATGTACTTATTCTTGAACTATTACCACCTGTTGTTCCATATGAATAATTATCCCTTTTGGTAATAATGTCAAATCTATATTACCCTATTATTTATTCCATTTGTTTACTTTTAATTTTTATGATGTTCAGTTTCTCAGTCTTTTCTTGGTAGCATCATTTACATCTTATTTCAGAAACCATTATCTACTGCAAATTAAGAAAGACATACTTACATCTTATTTTGGTGCAAGGTATAATCCAAGATTTATTTTCCTTATGTGGTTATTAAATTAAGCTCACACTATTCATTTCCTACTCTATAGTGGTATTTTATTTTTTTTTTTGCTCTTATTTATTTATTGGTGTATTTTAGATATACATAGTGACAACATTCATCATAGGGAATGTGTGCCTTTACATGATATATCTTGCATTTTGTTTCCTATTCCTCTCCCCTCCCTACAACCCTTCTTTCCCTCCTTATTTACAAAGGCTTTGTTTCTACTTTTTCCCATCTATTCTTTTATTTTTCTTGTCCAGTCTTCCCTACCTGCCCCCTCGTTCCCTTTCTCATTTGAACAAAGCCTGTGTGTTTGAGTCACTTTATTGAATACATTTTCTTTTCATTGGTCTATGTGCTTATTCCTGAACTAGAATGAGCTATGTTTTACATATCCAGAATTTTGCCATTGTAGGTGACAGTGGCAAGTCTACATATTTTGCCAATTTTGTGCCACTCATTTATTTCCGTGAATAAGAGCAAAATGAAAGTTGTCATAGTGGTCATCCTTTTGCTGTTCTTTATCTGAGGGAAATTATTCCATATTTTGAAGATAATATTGGATAGAAACTATAATTATTGAATATAGATTGGATAGGAACTGTAAATTTTAGGTAGATTCTATTTATCAATTTGTATCATTTTTTTTCTAGTTCTACTTTACTTATAAATTTTAAAATTCATGAATAGGTTTTGGAATTTACAGTGTTTTATCTTCATCTGTTGGGATCTTCATATGACATTCATTCTTTTTCCTTTAATCATACTGATTGAATTTTCAGATTTTAAATGTAAAATTTGAAAACTTGTAATATAGCTGCTGGAACTGGGTTCGAGAATATGCTGTCACAGATATTCATAAGTATGCCCAAAATCCATAATCCCTTTCTTGATAAGTTTCTTGATAAGTTTTGATTTTGTTAGTAGGTTTTGCCATATTCTTATTCTGTGAAAGAGTATCTGTATGGTTGCTGGTACATTTTTTTTTTTTCCATAGGGAAGTTTAAAGGTTTATTAGAGAAACCACCCAGAGCTTGAGAGAGATTGGTTGATTGATTGTACTGGACATTGAGCCAAAGCCCTTCACACTGAGTTGAATCTCTAGCCCTTTCAGAATTTTTTTTTTTTTTTTTTGTGGGTACTGGAGGTCGAACTCAGGACCTCCTGCGCCAGTAGGCGCCCCTGCCGCTGAACGATATCACCGGCCCTTTTTTCATATGTGGGTACCGGAAGTCGAACTCAGCACCTTGCGCTTGCCAGGCAGGCACTTACGCCGCTGAGCTATCTCAGCGGCCTCCAAATTTTTTATTTTTATTTATTTAAATTATTTATTTTGGGACAGTTTTACTAAGTTGCCCAAATGGTGTTAGAGGTTGAGATCCTCCTGCCTCAGCCTCCCAGAGAGCTGGGACTATAGCCACGTACCACCACATCTGACTTGAGTTTTAAAAGCGTAATATTTTGCCCTGTGTTTTATTACTCAGGATTAAGTCAAGGGGAAGGAGTAAAATGTCTTGGGAGGAAACACGCAGAGCACAGTGAGAAGTTGTATTGTTCAAAGCCATGCTGTGAAGGGATGTGTTCCGGGAGTCTCTCAAGTGACCCATATTACATATATATACTGTGAATTGATACTACTGTTTTTAGCAAGTACCGACGAGTAATTTTATTTATTAGTCTAGTTTTAAATGAAGAAGGTTTGGCCACATAGAATGATTTGCATAACCCACACCCTCTCACTTTTCCAACAGTGACTCTCTGACTCTGCTGGATGAAGCAGAGAGCACGTGTGAGCCTTGCGCTTTACCCTGCCGCTGAGTGAAGTTTCCCTGTTACGTGACACAGTACCATTTAGTACAGGTTGTCAGGCAACCATCCAGACTGTAAACGTGTGGATGCATTTCTGGGAAGACTCTGGTTTCATCCAATTATCCTTCAACAGAACATACCGTAGGTACTCACACACGTGACAGAGAAAGGAAGGGGCAGCTTGTTTTCAATAACGAAGTTTATTGAAAAAAGACACAAAAATTATTCACATCAAAAATTATTCATATTGAATTATTCACGTCACCTCAAGTTACAATTAATAGAGAAATGATATGTTTTTATGTTTTATTTTTTGGGTACCCGGAATCGAACTCAGTACCTTGCACTTGCTAGGCAGGCGCTTGTGCTGCCAAGCTAAATCTCTGGCCCAAGATAATGCTCAATGTAGACATTTTGTGAATTGTGACTGGTCTATCAAGATGAGACGTGCTGGAATTAAAACGCTCAATCCGAAGAATAAATAGTCTGGAATCAAAATTTCACCGCAAGACAGGCAAATGACTTTTGAAAAGAACTATGGAAGAATAGGAGGAGGAGGAGTTCTCCTGGCTGAGGGGCTCCGAAGTCTTCTCAGAAGACTCCATAAGACCGAAGGTGAGCGGCAGCAGCTCTGTCCAAATCTGCCACAGCCACAGTCATAGCCGTGTCCCAGGCCACCATCGCCACAGCCCAGGATGCCACAGTAGCTGCTGTTGTAGCTCATGGTAGCACAGCAGGATGTGCGTCGAGGAGCAGGCAATTTCTTTTTAGTTTAAATGTCATTGCTTGTGCACATGTTGGCTTTTATACACAGGCAGAAGTGTGTGAGGCAAATAGACCCATGATTTAGCATAATGTCTAGTGTAAAAATATACTTCATCACTTGTTTACTTCAGGAAATAATTCCTCATAAGTTTGCTGCGCTATTTTATCAACTCCCTCATATTTAAATCATGCGATTAAATAAAGCATACCTTTTTTCTATTTTAAAAACCAATTACTATGCATGATTAATTTAAAGTCAGTTGTTAGTTTTTCATTCTTACCCCTATACCAAGTACCTCCAAGTCTCCAACTGCTAGCTACATTTTCCCAGGCAAATTGCAAAACAGTATTTTGTGTGAAATTCCACCAGTGAAAGAGATGTGTGTGGGGTTTTCAAAGCATTAGAAACATTACAGTGTCCTTTGTGTCTTTTCTGACTTGACAAATGTGAGGGCCCTATCACTAATCTCACTTTGTTTATAACAGGACTTCCTTCAAATTATGTGCTTCAGAGACTTTCCTTCCTTGCTTTTTTGTTTTTGTTAACCCATATTTATTATTTCAAATTATATGCCCTCATTTTTGATGTGACATAAGGTATACAGCTCTTTGTCAAAAGTTTGTTAGCTTTTGTGCTTTGAAAAAATAACTTCAATTTCTCCAAAGTCACTGTAAGATTTTTTGTTTACATGTATCTGTTTGTGAGTGTGTGGATGGGGCAAGATATTTGGGCTGGAAACTGATCCATTCTGAGGTTTAGTGTGTATTTCTATTTAGCATTTTTTTTTGGATGTTGCTATACATTTTCTATAGGGTTGTATCAACTACATATATTCGCAAACTGGAAATGTTTGCGAATTCCAAGTGTGAACTTTCTCAAAATTACCTATGCTTTCAGTCTCTAATTTTAGCTACTCTGATGGATGTGCAGTGCTATTTCCCTGTGGTTATAATTTGCGTTTTCTTGCTCTCATGAGGCTGAACAACTTTTGTTATTGTTTTAGGTAAAATGATTATTGACATTTTTATACACATTTAATTAATTGTGTTTTGTGTCTTTCTCAAATGCTTTGTAGGCTTTTTTATTTAACTTCATTGATTTAATTAATTAATTTAATTTTTAATTTATTTAATTTAGGGACAAATCCTATGTTAGATACATGTAGAGTATAATAAATATTTTCTCCCTATAGATGGGATTTTCATTATCTTAAGATTAGCCTTCTTTAATTTTAATCATATTCTATTTAATATTCTCTTTTGGACACTTTTTTTATATCTTTTTAAAGAAACTATAGTCTTCAAGTATTAAAGACATCTTTTATCTTGGTGTATTTGCCTGTCAAAATTTCTTTCTTTCCCTGGTTAACCTAGCATTATTTTTTTGTTTTTATTTTGATGCAAAATGCTAGTCAAGATTTATTTCTTTATGTGGTTTGCAAACTAATTTTTTTACATTATAAATATATTGGACTTTATTTTTTTATTTTATGGAAGAAAAGTAAATCAAAATTTCATACCGAAATAATAGAAAAATCACAATAGTTAATACATTGCATACTGTCATCTTCAAAGTAGTTACTCAGAGTATAAGATATGGGCATAAAAAATTCTCCAATCGATGCTAGCATGAACCTTTTCAACGAACTAAGAGACACTAGTAATACAACTAACTTGCATTTTTTTCCTTTTCCCTTCCTCCCTTTCCCCCATCCTAGTTCCTTTTGCCTTTTTAACAATTTCTTCCCATTTCACAATATGTATTGTACATTTTAGACCTTATTTACTCTTTCAGTTTCTCACACCAGGGAGAAGATAATCTTAAACTATTTATTGTTAATCACTTTTTAAAAATTTTCTGCTCTGCAGTGATAGATGTCTTAGTCATGCAACTACGTGTGGTTAACCTGTGTTTGAGATTTTGTGCTGAATCCCTCTTCATTCCATCTGTCCATGTGCTTATTCTTGAAACAGGGCCACCAGTCTCTAGTACAAACATATGGTTTATTAATAATGGCACACCTATATTTTCTTTAATAGTCTCTTTTTCTTTCTTTAATTAATAATTGGTGATGGTCAATAGTCAAGACCTGGACAAAAAGTGGAATGTATCTTGTGACTGAAATCATGCTCATCTTGTTTGTGACCTCAAGGAGAAATGATTATATATTTCAGCATTAACTATGATTTATAAGCTTTACATTTTATGCATTGTAATTTATCAAATTGAAGTGGTTATTTCCTAGTTCTACAGCATGGACTTCTAAAAAATTCATGAATAAGTATTAAATATTTTCATGTTTTATATTAATCTGTTGAAATATTCATACAACTTTCTTTCTTCTTTTGGTTAAGATGAATTGTACAGAGTTTTCAGTTATTAAGCCAATCTGGGATTTTGCAATCTTGGAGTATAATTTAAGGGGTTTAGACTGACAATATATTGTTTCATATTTTTACAATTACATTCACAAAGTATATTCCCTTTCCTGTCATGACTTCACTGGGTTTTGATTTTGTTAATACTTTTGCCATTTTCCTTTTTTGTGGAAGAGTATTTGTATGAATTTGTACTGCTTTTTGAAGCAGTTTAAAGAATTCCTTAATGAAAACCTCTGGACCTAGATTTTCCTTGCATGAAAATTTTAAAGACAAATTTATTTTTTAACAGGTGTCATAGTATTCAAGTTTCCTGTTTCTTCCTGTCAATGCTACAAAAATGTTATTTCCTCAGGTTAAATTCCATCTTCTGTTGTTCACTGTGTCAGTAGAGCACAGAGGAGATCTGGAATCAATGAAAAAATAAAACAAAGGTTGGGATTTTCAAGGAAAAATAGAAACCAGAGCTGGGGATAGAAAAACCAGTGGAGCAAGAGGAAAGCCCTGATCACTGTGTGTGAAAATGGTGAAAAGAGCTACTTGTGGGAAATGTTTTGAACAACTTTGACAGATCCAGCCACCCTATAAGCAATTGGTAGGCATGGGACACATTTTCAGAAAATTTTTTTCTTGAAATTAAAAGGAGCAATCAGAAGAATAAACATGGAAGAAAAAAACACAATCAAATAAGAACACAGTGTCACCAGGAAACAGGCGATGATGTGCACATACGGGTATACTGCTGTTTCCATTGGCGGTGCATCTTTTAAAACCACAATATATAAAGATAAAACTGCTTCAGGTCAGATGGAGATAATAGGAGAGTCTCGGAGTCCCATGAAATCATTTTTATGAATCGTGTAGACACAACTGGTAAACAGACATTAATTAATCTTTGTCTTTTCCTTTAAAATGTTTGCACAATTATGTAGAAGTATTTCAAAGAGAAAAATTTAAGACCAGCAAAAAATCATTCTCAGTTTCAGTAAATCTGCATTTAATATCTTATTCTGTCATCACTATCTTTATATTGCTCTTTTCCTTTTAACTTCTACCATCCTTACTATATGAGGTATAATCCATGTACTGCAATGCTATCAACACCACGGTCCTTGTTGCAAGTACTGTAGCACTGTTTTTTTGACATGATAATTGTAGCTACAGAAATCTTCCAATCTGCCTCTTTCTATGGAATTGCCCTTGTCTTAGAAATGCCTAGACTTGATGCAGATATTTTTCAACAGCAGTGGAAGGCATGAGAAAAATTGTCATCCCCTTCTCCTTCAGATGAAAACAAAGCTATTTTGTGCAAATGGAGAGGCATCTGTGCTCCTGGAAAATCTAAATCAGCAGTTGGAAAAGGCTCTGCTTGACATTTTCTCTTAGATCAATAGTAACATTTTCTAAATAATTTTGTTCAGCATGGAGTCAGGTGGAGGGAAGAAGATGCATTGATGAGAAAGAAAAAATGAAGAGCCCGATAGAACTCAAGTTGAGTGGGGACCTTCTAGAGGGATAAGTAGAGAGCATCCTTCAAGTACCATATGTTTTATGTTGATGGGTGAATCACAGTTATTATTGTTAGTATATTCTAAAACTAAATTTATTCAGGAATCTAGTTTTAACTGAAGTTTTGGCCAAATAGAGTCATCTACATAAATCACACATCTTCATATATTATAGAGTGATGGAAAATTTATACAAAAAAAAAAAGTGCACTGTTTTCCCTTTGCACTGCTGCTGTTGAAATTTTCCCTCTTAACCTAGGACACATTACCATTGTACAGAATATTAGTATCTGATCATTGAGTCTCTAAATGTAGTGATTTATTTCTTGCAAAGCTTATGGTTTATTCCATAAGCCTTTATGTAATCAACTCACACAGAAACACACACATAAAAGTGAGAGAAATAATCAATGCAAATAATGGGGGTTTATAGAAAAAGAAACAGATGTTTCACTCTAAGATGTTAAGCTACAATGAGTGGTGAAATAATCCAATACAAGTGTAAACAATTTTATGAATGGTGAAGTATTACATCGACCTTGGTCAGTCAAGTGAAACATGCAGACTCTGAAGTACTCAATCTGAAGATGTAATAGTCTAGGATAAAATTTCACTCTTAGGAAAGTAAAATAAGTTACTTATTAGAAGAATCTTAGAAAGTATAGGAGTAAGAGTTCTATAGGCTGAGTTGTTCTCGAGAGGTCTTTTAGTAGAATTCACAGGACCAGGATCTCCTACAGCGAGATGGATGGAAGCAGCCATATCCGTAGCCACCACAGCCCAGGCCACCAGAGCCACAGCCCAGGCTGCCATAGTAGTTGCCATAGTAGCACATGGTGGTAAGAATGGGAGTTGAGTGGAGGAATAGAGACTTATTCTTCTTAGTTTAAATGTCATCATCTGCATGCATGAGCCCTTTTACATGCAGTCTGAGGTGGGTGGGGCAAACTCACAGACATTATTGGCCTCTTACTTTATCATAAATTATGCTGGAAAAACTTACCGAATCTTTTGTTTATACAAGAAAATGAGAATTCTTCATAAGCAAGATTGCTTTGCTTTGTATAAAGTTTTCCAAAGTTAAATCGTGTGATTCTGTAAGGCATTTTCCATTCATTTTGGAAGGCAATTATTCTGTGTGTGATCAGTTCAAAGGTCAATTATTAGTTTATCATTCCCTACTTACTCCCAAGTATCACTAGTTCTTGAATCTCTAGGGCTATATTTCCACAAGTGACTTACACCTTGTGAAAAATTCCACCGGTGAAAGAGATTTGCGTGAGATTTTGAGGACTTTAGAATCATTTGAGGCTGGGTGTGGTGGCACATGCCTGTAATTCTAGCACTCCGAAGGCTGAGACAGGAGGATCACCACAAGTTCGAGACCAACCTGGGCTACATAGTGAATTTAAGGCCAGCCTGACAGCCTTAACTACACAGAAAGACCCTGTTTAAAAAAAAAAAAAAAAAAAAAAAAATCGTTCGAGTCATCTTGAATCTTTGCAGCGCTATTTCCTTGTGGATATAATTTGCATTTTCTTGGTTTCATGAGGTTGATGACAACCATTTTTGTTTACTGTAAAATCCTGGTGGAATTTTTTGTCCATTTGTAATCTTTTTGTTTTTCTGCATAATGACTTGTAGATGCATTTATTTCTGTTGCAAATATTTTTATGCATATTTTCCAGGTATTTTCTCTCTATGTTCTTTCTGTTCCTCAGAAATGGAAGTCTTTTATTTTGAGGAAATTCAATTTATCAATGTTTTCTTAATATTGTTTTTATCTTTTAAAACCTAATCCAACATATAGATGTTCTTGAATGTAATTTAGGTGCAAGATATAAATTGAGCTTTGCTTTATTCTATATAGTTTTTCAAATTAATCTAACAACAATTATTAATTCATCAATTTCTTTTTTTTTTTTTTTTTTGGTGGGTACCGGGGGGTTGACCTCAGGACCTCGCACGCCAGCAGGCGCCCGTGCCGCTGAGCAATATCACCGGCCCCTTTTTCATATGCGGGTTCCGGGAGTCGAACTCGGGCCCTCGCGCTTGCCGGGCAGGCGCTTAAGCTGCTGAGCCATCTCACCGGCCCAATTCATCAATTTCATCTTCTGGATTCCATTGATATTTTGGTAGCATAAATATGATTACCATATATGACCAAATATGATTAAAACATCACTCTTTCCATTGGTCTATGTGCTTAATTCTGAGCCAGGATCACCTGTCTTATTCACATATATTATTATGTAAATATTTGATAAGATTAAGTCTACAGTTCCTTTACCAGTACTGTATTTGTGCTAGTTTCTCCCTTTCCCTGTGTCTTTCTCTCTCTTTCTTTCTCTCATCATATTTCCATTTATTTACTTATGTTTTTACTGATTAAACTTGTGATACAAATTTGGGTGAAAATTGCATTAGTGGTTATCCTTATCCTATTCCCTATCTCAGAATATTCCTGAGCATGTTAAAAATTCACAAATGACCCGAAAGAACAAACAAAAGCAAAAATAGAGAATTGGGATTATATCAAACTAATAATCTTACACATTGCAAACAAATCCACATAATGGAGAAACAACCCACAGAATGTGAAAAAATATGTGAACTATTCATCTGACAAAGTATTAACATTCAGAATCTGTAAGGAACTCAAGAAACTTAATAACAAAAATATCAAGCAATCCAATTAAAAATGAGTGATGATCCAAATAGAAAAATTTAAAAAGAGAAACACAAGTAGCCTACAAGTACTGTACAGTGTATGGGAAAACGCCCAATGTCATTAGTCAGAAAACTGCAGCTATTATCTTACCCAGCTATAATGTCTACTATTAAGGACACAAACAAACAAATCACCAAGCAAGCAAACAAATGCTGATAGAAATAGGGAAAAGGGAATTCTTACGCACTGCTGATGGAAATGTAAATTAGTGCAGCCACTGTGGAGAGCAGGCTTTTCAAAAAACTAAAAAACAGATCTACCACAAAATCTAGCTATCCCATTACTAGAAATATAGCCAAATAAAATGAAGTCAGTGCACAAAAGAGATACCTGCACTCCCATGTTTATTGCAGCACTATTCACAATATCTACAATGGGAATCAACTGAGGTAAATAATAACAAATAAATGGAAAAAATGTGGTACCTCACATTCATAATGGAATATTATTCAGCCATAAAAAGAATGGGTGGAAGTGGAGACCATAGGTGAAGTGAAATAAGCCAAATCTAGAAAAATAAACACTGCATGTTTTCTTTAGTTTGTGCATATATGCACAAACTAAAATGCTCTATCTGAATGTGGAATAGTGATTACGAGACTCTGAGAAAGATGAAGGGGAGGGGAAGCAAATTTGGGCTAGGCAATGTGTACCAAAACACAATTAGACAGAAAGAATCTGTCCTAGTGTTTCACAGCACAGTGGTTTCTCTGTAATTCAGAATAAACTGATGTGTGTATATATATATATATGTATATATATATATATATATATATATATATATATATATATGTATGTATTTCAAGATCTAGAAGAGAGTAATTAGGGTCTTCAAACCTAAATAAATGATAAGAAGGAAATGCTAATCTCCCTGATTTAATTGGCACATGTTGTATGTATCCATTAAAATATCACATTTACCATATTAAAATGTGTGATTTTTATTTATTAAACATTGACAAATAAGTATTGACTTGCTTATGTTTTACTTGAATCCATTGAGATATTCATGTACTATTCTGTTTTCATTAATTCTTTGAATTACACTATCTGAATTTCCAAATATTAAACAAATCCTGGAATTTGCAACTTGAAGTATAGCTTCTAAGTCTTGCTTTGATAATGAGCTTCTTTCAGATTTTTATGCCTATGTTAATAAAACATATTCTCTGTCTTTTAACGTCTTTGTCAAATTTTGAATTATTAGTAGACCTTTTTCTTTCCTATTTTGTAGAGGAGTACATGCATTCAGAACATGTGACCGGTAGTATTTTTTAATTAAGTTTTTTTTTTGTTTTTTTAACTGCTCTTTACTGAAGACAGCTGGCCCTGGCTGGAATTTTCTTTCCATAAAACTTTTAGAGACAATTATATTCTTTAATTTGTATCTGCAATTTGGACTTGCAGTTATTGTTTTCTGTGTTACTTGAATATTATTTCCTCAGATGAACTTCTATTTTCTCATTGTTTCTTATATGATGAAGGAGGTACGGAATTGATGTAAAAACTCTTGCAATTTCCAAGGAAAAGTAGGGACCACGCAACTGAAGAATCAGTGATGTGGGATGAAGCCCTAAGCCACATTTGCAGAGATGGTAACAAGGGATACTCTCTCGGAACTTTCTGTAGAAGTTGTGCAGTTAGCGCCTTTGTCCTCTTCACTTTGATTCTCCATCTGGTAGCATTTCAGTCATTCACATTTTACTGTTTTTTATTTCCATCACCATTTCTGTCTACATCTTTGTGTGCCTCTATTTTCTTTCCGCTGGCTCTAATATGTCACCTATTCCTTCCAGTATAGCAATCCTGTAAATGCCATAGTCCCTGAGGCAGGTACTATGGAAGTGTCACCTTGACACCCCAGTTCTAGGAATGTGGCTCTTCCAAATTGAATCATCTCATTTGTAGGGCCACCTTCTATTTTATGGTCTCCTGGGCTTGCTGGGGTTATTTTTCAACAGCAGCCTAGGGCACGGAACCACTTTTCATTTTCCTTTCCTTCAGATGAGAGCAGAGGTGCTTCATAAGGGGCAGATATTTCTGTTCATAAATCTAAACCAACAGTTTGAGATGAATCTGCTTAAGATGTTCTTTAAGATCAAATGTAATATTTTATGGGTTGAGACCTCAAGATGGCGGATGAGTAAGAAGCAGGCAGCAAAACTCTCTCTAAAAGTTACCATTGGAACACGGGAATATAGCGACCCAGAAAGCGCAGGAGGGGGGGAGATGCCTCCCCGAAACCCAGAAAAGTTCTGAAGCGCAATCTGGGACCCCCGGCACCAGTGACGGGTGACTTCCAACAAAGAAGAAGGAAAGAAGGAGCAGACCGCGCGCGTGCACCTTCTAATATCCCGGGAGTTGGAGCGCCGGCGGAGGCTCAATTCTACGGACACACGGTGGCAGCTGGCGCCCAGGGAGCCCCCACGGAGGATCCTGAGACAGCGGCGGGGCAGGGGAGCGGCGGAGAACGGCGCTGACCGGCGGTGAGTGTCTCTCAGCCACAGCTGCCCCGCGCCAGAGAGCGACCGGCCGGGCGCCATTGTGGGGGGTGTGGCGAAACTCAGAGTGGCTCGGAGACTGCTCTGGGAACTTGTGCTCCGGACAGGGCAGCACAGGGCCTCTCAATTGAGCCCACGAAAGTGTGCTGAGGTCAGCAGGCGAACGAGACTGGACTCTCAGCCACAACTGTCCCGCGCCAGAGAGCGACTGGCCTGGCGCCATTGTGGGGGGCGTGGCGAAAAACCAGAGCAGCGGGAACCAGTGCAGGGAACCCGCGCTCCGGACAGCACGCTGAGCCTCTCAGGCCCAGGGATCGTGAAAGGGCACTGAGAACGGAGGCGAGCTAGACTGGTCTCTGCCTGAAAGTACGCGCCTCTGCTCACCACCCGCCAGAGGGCGCTCCTGGCTTACTGGGACGGACCTGCACAGAACAGGACTTTGTCACAAGGTACCTGCATACAACAGAGTCAACACCTGGAACTGATTCTTTTTATATTTTTTATTTTTATTTTTATTTTTTATTTTTATTTTTATTTTTTTTTCTCACTGATTTGTTTTTTTGTTCTGGTGAAGGGTTTTTTTGTTTTTGTTTTGTTTTGTTTTGTTTTTTGGTGGGGTTTTATTTTTGATCTGTCTGTTTTATTGTTTTTATCTTTGTTTTTGTTTCTGTATGTGTATTTGCTCTTTCCTTCATTATTCTCTCTGGTTTTTTATATGAGTGTAAACAGCGCCTCTAACTTCTTTGTGATTGTGGTTGTGATCTGTTCTTCCTTTTATCCCTTCCTTCTCTTTTTACCACCTGTCCTCTGCACTAGTGTCCCAATTTTAGTGGGATCCCTCTTGGTCCTCTAACCTTACATCTAATTCCTTCCTCTTCTCCCAATACTCTATTTCCTCCTTAACTCATCTTAAATTTAAACTCCTCAAGGAAAAATTGACATACATAGGACTTGTATACTGCATATAATTTTTCTGGTGTGTTTTAGATTTTGTTATATAACCGCAACTCTATACAGCTAAAAGTGGTAAATAACTGGTTAGCTCAGTCTGTCATTTTTTAGGCTGTGTTTGATGCTTTAGTTAACATTATAGCCAAATGTGAAATAATTGTTCTAAACATCTTTCCTTCCTGATATTTCATGATTGAGATTGACTAAGGGACACAGAAAATACAGTGGCACAGTACCAAAGAATCAAGGACTGGGCCAAACAGGTAGCAACTTCGCATACCCAACGAATTGAAGAGGTAGGATCTGGCAGAAAGCTCAAAACCTAAAAGCAAGCTCCACTTGGAAGATACTGCAGAGAAGTAGTCATCTTCTAAAGATCTTAAACACTAGCAATAAAGTAACCTACTATAGGTAATTTGCAAACATCACCCCAGGAATTAAAGAAAGAAAAAATGAGACGACACTTAAACAAGATGCAACCCCACACATCCAATTCACCAAAGGCAAACCTAGGGAGCAACGAGGTGGGACAATCCGAAAGCCACCCACCTGGCCTATCTGAAGTGGTAACAACAAAGCAACTGAATGAGGTTCTGGAAAAAATTAAAACAGAAATAATCTCACAGATAACTGCAGAGATAATGTCTACAATGAAGACCATGCTTAAGGACACTATAGCTGATACAGACAAAAAAATAGATGAACTTAAGAAAACTATAGAAACCATGAATGCTCAGCATAGGAAAGAAATGGAATCTATAAGGCAGATTCAAGCAGATATCCAAGAGATAAAAAATTCCATTGAAAGTATTTGTAGCAGAATAAGCCAATGCGAGGACAGGATCTCAGATATAGAAGACAGGCTTGCAATTAGTGATCATGAAATGGAAAAATTCTTAAAAATAGCAAGGGACCATGAAAAATCAATTCAGCAGCTGCTAGATGACTCAAAGATAAACAACTTAAGAATAATTGGAATAAATGAAAAAGCAGGAGATAGCATCAACGACATTAAAACCTTGTTCAAAGACATAATCAGGGAGAACTTTCCTGGAAGAGAAAAGGAATTTGACACCCCTATAAGTGAAGCTTTTAGAACACCAACTAGACATGATCAAAAAAAAACTTCAGCCAGACATATTATAGTCAAGATCCCAGAAATTCAACAGAAGGGCAGAATCTTAAAAGCTGTTAGGGAGAAGAGACAAATCACCTATGAAGGAAAACCCATCAGAATCACAGCTGACTTTTCAGCACAAACCCTCAATTCAAGAAGAGCTTGGAATGATGTATTGCAAGCTCTAAAGGAAAATAATTTTCAGCCCAGATTGATGTACCCTGCAAAACTATCTTTCAAAATTGATGGAGAAATAAAATACTTTCATGACAAAGAACATCTGAGAAAATTTATGACCACCAAACCAGCACTCCAAAACGTTCTGAAGGACATTCTAGAAAGAGATAGGAACCCCAACAGAAGGAATCCACCAGGCAGGGCAAATAATTAAATAGCCGGAAAGCGGAAAAACAAAGAGTGGGAACCAACAACAGGAAAATATCATGACAAGTCAATACATATCAGTTTTAACCATCAATGTTAACGGTCTCAATTCACCAATCAAAAGGCACAGACTGGCAAAATGGATCAAGAAGCAAGATCCAACAATATGCTGTATACAAGAAACACATTTAATTCAGAAAGAAATTCATAGACTGAAAGTCAAAGGATGGAAAACAATACTCCATGCCACAGGAACCCAGAAAAAAGCAGGGGTAGCTATTCTTTTTGCAGACAAAGTGAACTTCCAGCCAAGAAGGATTCAGAGAGATAAAGACGGTCATTACATCCTTGTAAAGGGAACAATCCAAGAGGAAGAGATAACGATCATAAATATATATGCATCAAATACCAATGCACCCAGCTATATAAAACAAGTACTAAAGGACATGAAAAATCAAATAAGCACTAATACAATTATATTGGGAGATCTCAATACTCCACTGTCACAAAAAGATAGATCAACTGGACAGAAAATCAATAATGAAATAGTAGAACTGAACCAAACTTTTGAACAAATGGACTTAGTAGATGTCTACAGAGTGTTCCATCCCACAACATCAGAATACACATTTTTCTCAGCTGCACATGGGACGTTCTCCAAAATAGACCACATACTAGCTCATAAAACCTGCTTAAGTAAATGCAAAGGAATTGAAATTATCCCATGCATATTATCAGACCATAGTGCAATGAAATTGGAAATCAATGGCAAAAGATCCCACAAAAACTCCCTAAACACATGGAAATTAAACAGCATCCTCCTGAACAACCAATGGGTCACAGATGAAATTAAAGAAGAAATTAGTCACTTTCTACAACTGAATGATAATGACAGTACAACATACCGGAACTTATGGGATACAATGAAAGCAGTCCTAAGAGGGAAATTTATAGCATTAAACACTTATATCAGGAAAATAGAGCAAGCGCAAATAAACAACTTAAGGGTGAACCTCGAGCTTCTAGAAAAAGAAGAGCAGGTTAAGCCAAAAGCCCGTACAAGGGAGGAAATTATAAAGCTCAGAGCAGAAATTAACGTATTGGAGAATAAAAAAACAATACAAAGAATCAATGAAGCAAAAAGTTGGTTCTTTGAAAGAATAAATAAGATTGACAAACCCTTATCCAACCTTATTAAAAAAAGAAAAGAAAAGACTCAAATCCATGCAATTGAAAATGAAAAGGGTGATATCACGACGGACCCTGCAGAAATCCAGAAGATCATCTATACCTATTTTGAAAATTTATATTCTACTAAGATGGAAAATGCAGAAGAAATGGACAGATTCCTAGATTCGTATGAATTACCAAAGCTGAATCAAGAAGATTTAAAAATCCTAAATAAACCAATATCAGCCAATGAAATTGAAGATGTAATTAAAAACCTCCCAACAAAGAAAAGCCCAGGCCCTGATGGATTCACTGCCGAATTCTACAAGAAATTTAGAGAAGACCTAACGCCCCTACTTCTCAAACTTTTCAATGAAATTGAAAGGGAAGCAATACTCCCAAATTCATTCCTGGAAGCAAGCATTACCCTGATACCAAAACCAGAGAAGGACCCAACTAAGAAAGAGAACTACAGGCCAATCTCCCTAATGAACATAGATGCAAAAATCCTTAATAAGATACTGGCAAACAGAATCCAACAAATCATCAAGAAGATTATACACCATGACCAAGTTGGATTCATCCCAGGGATGCAGGGATGGTTCAACATACGTAAATCAATAAATGTAATACAGCATATTAACAGAACCAAAGACAAAAATCACATGATCATCTCAATAGATGCAGAAAAAGCTTTTGACAAAGTCCAGCACCTTTTCATGATAAAAACCCTACAGAAAATTGGAATAGAGGGTCTTTATCTCAATCTGGTAAAAGCTATCTATGACAAACCAACAGCCAATATTATACTAAATGGCCAAAAACTGAAAGCCTTCCCTCTAAAATCAGGAACAAGACAAGGATGTCCACTGTCCCCACTCTTATTCAACATAGTTCTGGAAACTTTAGCCAGAGCGATTAGACAAGAGAAAGAAATAAAAGGAATAATGATTGGAAAGGAAGAAGTTAAATTATCATTATTTGCAGATGACATGATACTCTACACAGAAGACCCCAAAAACTCCACTAAAAAACTGCTAGATTTAATAAGCAAATTCAGTAGTGTAGCTGGATACAAAGTCAATACTCAAAAGTCAATAGCCTTCCTGTACACAAATAACAAACTTACTGAAAGAGAAATTAGGGAAACAATACCTTTCACAATAACATCCAAAAAAATGAAATACCTAGGAATCAACCTCACGAAGGATGTAAAAGACCTCTATACTGAAAACTACAGTACTCTGAAAAAGGAGATTGAAGAGGATATCAGAAAATGGAAAGATATCCCTTGCTCCTGGATAGGAAGAACCAATATAGTGAAAATGGCCATACTTCCAAAATTGTTATACAGATTTAATGCAATTCCAATCAAAATTCCAACAGCATATCTCACAGAATTAGAGAAAACAATCCTAAAATTCATTTGGAATCAGAAGAGACCTAGAATAGCAAAGGCAATTCTGGGCAACAAAGGCAAGGCAGGGGGCATCACTATCCCCGACTTGAAATTATACTATAAAGCTACTGTGATAAAAACAGTGTGGTACTGGCAAAAAAACAGACCTGAAGATCAATGGAACAGATTAGAAGATGCTGAAACAACCCCAGACATACTAAGCCACCTTATCTTTGACAAAGGTGCCAAACACATTCGCTGGAAGAAAGATAGCCTCTTTAATAAATGGTGCTGGAAAAACTGGCTCTACACATGCCGAAGATTAAAACTAGATCCATATCTTTCACCATGCACTAAACTAAATTCAAAATGGATCAAAGATCTAAATATTAAAACAGAAACATTAAATCTGCTGGAAGGTAGGATAGGTAAAACCCTTGGAGACATTGGTGTAGGCAAAGACTTTATGAATAAAAACTCAACCGCACGGGAACTATCCCAAAGAATCAATAACTGGGATCTCATCTTATTAAAAAGCTTTTGCACAGCAAGAGAAACCACCAACAGAGTGAAGAGACAACCCACAATGTGGGAAAAAATGTTTGCCAGCTGTTCCTCAGACAAAGGATTACTATCGAGAACATATAAAGAACTCAAAAAAATCAGACCTCCCAAATTTAAAGACCCACTCCAAAAATGGGCATCTGAGATGAATACACATTTCTCAGATGAAGAAATACTAATGGCAAATAAATATACAAAAAAATGTGCAACATCACTAGTCATTCGAGAGATGCAAATTAAAACAACACTGAGATACCATCTCACCCCAGAAAGAATGGCTACTATTAAGAAATCAACTAATAACAAATGCTGGAGGGGCTGTGGGGAAAAAGGAACCCTTCTTCACTGTTGGTGGGAGTGTCGACTGGTACAGCCACTGTGGAAGTCAGTGTGGAGATTCCTCAGAAAACTAGGGTTGGAGGTCCCATTTGACCCAGCTATTCCCCTTCTGGGCATCTTCCCAGAAGAATTAAAAGCATCGTACCACAGTGATATATGTGCACCCATGTTTATAGCAGCACAATTTGTAATAGCCAGATCTTGGAAACAACCCAAATGCCCATCAACTGAGGAATGGATAAGAAAGATGTGGTATTTTTATACAATGGAGTACTATTCAGCCATAAAGAAGGATAAACTGGAGACTTTTATAGGTAAATGGATGCAACTCGAGAAAATACTCATAAGTGAAATAAACCAGAAGCACATGTGTAAGCATCGTATTATCTCTCTAGTATGAGAAACTGAAAGAGTAAATAAGATCCAAAATGTACAATAGACATGGTGAATCAAAAAGAAACTGGTCAAAAGGAAAGAGAGACTGGAATAGGGAAAAGAAAGAAGGGAAAGGGAAAAAAATTGTATATATATATATATATAAGATGGTTAAGATAGATACACTACCATTTTTACTTAGTTCATTGAAGAGTAAGGTTTGTGCCAATAATGTTTGGACAATTGAATGCTAATGTCTGGTGTCCTGAATAACTAACTTAAAGATAGTAATACGTAATGTATTAACCATTGTTACCCTCCTATTATGTTTGTTTGAAAATTTGTTCTTCTTTTGATTTGTTTTGTTTTTTCTTCTCTTTAAAATAAAAAAAAAAAAAAAATATTTTATGGGTTACCCACTCACCAGCATGGAGTCAGGTGGGGAGAAGAGGATGTGTTGGGAGGAAACAGGAACACATTGAGAAGCAGAGTGGAATGATGGCTGCCTATGAAAGCAGTGTAATCCTTCAAGTAATCTGCTTTCTGCATGTTCTGTGGAGAATTGTTATTAGAGTTTTCAGCATGTTCAAAAAGGAATTTTAATCATTAATCTAGTTTTAATTAAGGAAGTTTTCTTCCATGCAGTGATTTATTTAAATCATATGTTTCACTTTATTGGAGTGTGATAAATAGGTTGAATATGGTGTGGAACATGTTTGAGCCTTGTAATTTACAGTGCTGCTGAACGGAGACCCCCCTCTAACCCGATAAAACATACCACTTAACACTTTTATCTGAACAACCAGATGCTCCAGGTATGTGAATAGATTTCTGTAAACATCCCGCTTAATTCCATGTACCTTAGATGAAATATACACACCTCAAAATCCACATGTAAATGACAGACAAAAATGAATATAAATGTAGTGTTTTTCAGTGATAGACAATGTTTTTTCAAAAACAGACGTTCACATTTTTCACACTGAAACTTTTAAGCTACAATGAATGGAGTAAAACAATATCAACTATAAACATTTTTTTAATGAATGCTGTGTTATTGCATGTGACTTTGGTCGGTCAAGTTGAAACATTTTAAATCTGGAGTAGTCAATCAGAAGATGAAATAGTGTCAAATAAAATTTTCGCTGTTGGGGAAGAAACCTAAGTTACACATAAGAAGAGTCATGAGGATAGTCTGAAAGGGTAAGAGGAAGACCTCTAATAGCTGAATGCTTCCAGAAGTTTCTCAGTAGAATCCATACAGCCAGTATCTGCCACAGTAAGATGGGTGCCAGTAACTGTGTCCATATCCGTCACAGCCATAGCCATTGCCATAGCCCAGGCCACCACAGCCATAACCCAGGCCACCACAGCCATAGCCCAGGCCACCACAGCCATAACCCAGGCCACCACAGCCATAGCCCAGGCCACCATAGTAGCTGCTGTAACACATGGTGTCAGAGTGGAAAGTTCAAGTGAGGAGCCAGGTATCGATTCCTTTGTTGAACGTCACCATCTGTACTTGGCCTTTTATATACCTGTCATGGCTGGAGGGGAAACCACAGGCACGGGTAGCCGCTTGTTTTGTACTAATGTACATTTTAAAGTTTTAGAATCTATACTTCATTAGGCATAAAGTAGCTTTCATAATTAAGAATCCTTTGCTATAATGTCAAAATTCCCACAATCAAGATAGATAGTTTCTGCAAGCAACCTATGTGACATTCGGAAAGCCCAAATATGAAAAACGTGTTTTTGTTAGTTTAATCATTAATTTAATTTAATCATTAGTCTATGACTAATTTGCGCTGGACACACATTTATTAGTATTTTTGTGTTATTATACTTTTAATCTCACTTGAAATGTGTGTTTAAGATTCATGAATGTCTCTATATGGGCAGCTGGCTTTGTAAATACAGACATTAATGAAATGATAAAACTGCCAATTATCTATTTTTACAGCCTAAGTGTAAACATGTTCCCTAGATAAGAGGTGCAGTGGTTAGCATTCTTGCCTTGGTCTAGGTGAGTTTAACACTGAACTATGCAACCTACCTTGTACTTATCATTTTTTCTTTTAAATATGTAAATGTAGTACTTGGTGTAGATACACAATTTTGTAAGTTGGTGCGTCACACTGTCGTCAAAACTCTCTGCACACACTGGGATACTGATGATGAATCAGTCGGTAGCCAAATATAGATATGGGGTCTTTCTAATTCTCCTCTGTCTGAATCCAACAATCCTTTCGCCCATTTAATTCTCTCCAGGAGTAGCTTAACATGGCAGCGAACACATGCAAACTATCGACCTGGTGCTAAACCTGACTGTTGTCATTTATGTGACTCAGCGTAGCTAACTACAAAGGTAACATTGCACTTATGTAATGTATGGACTTTTTTTTTTTCTCAGTATGATTATTCTCCACAGTCTTTTCTACATTGAATATCTAAAGTCAACACTCTATACATTACATACCTACACATCCCTGATCCAGGTATTAGGAAAATAGATTGTGCTGTGAAAAAGAAAAAGAAAGTGATTTGTTTGGCTGACATCTAATGTACTGGATTTTCTGTTGGGTACTATGCACTTTTCTCTCCTCATTCGATTCTGCTTTATATATCCATTTCCTAAATTAGTTGTAATGAGGATCTTGCTGTAGGAGCTTCTGGCAAAAAAGATTTGAGCAAGACCGAGACCTAGAAGAGATTCATAAACATATTCTTTCATCTGCAGTAGCAAGAAGATTCATAACTTTTGGAATGTATTGGGTTTATTAAGTATGTCTCTCTGAGAAACACTGACCAGCATATTGTAGGCAGCTATGAGTTTCCATGTCAATTTGTTATAGTTCCCTAAAAATCACTCATTCACTTAGAATACGGTGGACTGGTGTACGGTAGTAACTGGTGGTTACTTAACATTTATGGACTTCTTTGCCCTTTCCCATGGTTCTAAATTCACTATTTCTACTTTCTACTTAACATATACAGAGTGGTTTCTATTTCTTTAACCAAGCTTTGAAAAGTCATGAAACAATGCGTTCGTATGTACAAGGCATCATCCATAGGTGGCGCTATAACTTGGATGCCAAAGGTCCCTAGCAAAGCCTGGGTCCCATTGGTACGCTGTTGGTAAGTGGCGTCTGGCCCAGTGTGAGATCTTCAGATCACTGGGGTCTGTTCTTGAAGGGGGTTGTGGAAACCCAGCACCTTGCTTTTCTTCTGTGGTTCACCTCCTGGCCATACAGTGAGCGGTATTCTCTGCAGTGTGTACCTACATGATGTGCAGCAGAGCTAACGATCATGAATTAAAATCTGGACAATTATGAGCCAAATAAACCTTTTCCTTTTAACAGTTGATTCTTTTTGGTAAGCTTTATTTTATTAGTACATGTTTGTAAGACATGAAGTCTGCATTCATTTAGGGAGTAACTACTCGTGCAGAACACATCTGGTTTCCTTTCATTCCGGGTCCTTTCCCCACCCACACCCCACCTCTGTCTCTAGATCCCTTTTCCCCATTTTCATTATTATTTTTAAGTTCGTGTTTATGCCATATTATATTTACCTTCACTGTGGGAGTCTGGAACACATATATGACCATCTTCAGTCTTTTTACTTCTCCTTCCCCTGGCCTTCTCTCCTTGCCCTTTGTCTCTTGGACTCCTTCCCATTTGCAAAGTATCTGTCCCCCCATTTCTTTCCCACTATTCACCTTGCTCAGATGAGAGATGCCCTATAGCATTTAAGCTGCGTGTCTGAGTTATTTCTCTTAAAGTGGATTGTCTTATGTGTTTTGTTACAGTAACAGAAAACTAGCACAGGACAGTAACATGCAATATACATGTTAGTTAATCAGCATGTGATTTTATTGTGTCAAAAAGCCTATTCCATTTTATGATTTTGCTGTGGTGGTGACCTAGTACCTGCTAGGCAAGCTCTCTAAAAGTCTATTTCTTTTTGTTTTTATTTTTTAAAAGTTTGTTACTTTCAATTGCATTGTGTTTGTTCTTTTTATTATAGTATATGTTTTCCGTATATAATAATTAAATTCATCATGGGGAATTTTTGCCTATACATGTCTCATCCTGATAGTTTTAACACTCTTTCCCCACTGCCTGCCCATCTTCCCCAGTAAATAGATCCTCTTCTCATCTCCCCCAAATCTACCTAGCTGTTTCCTATCACCTTTCCTTTATTTTGCTCTTAAATTATTTATATTTCAATTTCTCATTTAGGAATAACCATGCCATATGAGTTATTTCATTTATGGTCTCAAAATCCACCCATTTTCCTACAAATGACCCAAATTTATCCCTCTTTGGGGCTCAGTAGTACTCCATTTGTATATATGCCACATTTTACTTATCCCTTCATCTTTGGATGGACACATGAGCCACTTTTAAAGTATAGATATTGTGAATTGTGTACTATAAATATAGGTATGCATGTATCACTGTAATATGATGTCTTTAACTCTCATGGGACTATACCTAGTGTTCCTGGGTCAAAAAAAATTTCTATTTTTAGATTTTTGAGCATACTGATTCCCATAGTGATTTCCATAATGCAAATCTACTTATACTTGTTTATATTCCTATCAGCAATGTAGAAGAATTCCTTTTATCCACAACCTTGTCAGCATTTGTTCTTTTTTTTTGTGGGTACCAGGGGTCGACCTCAGGACCTCGTGCGCCAGTAGGCGCCCATGCCGCTGAGCGATATCACCGGCCCCTTTTTCGTATGCGGGTTCCGGGAGTCAAACTCAGGACCTCGCGCTTGCCAGGCAGGCGCTTACGCCGCTGAGCCATCTCACCGGCCCAGCATTTGTTCTTTTGAGTCCCTTATGATAGCCATTCTTACTGCAATAAGATGGACTCTCAGCATGGTATTGATTTGCATTTCTCTAATGCCCACAATGGTGAACATTTTTCACAAACCTATTGGTCATTAGTGCTTCTTTTGAGAACTTATTCATTTCAACTGCCCATTTTTACTGGGTGTTTTATGGGGGGGTCTAATTTTAATTAGTATCTGTATGTTTGGAGTACATAATAATTACAGTAGTCTCCATAATTTGCTACATATGTGTATTGATCTTTTTTACCCCCCTTCCTCCAGCCTATCCTCCCCTCTCATTTATATAGTCCAGGTATCGTACCTCTGTCTGAGTTATAGCTGGTAATTTTTCCTTTTATACAGATTGTCTCTTCACTCTGTTGATTGTTTCCTTTGCTGTGTGGAAACTTTTTAATTTGACATAATCAATCTCATTTGTTGAATCATGAGTGTTATTTCTTGGGCAATTAAGTTTCTATTGAGAAAGTCATTGCTTATGCCTATGATTTCAAACATTTCCTATTTTGTCTTTCAGCAGATTGTTCCTATTTTTATATGTAGCTCTTTCATCCATTTTGATTACATTTGACCAAAGCATGAGAGATATGGATCTAGAGTTATTCTTCTGAGATGGATAACCAATATTCCCAGTGCCACTTGTTAAAGAGGTTATTTTTTCTCCAATGTAAGTTTTTGACCACCTTGCCAAAATTCAGATGATTGAAGATTCATGGGATTTATTTTTGGATCCTCAATTCTATTCCATTGGTCAACATGTCTATTTTGTGCTGTTTAATATGCTGTTTTCATGATTATAGCTTTGTTGTGTAACTTGAAATATGAGATTTTAATGCCTTCAGCTTTGCTCTTTTTGCTTAAGATTCCTTTGGCTATTCCGAATCTCTTCTGATTCCATATAAATTTTAAGATTTATTTTTTGTAGTGCTGTGAAGAATGCTATTGTCATTTTGATTGGATTTATATTAATTTATATATCATTTTTGGTAAAAAGGTCATTTTGACAAGATTGGTTCTGCTTACCCAAGACAGGGCATGTCTTTTCTTTTTGTAATGTCCTCTTTATTCCATTCATTCAGAGTACTTCAGTTTTCATTGTAGAGGTTTTTATTTTTTCACTTCCCAGGTGAAAATAATTCCTAGTTATTTAATTTTTTTGAAAGTTCCACGAGTGGGATAATTTTCCTGATTTCTTTATTGGTGGGTTCATTGCTTATGTACAGGAATGCTGTTGAGTTTTGTATGCTGATTTTGAATCTTGTCAGTTTTCCAAATTTGTTTATTATTTCCCAGTGCCTTGTAATAGAGATTTTTGGATCCAGTGTATAAAGGATCATGGCATATGGAAATATGGATAGTTTTACTTCTTCCTTTTCTATTCATATCCTTCTTTTATTTCTATTGCCTCATTGCTTTCACAGAAATTTTATGTACTGTATTAAATAGGAGTGGTGACAGTGGGCACCCTTGTCTTTTTCCTTTTGAGAGAATGATTTCATTTTTATCCCCAATTAATGTGATTTTGGTAGTGGATTTGTCATTAATGTCTTTTATCAGTTAAAGTCTTTCTACATCTTTTTTTTTTCAAGTTTTTTTTTTAATCATAAATACACATTGGATTTTGTCAGAGGCTTTTAACGCATCTCATGACATAATCATGTGATTTTTCTCTTCTGTTTATGATATGTATTGTGTTTATTGATTCACATACAGTGAACCATTTTGCATTCCTATGATGCAGCCCACTTGGTGATGATCTATGATCTTTTGAGTAATTTCTTGCACTCTGTTTATAAGTATCTTATTGCAGATTTTTGCATCAATGTTCACTAAGGAAATTGACATAGAGTTTCCTCCTTTGTTGAGTTCTCGTCTGGTTTTGTTCATAGGAATATGGTAGCTTGAGGGAATGAGTTTCACAGTTTTCCTTTATTTCAGCTTCATGTAAGAGTTTGAGGAGTGCTGACATTAGTTATTCATTGAATTTCTAGTAAGATTGAGTACTGAATCCATTGGTTCCTGTCCTTTTCTTAGTTGGAAGTGTTCTTTTACTACCTCTGTTTCACTTCTATTATGGGTTAAATCAGTGATTCTATGTCTTCTTGGTTCACTTTTGTAATTCATTTGTGTGTAGTACTTTCTCCATTTCTTCCAGGTTTTCCAATTTACTGGAACATACATTTTCAGAATGCTTTCTTATAACCCTCTCTATTTTGGTGGTATCCATTATGACAGTCTTCTTATCTCCAATTGCTTTGATATGAACATTTTCTTTCCTTCTTTTGTTAGGTTTGGCTAAGACTTCATCAGTCTTGTTTGTCCTTTCAAAGAGCCAAGTCCTTGATTCATTGATCCATTGTATTCTCTTTTGTTTTTTGAGACAGGGTCTCACTATGTAGTACAGGCTGGCCTTGAACTCATTATGTGGCTCAGGACAGCCTCAAACTCACAGCCATTCTCCTGCCTCAGCCTCCTGAATGCTGGGATTATAGGCATGCACCACCACACCCAGCCCTTTGCATTGTTCTTTTACTCTCAAATTCATTAATTTTTATTCCAATATTTATAACAAATTTTGGATTTGGATTTGGATTGCTCTTGCTTTTCTAGAAATATGAGGTACAAAATTTGGTTATATTTTTAGGTTTGCTGTAGTTTTCCAATGCAGGCATTCACAGCTATGAACTTTCCTCTTAGAACTGCTGTTATTGTGATTCTTAGATTTTGCTATGTTAGGATGCTAATATCATTTGATCTTGGAACTTTTTAATTTCTTCCCTGATTTCTTCTGTGACCGTTTTATTATTCAAGAGTATATTTTGTTAAATCTGAATGAGTTTGTGCAGTTTCTTTTTATTTTTCTGCTACTAAGTTCTAGTTTCATTTCATTATGATCTAATAATATACAAAATATTATTTCAATGCTTTTGTAATTATTTAAACTAAGATATGCTCCATTTTGGAGAAAGTTCTATGTGCTGCTGAGACAAATGTGTATTCTGTGGCTTTTGGATGAAACACTAAACACATGTTAACTCCCTTTGTTAGATGGCTTGGTTCAACTCTGACATGTCTGTGTTTTTTTTTTTGTTTGTTTTGTTTTATTAACCTATTTGTTTGGGACAGGTATTGAAGTCCCTGACTATGATTATACTGGTAGCTATCTGTTCTTTTATGTTCAATAATTTTTGTTTTATCAAATTGGGTGAGCCAACATTTGGTGTACATCACCATGTAATAATGATATAAACATGTAATTACATAAACAGTGCATAATGATCAAGTTCCCTGTGAGGAGCTGGTACAAAATTTCATTAGATTCTTTTTTGGTGGAAAGTTTTATTTATCCATCAATTTTGAAAGCTATTTCTATATCTGGATTGGAGGCAGATGTTGTAGTCAGATTTACAAGTGAATAGATTTAATACAGGACACATAATTTATAGGATTATTTAATAATATTCACCCAAAAAGTCAAATGCAGAGGAGTGCAAGAAATCTGTCCATGCACTAAAGACCCAAAGAATCCAGCCAAGGGTCTGGATCCCATGGCAATGTCTCATGCAAGTCCGTATCAAGGATCTGCACTGGGAAGGCCCAAAGGGCAGTGGTGGAAGCAAGAAAGTCTGCACCAGTGGGAGGTGAGGGATATGCAAGAAGTGATGCTCAAGGTAAGGACCACAGCTCCCCTGAAGAGAACCACAGACATCCTTAGGGATACCAAGGACCCGGGCTCCTCTGACTATGAGAACAGCTGAGTTCATAACAAGAAAACCAGTGTGACAAGCTTCTCCAGGAGAATCAACAGCACACCCACTTCCCCTCTGCTTTTATCCTATTGTCAATAATCCTCAGTTGCGCCTTCCACTCCCAGAACCATACTGATTCAGTTCAGCTGGGTGTTACAAATTGTCTTAGTTAATTTTCTTGTTGCTGAGACAAAATACCCAAGGCCCAAAGTTACAAGGAGGAAATGTTTATTTATCTCATAGTTTGTAGAGGTTTCAGTCCGTAATTGGCTGACTCCAAGGCAGGGTGGCTTGGCAGAGGGACATTCCAGAGGAGAAAAAACAGTTCATGGCAGCAGAAGAGAGAATAGAAAGCCAGGGGAGGGAGAGACAAACCTCTTTCTGCCACTTTTATCCAGACTGCTGCGATTAGGGTGGCGCCAATCCAGTCAGTGGACTGATCCCAGCAATCACTCACCCTTAATCCCAGCACCATTAATTATAGCCTTGAACCATGAATCAGTCACAAACTCTGGATTGAGCTGCCTCTGAAAAAGCTCCATCTAAAGGTGCATGAGGCTTTGGAGAGGACATCTAGACACAAACTATAACACAAGTCCACCTCTGGTCAACTTGATAACCACACACATTTCCTTAAACCATAGTCTCCAGTGGCAGATTTATGAAAAGTTAACATGTCTTGATCTACTCGGATTTACATTAATATAACAATTGCATATATACAATTCTTATTGCACTCATTTCCACACCAAAAGCAAATATTCAAAGGGTTCTCAAAATTCAAGTTTAACACCACAATACTTTGACTAAATAACCTGATTATAAACATTTATCTAAAAACTACATTAAAATCATAATAAGAGAGCTATTACAATCACAATCCTTGCTCTCTATTAATTTAACAACAGGGAATGGCAGCACTAAGAGACACCCCAAGGGATCTCCTGCATTTCATATACACTCTTGCCATCTGGTGAAAGGGCTTAGGTCTTTTTTCATTGTCCTGTTCCTTCTCAACAACCAAGTTCTCCCCTGTTTCATCCTTGTAATCCACAGCTCCACTGGAGCCTCCCCTCCCGCCAAATGCTTCAAATCACCTGCTGGCTCTTTGCTCTTAATTTCAACATAGATCCGGTCTGAAGCCCTCAACAGTAACTGTGCCACTGTCCCAACAGTAGACTGCATAGAAATTTTTATGCCACCCAGGCAATATCTCTAAACACAAGCAAATGCAGACCAACTCCCCGCCAAAGCACAACATACACTGCCTGGGCTCCAGCAGCCCATGCCGTCCTTCTCAATAGAAGCCTCCTGAGCCTCATCCCAACGGCAGCATTTCCATCAGTGCTCTGCTTTCCCAGGCTCTGACCAGAATCTCCCATGTAGTTCACAGCATATGAGGCTGCCTCTTTGACCAGTCTCTCAAAACCTTTCCAAATTAATTCCCAAGGCTCTTAAGCCACATGGCCAGGCAACATCACAGCAATGATCCCACTCTCTTGGTACCAGTTTTGAAGCTGCAAAGGGTGGAGGCCTGTTGCTTCTTGTGATGCCCTCAGGCCATCTTTTCTATTCTTCTACAAATGGACCTTGAGAGCTTGTTTGGAGTTTCTAGCAGGGGAGCTAAGTTACTCATATGTATATACATATACCCTTGACCGAGGAATGGTCCTCCTGTATAGGGGGTGGTCGTCCTCTTCAACAGAGCACAGGGCTTCGAGAGGGATGCGTGTGGAGCATTGAGGGAGGAAGGGGACTCCTACCTAGCCAGCCAGATCAGCTGAATCCACCCTGGAGATCAATGGACATCAAGTTGACCATTAGTTAATCCACCACAATCCATCCCTTGTCAACTTGATAACCAGACAAATTTCCTTAAACCATAACCTTCAGTGGCAGATTTATGAAAAGTTAGCATGTCTTGATCTATTCAGATTTACATTAATATAACAATTACATATATACAATTCCACATATATAACAATTACATATATACAGATGTCGCAGCCTGCTTTCCCTCACAACCAGTTTTGTAGGGGCTGGAAAGAGGAACGAGGGGATTGAAATTGGAGATTGAGAGAAAATATAAGAGGGTCTGCACCAATTAATATGCTGATAGAAGTGTGGTGTTTGAATACTCCATATACAATTTTTGGTGAGGGATAACCTGACATGACCATTACAGAAAGTATATCAACTAAAGGGCTTATTGAGGAAAAAAGGAAAACTACACACATATAAATCCACAAAATAAAGTGTTCTCTCAGTCTTATTTATGCCATAGTGAGAATTCACCTAGTGTGTACTTTTCCCTTTAAATTAAAAAATGGAGAGAACTTGCTTCACTGGTGGAGGGCTGAGCTCAAATCCTTTCCTTCATAGTTGTGACTAGGAGGTGGGGAGAGAGCCGATATCTGCCACAGTGAGATGGGTGGCACCAGCACTATGCTTGTGCACCATCGTCACAGCCATAGCCACGGCCCTGGTCACCACAGCAGCATCTATGGCAGCGCATGGTGTCAGCAGTTTAGAGTCCAAAGTTCAATTATCATTATTTGTCAGGGGGCTCTTAAACTCCTTATAATGGGATCGTAGGTAGTGGTGACATAGTTTACTTAGAGATTGTTGGGTCCCTTGATTCATTAAAAAAATTAGTTTGTAGTATGTCAGGATAGGCAGAAATTAAATATGTGCATGTTTTCCAATAACAAAGTTCACTTTAAGTTAGACACACCCTTGACCAGTTAGATAGTATGTGAGTGTGGGCACATGAAAGGAAAAATTATTTGACATTAAAAATGTGATAGATCGCCCTATCCATATTCTTAGGGGTCATCTTTCTTCAAGTGTATGTTTCCTGAAGATTAATTACAACAAGCTGCCAAAGTCCCATTTCACTTTTGAAAGTAAACTTTTACTGAAATACAAAATCCACATTAAAAAATTAATCATAATTTCATATGTGAGAAAACAGATGAATTTTCATGAAATTACCATGCCAGTTTGGTAAGCTTCCAGATCAAGTACTAGAATAATAGCAGAACCCCGAACACCTCACACCTCCCTTTATCGCCATCACCCAGGCATTATTTATCCAACCATTCTTCACCATGTATTTTTTTCCTCCTTCTGCACTATACAGAAATGGATTCACATAATGTGTTCTATTTTTATCAAATTTCAATCATTCAGTATTGTGATTTTGAAATGCACATGTTTTGTATTTTAATGAATTTTTTATTTTTATTGCTGAATATTATGCTCTTATGTGATATAGCATGACTTATCCACTTTTAGAGGGAGTGTTGGGTTGCTTCCAATGGTAAAAAGTGTGGATATTATTTCCATGCATAACCCTGCGTATGTCTCTTGATAAATTCTTATATGTATCAGTCAGATATTGCTGCAATAATATTGCATAGCAAATAAATACAGACCGTGCTATTCTGTACCAATATACATTTGCTTCGCCCTCATCTGTGTATACTTTATCCGTGGTTTGGCCAAATTAGGCTAGGTTTGGCACAAAGTAGTGAGTTGGATCTTTTATCTCTCCTCTAAGTTTGGCCAGAGTCTGGTCAATCCATCTCGTCTCTCAGTGTTAAAAGAAAGAAGTGCCAGTGATTTTGTCCAACTGTGGAGGCAAGTTTGGAGCCTCTACCCACACGTTCGTTCATTTCTTTGCCAGGCGGTATGTACTTGGTCCATTTCCACTTGTCCATTATAGGGTCTAGCCCACAAATTTTACAGCTAAAACAACAACAGTGGAGAAAGGAAATATCATCCTTTCTTGGAGGCTGAGAGCAAGAAATGGGTACTGGAAGAACAATTCATTTGGCCACAGACGCAGTTTGGTTGGATGTGTCACTGGAATGAGAAATCACAGCTTGCAATGCACAAAAATGCTCTGTTTCTGTAGATGCTTTACCAAGCAGTTTTCCAAAGTGATCGCGCCCTCTGACAACTGTCCAAGCCACTGCTCCACATTCTAAACAACAGCGTGTGTTTTCCTGTGGTATTCTGGCAGGCAAGCAGTGATTTCAGTTTGCATTTTCTTGATGTCTTATATAGTTGAATATCTTTAAGCATGTATATATATATGAAATTTCTTTATATATATATTATTAACCACTTTTAGATATTCTTGGTTTTTGAAATGCTGGTTTAATTAATTGTTTCATTTTTAATCTCCATAGAAGAAATATTAACAAAACCTTTCCTCTGTTACATCAGTTTATTCTAAAATCACTGGTTTTGGTCATCTGATAAGGTGATATATGTCAAGAATATTTCAAGCAATATTTCCCATGATGAAAGTGACTTCTGGTCAGTTTTAATTCTGGTCAGTTTTTGATTGCATCTGGAAAGAGAAGAGCTACACAGAATATTATTTGTATACTTCTGCTGATGACCCAAAAGGGGGAAACACAGACAGCTGATAGAGGACATGAGAATAATCAGCCCATAGATGCATTCCACATGATATAGACTAGCAGCAATTAAAACAGAGACCCAGAGAAAGGGTCCATGATAATCAAGTTGTTAATTGTACTGGGAAAAATGCCACAATATGTGAGGCTCACTCTTTCACCCAGAAAAAAATGTGGATGTTACCAATGAATGCCTGGAGGTGCCCCAAATACAACAGATTTATACGGATACAGAAAGATCATGTGGGCCACTTGTTTAGACACATCTTCCCTGCAGGAGAAAAACCTTCACAGGTTTTCTCTTCCCTTCTTTCTTCCTCTTTAATACTCACAGTTAAACGTACATGATAAATATACCTATTGCAGAAAGATAAAACAAAATAACTTTGTTTACAGGAGAATTTGTTGAAAAAATGACTTGACTGTTATGTAAACTATAAAAAAGTATAAAATGTGATATGGAAAATTGGAATAGTTACAAAAAATGAGATATTCAATGCAATTTTTTAAAATTTATTTGAAACACACTGAATTGAGTATTATGGTTTGTTTTCTTTTTCAGTAGTAGGGTGAAATTTTCACTTGTGTAAGAGGGGGATAAAAGATACTTAATAAAAATATCCTAAACCCTGAATGTAGGAGACAGTACTCCAAATGGCTTTAGAAGTTTTTCAGTAGAATCCGAAATGGCAAAAGCAAAATGAATGGCGGTAGTCCGAGCCACAACTTGGCTGTCACAATGTACGCTACGACAGCGCATTTTGGCAAGAGCGGTGGGTTTCATTGAGTGGCTAAGATCAAGTTTTCTCAGTTCAAAAATTCACTATGTGAAGATGGACTGCTATATATCACAGTACAAGGTGGGGCAAACCACAGGAAGTTTTAGTTTCATGTTTTTAACTTTTGATTGAAATTTCTCAACTTTATTGTTTGTCAGGAGGAGAAAACTATTGATAAGTAAGTGACATTTGCAATTCTCAAGTCCATAGTCAAATAAACTCTTTTTAGTGAACAATTCTTAGCCCATGTAGACATCCTTTATTCATTGTGATTTTTTATGGTGTCCATGATTCATTTCTTTGGGAAACTCTCAAGTCACATTTTTTTCTGCTGTTTATTTTTATTCAGTTAAGAATTGTGTAATATAGAATAATAAATATCTTGATCTATGAATGCATATTTGTGGAAGGAAAAATGTAATGATATTACAAATAGATAATTATCTATGATTTAAAAAGTTTTATATGCAAACACTCTACCCTAGACATAGATTTCTATATGTGTTAATTCATTCATAGGCTCTTTGTCCCCTAAAATCATATAAATAGATACCATCTTTCTTATCTCAATTCGTCTCATCTTTGTGCATTGGGAAGCTTTTTGATTCAATACGCAGTTCACTGTGTACTTATGCGTCATTTTCCATTGTATATTCATCTGTATCTAGAGGTAGATTTTAAATGTCTTATGAGCTAAATCTACATTTATGGCCTTGTAAAGTCTTATGTCATAATGAAGAAAAGACTTCTTTCTAAATTCAGGATTCTTAGATGGGCATCGTGATGAACACCTGTAATCCCAGCAACCCAGGAGGCTCAGATAGGAGGATCACAAGTTCAAGCCTAGTCTGGGCAACTTAGAGAAACCCTATCTCAAAATAAAGAATAAAAAGCGCAGTGGATGTAGTTCAGTGTGAAGAGCCTGGATTCGATACCTACGACTACCAAGCAAACAATCAAGCAAGCAACAAACAAGAAAACACACACACAAAGAAACAAATACACTCAGGATTTTAATTAGGATTCATATAAAGAAACAAGAAATGCTGAGACAAGGATGAGAAAACATTTCCCATCTCAGTGAAACCTATGCTACTATGTTTTCTGAAAGCCCCACTATGCTATTCTCTCCTTTCCATTTTCTTTCATTTAGCACAGGTTCTGAGTCTCCCCTCAGAAGCATTTCAAGATAAACTACTCAGATGACAGGCTCTTGGTCAAAATTGAGTAAGATTGGTTAGAGAGGAAAGAGAGCCATATTATCAGATAACAGCAGTGGGATCACATATGGCTTTTGGAATATGTGAGATTTTACAAGAAATACTGGTTACTTTCCTGAGAATCACCTGTGCTTCCTGCAACTTCCTTACTCACCAAAATGTAAGAGTAATTCTGAGTCATAGGTGAACATTCTTGACCTTTTTCCTCCTGATAGTTTGGTGGTTGATTAAGGTACTATTTTTCTTAATTAAATCTTTTATTGCAAGAAATACGCAGAATATTTTGTATTTTTCTTCCAAGTCCCATTCAGTGTATTCAGTAATGTCTCAAATTGCACAAAGTATTATTATGGAGATAAAATTTATAGACATGTGCAAATTAACGCCTACATTTAAATTATATTGCAGATCAAATTTCTTTTTTAAAATGATCTTTTTAAAATGTGCTTAATCAAATTGTTACCACTGAAAGAGTTAAGTTAAATATTTAAGTGAAGAATAATAAGTATAATTCCAGGGAAATGAAAACTAAGGGAATTTGTCATTAATGGACTTGCACTTAAAGAAATACTAAAGGGAATTCTTTAAACAGAAAGAAAATGAATTTGGTCAGAAACACAAAAATAAAGTAAGGAGCAAGAATGAGTGAATATTTGTATTTATATGAGTAAATTCACATGGATACTGTCTATATAAATCATCATCATCATCATCGTCTCCTCTGTGGAATATAAAATATATGTGAAACCAACAGGTTTGCAGCAATAATACAAAGACTGTAGTGTAATTTTGGTAAGTATGTTTTAAGGTTCTAGCACTGTATAAGTACACAGTAAAAATGCTAATTTCTGATAGGATGCAGTAAGTAAGGAATGCATGTTTTATTCTCTAGAGAACCACTGTAAGAAATGTAAGAGGATGAATATTTTTAAGTCAAGAAAGGGAAAGTGGAATATAATTAAATATGTCCAGGAAAACAAACAGAAGAAATGAAACAAAACTATTAAACTACACATAATACAGATAGAAGAGTGGTAGGTTAAAGACCAAATACATAAGTAATATAAATGAATTAAATACTTCATAAAAATAATTGCAAACTTAGAAAAATGTGATGTCTGACTACAGTTTAAAATAGGCAGAGTTCGATCATGTATCAAGGTGTTGGGAAGTGAGAAGACAGAAAAATTATACATTGCAAATAGATAAATAAAAGCATTGTAGCTATGTTAATGTCAAACATGGTCGAGTTTAAGGCAATAAAATTGCTGGAAATAAAGAAGAAGATATTACAACCATTGTGGGGCTAATTCATCAGTAAAACCTAAGCAGCTTTTACTCAATATAGTATAAATAATGTAGCTACAGTAGTAAGCAAAATATTTGCCACAATTATAATAGTAGGAAATAAAATATGTACCTTAATAACTGGAAGAATGAACTATTAAAAATATAAATAAGCAAGGGTGTAGTGGACCTAAAAATGCAATTAGTAAAGTTGACAAATAGATGCAAATAATAGATCAAACCCAACCTCAGAAAACATAGTTCTCAAGAGCGCACGGAGCATTTATGAAACTAATTACAAGCTGAGATCTGTGCAAGCCTCAGAGGATGACAGAGGACTTCAATAAATGATGCAGTCAGAGGCCGGGCTTATGAAAGGTGACTGGATCATGGTGCTCTACTCACCGGTGTATTCGTTTACTAATGTTTCAGAAGCTGGGTGTGCGGTTAGGAGACGGAGGCCTCGTTAGAGGCTGGTCACCGTGTGTGTAGCCTTGAAAGCTATATCTCCCTCCCCGGCTCCTCTGTTCTCTCTCTGCTTTTTGCTTGCCGTGCGATGAACAGCGTATGCTCTGCCCAGGCCTTGGCGCCATGCCATTTCTGCACTGGAGTCTGCTGAGAATCAGCCAAAATAAACCCATCCTCCTCCTCTATGATGTGGATGTCAGGCTTTGTGTCTAAGCGATGAGAAATGTATCTAAGACAACACCTGAAATTATCCTCTATGCATAATTTTTTTTTTTAAATGAAAAATATTTTACAGAGTTAGAACACTAGGTACTATAATCCAACCGCTGGGGTTGCAAAATGACATAAAACAGATACACGATTTTAAATGATCTGATATGAATACAGATCTTATTGTAGAAATAGCCATTTAAAAAATTTAGATGAGAAGCACATGAGCAAACAGAAATGACGGGAAAGATTAAAAGACTGATATAAAGCAAATTTGTGTGCTCTGTGAGACAGAGCTCATATTTTTACCCAATCAGTTCAGACATCTAATTATCTGAAAAGAGCTACCACTTTCTTCTCTCTCTCTGTGTATGTCTTACTCAAACACCACAACTGCACATGTGTAACTAATCACACAGAAATACACAAATATGGAAGCAAAACTAATAGTTCGGAAGCGCAGTACAAAGCAAAATTTCTGATAAAACAGTTTTATTTAATGATATATCTTTTTATTTAAAAATGAGAGTCAAATTTGATCACATCTTATTAAGCATAAAAATAATACAGAAACATTTCTATAAATATCACATAATCGGGCCAGGGATATAGCTCAGTGGCACAAGCGCCTGCCTGGCAAGCGCAAGGTCCTGAGTTTGAGTGCCGATACCAAAAAAAAAAAAAAAAAAACACACATAATCAAAATGATATTGAGTCAAAATGCCTTGCTGAACTTAATTTTTTAGATAATTTTGTGTATAGTTGGTGTTTTTGAAGACAAGTAAGTTTTTCATGTGAAGAAAATTGGAGATAATTCCAGTAAAACAGAAGTTATAGCTTACAGGCTAAGAGCTGTGGGAATTCCTCAGTAGAAGCCACAGGAGCAGTATCTTCTACAGCACAGGGGGCGGCAGCAGCCATAACCATAGCCACCATAGCCACAGCCATAGCCACCATAGCCACCATAGCCACCATAGCCACAGCCATAGCCACCATAGCCACCATAGCCACCATAGCCACAGCCATAGCCACAGCCTAGGCCACCATAGCCATAGCCCAGGCCACCATAGTAGTTGCCGTAGTAGCACATGGTGTCAGGAGTGGACTGCTCTGTAGAGGACCAGGAAGTAGGTGTCTTGTCGCTGGATGTCCCTGTCTGCCTACAGCCTTTTATACCTCCTTGGTGGTGGGCGGGGAAAATCACCGACAGTGCAGCATCATATTATGTCACTAATGAGCTTCAGATAAGGTCATGAGTATCTTGATTTATTGAGAAAATGAGGCCCTCATAGCTGAGATAATTTTGCTGTTATGCCAGGATTCTATGACTCAATTATAGGCTTTTAAAATGAAACACTTGTTCTATTTTCAAGGCTCTGGTTATATATATAGTTAATTGTGTACATGTGAGCTGTTTACATGTTATGATGCAAATCACAAAAATGGTATACCATTTTTATTTATTTTTTGTTTCCACTCCTGCACACGGACAAGTCCTTTTCTTTTCTCTTTCTTTTTTTCTTTTTCTCTTTTTCTTTCATTCTTCTTTCCTCCTGCGCTGTCTTGTATTTTCTTGAAGTCTTATCCAAAACCTAATATCCTGACCATTGCTCATGAAGAATGAGCTAGTTATCGCCTACCCAGTGTTTACATATGAAAGATTATGAAAATACCTGATATTAAGATCCACGTTTCTTTAAAGTAGGTTCTGACATATTTCTTTGTCTCTAGGTTTCTGTTTTATCCTATTTCTCTGTCTCTGTCTCTGTTCCTTTCTTTCTTATACCCACAAACACAAACTGAAAAAGCAAAAGCTATGGAGAAGAATAGATATAAATGTATTGAAGTACAATTTACAGGATTTCTCAGTTTATTAAACATGAACTTTACTTTTTCGTATGAAATATATGAAAACATATGCAGTCATCCCTGTGTATCTGTGCATTCTTTATCCATCAGCTTTCGTAGAGCCCTTATTGCTTTATGTTTTATAAGTTCATTGTGGATGATTTAAAGTACACAAGATAGTATTATGGTCTATGCAAATACTCCACCTTTTCATACGAGAGACTGAACACCCACGGGTTTAGTGTACTCAAAGGTTGTCAAGTCAGCCCTCTGCTGAAATCACTGAATGTTGGTGCTGAAAAAAAGGTTAACAGAAAATACTGTGTAAAACAATTCTATAAATTAGAAGACATCCCATAGATTTCATGCAAATTGAGGAATGCTGAATCTGAATATTTTTTTTCAGTATCCAGGGATGAAGTTGTCATTTCTTATGTGCACATGGAGACGAGGCTAGGAAACACAAACAGATGAGGATGAGCATCCTGCAGATTGAGCTGTTAGGAAGAACCACAGAACCCAAGTACTGTACTGAAAACGAAAGGCCATTCTCGGTGGCTGGGCACAACAGCAATTTCTAGTGTGGTTCTTATGGTCAGAAGTTGAATGTTCAGTCAAATAACAGAGAATCTGCTTCCTCAGAGTGAATATGGACAGTGGTACAGTATAGGATCTTTTTTTTTTTTTTTTTTTTTTTTTGTGGGTACCAGGGGTCGAACTCAGGACCTCGCGTGCCAGCAGGTGCCCGTGCCGCTGAGCCATATCACCGGCCCATTTTTTGTATGTGGGTTCCGGGAGTTGAACTCAGGACCTTGCGCTTGCCGGGCAGGCGCTTGTGCTGGTGAGCCATCTCACCGGCCCGAGATCTTTTTAAATGCTCTGTTTTTGGTTGTACAAAATATGAGCAGTTCTGCCCTTATAATTGACATTATCACTCAAGTAAATTACCATAGTGAATATACAGGTGAATTATTACATCTTATGTAAGGCACTATAGTTTTTCACTTGTGTTAAGAAGTATTTAGGATTTATCTAATTAAAATATTGTAGTTTGACTGAATCTTATTCAGTTATTACATTGGTCAAGCAAAGTTATCATTATCTTCATCGTGTCTACTATAGTTAAGGAAGTTTGGAAACAGGAAGCATTACCTAAGACCCAGTCCTCCATCTCTTATACATATGGATTTCCTAAGTAGTACCATGCCACAAAATGTCATTTTTTGACAGGAAAAAATCTGGAGATGGATATGTACATAGAAATACAGAGCATCAATTTTCTCCTATTCCCAGTTGATTAAATAAAATTTATTTAATTTACATGATTTACTCTGATATAGCATTTAGGCAAATGGCATTGCATTATGTAGGTGATGCTGATTAAGGGCCTACTATGTGCCAGTCACTTTTGAGACAATATATTAATATCATTGGGATGCTTATAGTTTCCAGTTAATGTGTTTCCTCATTATAGCATTATGTCCTACAAGATGACTTACAAACCTCAAAGTATATGGCCAGTTCATACATCTATATATGTCCACAGCCGCTTCCACTATTTCCTATGGATGTGAGGTTATTGATGTTGCTTCAGTGCTTGATTTTCAGGAACGAACTCTGATTTCACCGTTGCTTTGTTGTTTCAGCAGTGACTTCTCTGTTCAAAGTGTGCGACAAGTCAGACAGGCCCACAGAATGCCTGGACTTGCTTTGATGTTTTTCAACTCTTATCTGAGAAGACTGCTGCTTTGTGAAGACAGATCATCTCTTACATGAAAAACATGCTCCCGGGTTTTCTTTAGGATGAATATTTAAATGTGATAGAAGTAATGTTTTCTGATCTTTTATGGATGTAGGTGATAAAGGAAAAATATTATATGAGCCAAAAAAGGACAAGAAAATGAGTGAAATACAGCATCAGACTGAATAGCTGAGGCCTGTCACTAAAAGTTGAAGTTAATTCATTTCTTTTTTATTTAAAGTTTCAAAACACAGTTTACATAGTCAGGCCTGAGTCTTTCATCAAAGGCCAAAATAGTTCTCAATATTATAAATATAATTCACTCAATAAAACTTACTGTTAATATGATCCAATGATATTTTAGACTGAAAATTATCTTCTCAATGTTTTTACAACAACCAAGATTTTTAAAATTGTAGAAGGAGGATTTTTCAGAAGATATTTCTGAGAGGAACTCAGTGAAAGAGACTAAATATTTTAATGTATATAGAATTGAATGATTTATCATATTATACTGTGTTACATGGGGATAATGAAAATGAATGTTTAAATTAAAAACATTTATGTAAAAGTTGACTATAAAGTCAAAATGACCATTAAAGATAAACATTTTGAATGAATTCAGGACGAGAAAGCCATGAAAATGAAAAACAATCAAGTAAGAGCACTTCCAGAACTACTTCAGAAAATGGCAAGAAAAATGGGATAAGTGATTTTGCAGTGAGGTGGAATATTTTGAGAAGATTTAATGTCAATGTGTCCTTCACTGTGACAGTTTTTATCATGTCTTCTACAAATTACAGGTGTCTAAGAATGATTTGTATAAATTTGCTTCCAGCTTGGCCATGTGTACTGGTGTTTGGAATATTTTTGGAAAAGTGATGTTTCAAATATAAGTTGATTTCCCAAGATAGTTACAAGGACCCTTTCTTGGAGGACACTCTACATAAATAGAGCTATAGAGTCAGCAACCAGGAAGCATGACAAAAATTTTAGAGGAACCACGATAAGAATGTGAAGTGGAAGGAATGAAGTGTAATCACATGGAGCACATGGAAATTGCCTGGAGTGTAGATGAGAAGCCCACTATTTTTGTAGGCATTGAATCATGAAATCAATATGTAAGAATGTATGCAGATTAGTTAGAGATAATGGGAGATATGCAGAATAACAAAATCATTTTATATGAGCAGTTCAGGCAAAACGGTGAAGTGATATTAGTGTTTGTCTTTTCTCTTAAAATGTTAGAATAACTTAATTTGATATATGTTGGTAGGAAAGTGTAAGAACAGATTTCCTTATGTCCTTATAACTAAGACTCCCCAACTGCTCACAGTTCAGTGTCTCTACACTGTACATTTTGCTATGCCACACCACCCTCTTCCTTCTACCACTTCTGCCACTTGAATCGTGTCACCATGTATCCCGCTCCTGTAGATGTCACAGTGCCTGATGTGGGTACATAACATCCCACTTTTAGGACTGCGGCTCTTCCAATCATAAGAAATCCTTATCCTCTGGAAATTCCTTTCGTCTTATGATTGCTCTGAGATTGCTATACATATTTTCCAATAGCAACAGGTGGGATGTGACCAGTTTTCATCTTTCTCTAATTTTTGTCCTCATGGAAAATCTGAAAGAGCAACTGGAGAAGACCTGGCTTTAAGTTTTCTCTAATGTAAACTGCAACATTTTTCAGGTCATTTAGTGCTCAGCGGAGGGATATAGTTGTGTTGGATGGAAACACAGCTTGCACAATGAGAAACTGCATGGAATGAGACCCAGTTGTGGACTGGGTGTTTACATCGCATCCCTCAAGTACTGTTTCATATGCTCTTATGGGAGATTCACTATTAGAATCTACAGGTGGAACACAGGTTGGCTTTATTCTGTTGTCTAGTTTTGACTGAAGGAAATTTGGTCAAATAAAGTGATCTATATAAATCAAAGTCCTTATTTTCTTAGAACGATAGATAGTTGAGTGCGCGATGGATAGGTTGTGTGAGCATTGCATTTTACGTGCTGCTGAATACCGTTCCCTCTTTACCTGACACAAAAAGCTATTTTACACAGTGTAGTTATTCATCCAGACCATCTAGATAGGTGGATGTGTTTCTATAATTTTTCTGATTTTTTACCCATTACAGAGCAGAGAAGAAAATGAAGTGTACATTCTTCAACATAAACATAAAAATGACAAGGAAAATAAATAAAAATGCAAATCATTTTTCAAGGAAAGACAAATTTTATTGAAAAAGAAACAACTTTTTCACATCAAAACTGGTAAGCTACAAGGAATGGCATGTAATGCCATGTCAAATGTAGACATTTTCATGAATGCAGAGTTCATTACACATGACTTTGTTCACTCAAGTTGAAATATGTTAAACAGAAGCAGATGATTTAAAGATGAAATATTGTACGGCAAAATTTTTACTGTTGGAAAAGAGAAATAATTTACTCATAGAGACAGTTGGAAAGTACAAGAGGATTAGTTTTATTGATGGAGTGACTTCAGACATTGCTTAGTAGAATCCATAAAACCAGTGTCTGCCACAGCAAGATGGACGGAAGCAGCCATAACCGTATCTGCCACAGCCATAGCCACTGCCATAGCCCAGGCCATCATAGCTGTAGCCCAGGCCACCACAGTAGTTGCCATAGTAGTATTTCATGCTGTCTGAGTGGAAGGTTCAATTGAGGAATAAGTTATCAGTTTCTTCACTGTGAATGTCACCAACTGTACATGGCTTTTTATATGCCCATCAGGGAAAGAGGGGCAAACCACGGTCATGTGTCAGCTTTGTGCTTTATGTTACTTACATTTTATTGTCTTAGAATGTATAGTTTACTAGTCAGGAAGAAGCCTTCATACCTAAGAATTCTTTGGTATTATGTCATAATTCTTACAATCAAAGTAGGTATTTTCAACAAGAAACATTGTATTTAGAAAGACAAATATGATACCTACCATGCTTTTGTTAATTTAACATCTATGACTAGTTTGCGTGGGAAGCATGTTTTCTTATGTCCTTAATTATCATTATTTTGTTATTTTACTTACATTTCATTAGGAAACGTATGTTTATGAATGTGTTTATGTTGGGAATGTGGATTCTTGAATGGATACATTAATGAAACTATACTTATCAAATATCTATTATTTTTATTTAAAGTGCCAGCATGTATTTCTCCTAAAAAAATTTGCAGTAATTATTTATTCTAAATAATTCTTTATATATCTTTTCTTATTTTAATGCCACCAATTATTTCACCTTGAAATTTGTTATTCAATTTTCTTATCTCTAGGTGAGTTTAATACTGAACAATACAATTTATCACAACATTACTTATTAAATTTTCTTTAAATATATAAATCTCCTCTCTTTGGTGGTTATACAGTTTTGTAATTTGAATGCCACACATTTTTCATAAAAAATTAAAAAAAATCAGGCCCAACAAAATAAAAGACCCAATTAAGAAATGGATAAGTGAAATGAATAGAAGTACTTCTCAAAGAAGTACAAATGGCAAACAAACATAAAAAAATGTTCAACTTTCTGGCAATTAGAGAAATACAAATTAGAGCAACACTAAGATTTCATCTTATATCAGAAAGAATGTCAGTCATCAAGAAATCAAAGTATAACAAATGCTGGCGAGGCTATGGTGAAAAAAGAAGCCTCCTAATGTATTGATGGGAATGTAAACTACCACTGTACAAATATTTTGGAAATCAGTTTGGAGATTTCTCAAAGAACTAAGATTAGAAATTCTATTTGACCCAGTTATTCCCTTTCTAGATATCTTCCCAAAAGAACTAAAGATATCACACTAAACTGATACATGCACACTCACTTTTATAGCAGCACACTTCATAATAGCCAATCCTGGAAGCAGTCTGTACACCCTGGAAGCAGAGGAATGGATAAAAATAACGTGGTATCTATGTGTAATGGAATACTAGTTGGATATAAAGAGGGATAAATTTGAAAGATTTATAGGAAAATAGATACACCTGAAAAATATAATGTTACATGAAATAAACCAGACACACACGTTTAAATATATTATGGTATCTTTCATTCAAGGAAAGCAAAGTATAAATAAAGAGCAAAATAATGATTGACAGAAGGAAAAAAGGAGATAAATCTTTTGCAAATGGGAAGGGGTCTAGGATGATGGGAAGGGGAGGGGGAGAGGGGAAGTAAAAATATTTAAGAGGTGCCGGTTACATCAAATACCCACAGTGTGGGTATACCAAACACCCACAATAAATGCAAACATTATATGCATTATTTATAGATGGAGGGAGTGTGGTCGTAAGAATAGGAAGGGAATTGAAAAAAAATCAAACTGTGTTATGTACATGTACTTCCTCCATAAGATGAATGTAAACTTCATGTACTGCAAGCACGTACTAATAAACAAAAATGGCACACTATCCAAGACTGGGATATTCATGGTAACTCAGTTCATGTTCAAGTATGGGTATGAGATCTTGTTATTCTCCCCTCTCCGGTGCCAGCTTTCCCCTTGTCCACCCAGACGCTCTGTAGGAGCAGCATGATGTGGCAGAGAACATATCTAAAACACTGGCCCAGCACTAGACTGACGGGCAGTTATTTATTTCAGTGTTTCTTCTTATGAGACAGCTTACCCTCCATATGAAGTCTGGACTTTTTTAAAGCATGATTTTACTCAATATCTTTTATATGATGAATATTCTAAATTTAATAGTTGTTATACCCCTTGCCTACATTTCATAGATCCAGGTATTAGAAAAAAGATTGTTCTATTAAAGAAAAAGAAAACCACAAGGTGCTTGAGTGAAAACTGATACTGTATTTTCTACCAACTACAGTCTCTTCTTTCCTTTTTTTTCCTTTTTTTATTAATTAATTTTATTGGTACATTTTAGGTATACATAATTATCCCATTCATCATAGGGAGTTTGTATCTGTACATGATATAACTTGGATTTTTTTTTCCATTCAGCTACCCTCTCTTAACCCCTCTTCCCCTCCTTATTTACAAAAGCTTTGTTTCCATTTTTTCCTTCTTTTCTCATCATTTTTTTTCTTTTCCCTTCCTTCTCTTTCTTGACTTCTTTCTGTATCACATTTACAGGCATGAGTATCTTCCAAGTTACTTCCCAGGTTGCCCCTCCCCTAGATAAGAATAGGCCAGTAGTAGGCATGTGGTAAAGAATGAGACAGTATGTGCATACTTAACTAGTCACCCAAACATCTGTGGAACTTACTCAGCCTGCATCACTGAAATTTTATATCCTTTTGTCAAAATAGCTCCATTTCTCCTTCTAAATGCCATACTATTGTGATTACTGTGGGTTGGTAATATATTTTGAAATCAAGAAACTGTGATTCTTCTAGCTGTGCTCTGTTTTCCACAGATTGTTTTGGCCCTTCAGGTTCTTTTGGGGTTTATATAAGATATAAGATTATTTTTCTGTATTTTTTGTGAAGAATGTCATTGAGAATGTCATTTTCATAAGAATTGTACTGAATCTATAAATAGTGTTGAATAGTACTGACATTTTAGTAATATTAATTCTCCCATTGCATGAGCATGGAGTTTTTTTTCCTTCATTTGTGCCTACTTTAATTTTGTCCATCAATATTTTATATCTTTAAATCTATAGTCTTCCATCCCTTTGGTTCAGTTTATTCCTTAGTATTTTACTCTTTTGTTGTTATTATGAATGGGACTGTTTACTTATTTCTTGTCTTAGTACTTTTCTCATTGCTGGGACAAAATACTCAACACCCACAATTTAAAAGAGGAAAGGTTTTTATAATTTTAAATTTTTATTTACCTTAATTTTAATGGAGTGACTGAAATGAAATAATCTATAAAAAAAGAGGAAAGGTTTACTTCAGCTCACAGTTTATGGAGGTAGCAGTCCATAATCTGCTGGCTCTAAGGCAGAGCAGCATGGAAGATGTGCATGGCAAAGGAGAAGCAGTCCATAGCAGGGCAAGCAGGAAGTAGTAAGCAGCAACAGAAGCAGGTAACAGCAGCAGGAAGCCTGCCTTTCCCCTTTATTCCAAATAGGCTACAAACCTTTTGGTTTCTGTCTTCAGAAAATCTATTCAGCCACACCCAGAACCATGCTAATTCCAATCAATGGACTAATTTAGTACAACACACCTTTAATCCCAGTATCACACACCCTAGATCCAGCCAGCTCTGAAAAGCTCCACCTATGAGCACATGAGGGTTTGAGGGGACATCTAAATACAAGCCATAAAATTTCCTTTTCATATAGTTTGTTTTTTATGCACAGATATGGCTCTGGTTTATGTATTTTCATTTTGTATCCCATAACTTTACTTGGTTATTAGTTTCAACAGCTTTTGATTTTTTTAAAGTATTTCCATGTATGTGATTGTATGTCAGATGCAGGACATAATTTTTCTCCTCTATTTTGCATATTTTTTTCTTTTCCTTGCCTCATTGCGAGGACCAGGATTTATAGTTTTATTTTTAATACAAATGGTAGAAATTGGCATATTTCCTCATAAGAGATCTTAGAGGAAAAGATTCCAATTTTTCTTAAATGAGTATGATGTAATATGTGGAATCTTCTTATATGGCCTTTATTGCACTAGTGTAAGTTCTTTCCATATCTAATTTGTTAGAGTTTTATCATAAATGTCTTTTGAGTTTGGCCAAAAGTTATTTTTAGCATCTATTGAGATGATCATATATTTTATGTTGCATTCTATTAATTAAGACATAATTGGGCTGGTGAGATAGCTCAGCGGCATAAGCGCCTGCCTGGCAAGCGTGAGGTCCTGAGTTCGATTTCTGGTACCCACACATGAAAAAAGGGCCGGTGATATCGCTCAGCGGCACAGGCGCCTGCTGGCGCATGAGGCCCTGAGTTCGACCCCCGGTACCTACACACACACGCACACAAAAGACATAATGTATTCATTGACTTGCCATGCAGCAGTGAAGCCAGTGCCACACGAATTGACCTGAAAAGCATCACCTGTTACTGTTCTGGGTGTCCTTGAGTGGTTTTGGAGAGCACCCTGGCTAAGTGTGAGCTGTATTTCTTCTTACAAGCACTGAGGTTGGATTTTACAGTCACATGAGTCACTCGCAAGATACTCAGGGCTGGGTCAACCGGGATGTTGGAAGCAATCACCGTCCGCTGCATAGGACTCAAGCAATGCAACAACTTGAGACATCACTATGTAGTAGGAGTGTGGTGAAAGAGGGCAAAATATAAGGTGGGAGTGAGGGGAGAGAGAGAAGAAGAAGGAAGAAGCAAAAAAGAAAGAAGAAGAAAGAAGCAAGAAGAGAGAGAGAGGAGAGACTCTTTCTGTCCCTTATGTTGTATGCAGGCTACCCACCCTAAGGCAGGTGTAGCACTCACACTCATAATCCCAGCATTGGACCATGAATCAATCATAAACTTTAGATTGAGCTACCTCCAAAAAACCTGCCCCCCCTCATGACTGTATGAGGCTTTGGGGGCACATCTAGACACAAACAATAACAGTGACTTTAAATGTTTTACAGTAAGTTCAAAGACAATGATGTGTTCAGACAATGCTGAGGAAGGGCAAAGTTAAAGACTTATGCATCTGATGGCACGATTTACTATTAGACTTCAGTAATAAAGACTGTTTTATTGGTACATGATGGAAAAATAGACCAAGGAGGAAAACAAAGGGTTCAGAGATATCAACAGTATGCGGTCACTAGATATGAGATAAAAGTATGCTTCTGCACATGAGGGAAAAGATAGACCCTTTAATAAGTGATGCTGGAAAACATTGTTTTCAACATATGATCTATATCCTACACTTCATGAAAAAATTAATTTCAGATGCTTTTTATGTCTGAAGGTAAATTTTTTTATGTACAATAAAAATAAATACTAGAGAAAAATAAGATAATATTTTCAATATAGTGCATTTAGATCTTATGCTCATCCAAATGCAACATTAATATGATCAGGAACTTTGTATATGGGTATGTGTACAAAGAAACCAAATAGACAATGGGGCAACAGATTTTAAAAGACTGAGAATACAGGCACTAAAAATTGACTATATTGAAGTGAAAATGAGGGCACACCCACTAGCATTCTTAAAAAGAATTAGAAACATCAGTGCAGGCAGTTCATTAATTTGAATATTTTATTTGGAAAATTCTTGCTGTTTAGTGAATAAAATACGCACACACTACACTTTCAGAAATTTTATGTCTAGATAAATACAACAGGGCAATACCCACATTGATCCATTAATAAGTCCATATCTGAATGTGCTCTTAAGAGGTGAAATGGTTGAAAGTGGTGGATCACTGGGGTGTGACCTTGCACAGGGTATTGTTTTGTCTGGTTCTCTCTCTCGCTCTCCTTTCAAAGTGACATGGGTTGAGCACCTATTTTCTCCATGCCCTTCTACCACATCATTTCTGCTTTGGAGTCACCCAGCTAGGCATGGACTGGACTCTCTCAAACACTGAGCCAAAATATTCCTCTCCTCCTTTAAGTTGTATGTGTCAGATATGTTGTCCCTGTGGTAGGAAATGGACTATCAGGATCCGCAATATCGGGATTGCTGAAGGCAGATCTGTTGGCTTTAATACTCTTGGGTTGAGATGACATGTTATGGACATTTGGAATGCTCTATTTTCTGGTATGAGTATAGACTACATTTTCTAAAATGATTTGTCAGCATTAGTGCTTGCTTTTCATACCTCAAAAGTATTTAAAACAAAAAAACATAGATGTTTTTACTTACACAAGATGTTGAAAAAGAGAGAATTCAATTTCAGTCATTAGTATTCTGGTCATTTGCTCTGTCAAGTCCTTAGAATGGCAGAAATGAGTCCTAGTGACTGCCACTGCATCCTGCCTCCTCTACAGAGGGGCTCAGATTCCTATCAGCAATCCTTCACCTCCGTTTACAAGTCAGAAGACAGAGTACCATTGATTCACAAAAAGTTTAAATCTGAAATTAAGATAATGAAGATTGTTACATAGAAATATTTGAATAGCCTGAATTTGGTAATGCCAATTAATCATGCAATAAGGAAATGTGATTTTTCACCATCTTATTAACTCATTTTCTTTTTTTTTTTTTTTTTTTGTGGGTACCGGGGGGTCGACCTCAGGACCTCGCGCGCCAACAGGCGCCCGTGCCGCTGAGCGATATCACCGGCCCCTTTTCCGTATGTGGGATCCGGGAGTCGAACTCGGGCCCTCGCGCTTGCAAGGCAGGCGCTTATGCCACTGAGCCATCTCACTGGCCTAACTCATTTTCAATTCATTTTTGATTCAGTATTCTCAAGGTGTTGAATGTATATTGGACAATTTGGTAAGTGTTGGATTTTATAAGTTACGGTTTGATTTCTAGTAGCTTCAATTTCCATACTCACTGTAATTTTGTAAAATCATTAAGGCAACATGAAACATCATAAGGAAAATGTGGAAGAGAATACTTTCCAGACAATGCTGTAAGTGTGATGCATGATTTAATCATAATTTTGAACAATATACACATATTCATATTTCTGTCAGATATTTTCACATCATGAGAATAACATTTTCTATTTTGACTATGCTGTCTGATATATCTTGTGAGAAAAAAGGTAATCACTTTCTTTAGAAATCTTTTAGAATTTCTTAATCCATAGAGTGAAATGAAGTCTTCATAACCACAATTACTTTTCCATAATATTTGAAGGCAGATCTTTCGGCTTTAAAATAAGGCATTTTCTCAACAAGAAAACAAAGAACTCAGTTAAAAATGGGCAATAACCTGAACAGGCACCAAAGATAATTATAAATAATAAATGAATGGATGAAAAGATGCTATCATATGTTATTAAAAAATTACAAGTTATAACAATGAGATACTACTACAGATCTAGAAATATGTAAAACACTAAAAACACCAAATATTGACAAAGATGTGGAGCAATGGGAATACTTGCTTTTCCTGGTGGTAGTGCAAAATAGTACAGCTACTTTGAAGAGAGTGTGGCAGTGTCACACAAAAGTAAACATACTTTGCAATCTGGCAAATGTGTTTCTTAATATTTATGGAAAGGAACTGAAAATGTACAGCCATGTGAAATCCCATGCATAGAAGTTTACAGAAGCTATTGATAACTGCCTGGAATTGGAACCAATTACAATGTCCTACATTACATGAGTGGGTAAGACATAGTATATCTTGAAAATTGAATATTCCTCAGCACTAAAAAGAAACTATCAAGGTAAGAAAAAACATGGAAGACATCTGAATGCATGTCGGTACATTAAAGAAGCCAGTATGAAAAGACTACATAATTATGATGCTAATTGTATAACATCTGAAAAAGATACAACTATTCAGCCAATAATATGTTTAAGGGTTAACCATAGGTTTTAAGGAAGGGGAAAAATAAATAGCCGAATCAAGGGATGATCTTAGGATAATGAAAATATTGTGCATGACACTGTAACACATGACACTGGATATATTATTATGCAATTTCAGCTCCATAGAATGTGCAATGGAATGTAAACTCTACACTTCAGGTCATGATAATGTGTGACTATTGGCTCATAATGAAATAAATGTGCCACAGTAATGTTGATAAGACAGGGAAGTGGAAGTGGAGAATATATGGTAATTCTCTTACTTTCTGCTCACATTTTTGGGATATTTGAAACTAAGAAGTACTGTGTACCTTTTTTCAAGAGAAATTTTTTATCAGAATTCTGACAAATTGTCCAGCTGTTCTCAGATGAAGACATGCCTTGTCTATCAGATTGTATTTTCGTGCCTGCCTTGTCTATTAGATCCTATTTTCATGGTCTTACAAAAACTGCATTCTTGTATACTATATCACATAAAGGTGCACAAACATCTTAATACTAGAACATGGTGAATTTTCAGACATAAAATACTTCTTAATCAGAATTTGATCCAACAATCACAAGGCACTCATATCTCAGAGTACCACTCTTACTGCTTGAATAACAAGATCTCAAGCCCTTATGTATTAAGAGTTTGATCCCCAGTGTAGCAATGTTCAGAGGTGGAGCCAAGGCAGACTATTGGATCAATGGATTGAAATTGTGAGACAAAATAAATCCTTCCTCTTTTGAGCTGTGCATGTCCATATTTTTCCCCAGTGACAGAAAATGAATATATCTTCCATTACACCTGTTTCCATTTAGTGGTAGCCCTTAAGTAAAACCTATTCTGATTTTGAAGATTGTGGATTTTATTTTTGCTAATTTTTTAAACTGACACAAATAGATTTACACAAATCAGCTTCGTTTGGTCCATTTTTTTAAAGGTACATAAATTTTGCTATTTGTGTCTCTTCTGCTGTATACAATATCAATATAAACAACAGAATTTACGTACCTATTTTATTCTTGCAGACCATTTTTATTTCTGATTTTTAATGATCATGAATGCTGAGCTTAAAATCTTTTACATATTTCCTGACATACACATGTAGTTATCTAAGGCATTTATTACTATACAAATGTAGGTGTCTAAGGCAACCTTATTACTGCTATAATAACATTGCATTTAAAGGTTGATGTCATAGAAGTAGAGAGTAAGGATGGTTTTCAGACTAGAGAGTAGATAGCAGCAAGAGGTGTGCTATTCTACTGCAGGATGACTATTGGTAACAACAATGTACTATATTTCAAAAAAGCTAGAAAAAAGATTTTGAAATTTTGAAAATTTTTTCCATAACAAAATATGTGTGGTGAGTTAGATATTTTAACCTTATTTAAACATTATTCAAAGTATACATGTATCAAAACATCACGTTATCCCATTACTATGTATAATTTTTACATTAAGTTTCAGCTAAAAATAAGTTATAAAATGACTCCTCAAATCTCAATGACAAATAACATTAATATTTTTTTCATGTGTTTTTGGGCTGACTAGGATTAGGTCAACATAATCTGGTTTTCGCTAAATTGTAGATCTCAATTTTTTACAAGCACTTCCTTAGAGTGGGAGTTCATTGTGAAATGTGGGAGTTCAGTGTGGGAGTTCTCTATGTAAAACATGTAAAAACAGCAGAGAAGTCACAGATATGCAGGCAAAAATCTCCATCCAAAGTATGTCTGCCATCACTTGTGTTAATGTCTCATGAATTCAGAGATGGAGCTTTTGGAAGATTATTGGATCATGGGCTCTATGCTCATCAGCGACTTAACCCACTGATGCATTCGTGCCTCAGTGTGCTGTTAGGCAGTGGGGCCTCCCAGAAGAGCTGTGTCCCTCACAGCACACCATGCCTGTGGAGGGTGCCTGTCCTTCCCCGGCTCCTCCCTTCTCTCCGTTCTCCAGCTGCCACTAGGCAAGCAGGTGTTTTGCTTTCCTCGCTCGTGCCCTTCCACTATGCTGTTTCTTACTCATAGTCAGCTGAGCACGGACTGGGTCCTCTGATTGCTGAAAGGACTGATGCCTCTACTCTGTTGTGTGTGTTGGGAATCTTGTCCAGCAATAAGAGAGCTGACAACTCAAATCCCAGGCTGATCCCAAGGACATGAGGCACTAGTGTACCCTGTGACCCCAGTAAACTAAGAATTACTGACATTGGTAAGCATGTTTAAAGGGGAAGGAAAATATAATCCTTCCCTAGAGGTCAGAGAAGAAAGCATCATTTCTGTTGAATAATACCAAACCCAGAAATACAAAAACTATAGTCCACTACTTGTCTTGGTAGAAAATACTTTATAGTAAAACATTCACACCCATTCGTTTGTACATGGAGTGTGGCTGGTTTGGCACTACAGTGGCAGAAGTGAGTGTTGAGACAGACGTATCATAAGACCTGAAAAATCCAATATATATATATTTTAAATTAATTTATTGCTACAATTTAGATATACATAATGGTCATATATCATAATGATTATAGGGAATTGTACCTGTAAATGATATAGCTCGATTCCTCTTTTATTTCCCAATTCCCTCTTCTTCCTTCAACCTCTCTTTACCTCCTTATTTACAAAGCTTTGTTTCCATTTTATCCTTCTTTTATCACTTTTTTCTCCCCCCCACCTCCATACTTTCCCTTTCTTTAGAACAATTTCCTCCCATTTTTTAATACTTATTATACATGTTGGCCCTTATTTACACTTTTGGTTTCTCACACCAGAGAAACAATTTATACATGTGTGACCAATTTATTTCACTTTAAAGGTGTGATCTCAAAGTGCATCAATTTACCTAGAAACGTCTCAAGTTTATCTTTCTTTATGGCTGAGTAGTACTCCAGTGTATAAAAAAACCCATCTTTTTTATCCATTCCTCAGTTGATTGGCAAGTGTGTTCTTTCCAAATTTAGCTATTACAAATGGTGTTGCTATAAACATGGGTGTACATATATCACTGTGGTATGATGTTTTTTATTCTTCCAGAAAGATACCCAGAAGGGGAATAGCTGGGTCAAATGGTACCTCTAATCCTAGATTTTGAGGAATCTCCAGACTGATTACCACAGTGATTGTACCAGTCTACACTCCCACGAACAGTGGAGAAGGGTTGCTTTTTTCCCACAGCCCCATCAGCATTGGTTATTGGTTGATTTCTTGATGATAGCCATTCTTTCTGGAGTGAGGCGGAATCTCAGCCTTGTATTAATTTGCATCTCGTGAATGACCAGTGATGATGAACATTTTTTTATATTTTTATTTGCATTTGTTGACTCTGTAGCCCTGCACAGAATGTTTGCCTTCCCCAGACTGATGATCTGTAAGAACAGGCGTTTTTGGGGGTTATACACCTACAGCCAGTAATGCCATTGATGAGTCAATTGGTTGTTCACGTTCAACACTTTACCTCCAGCTTTACTGACTGAACTTCTACATTTTATGGCTTTTTCCATTTCATTGATTTAATACTGTCTATTACAATATATGCTGCTCTTTCTTTTTATTAATAAGTTTAAAACCTTAGATCTAGATTCTTTTGTATTCATTTTTTATGGAGCTCTTGTTATATAACTCATTTTCTATATATTAGAACCTGAAAAGTAAATATTGTTATATATGTACAATTAAAATTTATTTCTCTTTAAACAATTACATTATTTTTTCAATGCAATTGTTTTTGTCTCAGTTAGTTTCCTTTTGCCTAAACAAATATACCGTATTAGCATAATTTAAAGAAATATATTTTCTCACTATTTGTCTAGAAATTTTATTTTTATATTCTTTAAGATAAGGTTTTATATTTTATGACTACGTTTATTTGATATATTATATGGGTTTTTGTCATTGTGTGAAACTAGATTGATGTTTATTCATAATCTGTACATTACATATCATCATATTTTCTCCCAGCCCCATTTGTTTCTATACAGGAGTTTGCATGTCAAACTCACTGTTTCAATTTGTAGGTAACGTATTTGTTAACCCATAAAGTAAGTCTCTGACAGGAATGTGTTCAATTCTAGCAGAAGAAAGTCAGATTTTTTCCTAAGTCCGAAAAAGTGAGTTTTATACACTTTTGACACAAATCTCCGTACAGTGTATATTTCTTTGCACTTCCTAGCTGTGACCTCCACATCACCACTGCTTTTCCCCTTGCTTGTGGTCATCCTGGGCTCTGACTGAGCACTGTACCACTGTACACTGTCACACTGTGCAGTAAGCACACAGCAGCACAACGGTGACAATGTTTGGCGGACACACGAGCTACTTCCGGGGTTTGTTGGCCTCTATAAAAGTTCATAGTGAGAGGTCTGTTCGTATCTGTGCAAGTTCGCAACTTGAATGTCTGTAAGTCAGGGACCTAGTGCATAAAAACAGATGAATGATCTGTGGGAAAGAATTTATACTTTTACCCGTTCAGCTGTTTAGATGCCTAATTATGGCAAAAGAGACTGCTCTCACCTCCGCACATCCTCTATCTTTTGCTCTTTCCTTCCCATGACACCCACTACACACTTGTGACTAACCACTGACAAATACACACATATATAAGGAAAACTCATGATGTAGTTGAACAGTAAAAAAGCCAAATTTATGATAAAATGTAGTTTATTAAATAATACATCTTATACAAAACTTGAGAATCAAATTTCATCACATTTGACATAGCATTATAAAAATAACACAGAAAATTTTCTATGAACTATCACATAATCCAATCACTACTGATGAAACAAAATGACATATTGAATCTTACGTTTTCAGTTGTTATTTATTTAATGTTTTTGAAGACATTTGATAATTTATCATGGAAAACATTGGAGATAACTCCAGTAAATCAGCAGGTTATAACCAACAGGCTAAGAAGCTGTGGGAATTAGAAGCCACAGGACCAGTATCTTCTACAGCACAGGGGGCGGCAGTAGCCATAGCCATAGCCACCATAGCCACCATAGCCACCATAGCCACCATAGCCACAGCCACCATAGCCACAGCCATAGCCACAGCCTAGGCCACAGTAGCCATAGCCCAGGCCTCCATAGTAGTTGCCGTAGTAGCACATGGTGTCAAGAGTGGACAGTTGAGATCAGAAGTAGGTGTCTTGTGTCTGGATGTCCCTGCCTGCCTGTAGCCTTTTATACCTCTTGGTGGTGGGTGGGGAAACCACAGGCACTGTAGCATCATATTATCTCACTAATGTGCTTCAGGCCATGTCATCCATATATTTATTTATTGAGAAAACAAATCTTTCATACTTGAAATACTTTTGCTCCTTTGTAAGAGTCCATCATGCAATTATGGGCCTGTAAAGTGAAGCTCTTGTTCTATTTACAAAGCTCTGATTCCTTCTATATTTAGTGCATTCTTTACACAGAACCTGATTCATTACCTGCTATGTTGAAATTCATTTTCATTTTTGTTTTGTTTCCATTTTTCCACAGAGAGAGGATCTCTCCCTCTCCCTCTCTCCCCGCTCTCTCTCTCTCCCTCTCCGTCTCCCTCTCCCTCCTTTTATTTCTTGACTCTTGCTCATGAGAAATAAACGAGCTACTGGTTATTATTGCTAACTTTGTGGCCAGTTCCTATTAAATGTGTACACAGTGGACATTTAATCTGAATTTACTCCTTGAGAAATGACTTCAAACTTTGCATAAACCATATCCATATTTTATGAGCCGAGATGAACAGTATGGATTTTATACTTCTTTTTGTTGCCTTTAGAAATGCTTTGTAGATGTAATTGTGAAACACACTATGGTGAAGTTGGATGCTCCATCCTCAACCCTTACTTATTTTTGATTTTTAAATCAGGGTTTACTTTTGAATATGGCCAAGCCCAAGGGCAAAGGTATGGAAACGCACTCCGTCCACAGAGGGATTAGAAGAATTGACAATGGTAACCATACTAAAGGAATAAGGAACAGGCAATGCTGCATTCACATCCTAACATTATAATGCGGTATAATATCCTAACTTATACATGTGTTCTTTTCCATTAATTTTTTGGATAAATGGTGTTTTATAGGAAAACATTCATGACTATTTATTTACACAAAGTCTGGACTCCTTTGACATGATAATAGCAAAATTGACATTGAGACACTCACCTGCAAAATCCAAAATATCGATTATTATGCACATCTATTCTTATTGACCATCTCTTGTTGAAAGTGTCTGCCCTCCTGTGACTGATCTGAAAGAACAGTCATATTGGTTGGGTAAAAAACTAGAATCAGTAAGGCTGGGTCACAGAAGAAACATATGACTTTTCCAAAATTCAGCTTTCTAATTCCAGTTCTTCCAGTACCCATTCAACTTGTCTTTCCTGTCTTTTTTAGCTTCACTGACTTATGACAGTTTGTTGCGGTATATGTTATTCTTTCTTTTTTCCTAGTAAGCTTTAATGCCTGCGAGCTAGATATTTTTGTGAACATTCTTTTTTTCTTTTTTTTTTGTGGGTACTGGGGGTTGACCTCAGGACCTTGCGTGCCAGCAGGTGCCGGTGCCTCTGAGCGATATCACCGGCCCTTTTTTCGTATATGGGTACCTTGAGTTGAACTCGGGACCTCGTGCTTGCCAGGCAGGTGCTTATGTCACTGAGCTATCTCACTGGCCCAACATTCTTTTTTATGATACTCATGTCATGTGTCATTTTCTGCACATAAAAATTTTAAGAGGAATTATCATTATCATATGTGCATGTTAAACATTCATTTTTAATGTTAATTTCATTGATTTTTGAACACCTGTGTTTTTGTCTGATCCTTTTCTTTTTCTGAAATAAAAATGTCGTTTCTTACTGTGAATAACTGAAAAATTTTTTCACTATTTTCCTTGTAATATATATTTAGTTTTTACTTTTAAGATAATGTGATATTATTGATATGTTTTATTATATGGACAATTTTAATTGAGTGAATTTATAGGTTGATTGTTATTCCTAATCTGTCCTCAATATATCATTGCATTTTCTCCCAGCTCCTGTTTTCTTATAAAGAAACTTCATTGTGAGCTTCATTGTTTTTCTTTTTATGTGACATATTTGGTTTGGGTGCCTAAAAGAGATTTTGAGTTAGTGCTTAATTTTCTGTTACTGAGTTATGCCTCCATGTAATTTTCATTGGCATTCTATGTTTTGGTAGTGAATAACTTTTACAACTTGTGAATAGATGTCTTTCAACAGTATTGATAAAAAATATGTTTTCCAGCTCAAAAATGATTTCTGTTTTATTTTTATTCCTCTACTGAATTCTACCTATGTGCATGTTTTGCCCTTTTCTTGGATGCCACACATCCTTTATATTCTGTTCAGTACATTATATTCCAAATTTGTTTTTTTGCTTCAGTTGACTGTTATCAGTGTGTTTCAGTGAAATGATTTACTTCATATAACTGAGTTTAAGTATATTATTCACTTTTTTGAGAGCTAGAATTTATATTGGAGTCCATAGTGAATGTTTCCAGTTTTAATATATGCTTTAAAAATTCTATTCAATCATCCTGTATTTATTATTTATATTTATTCTAACATTTCTTATCTGAACACTCCAACATGTTGTTTATGCTTTAGTTAATTTTCATTATCTGTTTTTATATACTTCCACAGGACTTCATACACTCAACATTTGTTAATAAAATTAGAGATGCTCCAAAACAATATTGAATTTATTCGCAGAGATTTTTGTGGTGGTCTTTAGGCTCTCAGAAAATGTCTGATTGTCTGGGTTGGGTGTGGCGACCATTGCTTGTAGTTCACTTACTCTGGAGGCTGAGATTGAAGAATCATTTGAGCTCAGAAAGTTCAGACAGTCCATCTAAAAGAAAGAAAGAATGGAAGAAAGAATTAGGAAGAAAGAAAGAAGAAAAGAAGAAGGAAAAGAAGGAAGCAGAATGTCAAAAATCAAGCAAAGACTAACACAGGATAAAACTCTGGGTAACAACGGGTCGGTGAGATGGCTCAGCGGCATAAGCGCCTGCCTTGCAAGCGCGAAGGCCCGAGTTCGGCTCCCAGATTCCACATACGAAAAAGGGGCCGGTGATATCGCTCAGCGGCACGGGCGCCTGTTGGCGTGCGAGGTCCTGAGGTCGACCCCCCGGTACCCACAAAAAAAAAAAGAAAACCTCTCGGTAATGATCTATCCTCCTCTGTTTTGGTCCACGCTGTAGGAGATACGCCCTTTTAAAATATGGGTGATTCTTCTTAGCATATTCTGTACTCTAGTGATTATTTTCTAGGCATATTGACATGGACAAAACTTCTAAGCTTCAAATGATTCTTGTGGTTGTCCTAGGAAACAGACTCTTGCAGTTTTGGAATTTTTAATGTATCTTAAGGAGGAACCTTGCTTTGTGTTCAGCACAGAATTTATTAGCACATTGCTTTCAGGATTGTGGTTTGTTAGCGTCCAGCTGTGCTTGTTACATTTGCTAGAAGCCTACTTACTAGGTTCAAAATAGTTGAATTAGAACCCACTTTTCTCAAATTTCCCCATCTTCAGTACATTGGTTCATTTAATCTATTCTTTTCCCATCAAGGTTGTATTTCATTTGAAGGTGTCAGTTGGAGTTTCCCAAGGGAAACCTAATTTCTTTTAGAATGGAAACCAATTTCATCTGGAGAAAATCAGCATGCATGAGCACATAACAGTTGATAAAGTTCAAACGTCTGGGAATAAAAATCTAATCTAATGTTAATTTGCTGCTGAGGAAATATCACGTGGTTTTATAAGGACAATTCTTGCTGTTGGTAATACAAATATCATTTTCTAAATAGTAGTTATAAATCGGTGTATACGGAGACACTCTTTTGTGCATTGTTGGTAAGTCTGAATGTCATTAGTTGTGCTGACATTTTCAGTATACTAACACCTGTCATGGTTTAGAAAAAGAATGCGCCCAAAAACAATCATGCACTCAGAGGCAAGGATTTTGAAGGGTGACTTGACCATGGCACTGCTGTACCTAGCAGTGTGCTGAGCCACTAAGATTTCAGCAGTTCAGTGCGCTGTTAGGAGATGCGGCTTGGTTAGAGGCTGGTCACAGGGGTGTGACCTGAAAGGGCGCATCTCCCTCGCTAGCCCCTCTTTTCTCTGTTCTTGGCTGCCAGGAGATGAATACCTTATCTCCTACCTCAGTCTTTTCAACATGCCGTTTCTGTCTGGAAGCCAGCCTACTGTCAGCCAACCTAAATCTCTCCTCCTTTATGATGTGGGTGTTAGGAATTTTGTGCCGCAATGACAAAAGTGACTAAGAAAATACCTATAATCATTTTCTACGCAGGATATTCTTTTAAAAAAGAGAAACATGTTTTAAAGGTAGAGCTTCAGCTGAAATAATTCAACCACTAGAGTTATGAATGATGCTAAGCATCGTAATACACACATTTTAAATGATCCTACGTGAATGCAGATGTTATTGTACAGGAACCATTTTAAAAACATAGGTTAAGAGTATAATATAAAAACCACAGTTGATATTCAAAGACATATGTAAGAGCAAATTTGTATGATTTGTGAGAAAGCATTGATACCTCTTGGTGGTGGGTGGGGAAACCACAGGCACTGTAGCGTCATATTTTCTCACTAATGTGCTTCAGGCCATGTCATCCGTATAATTAATTACTGAGAAAAGTCCTTCATAGCTGAGATACTTTTGCTCCTTTGTAAGAGTCCATCATGCAATTATGGGCCTGTAAAATGAAGCTCTTGTTCTATTTACAAAGCTCTGGTTCCTTCTATATTTAGTGCATTGTTTACACAGAACCTGATTCATTACCTGCTATGTTGAAATTCATTTTCATTTTTGTTTTGTTTCCATTCTTCCACAGAGAGAGGACCTCTCTCTCCCTCTGTCTCTCTCCCTCTCTTTCTCTCCCTCTATCTCTCTCACTCTCCGTCTCCCTCTCTCTCCTTTTATTTCTTGACTCTTGCTCATTAGAAATTAACAAGCTATTGGTTATTATTGCTAACTTTGTGGCCAGTTACTATTAAATGTGTACACATTGGACATTTAATCTGAATTTATTCCTTGATAAATGACTCAAACTTTGCATAAACGAAATCCACATTTTATGAGCCGAGATGAACAGTATGGATTTTATACTTCTTTTTGTTGCCTTTAGAAATGCTTTGTAGATGTAATTGTGAAACACACCATGGTGAAGTTGGATGCTCCATCCTCAACCCTTACTTATTTTTGATTTTTAAATCAGGGTTTACTTTTGAATACGGCCAAGCCCAAGGGCAAAGGTATAGAAACGCACTCTGTCCGCAGAGGGACTAGAAGAATTGACATTGGTAACCATACTAAAGGAGTAAGGAACAGGTAATGCTGCATTCACATCCTAACAATATAATGCGGTATAATATCCTAACTTATGCATGTATACTTTTCCATTAATTTTTTGGATAAATGGTGTTTTATAGGAAAACATTCTTAACTATTTGTTTATGCAAGGTCTGGACTCCTTCGACATGACAATAGCAAAATTGGCATTGAGACACTCACCTGCAAAATTCAAAATATCGATTATTATGCGCATCTATTCTTATTGACTATCTTTTGTTGAAAGCGTCTGCCCTCCTGTGACTGATCTGAAAGAATAGTCATACTGGTTGGATAAATAACTAGAATCAGTAAGGCTGGGTCATAGAAGAGACATATGACTTTTCCAAAATTCAGCTTTCTAATTCCAGTTCTACCAGTACCCATTCAACTTGTATTTTCTGTCTTTTTTAGTGTCACTGACTTATGACAGTTTGTTGCGGTATATGTTAGTCTTTCTTTTTTCCTAGTAAGCTTAATGCCTGTGAGCTAGATATTTTTGTGAACATTCTGTTTTATGATACTCATGTGTCATTTTCTGCACATAAAAATTTTAAGAGGAATTATCATTATCATATGTGCATGTTAAACATTCATTTTTTATGTTAATTAATTTCATTGATTTTTGAACACCTGTGTTTTTGTCTGATCCTTTTCTTTTTCTGAAATAAAAATATCATTTCTTACTGTGAATAACTGAAAAAAAGTTTTTCACTATTTTCCTTGCAATATATATTTAGTTTTAAGATAATGTGATATTATTGATATGTTTTATTATATGGACAATTATAATTGAATTTATAGATTGATTGTTATTCCTAATCTGTCCTCAATTTATCATTACATATTCTTCCAGCTCATGTTTTTTTATAAAGAAATTTTATTGTGAGCCTTATTGTTTTTCTTTTTATGTGACGTATTTAGTTTATGTGCCTAAAAGAGATTTTGAGTTAGTGCTTAATTTTCGGTTACTGAATTATGCCTACATGTAATTTTCATTGGCATTCTACCTTTTGGTAGTAAATAGCTTTTATAACTTGTGAATAGATGTCTTTCAACAGTATTGATAAAAAATATGTTTTCCTGCTCAAAAATGATTTCTGTTTTCTTTTTCTTCCTCTACTGAATTCTACCTACGTGCATGTTTTGCCCTTTTCTTAGATGCCACACATCCTTTATATTCTGTTCAGTACATTATATTCCATATTTCACTTTTGCTTCAGTTGTCTATATCAGTGTATGTTTCAGTGAAATGATTTACTTCATATAACTGAGTTCTTAAGTATATTATTCACATTTTTGAGAGCTAGAATTTGTATTGGAGTCCATAGTGAATGTTTCCAGTTTTAATATATGTTTTGCAAATTCTATTTAATCATCCTGTATTTGTTATTTATATCTATTCTAACATTTCTTATCTGAACACTCCAAAATGTTGCTGACGCTTTAGTTAGTTTTTATTTTCTGTTTTTATATACTTCCAGAGGATTTCATACACTCAGCATTTGTTAATAAAATTAGAGATGCTCCAAAACAATATTGGATTTATTCGCAGAGGTTTTTGTGGTGGTCCTTAGGCTCTCAGAAAATGTCTGATTGTCTGGGTTGGGTTTGGTGACACTTGCTTGTAGTTTCTTACTCTGGAGGCTGAGATTGAAGATTCATTTGAGCTCAGAAAGTTCAAACAGTCCATCTAAAAAAATAAAGAATGGAAGAAAGAAAGAAGAGAAGAAGAAAGAAAAGAAGGAAGCTGAATGTCATAAATCAAGCAAAGACTAACACAGGATAAAACTCTGGGTAACCATCTATCCACCTCTGTTTTGGTCCACTCTGTAGGCGATACTCCCTTTTAAAGTATGGGTGATTCTTCTTAGCATATTCTGTACTCTAGTGATTATTTTCTAGTCATATTGACATGGACAAAACTTCTAAGCTTCAAATGATTCTTGTGGTTGTCCTAGGAAACAGACTCTTGCAATTCCAGAATTTTTAATGTATCTTAAGGAGGAACCTTGCTTTGTGTTCAGCACAGAATTTATTAGCACATTGCTTTCAGGATTGTGGTTTGTTAGCGTCCAGCTGTGTTTGTTACATTTGGTAGCAGCCTACTTACCGGGATCAAAGCAGTTGAATATGAACCCACTGTTCTCAAATGTCCCCATCTTCAGTACATTGGTCCATTTAATCTATTCTTTTCCCATCAAGGTTGTATTTAATTTGATGGTTTCAGCTGGAGTTTCCCAAGTGAAACCTAACTTCTTTTTAGAATGGAAACTAATTTCATCTGGAGAAAATCAGCATGCATGAGCACAAAGCAGTTGATAAAGTTCAAACTTCTGGGAATAAAAAAAAAACTAATCTAATGTTAATTTTTTGCTGAGGAAATATCACGTGGTTTTATAAGGACAATTCTTGCTGTTGGTAATACAAATATCATTTTCTAAATAGTAGGCATAGGGCTGGTGAGATGGCTCAGCAGCGTACGCGCCTGCCTGGCAAGTGCGAGGGCCCGAGTTCGACTCCCGGAACCCACATATGAAAAAAGGGCTGGTGATATCGCTCAGTGGCATGGGCGCCTGCTGGCACGTGAGGTCTTGAGGTCGACCCCCGGTACCCACAAAAAAAAAATAAAATAAATAGTAGGTATAAATCGGTGTATACTGAGACACTCTTTTGTGCATTGTTGATAAGTCTAAATGTCATTAGTTGTGCTGACATTTTCAGTATACTAACACCTGTCATGGTTTAGAAAAAGAATGCGCCCCAAAACAATCATGCACTCAGAGGCAGGGATTTTGAAGGGTGACTTTACCATGGCACTGCTGTACCTAGCAGTGTGCTGAGCCACTAAGATTTCAGCAGTTCAGTGCGCTGTTAGGAGATGTGGCTTGGTTAGAGGCTGGTCACAGGGGTGTGACCTGAAAGGGTGCATCTCCCTCGCTAGCCCCTCTTTTCTCTGTTCTTGGCTGCCAGGAGATGAATACCTTATCTCCTACCTCAGCCTTTTCACCATGCCGTTTCTGTCTGGAAGCCAGCCTACTATCAGCCAACCTAAATCTCTCCTCCTTTATGATGTGGGTGTTAGGAATTTTGTGCCGCAATGACAAAAGTGACTAAGAAAACACCTATAATCATTTTCTATGCAGGATATTCTTTTAAAAAAGAGAAACATGTTTTAAAGGTAGAGCTTCAGCTGAAATAATTCAACCACTAGAGTTATGAATGATGCTAAGCATCGTAATACACATATTTTAAATGATCCTACGTGAATGCAGATGTTGTTGTGCAGGACCCAATTTAAAAACATAGGTTAAGAGTATAATATAAAAATCATAGTTGATATTCAAATATGTATCTGAGAGCAAATTTGTATGATTTGTGAGAAAGAATTGATATTTTTACTTATTCAGTTGATACCTCAAATTATGGCAAAAAGCCCCCCTATCTTTCTTTCTGTGTCTTATTTCTTTTTCTACCACAACACAACAAATACACACATATGAGTAATCACACATAAAGACGCAAAGATGTAAGCAGAACTCATAATGTAAAACAATGATAAATAATATCTATGGTGAAATATATTTTATTGAATAATACATGTGTTTATACAAAATTTCAGGGAAAATTTGATTACATTTTACATAGAATTATTAAAACAGTACAGAAACTTCTCTGAAAATGATCCCATTATACAATCATCACTGATGACACAAAATGGCATGTTGTATTTCTTGTGTTTTTTAGATAATTAAGTATAGAGTTCAGAATTTTTAAAAAGGTATCATTTGAAGAATATTGGAGGTAATTCCAGTAAAACAGGAGGCTAAGAAGCTGTGGGAATTCTTCAGTAGAAGCCACAGGACCAGTATCTTCTACAGCACAGGGGGCGGCAGCAGCCATAACCATAGCCACCATAGCCACCATAGCCACAGCCATAGCCACAGCCATAGCCACAGCCTAGGCCACCATAGCCGTAGCCCAGGCCACCATAGTAGTTGCCGTAGTAGCACATGGTGTCAGGAGAAGACTGTTCTGTAGAGGTTCAGGAAGTAGGTATCTTTGTCTGAATGTCACTGTCTGCAGGGACCTTTTATACCTCCTTGGTGGTGGGTGGGAAAGCCACAGGAAGTGCAACATCATATTATCTGACCAATGAGCTTCAGACAATGTCATAAAGACCTTTACTAACTGTGAAAACAAGGCCTTCATAACTGAAATCATTTTGTTCCTATGTCAGGAATCCAGCATCCAATTATGGCCCTTAAAAAAGAAACTCATGCTCCATTTACAAGGTTCTATATTTGGTTAACTGTGGACATATGACATGATAACAAGTTGTGGTACAAATCATGAAAATAGGTAACCCCTTTTTATTTTTGTTTTGTTTCCATTCCTCCACAGGTACTAGTTTTCCTTTCTCTTTCTTTTTCCTTCCTTCCTCCCTTCCTTCCTCCCTTTCTTCCATACTTCCATATTTCCTTTCTTTCCTCCCTTCAACCCTTCCCTTTCCTCCATCCAATCCTTTTATTCTTCTTTCTTTATGCCCTACACTTTCTGAAACTCTTATCTCTAGCAACTTACTTCTTGATTCTTACTCATAACACATGAGCTAGATTTGGGCTATTATGGCTAATTTGGGGGTAGATACTCTCATATGTGTGTGCAGTGGAAGTTTAATCTGAAATTATTCCTTAAGTAAATGATTTCAAACTTCCAAAAAGTAAGTACCCATTTTATGGGTAGTAACTATACTCTGTGCTTGTCTTTGTCACTCCATATAAATGTACTGTAGGTATAGTTGTGAAACTTCATAGTTCAGTTGGATGATCCATCCACAACCCTTACTTATTTTTTCTTTTTAAATCAGCATTTACCTTTGAATAGGCAAGGAGCACAGATATCCACCCTGCACACAGGGAGCTTAGAACAAGTGACATTAGTAACCATACTCAAAGGGGAAGGAACGTATACTACTGCCCTAATGGCGAGAAAGGAAAGGATAATTCCTGCTGTTTAATATCCTAATTTAGGGTTACACAAACACTTATAAATTGCTTTGGGGCATAATATTCTATAGGGAAACATTCACATCCATTCATTTCCACATGGTCTATGGCTACTTTGACACCACAACCAGAATTGAGTGTTGAGATACAAGACAAGCCTCCAAATTCCAAAATATTGGCTTTTTATTCCTATAAAATAGTGTATACATTTCTCTAGCTGATATGTAAGAGCACTTACATTGCTTGTGTATACATCACTTTTCCAAAAGTTAATTTTTATCTCCAATTGTTCCACTACCCTCTCAACTTTTGTATTTTCTGACTTTCACAGATTCATTGAGTTATGACAGTCTGTTGCAATATATTTTAATATTTCTTCTTTCCTAGTGAGGTTAGTACCCTAGAGTATATATTTTGTGCATGTTGTTTTATATAGGCTCATGTATCTCATGAACTTCATCTATCTCATGTAGCCCATGAGCTTAATGCATCTCATTTTCTTTGTATGAAAAACTCAAAAGGTATTATAATTGCTATAAGTACATGACTAACACACATTTTCATTTTGATTTCATCACTTTTTAACGTACTTTTTGTCTCAATCACTTCTCTTCTTCCTAATAAATCAATCTTTTCTGATTTTGAACAATTGAAAAAATACATTTTCCACTATTTGTCTTGTAAATTAATTTTATTTTCTTTATCATTAAAAGCATGTTTGATATTTTACTTATGTTTTTTACTTTGTTATGTGAGCATTTTCCACCATGAGAAATCCTAGATTGTTGGCTGTGCATAATTGTTCTTAAGGTATTACTACTTTTTTCCAGCTCTCTTCTTTCTATAGAGGAGTTTTACTGTCAGCTTTATCTCTTTGTAGGTAACATATTTATATTATCAAAATTAAGATTTTGGCTTTGCACTTAGTTTTTAGCTACTGAGGTATATGTCTACACGCTATTTTATTTTATTTTTTATTTCTTTCTGTTTTCTTTTTAAATTTTTTTATTAATACCTGTTTGCAATACATAAAGTTTGCATTCATCTAAGAGGTATTTGCATGTGCATAACAACTTGATTCTTTTTTAATCCTTTACTTCTCCCCACCCAGCTCACTCCATCCATAGCCAATCCCCCTTTCCATTCTTTTTGTTGTTATTATTATTTTTTAATTGGCATTCTTCTTCTTGGCAGTGAATAGCCCTGATGATTTATGGAGAGATGTTCTGCTTTTTTTCCTTTACTGAATTCTAAATACCATATGATTTTCCATTTCATGAGGTGTTCACATCCTTTATACACTGTTTAGTATATCATATTTTACTTTCCTTATTTGTGCTTTAGTTGACTATACATTATCAATGTATGTTTCAGTTTTATAATTTACCTAAGTTTATTGAATTCTTAACTATATATATATATATATATATTTTTCTTTTGTGGGTACCGGGGGGTCGACCTCAGGACCTCGCTCGCCAACAGGCACCCGTGCCTCTGAGCGATATCACTGGCCCCTTTTTCGTATGTGGGTTCCGGGAGTCGAACTCGGGCCCTCGCGCTTGCAAGGCAGGCGCTTACGCCGCTGAGCCATCTCACCGGCCCTTAACTATATATTTTTAAGAACTAAAATTTAAATTTGATTTTATGCTGAATTTTTCCATTTTAATATATATGTATATAGTAAATTTCCTTTAGTTATGTTTATTAGTTGTATCTATTTTAATATTTCAAATTCCAATATGTTGTTTATATTTTAGTTAGCTTTTATCATTTCGTGCTTCTTTTGTATTCTTATTCAGGGTTTCACATGGTCAAAATTTTTTATTCAAATGATAGTCCATCCAAAATAGTACTGGATTTCACCATATAGATTTGTGTGGCTTTTAGAAAATGTGTGATTGTCTGCGTTTATTAAATTGTGAACTATATTACTCAGTTTTCTTTTTTTTTTTTTTTTTGTGGGTACCGGGCGTCGACCTCAGGACTCCACGTGTCAACAGGTGCCCGTGCCGCTGAGCGATATCACCGGCCCTTTTTTTGTATGTGGGTTCTGGGAGTTGAACTCGGGCCCTCACGCTTGCCAGGCAGGCATGTACACCGCTGAGCCATCTCACCAGCCCTTACTCAGTTTTCTGAGAACCAGAATTTAAATTTAATTAATAATGAATTCAGTTTTATATTGCAAATATCCTTTAATTATCCTTTATTTATTATGTCCATTGCAATGTTTTTGGTTTGCAAACTCCAATACGTTATTCATTTTAGTTAGATTCTATTATCTGTTACCTCTTTTTCATACTTACACAAATTTTCCTATTGACATTTTTTATTAACATTATCGGGGATCCAAAACTACACTGGATTTCACCATAGATAATTTTTGTTTCGGTTGCACCTGGGCTCTTGGAAGAGGTATGATTGTCCGGGCTGGGTGTGGTGCTCCTTGCTTGTAGTTCTGTTACTCTGGAGGCTGAGATGAAGGAACATTTGTGCTTAGAAGTTTTCGGCAGTGCAGTACAGAACTACAGATTCATCTACGAGAGAGAGAGAAAGAAGAAAAGAGAATGAAAAAGAAAAAAAGAAGAAAGAAAGGAAAGAAGCAAGGAAAGAAAGAGGTGGACTGACTGCCATAATTCAAGCAAACACTAATATGAAATAAGGTCCACTCTCTAAGAGATATTTTCTTTTTCAATTGAGAGTGGTTCTTATTAGCAAACTCTGAACTCTCTCGATTGTTTACTCATCTGCTTGATATGGACATAATTTCTTTTAAAATATTCTAGTCTCCTCTTAGGATACAGACCTCTGCAATTTCAGAATTTGTAAATTGTCTCACAGAAAATTTGTGGGGCTGGGGATGTGGCTCAGTGGTAGAGTTCTTGCCTTGTATGCACAGGCCCTGGGTTTGATCTCCAGCACCACACACACACACACAAAATTTGTTTTGCATTAAACTTGGTATTTTGATGTTACACCATTTCCAGGAGTGTATTTTTTAAGTTTTTATTTTTTGTTACAAATCTTTGCAGCATAGAATGATCAGCTTCTCTGTAGGGAGTTGGTACATGTATACAATAAAACTTAATACATTTTTTATCCCCTATCCCAGCCCCTTCTCTCTCATCTCCCCATCTATTGATCCCCTATGTATCCAACTGCAATTTGCTAAACTTAGGGGGTGGATATAAAATTCTGAGATTTTACTTCTTTCAGCAGCCTCTTGCCTGCCTCCTAGAATGAGGAATGTTGAAATTTTAATCTACTTTTCCAAAATTTCTCCATCTTCAGCACATTCATCGTTTTAATCCTTACAACTTCTATCAGAATTTCATTGCATTTGATATCTCATTTGGAGTTTCCCAAGTGAAATAAAACTTCACTTAGGTTAGAGAAGCTTTTAATTGGAAACAATCAGCATGCATGAGTACATACATTTAAAAGGCTAATGTTTATGTGTTACTGAGCAAATATCTCATGGATTTGGAAAGAATTAATCTTGCCATGCATAATACATATATTATTTTCTAAATAGAATAAATTGGCACATTGAGACACTCTGTGATACCATGCTGGCATGCCAGAATTCCATTATTGTTGCTGACATTTTTAGTATGATACCTCCTGTGATGGTTTAGATCTAAAATGTCTCCCCAAGTACTCATGAACTCAGAAACAGGGCTTTTGAAGGGTGCCTGGACCATGGTAGTGCTGTACTTATCAGAGTATTCATCCACCAATGTTTCAACCGCTGTGTGTGTTGTCAGGAGGTCGGGGCTGGTCAGAGCCTGGTCACTGGGGGTGACCTGGCAGGGTTTATCTCTCTCTGGGGCTCCACCCTTGTCTCTCTGCTGCTTCTTCTTCTTTTTTTTTTTTTTTTTTTTTTTTTTTTTTTTTTGAGATAGGGTCTCATTATGCAGTTCTGGCTGGCCTTGAACTCAATGATCTTCCTGCCTCAGCCTCCTGAGTGCTGAGATTACAGGTGAAGGTAAGAGAAATGTTTAAAGCAAAACCTATAATCAATCTACTCAGAATCTTTTTTAAAATATAAGAAACATTTTCCAGATAGAGCTGTAGTGGACATAATCCAACCACTCATGTGGCAAATGACACAAAGCATAGAGGTACAAACCATTTTAAATGAATACACATTATTGTAGAAAGAACCATTTAAAAATTAAATGAAATATAATTATATTAAACATATAGAAATGCACAGAAATATAGAAATATGAAATGCATTGACAAGCAGAAATGAAGGTGATATAAAAGACAAATTTGTATGATCTTTGAGAAAGAACTGATTTTTTACCCATTCTAGACTCCTAATTATCTCAAAAGAGCTTCCAAACTCACTTCTACCCTTACCCCCTCATCATCTAACTACCTTTCTCTCCATTTTTCTCTTTGTCACCAATAAAAAAATCACACGTGTGACTAATAACACACAAATATAAAAATATATAAGCAAAAAATTGAACAATAACAAAAAATTATGATGAAATAGTTTATTTAATAATATATATTTTATATAAAAATTGAGAATTAAATTTGATCACATGTTACATAGCGTTACAAAGGATAATACAGAAAGTTTTATACACACTATCACATTATGCAACTGAGAACTGATAGGTCAAATGGCATGTTGTAATTTTTGTGTTTTTAGATAATTTAGTATATCGTTGCTGTTTGAAGTAATTTAAAAATTCATCAATAGGCTGAGAAGCTGTGAGAATTCCTCAGTAGAAGCCGCAGGACCAGTATCTTCTACAGCATAGGGGGCGGCAGCAGCCGTAGCCATAGCCACCATAGCCACCATAGCCACCATAGCCATAGCCACAGCCATAGCCATAGCCACAGCCATAGCCACAGCCTAGGCCACCATAGCCATAGCCCAGGCCACCGTAGTAGTTGCCGTAGTAGCACATGGTGTCAGGAGTGGACTGCTCTGTAGAGGACCAGGAAGTAGGTGTCTTGTGTCTGGATGTCGCTGTCTGCTGAGAGCCTTTTATACTTCCGTGGTGGAGGGTGGGGAAAACACAGGCAGCGCAGAGTCACATTATCTCACTAATGAGCTTCAAAGAATGTCGTGACTATATTTATTGATAAAACAATGTCCTCATAACTGAGATAATTTTTCTCCTAGGTCAGGAATTCATGGTCCAATTATGGGCCTTTACAATGAAATTCTTGTTCTGTCTTCAACGCTCTGGTTTATTCTATATTTAGTGAATTATGTACATATGGCCTAATTACAAGGTATGATGCAAATCATGAAAATAAGTATCTCATTTTAATTTTGTTTTGTTTCCATTCCTCTGTAGGGACAAGTTTTCCCTTGTCTTTCTTCTTTCCTCCCTCCCTCCCTTTCTCCTCCTCCTTCTCCACCTTCCTCTTCCTCTTCCTCCTTCTTCCTCTTCTTCATCTTCGCCTCCTCCTTCTCCTTCTTTTTCCTCCCCCTCTGCTTTCTTCCTCCCCCTCTCTCTGTCTCCCACCTGTCCTGTCAAGTCTTATTGTTAGCAAATTACTTCTTAAATTTTTCTCATGCCAAATGAGGTAGTTATTGGCTATTAATATGTGTCTTGGTTACTTTTTAGATAATTGGTTACTTTTCTCATTGCTGAGACAAAACACCTGAAGCCCAAAGTTAAAGTGGTTTATTTAGCTCACAGTTTGTAGAGATTTCAGTCCATAATCTGCTGGCTGCAAGGCAGGGCAGCATGGCAAAGGAGCAACAGTTCATGGTGGTGGAAACCAGCAAAAGCAGCAAGAGAGAGACAGACAAGCCTCTTTCTTTCCCTTATATAGTATCCAGTCTACCAGGATGAGCACGGTGCCTATCCAATCAGCGGACTGATGCAGCAATCACCCATCCTGAATCCTAGCACCCTTAGCACCCTTCATCCCAGCATTGCACTAAGAATCACACACACTCTAGATTCAGCCAACTCTGAAAAAAATCTCTATGACCACATGAGGCTTTGCGGGGACATCTAGACATAAACCATAACAACAGGAATTCCATGGCAATTACTATAATATATGCACACAGTGGACATTTCATTGGAACTTATTCCAGGGGTAAAAGATTTCAAACTTTCCAGAAAATAAACGGTCATTTTATGGACAGAGCCCCCATTCAATGCTTCTATGCTTTTATTTGCCGTCCCATGCTAATGTATTGTAATGCAAGTGTGAAACACTCCCGGGTTACATTGGATGCTCTTTCTGCAAGCCTTTCTTATCTTTTTTTAAAATCAGGGTTTACCTTTGGCAAGGGGCACGGAAACACACTCTGTCCACAGATCTCAAGAATAATGACATTGTTAACCATACTCAAATCTGAAATAACCTGTAACAGTGAGAGGAGAAAGAATAATTTCTGTTGTTTAATATCCTAATTTAGGTTATACAAACTCTTGTCCATTATTTGTTTTGAGAAATAATATTTTACAGGAAGACATTCACATCCATTCATTTAAATGTGGTATCAGGCTGTTTTGACACCTCAGTGGCAGAACTGAATTTTGAGACATGGACTGCAAAATCCAAAATACTCTCTCATCTGGTACAAAGTGTATGCCTTCCTCTGACTGATGTGTACAATGACACTGATTGTGAATACAACTTGAACTAGCATTGTGGGATCATAGAACAAACTTATCACTTTACCATAATTCAACATTTTTCTTCCTGTTGTTCCCCTACCCACTAAACTTTTTATCTTTCTTTTTTAGCTTCATTGACTTAAGACATCTATTTCAGTATGCGTCATTCCTTCCTAGTAAGCTTAGTGCCTTACAGCTACATATTTTTGTGCGAATTCTTTTATGATACTCTTGTTACCTATCATATTTTCTTTATATTAAAGCATTAAAAAGAATTATGGTTTTTATGTGCAAAATTGACATTCATTTTTATTTTTATTAATTTCATTAGTATTTGAATGTCCATGTTTTTGTCTCAATTGCTTTCCTTTTTCCTAAATAAATCTAATATTTCTTATTGTGAATAATTGAAAATAAATTTTTCTTGTTTTTCTTATAACTTCTATTTTTATTTTCTTTACTCATAATATTTTACATATTATCAATATATTTTTAAATTCATCACATGGACTATTTTGGTTGTATGAAATTCTAGATAGGTGGTTATTCACATCTATGCTTAACGTGCCGCCACATTTTTCTCCAGCTGTCTTTGCTTCTATAGAGTTTTGCTACCAGATTTATCATTTTTCTTTGCAGATAACATAGTTGTTTTGTCTACCTAAACTAAGATTTCAGCTTTGCGCTTAAGTTTCACTTACTGAGTTATGCCTAAATGTGATTTTAATTGGAACTCTGCCTCTTGGCACTGAATAGTTTTGACAATTGGTGGACTGATGTCTTTCAATGGTTTTGAAATAACATACAATATTTTACCTTTCAAAATGGTTTTTGCTTTATTTTCTTCCTCAACTGAATTTCATGTAGAGGTGTGATTTGCCACTCCATGAGGTCTGACACATCTTTTGTATCCTCTTCAGTATTTTATATTCCAATTTTTCACATATTGCTTAAATTGGTGACATTTTATATTTTAGTTTAATAATTCACCTACATTCATTGAGTTCTTAACTATATTGCTTACTTTTTTGAGAACTAGATTTTAAATTTATTTCTGTGGTTTTTCATACATACATACATATATATATATGATTTTTTCATATGTATATGGCAAATATCCCTTAATTATCTTATATTTATTAATTAAGTGTATTCTAAAATTTCTTTTCTGCAAACCCCAATATGCTGTTCATGTTTTAGGTAGCTTTTATCATCCCTTATTCCTTTTGTATAGTTCCACAAGGTTTCATATTCTTAATATTTTATTAATATTATGGTGGACCTAAAATAGTATAGATACCTTTGTGGTTGCTCCTAGCCTTTTGGAAGATGTGGGATTATCTGAGCTGAGTTTGATGAGCCTTGCTTGCAGTTTCAGTTACTCTGGAGACAGAGGTTTGGAGAGGACCACTCGAGCTCAGACGTTTTAGTCCATCCTGGAAAGAATAACAAGACCCATCTCTCTTATGTGCATCTTCTTTGCTTTTTTGTCTTTGTCTACAATATAAGGACCACACACATCTGACTAATCAGTCAAAAATACATAAATATATAGGTAATGTAATATAACTGTAACAAAGCATTATTTGTGATGAAATAATTTATTTAATAATATACATCTTATGCAAAAATTGAGAGTAAAACTTGATCCCATTTTGTATGGCATTAAAACATAATAGAATTTTTTTCTGCAAATTATTACATAATACCATTAATGCTAATAAAATGGTATGCTGAATTTTATTTTTTATATTTTAGTACATACTTGCTGTTTTTGCAGATATTTAGAAATTTCTCAGGTGAAGAAAATTGGAGATAATTTCAGTAAAAAAAGGCTGCCCAGATGTGGGAATTCCTCAGTAGAAGCTATAGGACCAGTGTCTTCTACAGCACAGGGGGCGGCAGCAGCCATCACCATAGCCACCATAGCCACAGCCACAGCCATAGCCCAGGCCACCACTGTAGTTGCCATGGTAGCACATGGTGTCAGGAGTGGCCAGTTCAGTTGAGAAGCAGAGCAGATTATCAGTCTCCTTGTTGTGAGTGTTACCATCTGTACATGGCCTTCGATATGTGTGCCTTGGTGGTAGGGTGAAGCACAGGCACATGTCAGCCTCATGCTTTAAACTAATTAATTAATTTTTTTTTTTTTTTTTGGTGGGCACCGAGGGTCGAACTTAGGACCTTGCGCGCCAGCAGGCGCCTGTGCCGCTGAGCGATATCACCAGCCCTTTTTTCGTATGTGGGTACTGGGAGTCGAACTCAGGACCTCGCACTTGCCAGGCAGGCGCTTATGCCACTGAGCCATCTCACCGGCCCTTAAATTAATTTAGAATTTGAAATATTTAGAATGTATAATTTATTAGGCATAAAGAAGCCTTGGTAATTAAGAATTCTTTCCTATTATGTCATGATTTTCATATTAAAGTGGTATCTTTAATAAGCAACCTCATTTTTGTAATGCCAAATATAACATCTCCATTTTTTAATTTAATTCCTTTGATACTTTGCACAGGAAGCATATTTTCTTTGTACTCTTAATTATTATATGTTATTATACTTTTCTTATCTTAAGAAAATGTTTGGGTCGGTGAGATGGCTCAGTGGCGTAAGCACCTGCCTTGCAAGCGCGAGGGCCTGAGTTCGACTCCCGGATCCCACATACGAAAAAGGGGCCAGTGATATCGCTCAGCGGTACGGGCGCCTGCTGGCGCGCGAGGTCCTGAGGTCGACCCCCCCGGTACCCACAAAAAAAAAATTAAGAAAATGTTTAGGATTTATGAAGTGTCTCTTTTTTTGAGCATGTGGGATCATGAATGAAAACTTTAATGGAGTTACAGAACTGGGAAAATGACCTAGTTTTTCAGGTGTAAATAATTTTTTCTCCTAGAAAAGAACTTGCAGTGATTATTGACTATTAAATAATCCTTTGTATATTCTTTCTTTCTTTTAATGTCACATTCTTTCAATTTGAAATTTTTTATTGTTCATTGTTCTTACCTTAATCCAGGTGAGTTTAACATTGAACAATACAATTTACCATGAAGTTAGTTATTAACTTTTCCTTAAAAATGTACCCATCTCTTGGGTAGATACACAGCCTTGTCAATTTGTATGCCACACTCTTTGGAAACACTGTTCAAAATTGGGATACTGATGGTAACTCAGTTCACATCCAAATGTTGGTAGGAAATCTTCCCAGCTTTTCCATTTCTGGATCCAGAATACCCTTGGGCCATTCAAATGCTCACTGAGCGTAGCATGAGGTGGCAGAAAACACATCCAAAATACTGTCCCTGCACTAGGCTAATTGGATCCATCTATTCGAGTCAGCGTTGCTTTCTACAGAGGAAACTTCCCACTTACGTAAGGTTTGGATATTTTTGTTAGCATGTTAACACTCCATTTTCTTTTTTGCAATAAATATTCCACATTTAGCAGTTGATATATTCCTTGCCTAGATTGCATAATCCAGTATTAGAAAAATGATTGTTTTATAAAAAATAAAAAATAAATAAAGGAACACAATGTGTTTGAGTGAAACCTGAAATACTGTATTTTCTTTTGACAACTAGGCACCATTCTCTCTTTTACTCCTTTTTGTATCCCACTTATAGGCACCTGTGTTTCCCAAGTAATTTCCTAGGATGGTCTCACCTTAGATTCTGCCAGTTACAGGTTCCCAGGAAAGAAAGTGACCTGGAGGGCTGGCAGACTCTATCTTATTGCATTTGCATAAGCAAAAACATACATGCTTTTAGCAAGGGGTGGGGGCTAAAATATGTTCCCTTGCAGCAAACTGCTTGCATTTTGCAGTCAGCTATGATTTTGAGTGCCAATTTGTTTAGGCTCTTGAAGTGTTCTTTCTCTCCTAAAGTAACATTTAATTCAAGAAACTGTAGAGGTTTATCTTCACTTTTGTTTCTTTGGCCTTTCTCATGGTCGTACACACATTTGTTTTGCAGTATTAATCCCTTTATGCTTAACATACATAAAGTCATTCTACTGCTTTAACCAAATCTTTTTTTTTTTTTTTTTTTTTTTTTTTGGTGGGTACCGGGGGGACGACCTCAGGACCTCGCGCACCAACAGGCACCCGTGCCGCTGAGCGATATCACCGGCCCCTTTTTCGTATGTGGGTTCCGGGAGTCGAACTCGGGCCTTCGCGCTTGCAAGGCAGGCGCTTACGCCGCTGAGCCATCTCACCGGCCCTGCTTTAACCAAATCTTGAAAATGGCAATTACCCAGCAGTCATATGCATAAGGTGTCACATACGATGACCATAACAGTATTAATGCAATGTACTATTTTATGATGTCAAAAATCCATTTTTCTTATTGTGAAGGATCATCTTCTTTGATGACAATCATGAAAAGTATAATGTAGCAATGTACAGTTTTATATTTTGTGAAAATGTCCTTCTAACTATAATGTAGAACATTTCTCCCATGGGGAAAATTAGCTCCCAGATCTGCACTAAGAATATTAATGACCTTTCTTCATGCAGTAGAAAAATAATACAAAATAAATATGCAATATCAGGGACTAATGAATACCAAAGCAATGTGAAACATACAACACAAAATCGCAGCAATCTCAGAAAACAGTAGTGCAAGAAGCGTGAGCACAAGCTGGGGTGGACAGAGCAGCGTTGCACGTGGGTGTAGAGCTGGGACAGGTAGTAGAGCATTCACCGTGCTGCTGTAGCAGAAGAGAAGCCAAGTGTTCGATGACGGCTGTTTCTGGCCAGAGGCGCTGCATTTACTATGATGGAGTGTGAAGGAGACCTGCAGTGGAAGTGACAGCTGCCCAGAGGAGGGCTTTGGAGCCCTTGCTGGGTTGGGAGAGCATCTACGTACATGAAGGAAGTGTGAGGTGGGAGGCCCCATTTGGGTGCGGACGCTTGAGTCAAACACTTGATGGAGTTTACCAAATCCTGGAGCGGTGTCAAAGACTCTGCAAGATAAAGTGGCATTTACGTGGTCGGTAGACTGCGATGATTGTTAGAGCTCACATGGACTGAAGGGGGCAATCCTCACAGGTGCAGGGGTTGGAGTAGCAGTACTCATTGGAAGAGTGAAGAAATACATAAATAATGTAAATTACGATTAAAGCAACTTACAGTGGCTTCTGATTAACCTTGTGGTAGAAAGGGAGAAAACTAGAAGACACATTGTGTTGTTGAATTGGAAATCCAGGTATCATAACGAGCACATGGTTTTCAATGTGTTTATTTTAAATAATATTTATATGTATTTAATGTGTTCAACTTGGTATTTTTATATATTTTGTGAAATTATGTTCACAACGAGATAACTAACATATCTGTCACTACATATGTTATGATTTCTTTTTGTTTAGATCTACATGCTCATCAAACTGTCCACAATACAGTATGTATATTTTTAAGTAGTTACATAGAGGCCATAGAACTTACTCAACCTGCAACGGTGAAATTTGTATCCTTTTGTGGCAATCTCCCCATTCCTCCTGCCAAGTACCATACTACTGTGATTACTATAGGTTGGTAATATATTTTGAAATCAGGAAGTGTGATTCTTCTAGCTTTCTTTTCTCTTCAGAGTTGTTTGGGCTCTTTAGGTTCCTTTTGGTTTTGCATGAATTTAAAGATGGTTTTTCTCTATTTCTGTAAAGAATATCACTGACAATTTCATAAGAATTGTATTCAGTCTATAAATAATGTGAAGAATACTGAAATTTCTAATAATATCAATTCCTCCAGTACGCGAACATAAGATCATTCTTCTTTTATCTGTATCAACATTAATTTTGTCCAACAATGTTTTATAACTTTAAGTTCATAGTCTTCCATCTCCTTAGTTGTGTTTATTTCTTAGTATTTTATCCTTCTGTTATTTTATTTTATTTTTTTTGTGGGTACCGGGGGGTCGACCTCAGGACCTCGCGCGCCAGCAGGCACCCATGCCGCTGAGCGATATCACCGGCCTCTTTTTCCTTTGTGGGTTCCAGGAGTCGAACTCGGGCCCTTGCGCTTGCCGGGCAGGTGCTTAAGCCTATGAGCCATCTCACCGGCCCTATCCTTCTGTTATTATAAATGGATTTGTTTACTTGGCTTCCTTTTCATATAGTTTGTCCACAGATATGCCTCTGATTTATGTATGTTTGCAATGTAACCTGCTACTTTCTATTCTTGATTATCAGTTTCAACAACATTTTCTTTATACTCTAAGAATTTATACATATGCAATTGTATGTCATCTGCCGAAAGAGGTAATTTTTCTTTTCTTCTGCTTTTATACCTTTTTCTTTTCTAGTTGCTCTGACCAGGATTTATAATATTATGTTGAATAGAAATAGCAGAAATGGGCATCCATTGCTTATACCCGATGTTATAGGAAAATATTTTACTTTTCCCTCAATGATTATGATGTTCTGTGTGAGATCTTCTTACGTTGCCTTTATTGTGTTGTAGCAAGTTCCTTCCATACCTAATTTGTTAGTGTTTATCATAAATGTTTTTCAAGTTTTGTCAAAGGATTTTTTTAGCATCTATTGAGGTGGCTGTATTTTTATGTTTCATTCTCTTAATCATGATATACCATATTAATTAACTTGCTATGCAGTAGTGGGACCTCTTTGTACCAGCTGACCTGAAAAGCTTCACCGGGCAGGTGAGATGGCTCAGCGGCATAAGCGCCTGCCTGGCAAGCACGAGGTACTGAGTTCAACTCCTGGTACCAGCATTAACAAAAAAAAAAAAAAAAAAAAAAAAAAGCTTCACCTGTTATGGTCTGAGGTGAATGTGAGTGACCTTGGAGAGCCACTGTGGCTCTGTGTGACCTGCCTTGCTTCTTCTGGGCTTTTTCTCTGCGCCAATGCACTGATGTGGGTTCCCACTGAATTTGACAAGTCCCGTGAACACTGCAGACTTGCTTTTATGTTGATGTTTAGGGTTTTTTCCCAATCTGAAGAACTTTCCTAAATATTTCTTGTAAGACAGGTCTAGTGGTGACAAATTTCAGATTTCCTCAATTTTTCTTTGCTCTAGAACAGAGGTTAATTTTCCTTATTTTTAAAGAACAGTTTTGCTGAGTATTATATTCTTGGTTGATAACTTTTATTTTAGTACTTTAGTTTTTCAATTCACCTTTTCCTGATTTGCAAGATGTCTGCTGAGAAATCCATTTAAGGCCTTACGGAGCTTCTATAGTAAGTGATGAGTTATTTTCTCTTGCGGTTTTCAAAATCTGTCTTTGTCTTTGACTTCGGACAATAATTATAATATACCTCAGTGTAGAGACCCTTTATGTTTAAAAAATTTGGGTTTTTTGTATTTCTTGAATCTGAAAGTTTAAATTTTCCCCTAGATTTTGGAAATTTTCAGTCATTACATCTTTCAGTGAGCTTTTTTATTTTTTCCTTGTCTTCTAACTTGTCTCCTTTTAAGATTGCCAGCGTGTACACATTGGTTCACTTTATTTCATCTCATGAATTTCATAGCCTTTTATACTATTTTTCTTCTCTTCTGAATAACATTAATATTTATATCTGAATATTTTTATTTTTCTTTCCACTTGATTACCTGGTCTTTTAGATCTCTTCAATATTTTCATTCTATTCATCATATTCTTCATTATCAGAAGTTCTATATATTTCTTTTTATGATCTGTATTACTGAACATCTTTGTTCATGTATTTTTCCAGAACTCACTGTGTGATCTAGCTGTACATATATATATTCCCTAGCTTGGCTACTGAGAACACCTGGGAATAGCAACCTCCCAAAAATAATAGGCACATTTACTAAGCTGACCTTTATTTTAAAATACTATTTTTCCAGTAAAAAAAAAAAGGAGGGGGGGAACCAAGTTGTTTGCGAGAATCTTTTCAATACTAATGTTAGGAGAGAAAAACTAAAAGATGACATCCAAGTATAATTTGTGTGAAGAGGACTTCTCAAAAAGTGATGAGAACACATAGTACATTCGAAAAGGGACAAGAGGTAGCACTTAGGCTTCATATTGGTCAATCTGCTGTCATTTGATCATTAAATACTGATAATACTTATTTAATTATATTATAAACTATTTAAAATTTAAATCTATTAATATTTACCAGTATATCCATTGAAATAGATAATTGAATGAGGAGAGGTAGAAGTGTTTCCTTACTTTAAAATACCAACTAATGAATAAAGAAAAGACAATACACTGAAACAAATCGACGTTTGACAACCATTGTGCTAATAATCAGTTCAGTCAAGAAACTTCAGTAGGTGCTGAAACTCCTGGGTGAATACATGATGGGAAGTGGAACATTTACATAGACTCAAAATAATACAGTGTTAAATGCTTATTAATCCTAAAGCAGTCAAGCAAATCTTTGCAGTGGACAAAAATGGAAGCCACCACCATAATCAATTAACGTGAATATTTTTAATCTTGGAATAAATCACAATTATGTACTATCTGGCAAAGGATAATGAGGAGAACGCAACATCATTGCTTTAATATTTCTGCAACAAATGCAATGACTAAATGTAGCCATGAGTAAACATGAGAAAAGTCCAAACCAAGGGACAGTTTTCTAAATACCTAGTTCATCATCCTCAAAACTGTCAGTGTTAAGAAAATGAAAGAAAAATTCCAGAACTATTCAAGATTACAGAGAACATCTTGTGAGATGGCTCAGAGGTATAAACGCCTGCCTGGCAAGCGCAAGGGCCTAAGTTCGACTCCCAGGACCCACATACGAAAAAAGGGCCGGTGATATTGCTCAGCGGCACGGGCACCTGCTGGTGTGTGAGGTCCTGAGGTCGACCCCTGGTACCCACACACACAAAAAAAAAGATTACAGAAGATTAATGGGACACGATAACTAAATCCAATGTACAGTCCTATGTTGAAACTTTTAACCATAAAGATAGTACTGGGGCATTGAATGTGGCTGGAAGTTCGGGTATAGTAATTTATCACAGTCCCTTTCTTGATTTTGATGGTTGTTTCATGACTGTGGAGGAAAATGGACTCCGTAAAACATAGGGAATGATGTGCCTTCAAAGTATTCTAGAGCAAGGAGCCATCACATATAAAACTTACTCTCAAATGGTTTGATGAATAAAATAGTATTCTGTAATGTTTTTGCAACTTCCATTAAGTTGGAAATTATTTTAAAAATGCAAGAAATTTTTCAAAGTCAGTATGATCAAAATAGACAAAACAAAATATTAATTTCAAGAGAGCAGGAAAGTCATTTAGTGAAACAGAAGATAAGTTTAAAGTAATGACTGTTATCAATAAATACATAAAATTCTTATTCTGATAATATGTATGAGATATCAGAGATATTTTTTGTTGATTTTTTAATATTTTGGTAAAATATGACCAGGTGATTCTGCATGTTTTATAGAAAGGTCAAAGAGAATAATGTATTCAAACGATGCTGAAGAAGGGCAACCGTAGAAGATCATTATCTGAGAACAAAACACAGAATAGACAAAGACATCAAACAGGAAAACAAAGAGTCCAGATGTGAGTTGAGTTATAAGCTGAAAGTATGCTTCAGAACACTGAGGGAAAAGCTGAATTTAATAAAGTATTGAAAAGCATCATTTTATAAATTCGATGTGTATTACATACTGTATCAAAAAATCAATTTCAGATGATTTTTACATCTAAAGGTAAAACTTTAAAAAACTATATACACAAATAAAAAATAAAAGCATAAATAGCAGAGAAAATGTGATAATAGTTGCAATATAGTGAATTTAGAACTTATGCTCATCCCATTGCAACATTATTAGGATTAGGAAAGCCACAGAAATAAAACTATTTGTAGTATGTGCATGTGTATGAGCGTGTTTATACAAAAGTACCCACTAGACAATTGGGCAAAAGATTGAAAAGATAGGGACATTCACTAGCCTTGTTAACATTTTTATAAAAATATAAATCTTTATATAAAGATTTATTTATAATCAATTATAGAAAAAATGAAGAATTAGAAAAGTCAGGGTAGAAGTACATTAATTTAAATATTTACATTAGAAATTTATTGTATATACCGAATAGAGCTTTACACACATCCTACATATAGCAAATATACTTTGTAATAGTTAATTGTGGTGTGAACTTGAATAAGAAATTCCTAGGTGACTGGTTTACCATAATTCTGGATGTGTTTCGATGAGTGACTTACTGAAGAGGGAAGCCCTGGTTGTGGGTGGCACCAACCAATAGGCTTGTAGCCTGGATAGAATAAAAAGAGAAAGAAGAAGAAAGTCTCACTTCTCCTTGTTCAGGGAAGCTCTAGTCTTCACTATTGCCTTTGGGCACCCATCTCCCAGCTTCCAGAGCAGACTCTTCAGCCTTCCAGATCAGACCCTTTGGGTTCCTGCTATGGACTCACATGGGACTGCAGTGAACACAAGGTGTTAGTCTTTTGAATGGACCCTTAGGGTCTCCAGCGCACAGATGGTCCTTTTGCATTCTTCCGTACCTGACTCTTCAGGCAGCCAGTATAACCCTACCTTATAAATTTTATAATTATATTTTATATAAATATATATATTATTAAATTTGTTACTCTAGTGAACCCTAACTAATACACACTTGAGTTCGGATGACATGAAAAGGTCACATGGGGTACTCTATATTCTCATCTGGGTATAAATTGCATTTTCTAAAAATGACTTGAAAATATTTCTGCTTTGTTTTCATACTTAAAATTATATAAAATAACACAAATAAAATAGATATTTTGTATTTGCACAAGATGCTGAAAAAGAGAGAATTCAATTTAAGTGATTAGTATTCTGGTCATTTGCTCTGTCAAGTTCTAAGAATGGCAGAAATGACTGATAGTGATTGTCACAGCATCCTACCTCCTATGCAGACAGGCTCAGATTCTTATAAGAAATCTTTCACCTCCATTTTTATATAAGAAGACAAAGAGTACCATTGAGTAACAAAAAATTTAAATCTAAAATCCATATAGTAGAGATTGCTAAATAGAAATATTTGAATAGTCTAATTCAGTACATGCCACTTAGTGAAGCAACATGGAAATGTGATTTTTTTGCCTATCTTATTAAGTCATTCTCTTAATATTTGCAGAGTGTTGAGTGTATATTGGACAGTTTGCTAAGAATTGGGTCATATAACTTACTGTTCATTTTCGAGTAACTTCTATTTCCAATCTTATTGTATGAGGACATTGCAATTTTGCAAAATCATTAAGGCAACAAAATCCATCATGAGAAAAATTTGGAAGAGAATACTTTCCAAAAAAAGCCGTAACTCTGTTGCATGATTTATCATAATTTTGAATAAATTACTTTCTCATATTTTCATATTTCTCTTAGATGTTTTCAAATCATTAATATACATTTTCAACTTTGAATTTGGTGGCTGGAACATATCTTGTGAGAAGAAATTAATCACTATTCTTTAGAAATATTTTGGACTTTCTTAATTCATAGGGTGAAATGAAGTCTTTATAACTAAGATTACTTTGTTACAATATCAGGATCCCTGCAGGAAATCATGTGGCTTTAAAATGAGACATTTTCTCAAAAATAGTAAAACAAATAACTCAGTTAAAATGGGCAATACTCTGAACAGACACAAAAGAACATTAGAGATAATAAATGAGCAGATGAAAAATTGCTAAACATCATATTCTATTAAGAAAAGTAAATTATAACAACAAGATACTAATAGACATTTCATATCTTGGCCAAAATATAAAATGCTGAAAACACTAAATATTTACAGAGATATGGAGCAATGGGAATATTTGTTTTTCTCAGGTAGTAATACAAATGGCACAGCTACATTGGAAGACAGTGTGCCAGTTTTATACCAAAAATCAGCATGAATGAGCATATATAATTGATATAGACAAAGCTTCTAGATAAAAAATAATCTAACGTAAATTTTTTTTTTCCTGTGGGTACCGGGGGTCGACCTCAGGACCTCGCGCGCCGGCAGGCACCCATGCCGCTGGGCGATATCACCGGCCCTTTTTTCGTATGTGGATTCCCGGAGTCGAACTCGGGCCCTTGCGCTTGCCAGGCAGGCGCTTATGCCGCTGAGCCATCTCACCAGCCCTAATGTAAATTTCATACTGAGCAACTATCAAATGGTTTTATAGAGATAATTATTACTTTGAATAATACATATATTATTTTTTAAAAGTTTTTAAGAAAAATTGGTATATATTAAAGTACTATTTAGTGGTATTTTGGTAAGTCAGAATGTCATTATTATCACTGAAATTTTCAATACGCTAACACCTGTTATAGTTTAGATCAAGATGTCCCGAAAACAATCATGCACTCACAGGCAGGGAATTTGAAAGGTAACTGGCTTATAGGGGTGCTGCACCCAACAGTGTATTCATTTAGTGGTGTTTCAGCAGCTCAGTGTGCTGTTAAAAGGTGGGGCCTGTTAAAGGACTGCTCACAGGGGGTGGGACCTGTAGGGGAATATCTCCTTCCCCTGCTTCTTTTTTCTCTCTTCTTGGCTATCATGAGATGAACACTTCACACTCTATCCAGGAATTTTCACAATGCCATTTCTTCCTGGGACCTGCCAGACTGTGAGCCACCATAAATCTCTCCTCCTTTATGTTATGGGAGCTAGGAAATTTCTTGAAGCAATGAGAAGAGTAGCTAAGATAACACAATTATCTCCACAGAATATTATTTTAAACATAAATATCGTTTTTCTAAGCTAAAGGTCCACCTGAAACAATCTGTCCATTGGTGTTGCAAATTGCACAAAGCAGAGAGATACACACAATTTTAAATGATCTGATGTGAATATAGGTATGATTGGACAAAGAACCATTTAGAAATATAGATGAAAGCATATGCAAACAAAAATAATAGTTGAGATTATCACACATGTGAAAATAAATTAGTATGATTTGTGAGAAAGAATTGAAATTTTTATCCATTCAGTTTAAAACTCTAGTTATCACAAAAGAGCTTCCTACTTCCCTTCCTCCCACCTCCCATCACTCCTCCATTCTTTCTCTTTTCATCTTATCTCTTTGTCCACCTCAACTCAACAAAAATAGTGGGATTAATGACACATAAATACAGAAATATATAAGCGACACTTACAATGTAGACAAGTAACACAGCAATGTTTATGATAAAATATAGTTTATTTAATGATGCATCTGTTTATACAAAAATTGAGAATGAATTTGATTACACATTAGAGAGCATTATAAAAATAATACAGAAACTATTCTACAAACTATCCCATTTTCCAGTTAATACCAATTAATCAAGTGGCACATTGTATTTTTTTGTGTTTTCATATAATTTGGTAGGTAGTTGGTATTTGAAGACATTTAGAATGTTTTTCATTTGAGAAAATTGGAGATAATCCCTTTAAATCAGGAGGTAATAGCCAATAGGCTAAGAAGCTGTGGGAATTCCTCAGTAGAAGCCACAGGACCAGTATCTTCTACAGCACAGGGGGCGGCAGCAGCCATCACCATAGCCTCCATAGCCATAGCCACAGCTACCATAGCCATCATAGCCACCATAGCCACAGCCTAGGCCACCATAGCCGTAGCCCAGGCCACCATAGTAGTTGGCGTAGTAGCACATGGTGTCAGGAGAGGACAGTTCTGTTCAGCACCAGAAGTTGGTATCTGAAGTATAAATCTCACTGTCTGCCAAGGGCCTTTTATACCTCCTTAGTGGCGGGTGGGGAAAACCACCGGAAGTGCAGCGTCATTTGCTTCAGGCAATGTCATCAAGATCTTCACTAATTGAGGAAACAAAGTCCTCATAATTGAAATAATTTTGCTCTATTTCAGGAATCCATCAAAAAATCATGGACCTTTACAATCAAACTCTTGTCCTGTTTACAAGGCTCAGGTTCATTCTGTATTTTCTTAATTGTATATATATGACATGATTACACGTTATGATTCAAATCATGAAAATAGGTATCCCATTTTTATTTTTGTTTTGTTTCCATTCCTCTACAAGAACAAGTGGTCTCCCTTTCTTTCTTTCTTTCTTTTTCTTTCTTTCTTTCTTTTCTTTCTTTCTTTCTTTCTTTTTCTTTCTTTCTTTCTTTCTTTCTTTCCTTCTTTCTTTCTTTCTCTCTCTCCCTTTCTTTTCTCTTTTCTTTTCTTTCTTTCTTTCTCTCCCTTTTCTCTTTTCTTTCTTTCTTTCTTTCTTTCTTTCTTTCTTTCTCTTTCTTTCTTTCTTTCTTTCTTTCTTTCTTTCTTTCTTTCTTTCTTTCTTTCTTTCTTTGTTGCTTGCTTGCTTGCTTGCTTTTCTTTCTCTCTTTCCTTCCTTCCTTCCTTCCTTCCTTCCTTCCTTCCTTCCTTCCTTCCCTCCTTCCTTCCTTCCTTCTCTTTCTTCCTATCCTGTCCTTTCCAAAAGTTTTACCTATAAAGTTTGTTTCTTGACTTGTTCATAACAAAGGAACTAGTTATGGGCTGTTATTGCTAACTTTGTGGCTAGTTACATCATATGTGTGAACCGTGGATGCTTAATCTGAACTTCTTCCTTGAGTAAATGATTTTAAACTTTCTAGAATATAAGTGGCCATTTTATGGATAGTAACTCTGCATGTTCCATGCTCATATTTGTCCCTCCATATAAATGTTCTGTAGATGTAATTGTAAAACTTACCACGGTTCAATTGGGTGATCCATCATCAACCCTTAGGTAGCTTTTTTAAAAAAAATTTCAATGTTTGCCTTTGAACATAGCCAATCCCAAAGCAAAGGGAACAGAAATACACTCTGTTCACAGTGAGGTCAGAACACAGGACATTGGTAAGTATACTCAGAGGGGAAGGAATGTATAGTCTGTACTAATAGTGAGGAAAAAAAGAATAATTCCTTCTGTTTAATATCCTAACAGATTTACGTGAACTTATCCATTAGCTGCTTTGGGAAATATTATTCTGTAGGAAGCACCCATTCATTTCTGTATGATCCCAGTCTGCTCTGACACACAATGGCGGAGTTCAGTGTTGAGATATGCAGTTAGTAAGGCCTCCAGAACCCAAAATCTCGGCTGTCTCTTGTTACACAGGGAAGAGTTTGCCTTCCCTTGACTGATCTATAAGAACCGTCATATTGGTTGGGTGTACACCTAGAACCACTATTGCTGGGTCGTAGAAGAGACTTAACCGTTACTCCAAAATTCAGGTTTTCACCTCTGGCTGCTCCACTACCCATTCAACCTTCGTGTTTTCTGATGTTTCCAGCGGCACTAAGTTGTGACATTCTGTTTCAGTATATGTTAGCGTTCTCTCCTTGTAAGCTGAGCACCCTCAAGGTAGGTATTTTCATGTACATTTTTTTATGATAGGCTTGTCATGTTTCTAATTTTCTGTATGAAATCCTCAGAAGAAATTGTCATTTTTAGAAGCACATAATTAATGCTTATTCTTATTTTAATTGCTTGTGAATGTGCATGCTTCTTTCTCAATCCCTTTTCTTCCTCAATAAATCAATCATTCATTTTGAATAATTGAAAAAATAAATTTTTTACTATTTCTCCTATAATTTTTATTTTTATTTTCTTTAGAGTTAAGAGAACATTTGTTATTTTATTTATATTCCTTTGTTATTATATGAGCAATTTTGATTGTGAGAAATTCTAGATTGATAGTTACTCATAATCTGTCCTTAACATATCATTACACTTTTCTTCCAGTTCTCTTTCTATTGAGTAGTTTTCCTGTCAGGCTTACAGTTGCTCTTTGTAGGTAACATATTTATGTTACTTACCTAAATTAGGAATTGGCTTTGCATGTAGTTCATTGTGACTGCGTTATACCTACATGTGATTTTATTTGGCATTCTGCCTCTTAGCAGTGAATAGCATTTAAGATTGGTGGACATGTGTCTTATATTAGTTTGGAAAAAATACAAAATATTTTTCTACTCAAAAATGATTCCTGCTTTATTTTTCTTTCTCTGTTAAATTCTGTGTACATATATAATTTGCTATTACATGAGATCTTCCACATCACTATTATTCTGTTCAGTATATTATACTTCAATATTTTTTATTTGTTTTTCAATTGACTATATATTATCAACATAGGTTTCAGTTCTATAGTCCACCTAAATATATTGAATTCTTAACTATATTTCCTACTTTTTGAAGAACTATAACTTAAATTTATTTGGATGTTGAATTTCTCCAGTTTTATTCTATATATACTGAAAATTCTTTTAATTATTTTGTATTTACTAATGTTGTCTATTTTAATATTTCTTGTCCATGAATTCCAATATGTTCTGTATGTTTTAGTTATATTTTATTATCTGTTACTTCCTTTATATACTTCTACAGGGTTTTATATGCTCAACATTTTTTATTCAAATTATAGAGGATCCAAAACAGTTCTGGATTTCACCATACAGAACTTTGGGGTTGGTAATAGGTTCTTGAAAAATGTGTGATTATCTGAGCTGATTGTGTTGTCCATTGCCTGTAGTTCGGCTACTCAGGAGACCGAACTGTAAAGAAAAGAAGAAAAGAAAGAAGGAAGGGGGCCGGTGAGATAGCTCAGCGGCATAAATGCCTGCCTGGCAAGTGCGAGGTCCTGAGTTCGACTCCTGGAACCCACGTAAAAAAAAAAAAGAAAGGAGGAGGACAGAAAGAAAAAAGGGAAGAAGAAAGAAAAGAAAGGAAGGAAGGAGGGGTCAGACTGCCATAATTCAAGCAGACTAACATTAAATAAAGCACCTCACAAGTCTATGTACCTCTGTTTGGGCCCACCTGTAAGAGATGCCCACTTTTTACTGAGTGTGCTTTTTTGCAAATTCTGAAATCTAGTGATTGTTTTCTCATCACTTTGATAGGGAAAAAATTCCTGTCTTTGAAATGATTCTGGTTGTTCTCTTAGGAAACCTTTGCTTTTCAGAATTTGTAATAGCCTCAATGAGAAACCTTGTTTTGTGTTTAAGTTCAGTATTTTAATAATACATCCTTTTGAACATTGTGTTTTCTTAGGTTTCCACTTGTGGTTGCCAAGCCTTTGTGGGGGTAGCTTACAAGGTCTGCTGATTATACTTCTCCCAGCAGCCTTTTGCATGCTTCCTAGAATCTAAAACAGTGGAATTTAAACCTATTTTTCCCAAAATTTTTGCATCTTCAGCATATTGGTCCCTTTGCACCTTACATTTTTCATCAACATTTTATTAAATTCGATGGTGTCATTTGGAGTTTCCCAAATGAAAACAAGTTTCTTTTAGGATTTAAGCAATTTCTACCTGGGGAAAATCAGCATGCATGAGCACATACATTTGATAATGACCAGGTTTCTAGATGAAAATTAAAAAATCTAATGTTAATTTGTTAATGAGCAGATATCTCCTGCACTTGAAAAGAATTCCTGTGGTTTTGCAATGTAGAACACATACATTATTTTCTAAATAGTCACACTAAATTAGTATATTGAGAAGCAGTGTGGCACCATGTTGGCAAGTGAGAGAGTCATTATTGTTGCTGTTATTTTTAGTATGATAACACCTGTTATGGTTTAGATCCAGAATGTCCCCTAAATATGAACTCAAAAGCAGGGCTTTTAACAGGCGAGTAGATATGGCAGCACCACACTCCCGAGTGTATTCACGCACTGACGTCTTGGCAGCTGAGTGCGGTGTTAGGAGGTGGGGATTAAGTAGAGACCAGTCACTCCCAGGCTCCTGCTTTCCATGTACTTTCGGTTCCATGAAAGGGACAGCTTAAACTCTACCCAGACCTTCTCACCAGGCCATTTCTGCTTTGGAACCAAATGACTATGACTCAAAATACTGTATACCTCTTGCCTTTGTCTTCTGTGTGTCAAGCATTTTGTCAAAATGAAGAAAAATGTCTATGACAACACCTAAACTCATTCTCCAGGCAGAAGATTTTTTAAAAATTAGAGACATTTCCAGGAGTAAAGCTCTCATTGACATAATCCAACTGCTAATGTTGTAAATGGCACAAAGCATAGAGATACAAACAATCTTAAAAGATCTTATGTAAATGCAGATATTATTGTAGAAAGAGCCATTTTTAAAATGTAGATGAAATGCATAAGCCAACAGAAATGGTAGGTAAGATTAAAAGACATGTAAGAACAAATTTGAATAATGTATTTGGAAGAATTGATGTTTTACTTTTTTGGCTTAGACCTCTAATTATCTCAAAATAACTTCCTACCTCACTTCTTCCTTCACCACTCCATCAACTACCTTCCTTTCTTATCCTGTTTTTTCCTCCTTTTCACCAATAAAACTACAAACACACATTTGTGACTAATCACACAGAAATATACTGCCAGGCATGGTGTGCATCCCTGTAATCCCAGCATTCGGTAGCCTGAGGCAGGATGATCACTATGAGTTCAAGGCCAGCCTGGGCTAGATAAATGAGTTCAAGGCCACATAGCCAGACCTTGTCTCAAAAAAAAAACAAAAAAAAAAAAACAAAAAAAACCACAAATATACAAGTAGAATGCATGATGTAGTAGAAATAAAACAAATCAGACTTTATGATGAAAGTTTATTTAATAATATATCCTTTTATGCAAAAATTGATAGTTACATTTGATTACATTTTATATAACATTATAAAAATAATACAAAAATTTCTCTACAAACTATGCCATTATCCAATTTATACCATTGAATTAAATGGTATGTTGTATTTTTTGTGTTTTTAAATAATTCAGTATGTAGTCAGTATTTCAAGACATTTTAAAATGTATCATTTAAAAACGTGCAGATATTTCAGTAAAACAGATGTTTACAGCAAGTAGGCTAAGAATCTGTGGGGATTCCTCAGTAGACGCCATAGGACCAGTATCTTCTACAGCACAGGGGGTGGCAGCAGCCATAACTATAGCCACTACAGCCATAGCCACAGCCATAGCCACAACCTAGGCCACCATAGCCATAGCCCAGGTCACCATAGTAGTTGCCATAGTAACACATGGTGTCAGGAGCAGACCGTTCAGCTGAGGGTCAGGAAGTAGGTATTTGAGTATGGTTGTCACCGTCTTCCAGGGCCTTTTATACCTCCGTGGTGGTTGGTGGGGAAACCACAGGCAGTGCAGGAACACATTACTTCACTAATGTGGTCCAGACAATGTCAGTAACATTTATTAGGAAAACAAGGGCCTCATAACAGATAATTTTGCTACTATGTCAAGAATCTGTAATTGTCTTTTGGACCTTTAAAATGAAATTATTATTCTATATTCAAGGCACTGATTCATTCTCTATATAGTGGATTTTATACATATGACATTATGTGGTATGACACAAATCATGAAAATAGTATACCAGTATAGTAATTTTCTTTTCTTTCCATCATCCACAGGGGTAACTGCTCCCCTTCCTTCCTTCCTTCCTTTCTTCCTTCCTTTCTTCCTTTCTTTCCCTCCTTCTTTCTTTCTTTCTTTCTTTCTTTCTTTCTTTCTTTCTTTCTTTCTTTCTTTCTTTCTTTCTTTCCTTCTTTCTTTCTTTCCTTTCTTTCCTTTCTTTTCTTTCTTTCTTTCTTTCTTTCTTTCTTTCTTTCTTTCTTTCTTTCTTTCTTTCTTTTTCTTTTTCTTTCCTTTCTTCTTTCCTTCATTCCTTCACCCTTTCTCCACTCCATCCCTCTCTCTCTGACTCCTCTTTTCCTTCCTTCCTTCTTCCTGTGCTGCCATATAATTTCTTGAATAAGCCTATCTGTAGCAACTATTTCTTGACTCTTTCTCATGATAAATTAGTTAGTTAGTGGCTATTAGTTGATCTTTATTTTGAATTTATTCCTGGTGTAAATGATTTCAAACTTTCCAGAACATAAATGGAAGAGAAAGTCTATATGATCTACTTTTGTCTTTTTCACTCCACATAGATGTCCTGAAGGCGCAGTTATGAAAGAAATCATGGTTAAGATCTTTACTCTGTCTCTAACAATTACTTTTTTTTAAATTAGGGTTTAAGTTAGAACATGGCCAAGACAAGAGGCAGTGGTCACTGTGAGCTCAGCACAAGTGACACTGGTAACCACACTCGAAGGAGAAGCAACATATAATCTGCAATAACAGTAATACACAGAAGAATAATTTCTGCTGGATATCCTACCTTAGGGTCACACCAATCCTTGTCCACTATTTCTTTTGGTAAAAAATTTTTATAGGAAAACAGTCACATCCATTCTTTTACATGGGATCTGTGGATGCTTTGACACTGCAAGTGCAGTGAGTGTTGAGACAGAGTACAGGGCCCTCGAAATCCAAAATATCGACAAACTATTGTTGCGCCGCGTTTGCCTTTTCCTCACCCAGCGGTAGGAACAGTCGTATTGGTTGGGTATAAAACAGGAACCACTGTTGCTGCATCATAGAAGAGGCTTACCTCTTTCCAAAATTCAACTTTTCACCTACCGTTGTTCTCCTACCTACTAAATTCTTGTGTTTTCTCACTTTTCCAGCTTTACTGATAGCCTGTTTTCAAATACGTATATTTCTTCTTCTGGAGCAAGCTTTTGATGTATGTATTTTTATGCACATTTTTATGATACTCCTGTCATATATCTCATTTAGATGTATTAATAGCTCAAAAGGAATTATCACTATTATATTTACATGATTAACATTCACTTTTATTTTACTTCATTTCATTATTTTTTGAATGTACATGTTTTTTCTCAGTGGTTTTCTTCTATGATTTCTCATTATGACTAATTGAAAGAATAAATTTTTCATGATTTTCTTTTATCTTTTATTTTCACAACTTTCAATATTATTTTTATTTTAATAATTTTTTATTCCACTAGATAGGCAATTTTGGTTGTGGGAAATTCTAGATTGTTGGTCATTCCTATTCCATCCTTAGCATATCATTACAATTTCTTTCAAGTTCCCTTGTTTATATAGAAGAGTTTTACTTTCAGGCTTAATGATTCTCTTTTTAGATAACATATTTGTTTTGTGTAGCTCAATTAGTTTTTGGTTTGCACTTAATTTTGAGTTAGTGAGTTATGCCCATGTAAGATTTTAATTGGCATTCTTCCTCTTGGCAGTGAATTGCTGTAAGAAACTGTGGACTGATGTCTTTTAATAGTTTTGAAAAAATATGTAATATTTTTTACTTAAAATGATTTCTGCTTTATTTTTTTCCTCTACTGAATTCTACTTACATGTATGTTTTTCATTTCATGAAATCTCTCTTCAGTATTTTACATTCCAATTTTTCCTATTTTTGCTCCAGACAACTAATTTATCAATATATGTTTTCTTTTAATAATTCACCTAAGTTTACTGAGTCCTTAGCTATATCCCTCACAAGGGAAACAGATCCTTGCAATTTCAGAATTTGTAAAGTATCTCAAGGAGAAACCTTGCTTTGTGTTAAGCTCAGTAATTTAGTAGTACACCTTTTATAGGATATTGTTCTCTACGTCTCCAACTGTGATTTTCCAGCCATGGGGGCAGGGAGTGAAATCCAAAATTCTGCTGATTATACCTCTCCCAGCAGTCTCTTGCCTGCCTGGTAGAAATCAAGAACAGTGGGATTTCAGTACACTTTTACAAAATTTCTGCATCTTTAGCATATTGTTCTCTGTAATCCTTACTTTTTCCATCAGTACTTCATTGCATTTGACAGTTTCAGTTGGATTTTCCCAAGTGAAAGCCAACTAGCAATTTTAATCTCAAGAAAATCAGCACGCATGAGCCCATACACATGTTAAAGACCAGGCTTCTGGATAAAATCAATCAATCAATCAATCAGTTTACTTTTAATTTGTTGCTGAGCAATATCTCAAAGGTTTGAAAAGAATTATTCTGGCTATGTATAATGCATACATTGTTTTTTAAATAGTTAGAATAAATTGGTACATTTTGAGATGCTATTTGTTGCCATGTTGGAAAGCCAGAGCGGCATTATTATTGGTGACATTTTCAATATGATTGCACCTGTTACGGCTCGGATCTAGAATAACCCCCAAGACACTCATGAACTCAAAGGCAGGGCTTCTGAAAGACGACTGGGCTGTGGGGTTGTTGCACACATCAGGCTTTCATCCACTAATGTTTCAGAAGCTGAGAGTGCTGTTAGGAAGTGGTGCTTGGTTGAAGGCTGGTTACTGGGCTCAGATGAGGAAGAGCATCTCTCCCTCACGGGCTCCTCCTTCCTATCTGCTTCTTGGCTGCCGTAGCCATGAATAGCTTATGCCCTACCCAGGACTTTTCACAATGGCACTTCTGCCTTCAGGCCAGCTGACCAGGACCCCAAATAAAACTCTGCTTCTTTGCGTTGTGGGTGTCAGGTATTTTGTCCAAGCTACTAGAAAAGTTTCAAAGACAACACTTATAATCATTATCTAGGAGGAATATTTTTTAAAGACTGAGGTACATTTTGCAGAGATAGAGCTCTAAATGGTATAATCCAAACATGGGAGATGCAAAGGACACAGAGCAGACAGGTACACAATTTTAAATGATCTGACGTGAACACAGATATTATTGTGGAAATAGCCATTTTAAAACCTTGGGCATAGAACATAAGCAAACAAAAATAGTGGGGGGTATTAAAAGACATTATGAAAAGAAATTCATATGATCTGTGAAAATACTTGAAATTTTATCCATATGGTTTAGATCCCTAATTATCAAAAATGAGCTTCCCCTCTTCCTCCCTCCACTCACTGCCCGCTCTCCTTCCTTCCTTCCCCTGCACCTCTCTCTCTCTGCCAGGATACCACAGCAACACGCTTGTGATTAATCACACACAAATGTTCAAATAAATGAGCAACCTTTGGTGTAGTAACACGTTAACAAAGAAATATTTAGCATAGAATATAGTTTATTTAGTATTTCATCATTTTATGAGAACACTCTTAAATGTAATCACATTTTACATAGGATTATTAAAATGCTACAGAAATTTTTCTAAAGCAATGGCATAATCCAGCTAATGCTGATTTATCCAAATGACATACTGCATTTTCGTTTTCAGAGGGTTTAGATATAGCTGGTGTTTTAAAAAATATTTGGAAATTTAACATGTGAACAAAGTTAGAGATGATTCTAGTAAAACCGGAGTTTTGCTAGGCTAAAAAGCTGTGGGGATTCCTCAGTAGAAGCCACAGGACCAGTATCTTCTACAGCACAGGGGGCGGCAGCAGCCATAACCATAGCCACGATAGCCACCATAGCCACCATAGCCACAGCCATAGCCACAGCCTAGGCCACCATAGCCGTAGCCCAGGCCACCGTAGTAGTTGCCGTAGTAGCACATGGTGTCAGGAGTGGACAGTTGAAGATCAGAAGTAGGTGTCTTGTGTCTGGATGTCCCTGTCTGCCAAGAGCCTTTTATACCTCCCTGGGGGTCGGTGGGAGAAACCACAGGCTGTTTAGCTTTGTATTATCTGACCAATGAGCTTCAGATGATGTCATCGAGATCTTTACTAATTGAGAAAACAAGCTTCTCATAACTGAGATAATTTTCCTTCTATGTCTGGAATCCATTGTCCAATAATGGGCCTTTACAATGAAACTCTTGTTCTATTTTCAAGCCTCTGGTTCATTCTATATTTAGTTAATTGTAGACATATGATGTGATTACTTGTTATGGTGTAACTCATAAAAGTAGGTGTCTCATTTTATCTTTGTTTTGTTTTCATTACTCCTCAGCTATACATTTTTTTCCATTCCTTCCTCCCATCTTCCCCCTGCTCCCCCTCCCTCCCTTCCTCCATCGTTCTTTCTCTCTCTTTCCCTTTCTTTCTTTATTCTTTCTTCCTTCTTTCTTCTTTCATTTCCTTTTTCATCCCTTTCTCTCTTCCTATCTCTATCTTCTTGTCTTGTGTTTTCCTGCAAATCATAACAGTAGCAACTTACATCTTCATCCTTGCTCACTTTTTATGAGCTAGTTTCTGGCAAATACTATTAAATCAATGGCTAGTTACTATTATATGTGTACACAATGGATGTTTACTCTAAACTTATTCTTAACCTTTCCAGAAAATGTCCATTTTATGGGCAAAAACTCTGTATGCTCTATGTTGCCTTTTCCTCTCTATAAACACATTGTAGGTATGGTGAAATATACCAGGGCTAAGGTGGATCACACATGCCTGATCTTTACTTTTTTTTTTTTTTTTTAACATCAATTTTTACCGTTAAGCATAGCCAAGGCCAAAGACAAGGGGCACAGAAATAAACTCTGTCCACAGCGAGCTCTGAACAGGAGACATCAGGAAACACAGTCAAAGAGGAAGTATCATATAATACCATTCTAATGGGGAGAAAAGAGGCAATAATTTCTACAGTATAATATTTTCACAAGTCTACGCAAAACTTTTCCAGGTTTTTTGGTCATGAATATTCTATAGAAAAACATTCACATCCATTTTTTATACACTATCTGGCGTTGCTTTTACACCACAGTTGCAGAATTGAGTGTTGAGGCACTGAGCGGAAGACCTGCATAGTCCATGATATTCACCATTTATTCCCTCACAGTAGCAGTTGCCGTCCCCTGACTGAGCTCTGAGACGGTCGTACGGGTCGGGTGAATACAGAGGAGCAGCGCTGATGTTTCTCACAGAAGACATCACTGTTCCAAACTGAACTTGCCACCTCCACGTGCTCCACAACCCAGTAAGCTTTTGTATTTTCTGACTTCTCAAAGCTTCACTGACTCACATCATCTGTGTTAATATTTCTTGCTTTTTGCAATTTTAGTGCCTTAAGCTATGTATTTTTGTGCACATTCTTTTATAATACTTTTGTCAAATATCTCATTTTCTGTATATTAAAATCACAAAAAGAATCATCATTGTTACTTCTGGGTGTTAATATTCATTTTTATTGTAATTAATTCCATTATTGTTGAATGGCTTACCTTTTTCCTAAGTATATCTATCATTTCTTATTGTAAAAAAAAATGAAAAACTTAATCTTTTTCTATTCATCTTTTAACCTAATGTTTATTTTGCTTAGGTTAAGATTCTATTTTTTATTTTATTAATATGAATTTTACTTTATTTTATTACATGGCCAGTTTTGATTGTTTTAATTGTAGACTGATAGCTATCCATAATCTCCCTTATCATAGCATTACAATTACTCCAATTTCCCTTTGTTCCTATAAAGTCATTTGACTTAATCTTACTTTGTAGGTAATATCTTTATTTTATCTACCTCAATTAAGATTTTGGTTTTGCACTTACTTTTTAGTTACTCAGTTAGGAATACATGCGATTTTAAGTGGTGTTCTTCCTCTTGGCTGTGGATAGATTTTAAAATTTGTGGACTGATATCTTTCAACCATTTTTGAAATGTGTACAGTATTTTTCTATTCAAAATGGTTTCCTCTTATTTTTCTTCCTGTGCCGAATTACACTCACATGAATGTTATGCCATTTTATGAGATCTGACACATCTTTTGTAGTCTCAGTATTTTACATTCTCCTTTTCTTATTTTTGTTGCAGTTTACCATACTTTCTCAACGTATAGTTCAGTTTAGTACTTCTTAAACATGTTACTCACTTTTTTGGGAAACTAGAATTTACATTTGATTCTATGGTAAGTTTTTCCATTTTACTCTACATTTCCAATTTCCTTTCATTTTCTTCTATTTATTAATTATAGCTCTTCTAAAATTTCATCTCTGCAAGCTGCAATATATTTATCCCATTTTAGTTAGCTTTTGTTTTCTGTTACTTTCTTCACATACTTCCATATGTTATCATAAGCTTAATATTTCTTTATTAAAAATATAGAGGATGAAGAATATTACTGTGTTTTACCATAGAGACTTCTGTGGTTGCTCCTTGGCTATTCAAACTGTCTGATTGTGCAGTCAAGCTGGGTGTGGTGACCCTTGCCTGTAGTTCCAGTTATTCTGGAGCCTGAGGTGGGACTGACACTTCAGCTCAGAAGTTTTAGCCTGTCCTAGACTGCAAAAGCAAGGTAGATCTCAAAACAGACAAGAGGTAAGCAAGCAACCAAGAGCAAAAGAAATTAAGAAAGAAAGAATGGAACCAAGACAGAAAGAGGGAAAGGAAGGTAGGCAGGCAGGCAGAAAGAAAAAAGGTAAAAAGAGAGAGAGAGACAGAGAGAGAGAGAAAAGAGAGAGGGAGGGAGAGGGAGAGAGAATGGAAAGAGAGAGGAGAGAGGGGAAAGAGGGAGGGAGGAAAAGATTTAATTTGAATCAAGCAAAGACACATAAAATAAGGCTCCTGTGAAGGCTCTCTCTGCCTCTGTTTGGGCCCAACCTATAGTAGACCCGCCTTGTTCAGTTAAGCATGTTTCCTTTTAGGGAAATCTGAAGGCTTGTGATTATTTTCTCAGGACCATGACATGGACAAATTTCTAATTTCAAATGATTTTTGATTGTTATCTTAGGAAACAGACTCTTGCAAATTCAGAGTTTGTAAATTAGCTCAAGGAAATACCTTGCTTAGTGTGAAGTTCAATATTTTAGGAGTACATTTTTCTCAAGATTGTTTTCTTTTGTCTCCAACTATGACTTGTTATCCTTAGGTGGGGGTAGCATTCAAAATTTTGTTGATTTTACTTTTCCCAGAAGCTTCTTGCCTGCCTCCCAGAATCAAAAATAGTGGAATTTCCACTCTCATCTCCAAAATATCTCTAGCTTCAGAATGCTTATTCCTTTAATCCTTTCTATTTCTACCATATTTCATTGCATATTGATAGTGCCAGTTTGAATTTCCCAAGTGAAAAATAATATCCTTTAGGAATAAAACAATTCTACCATCGAGCAAATCAGCAAGCATAAGCACATGCTTTGTTAAAAACCAGGGAAATATATTCATAATTCAATCTTAATTTGTCACTGAGCAAACATGTCATGGTTTTGACAATTATTCTTGCCTGTATAATCTACATTTTTTTGTTCTTTTCTTTCTTTCTTTTTTTCATCTTTCTTTCATTCTTTCTTTCTCTCTTTCTTTCTTCTCTTTTTTTGTCATTTTGAGACAGCGTCTCACTATGTAGTTCAGGCTGGCCTTGAACTCATTTTGTAGCACAGGCTGGCCTTGAACTTACACTGATCCTTCTGCCTCAGGCTCCCAAGTTCTGGGATTACAGGTGTGCACCAGCACGCACAACCTTTATTTTCTAAGTATTTAAAATGAAATGCTATATTCTGAGAAGTTACAGAGACCATATTTTTAGTTAGAATATTGTTATTAGTCATAACACTGTGGTGTCTCAGTTCAGGAACTTAATTCGTTCCACGATTCTTGAGAACATGGTCGTGCTCCTGTTCATCACCCAACGTGGAGTTCACAAAGGGAAGTCAAATTTTGCCAAACCCTTCTGTTTGCGAACTGAATTGTTCACAAAAATGTGTTCACAAACCGAGGCATTACTGTGTTCTCAGTATGATTGCACCTGTTATGATATAGATCTAGAATGGCCTCCAACACTCAAGCACTCAGGTGCAGAGCCCTTGGAAGCTCAGTAGACCATGGGGTCCTCTTCTCATCAGTAGGTTCATCCATTAATGTCTCAGCAGCTGAGTGTGCTCTTGGGGGGTCAGAGGCTGGTCCCTGGGGTGTCCCTGGAAAGCTACGTCTCCCTGTGCAGCTCCTCTGTCTCTCTCTGCTTGCTGCTGCCACGAGATGAAGAGCTTGTGCTCTACCCCGGCCCTTTCTCCACGCCATTTCTGCTTTAGTGCCTGTCACAGTGAACCGATAGAAACCTCTCCTCCTTTACGTTGTGGGTGTTAGATACTTTGTTCAAGCAATTCTAAAGTGACTAACAAAACACCTATTGTCTGGGCAGAATATTTCACAGAGGCACAACTCTAGCTCAGATAATCCAATCACTGGTGCTGCACATGACAAAACATACAGACACAAAGTTTGGAAATGATCAGATGGGAATATTATTATTGTAGAAATAACCATTTTAAAAACTTAGATAAATAGCATAAGCAAAGAAAAATGGTCTGTGAGATCGAAAAGCATATGTAAAAACAAATTAGTATCATTTGTTACAAAAAATTGGTATTTTTCCCAGTCAGGTTAGACCATTAATTGTGGCAAAAGAGCTTTCCCTCTCCTTCCCTACCTCCCGGGAATCTATCATACCTTCCCTTCTGTCTGTCTTTCTCACTTTCTCTCCCACAACTCCACAGCCACACTCATGCGATAACAAAACATACAAAACACAAAACATACCAACATAGAAACATAGAAGGAAAATTGCTAATGGAGAAAAGTAAAGATGCAATGTTTATGATGAAAGAAAGTTTATTTAATAATAAATACCTGTATGCATAAATTGACAGTCAAATTTGATCACATTTTACCTAGCATTATAAAAACAGCACAGAAACTTTTCGACAATCTTTCACATCATCTCATTGATACTGGTGAATCAAAAAGGCACGTTGCAGTTCATTTGTTTTTTAGATAATTTAGTGTGTAGTAGGAGTTTGAAGATATTTAAAAATGCGCCTTCTGGAGAACATTGGAGATAATCCCAGTAAAACAGCAGGTTCTAGGCAATAGGCTGAGAAGCTGTGGGAATTCCTCAGTAGAAGCCGCAGGACCAGTATCTTCTACAGCACAGGGGGCGGCAGCAGCCATAACCATAGCCACCATAGCCACCATAGCCACCATAGCCATAGCCACAGCCATAGCCACAGCCTAGGCCACCATAGTAGTTGCCGTAGTAGCACATGGTGTCAGGAGAAGACTGTTGAGTTGAGGATCAAGAAGTTGGTGCCTTGTGCCTGGTTGTTCCTGGCCTTTTATACTTCCATGGTGGTGGGTGGGGAAAACCATGGGCGGCGTCACATTAACTCACTAATGAGTTTCTCATGTTGTGAATATGCATTTACTGAGAAAATGAGGCCCTCGTGATTGAGGTAATTTTGCTCATATATCAGGAATCTATTATCCAACTGAAGTCCTATGAGATGATACTCTTTTTCTATTTTCATTCTATATTTAATTTTGGGCCTACAACCTGATTACATGTTATGGTACAAGTAATGGAAATGGGTATCACAGTTTTTTTTCCCAGTACTTCTCAAGCATGAATTTTTTTCTTTCCTCGTCTTTTGTTCTCTCTCTCTCTCTCTTTCTCTTTCTCCTTCTTTCTTTTTTTCTCTTTCCTCCTATCCTGGGTTTTCTGAAAATTGTATCAGTGACAACTTATTTCTTAACACTTGCTCCTGAGAAATGAGCTAGTTATTGGTTATTATTGATAAGTTTGTGGCTAGTCACTGTCAAATGTGCATATAGTGGACAAATAATCTGAAGTTATCCCTTGAGTAAATGATTTCAAATTTCCTGAAAATAAATGTCCATTTTATTAACAGAAATATCTAAGTAATTACTTATATTCATATAAGTAATTCTTACTTATATTCTAAGTAATTACTTTGAAGGTAAAATTATGCAATGTATTAACTATTGTTATTGTCCTATTTTGTTTTGAAATTTTGTTTTATTTTTTCCATAAAATAATAAAACAAGAAACTCTCTATGTTTTATGCTTCCTTTTGATACTCCACGTAAAAATACTCTAGATATAATTGTGTAACACACCGTGGTTAAGTGGGACGATCCATCCTCCACCATCTCTCATTGTTTTTAATCAGAATGTACTTTTGAATATGGCCAAGCCCAAAGGCAAGGGGCACAGAAATACTCTCTCCACACTGAGCTCTGAACAGGTGACACTGCAGCCATATCCAAAGGGAAGGAACGTATAATCGCATCCTCATGGTGAGAGAAGAAATGATAATATGTGCAGTATAATATTGTACAAACTCTTTCCCATTATTTGTTTTGGGATGTAATATTTTCAGGAAATCATTTACACTCACTTGTTTATACCTGGTCTAGGGAAGCTATGACACCTCAATGGCAGAACTGAGTATCGAGACTAGAAGGTCCACAAAACCCAAAATATTGACTATAACTGTGCAGAAAGCATTGCCTTCCCCTGACTGATCTGTACCCATTGGTTGGGTGTATACCTAGAACCAATATTGCTGGCTCATAGAAGAGATTTATCACCATTCCAAAATTCAAATTTTTACCTTCTATTGTTTCACTATCCAATAAACTTATATTTTCTGATTTTTCTAGCTGCATTGATCTATTAGAGTATGTTACATTGTATGTTAATCTTTCTTCTTTCCTAGAAAGCTTTGTTCTATAGATCTATGTATACTTGTGCAAATTCTATAATGATACTCCTGTCATGTTTTTCATTTTCTGTACATTAAGACTTCAAAAAGAGTTGCCGTTGTTTTATGTGGAAGATAACATTTATTTTGTTTTTTTGTTTTGTTTTGTTTTCATTTTGTTTTAATAATTTCATCATATTTTGAATGTCCATGTTTTTGTCTAAATCACTTATGTTCTTCCTAAATAAGTCTATCATTCCTTATCATGAAAAATAGAAAAAATTAAATTTTTCTCTTTAGCTTATAAATTTATGTTTACTTTCCTTACTTTTAGGATCATATGGTAGGTTTTATTAATATAGTTTTTACTTTATTTTATTAAGAGGGCAGTTTTGATTGTGTGAAATTGCAGATCGATGGTTATCCCTAAACCATTCTTTTTTTTTTCTTTCCATAATCCTTTCTTAACCTATTTTACAACTTTTCTTCCAGCTCCCTTTGTTTCTTATTTCTTTTTTTCTTTTTTTTTGGAACCGGGAATCAAACTCAGGACCTTGTGCTTGCCAGGCAGGCACTTGTGCCACTGAGCTATATCCCTGGCTGTTTTGTTTTTAAGACAGGGTTTCTCCATGAAGTTCAAGCTGGCCTTGAGCTCTTGTAGCCTAAGCTGGCCTCCAACTGGTAGCCATCCTTGATCCTATTGCCTCAGCCTCCTGAGTGCTGGGATTACAGGCGTGCGCAACCATGCCCAGCTCCCTTTGTTTCCATTAAGGAAGTTTACTGTCAGCCTCCTTGATTCTCTTTGTAAGTAATATAGTTTTTAAATATCTCAGTTAAGATTTTGCTTTTGCACTTAATTTTCAATTACTCAGCTATTCCTACACGCGATTTTAATTGACATTCTCCCACTTGGGAGTGAAGAGCTATTAGAATAGTGGATTGATGTCTTTCAAAATTTTTGAAAAAAATATACCATATTTTCATGTTCAAAAATGGTTTCTTGGGCTGGTGAGATGGCTCAGCGGCATACGCGCCTGCCTGGCAAGCGCGAGGGCCCGAGTTCGACTCCCGGATCCCACATACGAAAAAAGGGGCCGGTGATATCGCTCAGCGGCACGGGCGCCTGCTGGCGCGCGAGGTCCTGAGGTCGACCCCCCGGTACCCACAAAAAAAAAAAATAAATAATGGTTTCTTTTACTTTTTCTTTTCCTTCCAAATTCCATGTATATATATATTTTGCCATTTCATGAGATCTCATACAGCCTTTATACTCTACATTCTAATTTGTCTTAACTTTTGCTTCAATTAACTATATTTTATCAATGTATGTTTGCGTTCAATAGTTCCCCTCAATTTATTGATTCTTAAATATATTACTTTTTTGAGAACTAGAATTTGCATTTATTTCTTTGGTGATTTCTTTTCATTTTTAATGTACATTTTGCAAATTTCCTTTAATTTTCTTCTTCTAATTTATTATAGCACTTCTAAAACTACATATCTTCAATCACCAATCTGTTTTTCTTATTTAGTTTTTGTGTCTGTTACTTCCTGTAAATGCTGCCATGTGTTTTATAGTCTCAATATTTTTTATTAAGTTTGTAGAAGATCCAGGATATAATTGCACTTCACCATAGAGATGTTTATGGATGCTCCTGTGCTATTAGGAAATGTCTGATGGAGCACGGTGTGGTGACTCTTGCCTCTGATTCCAGTCATTCTAGAGGCTGAAGTAGAACAATTAATTGAGCTGAGAAGTTTTAGGTAATCATAGACAGCACCAACAAGTTCCATTTAAAAACAAACAAGAGGTAAGCAAAAAAGCCAGCAAGCATACAGGCAAGAGAGAAAGATAGATTGATAGGAGGAAAGTCTGATCTAGTTGATTTAAACAAAGATTGATATAAAATAAGGCTCCTGTGAAGGATTTGTCTGCTTCTATGTCCCCCCTGCTGGTATCAGATACTCCTTGCTCAGTTAAGGGTGTTTCATAGAAGCAAATCTTGCACACTAGTGCTTATTTTGTCAGCACCTCCATGTGGATAAATTTTCAAATGATGCTGTTTGCTATCTGAGAAAACAGACCCCTGCAACTTTAGAGTTCGTAAATTATCTCAAAGAGAAACCTTGCTCAGTGTGAAGCTCGGTATTTTAGTAGTACACTGTTTTCAGGATTGTGCTATCTTTTGTTTCCAACTGTGATTCTCTGTCCATAGGTGGGGATAGCGTTAAATATTCTGCTGATTATACTTCTTCTAGCAGCATCTTGCCTGCTTCTCAGAATCAAAAACAGTGGAATTTCAGTCCAGTTTTCCAAAATTTCTCCATCTTCAGAATGTTGGTTCCTATAATCCTTTCTTTTTCCATCAGTGTTTTATTCCATTTGATAGGTGTCAGTTTGAGTTTCTTAGGTGAAACCTAGCATCATTTAGAAACGAAGAAATTTTCTTATTGAGAAAATCAGTATGCATGAGCGCATAACTTTATTAAAAACCATAAATTCATAATCTAATGTTATTATGTTACTGGGCAAATAACTCATGATTTTGAGAAACAATTATTCCTCTATGCATGATCAATAAATTATTTTCTAGGTAGTTAAAAAAATGCTATATTTTGAGAAGTTGTTGAAGCTGTGTTGTCAGAATTTTTGATAATATTATTACTGATAATATTTTTAATATTTGCTAAGACATGTTAAGACACACATCCAGAATGTTCCCTCAAACTCTCACACACTCGGATGTGGAGCTTTTGCATTTTCAGTGGATCATAGGGTCCCTCTACTCATCAAGGTATTCACCCACTTATATTTCAGCAGCTGGGTGGGCTGGTAGAAGGTGGGCCCTGGTCAGAGGCTGGTCACTGGATGTGTCTGGAAGGGTGTGTTTCCCCCCGCAGCGCCTCCTGTCTCTCTCTGTTTCCGGCTGTGGATGAACAGCTCACAGTCTATGGAGGTCCTTTCCCCATGCCATTCTACATTAGAGCCAATCAACCACGAGACAATATAAACCTGTCCTCTTTAAGTGATGGGTATCAGATATCTGTGCAAGAGACCTGAAAAATGATTGAGAGGCACTTATAATTATTCTCTAGTCAGAATATTTTTTAAAAGTTGAGAAACATTCCATAGGGCCAGAGCTCTGTTATAATCCAACCACTGGCATTGCAAATGGCAAGGCATAGAGAAATGACACAAACTTTTTTGAAATGATCAATTGTGAATACAGTTATTTCAGAAATAACCATTTTTAAAATTTAGGTGGATAGCATAAGCAAAAAAAATGGCCTGTGAGATCAAAAGGCATTTATAAAAGTAATGAGGTATGAGCTGGTGCCAAAAATCAGTATTTTTACCCAGTTCAGACCGCTAATTATGTCAAAAACCTTTCCCTCCTACCTCCCAGCACTCTTTCTATCCTACCTTCCTTTCTCTGTCTTTCTCTTTCTGTTTCGCAACATCACAACCACACACATGTGACGCGTCACACACAAACATGTAAACACAGAAGCAAAATTGCTGATGTAACATCTATATTTGTAACAACAGTAATAAGGCAGTATTTGTTATAATCTACAGTTTATTTAATAATAAATGTCTTTATATAAAAATTAAGAGTTAAAATTGATCACATTTTATGCAGTACCATAAAGATAGTATAGAAACTTTTCTACAAACTATCACGTAATCCAGTTGATACTGCTGAATCAGAATGGCATGCTGCAGATTTGTCATTTTAGATAGTTTGGAGGGTAGTTAGAATTTGAAGATATTCAATATTTTTTTTTCATGTGAAGATCATTAGAGATAATTCCAGTTAAACAGGAGGCCATAGCCAGCAGGATGAAGCTGTGGGGATTCCTCAGTAGAAGCCACAGGACCAGTATCTTCTACAGCACAGGGGGCGGCAGCAGCCATAACCATAGCCACCATAGCCACCATAGCCACCATAGCCACAGCCATAGCCACAGCCTAGGCCACCATAGCCGTAGCCCAGGCCACCATAGTAGTTGCCGTAGTAGCACATGGTGTCAGGAGTGGACTGGTTTGTAGAGGACCAGGAGGTAGGTGTCTTGTGTCTGGATGTCCCTGTCTGCCAGGAGCTTTTATACCTCCTTGGTGGTGGGTGGGGAAACCACAGAAAATGCAGCAACATATCATCTCAATAATATGGTTTAAACCACAGCATTATTATCTTTACTTATTGAAAAAACAAGCCCCCTCATAACTAATAGAATGTTCTTTCTCTGCCAGGAATCCATCATCTAATTATGAGCCTTTAAAATGAAACTCCTTTTTTTTATTTTCTAGGCTGTGGTTCACTCTATATTTAGTTAATTGTGGACATATGACTTGATTACATGTTATGATTCAAATCATAAAAATAGGTATCCCATTTTCATATTTCTTTTATTTCTTTTACCTCCTTGGGGATGTTTTCTTTTTTTTTTCTTTCCTTCTTCCTTTCCTTCCTGCCTTCCTTCCTTCTTTCCTTCTTCCCTCCCTTTCTCCTTGCCTGCTTGTCTGCTTGCTTGCTTTCTTCCTTCCTGCCTTTCTTTTTCTCTTCCTTCTTCCTTCCTCCCTTTTCTTTCTCTCTCTCCCTCTCTCTCTTTCTTTCTCTTTCTTTCTTTCTTTCTTTCTTTCTTTCTTTCTTTCTTTCTTTCTTTCTTTCTTTCTTTCTTTCTTTCTTTCTATCTTTCTCCTTCCCTCCCTCCCTCCTTCCTTCCCTCCTTTGGTCTTTTATTTTTTCTTTTCTCTTTCTTCCTGCCTTGTCCTTTTTAAAATTTCTTATCTGTAGTAACTTTTATCTTCAGCCTTGTACATGATAAATGAACTACTAACTGTCTCATTTTGGTAAAATTGTAGCTGGTTATCATCATGTGTCTACACAGTGGACAATTTATTGCTTGAGTAAATTATATTTGTTTCCAGAAGACAAATCTTCATTTTGTGAACGGAGACTGTAGAAGTTCTATGCTCCCTTTGTAGATCTGTATAAACATATTGCAGGTGTAATTGTGAAATATACCATGGTAAAATTGAATGATCCATCCTCAGACCTGTCCTAATGGTGTGTGAATAATTTCCGCTGTGTAGTATCCTAACTTACTGTTCCATAAACTTTTCCATCGTTTGTTTGGGAAATAACATTTTAAAGAAAAAATTCACATCCAGTTATTTACTTATGATCTAGAGCTGCTTTCATAAAACAGTGGCAGAATTGAATGCTGAAACACTGAGCGGAAGACCTGCAAAATCCAACTAATGACTATTTTCGCACCGAATGTGTTTGCCTTCCCCAAGTGATATGTAAGAATGGTCATATTTTTGGGTATACAACTAGATTCAGTATTGCTGGGTCAAGGAAGAGACATCACCATTTCAAACTTCAACCCCACTGAATATTTGTAGTTTATGACTTTTTCAGCTTCATTTACTTATGACAGTGTCCTGCATTACATGTTCATCTTTCTTCTTTCATAGTAAGCTTAGTTACATGGAGCTACATACTTTTGTGCACATTCTTGTCATGTATGTCATTTTGTGTATTAAAACCTTGAAAAGAATAGTCATTGTTACATGTGCCTATCAATATTTATTTTTATTAAGTTTTAACATTTTTTGAATGTCTGTGTTTTTGTTTGAATCACTTTCTTCCTCAATAATTCTACCCATTTTTATTGTTAAAAATTGAAAAAAAAATTTATCTATTTTTCTTGTAAATTTTATGTTAATTTTCTTTACTTTTGAGATAATGTTTTATATTTTATTAATATATTTTTCTCACTTTAGTTCATTATATGGGTAGTTTGAGTGATTGCATTGTAGATTGATGATTACCCATGATCCAACCTTAACATATTACATTTTCTTCCCTTTGTTTCTACAGAGGACTTTTACTGTCAGCCTAATTGATTCTCTTTGCAGGTAATATTTGTTTTAGGTACTTCAATTAAGTTTTTGGCTTTATATTTAATTTTCATCTACTGAGTTATGCTTATGTGTTATTTTTATTGGCATTATTTCTCTTGACAGTGAATATCTTTTAGATTCTGTGGACTGATGTCTTTCAACTGTTTGGAAAAATGTACAATATTTTCTATTCAAAAATAGTCTTTTTTTTCTGAAATCCACTTATCTGTAGGTTTTGCCATTTCATAATATCTGACAGTTGCTTTATATTCTATTCAACATTTTACATTCCAATTTTTCTTACTTTTATTTTGGTTAACTATACTGTCAGTGTACTTTTCAGTTTAATAATTCACCTAAATTTGTTGATTCTTAAATACATTATTCAATTTTTTGATTACTGGAATATACATATGGTTCTTTGGTGAATTCCAGTTATTATTTAATACACACCTTGTAAATTTCCTTTAATTTTCTTTAATTATAGGTATTCTAAAATTTCCTCTTTGGAAACTTCAGTAGGTTTCTTATGTTTAGTTAGTTTTTACTGTTACTTTTTTACATACTTCTATTGAGTTTCATAATCACAATACTTTTATTAAATTACAGATAATCCATAATAGTATTGCATTTCACCATAGAGGTATTTATGGTTGCTCCTTTAGTGCTAGAATATGTCTCACTGTCTGATAGAACTGGCTTTGGTGACTCTTGTCTGTAGGTACTATGGAGCATCAGTCAGACAATCACTTGAGCTCAGGAACAGGAAAACAAGATCCATCTGAAATTAAAAAAAAAAAAATAGCAGCCTAGAATGTAAGGCAGAAAGAAAGAAAGAAAGAAAGACAGAAAGAAAGAAAGAAGAAAGAGAAAGAAAAGGAGAAGAGAGAAAGGAAGAAAAAGGAAGGAAGGAAGGAGGGAAGAGAGAAAAAGACAGAAAGAAGGAAAGAAAAAAGAAAGAGAAAGAAAAAGAGAGAAAAGAAGAAGAAAGAAAGGAAGGAGGGAAGGAAGAGAAAGAAAAGGAAAGAAAGAAAGAAGAAAGAAAGAAAAAGTCTGATTGCCATAATTTAAGCAAAAATTATGTAAAATAAGGCTCCTTGCAGACATCTATCCACCTGCGCTGGGGGCCACCATATAAGAAATCTTCTCTTTTCAGTTAAGAGTATTTTTTCTTAGCAAATTCTGAGCTCTAGTGATTATTTTTCATCACGTGTTATGGACGCTATTTTCCAGTTTCAAATACTTTGTACTGTTTGCTTATGAAACCAACTGCTGCAACTTTAGAATTTTTAAAGTATCTCGTTGAGAAATGGTGATGTGTTAAGCTCAGTATTTTAATAGTACATCATTTCAGGATTTGTGTATTTTTATGTCTTCAATTGTGTTTTGGTAACCTGAGTTGGGGGTAGCATCCCAAATTCTGCCAAGTATACTTCTCCCAGGAGCCTTGTGCATATGTTCTAGATTCAAAAACAGTGGAATTTCACCCTGCTTTCAAATTTTTTTTTGTCATGAGCATATTGTCCCTTAATCTTTCCTTTTCACATTAGCATTTCATTGCATTTGATGGTATCAGCTAGATTTCCCCAAGTGGAACCTAATGTCTTTTATTTATTTATTTATTTATTTTTTTTTTTTTTTTTTGGTGGGTACCAGGGGAACGACCTCAGGACCTCGCGCGCCAGCAGGCGCCCGTGCCGCTGAGCGATATCACCGGCCCCTTTTTCGTATGTGGGTTCCGGGAGTCGAACTCGGGCCCTCGCGCTTGCCGGGCAGGCGCTTAAGCCGCTGAGCCATCTCACCGGCTCCCTAATGTCTTTTAGAATGGAAGAAATTTTATTTTGGAGAAAATCAGCATGCATGAACACGTACGTTTCATAAAGACCAGGTTTCTAGGTTAAAAATAATCTAGCTTTAATTTGTTACTGATCAAATACATTATGATTTTGGAAATAATTATACTTCATTTTAATTTTATATATTTGTTTTATTCCCCTTCCATCTTTCATCTAATCCAACTCTGCCCAATTAAAGTTCCTTCCCCCATTGCTATGTATAATACATACAATATTTTAAAACGTTGGAACAAAGTGGTATGTTTTGAGACGCTATTTGGTGTGATGTTGGTGAGACAGAATGTTATAATTATTGCTGACATTTTCAATATGATAACACCTGTTATTCTTTAGATCTAGAATGTCCCCCTAAATCATTACATGCAGAGGTAGAGCTGTTGAAAGGTTCCTGGATCATTGGGGTGCTAGACTCAGGGTATTTGTGCACTAATCATTAGAGCATGTGACCTGGGAGGGTGTATCTCCCTCCCAGACTAGTTGTTCCTCTTTTTGCTTCTCGGCTGCCCTGAGATGAATGGCATATGCTCTGCCCAGGCTTTCTCACCATGCCTTTTCTGTCTTGGTGCTAGCTGACCCTAACCCAAAATAAACCTCTTTCAGGTATTTGGTCCAAGTGATGAGAAAATTGTTTAAGATGACACCTATATTCATTCTTTAGGCAGAGTATTGTTTTAAAAATGAGGAACATTTACCAGAGGTACAGCTCTAGCTGATTTATTCCAAACACAGGTGATGCAAATGACACAAAACGGATACAATTTTAAATGATTGGATGCAAATACAACTATTATCGTAGAAATAGCCATTCAAAAATCTTAGATGAGCATAAGAAAAAGCAAATGGTAGGTGAGATTAAACTATTTGTAAAAAATTTGTATAATCTTTGAGAAAGATTTAATACTTTTCCCTGTTGAGGTTAGACACCCAAGTATTTCAAGAACTTCCTCTTTCCCTCTTCCCCTCTTTTACCTTCCTTTCTTTGCTTTCTATTTCTCTCCACAATACCACAATTGCACATTTGTGACTAATACACAAATATATAAGCAAAACTCATAGTGCAAGAAAACAGTAACAAGGCAATATTTTTTGTTGAAATATAGTTTATTTAATAATTCACCTTGGTATACAAAAATTGAGTGTCAAATTTGATCACATTTTATACAGCCTCATAATGATATACAAAAACTTTTGTCCACACAATCATTCAAGACAATAGATACATACGAATCAAAATGGCATGCTGTATTTGATCTGTTTTTTTTTTTTTGATAGTACAATATATTATTTTTGTTTTGAAGAAATTTAAACATTTCTCATTTCAAAGAAATCGGAGACAGTTGCAAGAAAACAGGAAGATATAGCCAGTAGGTTAGCAGCTGTGGGAATTCCTCAGTAGAAGCCATAGGACCAGTATCTTCTACAGCACAGGGGGCGGCAGCAGCCGTAGCCATAGCCACCATAGCCACCATAACCACCGTAGCCATAGCCACCATAGCCACCATATCCACAGCCATAGCCACAGCCATAGCCACAGCCATAGCCACAGCCTAGGCCACCGTAGCCGTAGCCCAGGCCACCATAGTAGTTCCCGTAGTAGCACATGGTGTCAGGAGTGGACTGGTCTGTAGAGAACCAGGAAGTAAGTGTCTTGTGTCTGGATGTCACTGTCTGCCCAGAGCCTTTTATACCTCCGTGGTGGAGGGTGGGGAAACCACAGGCAGGGCAGCATCATACTATTTCACCAATGAGCTTCAGGCAATGTCATGAATGACTTTATTTATTGAGAAAACAAGGCCTTCATAACTGAGATAATTTTGCTCCTAAGTTTGTATTCCATGATGAAATTATGGGCTGTTAAAGTGAGACTTATTCTATTTTCAAGGCTTTAGTCCATTCTACATTTAGTTAAATCTGTATGTATGACCTGATCACATGGTATGATGCAATCAAGGAAATATGAATTCCATTTTTATTTTTGTTTTGTTTTGTTTCAATGCTTGTGCAGAATCAAGTTTTCTTTTTTCTCTTCTCTTCATTTCTTCTTTCTTCTTTCCTTCCTTCCTTTCTTCCTTTTCATTCTTTTCTTTTTCCTTTATTTACCTCTCCTCCCCTGTCTTCTTCTCTCCTTTCCTTTCTTGAAAAGACTGCCCTGTAACAACTTATTTCCCATATCTTGCTCGTGACTAATGTGGTATGTTAGTAACTTGGTGGTAAGTAACTATTGTATTTGTTCATTGTGGACATTTAATCTGATCTTATTACTTGATTAAATGTTTTTGAACTTCCCAGAAAATAAAATTATTTTATTGACAGAATAAGATAGTTTATTGATAGAAACTCTATGTGCTATACTTCTCTATGTCTACCCATATAAATGTTTTGTAGATGTAACTGTGACACATATCAGGTTACTTTGGGTGATCCATCCTCAATTCTTAGGTTTTTTTTTTTTTAACAGGTTTTACCTTTCACCTCACAAAAGGGTTACTGGTTCAGTTGTAACATTTCTCTTAAAAAGTGTGTGACAGTAAGAGAGGGACTAAGTAAGCATTGCCCTCTTTCTTCTTCCCACAGATTTAAGGTGTTAGATGAAGTATTACTGGAAATAGGCATACTCAAGTCATGGATTTACATCTTTGTCTTATGTAAAAATTTTACTTAAATTAATTAAATGTAATTTGCTTAAAACAAATGAGACTTCTTATAGGAATACAACTCCCTGAGATTCACATTCAAGCAAATCAGTTTAAATTATGTGTCATCATCTAAATTTAGGTATTGGAGGATTTTAACAAGGATGGAAGAAGATTTCCCTCTGATTTTATAGTTGCTGAACCAAATTTCATCTGACTTCAGAAATCCTAACAGTTCTACACCTTATTATTACTGAATTCTGAAACTATTCACAAGTGCTTAAATATAATTAAAATACTTTCTTCCCCAAATGGTCTATCATAGGTTAGGTTTAGATATCTGAGAGAAATTGTCATGTATTGGCTGGCCTATCTCAGCCACTGAGTAGATAATTATTTGCTACCAACCATTTGCCAATCATTTTTAAGACATTTTGTTTTATGAAGTTTATTATTATCTTCCTGTCTCTTACTAGTACTTTCTTGTCCACAGCTGAAACATTAAATATGACAAAAGAAAAAATGGAGAAACTTCCATTTTTATAAAAAAATTGTGTTTTCTCTCTTTTGAATTAAAAAAAAAGATTCAGTAGGTAAAATATATATCTAATGCTATATATTTTCCATATTTCTTCAAATAGATTTTTCAAGTGTGCAAGTAGCATTTGATGTCTATATTGGTCAATTACTGTTGATTTTTAAAATATTATGCCTGCATAACTTTTCAGTGTTATTATTAATAAAATAGAAAGTTCTCCAATTAATGTAGTGTACGATTGTGTTGTCTTCTTGTTACTTACTAGTATCAGGAAGCACCTTAAGAAACATCAGAATATGTGAGAAGAGTTTTGCTGGATTTCAAAGGGAAAAGTTGAAGGCATAAGATGTCAATGGTGGTATAAGAAGGAGCCAGAAACTCAGCACTTCAAAGACTGGTGTGCTGAACTGTGAACAGCAGATCCTTTCTAGAGGATTTTAATATCAAACACTGGGTACCCAGCAGCCACCACATAGAATATCCAATCTTTACTGTACCTTCATCCCATGACATGTGGTGTGTAGATAGCTTCATGGGAGGATCAGGCAGCAAATCATCTCCTGCCTGAGACACAGTGCTGAATGAGTCAGCTTAAACTTAGGGTACCGATAAAAAGAAAGACAAGGGTGGTCACGGTGATAGGAAAAGGGACTATGTTGATGGACAGAAGTGTCATTTAGAAGTTTGATATATGAATATAATTGATTATCTGATCCAATGGAGCAGCAGCTCCTGCGTCACATGGAAGCGTATTATGTGATGCAAGAAGAAAATAGCTTATATTCAGATCCTTGCGTTTTAAGTAGGCCAAAACTTCAGGAGACAATGAAGACAGTGTTATTCTTTAGGGTTTATCTTTGTCTCTCTGTTTCTGTTTCATACTATTTATCTATCTCAATCCCTCTACCTCTGTTCATTTCTTTTCTATACACGCAAAGAGAAAAAGCAAAAATCATGGAGAAAAATCAATATAATTATATTGAAAAACAATTTACAGGGTTTTTCACTTTACTAAACATGAACTTCATTTTCTCCTACGAAATATATGAAATAAACACACAGTCAGCCCTCTGTCTCTGCGGATTCCTCATCCATGGATTCAATAGAACTTGGAATGAAACTGTTTTGAGAAACAATGCACCTCTACTGAATAAATACAGATTCTTTGGTCATTACTCCCTAAATAATAGAGAATAGCAGCTGCTGTCACAAAATTCACATTGTACTATGTTTTATAAGTTACTTAGATATGATTTAGAGCATGCGGGGTAATTTGTAGGGTGTGTGCACTTGCTGTGCTTTTCCATGTGACACTAAGCAGCCATAGATTTGCTATCCTCAAGGGCTGCGAGGCCACCCTTCTGCAGAAACCAGGGATGGTGGTTAAAAGGAAGAATAAGATTAACAGAAAAAGTATAAAGGATTTGTATGTACAGTATTAAAAGATATCCCATTGGTTTTAGTTATTCAAAATAGAAAATACCGAGACTGAATATTTTTTCTCAGTAGCCAGGGGTGAAGTTCTCATTTCTGATGTGACTGTGGAGGTGATGTAGGAAACACAAATTGGGTGAGTCTTGCAGCTTGCCCTGTTAGGAAGAAACTTGATAGAATCCCCAGAACCTGAACACTGTGCTGAAATGAGCGGCCATAATCAGTGAGCAGGCACCATGGTGGTTTCTATGATGGCACCTGGGACAAAAGTTGAAAGTTCAGTCAAGTAACAGAGACTATTTCTGCAGAGTAATTTGTTGACAACTGCGGAGCAGGATCTTTTAAACGTGCTCTGTTGTCGGTGACAAAAGACACGAGAAGTTCTGTCCTTGTCATTCATACTACCACTCAAATAAAGTACCATCAGTCAACAAACAGGTGAACCACTGCATGTTTACATGTAATTACTGCATTTTACATGTAATGTATTAATATCTTTTCACTTGTATTCTGAAGTATTTATCTTTTGTCTAATCAAAGATATTTTAGTTTGGCCCAATTTCGTTCAGTTATTACATTAGCAAAAGGAAGTCACCATTATTTACATCATTTCTACCATAGTTAAGGAAATTTGGAAGAGTATGTCTAAACTCAATTTTTCACCTCTCACACATACAGATTCCCAAGTAGTGTTACTACACCCAATGCCATCCTTCGACACTGAGAATCTGTATGTAGGTGTACATAGCTTCAATTTCTCTCATATTTGCTGTTGAATCATGGAATTCGTTTAAATTACATGGTTTACACTAATACACCATTTAAGCAAATGGCAATCCAGGTGATGCTGATGGAGAACTGCCATGTGCCAGACAGTTTTGATACAATGTAGCATATTAATATCATTAGTGAGGTGATACTTTCCAGTGTGGTGTTTCCTCATTGTAGCGTTATATGCTATAAGATGGCTTGTTAACCTTGAAACATATGGCCCTATCTTTGACTTCACCATTACTTTGTTGTTCCTGCAGGGAGGTATCTGTTCAAAGTGTGCAATGAATCAGAAAGCTCATGGGATTCTTAAACCTGTTTTGATCTTTCTTGACTCTTGTTTGAGAAGATTGGTGCTTTGTGAAGGCAGATCTTCCTTTAGATGAAAATGTACTCCAGGTGTTTCCTTAAGATGAATATTTAAATGCGATGGAGATAATTATTTTCTGGTCCCTTATAGATTTATGTGACAAAATCAAAACATTGTATGAACAAAAAGAACACAACAAAGTGTTTAATTGACTGAAAACAATAGCATTGGATGAGTAGTGGAAGATCATTATTAAAACAGTCTGCACAAATGGAGCCTCGAGCTGAAATGTAATCCTGTTCTATTTTACTTAAATTTTTAAAATATAATTTATGTCAGTCAGGTCTGAGTCTCTCATCAGAGACTGAAATAACTCTCAGTAAATATGAATATAATTCACTCAATAAAATGTAATGCTTGCTACAATCCAGTGATATTTCAGGGCTGCACATTTCTTCTGTTGATATTTTTATGAGAGAATGACACAGTTGTAGAAGGGGCATTTTTCAGAAAGATACTTCTGAGGGAAACTCGCAGTGCAAGAGAAGGTAAATATTTTAATGTACTCTATCTGGATTTAAAATGATATATTGGGGCCGGTGAGATGGCTCGCGGCGTAAGTGCCTGCCTTGCAAGCGCAAGGGCCCGAGTTCGACTCCCGGATCCCACATACGAAAAAGGGGCCGGTGATATCTCTCAGCGGCACGGGTGCCTGTTGGCGCGCAAGGTCCTGAGGTCAACCCCCCGGTACCCACAAAAAAAAATGATATATCGTATTATCCTGTGTTGTACAAACTATGATCAAAATGAATATTTAAATAAAATATTATTACAGTAAAAAAACCACAGTGCCATTAATTCCCCTCAGAGTACTCCCCCTCTCTTCAAACACACTTGTTCTATTGTTTTTGCCATTTTCTGTAGCAGTTGTGGAAGTCATTCTTCATGAGTGTCTTAAGGAGTTGTGATAACAAAAATGTACAGTGAGTGCTGCTACCTAATGCCATTTTATGGAAAGCAGGCTCATAAAAACACTGTGGTATTTCATTAGTCACCTTATTCGCTGGACCTGGCACCATGCAACTTCTGGCTCTTCCCCAACATTAAAATGGCTATCAAAGATAAACACAATGAATGGATTCAGGACATCAAGGCTTCCATGACACTCATGAAAGAGGACTCCAGAACTGCTTCAGAAAGTGGCAAGAATGGTGGAATAAGTGTGTTTGAAGCAAGCACTATTAATGATATTAATGTGTCTTTTACTATAATAAGCAGCAAAGTGTCTTTTACCAGAATAATTATTTTAAACAAATTTAAACACATTGTATTTTTTAATCACACCTATACAACGATTTACCTTAGTTTTTTTTTTTTTTTACCTTGGCCACATGTGTTGGTCTTTTGTAACGCCTTTGGAAATGCTCATGCTTCAAATATGGACTGATGTTTACAAGGGCTCTTTCATAGCGCACGTGCCACAGGACTGCCCGAGTCACAGCAGCAGCAACCAGGAAGCATGGCAGGTTTTTCTCTCTTGTTTTCTTTGTATTGTAAATGAGCCATGACAAGAATGTGAGGTGGAAGGAATGAAACATAGTCAGACAGAAACACAGTGTCACGTGGAAATTGCTTAGAATGAATATGGAAATCGTGTTGTTGTAGGCAATGCATCATTAAACATTAATGTGTGAGGATGTTATTAGATGGAGATAACAGGTAGATGCACGGTCAAATTAAGGCATTTTATATGAACAATTTAAAGAAACTGGTGACTGCATTTTAGCCTTTGTCTTTTCTTTTAAAAATGTTTGAACAATTTAGTTTGATGTATTTCAACAAGTGCAAGAATAGTAAAAACAAAAACAAAAAATAAAAACTTCCGTGTCCTCTTACTTAAAATTCCTCAGTTGTTCATATTTCTGTGGATCTACCTGATACATTTTACTGGGCCCAATATCCCTCTTCTTCTACCATTTCAACCAGATGACCTCTGTCAACATGTATCACAGTCTTGTAAATGTCACTGTCCCTGATGTCGGTACTGGAGAGGTATGACATTGTTAGTCCATTTTTAGGAACTGAGTTGTCCAAATACAAGATATCCTCATTTTCTGAGGTTTCCTTTTGTCTTAAGAGTGCCCTGGGATTGCTGTAGCTATGTTCCAATAGCAGCAGATGGACTGTGGCCAGTTTTCGTCTTCTATTGGACAGATGTATTTAAATCTTTGTTCTCATGAAAAGTCTAAACCAGCAATTGGAGAAGACATGGGTTAATATTTTCTTTAAGATCAACTGCAATATTTTACAGATCTATAGAAATCAGCTCAGAGCCAAAAGGAGGGAGGGAGGTAGTTGTATTGGTGGGAAACCTAAAGAGCACAGTGTGAAGCTGCATTCAGTAAAAGCTAGTTATGGATGGGGTATGTACAAAGCACCCCTCAGTTAATGCTCTAAGTATGCATTGTAGTGAATTGATATTAACATTTTTAGCATGAACTCAGGATAATTTTATTCATTAACCTAGTATCTACTGATAGAAGTTTGGTCAAATAAGTGATCTGTATAAATCAAAAGTCCTTACATTTTCTTAGAGCAATGGAAGGGTTGCATGAGGGAAAGAACTTGTCTCAGTGGATTTTACACTCTGCTGAATGCAGTTTTCCCTATTAGCTGACACACAATGCCATTTTATGCAATCTTTTCTGACCATACAGAATTCCTAGAAATAAAGATGTGTATCTGGAAAATCTATGACATTTACCCATGAAATACAGAGAAGAAAATGAACTATCCATTCTTCAACTTGACCATAAAAATGAATATAAATGCAAAGAATTTTTCAGGCAAACACAAAATTTATTGAAACAAACCAATATTTTCACATCAAGATTGGTAAGCTACATGGAATGTCCAGTGTAAACATTTTTATGAACAGTGAGGAATTATAGGAGATTTTAACCAATCAAATTGAAATATGTTGAATTGAACCAACTAATCTAATGATGAAATATTGTACAGTAAAATTTTCCCTGTTGGGAAAGAGAAATAATTTACTCATAGAAAGAATAGTGGAAAGATAGTTGGGAAGTATAGGAGGATGAGTTCTAAGCAGTTCCAGAAGTTCCTCACTAGAATCCATAAGACCAGTATCTGCCACAGCAAGGGGGATGGAAGCAGCATGTCCCTACCTTCCACAGCCATAGCCATGGCCCAGGCCACCGTAGCCGTAGCCCAAGCCAGCATGGTAGTTGCCATAGTAGCACATGGTGTCAGAGTGAAAGGTCCAGTTGAAAAGCAGGCTATCAGTGTCCTTGTTGTGAATGTTACTTTTTGTACGTTGGCACTTATGCCACTGAGTCACATCACCAGCCCAAAGTAGATTTTTTTTTTTTTTGGTGGGTACCGGGGGTCGACCTCAGGACCTCGCGCGCCAGGAGGCGCTGTGCCACTGAGCGATATCACTGGCCCTTTTTTCGTATGTGGGTTCCGGGAGTCGAACTTGGGTCCTCGGGCTTGCCGGGCAGGTGCTTACGCTGCTGAGCCATCTCACTGGCCCGGACATCTCACCTGCCCACAAAGTAGATATTTTTAACCAGCAACCTTACATCAGAATGCCAGGTATGATACCTATAATGTTTTGTTCATTTAACATCGAGGATTGGTATGCATAGGTAGCACGTTTTTCTTGTCATTAATTGTTATATTTTTATTACTATACTTTTCATCTCACAACGAATTAGCTTTAGACTTTACGAATGTCTCTCTTTCTTAGAAATGTGGATTTATGAAGTTTCAAATTATGTCAAATTACCTAATCATTATTTAAAGGAGTAAACCCTTATTTGTCCTAGAAATAAATTTTCAGTGATTCTTTACTATTAAATAATTTTTATACATTACTTGTTTTAATGCCATCTACTCTTTCACCTTGACATTTGTTTTTGTTCAGTGTTCTTACCTTAGTCTAGGTAAGATTAATACTGAACTATATCATTTACCATGAAGTTATTTATTAATTTTCCTTTAAATGTGTATAGCTCATCTATTGGGTGGCTATAAAATTTATTTAATGTGTATGTTACAATCTTTAAAAGAAACTGTCCAAGACTGGGATACTGGTGTGATCTCAGTGCTATCTGTGTGTTGGTGTGAGATCTCCCTAAGTCTTTCTTCTCTGGATCCAGCATTTCCCCTCCCTCTTCAGATGCCCTCCAGGAGAATCACAGCACTGCGGAAAGCATACCCAAAACATTGGCCCCCAGACTGGCAGGCAGTCATGCACTTGAGTCAGTGTAACTTACTGGAGATGTAACTACCCATGGAAGGTGTGGACTCTTTGCTGAGCGTGATTATACTTCTTTTTTAAGATGAATATTCTACTTTTAATATTTGATCTGCTTTTTGTCTACATTTCATAGGCCCTGGTATTAGACAGAAGATTGTTTTATAAAAAATAAGTAAAAGAGGAGCACAGTGTGTTTCAGTGAATCCTATGATACTGTATTTTCCATTTATTGGCCACTAAGCACCATTTTCTTCTCTTTCTTTACTTCTTTTTGTATCCCATTTACAGACATAACTGTTTTCTAAATTACTTCCTGGGATGGTCCCCCAAGAGACTCTGTCAGTAGCAGCCTCCCGGCAAATAAGGAGATCCAGAGGGCTGTCAGATGCTAGATTATTGTATTTGCATAAGTAAAAAGATGCAAGGGTGGAGGCTAAAATATGTTTCCGGGCTGCACACTACTTGCATACCATAGGCATCTGTGGCTTTCCCTGTCAATTTGTCAAATCTCCTTATGCTTCTTACTTTCCTCAGTTAATAGTGGATTTGAGAAATTTAAAGGTTTTTGTTCATTTTTTTTTAGTTCTTTCTCATGGTTGTATATACATTTGTTTCTGTGTATTAAATCCCTCTCTGATTAACTTAAAGTCATTTCTATGACCTTAACCAAATCCTGAAAAATTCAATTACCAACGCAGTCATGTGCATCAGCTATCTTATAGGAGGATCATATGTAATATATAAATACAAACTAATGCAACATACTATTATATGGTGCCAAATATCCTGTATTGTTTTCTTCTTTGAAAAAATCATCATCTTTCATGACAATCATGAAGGAATAGTAGTAACCTGTGCTAGTAACCTGTAAGTCTGTATTAGTAAAAATGTCCTTCAAAATATAAGGCACAGCATATCCCCCATGGGAAATTTCAATGTGTTTATCTAGAAATATGTATATGTATATATACACACATATAATGTATGTATATAATGTATTCAACTTGATATTTTATATACATTTTTAAATCATCATACTATGAAAATAATTAATACATCTGTCAATGTATGGAATGTTATTTATTTTTGTTTAGATCTACCTTTTTTAGGAAATTTTCCATGACATAGTATGTGTATATGTAACTCTTTTGATTGAGAGTCCGTGGGACCTATTCATCCTGTATTACTGAAATTTTGCATCCTTTCATTAAGTTTCAACAGTTCTCACTCTAAGTTTGTGTGATCACTGTAGGGTGGTAATATATTTTAAAGTCAGGAGGTGCGATTCTTCTAGCTTTTTTTTTTCTTAATACTTCTGGTTCTTCAGGATCTTTTGGGGAGGGTTATGAATTTAAAAATTGTTTTTCTTTATTTCTGTTAAGAATGCTTTTGAGATATTTATAGAAATTGTATTGAATGTATAAATTACATTGATGAGTCCTTACATTTTAGTAATATTACTTGTCCCTATTCATGAACATGGGATCATTTTTTCTTGCATCTGTAGGTGCTTTAATTTTGTGCATCAATATTTTATAGCTTTAAGTATACAGTTTTCCAATACTTTGGCAACCCTTCGAAAACAATAAGTACGTCTATTTCTCAGATCTTTCTTTTAAAATAGTTTTCTCCAGTAAAAAAAAAATAATGAACCATTTTGAGAAAATTTATTAAAACTAATGTTGGGGAGTAAAACTAACAGATGGCATTAAAGCATCTTTTGTGCCAAAAAAGTTCTCAAAACATGATGAGAGTATATAGTACACCTAAATAGGAACAAAGGAGATAATTAGATTTTGTAGTGGTCAGTGATACTACGGATAGTACCTTGTTTAAACAAATTGTAACCTATTTCATAAAATATTAAACAATTAATATTTATAGAATATCCATGGAAATAAACTATTAAATAGAAAGAGGTAGAAGCTTAGAGTAAAATGCTAAGTAATGTATATAGAATGGAGAACATGCTGAGAAAAATCAGCATTTGACAACTGTTGCGTTAAAAATTAGTTCAGTTTGGAAAACTCATTAAGTGCTAAAACTCGTAGGCGAATACCTGAAGGGAAATATTTACATAGCCTCAAAATAATTCATTGTAAAATGCTTATTAATCACAAAGCTGTAAAGTATTTGGACAAAAGTGGAAGGTGCTACTATAATTAATTATGGTTAACATTTTTAGCAATGGAATGAATCACAATTATGTACTATCTGACAAAAGATAATGGGAAAGCACACCACCATTGCTTAAATATTCCTGCAACAAATGAAAAACCTAGATATAACCACGAGTAAAACATAGGAAAACCCAAAACTAGTGAAAGTTTTCAAAATACCTTGTCTATAGCCTAAATAATGTGAATGTTATGAAAATCAAAGAAATAATCAGGAACCAGTCAAGACTAAAAGAGATTAATGTGACAATAACTGAATCCAGTGTACAGTCCAATGTTGAATCATTTTCTACAAAGGACAATTCTGGAAACTGGATGTAGCCAAAAGCTTAGTTGTAGTAGTCTAGCACGGCCCCTTTCTTGGTTTGAATGGTTGTGTCATGGCGATGGAGGAGGCAGTTCTGCATTGGATGTGGGAAATGATGTCCTTTTGCAGTACTCTGGAGTGGTAAGGCATCATGCCTAACACTATTCACAAATGGTTTGGGGAATGGAATAATGTTTTGGTAACTTTTCTTTAAGTTGAAATTTGTTTTAAAATAAACAAGAAAGTTTTCAAAGTCAACATGACTGATCAAATTAACAGAGAAAAACAAATTTCATATGGCTATTTCCACAGAGAAAAAAATTTAATAAAATTAAAGACTGATTTCTTTTGTTCTCCTTCTGTTCTCCCCCCTTCATTCCTTCCATCTCTATATCCCTTTCTCACATTTTTATTTATTTTTTTAGTTCATGTTTGCAACACCTAATGATGACATTCATTGTGTGTTGATGGTAGATGTACAAAACATATCAATTCTTTCCATGTTCCCCCCACTTCATCTCCTCTATACTCCATCTCTTGGCAGCCTTCCCATTTGTAAAAGATCTATCTTCCTGTTTCCTTATTGCTGTCTTTTATTTTGCTCTTTATTTTATTTTTGCTTGGGATTTCTCATATGAGAACAACCATACGGTAGTTAAGCTTACGCAGCTGATTTATTTCACTTAATGTTATATTTTCAAGTTGCATCCATTTTCCTACACATGATTCAAATTTATCCTTCTTTATAGCTGAATAGCATCCCATTATGTATACATGCCACAAATTATTTATGCACTCTTTTGCTGATGGACATGTGGGCTACTTCCAAGATTTAGCTATTATGAATTGTGCTGCCATAGACATGGGCATGCATGTATCACTGCAATATGATGTCTTTAAATGTTCTGGAAAGATGCCTACAAGAGGAATAGCTAGGTGGAATGGAATGTCTATTTTTAGTTTTTTGAGGACTTTTCCATACTGATGCGCACAATGGTTGTACTAAGGTGCATTTCTATCAGCAAAGTAGGAGCGTTCCTTTGTCACAGCAGCCTCACCAGCATTTATTACTATTTTATTTTTTGGTGATTGCCATTCTTTGTGGCATAAGATAAAGTCACAGTGTTGTTTTAATTTGCATTTCTCTAATGGCTGGTAGGGTTCAGTATTTCTTCATGTATTTATTGACCGTTCGTATTTCTTCTTCTGAGAAGTGTCTATTCATTTCAGTTGCCTGTTTTGATTGGTTCTTTTATTTTGGGGAGTCAAAAAATATTTAGTTGTTTATATATTCTAAATATTAATCCTCTGTCCAAGCTGTTGCTAGCAAATATTTTCCCATTCTATTGGTTTTCTTTTTATTCTACTCATTGGTTCCTTTGCTGTGCAGAAATTACTTAATTTGATATAGTCCTATTTGTCGACTCTTGCTGTTATTTCTTGTGCAGTTGAAGTTCCATTCAGAAAGTCCTTGACTCCTCCTATGACTTCATTTTACCCATTTTATCTTCCAGCAGATTGTTGCATTTTTAATATTTAATATTTAGTTTTTTATCTATTTTGATTTTAGATTAGTACGTGGTGAGAGATACGGGTCTAGCTTCAATCTTTTGTACGTGATTAGTTAATTTTCCCAACACCATTTGCTAAAGAGCTGTCTCTCCTCCAGCCTATTTTTGGTCCTTTGTCAAACATCAGATATCTGAATATGTCTGTGGTTGTTTCTCCATTCTTGCTGTTCTATTGATCTACATGTCTCTTTTTGTGCCAATACCATGCATTTTTTCTATTCACTGTTGTTCTGTAACGTAACTTGAAATCTGGGAATGTCTGTTGCTTTGTAATATAACTTGAAGTGTGCTTTGTTCTTGCCTAGGGTTGCTTTTGCTATTCTGGATTTCTTTTTCTATGTACGTTTTAGAATTGTTTTCTCTAGTTTTGTGCAAAATGTTATTGATATTTTGACTGGGGTTGCATGGAGTTTGTATATCAGTTTTGGAAGTAAGGCCATTTAGCCAATAATGTTGTTGCCTATCCAGGAACAGGGTATATCATTCCATTTTCTGATAATACATTTAGTCTCCTTTTTCAGAGTTCTCTAGTTTTTGTTGTAGAGTCCTTTCACTTCTTCAGTTAGGTTAATTCATTGGTATTTCATTTTTCTTGATGATATAACAATGGGATTGTTTTCATAATTTCTTTTTCAGTGAGTTCATTGCTGGTATACAGGGACACTATTGGTTTTTGTGTGTTGATTTTGTATCCTATTTTATTGCTAAATTTGGTTATTACATCTAGAAGGTTTTTGGTGAAAATTTTTGGGTCTTTTATGTAAAGGATTATGTCATGTGCAAATAATTCTAATTTTATTTCTTCCTTTCACATATTTATCCCTTTTATCTCTTTCTTTTGCCTGATTTATCTGGCTAATGTTTCAAGTACTAAATTGAACAAAAGTACTGATAGTGGAATCTTTGTCTTGTTCCTGAGTTTAGAGGAGAAACTTTCAGCTTAACATGATCTTGGCCATTGATTTGTCATAAATGGCCTTTATCTGATTATGGTGCAGTCATACACTAGTTTTTCATCAGAATTTTTATCATGAATGGGTGTTGGATTTTGTCAAAAGCTTGTTCTACATCTATTGATATGATCATATGGATTTTGTCCTTGCTTCTGTTTACATGGTATATTATATTATTGATTTGTATATGTTGAACCATCCTTGCACCCCTGGGATGAAACCTACTCGGTCATGATGTATAATCCTTTTGATGACTTGTTGCATTCTATTTGCCAATGGCAATGCATCTATGTGCATTTAGGAGACTGGCCTGTAGTTTTCTTTTTCATTTGGGTCTTTGTCTGGTATTGAGATCAGAGTGATATTGGCTTCCAGCAATGAGTTTGGAAGCACTCCTTCCCTTTCAGTTTCATTAGATTTCATGGAGTATTGATATTATACTCCATCAAAGATTTTGTAGAATTCAGTAGCAAATCCATCAGGTCCAGGGCTTTTCTTAGTTGTAAGCTTTTTATTACTGCCTCGATTTCATTCCTTATTTTTGAATTATTTAGAATTTTTATGTGTTCTTCTTCCAAATTGAAGACTAATTTAAAATAACATCTCTTACAAACTTGAAATACATCAAGTTCTTTTTCTAATGAAGTATGAGAATATCAACCAAATATCAGAGACATTTTTAGTTTTTTTAATATTTTGGTAAAAATTAATACAAATTGATATTTTTGTTTTCTGATATCAAGATTACTTCTTAAAGTCCTACATATACCAGCTCACCGCAAGGGATGTAGTCATTATGTACTGCATAAATGTACTAATAAAAAATAAAAACTGAAAAATAATAAATAAATCCAGATTGAAACTGCTTTATTGCCGTAATATAGACAAGGAGATCAAGCAGGAAAATGAAGAGTCCAGAAATATCCACAATATGTACTGCTAGATATGAGCTGACCATATGCTTCAGAGCAGTGAGGGTAAAAATTGACTCTTTAATAAGTGATGTTAAAAATATTACTACAAGTATTTGACTTGTATTTTATGCTTTATGAAAAAATTTTCAGATTTTTTTATATCCAAAAACAAAATTTAAAGACCGTATATCAGCAAGGAAACCAATAAAATAGCTATATCTAAATGGTAATGAGGGGACATGGGCTTGCATGGTTAAAATTTAAAGGCTTAAGCATAGTCTATTATGAAGAGAATGAAGCAGAATTAGAAATATTAACAAATATGTGGAGCAATGGGAACATTCATTTTTCCTGGTGGGACTGTGGTGGGTTTCGGCCAGCAAACTCTGATAGAGAGATGAATGAAAAACACAAGTGACAGAAAATATCTTTGTGGATGGTCAGGGGACTTCACAGAAATGAAGCCCCAAACTGGCTCAAACTTCCAGATTTATTGAGGAGCAACAGAGGCATGGTGTTCTGCTGAGCACAGAGGTTTGTTTCATGTTAGCAAGGTATGGTGACTGTTCGGCTGAATTATTTTTATCTAACTGTGCCCTAGGGGAGCTTCCTTGTTTTCCCCATAAGGCCCATCTCTGCTCAAGTTGGCAAAACATCCTGTCTTTATGATGCTCCAGCTCCTTAGAATTAGCAGTCTTCCACTCCCTAAGTCAGTCATTACTGCCTCATAAATTGCAAAAAATGTGCCACAATAATACAGTTAGGCAGTGACTTGGCCAATATAATCTGGATTTAGCTGAAATTGTTGATTTGTTTCAAGTCTTCTACAAGTGACCCTGATCTTCCTTGAGTTGATAGCTCAACAGAGAATCTTCTTCAGGTAAAAATTAGAAAATCGTAACAGATAAATCCTAAATATATATGCAAAAACCTTCATTCGGGCCAGTGAGATGGCTCAGCGGTGTAAGCGCCTGCCTGGCAAGCGCGAGGGCCCAAGTTCAACTCCCAGAACCCACATACAAAAAAAGAGCCAGTGATATTGCTCAGCAGCACAGGGGCCTGCTGGCGTGCGAGGTCCTGAGGTCGACCCCCGGTACCCACAAAAAAAAAAAAAAAAAAACCTTCATTCAAGCCCTGTCTGCCACCACTCCTATTGAGGTGTGGCTCCAGAACATCCCACAGAAGTATCATTAATTCAGATGTGGAACTTTGGGAATGTGATTGGGTCACGGGGACTCTATTCCTATCTGTGGATTAATCCATTGGCGCGTTCATGTGAGGATGTAGGACTTGGTTGAAAGATCTGTGTCACTCAGTATGTGCCTTTAAACCTATCTCTCCTTTCTTGGTTCCTTCTTCTCTCTGCTTCCTGGCTGCCATTAGGTGAGCAGCTTTACTGTTTTCCTCTGCCAAACACTTGGCAATGATGTTTCTGACTTGGAGATAGCTGCGAAAGCACTGGATCCCCTGAGTTGTGAGCAAAACTAAACTCTCCTCCTTTAAGTTTCAGCTGTTAGGTGTTTTATTAAGCAATGGGAATGTTGACTAATGCAAATCCACTGACCATGCAGAAAATATAGCTAACCACAAAGGCGAGGGTCACAAAAATACGCTCTGTCCAGAGGAGGCTCAAAAAAATGACATTGGTAACCATACTCAAAAAGGAAGAAATGTAGAATCCTACCCTACTGGGGAGAGAAGAATGAATAATTTCTGCTGAATAATATTCTAACCTAGGGGTAGACGAAGTCTTGTCCCAGTATCTGTTATGTTAAATAATATTTTATTGGAAAACATTCACATCCGTTCATTTATACACATAAAGCTGCTTTGACACTACGATGGCAGAACTGAATATTCAGACAGACCATAAGGCCTGCAGAGCCTAAAATACTGACCAGCCCTGCACAGAAAGTTTGCCTTCCCGTGACTGAGCTACAGAAACAACACACTAGTTGGTCATACACCTAGAACCAGTCTTGCTGGTTATGGAAGAGATTACCAGTTTTCCAAAGTTCAACTTTTTACCTCCGGTTGTTTCACTACTCACAAAACTTTTTAAAAAGTTTTTCTAACTTTTCCAGCTTCATTGATGAGTAAAGTCAGCTGCAATATATATAAATCTTTCTTCTCTCCTAATTAGCTTACAGCCTTGGCGGTAGCTTTTATTTATACTTAGTCTTTTCTGATAATTCTTATCATAGAATTCATTTTCTTTACATTAAAACATTAAAAAATTATTATTGTTATATATACAAAATTAATATTCTATTGTATTTCCAGTTAATTTTAATATTTTGTGAATGCTCATGTGTTGTCTCACTTTCCTTTTTCCTCAATAAATCTATCATTTAATAGTGCACATTTGACAAAATACATTTTCTCACTATTTGTCTACAAAGTTTTACTTTTATTTTATTGAAGATAAACATTTTATGTTTTATTAATAGGATTGTTCATTTAATTTTATTAAATGGCACATTTCAATTGTGTGAAATTTTAAATAGATGGTTATTCATAATCTGTGCTAAATATATCATTACATTTTCTTCCAGCCCCATTTTTGTCTGTTGAGGAGGACTACTGTCAGACTTATTGCTTTTCTTTATAGGTAGCACATTTGTTTTATTTACCTAAATTAAAATTTTGGCTTTGCACATAATTTTCAGCTAGTAAGTTATATATACATGTGACTTTAATTGGCATTTTCCCTCTTGGCAGTGAATAGCTTTTAAAATTCGTGCACTGATGTCTTTCAACAGTTTTGAAAAATATGTGATAATTTTCTATTAAAAATGGTTTTTGAGGGGCCGGTGAGATGGCTCAGTGGCATAAGCGCCTGCCTGGCAAGTGCGAGGGCCTGAGTTCGACTTCCGGAACCCATACACGAGAAAAGGGCCGGTGATATCGCTCAGCAGCACGGGTGCCAACTGGCGCGCGAGGTCCTGAGGTCAACCCGTGGTATCCACAAAAAACAAAAAAAAACAAAAACAAAAACAAAAAAAACATGGATTTTGGGGCCAGTGAGATAGCTCAGCAGCGTATGCGCCTGCCTGGCAAGCGCGAGGGCCTGAGTTCGACTCCCAGAACCCACACATGAGAAAAGGGCCGGTGATATCGCTCAGCAGCACAGGTGCCAACTGGCGCGCGAGGTCCTGAGGTCGACCCCTGGTATCCACAAAAAACAAACAAAAAAAACAAAAACAAAAACAAAACATGGATTTTGGGGGCCAGTGAGATAGCTCAGTGGCGTAAGTGCCTGCCTGGCAAGCGCGAGGGCCCGAGTTTGACTCCCAGAACCCACATACAAAAAAAGGGCCGGTGATATCGCTCAGCGGCACGGGCGCCTAGGCCCTGAGTTTGACCCCCGGTACCCACCAAAAAAAAAAAAAAATTGGTTTTTGGCTTACTTTTCTTCCTCTATTGAATTCCATTTACATGTATGTTTTATCTTTTCATAAGAGCCAACATGTTTAATACTCTGGAATTCTACATTCTAATTTTTCTTATTTTTCTTTCAGTTGACTATGTTTCATCAGTGTATGTTTCAGTTTAATATTTCACCTTAGTCTATTGAGTTCTTAACCATATTCCTCACTTTAAGAAGTAGAATTTAAATTTGTTTCTGTGTTGAAGTTCTGCACATTTAATATATATTTTGCACTTTTCCTTTAATTGTATTTATCAGTTATGTCTAGTCTAATATTTCTTGTCTGCAAACTGCAAAATGTTGTTCATGTTTTACTTTTTATGACCTATTACTTCTTTTACATACTACCATAGTGTTTCATAAATTCAGCTTATTTACTGAAATTGTAGAAATCTGGAAAAGTTTCAAATTTCACCATAGATATTTTTGTATTCGCTTCTTGGTTCTTAGAATATGTTAGATTTTCTTATTGAGCTGGAAGTAGGGATGCTTGCTTGTAGTTCATTTACTTTGCAAACTGAGGTAGCAGGATCCCTGGAGCTCAGAAGTTGTGCACTGTCTTGGATAGAATAAGTTTTATCAAAAAGAAAAAAAAAAAAGGAAAGGCAAGGAAAAAGAAAACATCTGCTTGCCCTAATTCAAGCAAAGATTAACATAAAATAAAGTTCCCTACCAGGTTCTGTCTACCTCTGTTTGGGACCACATTATAGCATATAATCCTCTTCAGTTAAGGGTGCTTCTTCTTAGCAAATTCAGAACTCTAGTGCTTATTTTCCTATCATCTTTATAAGGACAAAATTTCCAATTTTCAAATGACTGTGGTTGTTCTCTTAGGAAACAGATCCATGCAACTTCAGAATTTGTAAAGTATCTCAAGGAGAAACCTTACTATATATTTTAATAGTACATTTTTTCAGGATTGTGCTTTCTTTCATCTCCGACTGAATTGCTACCCATGGAAGGAGTAGCATCCAAAATTTTGCTCATTATCTTCTCCCAGTAGACTCATCCTCATTTTCTAGCATCAAGAACAGTGGAGGGCCCGTGAGATGGCTCAGCGGTTTAAGTGCCTGCCTAGCAAGCGCGAGGGCCCGAGTTCGACTCCCGGAACCCACATACGAAAAAGGGGCCGGTGACATCGCTCAGCGGCACGGGCACCTGCTGGCGCGCGAGGTCCTGAGGTGGACCCCCCGGTACCCACAAAAAAAAAAAAAAAGAACAGTGGAATACACTTTTCCAAAATTTCTCCATCTTCATAATCTTGGGGCACTTAATATTTACTTTTTTTTTTTATGTGGGTACCAGGAGTTGAACTCAGGACCTCGCGCTTGCCAGCAAGCGCTTGTGCCGCTGAGCGATATCACTGGCCCTTTTTTCCTTTTATGTGGATACCAGGATTAGAACTCAGGACCTCGTGCTTGCCAGGCAGGCGCTTATGCTGCTGAGCCATATCACCGGCCCAGTATTTACTTTTTCTGCCAGCATTTCATTGCATTCGATGTTATATGTTTGTTCTCAAATGAAACCTAATTTCTTTAAGGATGGAAACAATTTTAATATGGAGATAGTTAGGATTCCTAAGGATATAAAGTTGATGAAGACCAGGTTTCTCAGTAATAAAAAAAATAATGCTAGCTTGTTACTGATCAAATAGATCATGATTTTGTAAAAAATTATTTTTGTTATGTATAATGCATGTAGATTTTTCTAAGTAATTATAATAAATTGATATATTTTGAGATGCTATTTGGAGCCATATTGGCAAGCCAGAATGTCATTAGTTTTACAACCATCTTCAATATGATAACTTCAGTAGTCATCCTTTAGGCAGAATATTTTTAAAAATCTGAGAAACAAGAGGCAGAGGTCAAGCTGACATAATCTTTCAAATTGTGTTGCAAAAGACACAATTCATAGAGATACGCACAATTTTAAATGACCTGATATAAATATAGATATTATTGTAGAAATAGCTATTTTTAAAATTTAGATGAAGAACATAAGCAAACAGAAATGGTAGGGGAGATTAAAAGATATGTAAAAACAAATTTATATGATCTTTTAGAAAGAATTGATATTTTACCTCGTGCAGTTTGAGACAACTAATTATTTTTAAAGAGCTTGATCTCTTTCTCTCTCTCTCTCTCAACTTTCTTTTTGTCTCTTTTTCTCTATCCCACACTACAAGCACACACACCATGCTCAAATGCAAAAACATATGAACAACGTAATGTAATACAACTGTAACAAAGCAATATTTGTGATAATTTATTTAATAATACATTTTTACACAGAAATTAGAGTGAATTGATCACATTTTACATACAATTATAATAATGCAAAACTTCTACAAATTATCACAGAATCCAAAAGATACTGATAAATCAAAAGGGCATGCTGCATTGTATTTTTGAATAGGTTAGTTGCTTTTGAAGATATTTAAAAATTTCTCATGTGAAGAAAATTGGAGATAATTTCAATTAATAAAAGGAGGTTATAGCCAATAGATTGAGTGCTGTGGAAATTCCTCAGTAGAAGCCACAGGACCAGTATCTTCTACAGCACAGGGGGCGGCAGCAGCCGTAGCCATAGCCACCATAGCCACCATAGCCACCATAGCCACAGCCACCATAGCCACAGCCATAGCCACAGCCTAGGCCACCATAGTAGTTGCCGTAGTAGCACATGGTGTCAGGAGCGGACTGCTTTGTCGAGGATCTGGAAGTAGGTGTCTTGTGTCTGGATGTCACTGTCAGCCTCACACCTTTTATACCTCTTGGTGGAGGGTGGGGAAACCACAGGCAGCACAGGGTCACATTATCTCACCAATGAGCTTCAGATGATGACATAAACAAGTGCTTATTGAGAAAACAAGGCCCTCATAACAGAGATGATTTTGCTGCTATGTCAGAAATCCATCATCATTTATGAGCCTTTCACGTGAAACTCATAATCTATTTTCAAGGATCTGGCTCATTCTATATTTAGTTAATTGTGCACATATGACCTGGCTACACGGTATAATGCAAATCATGAAAATGCTGTAGGTATCCCAGTTTTTATTTTGCTTTGATTTCAGTTCCTCCACAGGGACCCCTTCCTTTTCCTTTTCCCTCCCCTCCCCTCCCCTCTTTCAATTCCTTTCCTTTCCTTATTGAAAGTTCTTACGTGTAGCAACTTTTTTCTGACCATTTGTCATCATGAACGCTCTGTGCTATTGATAATTTGGTGGTGTTACTATCATGTGTACACACAGTGTCTGTGTACACACATTTAGTCTGTCCTTATGGGCAAAATATGTATTTATTTCAAATAAGACAGGTTTTTCAAGTGTGTAAATGTTAAGTGTGTATCTTGGTTGGTCAGAATTTCATTCGTATTGTTGATTTTTAAAATAATAGTAAAGTTATCTGATCAATATTGTGTACAATTGTGTGATATCTATTGCTCTATGTACCATGTGCCAATCATTTTTAAGACTCTTTTGTTACTTGAAATCATTACTCTCCCTGTGTCTCATCTTATTACTAGATCTTACAAAAGAAGAAATGGAGAAACTCCCTTTGTTTTTAATGTAAAATAAAATACATATTTTTTTTTGAATTGAAAAATAAATTAATTTCTTCAGTGGGTAAAATACATATTTTTTCAAATCAGATAGATTTTTCAAGTGTGTAAATGGGGTGTATGTCGGTGTCAGAATTTCATTCATTGTGTTGATTTTTAAAATATTAGGAGAGTTATCTAATCAGTGTTGTGTACAACTGTGTCGTGTTGTCATTTCCAAATGTGGGGACTCTTAAGAAAATAAAAGAATATGTGAGAACGTTTAGGGAAGCATTTCAAAGGAAAAATTTGGAGTCGTAAGCTGCAAGTGTTGGTACCAGAGGGAGTCAAATAAATACTCAGCACATTGAAGACTGTTGAGCTGAACTGGTGAACAGGAGAGCCTTTAGGAAGCTGTTAATATCAAACCCCAGGGCATCAGCAGCCTTGAGACAGGGAGTTCAATGGGAACCATACCTGCCATTCCATACCTTGGGGGTGTAGATTGTTTTATGTGAGGATTATGCAACAGATTCTGCTGCCTGAGTCACAGTGTTAAGTAACTCAGCCTAAACTCAGGGTATCAATAAAAAGAAAGGCAAGGGTTGTTATAGTGGTAGGAAAAGGATTATTTTGGCGAGCACAGTGTCATTTAAAAGACTGATATATGAATACAAATGATAGACTAATCAAATAGAGCAATGGCTTCTGAGTCTCACTGAAATAGCTTACACAGGACCAGAGACGAAAAATTCTGATATTCATATCCTTGCATTTAAGCAGGTAGAAACCTCAGAAGACATCCAAAGATAATGTCGTTCCTTAAATATTTCACCATGAAATATTTTGCTTGCTGCTTCTAGGGTATTAGCAAAGGTCAGGTTATCCTGATTCAATAGAGGACTAGCAGGCAATTAGGCTTCGGAAATTCCGGTATTGATCTGTCAGCAGGTTTTAGTCTAGCCTGTAGGGGTTACTCCTTTGTCTCTTCCTTTTAAGGATGCTGTTTCTTAGCAGGTCCTAAACTCCAGTTTTAATTTTCTTATCTCCTTGATATACACAAAATTTCTCTCTATTTTTCAAATGATTTTGTGTATTCACTTAGAAAATTGAAAAGGGCAACTTGAGAATTTTTAAATATCCCAGGAAGACACCTGATTCTGTGTTAAATTCAGTATTCCATGAACACACTATTTTTAAGAATGTGTCCTTATATGTCTACAGTTGTGGTTTGCCAGCCCAGAAAAAAAAAATGTATTGGCTACTTTTTCCCATCAACCTCTTTTCTGTCTCTTAGAAACAAGAACTCTTTAAGCCTACTTTTCAAAAATTTCTTCATATTTAGAATATTAGTTCCCTGTTCCTTGGGTTTTCTATTAACATTTCATTCCACTTAATGTTGTCAGTCTGAGTTTCCCAAGTAAAACATAACTACATTCAGGGTGAAAAAACTTTACTCCAGAGGAAATTATTATACATAAGCATGTACTTTTGCTATAGAGCAGAGATCTGTGTAAAAAGAAAACAATAGAATACCAATTTGAGCAACTATCTCATGGTTTTAATAAATGCTATGTATAACACATGCATTTTCTACATAGTATAAATTGGTATATTTTGAGGTACTATTTGGCTGCCATTTTGGTAAGCCAGAAAGTCACTAGTGGTAATATTATTAGTATGAAAATACCTATCATCATCTGTGTTCAGACATTTTTTAAAATTTAGAAAATTGTACAGATGTAGAGCTCTGCTTGATATAATGCAACCACTGTAGTTGCAAATGACACAAATATACAAATAAAAATAATTTTAAATCATCTGATATAAAAATATTATAGTGAGGAGTCATTATTTAAACCTAGATGAAGAATGTAAGCAAGTAGAAAAAGAAATAAAAGATTATACATATATATATATATATATATATATATATATATATACACTGTGTGTGTATATGTGTGTATTCAGATTTTGTATGATCTAATAAAAATAAATTATATTTTTACCCTGTTCATTTTTATACACCTAATGACGGCAAAAAATCTGATACTATTTCTGCGTCTCTATCTCTGCCTCTGTCTTTATCTGTTTCTCCTTTTATCCCCAACCCATAAACAAACACAAATGTGACTAATCACAGATGTCTATGCCAAATTAATGATGACTAATAGAACTATAGAAGGCAATATTTGTGATAAAACACAATTTATTTAATGATACATATCATTTGACCCAGATATTGACAGTCAGATTTGACCACATTTTATGTAAGATTACACAGGTAACACAAAAACTTATCTACAAAGTACGACACAATCCAGTTGATAATGATGAATCAAAACGGCACACTGCACTATTTTCATATTTCTTAATTTATTATATAGTTGGTATTTTAAAAGAAAGTAAATGTTTTTCTGTGTGATAAATGTTTTGTGTAATATTTTCTGTATTTTAGTTTTAAAAGAAAATAATGTTCTGTGTGTGTGGAGATAATTTTAGTCTGATAGGTTAAGCCACTGTGGGAATTCCTCAGCAGAAGCCGTAGGACCAGTATCTTCTACAGCACAGGGGGCGGCAGCAGCCATCACCATAGCCACCATAGCCACAGCCTAGGCCACCATAGCCGTAGCCTAGGCCACCATAACCGTAGCCCAGGACACCATAGTAGTGGCTGTAGTAGCATATGGTGTCAGGAGCGGAAAGTTCAGTTGAGGACCAGGAAGTAGGTGTTTGAGTTTTGTTGTCATCATCTGCCAGGGCCTTTTACACCTGCTTGGTGGAGGGTGGGGAAAATCACAGGAAGTGAAGCTTCATATTATCTCACTAATGTGCTTCATGTAAGGTCATGAATATTTTTATTGGAAAAACAGTGCCCTCATAACTGAAATAATTTTACTCAGATGTCAGAATTCTGTGATCAATTTATGGGCCTTTAAAGTGAATCTCTTGTTCTATTTTTGAGGTCCAGCTTACTCTATATTTACTTAGGTAAATACCTATAAACTCTCTATATGGTATATTGCACACCATGAAAATAAGCATCTCATATTTATTTCTGTAATGTTTTGTTTCCATTCCTCCATAAGAAGGTTTTTGTTTCTTTTCTATTGTTGTTATTGTTGATTGTGTTTTGTTTTCATGAAGTAAGACTTATTTGTAGTAACATATTTCCTGAGTGTTGCTGATGAAGGATGAGAAAGTTATTGGTTATGCTAATTGTCGAAACTGTGATAATTTACTATCATATTTATACATATTTAGCATTGATGTGCAAATCCTCCAGTAAATGTTATTTCAGTCTCCCCAGAAAGTATATTGTCACTTTTTGGACAGAAGCTATATTCTCTAAGCTTCTCTTCGTCACCCTACATGAAGATGTTGCAGACATATATGTGAAACACACCTTCACAGTTAGGTGCTGTGTCCTTACCTCATGTGGATTTTTTTAACCAGAGAACTCACTTGCTAACGTGGATATCTTGCAGTTTCAGCAGTGGCATGTCTTTTAAGAAGCACGTGAATTGCATTCAATAGCATCCGAAGGACCAAGAAGCCACGCACTCCTCTGCAGTCTGCAGATGATAGATGAAGTATCGATGGGAAATGAATACCCAATCAAGAAAACACTTTGTTTGGTTAAAGTTGTTAATGACATTTATTAAAATATGATTCACCTGAAATCATAGAATTAGACCTATTGTAAGTGTACAGGTCAATGAGTTTGACAAAGAGGTCAATGTAAACGATGTATCATCTCTCTAAATGTTAACCATTGTAAGATTCCATAAGCAAAGAAGAACCTTCCATCTGCTTTTATAGTTTCTGAGTCTCATTTTCCTCTCATCCCACAAAAAGCAGGTCTCATTTTTATCAAAAACTGAAACTAGTGGTGAGGGGATAGACATGAAAACCAAACCAAACCAAACCAAAACTGCTTTCAGATCCGTCATGGTAAACACAGCAGCATTCACAGATCCTGCTGAGGCATCCACCCAGATCAGCATACATGCAGGTGCTCAGGGAGGAAGGGAGCTCAGCCAGCGAAGTACAGTTTGAATGATATAGCATTTGCTATATGGTCAAGTCCAACGATAAGGGTGATTGGAAGAAGTGAGCTGCTGTTGGAGGCCAGCGAAGCCTGCAGCACAATTTGGAAAGTGCACCAGTGTATAAAAATTAGTAAGTCCCATGGGGGAAAAAACCTGCTGAGGGCACTCGCTGCTAGGTCCCCCGCATAGATAGAACCTCCTGGCTGGGCGTAGCAGTTCTCTTGGAGGGATATGGTATGTGGAGTCTGAAACACTTGCCCAGGAAAACCACCCAGGACCTGTGCATGACAGGGATAAGACAGATACCCAGGCAGCAGTGTCAGGAGGGCTGGAAATGCCAAGAGCTGGGGACCAGGAAAACAAAAGGGATGTGTACGTGGTTGGAACTTAAGTTAGAGAGAAACTTAGCTGGCTCCAGGGGAGCCGAAAGAGAGAGGCCAGCTCTGGAGTTGGGCAAGACAAAGCCAGATAAGCCTGCTTTAGTCTAGCACCTCTCCAGCACCAGGCAGAGAGGGAGACTTGGGACTGGGCTGGCAGCTGAAGCCCTCAGGCCCTGGCGGGTGGAGTGAAGGGGATGGCATGATGGGAGCGGAGGCTGTGTCTTTCAGAAGCCTGGATGCCACTGGAAATCTGGGCCTGAGAGTTCCTGGGTTAGTGACAGCCACGCTGTGATTTGGAGAGAGAAGGACTAGGAGACCCTGGCAGGAGTGGGGATTGGGAGGCTGAGGCTGACACCTGCTAGAGGAGGCCACGTGAGTGCTCTGCCTGCCACAGTCCCAAGAAAACTAGAGGTGCTTGACCTTGACTTTCGAAAGGCACCGCAGTGTGGAGCCTCCCTGGAATGCTGATCCTAACCAACACAATGGGGTCATTGTTGTTTTGTCTTCTCTTCTCTCCTCTTCTCTTTCTTTTCTTTTCTTTTCTTTTTTCTCTTTTAGTTTGCATAAGACATGAGCAGTGCAGCCCTTATAATGCAGCCATGTCACTCAAATAAAATACCATCGGCCAACATACAGGTGGATTATTGAGTGTTTGTGCATAATGTATTAATATATTACTAATGTATTAATATTGTACTAAAAGTAATTATGATTTATCTACTTAAATATGTTTTAGTTTGGCCCAATCTTGTTCAGCTATTACTTTGATCCAAAGAAGTGTTCATTATCTACACTGTATCTATCATAGTTAAGGAGGCTTTTATAACAAAAAAAGGGCTGCTGTGCCCCAAATTTCCATCACTTATACACTTAGATTTTCTCAATTGTGAAATTGCATCAATGGCCTCATTTGACGGTGAGACTTTGGAGATGGATGTGTATGTACAGATGCGTATCTCCAATTTCACTAATGGCCCCAACTGAATAAATGGAATTTATTGAAGGTACATGGTTTACTAACTGATCTGCCATTAAACAAACAACATTCTATTATTTAGGCAATGTTGATGGAATGCCTACTATGTACCAGTCACTTTTATATTTGACCAATAATATTTGTGCACTTACGCTTCTCAATATGTTTTCCTATTATAGCATTACATACTATAAGATGCAGCATATTGTAAAGTCATTTGAAAATATTAAATAATTCTGATAGAGCTCTCTTGAATTGAAATCCTTTAACTGGACACTTCCAATATTGGGATGATGGACATATACCCCCAAACTGTTGATGTTAGGATAACATGGCTTTACATGCTCATAATAGGTGAAATATAAAATGTGATCAGAATCTGATGATAAAAGGCTCTATTATATACAAAATGTTTGAGGAAAATATATTAATATAATGAGTTCATAGAAAAGAAATCTTATGCAAAAAGGTAAACACTAAGATATATTTTAAAATATGCTAAAAGTATAAACACTGTGAATTAAAAAAGAGTTATTTTTCTAAGGAAACATAAATATACATTAGACTGTCTAAATTCCTGAGAGTTTTAATATTGAAAACATAGTTTGCCTGTTAAGAAAATTTTAAAAAGTGAAATTTTACTGAATTGTGCACCTCACACTATATACCCTTTTCATGTACTTACATATGTCCACAGCCAGTTCTAAGATCACAAATCAGACTGCGTTTGGCTGCGGGGTTATTGATAAGTTTTCTGTGCTTGAAGATTTGTCGTTAATATTACAGTTGCCCTATTTTCCTGCAGCTATATATGTGTCCAAAATTTTGATGAGTCAGAGGTGCCCAGGTGATTCTTGGGCCAGATTTGATCATTCTCAATCTCGTCTGAGAAGACTGGTGCTCATGAAGTCACGTCTTCACTTTGATGACACTGTGACCCAGTGGTTTCCTAAGATGAATATTTGAATGAATGTAATGGAGGTAACCTTTTCCAATCCCTTATTTATCTAAGTGGCAAAGGCAAACACCGTATTGACAAAAGAAGCACAACAAAATATTTAATTGGGTGAAAATTAGCATCATATAACTAGTGAAAGATCATCACTAAAATGGCACACAAAAGCAGACCCTTGAATTGCTACATTTTATCATTTATTAAAATGCAATTCTATTCTATTTCATTTAAAGTTTAAAAAGATCCTATATTTCAGTCATATCTGAGTCTTTCATCAGGGAGGCTTAAAAAACTCTCAATATGCATAAACATACACTGTAAACTTTATTATTTACTATAATCTAGTGATATTTTAAGGCTATGGATTGTTATCTTTCATTAATGTTTTAATTAGACTTAATTATTCTTCATAGGACAGGACTGTTGAAATTGTGGAAGATAAATTTTTCAGAAATATATTACTACAGAGAATTCATAGTAAAATATAATGTAAGTATTTTAACCTAATGGAATTGAAATGATTTATCACGTTACTTGATGATAGACCCATTGCAGATTTCTAAGAATAATTTGTATAAATTTGCTTCCAGCTTGACCACACGTGCTTGTTTTTTGTAATCCTTTTGGAAATGTTGACATTTCACATATAAATAGATGTGAGAAGCTAGTGACAAAGGACCTTTCCACACAACTGACAGTCATGGAGTCACAGCCTGAGGAGACATGATGGAATTTTCCTTCTCTTCTTTGAATGGCACAGGAACGATGACAAGATGTGAGGAGGAACAAAATGCAGTCATGCAGGGAAACTGCATCACAACGAAATCTCCCTGGGTGTGTATGTATGAGAATAGTGCTGCTCAGTGCGTCTTTTAAAACCTTAATGTATGTAGATAATAATGTAGCCAGGTTAGATGGAGATAGTAGGCGTCAGAGTCACACGAAATGATGTAATATGAGCAACTTAGACAAAACTGGTGAACGTATATTAGCTTTTGTCTTTTCCTTTAAATAATATTGTTTGATATATTTCAAAAAGAATAAGGTACAGAGGCAGTAAAATGTGTCTTTATCCTCTGAACTATGATTCTCCAATTTTTAACACTTTAGTACATCTAGGCTGTACATTTCACTTTGTCCTCTACCTTGTGCTCCTTCTACCACCTGTACTGTCTAATTTCAGTCAGTTTGTGTCCTAATCCTTTAAATGTCACTTTTCATTCATGCAGATACTGTAGAGGGACAACACTGACATTTCATTTCTACAGTCGGTGCCCCTCCAAGCACAAGTCTCGTTCTCCAGGGCTTGCTCTTGTCTATGGCTGCCCAGGGATTGGGTTGGATGTTTTCCAACATCAACAGATGGTGTGAGACCATTTTTTTATCTTCATCAACTTTTCACTGAGAAAGATGTGCTTTGTGCCGATGCACAGACACGCGTACTCTTGGCAAGTCCACACCATCAATTAGAGAAGACCTGTCTTCACACTTTTTTAAAGATCAATTGCAACATGTCACGGGTCATTGAATATTCAGCTCAGAGTCAGGTGGGGGGAGATAGTCGTGTTGGTTGAAAATATAAAGAACACAGGGAAAAACTGCACTGAGTCAAAGCTAGCTATACATAAAGAGCACCCCTCAATGCATTTAATATATGCTTACTGGTAAAGTAATATTAGTATTTTTAGCAGGTACTCAAGGTAATTTTATTAATTAAATGTACTTTTTTATTTCAAAGAGGCATGGCCAAATAAAGTGGTGGGAAATTTGAATGAAAAAGAACAATGTGCTCGCTTTGGCAGTACATATACTAAAAGAGGACACGACAGAGCCTTTCACTTTCCACTATTGTTAAATGCATTTTTCCCTGTTACCTGGCACAGAATACCATTTTACACAGTGTAATTATCTGACTGTATTGTTCACTTTCTTATTGTTGGGGCCAAATACATGACAACCACAATTCAAAGAGAAAAGGCTTATTTTGATTTATTGTTTAGGAGGGTTTATTCCATGGTCAGCTAGCTTCAAGGCTGAAATTGAAATTGCATGATGGAAGGGTCTGGTGGAAGAAAGCTGCTCAAACCATAGCATCCAGGAAGCAGAGAGCCAGAAAGAGCCAGAGAGAGAGAGAGAGAGAGACTGACTCTCCAAAGGGATACCTCTAGTGACCCAACTTCTCTAGATCCCCACATCCTAACAACATAATCACACAGTCAACTTTGAACTCATCTACGGTTTAATCTGCTGATAAATATAATGTCCTCACCCACTTTGATCCAATCACACATTAGAGTTTAGAGGACATTTTAGATCTAAAGGCTAACATTTTGCCCTTATCTCCTGAAGGGCTTATGTCCATCTCATTATGTAAAATGTATTTAGTTCATAGCCAGAATTAGCAAAGTCTTAATTAGTTTAGACTTTAAAAATTTAAGTATGATGTCTTCTCTGAGAATCAAGGTAAACTCTTAGCTGTGAGTTCTTGTGAAAATCAAAAAGAAGTCAAAACTTTCAACATGTGCAGTGTAAACATCCCCATTCCCAAAACCAGGACTAGAGGAATAGGAAGGAATTGGAATGACGTAAGACTGAACACCCCACCGCCACCACTACCGCTGCTGCCAGGGCAAATACTAAATCTTATAACTCCCTGTGCAGCACCCAGGACATGTGGTGGGGAGATGTGAGCTCCAAAGGGGTATGGCAGCCCTGCCCACAAGTCCTTGATGGTTGAAACCACATAGCTTTCTTTCTTAGGGTGCCTCTGCTTACTGATTCTGATTTGTGGATGATCAAGTGCCATGTGGATGATCCTAAGGTCTGCAACCAGCGCAAGCAGAAGCTGGGTTCCCTTGAATGACAGCTGCATGGCTTTTGAGTTCCTGCATGGCTGAATTTGAAAATACACTTCCCTAGGCAGCCCTGAGTGAGCAGGTGCCCTGGAGCGCTCCAATTCTTTTAAACAGCTCTCTAATTATGCACCCTTGAGCTTTGCATAGGTGAGGTATGGCCAATACTTAAGATGCCATCAAGGTACAAGGTGTGCTCAAAATACATTGAATGTTTAAATTAAAAATGGTTGGGGCCGGTGAGATGGCTCAGCGGCTTAATCGCCTGCCCGGCAAGCGCGAGGGCCCGAGTTCGACTCCCGGAACCCACATACGAAAAAAGGGCCGGTGATATCGCTCAGCGGCACGGGCGCCTGCTGGCGCGCGAGGTCCTGAGGTCGACCCGCGGTACCCACAAAAAAAAAAAAAAAAGAAATGGTTGTACACTGCCATGAGTCACCCTCAAAATATTTCCCCTCACTTGGAACACAGTCCATTTTTCTTGCTACTTTCTGAAGCAGTTCTGGAAGTCATTGTTTGTATCTTTAGTTGCACTGTTCTGGCTGGTTTCATTTCCTGAATTGATTGAAAGTGTTTATCTTTCATGGTCATTTTAACTCTGGGGCAAAGTCACATTTCAGTGAATAAGGTGGATGACACACCATAACGTTTTTGTGAGCCTGCCTTTCCATTTGACGGTGCTAGATAGCAACATTCACTGTATTATTAATCACAACTTGTAAAGACAATTTTCTGTTGTCCCAGTGCAGAGTATAGTAAAACCTTGGATAGTAAGTAACTTCTGCCAGTGTTCCACAAGACAAGAAAACATTTCTAATAAATTTTAGCTTGATAAACAAGTGATGACTTTCGGGATGAGTAGTATGTGACCCCAAACTTCACATGATCACACTGAACCAATTGTTCTTCTTTCTCTCTTAATGGGGGATTGTGGGCAATCATCTCCCAAAAGCAAGGGGTTATGGAGGAGATCTCCTCTGGAGATGACAAGGAGTAAAAACAGAAGAATCCCTCACTTCAAATGAGAATAGGGAGATTTGTAAAATGTGGGAAACAGTGCAAAATTTTGTAGAAAACACCACTCGAAGAAGGTCGGAGCAGCGTGAGCAATGGGTCTGTTTAACAACAATGCAATGTCACACTTCCATGAAATCACCAAAAGGAAGCAAAAGCAAGTGTCATTGGAAAGTGTCCTTGTTAAAGTTGCATGAAAAGAAAAAGATTACATTGAGCCAATAGAAAACTGATTCTGCTAGTGAAAGTCGACCTGTACAATAGTCCTCTCTCTTCTCTCCCTCACACCAGCCACTAAGGTTTTCAAAGTCAAGTGCAGGTTGATTAGTTTATTTTTCTTTATATTTTACATTTTCTCTATTATTTTATGTTAATTACAGTATTGTAATCTTTTTATATGAATATTTTTGGATTGTGGAATGCATCATCCGAGTTTCCATTATTTCTTACTGGGAAATTGGCTTTGATATGTTGAAGTACTAGCACATTTCTGAAAAAAATTATGCTTGCAAGCCAAGGTTTTCTGTAGTGGTTTATTTGTAATGGCACTAATCTTTTTAACAATCCCACTCCCCTTGGCTCAGACTGTAAGGTTTTTACATCTTTTATTTTTGTGTTTAGCTCCTGATTCTCATTGTAAATCTGTCTGGAAACAATCTGCAGTACCTCTGCAGTACCTTTCAATTCCCTCTTCTATTTTAGTACACATTTTTAAAGTTCAGCCTCATCCAAAGTCTCATGACATGGCCAAAATGAAGACAAGTTATTTTTCAGAATGCAACATGGCATGGTCTTTAGTCCAATTCCCAGTATAGTTCTCATTTCTATCTGAAAATTCCTGAGCCTTTCTTATACTGTCCAAATTTCTATCAGAATTCTGTGCTTCTGGACTCTCACTGGAATCACCTATCAAGCTCTGCTTACAGCATTAGAGGGGGTTCTCTAACCCATATCTCCAAATCTTTTCAAACTCCTCCCACAAACCAGTTACAAATGCCTCCTAACCATATAAACAGGTTAGGTCACAGCAATGGCCTCACTGCAGGTACTAGTTTTTCCACAGCTGGAACAAAATCTTTATACCCACAATTTAAGGAAGAGATGCTTATTTTGGGCCACTATTTTGGTTGACAGGTTCCAAGGCAGAAATTGCATAGTAGAAGGTCTCTGTAGAAGAAAGCTGGTCATCCCATGGCAGAGAGAGAAAAGGACCAAGAAAGCGGTATATAAACTACAAAGATTTGCACCCAGAGACAAATTCTATTCTATTCTAACACGGCCCTACCTGCTAACAGCACACTCAACTGTAAGCTTCATGGTGGTTTTATTCACTGATGAGGATAACTCCTCTGTCATCTAATTACTTTTGAAAGCACAGCCTCTGAACACATGGGAGTTTTAGGGGACATTTTAAATTTAAAACATAGCACTGACAACCCAACATTTCTAAAAGTGTAGATTTGCTCCTAGAAAATCTGCTTTTTACCCAAGAGAAAAAAGAGAAGACAAGGAACTATACATACTTCAAAACACACATAGATGACAAGGGAAAAAGGAATATAAATGCAAAGTATTTTTCAAGCAAAGATAAAATTTATTGAAAAAGAAATAATAGTGTCACACTGAAGCTGTTAAGTTACAATAAATGGCAAAGTAATGCAATGTGAACTGTAAGTATTTTTATGAGTGGTGGAGGTTTAGGTGGCTTTGCTCAATCAAGTTAAAACATGTTGAATAGAAGCAATAAATCTAAAGGAGAAATATAGGATAACATTTCACTTTGAGAGAGAGAAATAAGTTCCTCATAGGAAGAATCATTGAAGGACATGTGGGAAGTATAGGAAGACAAATTCTACTGGCTGCAGTGGCAGGAGGGGCAAACCACAGGCACACGTCAGCCTCCTGTTTTATATTAATTTATATTTTAAAGTTATCTTAAAGTTTTAGAATTTATTGTTTATTGTGCATAAGGAATCCTGCATCACTAGGAATCTCATGCTATCCTATCAGCATTCCCACAATGAAAGTAGGTATTTTCAACAAACAACTTTTGTTATATTTGTAATGTGTAAATATGAGGCTGTGCTTTTGTTAGTTTAACATCTATGGCTAGTTAGCTTGGGAAGCATATTTTGTGTCATTATTATTATGATTATTATTATGTTATTCTTATTTTTGTCATCTCACATTGAAATATGTGTTTAGGATGCATGCATATGTCTACGTGTATATGTGGGTTCATGAATGAAGATATTAATGAAGCTATAAAAATTGACAAATTACATTTTCATTTTTTAGGTGTAAAAGCTATTTTTTCCTAGGGAAAAAAAAAGGAAAATGAACTATATGTACTTCAACATACACATACAAATGACAAGGAAAAAAATGAATTCAGGGCCGGTGAGATGGCTCAGCGGCTTAAGCGCCTGCGCGGCAAACGTGAGGGCCCGAGTTCGACTCCCGGAACCCACGTACGAAAAAGGGGCCGGTGATATCGCTCAGCGGCACGGGCGCCTGCTGGCGCGCGAGGTCCTGAGGTTGACCCCCCCACCCCGGTACCCACAAAAAAAAAAAAAAAAAAAAAAAAAAGAATTCAAATGCGAAGTATTTTTCAAGGGAAGATAAAACATTTAAAAAGAAACAATATTGTCATAGTGATTATTTACAACTAAATAATTCTGTATACATTCCTTTCCCATTTTAATACCACCTATTCTTTCACATTGAAATTTGTTATTGTTCAGTAAATTTGCCTTAGATTAGGTTAGGTTCTCACTGAACTACAGAGTTTACCATGAACATATTCATTAATTTTTCCTTTAACTGTGTAAACTTCATCACTTGGGTGGATGTACTACTTTATTTGTCTGACACACTGTTTTCTAAACACTCTGTTCAAGATTGGGAAATTGATCATATCCAGGTGTTGGTATGAGATCTTCCTAACTCGCTCTGGATCCACAACCCCCTTCCCCAGCAGACACTCTCCAGGAATAGCATCACTGGCTAGCAGCACACGCAGAACATTAGCCCAGCACTAGATCTGACCGGCAGTCACAGATGTCTATCAGTTTTGCTGCTTATTGAGGTAACTTCCCATTGTGCAAGGTCTGGACTATTTTTTTCTCAGCATGATGATACTCTATATTCTTTCTGCAGTGCATATTCTAAATTTAATTGTTGATATATTGTGCCTATATTTCATAGACTGAGGCCATAGAAAAATGTTGGTTTGTGAATAAATAATCATAATGTATATCTAAGAAAACTAAAATATTGAATTTTCTGTTGACCACTGTGCACCGTTCTCTACTCTTTTTTTTTCTTTATGTGTTTCATTTACACACATATATATTTTCTAAGTTACTTCCAAGAGGGCCCATTTAAGATTCTGCCACTGATAGGCTCACCTTGGGCATTCATTCTCTACAACTATGAATGAAAAAAATGTTCCTCTTAAGTAGACTGTGCCAGGTATTTTACCTGATGCAAAGTAGTGATGCAAAGCTGACTAATACAGTCATATCGTAATTTCCCAACATAACACTCACATTAAGATAGATTATCTATGTCTGAAACAAATGGAATTACCAGAAGGAGAAACGAAGAAGTCAGAAGGATTTGTCCAATGGGGAGGGTCGCTCTGGATGTTTCTCAGTGGAGTGTAGAGGTCCAGTATCTGCCACAGCATGATAGATGTTGGCGGCCCTATTCTTGTCTGCTCAGGAGTAAAGAATAAATAGGAGTGAGACAAGGTGTAAGGGAGGATAAAGGGAGAAGGAATACGATCAACGACTTAAAAGATAAGAGGTGTAATTTGGGTCATTGTTGATTCATTTATGGTTGGTTGGCTCAGAAGCAGAAAGAGCATGGTGGAAGAGTCTGATGAGGAAAGCTGACCAATCCAAGACAGCCAAGGAGCAGAGAGAGAAGGAAGGAGCCGGGGACAAGAGTACACTCTTCCAGGTCACGGCCCTCTTGTCCCAACCCTCCAAACAGACCCCAGCTCCCAATAGCACATGAAGTCACCAGAGGATTAATCCACTGACCAATATGGTGTCCCCATGATCATCTTCCTGAAGCCCCAACTTTGCAAACATGAGACCTCTGGGGTACATTTTAGATTTAAACTACAACAAAAAATTAATTTGTTTGATAAAGTGTTGAGTTGTTTCCAATCATAAGAACTACAACTATTGTTCTCATGAATAACCTTGTATATGCCTTGGCAAATTCATGTATACGTTAGTCAGATGTATACAATAACTTGCATAATATGTCAAAGACATGGCTTTATTTAACAGTATTGATTTGCTTTATTTCACAGGTCTATATGTTATTTGTGGTTTGGTCAAATAAGGCTAAGCTTGGAACGATGCAGAGAGTTTGATCCGTGTAAGTGTCCTGTGACATAGTTAACTCCTCCTCTGATCCCTGTGGAAAACAAAAGTGCAAATGATCTATCCTAAATGGGAAGGCAATTTTCAAGTCAGTATTAACATGCTCATGAGAACCATTGCCAAAAGCAGATGAAGGAGTGCGTATAAAGTGGCTGTTTTTGTTCAGGTAATCTGATAAGGTACTATATAACAAGACCATCATAATTGATATTTTTTAAGATAAAATACCTCATGGCTAGCATATTGCATCTTTACAAGGAGTTATTACATAGGATATGTTTTGTTGATGACCCAAGAAGAGATGACAAAAGTATAGGTGGAGGTCACCAGTGACATCACACAGAGATGTGGCTCGTGTTGCATAGATCAGCTATACTCAAAGTGAGGCTTATGGGATGGGTATAGCAGTTAACTTGTTCATTGTATTAGAAAAAAAATAACACAAAGTATGAAGCTTAAATGTTCACCTGATAGGATGTGGGCATTATTAATAGCTTCAGGTTATATGATTGCACAGATTTATGTGAGCAAAAATGAAGGAATATATTATCTATTCTTGTTTTGGGACCAATTGTCTCAACAGGAAAAAGCCTGTACCAAGAGTTCCCTTTTTCTTTCTTTGTTTTTCATTAGCACAATGAAAACACATGACATACACATATTTGATTCAAAGTAATTAAAATGATTGCAGAACAGCATTGTATATATATGTATATATTGTATATATGTATACAATGTATATATATATATATATATATATATATATATATATATATATTGTATATATACACAAATAAAGAGCAAAATAGAAAAGAAGTAAGTAGAAAGTAGGGAGAAGTTCAAATACTTCCCCAGATTACCTATTCTGTTGTTCCAAAAGTATTTTAATATATATGCTATTTATTTTATTTCTACTACTACTAGTTTATCTTAGTTCATTGTAAAGAAAGTCTTGTGGTATCTGTTTGTTTCTTTGTAAGAATATTTTTGGTCTATGTCTTGTACTCTGAATAACTGCATTGAAGACAATGATACATAGTGTATTAACTACTGTTATCCTCTTATTATTTTGTCTTGAAATTTTGTCTTATTTTTATAAGTTAATTACAATAAGCTAAGTTTTTGAAAAATGACATAAGATGTTATAAAAACAGTAAGAAAGTATAATAATAATAACAAGTAGGAAGTTGGGGTTAGCATAAATTATGAGACATTCCATGGGATTTGGTTTAGCTAAGTTTAAACATACTGGATTGAAACTATTGTGCAATTTTTTCATTTTGTTTTCAAGTAGACCAGAGTAAAGTTTATCATTTTGGAAAAAGAATTGAAGATACTTACTAAGAGTCAATTAAAGAGGTAGGAGACAAGTTGTCTAAGTGGTTATATAAATTTTTCATTTAAATCCATAGGACCAAATCCATGGGACCAAGATTGGTAGCAATATCCACATCTGTGCCTGCATAACCCCAGTCAGAGTCTACCACACCACAATCATGATCAAAGCTACGGTTTACTCTTGTATTGCTGTGGTATCGCATTGTGGCATTAGTGGAAAGTTTGGTCGAGGGGCTAACAACTACTTTTCTGACTTCAAAAGCTCCTATTTACAATGTTTTAAGGAGAAAAGAAAGGAAAAGCAAAATATATATATATATATATATATATATATATATATATATATATATATAAAAGACAGTTAAGATAGTTATACTATAATTTCTGTTAGTTCATTGAAAAGAAAGGTTTGTGCTACTATAGTTTGGACGATTGCTGATATCTTGTACTCTGAGTAACTAATTTAAAGATAACAATATGCAATGTATTAACCATTGTTGCCCTCTTATTATCTTGTTTTGAAGTTTTGTTCTATTTTTTTCTCTTTAAAATTAAGGGCCGGTGAGATGGCTCAGTGGCACAAGTGCCTGCCTGGCAAGTGCGAGGTCCCGAGTTCGACTCCCGGAACCCACATACAAAAAAAGGGTCGGTGACATCGCTCAGCGGCACGGACTCCTGCTGGAGCGTGAGGTCCTGAGGTCGACCCCTGGTACCCACACACACACACACAAATTAAATTAAATTAAATTAAAATAAAAAGCATTATTCACAATAGGAGGTGGGAGAAAGCTTTTATCTCCTATTTTAGATTGAATTTCATTTGAAATTTCCCAAATCTATTGTTTGTTGAGGACAGATGTTTTCATAAATCAGAGTTTGAATTTATATCAGGATTCTCACATTTAAATCAGGTGTCTTCAGTGAGAAAGTCTTAGTCCCTTTAGATATTGCTTTTCATTTAGATTTTGTGTAGAACCTGTGATTCACTTATTTGGGAAGTACCTAAGTCATTTCTCAGGTGTTGATTCTCACCCAGCTATGCATTGTATAATGAAGAATTATGCATATCTTGATGTGTGAGTGTAGATTTGTGGATAGAAAAGTTAATGACACCATAAAATGGATAATTATCTTTTCTGTTTAAAATACTTTCAATGCAAGCACATCTCTCCTAGCCATTCGTATCAATTAATTACTTATAGTGCACTGTCTGTTCATTCATTCATAGGCTCTTTGTGGCATAAATCAATATAATTATGTAACTTCATTCACATTTGCATTTGTGACAACTTTATGTATTGATGAATTTATTTTAATCATGTAATTCACCATTTGTTTATACGTTGTTTTCCTTTGCAGAGTATTGGTGGAGTTTTTAGCAATAGAATTTAAGAATCTTAAGGGCTAAACTTACATGTGACTTTATCAGTTCTCACATTACACTGGGGCAAAATTTTCTGTACAAATGCAGGAGTTTAAATTGGACACACATAATAAAAAAGAGATCTGAAATAGAAATCTGAACTAGAAGATCCGATCTGAAATAGAAAAAGGGGAACGTATTTTCAGAGAAACTGAGTAAAAAATGAGAGTCTTTAAAAGCTACTCCCTATTATCTTCTCTTTTCTTTCATTTATCACAGGAAGTAGGAGCTCCATTTCTCAGAGTCTTTTCTCTTCTTTTAAGATAAACTACTCCAATGACAAGCTTTTGCCAAAATTAAGCAACACCGATAAAAGAGAGGAGAAAGCCGTATTATCAGAAATCAGCAGCAGGGTCAGGGATGAGCCTTGGAATATGTGAGCTTTTATAGGAAATACTGGGTCTTCTCCTGCTGATCACCTGTGCTTCCTGCAACTTCCGGACTCTGCTAAGAATTAGTCTGGTATTTCAGTGAGCTACATTTTCATGTGGTTAAATTATTTCATTTAATTGAATCTTTTCTTACCTGAATTACCCAGAATGTTTTCTGATTTCTTCCAAGTTCTATGTGATATGCTTAATAATAACTTCAAATGCACAAAATAATACTAAGAAGATCAAATTTATAAAATTGGGTGCAAATTAATGCCTACATTTTAATGATGGTAAAAACCAAATTTCTTTCATCTGTTTAAAAAAGGTATGGTCTCTTAAAAGCATTTAATTAAATAGTTGCCAGCAAAATACTTACATATTAAGAAAAAATAACTATATTATGAGATAAACAAAAAGACAGGATTTGTCACTACCAGATATATACAAAAGAGTAATATTAAGGGAAATTCTTTAGGTGGAAAATGAAAACACATGTAAAAAGTGAAGACTAAGGAGAGACTATCACAGTAAATAAAGGTAAATACCATCTACACAACTCATATTCCCTGTGGAGTGTTAAACACATATAGAATAGACATGTTTGAAATGATAATGCAAAAGATGAAAATAAGGTATCATTGCAGTTAGAGTGCTTTAAGGCTTTAATACAATATAAGTAGTAAAAATGCTAATTTATAGTACAATGTCATAAAATATATATTTGATTCTCTAGTAAACCACACAATTAAAAGAAAATATAATTTTCAAGTCAAGAGAGGGAAAATATAATGTGAAACATTTGAGTAATTCAAACAAGTAAAAAAACTGCAAGGAAATGGAACATACAAATATTAAGACAAACATAGAATAAGTAAAAGAAGAGGAGGTTGAAGTCCAAATATATTACTATCTTAAATAAAATGCATATTTTAGGGTAAATAAAGAATTTTTAAACATAGAAAAAATATAATCCCTAAGTACATTTTATTGAAAGAGATATAACTCTAATATCATTTCACAGGATATTTGAAAGTCAAGGGATGGGAAAACCATACCTCAAAAATATTAGATAAAAGAGAATGAGAGGAGTCTTATTAATTAGACATGGTAGTCGGGTGTAGTGGTGCATGCCTGTAATTTCAGCACTCAGGAGGCTGAGGCAGGAGATTCACCATGAGTTTGAGGCCAGCATGGGCTACATAGTAAGTTCAAAACCAGCCTGGACTACACAGTAAGACCCTGCCTAAAAAAATAATTAGACATGGTAGATTTTAAAACTGCTAGAAGTAAAGAAGGAAATATAAGCATATAGGGATCAATACATCTGAAAAACTTATAGCTTTTAGTAGATGTAATCTAAATGCAATACTAATAATAGTAAATAAAGATACTTACCGTATCAAAACAAAATGAAATGAAGCATGTATCTTAATTGTGGGAATAAGAAGAGAAAAATAAAAGGGATGCAAAAGATAAACAAACAATGCATTTTAATAAACTTGACCAAAACATGAAAATAGAGGACCAAATTCAACTTTAGAACATATAATTTTCAAGTGCCCCTGGAAATTATAAAACTGATTATAAAACTGACTAGATGCAAGCAGATGAATAACTTAATGGACTTTAAATAACATACAGCATATTCTTTCATCATGTGTAATTAACTCTAGAGCACAACATTGAAATTGTAATGGTCAAAGTGTGAATATTTTAAAAATAAGCTGTGAACTTAAAGTTAGGAGGATCATAGACAAAAGCACATGGGAGTTATATAAATTTTAAAATAAACAGTAATGAAGATATGGTATGTTAAAATTTGTAAGTTAGAAAGAAAGCAATGCTTAGAGGAAAATAAAAATATTTAAGAGAATATGTTAGAAAAATACGAGATATTGTAGCATTGTGGAGACAAGATTAACTTTAGTAAATTGTGCTGGTTTATATTTCATATAGATGAAAACAATTTCCCTCTGCATTATATGACATAAAAATCATTTCAGAATGTATTATAAAAATATACTAATAAAGCTTCAGATATTATTTTGTGACTATCATGTAAAGTTAACTATATATAAATAAATAAATATATATATATATATATACACATATATATGGATAATTCCACAATACAAAAAAAATTTTCTATGTATTGAATAAGTGAAATAGAGACAACCAATAAAAAGTCAGAAAAAGACATGACTATGAACACTATAAACGGTAATTCCTGAACAGACTATCAATGTAACAAATGGTGCTTATCCTTAATATTTGTCAGAGAAATGGAAAGCAAACACACAAGGAGGAAACTAAAAACCACGTGGAATAGTTAAAGTGATTAATTTTAGAGCTGTAAATCACTAGTTGTAATAAGAACAAGTAAAATGTCACGTAGTCTGGTGGTTGTTACAAATTGGCATGCTTTGTCAGAAACCATTTTACGAACCCACTTCTGTGACCTAGAGATTGAACACAGAATATGTGAACAAATTGATGTATTAAACAAGCAAAGAATATTTGTAGCAATGATATTCACAATAATCAAATAATAGAAGTCACAAATGTCCAAATATGAGACAAATAAGTTGCAGGATATTTACACAGGAGAATAATGTAATTGCATTTTTCCATATGGTGTCCATTAGTCACATGTGATTATTTAAATGTACTCTTTATTATTACTTGCAGTAATGTTTCAGTTATATTACATTAAACTTACTTAGTAATTTTTAAAGTTATATATGGATTACATATTATTAGATCATGTGCTTTTTCCAGTCTGATTATCTCTGTCTTTTGTTGGGGGGGGGCAGTAGTAGGCTTTAAACACAGGTCCTTCTTATTGCACTATATCTTCAGCCCTTTTTCTATTTTTATTTATTTATTTATTTATTATTTATTTATTTGTTTATTTTGAGACAGGGTCTCACTATGCAGTTCAGGCTGGTCTTGAGCTCACTGTGCAGCCCAGGCTGGCCTCGAACTCACAGTGATCATCCTGCCTCAGCTTCCTGAGTGCTGAGATTATAGGTGTGTACCACTACACCCGGCTCTATTTTTATTTTGAAACAATCTCACGAAGTTGCTAATTTGTCCAGGCTCAGCTTGAATTTGCTGTCCTCCTGCCTCAGCCTCTTAAAGCGCTGAGATTGCAGGTGTACACTCCTATGCAAGCTTTTTTTCTTTTAAATGGTATATTTAGAACATTTATATTTATAGTAATTATCAATATTTGAGAACATAAGCACACTCTTTTATTATTTATATTATTTATTTTGTATTTGTTTTTTCTGTACTTATTTTTTTGTTTTGGTTTCTTCAAATAATTGTTTTCCACATTCACGCCATTCCTAAGTGTTAACATCAATATGTAATTGAAACTGTAAGTCATGACTTTGTATATCAGGCAAACTGGTGTCTCCCATTTATAGAAGGCATTTTCAAAAAATGATTATATATTCAAAACAGCCACAGTGCTCTCTGGAAAAATGTGTCTGTTTCTGAGAATAAAGAGTCTCTGCATGACAATGTCTATATTTTAAGTATCTGTGAAATACTGAAATATGACTCAGGTCACAAAATGAATCCATCTATTTTAATAAAAAAGATGAATTGCACTGAAATATCATCAAATAGAATTGTTCCTGGTAGTTGGAAATGTAGCCTCTGTGGGGAAAAAATTGAAGTGAACAAAAATAGGGTCATAGAGAAGCAAAACGATAAATAGTTTAATTAAATTCTGCAGTGTCAGGAATAAGCCAAGAACAAATACACCAACATAGTACCATGGAAAAAGCGGTCCCCATTGTAAAAGTATTATTAATAATTAAGGTAATTATTAGCTATCATTTTAGCTTTTGAAAATAAGGTTTAGAATGAGGAAGTGTTGAAAAGTTTATTGGAACGCACAGATTTTCTTTCTAGTCCTCGGCAGATGTTGGAAGGCAAGCAGGGCAGCGTCTTCAGTCGTAATTCCTCAAACAAAATGGAAATAAAGGTGAATTTAAAAACACCAATAGTGGCAATGAGTGATCTTGATCTTAGTACAAAGTTTATATTTCCTGCCCATGAATGTTGTTGATTTAAACTTTATACAGAATGTAAAATTAAGGATAACTTAAGGAAAAAAATGAAAATGCCACAACACATTTCCCCCACACTGAAATATTACACATTTCACTTCTGCAGCTGTCTCCCCAGGCGTCCTGTCAGCTAAGACTGAGTCGGATCCTGGACAAGAGAGAGATTAAGTGAAGAACCCAGGAAATACAGCCACAGCTGGCGAAGCCCAGGAAGAGTCCGATCAACCTGGCTGCTCTTTGAGTCGCTCAGTAGAATCCAGAATCTTTCAAAACAGGATGGTAGCGGCTGTGTCCACCCACACCCTAGTTAACCGTCCAAGACATCAGAGCAATTTGCGTAGACTCTTGTGGTGTAGGGAGCAGACGATTCAGCTGTGGAACAGAAAAGCACTGCCCCAGACTGATTACAACCATCTGCACAAGACGTCATTTCATCCTTAACAGTGAATTGAAAAAAACAAGGGCAGGATTTACCACATTCCACCCTACCTTTAATCAGAAAAATTAGTCTTCAAATAAGATTACTTTGCTAAAATGTCAGAAGTTGTAGGTTATGGGAGAGATTACAAACACTTTTACAAAGTACAACTCGTTACCTATATTTTTCACTAAATGTTCGTATTTTCTGACGTTTCCACTGACATTAACTTAGTATGGTTTATTTCAATACGTCTTTCTCTTCTTTCCTAACAAGCTTAGGATCTTAAAGTTGGCTATTTTTGTAGTTGACTTTTTTTTTAATTTTTTTTGGTGGGTACCGGGGGGTCGACCTCAGGACCTCGCGAGCCAGCAGGCGCCTGTGCTGTTGAGTGATATCACCGGCCCTTTTTTCGTATGTGGGTTCCAGGAGTCGAACTCTGGCCCTTGCGCTTGCCAGGCAGGCGCTTACACCGCTGAGCCATCTCACCGGCCCTGTAGTTAGCTTTTTATGTTATGCTTAGCCTGAATTTCTTTTTCCATGTACTTAAACATCAGAAAATGTAAAATTAATATTCTTTATGTCAATTTTAGGGGGCTATGTCCTTGCTTCTTGCCTGGATCACTTTTCTTCTACCTAAACAATTGAATTTTCATACGATTCATTTTCAGTTGAATATATTTTCTCATTGTTTCTTATTTGTGAGCATTTATTATTTATTTTAATTTTTATTTATATATTTTATCAATATTTTTATTTTGTTATCTGGATAATTTTGACTGTTGTATCTTAAATTGATAGTTGTTACACACACTTTTAAAATCATGATGATTTTTCCCAGCTTTATTTCTTTTGAGGAATTTTTAGTTATTTTTATTATTGTAACTTGCTGGTAATCTGTTCTGTGTAACTACCCAGATTATGATTTTCCATTTAATTTTCAGCTGAGTTATGTCTACGTGTGATTTTAATTATATATCTCCCTTTTGGCAGTGCACAGCATTTAGTATATGTGGATTCAGGTATTTCAGCAGCATTGGAAAATTATGTTCTTCTATAAAAGTGGCCTATGCCTCATTTTTTCCTTCCCTGAATGCCAATTACATGTATGTTTCTCCTTTTGGTGAGTTATGACAGTTCCTTTACAAACTCTTCCAAATTTTACATTCTGTATTTTACCTTATGGTATTATTTTTCTATCTTTCAGCTCTCCAAACAAATTTATAAAACTCTGTTTATGTTTAATAACTCAGATTTTTCAGAAACTAAATTTAATTCTTAACTACATCATTCATTTTCTGTTTTTAAGAAATAGAATTTAAATTTGTTTTTTGGTATCTTTATCCAATTTTAGTAGCTGTTTTGTAAGTTTTCTTTGTATTTCTCACATCAAAATTTTCTTATCTGCAAGCTCCAATCTGTAACTCATGTTTTGATTACCTTTTATTATCTGTTTTCTTTTTTACACTTCCATAGGGTTCCAAATCTCAAATTTTATTTTTATTAGTACATATTAGCAGTACATAGTGTTTAAATTTCTTGTGTGAAGTTGGTACGAATCCATGACATATCTTAATTCTTTTTTTCATCCTCTTTCCCTCCCCTCCTTTCCAGTTTCCTCCAGCTCTTGATTTCTTTCCCATTATATTAAAAATGTGGAGGATCCGGAAAAATATTTTATTTCACTATTGAGTTTTTGTTGTTGTTGTTGTTGTTCCTAGGCTATTATAAAAGGTCTGATTATTCTAATTCCAACAAGGATTAACACAAAAAGAGGCTCCTGGCATTTAAGCAAGGGTCTGTTTTCCTCTGTTTGGCCTCATTCTAAAGGGAATACTATTTTTCCTTTTTAAATTAAGGATGTTTTTTCTTAGCTGGTCCTGAATTCTAGTGATAATTTTCTTTTCATATTGATGTGGGGAAAAAAAATGTCAAATTTTCAAATGATTCTGCTTGGTCAGTCAGGCAATTGAAACTTGTGACATCATAATTTGCAAAATATCACAGGGAGAAACCTAGTTCTTTGTATTCTCAGCACAGTATTCGCCCAGCATGCTCTTGCCAGGATTGTGCACACTTATGTCTACAAAAGCTTTCTGCCATTCCAGGAAAAAATAAATAACCAAACCAAACCAAACAAAGACAGCCAAAATTCCATGAACATTTAAGGTCTAAGCTCTAGCAGCTCATCAATAGCAGATTTTACTGGAAGATTTTAACCTCAAAGATGAGGAAACATGCAGCTGACTGCCAAGATTTTTTCTGTACTGTACATGCCACTTGGATGACAGGCGGAGAGTAGATTACATATCTTCTGAGGCACCATACTGAGAAATTCAGCCCACGTTTACAGCATCAATAAATCGATAAAGTGGGTTTTGTTTAATAATGGTAAGAAAAAAGGACTTTTGGTTGACAAGAATTTAGTTTTAAAATTTAGAATATGACCATATTTTGGCAGTCTGGTCACCCATCACTGTGGCTTTTGAGTCACATTGTTCCAGGTTAGTAATGACCTTAGATAAAAACATAGATGTTCAGATTGTTAAAAATTTAAGTAAGCCAAAATCTCAGGAGCTTTCCAAAGACAATATTATTTGGTATTTTTCCTCTCTTTATCTCTTTCTCTCTCTGTTTCTCACTATATATCTTTGTTCTTCTCTCTAACATATATACACATAAAAAATCAAAAGAAGAAAAAAGAGGAAGATAATTAATATAAATATGATAAAACACAAATTTACAAAAGAGTATAGTTTGTTAAACATGAACTTTATTTTTTTCATTTGAAATAAACATACATAAAAACAAATGAAAAAGTATAAAGCTTTTGTATAAATTATAAGTTATCCCATTTAGGTTAACTGAAATTGGAAATACTTTATCTGCACTACTGTTTTCATAATAGTGAGAGATATACTTGTCGTATCTGATGTGAGTATTGATGTGGTGTTAATTAGGAAACATATGGATGTGTCCTGTAGGTCAAGCTGCTCAGGCAGAACCTTGTAGAACCCACTGGACTGGAATATTGTTCTGCAAATAAGCAGCCATAAGAGAAGCTTACGCATCACAGAGGTTTCTATTCTGGCTCATGCAGTCAGAAATTCCGAGTTTAATAAAGTAGCAGAGAATCTGCTTTCTCAGATTGAATGTTGACAATTGCTCAGTGCAAAGTCTTCTAAATGTTTTATTGTTGGTTCCACAACATAGAAGTGGTGCTGTCCTTATAGCTCAGAATAATCACTCAAATAAAATGTCAGCAGTCCACATAGAGGTGAATTATTGCATTTTAGTAAGTAACATATTTATTTTTATCTTGTGCTAAAAAGTAAAGAAATTTTATTTGATTTAAAGGTAATTTTTTCAAGCCAATCTCATTAAGTTATTGTATTGTACAAACAAAGTGGTATCTATTAGATACCTATCATATTTAAGGATGGTAAGGGAAAAGAAAAAGAAGGTTGCCCAAACCTGGATTCCCTATCAGTCCTGTATTCAGATTCCCTAAAGCAGTGCACTCCACACTGTATCATCTTTTGGACAGTGGGACTGTGCTGATGGGTGTTTGTATAAAGTTGCACAAATCCATTTCCTCTCATGTTCCCAACTGAACTAATGAAATTCATTAAAGTTACATGGTTTTCTATGTACCATCATTTAAGAATATGACATTCTCTCATTTAGGTGATATTCATTGTGGGCCAACTATACGCTAATGACTTTTACATGAATGAATTATTACATTACTATTATTACTGAAATTAGATTTCCTAATTAAGATCTGTTTTCTTATTCACAATATTATGTGTTATAAATTATAGCAAAGTTGCAAAGCCATTTGAAAATGTTAAATTATTCCCAGGAAGCTACATTAAATTTGATTATTTTAATTGGAGACATCCAACATTGAGATGATGAACAGGTACTTCCAAAATGTTTGCTGTAGGATGGTGGGGTTTTGTGTCACCATAACAAGTGAAATAAAAACATGGTCAGAACCTAATTATGAAGCGATTGCACTCTGTGTTAGATATTTGAGGTAACAAATATTAAAGTAATTGTTTGCTAAATTAAAATATAAATCCTATGCAAAGTAGCAAATGAATATAGGAAAAATAGAATATACATGAGGTTGGACTAGTCTAAATAATTTCCAGAAATCTCAATATTGAAGACATAATAAGTTCACTTATAAGAAAACAAAGATGTGAAATTTCAGAGTTGTGACTCTCAAAATATATCCATGTTCCTGTTCCCTACATACATCCACAGCCAATTCTCAGATTGCAAATCAGATTGAGTTTGGATTTGCGGACATAAAAATTGCTCCTATAACTGATTTTCAGGAATTATCAGCCTAACGTTTGCTCTTTGTTTTTTCTGCAGAGTCAGGTCTGTACAGAGTGTTTGGTGAGTCAGTCATCCATGGATCTTTCTCTCTTATTTGAGAACACTGATGATCTACAAAGGAAGATCAGCACATCAGTGAGACTGCTCCAGGGCTCGCCTTAAGGTGAACATTTAATTGTGATGGTGGTAACCTTTTTTGATCCCTTATGGATACAGATGTCAAAAGCAAGACATTGTGTGAACAAAAAGAGCACAACAAAGTGTTTGACTGAGTGAAATCTTGTTTCAGATGATAGTTGAAGAACTTCACTAAAATTATATACACAAATATACCTTTGAATTAATGTACTTTATCATCTATCAAATGCAATTTTGTTCCATTTTGTTTAAAGTTTACAAAGATAGTTGGTATCAGTCAATTCTAATTCTCTCATCAGAAGAGGTAAAAGAACTCTCAATATAATTAAATTGAATTTGTTCCATGAATATTTATTGTTTATGACAGTCTAGTAAGTACTACTTCAGGATTACAGATTATCATCTTTTGTTAGCATTTTAAGACATCAAATGATTCTTTTTTTTTTTTTTTTTGTGGGTACCGGGGGGTCGACCTCAGGACCTCGTGCGCCAACAGGCACCCGTGCCGCTGAGCGATATCACCGGCCCCTTTTCCGTATGTGGGATCCGGGAGTCGAACTCGGGCCCTCGCGCTTGCAAGGCAGGCGCTTATGCCACTGAGCCATCTCACCGGCCCAAATGATTCTTGATATGATAAGATTTTAGAAATTTTTGAAGGAGAAATTTTCAGTTGAATACTGTATATTCTGTTTAATTGATTCATCACATTACATGATGTATATCTTGCAAGCTTCTAAAAATAATTTACAAATTTTGCTTTCAGTTTGGACACATGCATTGATCTTTCTTAGTATCTTTGGTTTCAATAGATATTTAATATCTATTGGCGTTTCAAATATAAATAGGTGTACACTCATCTTTTATTCCAAATATTAAAGTTTTCTACAAATCAAATTAAAAAGAAATCTTGCATTCAAAATGAGACATTACCAGACAACTATCTCATCAGAGAGAATGCTATTTCCCACTGTTTTGAACTGGGTTAGAGGCATAGGTGGAAATTTGGAATTGAATTGGAAAATGAGCTTTTGTGTCTTCAAAGGAAATCGTAGAATTACAAATGAGAATCCAGTGATTTAAAATAGAATCATGTAATTTCTGATGTTAAACTTTCCTTTTTATTGAGGTGTTAATTACTCATTTCACCTGAAGAGTGATCTGTATTAGACATTCAAGCAATATACATTTAAGCGGACTCTGAATTGAGCGCTGGTCAGGTTGTTTCAGATCAGAGTCTGTTTCACTATCTTTACATTAGTGACACGCTTTAAATCAGAAATAGTGGGGATAATTTAAACTGAGAAACTGAGAAAATCTGAGAACACCACAGATTAGAGTTTCTCTTGTCCTCCCAAGAATGGTTTGCCAACGTGCCAGGGAGGCACACAGAAGCCATGTTTTGTTGAGGATGAAGATGTGGAAAAGAACCATCCACGTAGAAACATGTGAGAATAGAGAGCAAGGGTTTAAGACTCATAACTAGAGGAAGCACCAATTAAGCAATCACAAGAAATAAAAATTTTTAAATAAACTGGTAACGTACCCTCGTTTTTCCTGACATCAGTGTTGCCTCAGGATGCTGCAAAATCTGTTCTTGCTTTCATGTTTTCTTCTTTCCCGTTCTGTTTACCAGATCAGCCAAAACATAGACACACACACACACACACACACACACACACACACAGAAATGAAGATAGATAAATTTAAATGCCACAAATCCATATTTTCAATGAGATAAAATTTTATTAAAATAAAAATTTACTTTTTTTACTGGGAGTTGTTGATCCAAAATTTTAATGGCAACACAATATCAAAGAAAGGTTTTCCAAAAATTTGTGAAATAGTTCAGATGATTTCAGGGACCAAAACAGAGTTGTAGAATCTCAACAATTGTTTTTTTTCAATTTTAGATACTTTAGGATGAATTTGACAGTTTAGAATAGACAAAGAAAATATTCACATGGAGAATCATGGAGATAGGGTCAGAGCCCAAATGAAGGAGACCAAAGGCTTGAGTTTCTCAGTAAAAGCCATGGTACCAGAGATCTCCTACAGCAAGCTGGGCAGCAGCAGCCATAGACTAGGCCATCACAGCCCTAGCTGAGGAAACCATAGCCCAGGCTATGACAGCTGCACCCAGAACTCCGCAGTAGTTGCTATAGTAACACATGGCGTCCAAAGTGGAGAATTCTGGCGAGGAGCAGGGGATCTTTCTTTAATTTGAACATCACTATCTACACCAGTCCTTTTTATGTACCCTCAGTGGTAGAGTGGTAGGTGGGACACATAACAAGACCTACTAATCGCATACAGTATTTCCTACTAATTTGCATCAGCGCACTTCCTGAATCTTTGTTTCACTAAACAATCCGAAACTCTTGTAAGCAAGACATCTTTGTAACTGAGCGAGGATTCCTGTGATCAAATCATGTGCTTTTAAAATGTTTTTATTTTCATGTAAAACCCGTCCTCACCTTTTATTTTAAAATATTTGACAAGTTTTTACCTAGTTTAATTATTGACTAAGTTTTAAATGTCGATATTTAAATTTAAATCATTACTCTTGCATATATTTTGTAGGGATTTTCTACAAAGAGAAAAATGACCTCCAAGAAAGGTAAGGTTTTCTTGCTTGTTATTTACTTTAATAATTAACTTCTCATGCATACATATAAGTACATTAAATATTGAAGCCATGTAAACATATCCCATGAGTTGTTAAATAACTGTCAATATTCTGCTACTAGTTCCCTCTCTTCCTGTGTAATATTTGGAGTTTTTAGTTTTTTTTAGTTCGGCTGAATATATTAAAACAAATCCTAGAGAAGGCAGCATTTTCTCATAGTACTTTATCATAAATGTGTGACTTGTAACCACGTTGGTTTGTGAATATTTATATAAATTAGGTATATATGTGTGTGTGTATATTCCACATAAATTAAAATGGAACTTATGCATATACCCTCACTCACTCACTAATCATGAATAAAATTCAAATTAAAAACTACTGGCATACAGGACCATCCTTTGGACTAAAAATTGTTTTATGCCTTCTAAAGAAAGGTGTTTTCCCGTGGTCTGGGTCTTGGTCTTACTCGTTGTCACCCAGGGGAGTCAGAAGCACTTCATGAAGACAGAAGGAATAGCTCATGTAAATTCTAGATCACACCTTAGAGAAAAGGGTGATGCAGGAAATATTTTTGTTAAATAACTTTACTATTTGAGATGTTCTTTACTGACACCACTCCAACTCAGATTGCAAGCAAGAGCTATTCATGAAGAGAATGATAAATGTATGCTTTGACAACTCAGCACTAGTTCTACTCTTTCTAATGCTGTGCGTATCAGCGACTTGGTTAGTCAGAACAGCTTGACCACAGGGATTTTGTTTGTGTTTACTTACAACCAATGATAGGTGTTTGTAAGACAGGTGAAAATTACAGATAGTCAAAATCATGTTACAGTTCAGGCAAAAATGGCGAGTCACGGCTTTAGATAGCTGTAAGTTTTGCCTATCCTTAAGAATTATTCATCTCAGAAAGAGAGAAACCCACCAAATGAAAATTATTTTTCCTCTAATTCCTACGATTTTGTGATTTTGAAGTCTAGCAGAGAACATGTAAAGTAGTGAGAACATTCGCTAATGATTGCTTCTCTTGCAGTTCTAGGGGCTGTGAGGTATTATATTCACTTGCTGTATGTGTAAGGTATATCCATTTTATTCTGACAAAACATTGTTGGCTAATGAAGTGACACACTGCTTAGTTCAATTTCTTGTTTTCTCTCTATCTTTACTCATAGGACAATTCTTAGAGCAGATTATTTTTCCTAATCACTAATGAATGAAACTTCTCTGAATGTACCTGTACCTATTCCAGAATTTATAGGAAGAATTAATAATACCATCGTGGTAGATTGCTTGCTAAAATGTATAAATTATTCATTCTTCTTTGTATTTATGGGCATTGTAATATGATTATGCAGCTTCTCTTAATCAGAAGTGGAACATTTTTCCACTATAAAATCTCTGCAGGCCTTGAGACTTGCTTTGGCCAATAAATTGCAGTAGAACAATGCGGATCAAAATCCCAAATGACACAGCCCTGAACACCATATCTCAAATGTTGAACCTCTGAAGATCAAATCCCTAAAGTATAAAATCTCTAATGTCTAAGCACCCCCAAATTACAGTTCTTAATGATTTAAATCCAAAATGTTGAAATCCCCAAAAAGGAAAATGGAGGTGCTGAAAATTCAATTCTCATTTTTTAAAAGTACATTTAAGAGGTGTAGAAAGTCAGATTCTGGGAAAAGGAGCTGGTCATAGTCCTTCAGTAACAGCAAAAGCCTCAGCTAAAAAAAAAAGGGGGTCATTTGCATGCATTGGTATTTCTTCCAGTTGATGAAATTCCAATAGCTTTTAATGAATTGTAGCCATATTTCCCTGAAGAAGCCAGAGAAGTCACTGACTGATTGTGAAGTAATTTATGTTCATGGTAGAATGAGACGCACAGCAGTGTGGCTGTTCAATCACCAGTATTATTTCTGCCAAATTTGCTGTCTGTGTGAACACTTATTGGAAGGATTTGAATGTACTGAAAACAACAAAGAACAGTATGACCAAGAAGATGGAAAATGTTAAACGGAATCATCTGCATAATGTTTATCAAATCATAGATGAATTTCAAGAAAGCAGTGCCATGTAGAAAATGAATAGTAACATATTCTATGAAGAAAGCTATGTCCTAGAAGAGAGAGAGAAAAAGGAAAGAAGCATCTGTTCATTGGAATGTAAGGATTCAAATATAATTAATATAATCCATAATTGTGAATTTTGGCCATTTCTTAAGTACAACCTCTGTACAATTGCCCATAGTCTATTCCTGCACAAAGTTTTTCAATGCCAAATTTTCTTTTTAATTTTTTTCTTTTTACATTTTTAGTTTCTTCCCAACTATTTTAAATAGTCAGTATTATTTTTTTATAATTTGTTACACTATGCATTCCAGCTTCACTTAATTTATTAGTGTAGAAGTATACGTTGTTTAAAGACTTTTAGTTCTAATTTTTATGCAGTTTTTGCAAATTCCACCTCATACAAGCACAATGTCACATTATAATTAGTTATATGTAAGCATCGTGTGTGTAAAAATATTGAAACTTTTTCAGTAAATGAAAAAAAGTCTACATTGTGAAAGACAAAAATTTTCAGGATCTTTTCTCCTTAGATAACTTCATATGTGATGATACTTTTAACTCATAAATTTTTAAAATCAACTTATCAATTTTTTTTCTCAGAAGGCTTTGTAAAGTATTTCAGATGACCACAGCTAAAAAGTTAAATATCCAAAATTGTCAACCACAGTTATGTGTTTGTATATCTCACTTTTTGGCCTGTTTTTTTCTTAACAGTTATACACCCCCAGTTGTTGTTTATGTATGTAGTTTGTTTATTCTTGCAAAAATATGTTTGTTATTATTGCCTATTTTGTTGAATAAAGTAGCCAGTGAAATCCTTGCTAATGTTTTGATATGTCTTTCAAGTAAATCTCTTTTATAAAAATGTAAATAAATTTTCTTTAAATAAGATTAGGCACTTTCTGGCAGAATTTTATTGTTGGGATTTTGATAACTTGGAATTTTCAATCTTAGGGATTTCGATGTTTTGGGACACCACATTTGGCATTATGGTCTAAACCCTCAAAGGAAGCATTGACTTTTGGATTGGACCTTAAGAAGTCTACAGCTTTTGTACCTATTGTCTTGAAACCCTGCCACAGCTGTCATGAGAGCAATTCTGGTCTCGTCTCCTGAAGGATTAAGTGATAACATTAAAGGAAACTGAAGCATGTCAATGTACAGCTGGCTGAGCCCCCAACACGTAAGGGTCCTTGCCCCTCCCCACATAAGTAAGGGGGCATCCTACCTAAGAATGCATCTTACGTGACCTGTGGTGGCTGGGAAAATGAATGAAGCCACTTACATTATGATAAACTACTCAGCTGACCTGAAAACTCATGACAAGTAATAGTTGATATAATTTTATTTAATCTGCTGATATTCAACAGACTCTAATAACATGTTTAAGCTCAAACTTTTCCATTTTCTCCCTGCTATTCAAAACCTTTATTCTCTTTATTTTCTTTTTTCTTTTTTTTTTTTTTTTTTTTTTTGGTGGGTACCGGGGGTTGACCTCAGGACCTCGTGCGCCAGCAGGCGCCCATGCCTCTGAGCGATATCACCTGCCCTTTTTTCGTATGTTGTTACCGGGAGTTGAACTCAGGACCTTGCGCCTGCCAGACAGGCGCTTATGCCGCTGAGCTATCTCACTGGCCCATGTTCTCTTCATTTTCATATCAGAGGTTTACTACTAAATTGTTCAAAGTATCGCTCAGCTTCATGAGATTGTTAACATAAAACAATAGTTTGAAATTCTGAAACACCAGGCCTAAGCAATGTATGGTTCTCCTTTTCATATCAATATTTTCTTCTATGACTTTGTTTTAAAAACACAAATATTTTGCATAGTTTCAAGGCTATAACCTTAAACCATGGAGGTGATAAAAATGAAAATGATGATATTTCATTTTATTACTAAAATTTCATTTTCATGAAAGCTACTGAAGCAACACTTTAAAAACAGTGTCACACAAGAACATATTAAAGAATTGATAAATGTTTTCCAAAGGTATAAAAAAACAATTTGGTTTTATATTTGTTAGAGAGTTTTACACACACAATCCAACTCTTTCATCATCAACATCAGAGGGTTTTATATATTGTATTTGCTTATCAAGTATTCATGGCCCCAGAAATGTAGGATGAGAGGTTATAGAGTATAAACCCTCTACTTTACATCACTAATGAATTTGTCTTCTTCTCTGATCTTATGTGGACAAGGATTTGAATTTGGACATTGAGAATCTGGATAGAGATAAATGGATAAACATTTTAATAGACATGCTTTCTCACACGCTCCTAATTTTAAAAGTATAAAATTCACATAAAGTATTAACAAAGGTTTGGCAGCCTTAATCATTAATTAATTTGTCTTCACTTTATTCATTAAATTGAAAACACGAATTTTTACTTTTCCCAGGAACTGTCCTAGGTGCTGAATCATGTAAATAATGTCAGTAGCATTGTGTTCTTCGAAGGGTTCTATTTCTCTCATAAAAGTGATATTTGCATAAACCCTCTTAAGAAAATTCCACTATGTCAGAGATATACATAGTTTAAAATATTTTTTAGGATGAGAAAATGAGCCATGGCTTCCAATACTTTTGGCAACTCACAAATGCCATTAAATGATCTTATAACTTCTAAAAAAATTAATCTAAATTTGCAATTCTCACACCATTTTCTGGCCACATATATTTTTCTTAAAGAATAATATCTGCAACATGCAACATATTGATATTTCAAATTTTGAAGTCTTCTATAAATCATTTGGGGGAAAAGTTCATAATTTAAGATGAAGGTAACATGACATAAAATGTTAGGTCTAAATGTATTTTAGACTGATGTTGATATCACACTATTCTGATACTTTTATTCTTTCTAGAGGAAAGTTTTATTTAATATAAATGTTTTTATATACTCAAAAGTGAATCTTTGAATGTAAAACTTATAACCACTCTTTCTGGAAAGCACTGACCTAATTGTTATTATGCCTGATATGCTCATATGTTAATAAGGTGGCCCACTCTAGAAAATTTCCAAGATAAAAATGGTGCACCAATCCACCTCATATGCTAACATTGAATATGACATATGTTTTGAATATAGATTCTAGAGAACACAAGGTGATTATTTAGAGTGATGTAAAGTAGATATACAAATAATAAAACAAAAATGTCCAGTTCTAAATACTCAAATGTATAAGGAAAGAACTAAACAGCCCAAGACCATTGAAAATTGAACACAGTGGTGTGAAACATGGGTACAGTTGTAGGATTTTATTCATTAAATTTTATCATATGGGCTAGGGTTTTAATATGATCAGGTGTGGATAGTTGCAGTGACAACAGAGTCTTCAAAATCAACTTTTATTTAGAAGTAACTTATCCATAGACCTTTGACATCTTATAACATGTAGATAATGTTTCTGTCACAATCAGCTTCTCTCTTACATATGTATATAACAATTGTAGCAAACATAATATAGAAAAGATAGCAATATTGTCAATACAGGAGAGTTTATTGAAAATTGAAATAAAATTCTTCCCACAGGAAGAACATTGAACAAATTACATAGTGGGTAATAAACGTTTTATGGTAACAAGTGAAAAAAATTCCTTTATAAAGAAAGACATTCCGGATACTTACATTCAATTGAGCTGATGAATGTAGAATTTAAACTATTCTCTCCACATCAGTTAGCCTAACATGGACTATTGTTATGCAAAAAAGAGAAGAACCCAGAAAGTGGAGTCAGGAAACAGAAGGACAGAAGTCCCAAAGCGTCTCTAGAAGTCTCTCAGTAGAATGGTGTCAAACTGGAAGGTTCAGAGTAGTATTGATTCCGTGTGAATGTCACTGTCTACCTAGGGCCTTTATGTACACCTTCAGTGGTGGGTAGAGCAAACTACAGAAAGGACACAACCCATAATTCTCTGTAGTTTACACAAGAAAATTTCCTAACAATGATCTTCCTTAAGAAAAGAATTCTCATAGGCTAAATACATTCTGCTTTCAGTCAAGAGTCTCACGATTAAACCATATGACTTTAATTATACAAGTCAATTATTGCTCTATTTGCAAATCTGTGTCAAACTAGGCTGGTTAGCAAAATTTCATGACCAGATTTTATGGAATTAAACAAAAGCTGACTACTTATCTGAGTACAGAGTTGCAAAGGGAGATATTTTACCTGAAACAAAAATTGTATCATACTATCTATATATTTTGTTGTGTCATATTTCTTTTCTGCTTAAGGAAAATAATCTTATCAATACTTCATAATGGATAGACTGATGTGATATATATTCAAATGCCATCATAAGGGCATATATACTTCCATCTGTAATTTTTATTATATCTGGAAATCTAATAATTTTGTGATAAAATGAAACACTTATGTATTTGATTATGAGATGTTAAAAGATTGAACTTTCCATAGAAAATAGGATGGACACTGGAAAGATTTCTTGTTTTTCTTTGTCACATTGTATCAAATTTATTTGCACCAACCTAGGGCTTCTCCATGGATAGTACAGTAGTGGTCAGAAAAGTTGTGCGTATACTTTCCCAGTTGGTTCCTCAGTGTTGGCAGTCGTCCTGGAACTCAGAGTGTTAGAAAAGCTGATCACCTGCATGCAGCCTTTTGAACTCCATTTGGCTCTTTCAGCCTGGACCTTGGGCCTGAAATACTTCCTTACCAAGAAATAAACAGCTGCCCACACACAGCCCTGTGCTGGCCTCATTGCCACGTGTGGAATTTTCTTTCCCTGTTTCAAGTTCCATCTGTGCTTCTTTATTCTGCTTAGTGTGTAAGTCAGTGACCCAGGCTTCAGTACTTCAGGCTCTGTGGCGGAGGGAGAATGGTCTTTTCTGTTACAGCATTGAAGTGGCGGCACAGGAAAATTTCCCTGTATGAAAAATCTTGGGATCTGCTAGTCATGACAGATTGGCACACACTATTGCAGCTGATCGTGTGCTATATTAATCAAAGCATTGTTCCATCCAGTGTTTGTTCTGCTTTCCGTGGTGACTTTCACACCAAGATTCAGTGGGCAGAAGCATTTGAATTTCTGTTCGTGGTGGCTGGGCTGATCGCCTCCAAAGGCTGGAGTTCTTCCCTGGCATTTCCATCTGACACAGGTTGTTCTGCTTAACAGAGAGTGAGGTACAGAGGCAGTGAGAATCAGCATAGGGAGCCAGGCATTACATGTGCGAGGTTTTTAATTCTGCTCAGAAAGCAACTAAATGAAGCAGGTTCCTGACGCAGAAAATAATTCACACTGGAGAATCTGAGAGGACTTAGATTCTCTCCTGGAAGAGGTAACAAATCAGGTTGGGCTTTAAGATGAACCTTTCCACTCCACATTTGAAGTGCTTCTTGCTGAGACTGGCTAGATAGTAGATGGAGATGCAAAACAGGTTTGCTTTGAAAAACAGCTGAAAGAGGCAAACAGAATGCTTGCTGAGTTCTGTTGACTGAAATCTCGTTAGACAATGATATTCATATGGATAACTTGACAAATGTTAAAGGTAAACATAGCTGCACTATAGAAATAATCCATCAGGTATGAAACAGTATACTTGGAAAAGATGATCTTACATGAGTCTGAATGTTTTACCATTAAAGAAATTATAAATATTTGAGATAAATAAGTTTAATGTGATTCAAACTTTATACAATTGCACCTACACCAAAACATCATAAGGTGCCATAACTCATTGATATGTACCATTTTATATTTATTGATCAATTAAAGAAGATAAAAGACTGATCAATCTTAACTAAGTGATCATATAGAGTGATTATTATAGGTCCTTTGTATTCAATCTATTCACAGTTGTGGCGTGATTAGGTGAAGGGCTGAGAGAATGTCACTTTTTCTTCTTAACTATGGCTATGTGCGATTTGAAGTATTGAACCGAGCACCCATAACAAGTAACTACTACCTTTTGGGTAAATCATTATTATTTGTACATCAACAATATAGAGATAGTTTCTATCTCTATCTTGTCTTATTCTTCTAGAGTAAAATATGGAGTTTCAGAGAGAAAGTTTCAACATTATTTACTGTTGTTAATGCTTTTATTTGAAAAGATTTATTAGGCAGTAACTTTTCTAGCTATAGGGCTATAATCCCATACCAATAATATTCTGAGGAATAGTACTTTCTAAATTATTCATTGCCTTAGCATTTTTCATTCTGTAAGGACCTTTGAGAAATATACAATATTCCAGAGAAAGAACTGAGAGTTTTTAGAGTTAGCTGCTGAGACAATGAAATATGACTTCCTCATATGCAAAATAAATATATTTCCTAACTTAGGCTATGAAAAGGTTTTCAAGTGGCAGATATATATTTTTAAACACTAGAGTGCTCCCAATGACATGTTTTTTTGTCTGTGCATATTATCTGGTCTCTACATGGATGATCAAAAGCATTGCTCTCTACTGTTACCTTGGAAATGGAAACTCCTTCCCCTCATTATATTGGCTTGGGGAAGAAAAATAAGGTAAGCGATAAAGGCAGTTCTGTTTTCTTAAATTAGAAGTTAGAAGGTAGATATGGAAATGTAGGGGAGTGATGTAGCTGGCTGAAACATCGATGAGAAAATATATAGGCAGCTTGTTCTGGTCCACCACGTGGCTAAGTAAGCACAGGCCTCCCAGATATCCTGGTGGCACTCCTGGGGTCTCTGGTGTCCTCTTTTCTCTTGAAATGAGAGGAACAGCAGAAATATGGGTCACAGAACAAGTCACTTACAACTACTTAAGGATACAAATATGAATGTTTTAACTTACCTTTGGATTTAAAAAATAACTAAAGGCAGAGACATCTAGCACAGGTTAATAGCAAATGCAGCTATTTTTGTGTGATGTCACTTAACTTGTTTATATACGAATGTAGAGTTACCTACAGATACATAAGAAAACACAGTTTATTTATTTATTTTTTTTTTGTGGGTACCGGGGGGTCGACCTCAGGACCTCGCGTGCCAACAGGCACCCGTGCCGCTGAGCGACATCACCGGCCCCTTTTCTATATGTGGGATCCGGGAGTCGAACTCGGGCCCTCGCGCTTGCAAGGCAGGCGCTTACGCCGCTGAGCCATCTCACCGGCCCAGAAAACACAGTTTTTATGCACATGTTATTATAAGGGACCCACGGTCATATCATTATCTCTGTGGTCCCAACATCTTTGATTATAAAGATAAAAGTCACATCTTATAAATGATCAAACAGTGATCTAGGTAGAATTAGCCTGCATGCTCGAGGACAACCGAGTAGCTATAAATGCCATAAGTATAGACATGGTTTATATGAAGGAAAATTTCCCAGAGCATATACCATTTTAGCCAGTTGTAAATAATTTTACTTCTAACCAATTCATCAATATAAAAAATAAGATAACTATCTAGCAATTTAATTTCTTACTGTTTTTCAACTTAAAAGTCAAATATAGCCCTGAGAATCATAGCATAAAGGTAGGAAAAGGAGAGCCATGAATTGTATTATTTTCATTGTCTAAAACCTCAATTATCCTGTAGAGATTATTTGCATTAGGATGTGAATTTTAGTGGGATTAGTCACTCCAGGTCTTATATTTAAAGTACTGATGGCTACAATGCAGCTATCGTTTATATGGTGCTTGCAAAAACCAACAAACTAAGTCTATTCCTTCGATGGTCTATTACACATAATTCAAAAATTAAAAAGACAGATACTTATGAAAATGGTTTCGGCCCTCTGGAACCCTTAAAACTGTCTTTAGGTCCTGTAGTCATCCTTTAAGGATGAGAAACTCTGATATGAACAGTGATCTTTTGAAACTTTTTGATAAGTATACCCTACAAATAAGTATATTGAGCCTGCACTCTTAACTTGAATGTAACAGTTTTTTATTAGTCACTAGTATTCATTAACATAAAGAATGTAAATTAAGTATAGTAATAATACCTCACATTGTCACAGATATATTTTACTAGTTTAATAAATTTTGGTTTAAGAGTATATAATGCCTACATTTGGGATTCTAGTTCTAAATTCAGTCTGTTTTCATTACTGAGAAAATACATTGGCTGCTACATTCCCCAAATTATGATTCTAACTTTTAAGCTTGTTAATTGCTTATAAATTGCTTGTTAAAAGCAATTTTTTTCTAAATCAGGCTAATGAATATATATCTTCCTTCATGTCAACAGTTTATTGTTATAAATGAACTGAGCAGTTTTTTTTGTTTTATTTTGTTTTGCTTTTTTTTTTTTTTAACAAATGGTATAAAAACCCACTAAAATATTTTTGGAAAAAATTGAGAACAGAATATCATTTTCTATTTTCACAGTTTAGTACTATACAAGTGTCAGAACTTCATGGATGGTACATATACATAAAACTCAGTAATATGAAAGTAGAAACAATCTCAAATATCCATTTGTGAAACACTCTCAACACAACATGTCCAGTGTACTTTGGAAGCTAGCTAGTGAATGAATGAACAAATGAATAACTGAATGCATGTATGAAATGAACTTCATAATTCAAATAATCCATCATCAATTTACTAAAAAGACATTGATTTCTTAGGACTGGAACTGCACTCCCCACGCCTCATTTCAAACTGGACACAGGGTCCACATTACAGGCAGACGAGAGGCTTTCCTGTGACAAAGCTGCCACAGCGCAGTGAGAAAGCAGACAACCTAGGATTCCCACAGAAGCACCACTTAAAATGTGGATGTGTTTGGCTGTGTTCTGGGGAAACAAAGGCAGTGAGTGGCATGCAGCTACCAGACTCTAGGTGTGTTTTGAACTCTCTGCTTGTCATTTAAAGAGAAGTAAAAACTATACGAGAAGTAAATCATCAACTATACCCACATTGCTTCTCAGCTTTAAATAGTACACAACATACATGGAGGGACAAAAAATAATAGAGAAAAGAATGGAAGAAATAGCGTCAAGCCAGAGATGGTATTTACACAAAGGTGTCCACTTAAATCATCCACGTGCAAAATTGGTGGTGAAAATAAATAAACATGGGACACATTATATTTGCAAGCAGATTAAATTTATTGAAACCACTTAGGGGTCAAATGGAAAACTTCTCTGCATTTTGAAAGCTATCTTTTCTCATCTTGAAAAATAGAATCAGAGAAAAATGACTGTTGTTCTTCCTCGATCGTATAGATTTAATTCGTCATTTTGAAGAGGCTGCATAAGAAGAACATAACCAACAGCTGAATCCATGTTTCATAGAAAGACAAATTCAGCAGACACAGAGGCTCTGGAGTTTTTCAGTAAAATCCAGATGACCAATATCTTCCATAGCAAGATGGGCGGCAGCAGCCATATCCGTAGCCTCCATATCCCTGATAACCGCAGCCATAGCCACAGCCAAGTCCACCGAACCCATAGCCCCCATAGTATGGGCCATAGTAGTTGCCGTAGTAGAGCATGGTGTCAGGGGTGGATGGTTCAGGTGTGTAAGGAGGGCAGTTTCCTAAGTTTGTCTGTCTGTCTTCACAAGATCTTTTATACTTCTTCAGGAGCAGGTGTGGCAAATTACATGCAATGTTGCCCTCATTAAAAATTATTTTGCATGCACCACAAATAATACCAACACTACAAAACTCTCATAAATCTCTTATTTTATAAGGCATAGTGAAGCCTTTCTGGCCAAGATGCCTCTATAGTTAGGTCAAGATTTTCACAATCAAATTATATGCTTTGAAGGGAAGTTTTTGTTTTTGACCTAGTTTTAAAGTCCTTCCTCATTGGGAGCTCAAATTTAAATTCTATGACAATGTTCTATGGAATAACAGAAACTATGCAAACAGTAACTGATTCGATTTCTAGACTTACTAATATTCTCAAATTCTTCTGTCAGCAGCAGAACTGAATGAATTCAATGAACTCACTGTGTATGGTTTTAGAGTTTACCTAAAACATGAGCACTAATACTTCCCAATATCTCTTTACAGATATAATTTTTTTTTACTTTAAGTACTTAAGTGGCACAATGACGTTATAGGATAAAACTTTACAAATGCACAAATACACATAATTTTCTTGTATTATTACAAATTCCATTTTAATTCACCATTTCTACTAGATAAAAACATCTATGGTTATCAATTCTGGGTTTACTCAATGACTGTCTAGCTCTCAGAATTAAAATACAATTGATTGAAGATCCCAGCACTCCTCCTCCTGCTCCTGAGGTGAATATTAATGTGCGGTGTTATGCTATTGGTGGGGGGAAGCACCTTCACCTGTCCTATGCCTCTATCTGTGGAGTCTGTTACTAGACCCTGTGGCTCTACAGCCAGAAAAGTCTTTGGCTGTGCTATGGAATTCAGTGAGTCTAGACACACATCCACTGAAGTAGACAATTCTATCATCACGTGTCTATCTGTGCTGTTTGCTGGGGAATTCAGAGAAGCTTGCTCCTCAGAAAAATCAGAGTGCCTTTTTCTACATTTAAATGCATAGCCTTAGTGTAGAGATTATCGTCCCTCCATCTTCAGTGCTATCAGTCTGCTAACTGAAGACTTAACCATGTCTGCATTCTCTGTCCAACTAATCACCTTTTCACTAAAGTGTATATGCAGGAAAAGAGTTGGAAATAATAGCAAACATTATTCTCATACTTACTGTGATTCAGACACTGTTTTAAGTGCTTGGTATAGATTGACTAAATTGATTCTAGAAATTGCCCCCTGAGTTAGGTATTATTGCTATCCTTTTTGCAGATGAAACAACTGAAACACACATTTTTACTGGTCACATCTCTGTTAGTGGGAAAGGTAAGATTGAAAGCAGAGAGCTTATTCCAGAAATATGACCCTCTCTACAGCCCTATCCTGACTTGAAGGAAGTCATCTTCCTAAAAACATGTTTTAGAGGGCAAGTTGTCTTAGTCTGGAGGAGTTCAATTTAAGGGAGATTACCCTGACTTGTTGGATGTCAGCAAAGTCTTTGGTTGTCTGTAGCATGTCAGAGTTGCCTATTAAAAATGCTATTTCTGGGATTGAGTTTGCTTGCAAAACTTAATTTAATATCTCATCTGGATGAGACATTTATTCTCATTACAAATACACAGGTGAGTCAGATGTGGCTAAACAACAGGAAATTCCTCAGTGACTCCAAAATCAGGCTTTAAAACTGTGTCAAAACATTACTCAGTATTGTTCGGTAATTTAGCCAATGGCAACTTGTGTTGTGGGTCCCACCCATATTTGGGATATATAAAAGGTCCTCTGCAGGGAGGATTGTCTAGACTCAAGTCACCTACACTCCTCTACCAAAGGACAACCTCAACGACCAACACCATGTGTGGCAGCTACTACGGAAACTACTATGGCGGCCGTGGCTACGGATGCTGTGGCTACGGAGGCCTGGGCTATGGCTACGGAGGCCTGGGCTATGGCTATGGAGGCCTGGGCTGTGGCTATGGAGGCCTGGGCTATGGCTATGGAGGCCTGGGCTGCTGCTATGGCTCCTGCTATGGCTCTGGCTTCCGCAGACTGGGCTGTGGCTATGGCTCCAGCTATGGCTCCTACTACTGAGGACACCATTGACAACTTCAACCTTCTACACCTGTGACATCAAGATTGACCCTTTCTGAAGCCCACATGTCCGAGCCTCACACTTGAGTGATGGTGATCTCACAGTGGGAGTCTTCCATGCCCTGTTGTGACCTGTGGAACCCAACTATTCCCTGAATATTCCTGCCGAAGTGGGACAAAGTGAAATTCTCTTGAGAACTCATGGTTCTGCTCTCCTCAGGATGATGGTGTCAGCCAACTCCCTTGATGACTTTCATGATGGAACTTGTTTCTCTGTTGCCCTAATAAAGTTATTTAACCTATAAGAGTTTCTAAATCATTTTATTTCCAATATTACCTTTTTAAATTTTGATTTGCAAGGCTATAAAAATAATGAAATAACAACTAAACTTCCTCCACTTTTGTATGTATGTGTTAAAATAAATTAATGCTTTTGGCTGCATTATCTACTTTTAATTTCCATCTCTTTTTTTTTTTTTTGTGAGTACCGGGGGTGGAACTCAGGACCTCACACGCCAGCAGGTGCCCGTGCCGCTGAGTGATATCACCGGCCCTTTTTTCGTATGTGGGTACCGGGAGTCGAACTCAGGACCTCGTGCCTGCCGGGCAGGTGCTTATGCCACTGAGCCATCTCACCAGCCCTAATTTCCATCTTAAAGAAATTTACTTTTTCTAAAATCAGAGATATAACCCAAGAAACAATTTAATAATCTAGTTCATTCTAACCTACTAATAGATCATAAAAGTGTATGGACTAAATGGTAGCCAATAATAATTAGTTAAAAATGTTGTTTTACAAATAAGCTGAGAACGTTCAGGGTCTCATGGGTGCATAGTGCTACATTACTATGTTCCTCTACTGATGTAAAAAAAAAAAGTTCATTTAGTAAAATTTGTTGTATTTTTTGTGGTGGTATGATTTAGATATCTGCAAATTTGTTGCAACTTTTGTTTTTGCTGCCCTAAGTTTTTCCCCTTTGGCTTAGGTCCCCTTTTATGGTACAATTTTCAAAGATTGCTCATCCTTTGTCTTTGTATTTTTCTTCTCTAGAAGTTCTGAGCTATGTCATTGCCTATTGACTGACATAGGAAGACCAAAAGTAAAAGAGAAGAAAACCGATGTCATGCACTCAACTAATAAAGAAGTTGTTATATTAATATCTGAAAAATAGATTTCAAATCAAGTAAACTTTATACTATATATGATATGAAGATTAATCCAATAGGAAGTCATAACAATATTAAGTGTGTATAGAACAGACTCAAACCTCATGGCAAAAATCGATAGCACTGAGAATAGAAATAGGCAGGTTTTGGCTAAGTTCAATTATATTTGGCTATATTCAATTATATTTGGGTAATCAAACTAATAAAACTAGTATATAAAAAGGGAGCAAAGATATACATGATATAACAACAGTATCAACCAACAGTGCCTAATTCTCATGTATAGAATATTTTACCCAAAATGAAGAGTATGTATATATTATATATTATATAAAATAGAATATTACATATATGAATGTTTATTTTTGAAAAATTGTCTTTTTCTGTATTAATTTTCCTATTGCCTCCTTTATTTCTTTCATCACTTTACATACATCATTCTACTGCTTGTGACACAAAGTTGGTTGTTAATCTTATTAGAAATTACCTTGTTTGAGACAAATATGTTTTTCTTACTGGTTTCAAAATTTCCTTCTTATCTTTGATTTTTGAGCTACTTATGATGTGCCTGGATATAGATCTCTTTGAAGTTATCCTTCTTGAAATTTTTGAATGTGTATGTTAATATTTACATCAAAGTTAGTATTTTAAACAATGATATTTTCAAATATTACTTCTCCTTTCTCTCACCTTTCCTTCTATTACCCTAAAAATGAATACACTGATGTAATGAGGGGTGTTATACAATTCCTGGGGCTCTCTTCATTTCTTCTTTTATTCCTCTTTCTGTTCTTCAAGCTAAATAAACTGTATTGATCTATCATCATTTGATTTCAAGTTCACTTGATTGTGCATGTTTTCTATTCATTCACATTTACTCTTGAAGCTGGCCATATAAATTCCCATTTTAGACACAATAGCTCCCTCCCTAAGGCACAAGTGATATGACCTAATACCACCAGTGGATTCCTGAAACCACAGGTAGTACTGAATTCTATACGTAATAATTTTTCTATATATACATACATATATGCATATGATAAAACTTAATTTATAAGTTAGGCACAAGAGATTAGCAGTAGTAGCTAATGATAAAATAGAAGTAACATTATGCTGAGGTAAAAGTTATATAAACAGAGACTGTCTCAAATGTCTTGTACTTTCTTTTCTTTTTTTTTTTAATGTGGGTACCAGGAGTCGACCTCAGAACCCCGCGCTTGCCAGCAAGCGCTTGTGCCGCTGAGCGATATCACCGGTCCTTTTTTTCCTTTATGTGGATTCTGGGAGTCCAACTCATGACCTCGCGCTTGCCAGGCAGGCGCTTATGCCACTGAGCTATCTCACCGGCCCCCGTTTTGTTGTTTCTTAACCATAAGATAAAGCCTTAGAGCTTGTTCTAAGCTTGTTCCTTTTGACCAAAACAAAACGAAGCTTGTTCCTTTTGACCAATCAGGTCTCCTCTGAAACAATTTATTACATTCATGCATACAAAGCACTTTATTACTCTACCAATTAATTTTAATTTCTATAAATATGTATTGTTTCTGTAGGTAGCATTTCATACAAACCAATTTTGACTTGAACATGTCAAAACATTTATCTACACTCGTTACCTTCACAACAAAAACTAGTCACTTTAACCTATGTATTTTGCTTACTATTGTTTTCAAAATAAATTGTTAAGTATTTCAGTTGTCTCACCACCACGAAAAAATTCAATATAGACAATTGCTACGTCGTTCTTCTCTGTAATAACATTAACATAAGATGACTTGTTAAAATTTTGTAGACCACCCGCCTGAGCCAAACACATCTCTGAATTTTTACTCAAACAACTTTGTGTTTTATTTTTGCACTCTTAATTGTTACTCGGGATACTAAAATTAGTTCCTTTCACGAATTTTTATTATTTCTTTTCAGGTATTATTCATTTATTATGAAAACTGACATTTATTTTACACTCAATGAGTGTTTTATATACCATAGTAGTTTCATTATTTTTATTTTCTCTTTATTTGTTTTAATTTTCTTTTTCTTTTTGTTCTTTTGTACCACCAGAGTGGTACATTTATTAGAACAGGTAGACCTACCCTGACACTTCATTATCACCTATAGTACATAGTTTACCTTAATGCTTACTCTTTGTGTTGTCCCTCTATGGTTTTGACAAAACTTTAATCACATGTACCCAGCATTACACTGCCGTACAAAGCAGTTCACTGCCATAAAAATCCTCTTACTCTATTTATACATTATGTCCTTCTATTTAAAAAAAAATTCGTCCTTTTATGTAAAAACGCTGATGCTCTGAAATATAATCAATGCTTAATTATCTCCTGTGGAAGCAAAAGCAAACAATAAACAAATCTTTTCCTAAGAAAATTCTTTGAATTTCTCAAGATGCTTCCTCATTTCACTATTCCTCTTCATAGAAAATTTCTACAATTTATGTCTAAGATTTCTGCTCTACTTTCTTATCATCTTTCATTTATTTGGACTTTTGAACCCTCACTCCAATAAAAATGTCCCTGTCAAGTCTTACCCCACCCAAGTACAGTTTGTTTGTCCCTCTTCATTTTCCGTATGTTCTGAAACAAAATTCAGGTCAATTAAACTCTGTCTCTTTCATCACAGACTCTCCCTTAGTATCCAGCACACCACTGAAACATCTTTTGCTTCCAAGTTCATTCCAGGTTTCATAAATCTTTTCCATAATTTAACCTCAATTTCAAAGTATGTTCCTCTCCTACATGTTAATTTTATTTTCATTCTTATTATTGTATATTCAACTCTTCACAGTTGATCATTTAATTTTATCTTTAATACCATCAGAAATTTAACAACAACAAGATAGAGTTTGTGATTCTTCTTCATGACACCAAAAGTTTTCTCTTCCCGTGGCACAACAAGAACCAGCTCATACTCTTCTGTTGGTGTACATCCTTCTTAGACTTCCATTGCACTTAGGATAAATGTTCTCCAATACTCTACCCTACCTCCCTGGCATCTTCGGCTACTTTCTTCCAGTTTACCACATCCCAGGTATAGTGTTTCTTCAGCAGCTCAGGCAGAGCAAGTTGTGCCTTCTTGAAGTCCTTCGACTTTGTCCTGCAAATAACTCATTCTGAAAATAGAACTGAGTATGGGTGAATTTTCCTTATTCAGTTGTCCAAGTGCCATGTGCCTAGATCCTCTGAATACTTGATTTAATATTGCCTTTTCCAAGTTATGGTTTAAAGTTATTTAATTCATTGGTTTATAATTATTCTACAAGTTCTCATCAGTATCAGAAAGTATTTAGTTCAGTACTTACCTGACTATTGTATGTCTTTCACTGTCCATCTTACCCCAATCAAGACACACATGGATAAAGAAAATGTGGTATCTTTATATAATGCAATACTACTCAACTATAAAAAAGGATAAATTTGAGACATTTGTAAGAAAGTGGACTCCCATGGAAAATATAATGTTGAATATAATAAATCAGACACATAAGTTTAAATGCTGTATGGTATCTCTCACTTGAGTAAGTCAAAGTGCAAACAAAGAGCAAAATGAAGGTTGGATTGAAGGAAACAAAGGGGTAGATCTCTTGCAAATAGGAAGGGGCCCAGGAGACTGAAGGCAAGAGGAGAGAGGAAGGGGAAAGGGAAGTAAGAAGATTCAAGATATGCCATGTACAAGTACCAAATAACCACAATTAATGTGAACATTGCATGTCATAAACGTGAGCTAAGAACAATAATTAAAAAAGGCTGAAAATAGGGAAAGAAGATTTAGAGATGGAGGGAAGGAGGGGGGTAAGAAGGGAAAGCAGGGGGCTGGTGAGATGGCTCAGCAGCTTAAGCGCCTGCCCGGCAAGCGCGAGGGCCTGAGTTCGACTCCCGGAACCCACATACGAAAAAGGGGCCGGTGATATCGCTCAGCGGCACGGGTGCCTGTTGGCGCGCGAGGTCCTGAGGTCGACCCCCCGGTACCCACAAAAAAAAAAAAAGAAGGGAAAGCAGATTAAAAAAAGAAACAAGCTGTGTTATGTACATGTACCTATACCCCAAGACAAATGTAAACTTCATGTACTGCAAATATGTACTAATAAAATAAAAATTAAAATATTACAGTGTAAATTTTATGAGAATATAGGGCTTAATGACTTTCGGTTCTACAGTCTATGTGCTTAAAATGAATACTCAAAATAGAGTGGAAGTATTAAGAATAAGTGAAAAAAAATTTTAAAAGATCAATCATGTAGAATAGCTTTTATATGATATTTTAGTAATATAAATATTTCTGGTTTATGTCTAAGAAAATAAGAGCAGAGATTCTGAAATCTTGAAGTCTATACAAAATTTGGAATTATATATATATATATATATGTTTTATTTGTAAGACGGTCCATGTTCATTAAAATTTAATAATTATTCCTTTCAATTTCACATATCTTTCTGGCTACATGTTACTAGTTTTATTTTGATGTCTTTTTTTAACTGCCTTCAAAATCTTTTGAGAATTAGGAAGACAAACATATTTAATGAATTAAACAAAAAATGCATTAGGAATTTGTATTAGGAATAATGTGAATTTTAGGATATATTTTGTCTACCTTTAGAAAACTGTATTTATCTTTGGAGAGCCAAATCCAATAGTAAGATCATGCAAATGAAAATAAAGCTTTGATATATTCAAGAAAATTTAAGACTTCATAAGAGAGAGCAATATTTATAAGAAAAACCTTTGTTAAATTATTAGTATTATAATTTGGATAGGCGCCAGGGAATTTAAATAATTTAGTGTATGTTGAAGTAAGTGTGAAAGTATCACGAAGGTGGAGCATAGTATATTCTTGAGCTGAGGACCATAGTCCATGCACAGAACAAGTGAAATGCTGATTCTCAAATTAATTCTCTGAGTAACTGGGTTTTCAAACTTGAGCGGAATTAGTATTTCCAAATATAAAAGGGACATATGAAATAGTGCTAACAAAATGGGGGAAGCAGGGGTTTGACACCTAGGATTCTATGTGAAATATAATTCCCTAGAAATTCTTCTTACACAAGAATATAAAACATTCTGTCAGTCATAAATTATACAGCCTATATTCATTAGCTAATCCTGTCTCTATGAGTCTTCCTCCACAAACTTCTCCCTATTCTTTTCCTGGATTTCCCATCAAGAGAAAATGATATTTTAAACCAATACTACTGCCATTACTAATACCAGTAATCAGAGTGGGGTTTATTTCGGTAAAGGGCTCATGGCGATTACTCCTCAAGTCAGCATATACTGTATTTTTAGTGTGTTGCCAGCACGTGATTTCTTTGTAGACAACCTTACTCAACTGTTAGTGTCTTTAGAATATTGGTGACAAGAAATTCTTGAGATTTTTCTTAATGCCAATTAGTTTGGAACTGAGTCAATCCTTTCATGAGATTTCCCATAACCATTCAGGTTAAGCAATTGAAGCTCAAAAAAATTTCTTCGACTGAACCTTTCAGTTCTGATTCCACACGTACATTATGGCCATGACTATGACAGCCTGTGGCTACAATGACATGGATTGTGGCTACACTGTTGCTATGGCTGTAGAAACTACAGATATGACTGATATAACCCATGTTGCTTTGGAAAATGCTGACTCCTGGTTTCTTTTGAGATGTTCTGGATTACTTACTGATGCTTGGCATATTTCTATTACACAGGGATTCTTTATGTGTTATTTTCTTTTAGCACTAACATCCAGTCCTAGACCAAGCATAGTAAATGACTATGGGATTACCTGAATTTCTGAAATAGCAAAAGATTTTGTGTTTAAAATGTTCATCCACTTTATATATTTGCATGAATTAAATCTTAGAAATTTTTGATTTATTTTTCATTAATTGTAACTTCATTTGTAAGCACATGGCATATTTTCACACGTATTTATTTATCTTCATTTCTGACTGTGGGAATGTGGGGGGGAACTCTTCATTTTCCACCACCTGAGGTCTGTTCCCAGGGCGATTAGTGCATGGACACTTGGAGGGAGAAACATCTCATACTGAGAATCTCAAATCCTGCAATGTGAACTCGTTGGTATAACTGAGATGATGAATACAGGGTTTGTAAATAGGCACCATCAAGAATCTCACTGAGATGTATTAAATTTTCTATCAAAATATATATTTTATGACAAAAATATAATAATTAATGTAATTCACCATTTCTAAATATTTTCAGGAAAGAAGGGTAGATAATAGTTTTAAAATATCTTTATATGTGTGAGAAATTAATAAAGAATACCATGTATATGGAATTATTTGGCACTAATTCCACTTAGTTTTGCTTCTGTTGGCTGTGCTTTGGAGCTACATCCAGGAAGTCATTGCCGAAGCCAATGTCAAGAGGTTTTTTTTTTTTTTTTAATGGGAAAAAAGTAAAACAAAATTTCACAACAAAATAATAGGAAAATAACAATAGTTAATACATTGCATATTGTTATCTTTAAAGTACTGGGCCGGTGAGATGGCTCAGCGGTGTACGTGCCTGCCTTGCAAGCGTGAGGGCCTGAGTTCGACTCCCGGAACCCACATACGAAAAAAGGGCTGGTGATATCGCTCAGCGGCACAGGCGCCTGCTGGAATGTGAGGTCCTGAGTTCGACCCCCGGTACCCACAAAAAAAAAATAAATAAATAAAATAAAGTAGTTACTCAGCGTACAAGATATGGGTGTAAGAAATTCTCCAATCGATATTAGCACAAACCTTCCTTTTCAAAGAAATAAGAGACAGTAGTATAACTAACTTGCATTCTTTTTTCCTTTTCCCTTCCTTCCTTTCCCCTTTTCCCTAACCTGGTTCCTTTTTCCTTTTTATCTTTATGTTTTCTTACAGAAGTTTGAGGATCTGGTGTCTTTCTTTTCTTTTTTTCTTTTTTCTTTTTTTTTTTCTGGTTTTTTTTTTGGTACTGGGAATTGAACTCAGGGCCTTGCGCTTGCCAAGCAGGCGCTTTGCAGCTGAGCTACCTCCCCAGCCCCAGGATCTGGGGTCTTACACTTAATACTTAAATTCACTTTGGCCATGGTGTAAGGCTAGATTCTAATTCATTCTTTTGTGTATGAATATCCAGTTTTCCCAACCACAAACATTAAACTTATGTTTTGCCAACACCATCCCAGCACCATTGCCAAAAATTGTTCGATGGTATATGTATGAGTTTATTCCAGGGCTCTCTATTATAAATATTTGATTCACATAAACAAAGAGAAAACCAACAAGTGAGTATGAAATACTTATTTTCGCATGCTAAACCTAACAATGAGGGCTGGTGAGATAGCTCAGCTGCACAAGCACCTGCCTGGCAAGTGCGAGGTCCTGAGTTTGACTCCCGGTACCCACATGCGAAAAAAGGGCCGGTGATATTGCTCAGTGGCACGGGCGCCTGCTGGAGCACGAGGTCCTGAGTTTGACCCCCAGTACCCACAAAAAATAAATTGATTAATTAAATAAAATAAACCTGACAATAAGAAAGTTACTTCATTTATTTTTACTTCTATTCAGCTGTGTAAAATGGAGACAATTTTAATACAGCGTTGAGATGATTAAGTTTCATATAAGAGAGGGACTTATATGAAGGCTAAGAAGGTATATTAAAAACTTCACAAAAGGACAACCCTACAGTAAACAATTAATAAATGTTGCTTGATTATCATTGTTTAGATTTTATGTAAATTATTTATGGAGAGTTTTGAAAAACAAATTGCATAAACAATACACATCAAATTTGGCATAAATTATTCTTTTATATGCAAAGAATCAAAAAATAAACCATGCATGTAACAGGAAAATGTTATACTCAGTAAACACCAGGCATTGTCCTAAGAACTTTACATATTTTAATACATTTGCATCTCATAACAACACTAGAATGCAAGTTCTGTCATTCTACGGAATTTTTATATAAGAATACCAATTCCAAAGAAATTGTATAGTTCACCGAAAGACATTAAGAGGCAAATCTGTTTCACGCCTTCATGCAGTAATTTGGAAAGTATTTTGTGCACATTACTAGATCGAATAAATGTAGTGATGTTGTTAAAGCAGTGTTCCTTTCCTATTATGAAAAGAAAGACACAAGAAACAGGGTAAAGTGCAAAAGAATCGTATGTTTCAATTTCGGTTGGAGGTATTCATAATTTGATGAATTTAGGGAGATTAACAAATCAATGGGATTTTTTTAATATATATTGATTTTTCAATATATATATATTTGGGAATATCAATATGAATGAAAAATCAATATACATACATTAACTATATAATATATATTAACTATATATATATATAATATTGGGGATGTATATAGATATAGATATATGGTTGGGAATGTTATTGATGCATCTTTAAATTTTAATTCAAAATTTTACTGCTTTCAAGATTCTATTCAGTTTTATTTGGCACTGAAACACCAGTCAAGTGCACATTCTAGAAAATCGTAGTCAACAATAATCTTGCCTTAGAGATCTAAGGCATTGACTCATCCAGGGACCATGGCCCATAACACAGGCCAAGATAACTTCAAAATCTGCTATGTCTTGAGGCAGATACATGTAGACCATGCAAATTGCACTTAATATTAAATACAAATTCTAAGATTTGAGAATAAAGTCAGTGGGAAAAATAGCTTCTATGTAAGCATAATTTGAGGAAAATATATTCTGTCTTGGGTTTGTATTTTTCCAGAGATTTTTATTCTTCTTATAGAATCAACAGTTTTGCCAACATGAACCTATCAAAACAAGTTTGATCATAGCCATTACTTTAAAGTAAATATAAAAAAAGAATTAAGATGTGCATGTGCATGTGCCAACTCCCCATGATGAATGTAATTATTATGTACTGCAGACACTTACTAATAAAAATAAGATTAAAAAAAGACAAAGAACTAAATATTGCAGTTAAATTCACTAAGGTTCAGCATGAGGTATAGAAATCCCATATCATGAAAATACAATTGCTAAGTTTAAAGACAGGTGTCTCTTTTTCTAATAAATTTTCCAATAAAAAATTATTGGAGGGCCAGTGAGATAGCTCAGCGGCATAAGCGCCTGCCTGGCAAAAGCAAGGTCCTGAGTTTGACTCCCGGAACCCACATACAAAAAAAGGGCCGGTGATATAGCTCAGTGGCACAAGCACTTGCTGGCAAGCGCAAGGTCCTGAGGTCGACTCCCGGTATCCACATTAAAAAAAAAAAAAGGAAAAAAGGTTATTGGAAAAGCAAATGATTGTTGCTACAAACTGAAAACTCAGAATCACAAGAAAGAAATATCTCAAGACAAAGAATGTAGAATGCCCTCAATTGATTCTAAACTTAGATACATCATGGATGTTATGAAGGACTTCACCATTCAAAAACAAAATTTAGGGGCCAGTGAGATGGCTCAGTGGCGTAAGCGCCTGCCTGGCAAGAGCAAGGACCCGAGTTCGACTCCTGGTACCCACATACGAAAAAAGGGCCAGTGATATCACTCAGCAGCACAGGCACCTGCTGGTGTGTGAGGTCCTGAGGTCGACCCCCGGTACCCACAAAAAAAAAATAAATAAAAACAAAATTTAAACCAAAGTAAGGCGTGTAAAAAGTTAAGTGCAAACAAGCCGAGGTCATGTTGAACTTCTCTATTGAGATGGACACAGACAAAAATACTTCTTGCCTAATATGCCCAAGCTAAAGATTCGAGGCAGGGATTATGCATAAATATTTTTACCTTGAAAGGGATTTCATACACACTAATGCTTAATATTAAAAAAACTTGTTAGAGGCTCTATTTCCAGCCAATTCTTAACTAAAATGTAAAATATTATCTTATTTGTCCTAACAATAACTCAAGAGAACACACATCATCACTGCTTAAATAGAGTAGAAAATTGAAAACTTTAAAGATTGTTGCCTTTTTAATGTCACACATCACAGACTTGGTAAAGCAATCGAAGTAGAAATACTAAAGCAGATATATCCTAAAGACGGCAATTGTTTTCTTTAATGCAAACAAGGAAAACATAAATACTGGAGGTTAAATAAAGAAAATTAGGACAGTTTTAGGATAATAAAAAGTTTATTAGGAAAACAGTAGAATAGGTCCTGCAAGAAAATGAAAATACAGAAGATGTGAGGATATCAATTCAATGAGAAACCACAGAGGAGTTCACAGGATGAATTCCAACTTCTCTTCATTTTCAGCAGTTAAGTCCAGGGAAGGAAAAGTCTGCAGTACTGTATCAGATCCAGATGGTACTAGAGGGCAAGTCGTCAGAAATGCATGATGCAGTAAAACCACCCGACCAAGAGACTCAAACCTGTGGGGTGCAGAACTGTTGAATCTTGATATCAGTTATATTAGGCGAGAATCTTACACGATGTCCTCAATAGTAGTAGCCAAAGCCAGAGCCACAGCCAGAGCCACATCCATAGCCACAGCCCAGTCTGCGGAAGCCAGAGCCATAGCAGGAGCCATAGCCGCAGCCCAGGCCTCCATAGCCACAGCCCAGGCCTCCATAGCCGCAGCCCAGGCCTCCATAGCCATAGCCCAGGCCTCCATAGCCATAGCCCAGGCCTCTGTAGCCACAGCATCCATAGCCACGGCCACCATAGTAGTTTCCGTAGTAGCTGCCACACATGGTGTTGGTCGTTGATGTTGTCCTTTGGTAGAGGAGTGTAGGTGACTTGAGTCCGGACAATCCTCCCTGCTGTGGGCCTTTTATATGCCTTCCATGTGTGGCACTCATCACACATGCTCATGTCACTAGCTAATTATATGACTAATCCAATTATTTGGTTGTTTATCAGCCATAAGATAAAACATGAGATGTTAAAGAGTTTTGCTTTGACCTCTGAGTTTTGACTTTCTGAATCCGATTGGGATCTTCAATGAGGGAGAAGACACATGTTCAAACTCATCAAACTAAACATCCATTTGGACATCCTGTAACTGTCATTTATATAGTTTTATGTAGTCTTTCTTGCTCTTGAACACAATAGTTTCTGTAATTTTTAATCTTTCACAAGAATAATATCCATTTTGCCTTAAGAATTCTCTTCTCTCTTCATCCAAATTAATTATCTTCCTCCAAATCTAAGTTCCTTTTCTACACTGAAGCAAAATACATCTGTTATACCTATACAGTTGAAAATAATTCATCCAATTAGAAATTCAAGAGAACCAGGTCTGAACAAAATATATCCTACCTTCCTACTCATATTCAACTTTCCTTGCAGTAAAAGAAATTTGCTATATGTTGGAATCCTATTTCTGAATTTCTTGGTTTTTTAGTTGTGCCTATAGTGGTTAGTTAACATTTTAAGTAACTATTTCATTGATTTAGTTATCATGCATTTTTTTTCATCAGCAAATGATTCAGAACTGTTTCTCAAAACATCCATTTGGTATCCTTTGTACTCTGGCGTGCCAAGCTCCCATCCACGACCCCAGAGTTATTTCTGTCATCATTTAGAGTAGTGTGATTACCTATCCTACTGCAGAACCAAAGAAAAATAGAGGTTTATCTATACTAAAATTTAAAAAGATACCTCTCCATCTTTTATTCAATGGATGTGGATAGGCAGCATTATTCACACTTCCACATGGATTTCTGATATTCTAATTGTATTTCTGACATTGCTAAGATGGCTTCTAGTGAAAATATTATTTTTTCATTTCCCTTCAGATATCTTTAATTAGGGTTTTGATATTTGAACTGGCTTACACAACCCTGAAGAGGTTTTGAGGTGTTAGACATGCTCTGTATTTTAATCAGTTCTTTGGTGATCATCAGGATAAGGACATATGTTTTAAAATTTACCTAAAATTTGTTCTATTACCTAAAATTGTGACTATTTTAAATATATCAAAAGAAAATAGAGCCTTCATCAAACAGAAAAATATTTTCAGGCCAATAATTAAATCAAAATATCCATCTATTTATTTATCTATAATGGGTTTTGAATACATTTTCCATGAGTGTTTCTCAGTAGATAAATTTTTGTTAAATTGGTAAAGATTTGTAACATATTACTCGCCATTTACTGGACTGAGATATATGAAAAAAGAATTATCTTCACTTTTCCTACTCTGATTTCTAATATAAAAATATAAAGAGCCTCAACTCTCACAGTGCAGAATCAATTGAACAATAACTTAAATTTTACTAAAAACTAGTTGAAATAACATGGGAATTATTTTTATTCTAGGCAATTTAAATTGTAGAAAATCACCTCAGTTTGATAAAACTGAATCATGTCAAACAATTAAAAAACCAAATATAATTAATCTGTTTGTATTTTATTAAAATTTATATTGGCATATTTTATTTTGTTCAACATAGTTTCCCTGTTAACAACATTTACTAGCATTTTTTTTTCTCTTTACAATGTACTTCCAGGAATTAATTTCCTTCTTCCAAATAATTGAGTTGTTCTAGCTCATCATAGGGACTTTGTACTATGTCACATGACATTCTTTTTTATATATTTTTCTAGTATGTTTTTCTGAATATATGCATTTTCACATATATCCATGATCACAAAAGAAGCTATATATCATCCTTCCAACCTTCGAAGTAATCATCATTTCTGTATTCTGCTTTCTAGCAAAGCTTCTTAAGTGAATTTTCATGCTACCATCCTAAAATCGTTCTAACTATCTACCCATCTTCTTTGGTTCTTACTACTCTAGGAAATTGTTCTTACAGGGATCATCAAAATGTCAGTCTTTTGACAAATCCAAAGGTAACTTTTCGCAGGTTCTGAGGAACATGGAGATTCACCAAATTATTTCTTTTAATTCCTGAAAAACTTTGTGACTTATATCTTCATTCTACCACATGACACTTGATTTAATTCCAACCTCACTAGCTTTTCCCACTTAAATATCCTCTCCATATTTTCCTACCAAATCTGATTGTGCATAGCTAAAAGGTTGCCCCTCTGATAGTCTCTAGTATTGATGTAAACTCTGTTAGATTGATCACTTTGGTTATATTATAAATAATGCAAATACATAGATATGTATACGTATATAGATATCACTCAGAATCTCCTAATATTAACATCTTTCAAAGATATAGTATTTTTATCAACCAAGTAAATTGACTTTATACTATACCATAAACTTATAGACTTCACCTTTTTTTTTTTTTTTTTTTTGGTACCAGGAATCGAATTCAGGACCTTGCGCTTGCCAGGCAGCCACTGTACCACTGAGCTGTATCCCCAGCCACTTTACCATTTTTAATTATTTTTTTCTTCTTATTTTTGTTACAGCATCAAACTCACCTTGTGTTTTACTGCCTTATCTCTTCAATCTTCTCCAATTGGTCAGATTCTCAGTCTTTTCTTGTTATTTATGCCCTTGATGATTCCAATTTTTCAGAATATTCCCCAATTCTAATGTGTCTGAAGTTTTATAATTATTACATCAGAGTTACACATTTTGGCAAGAATGGCAGAAGAGAAGTGAGTTTTTCTGTGCTGCACATCAGTGAGTATATGGCATCAACAAATCTTTGAAAGTTTTGCAACTACTTTCAATCTCAGGTTTGTAGTTGAATAAATCCTTTCAGGGTAAATATTAAACATAGTTTTAGATTATATACAAACTGATAAATACATATACATGTGACTTATAAGCCAACGTGAATAATATTTCTCTAAACACAAAAAAGAAATAAAATAGCTGATTATTCAATATTTTATAAGCAAATGATGCCACCATGATGTCTCTTTAATATTCTCACCCTTTCAAAGTCATAGTTTGCTTCTAAGCCAGGATCTTTACATATAGTAAGGAGAATATTATTAAGTAAACCAGACATTTTAATAAGAGGAATCCTTGTGTGTTATATGATCTACTGGTAGCTAATAATTACCTTCAATCTGGCATTTGAAATAAGCAAGCCACCAATGAAGGAAAAGACTCTTCCGCTAAAGGCATATGTCTTGCAGGCATTCTGACAAACAGCAGAGTTATCTTGGGTGTACTTGTTACGAGAAATATTTTAGATGGCTTTAATGCCAATTAGCTTGGAATGTGAATGCAATAGTGCCCGTGGTTTGCCCCACATACCACTCAGTTGGTAATAAAGCTTTCTGCAGAATATGAAGCTTAAAAGTTTAGACTTTGACTCTGCTATACGACTGAACCTTCCAGACCTGCCATCATGAGCTTCTACAACAACTACTATGGAGGCCTGGGCAGTGGCTATGGCTGTGGCTGTGGTGGTTATGGACAAGCCTATTAACACCCATGTTGCTATGGAGGATACTGACCTTCTAGCTTCTTCTGAGAAGCTGAAGGTTGCTCATCTCCTTAAGTCATTTTCTTATGAGGCACTGTGTTTCCTGCATAAATTGTAGTAACAAGGTTGTTTTCTCTTTAAACAAGGACAGCCGAATATTAGTCTACAATGTGATATCAGAACTTTTTTGATCAACTGCTAGCAATTCCAACACTGTAGACAAACATAAACACCTTTAATACAATACAGTGTCTGATTACATACAAGTAACAACCACTTTAATATGGGAAAGTCTCTAAAATCATTTTTCATTAAGTTTAATCTCCATTGTAAACCTAAAATATTCTTATCTACTTTTATTTGTCTAGGTTTTTTCGGCCCACAAACAGAGATCTCCAAATATCTACCGAAATGAACTAGTTTATTTAAAACAGAGTGTAGAAAATTCAAGTTATTGTGCTTTTTAAAAGAGCAATGTAGATTTTGGTGATGAGAAGTTATGAAGAACCTCTTTGTTCCATGAAAGCAACCAATTAAACAATAGGTCAGGTATTTTACCAGAAAAAAAAAAAAAACAGGAGATAAGACAACTAAGAATGACCTTCATGGGCACAGAATAAACCTCAAAGGCTGGCCTCAAAAATCTCCCTTTGCTAAAGAGTCTACATTTATTAATTTTCCTGCTTTTTTAGATATGACTGACAAAGATAGTGTATTTTTGAGGTGTACAACAGAAATATTTGATGTATCTACTTCATTAACTTATCACCTGATATAATTGCCTCTGTGTGTGTGTGTACCTAACAATGTATACTCTCTTAACAAATTCACAAAGAGATAATAATATGGGTCTGCTAAGTGAGGAAAATGAGGAGACACTGGTCAAATCTATGAACTTTTAGTCACAAGGTTAATAAGTTTTGGAGATCTAATGCACACTATAGTAACTATAGTTAATTACAACGTATTTTATATTTGGGGTAAGGACTCCAAATTTAATTATATCAGATTAAAGCAATTGATGTCCAAAGGCATTGTGGAAATTAATAGCGCAATTATCTGAAAATCAGTAAGCATAATACATAGTTGAATGTGATACCATAATTGAGATAACACTCATCAAGGAACGGGAAAATCTAAGAGACCTCAGATAAAATCTTAGGAAGGCAATACACATAAAATAGACTGCACCATTTGAGGAATATCATTAGAGATTTTACAGATGGAGAACACAAAATTTAGTAACATTTAGTCCAGCCAAGTTACTAAGCACCTAAAAAAGCAAAAGAAAACAAGCCCTGGTGATTAGTAGGGGATGAGAGAAGAATCTAGAGTTGCTACAGAATACAGTCTAAAATGTGCAATTTAAAAAAAAAATTATGAAATGTGCAAAAGAGAAAAAGCTGTGACTCATATTCAAATAAAGCATCCTCACACAATAAAAGGTAGATTATTAGAGCATCCAGATGTAAGATTACCAAAGAAGTTGATCTAAGTATGTTCAAAGTAGTAAAGGTTATCACATTTATAGAAGTAAAGGAAGGCAGGATAATAACTTCCCAATCCAATACAGAATATCAATTTAAAGCTGAAAATTTCTGTAAAAGTACTAAATGGAAATTACAGAGTTGGTAACTGCAATAAAATATCCCTTTTTCTCTGCATTTTAATTCTCCATGGTTTCAATTACCTATGGTCATCCACATGCTGAGAGTGTTAACTGGAAATTTCTGAAACAATTTACACATCTTAATTTTGTACTATTCTGAATAGCATGTTGAAATCTCTCATCAAACCAAACACTTATTTTACTTAATAAAAGCCCCAAAGCAATCATTCAGGCAACTTCCATATATGACAGAAAAACTAGAAAAGGCTTCTTTAAGTGAAAATTGAAAGTGCAGGGCTGGTGAGATGGCTCAGCGGCGTAAGTGCTTGCCTGGCAAGCGCGAGGTCCTGAGTTTGACTCCCAGAATCCACATAAAGGAAAAAAAGGACCAGTGATATCGCTCAGCGGCACAAGCGCTTACTGGCAAGCGCGGGGTCCTGAGTTCAACTCCCGGTACACACACACACACAAAATAGAAATAACAAAACAATTAAATGAGTCATAAAATTAACAAATGGCGTAAGTACATGTTGTGGTTCCCACCCACACCAGGGTATAAAAGGCCCATGGCAGGGAGGATTGTCCAGACTCAAGTCACCTACACTCCTCTACCAAAGGACAACCTTGACGACCAAAACCATGTGTGGCAGCTACTACGGAAACTACTATGGCAGCCGTGGCTATGGATGCTGTGGCTACGGAGGCCTGGGCTATGGCTATGGAGGCCTGGGCTATGGCTGTGGAGGCCTGGGCTGCGGCTATGGCTCCTGCTATGGCTCTGGCTTCCGCAGACTGGGCTGTGGCTATGGCTGTGGCTATGCCTATGGCCCTGGCTTTGGCTACTACTATTGAGGACACCATCAGAGACTCTCACTTTCTGCACCTGTGACATCGGTATTCACCAGTTCTGAATCCACATGTCTGAGCCTCAGGCTTGAGTGATGATGTTCTCGCAATGGGAGTCTCCCGTGGGCTGCTATGACCTTTGTGAATCCGCCTCATTGCCTCCTGAAAGGAGACTGAGCAAGAGAAATTCTTCTGAGACTTCACAGCTCTGGTCTCCTCGGGGAGATGGTTTCAGAACAACTGCCTTGGTAATTTTCATGATGGAACTTGTTATTCTGAAGAATAAACATCTTTAATCTATAAGGACTTCTTGTCATTCACTTCATATCTCATTTTACTTACACTTTTTTATATTGATTTTCAGAAAATACAGCAGCTAAACTTCTTTGGAAGATATTTTTTTCCCTACTTTCATAGATTGGTTTCTTTACCAAATCAAAGTTCGCTTATGTTAGAAATGTAGCTTTTTTTTCTATAAAATTCATTTTCCTACTCTCCTTCTGAGGGAATAATAGGTGTTATGCTGTTAATTTTAACATTCAATCAAGTAGTATTTATATCTTTGTTAAGCATTGCCTGGCATGTTGTCTATAATAAAATTAATATGAATGCTAAGAACATATTTTGAAATTAAGGTTAAATCACAGAAAAGATTTATGAAACCTGAAAAAATGTTGGAAGGAAAAGATGTTTCAATGATGCAATGGATTCTAAATGAAAATCTGTCATGAAAGACTTTGGAATTTGGAGGATGGACTGCCTACATTTTGCATTGAAATTTTTTAAGGTGTAGAAGCAGAATGCTACAATTTGAATCTCAAGTGTCCCACAGAGGTCCATGTGCTAAAGGCCTCAGTTAATATTGTTGGGAGTGGTGTAAACTTTGAGAGATGGAGTATGAGATTTCAGTCACTAGGGCGTGTCTTTGAAGGGCAACACTGGACTTCGGTTTCTACCTTCCTTCCTTTCTTCCTACGTCTTTCTTTCTTTCTACATCTTTCTTTCTCTTTCTTTCTTTCTTTCTTTCTTTCTTTCTTTCTTTCTTTCTTTCTCTTTCTCTTTCTTTCTTTCTTTCTTTCTTTCTTTCTTTCTTTCTTTCTTTTTCTTTCTTTCTTTCTTTCTCTTTCTTTCTTTCTTTCTTTCTTTCTTTCTTTCTTTCTTTCTTTCTTTCTTTCTTTCTTTCTTTCCTTCTTTCTTTCCCTTTCTTTCTTTCCTTCTCTCTGTCTCTCACTCTTTACTCTGCCATTTGTTACTGCAATTATGTGTTGCCATTCCAGAGTCCAAAAACAAAGAAGTCAATTGATTGTGAGCTGACAGCTGGAAAAGTGGGAAGAAGAATTAATATTTATTCTTTATAAGTTTATTTATCTCAGATATTTGTTTAGTTATATAAATCTAACACACAAGCAGAATCGTATTTGACAGGAATTTTGTTAGTTGGAAGGATTTTAAAAATCGTATTTTTCAATTAGTTATAGGACTATACAGATATTTATTTTTTGAGAATGTTTTGGCACATTGTGCCTTTTACAGAATCTACTAAGTTTCTGTAAGTTGTTGAATTTATGGAGAAAGTTGTTGTTCATTATGTTCACTAATAGAACTTCTCTTGATTGTAGAATCTGTAGTGATGCCCCATTTTTACTCCTGCTATTGGTAAAATTTGTCTTTTCTCATTTGTTTGTGATTTGTCATCAGAGTTGAGCTTTACATACCATCAGATTTCAGCTTTATTTATATTGTATATCCATTTTTGGTTTTAAATTACACTGAGTCAATATATAATTTGTGTCACTGCCTTACTTCATTAAAAATTACTAAATATTTTGGAAAAAAGCTTGCATTTTGATTCAAGAACTTCATTTTTTGTTTTTCAATATATGCACTTAATCCTACAGATTTCCTTTAAGCACTGATTTAATTTTGATATGCTCTATTTCCATTAAGTGCAATATTTCTGAATATCCTCAGAAATTCTCTGTTTGATTCATGAGTTACTTATGAATGTATTCTTTAATTTCCAAATGTTTAGGAAATTTCAGCTACTTTCTGTTACTGATTTTAATATAATTATTTAATGGTTTGTTAATACACTTGATAATTCTGACTCTTTAAATATATCATGTCTTGTTTTACTATAGTGATATTATCTATCTTGCTGAATACTTTATGTGTGTCCACAAGTAATTTAGGTTTTGTGGACAGTGGTAGAGGGATATATGTCAACTTTTGGAAGAATTGGTCAATTTTCTCATTTCTGTACTAAAAATCTGTTTACCCCTCATAATGATTATAGAGAAAGAAAGGTCGCCTTTTTCCAGTATAATTTGGATGTGGTTATTTCTTTTTAAATTCTAGTTTTTTCTTCATATACATTAAAGTTTGCTTGTTAGGCCCATACATATTGATAATTTTTTTTTTTTTTTGGGTACTGGGGGGTCGACCTCAGGACCTCGCGCGCCAACAGGCACCCGTGCTGCTGAGCGATATCACCGGCCCCCTTTTTCGTATGTGGGTTCCGGGAGTCGAACTCAGGCCCTCACGCTTGCAAGGCAGGCGCTTATGCCGCTGAGCCATCTCACCGGCCCCATATTGATAATTTTTATGGATTCTGATTGATGTGATGCTTTGATATTATTGTATTACCTTGTCTCCTTAGTAATTTCTCACAACCTGAGTGTAATTTTTCCAATATTAAGATAGTTACCCCCACATTATTTTACTTATTATTTTGTAGGATAGGTTTCGCTATTTTTTTTTTAGTTTTACTTAATATTTCAATTTTATTTTAGAAATAATTTCCTGATAAACAATAAATGGATGAGTCTGGGCAATTTGATAACCCCTGTATTTGTGTACGTAAAATATTTACATTCTATGTAATTATTGGTAGGATTAAATTGTGTGTACAATTTCATCACTGGTTTCTAAATCTGTTGTGTCTGTTGAGACTTTCCTGAATTATTTTGTATTTAAGTAGTTTTAATGCTCAATTTTAATTTATCTAATGACCTTTGGTCATATCTCTGTATTTTTGGAGGGTAATAGAGATATTATGATATGGAAAATTAAACTTTCACAATATTCTCAGGGTTTATATTTTGCTACATTATCTAAAAGTTATAGTGGGGCATGGTGGTACACCTGTAATCTTATCACTTGGGAGGCTGAGGCAGAAGGATCACAGTGAATTTGAGGCCAGCCTAGGCTATAAACTGAGTTCAAGACCAGCCTGAACGGCATAGTGAAACCCTGTTTCAAAAAGACAAAAAAAAGTTATAAAAATTACAAATTTAGGATCCTTTTACAATTGTCACTTTTTGTTACACTTGTCATAGATATTACAGCAAAATAGCTTCCAACTCCCTCATTCAATGGTATTATTTTTAGTTTTCATGGTTACATGAATTTTTCAGAACTTTTAAGTTCTTAAAAGTTTCTTTTAAGGAAAAGAAAATGTGTATTTTATTCACCCAAATATTTATAATTTTCTATTGCTTTGTCTTTATTTCTGAAGTTCCAAGTTGGCCATTAATATAATTTTCCTTTAGCCTGAAGAACTTTGTTTAGAATTTCATTTAGAGAAGTTATGTGGGCACGAATTCTTTTAGTTTTTATTAATCAGAGAAAATTTTTATTACATTTTTTTTCTTGAGGGGTATTACTGTTGGATGTAGAATTTTGAAATTTTATTAGCACTTTAGTTATGTTTTCCAATCTTTTTGAACTCTGTATCTCATGAGAAATCCATAGCAAGGGATTATTTATATGTAATGTGTTTTTTATCTCTAGCTCCATTCAACAATTTTCTTTTGATTGGATTTACAACATTTTAACTCTATATATTTCTGTTACCAATTTGCACAACCTAAGTCATTATTTCTTTAGATTTCTACATGAATTATTTTGCATTTCAATTGATAATAAAATGCTATGAATATCTACATATTCTTGAGACTATATTGATATTTTAAAATCTCATAAAAAACATGAGTATTGAATGCCATCAAAGGGTTCTAAAGTTAAACACACACAATGGATTTAGAGAAAGATTTCTCTGTTTCAAAAAAATAGATTAAGGCATGTATGTAAAAGGTAGAGTTCAGGTGAGTTTAAACTTCTGAACCTCTTGTTCTGAGCAAGCGTAGGAAATACTTACTTAAAATGTGCAAACTTAAAAACAAAAATAGAAAATCATATGTCGACAGTCATATCTTCTTAAAAAGTTTTCACAATTGTGTTAATATCGTTTGGAGAATTTTTTATGCCCATATCTTGTACTCTGAGTAACTGCTTTGAAGATAACAATACTCAGTGTATTAACTATTGTTATTCTCCTATTATTTTGTTATGAAATCTTGTTTTATTTTTTCCATAATATAAAAAAAAAAGAATTTTGGTTAAACAGCATTTGGAATATGCTGTTATCAGGCAAGGGTTAACCAAACTGACAAATATACTTCCTTTAATTCTAAAAAGAATTCTTCATGAATCACATTTTTATTGCTTCACCAGAACAGAAAATTAAAGGTTAAAAATATTATTTTTTTCATGTCACAAATCAAGGATTACATAAAGTAAATTTTTCCATATATATATCTTAGTAAATCCATTTTTGAGAAACAGATAAATACATATTTTTACAAATAAAAAGATCGTAATAATTATTTAATTCAGAGGACAAAACAATAAATATTGTTTTAAATGAAAAAGACATTTTGTAAACATTCAGACTGAATAAATTTATTGCGAAAATGGAGAAAATATTCCTGTATAAAAATAAAAAGAATCTGTGATAGCATCATACCAATGAAAAATAATACAGTTGTGTGCAGGATAAACCTCACTTAATCCCACTTTTTCCGACTTAAATACAATAAAGCATAAATTTAGGATATCAGATCCAGAGAGCATGCCTTCAGTAAAATTGCACGTGTAAGAGCATCACCTGGCTAGATCTCGAGATCAGAACATGTGTGTTCAGAACTGGTGAATTACACCGTCACAGCTGTAGAATTTCCGGTGAGTCTCTGATGGTGTCCTCAATAGTAGTAGCCAAAGCCAGAGCCAGAGCCAGAGCCGCATCCATAGCCACAGCCACACAAAGAGTGGGAGCCATAGCCATAGCCACAGCCATAGCCAGAGCCACAGCCCAGTCTGCGGGAGCCAGAGCCATAGCAGGAGCCATAGCCACAGCCCAGGCCTCCATAGCCACAGCCCAGGCCTCTATAGCCACAGCCCAGGCCTCCATAGCCACAGCATCCATAGCTGTGGCTGCCATAGTAGTTTCCATAGTAGCTGCCACACATGGTGTTGGTCGTTGAGGCTGTTCTTTGGTAGAGAAGTGTCAGTGACTTGAAACCAGACAATTCTCCCTAAAGAGCGTGTTTCATATCCATCGTATGGGTGGGAAGCGCAGCACGTGACAATGCCAATGGCTAATTTTATGATTCATCTAATTATTTTGTTGTTTCTCAACCATAAGATAAAGCCTCATGGGCCGGGAGTATAGCTCAGTGGCACAAGCACCTGCCTGGCAAGTGTGAGGTCATGAGTTCTATTCCCAGTACCAAAAAAAAAAAAAAAAAAAAAAAAAAAAAAAAAAAAAAAAAAAAGATTAAGCCTTAAATTTATTAAAGAGACTTGCTTTGGTCTCTCATCTGCATGATTCTTATCCAATTTAGGGTTTAAATAAAAGGAGACATAATACACTTACATAATCCTGTCTCAAACAAAGCTTTCATGTTAACTTTCTATCACTATCTTCTGTATAAAAGAGGAACGCTTTCTTAGTCACAATCTTATTTGTTTTGGATCTCAGTAGTTTCATTAATTTTAAAAAATATTTCGCAAGAGTAACACTTCGTTTGACTCATGATTTTTCTCCTCTTTCAATGCAAACTAATCTTCTGGTGGGATTCAATTCCTTCGCTATCCTAAAAGCAAATGTTTCTTTCATCCCTATGTTGTTGATAATAATCAAACTAACCAGTATTTCCAGAAAACGAAGTTTAAGCAAAATATATTAGGCTTTTTTAATAAAGCTTATTGGTACAATTTAGATACACATAATGATCACATTAATCATGAAGAACTTGTACATGATATATGTTACTTCCTTTTTTTTTTAATCTCACTCCCCTCACTTCCCTTCAATGCTTATTGCCCTCCTTGTTCCTTCCTCATTTAGTCTGATTTCTATTTGAAGTAGTATAAAATAGAAAATTTTCTCTGGAATTCAGTAGTTGAACTTATTTTTCCATGTTGACTGGGCAGTGATATTTAATATTCTAATAATAGTAGAATTGTCATATAGTTAACTATTTAGTGAGTTTAATATCACTTTTTTATGTTTATTGATATATTAACAGAAAGCTCTTTATCAAGATACCATTATTGTCGTCTTCGTGACTAGATATGCTAGATTCTTTTGCACATTCTTGGAACTGTAACCACCCTCATTCACTTCAATGTGATAATTACTCCTATTGGGGGCTCAGCAAAGTGGGAGTAGAGCCATGTTTTAGTTAAAAATGTAGTTCTATATTATAAGTGTGTGAATATGAGATGACATCAACATCTGATTACCTCTCTTGGTAAGAATATCAAAGTAGTAAAAGCAGCTTTTTAATAAAATAGAATATTTTATACTAATAATTAGATCAAATACATTCATTTACTCCTCTGATGTGTGTTTTTTAATGTTCTTTTTGATACGTATCTCTTGATGGATTAATTATTGTAAAATAGGCACGTTCTTATGACATTTTATCCACTATTTGCTTACCTGAGATGTTAGAATTAAGAGGCATCTTCACTATACCATTTTCAAATTTCACATATGGAAAATATTCTTGGTCTCAATTTATCTCGGTGGAGATTTAATTAAGCATAACTTAGAGTAAACCTTCAGTAAATACAAATATAAATAACATGATGTTCAGTCTTCATCTCTGTTAAATTCTTAGACAATCACTTGATATTGGCATAACTAAATTATATCTGTCAGTTACAAAATTATAATTAATTTTTTTTCATTTTACAGACATTAGTTTTTTGTTAAATATCCCTAACAACAACATTTGCCAAATTACTGTATTTTCTATAGAACTCACTCCCTGTCCTCTTCATTAATATGTCTTTTCAAGAATTAAATTTATTTCTCTATTAAGAGCAATCACCCAATGAGATTTCTTTTTTTTATATATTATTCCCCCTGGAATTTTTTTATCTATATTCAGATAAGTCTATTCCATTTTGAATCACAAAGGAAAATGTTTTTTCTTATCAATCTTCTCCAGCAAATCTGTCAGTTTTCTCTGTTTAAGCAGATTTCACATGAATATCCACGGTGGCTCTTTAATCTCTCTCTCATCCCTGTTGGTCTTTGTTCCCCAGCACTCCACAGAAACTGCCCCTTCATGGATAACCAAGACCTCAGTCTTTCCAAATCTGGAGCTCAAATTTTCTTCATTTATTAGGGCTGTGAGTAGTATTGAAATTTACAAACCTCTCTTTGCATTCCTGGAAGATATCCTGGAATTCCCTTTGTGTCACCACACATTTTTGGTTTAATTCCAATCTCACCAGCTGCTCCTTTTTGCTATCCTTTCTCTTTTCTTGAGATTTTTGTCTTCAAATATGTGTTTTGCTAAGTACTTATTTTTCTTATATTCTGTATATAATTTCTCCTTTGCTGGATAGTACTTTCTCTGAATTAACCTCATATCATATTTTCAAATCTAATCCACATATAGAAATCTCCAAATAACCACCTAACATCTCTTTAGATTGTTATTTGTTATAAAAACTATCAAAAAACTAAGTTCACTATTTTTCATACTCCCCAGTCTCTGTTTCTTTTTCCCTACATCTGAAAGTATGAAGGACACACACGAGATCCTGAAGCTCCTGGAGAAAAATCCTTTATTTTTGTCTTCCCTTGTTCTCTAAATTATACTAGATATCCAGTTAAATATGAGTTTCAGAATATTAACATTCAGAATATCCAAAATATTACATTAGAAATGCTCATAAAATTATTTCTCTGAATATCAATTTTATCTACATGTCCTGTATTTTTTGCTATGTCTGGTACCCTGAAATTTAAAAAGCATGAAATTCATGATTTGTCCTGTCACTGCCTTGACTGTACCTACAAGTGTTATTTATAACATTCAGCTTCTTTTTATGGTACACAGGTAACAACAGATTTCAAGCTCTTCAGAAAGTCAACTTTGTTTCCAATTTACAGTCTCTGCTCTTGAGTTCCTGCCTCCTGAAAGCAACACTGGGCATGGTCGCTTCCTTCCCCTCTGGTTCTCTCACAGAGGCATTCCTTGACCAAGAAAATTAAAGTACTCTTTAAATTCACCTTAGCTCACCTTGACTTATGTAAGCTCATAGCAGCAGGGACCTCATATGTCCTGCTCACTGCGCCATTCTCAGTTTCCACAGAAGAGCCCATAAAATTGATTATGTATTTAAATTTTGATGCATGCAAGTATTAATCAATGACCAAATCAATGCAGTCAAGTAGCATTTAAAAATCCTCAGACCAATTCCATTTTGAAATAATTTTAGACTTATGAAAAACAAAAAAATACACACAATGTTCATATGTATTTTTCACCCAGTTGCACCTATATTTATATCTTTCAGTATAAAAAGTTATCTAAACTAAATAATTATCCTTTCACAATATTCTTAAACAGAGCTACAAATCTCACTATGGTTTTTTTCTACTACTATCTTTTTTCTAGTCCAGGTCCCAGTCTAGGATCCCTCATGACATTTTTTTGTTGTTGTTGTTATATCGCTTCAATATCCTTCCACTGGCAACTATTTTTCAAGTCTTCATTGACCGGAAAGGAATTGGCAATTTTAAAGCAATAAATGCATTATATGATGTTTTTCAATTTGAGTTAATCCTTTTCTCATTACTTGGTTGAGGGTGTACATTGTGGAGAAGAATACAAGAATAGATGCTCCTACTGCATTGTGTCACAACACAACATCAATGCATCTTTGGAAGGTTTTAAAATGCAAATTTCTTAAAAGAACACAAGTTTTCCTTTCTATATATATGGTCCATGGACTTAAACCTCAGAGATTCATTATCAAATTGTTTTAGACCCCATACAAAATTATAGCTGCCTATATACAGTTTGTGAAGTATAAATAAAAGTGACCATTGCTTTACAAGAAAATAATAACATCATTCAAAAACTTACAAATCATCTCTGGTACCTTACTTTTTTCTTTTTTCTTTCTTTTTATGTGAGTACCGGGAGTCAACCTCAGGACCTCACGCTTGCCAGCAAGCACTTGTGCTGCTGAGTGATATCACCGGCCCTTTATTTTTCCCTTTATGTGGGTACCAGGAGTCGGACTCAGGACCTCACGCTTGCCAGGCAGGTGCTTATGCCGCTGAGCTATCTCTCCAGCCCTGGTACCTTATGTTTTTTTGGTAAGATTTCTATCCTCCCTAATCTCTTGAAATCATCCTTTGGTTCCAAAAACTGTATATATAAAGATAGAAAGGAAAATACTAAAGGAGGAAAATATTTTCAAAAGCCAAACTCTGTATCATTTATATGATTTCATGGTAGCTAATAACATAATCTAAATTAACCATCTGGAATAAACAAGCTACTTAAATTGAAGAATTTCTTGTTAAAGGCACTTAATACCATTAGGTACATCTTGACACACAGCAAAGTTGTCTTGGGTATATTGGTAGTAAGAAATATTTTATTGGCTTCAGCGTCAATTAGCTTGGAATGTGAATCCAACTGTCCCTGTGTTTTGCCCTACATATGACTCAGTTGGTATGTAAAGCCCTACACAAATCCTGATCATAAAATTCTAGAATCTGAGCCTCCCACTTCTACACCACAAGCTTCTACAGCAACTACTGTGGAGGCCCAGGCTACGGCTATGGACACCTGGGCTGTGGGATTGTCTGCGTCTATAGTGGTTATGGACAAGCCTGTTAACACCCATCTTGCTATGGAAGACACTGGTCTTCTGGCTTTTTCTAAGAAACTAAAAAAATTGTTATTTACCTGTCATTGTTTCATGAAGCACTGTTTTCCTTTCTAACATTATTTGTAAGAACTGCATTGCTGTCTGCTGAGACAATGGCAGCTGAACGTTGAACTGCCATGCATCTTCACAACCTTCTTTTATTGAAATGACCTGGAGTTTCCATCAATTTAGAAAAACATTTCTTCGTTGTTGTGTTAGTATTAAGTGATTGTACATAATCTATCCTAGCCAAATTTATTTGGGAAAATTTCTAAATTCACTTTTTATTGAAGATAATGTCTTTTACAAACCTATCACAGCGTTTTTGTGTGTGTTTTATTGTCTCAATTGTTTTTCTGTATGTATTTATGTGTTTGAATTGTTGACACTTTTGCTAGCTATAGTTGACAATTTAGATGTTTCAGACATGAATAGTTATAGTCAACCTGTATTTTATAGAATGTGTTGTCATAAGGATATTAGGGCCTACCTTGGTCTAATCGAAGACTCATCTTTGGTGTAACTGATATTTGAGTGAAGACACTGGAAAAGTAACTCTTTTACTTCTACTTTATATCTACAGTGTTTAATTCTTTCTGTAAATTAGCATTTTTTCTTGGGGAATATCATTGCTTTATTTTTATTAATGTATGTTTGCAATACCCTTTCTTGGCATTTGAGTGTGCCTCCATGGAGATGTAATTTTTCCCTTAAATTTTATATTATTGCTGTTTCATTTTACTCATACACGATGTATCCTTGAACTTGTACATGGCAGCAGCAATATATAGTTTTCTGGTCAGTCATTCTCATTTTTTCACAGGAAAATATAAAATTTTGAGGTCTGTTTCCACAAATCTTTCAAAAGGTCAGTGTCTGGTTTTCCTTAGAAAGAGACTTACTATCCTTTCATAATAAGGCAGTGGCATAGGCAGAGGAAAACCATGCAAATTAAGTCTAATTCACAGTATACACTACACTGTGTAACCCTAACCTACTATAGTAGTTTGGATAAAGCTTGATAAATCTGTTTACAAAAACCTCTTAATTCACACAGTGTATAATTATTAAATGCTAATAATGTAAATAATGATAAAATATAAATCAATGATCTACTATTTTATTAGTGACTAATGTTAGAATTTAGGGTGCCAATATACATATAACATATACATAACATATACAGTGACTATATGTAAAATTATTTTCTGAATAGAAAGACAAAAATATGAAGCTAACAAAGATATGTTTTTGCCTCCATATGCCTGTTTTCTGAGAGTTTCCAAAGGAGAAAATTTTGTAGATATTTCTGTTTTTATCTATTAGTAGAAAACAGGCAACATGTGATGTCTTACATATTTTCAGTCAATGTAAATTTATGGGTTCTATTTTTGGCCTGGCAGATGGCTTCTCTTAGGGAATGTTCTATGTGTGCACTTGAGAGGAAGTTGCTCTCTGTCATCGTAGGGTGTATTATGTCTGTTAAGTTTAGAGTGTTTTTTAAGTCTTCTATTTATTTTCTGAAAGTCTGTTTTAATTTTCCTGTCTCTTGAAAGCGGTATATGAAAACATTCTGCGGTTATTATTGCATACTTCCTTGCTTCTTTCAATCCTGCCACATTTTTGATTTCCATATTTTGTGCTGTTTTTAGGTACATAGAGATTTTAAATTGTGGTACTCTCTTAATATGTTATCGTTTTGTCATTATTAAATGCCCCCTCTATTTCTATTAAAATTCCTTGGTTTAAAAATTAATTATATATCAATGTGTATATAGAGTCACATATCGTTTCAAGAGAATGCAATTGTCCACACAGTTGTATGATGGTTTATTTAAAATCCTTGTCAGATGTCAATTTTTTTTTTTTTAATGTGGGTACCAGCTGTCGAACTCAGGACCTCGCGCCTGCCAGGCAGGCGCTTATGACACTGAGCTATCTCACCAGCCCCAGATGTCAAATTTGAACATCTGATTAACTTAGATTTAGGGTTAATTATCTTTTGTACTCCACACTATAAATTTCTTGATTTTTGGTATGATAGTATGGTATAAATGTTATGTATTAAAAATCTGTCCACCAAAATCTTTTAATTCACATAGTTTATTATTATTAAATACTAATAATGTAAATAAAGATGAAATATAAATCAACAATCTATTATTTTATTAGAGACTAATGTTAGAAATCTTTAAATATTTTTAAAGCAGAAACCCTGTTTATGTTTAGCATATAGGTTCTGATCTATTTTACTATGATGCAAAATTTTCAGAGCTGTTTGCCATTTGGTCTGCTTGGTTACATTTTGCCAAAGGTATCTTGCTAGCTCCCCTCAGTATGTCTGAGAGTGCCAGGTAAGTGAGTTTCAAAAACCCATGCCATGGGTCACTTGATGTGGGTGGGGTTCTGATGAGACTGCCCATTGTCCTCGTTGTGACCCACTGTACCTCTTCATGGGGACAGGAGAGTCTCAGGAGGATGAGAACAGATGCTTGCTGAAGCAAGAAATAATTCACTTTTAAATAGCCAGTGGAGGGCCAGTGAGATGGCTCAGCTGCGTAAGCGCCTGCCTGGCAAGCGCGAGGGCATGAGTTTGACACTCGGAACCCACATACAAAAAAGCGCCGGTGATATCACTCAGCAGCACGTGCGCCTGCTGGCACGTGAGGTCCTGAGGTCGACCCCCGGTACCCACAAAAAATAAATAAATAAATAAACAAATAAATAGCCCATGGATCAAAAATGATCACAAGATAAGTTAGAAAATATTTTGGACTGAATAATAATGAGAAATACAACAGAGCAAATGTATGGAATACAATGAAATATTGACTAAAGGAGAATTTATGGCTTTAAACATTTGTATTAGAAAAAAGACATTTTAAAAATCAATAGTCTACACTTCTTTAAAAAAGGAGAAATGAAATAAAATAAGTACAAATTAATAATAATGGAGAAAAATAAAATAGAAATCAATGCAATAGAAATTGGACAAAGTTTAAAGGAAGTCTATATATCTAATGTTGACATTTTAAATACATTGGTAAAATTGATAAATTTAAACTAGATTCAACAAGAATATGAGAGATTATATACATTATCTATACAAAGAATGAATTAACACCTTTTATGATACTGCAGGTACTGAAAATGATAAATTGTTATCATTAGCAATGTTATACCAACAAATTCCACCAAATATGTGAAATGGATAATTTTCTTGAAGTAAATAAATTAAAAGACTGACTCAAGAAAGTAGCAACTGTACTATACTGTTCAAGAAAATGAGTTCTTAATTCAAAACATTTTCGCATAGCCATAGAACAGGATAGCTTCCTTTGTAAATTCTACTAAATATTTTTATAATAGACTTGAGTAATTTTAAAAATGATAACAGATTAGGTACCAAATTCCCAATAATTCAATCAAAAAAGGAAGAAAAACAAGAAAGGAAAGAAATAAAACAACTTGAAAAATAATTTCTGGAAATCATAGAAGAGGGAAGATACCGTCCTCAATGAAAAAAATAATAAAAATATGTTTTTTTTTTTTAAGTATAACAAGAAATCCTACCACTTATACTTCTGTCCAGAACCACATTCTGAGACAGGGCTTTGTGGTCATCAAAGACAGGAAAAACTGCAGACAATAGAAGAAAACCTTGCCAGAAGGCCTAAGTTTACCCGGAAGTCAACAATAAAAAAATAAATATCTAAGTGGATCAGAGAACAGGTGATATAAAAGGGACTTGTAATATGTTTATCTACAACAGGCAGTCTTTGAAACTCACAGCTTTCAGGGAAAACAATATATATAAGAAAAGAGTTAATTTTGGTAACTGGATAATGAGACAGAAAAGAAAACACAAAAAGACACCCCCCCCAACGAAAAAGTGAATGAAGCAAGTTAGGAAACAATTTGGTCTTTATCTTGTGTGAAAAAATAATGTGCTGACTTGAACATTTCTACACTGATGATATTGTGCTGCATACGTGCAAATATCTAAAATTACCATATGAGAGCTCCACAGATACACAGAGAGCTCATGAAAAAAATCAGAAAGTGAAATTCAATGCACATCACTAAAGATAATTTCCCATGTAAAACAACAATGAAGCAAAGAACAGTTAGAAGACAAATATTTCCATTGAACTTAATTATACTCAAGCAAGCATAGGAAAATATGAAATATAATTTTTATTTAGAAATTCTAAAACTAGGTACAGACTCGGAAAATAAAAATATATAAATGAAAACTGATTGAACTCAGCAAAGAAACCAAAGAAAAAGATGTTATATTATAAATGAAGAATACATTTCTAGGTAGGCAAGGGAGAATAAACTTAAATGAATAATAATAATGAAACTGGGCCTTGTGGTGCACACCTGAAATCCCAGCTACTCAGAAGGCTAAAGCAGGAAGATCACAAGTTCAAGGCCAGCATGGCCAACTTGGCATGACCCTACCTCAAAATAAAACATTTAAAGGCCTGGAGATGTAGCTTGGTGATAGTGTCTTGAGGTTCAATCCTCATTACCAAAACCAAACCAAACCAAAACAATTTAACAAAGGCCCAAAATATCAGTGAAGACCAAACTAAAATGTAGATTATAGGAAGTAGGGAGACAGATCTTTCTCAAATGAGAAGGGGATCAAGAGCTGGAGGGAGGTAGGTGGACAGCAGGGAAAGGGATGAAAAAGAATGAAAACGTGTTATGAACATATGCCATTTCCACACAAGCAATATAAACATTATGTGCTGCAGACATCGACTAATAAAAAATAAATGTAAAGGAAGGACATTAAACAAGAGAATGAAAATGAAATATAGAAAAAATAAAAAAGATATGAATGTTTCAAACAGGGAGAAGAAAAGATTTTGAATTTTCTTACAGTAGATAAATGATAAATATTTGAGGAGATACATATATTTATTCTGATGTGAACATTCCAGAGCATGTACATATACAAAACATCACATGATACCCATATATATATATGCACAAATTTTATATGGCACATTGTTAAATTATTATTTTTTTTTTTTTTTTGTGGGTACCGGGGGTCGAACTCAGGACCTTGCGCTTGGCAGACAGGCACTTATGCTGCTGAGCTATCTCACCAGCCCCTGTTAATTAATATTAAAGAGTAAAAATAAATACTATTGGAGAATAAATGAATGGCTAACAAAGAAGGAATAACACTTATATTGTTGAAATTCTTAAAGAAAAGAAGAGAAAAACAAAGAACAACAACAAATATTTAAAGTAATTCAAGATAAATTTATTCAAAGTTAAAAAGTGTTTGGAATCACTTACTAATAAGGCGCACATTTGCCTGGGAATATCAACACAAAATGATCAATTATAAGATATATTAATTAAAATGTTAGATTTCTAAGTTAAAATAGGTTTTTCTCTAATATTTTAACTCAAAACCAAAACTGAATCATTTGTAAAGGAAAAGAAGGATTAGTTTCCTAAGGGAACACAGATAAACAAAATTGCACCACTAGATTTGGAGGTTATATCAGGGCTATATTATTAAAGCTATATTCCGTGAATAATCCCTAGATCCAGATGATGTCTCAAGAAAAGTCTACCAAATCTTCAGAGGCAGACAAAATCATCTTAATGCTCTATAAATTTTTCACTAGCGTTACAAATAAAGGGAAACTTCCTGCTTGTTATTGTGAAACATGCGTAACATTTCTCCAAGTGGTGGCAGACAATTAAAGGGTCTTCTACCTGTTCATACTGAGCACCCTTTTATGGTTCACTCCCACACAAGGCTGTGCCTTGCTTCTAATAGAGAATATATATGTGTATAATATTTTTCTGGAAGTGGTTTTGGATTTTAGCTTTTGTTACATAAATTTATAACATCATCTTGCTGGAATCTCTTTCCCTCCCTTACTGGCTTTGAAAAAGCACGCAAATATGCTTGGGAATCCACATGGCCTCTTGGGGCTCAGGACGGCCTCCAGAGGCTTGGTGTTGAGCACCTCAGTTATGCAGCTGTAGGGAACCGAATTTGACCAACAAGCGCAGGAGCGTGGGAGCAGATACTCTCTCAACTGAGCCTCAGGTGATACTGCGGATGTGACTGATACCTTGATTACTTCATGGAGAGACCCTCAAACTTTTAATCTAAACCTCAAATGTTGATTTTTCCAGTTATTGCCATAAATGCAGGCCAGTGAGTTTTATAATCTACTGTTACTTCATAAGTAAAAGATGGTAAAAATTTCCCGGAGGTAGTTTTTATCATTAAAATACTTTTAAAATAACTATTATAAAAGAGGATATTGCTACAGCATTCATTCATTTATACAGAAACATCATGATATGGACATTGTCGAGTTATTATTTTCCTTTAGCATTTGTCATGTGTCATACGATTCTTTTTTTTTTTTTTTTTTTTGTGGGTACCGGGAGTCGAACTCAGGACCTCGCGCTTGCCAGGCAGGGGCTTATACCGCTGAGCTATCTCACCGGCCCTGTCATACGATTCTTAACCTAATTTATAGATTATGTTGCATTTGATTGTGGTTTATTCAGCATGACAAATGTTACTATGCTATTTCCTCATGGCTAGAGTGGAAACCGAGATTTACAAAATCTATGTTACTTTTCCAGGAAAAACAACATTGGATATGGTGAAGAAGCTGACCTAGAAATAGTAAGAGAAAATATATTCCTGGGCAATCAAGCCATCATTCAATCATTACTATTTTTTCCATGTATAAACATCTGGAGACTAAACCCAGTGTCTGGAGCATGCAAAACAGCCTGTCCAGCACTGAGGTATTCTCCCGATTCCAGTCATTACCTTTCATGGAAACAGACCAAAAATTACCAGTAGGAAACTTTGGATGTCAAATGACTAAAATAAAAACTATTTTTTTTTAATTAAAGAATTTTATTAAGTTAACAGGAAAACAAGTTTTAGCAGGAAAGTCAGCAAGGTGCTTTCTCTGACCCCATCATTCTGATGGGAGCAGAAGTGTCAGGCAAATTTCATCTTAACTCAGTTCATGAGGAAAATTCAAGGAATTGCTAGGTTCCACACAGGTCACAACAGCTCACAGGAGATTCCTATTGCAGAATCATCATCGCTCAAGTGTGAGGCTTAGGTATGCAGGGTTCAGAACTGGCAAATCTTGATGTCACAGGTGCAGAAGGTGAGAGTGTCTGATGGTGTCCTCAGTAGTAGCCATAGCCATAGCCACAGCCATAGCCACAGCCCAGTCTGCGGAAGCCAGAGCCATAGCAGGAGCCATAGCCACAGCCCAGGCCTCCGTAGCCATAGCCCAGGCCTCCGTAGCCATAGCCCAGACCTCCATAGCCATAGCCCAGGCCTCCATAGCCATAGCCCAGGCCTCCATAGCCACAGCATCCATAGCCGCGGCCACCGTAATAGTTTCCGTAGTAGCTGCCACACATGGTGTTGGTTGTTGAGGTTCTACTTGAGTAGAGGAGGAGTGCAGGTGACTGGAGTCTGGATAATTCTCACTGTAGAAAGCCTTATATATCCCTAGTATGGGTGGAACCCACAACACGTGCTCATGTTATTTGCTAATTTTATGACTACTATAAATGTGTTGTTAAAAGACTAGAGGGCAACATCTTAAGGCATTAAAGAGGAATGCCATAACCAGTAATGGTATACTTTAACAAGATTGTACAGTCATACATGCAAAGCTAATCTTCATGTCAGATCTTCACCTTAAAACTCTAAAACTAGGTGTCATGTAAACAAGGAACATTGTGAATATTTTCAGTTGACATGCTCTTAGCCACATTATTTTTCTCCTTGACCTCCCACAATTATGATCTCTCCTTGGAGATATTTTTAATACTTCCTCCAAATATTGAATGTGTCACTGTGTCTTGATCCCCCTATTTATATGAGATAGGATCATAGGATACTTGATGATTTCATCTACCTTGACAAAAGTTCAAACACAAAAACAAGACTTGATACAAAAAGATAAATAAAACAATATTTATTCACTCAAAATATTGTTTTACTTATGTCTTTGTGGATATTTTGGTAAGCAAATCACCTAAATAAATTATTATCCTGAACCGTCTGTGTATTTTTTTAAACAGAAATATTATTAACTGGTAGACCTTGAGCAAATAGTAAAGGGAATGGCATTGTTCTGAACTTTTACTCTGAAAATTTAGTAAATCTATTATCCATCCATATATCCATTCACCCAATGTCAATCAAATATAGTTTAATTAAATCTAATGAAAATGGTGCAAAAGCTATATTTCCTCTCATAATTTGTAACTTATAAGCATTACTAAAAAAAGGTAATCTGTTTTGTGATTCTCAAACACAACCTAAGTGAATAATTTTATTGAAATCTAAATGGCTGTGAAAAGTATTATTTACCTTTAATCAAGACATTCTAAATGTCAAAAGTAATAGGGCTCAGATATGGAAAGTACAAAATGAGCTCGGAAAACTGTTCAGAGAGTAGGGATGTAAAGAAAGTCAGAAAAACATCAAAAAAGCTGGCAGAAGATTTTGCTGGCCAAATGTAGGTGCATATAAATGATTGTCATAGGGATTATAGCATTTTGAATAAAGTTATAAACTATGAGTTCCTACCAATATAAAGAACTAAGTGAATGCATATATAAATAGAAGGGAATGCAATTATTTTATAGTAATATTGAAATATACAAACATAGTAGGAATTATGGAGAGAAAAATCATCAATGGATTTTAAATTAACAAAAAGATTTGATAAGCACAAAATAGTTACCTACTCTAGATCTTTCCAAAATTCAAGAAAATACTGATTTCATGATAAACCTGGGGAACATCAAATGATCACAGTTAATGTTATCAGTGCTGTGACAAACTAATATTAAATGTTTCATGATATGATGCACTAATAGGAATGCAATACCACTTTAGCGATATTCCATAAATGTATAATCCAAATCTACTCATGGAAGAACTACGGACAAACGTAAGTTTTGGGATACTCTAACGAAACAAAGAGTATGTACTTTCAAAACTATTAAGGCCATAAAATTTTTAAAAAGGCAAAAGAATTATACAGATTGTGCTTCTATCTTCATTTGTGCAACTAACAGCAAAAAGCAGCTCAGTTTAACACTTGCTGTCTTCTCTTTTCAAAGCTATACTTTAACTTTATGGAGCACTTCATAGCATACTTGTCTTGTTTGCCTCCAATCTTACAAGCTGCTTCTCTTCATTATGTTTCGCTTGACTGGTTTAGAATTTGACCTCAAAATACTACACCGCCTATGACTTTGTGTTGATGGCTTTGTGGTCTCTATCCAAGCTCTTTTCTATAGACTGTATTTAGTATCAGGACTCTATCGTGTACTCTAAGTATATTGTGGTCTCAAATCAATCTCAATTTTTACCTTCAACACTGACCTTTTTTTGTTGTATTCTATTTAATACCTTTTTAATACCTTTCATGGTTACTAATTGGCATCAGGAACCTGAACCTCACTATCTGCCTTCATCTCTTACCCCTCTCCCCAAATTAATTATAATTATAATGCTAAAACCAAGTGGCTTTTCAGACCTTCAAATACAACAAATTTTTGCTCACAATAAATTCCCTATCTTTGTTTTTATTATTTTCTTTTTATTAAAATAACACCAGGAATGGTTGTTTCAGCCTTCTAATAGAATCCAGATTTTAAACTCCCTAGAGATATTTTATGATCATTTTATCTTAGTCTCCTCCAAGTAACTTTTGAAATATTAAGGTTACTCACTAAGTTTTATTATCCCGAGAACAATCTTCATTATTATAATTTATCTAATTTATTTAAAAAATCTGTCTTCCTTTATTTTGTCTCAATTCTAAACTGCAGAAATTGAGACTTTTCCTGTTTTGTTCATCTGCTCCATCCTTGTGTCTTATAACCGTGCCTGTTGCAGGGAATTCTTTTTTTTTTTTTTTTTTTTTTTTGTGGGTACTGGGGGGTCGACCTCAGAACCTTGTGCACCAGCAGGTGCCTGTGCCGCTGAGCGATATCACCGGCCCTTTTTTCATATGTGGGTTCCGGGAGTCGAACTCGGGCCCTCGCGCTTGCCAGGCAGGTGCTTACGCTGCTGAGCCATCTCATTGGCCCTGTAGGGAATTCTTAATAAAGATTTGCTGAATAAGTGCAAAAGTGAACAAATCAATGAGAAGCTCTAACCTTCTGTAGCCAGTTCTGTACAGAATAGTCCCGCTTTTTGTGCTATACCTTGGTCACCTGGAGATGTACTCATATACTCTGGTATCTTACTGAATTATCTGCAAACTATTAGATGACTTTATCATTGTAACTTTATCTGGTTTCAGAATCCATTCCCTTTCATGATGATTATGGTAGTGTATGTTCACTAAAGTTGATGAATGTGGCTTATGCATAAAATACACATGGAAAATGACTTTATTTTTTCCTCAGTAATTAAACATGAAGAAGGATTCTAAGACTGTTTTTTTGTCCTTCTTTATATGCTCATCTCAGTTTGCCACAAGGGAAATTGTTAGTAGAAGATTTTACAGATATAAAAGGAATATAATTAATATACATATATAATATCTAAAAAGTGAGGATAGTTAAAAAGGCAGTGTTTCATCACTCTAAATATAAAATAAATATACACTGGGAAGGGGGATTTTTTTTTTTTTTTTTTTTTTTATATGTGGGTTCCGGGAGTCAAACTCAGGACCTCGCACTTTCCAGGCAGGCGCTTATGCCGCTGAGCTATATCACTGGCCCGGGAAGGGGGATTTTAATTCCTATAGAATAAGCAAAAGAGTGAATAAAAAAAATCAGATTAGTAGGGTTATACTTACAAATAAATCCAGACATTTTGCCTGCTTCACTGGGTCTTCATGATTCCATGCCAGACCACTCTGTGGCTCTAAATTCATTATTTATGGAGGGAAAGGAAGATTTCAAAAAAGAAAAAGAATATCTCAGCAGGCAGGATTCACACACGTACTTTGTGGTCACACCGTACTAGTCATCAATGTTAAGTTTGGGATTTTTAAGGAAGCAAAGACCACAAAATGAAGAGAAGCCTATCTCTAGAAGACTCATGACTTTATACTGCCACCTAGTGGCGATTTTGTCTGGGACACGTGGTTGAGAGATTTTTGAGGTTTTGTTTATGTTTATTTTTATGCCAATTAGATTGGAGAATGAATCCAAAATAGACTGTAGTTTGCCTCACATTCCAGTTAGGTGGTATAAAAGGACTTGCACAGATTAAGAGACTCAGACTACAGAAGCAACTCCTCTGCCTCAACTAAACCTTCCACTCCTGACACCATGTGCTACTTTGGCAACTACTATGGTGGCCTGGGCTATGGCTACGGTGGCCTAGGCTATGGCTGTGGCTACGGCTCTGGATATGGTGGTTATGGACACAGCTGCTACTGCCCATGCTGCTATGGGAGATAATGGTTTGGCTCCTACTAAGAAATTCTGATTGGTACTCACTTTGGTTCATTTGCCTATACAGCACTGGGAATATCGACAGTCATCTCTCCAAATTTCTCCAGATTTAATCATTGATTATAATGAATCATACCTATATTGATTGGTGGAAATTACCAACACTTAGGGAAATTATCCCTTGATATTTTGTTATTATCATGTTTGTTGGCACATAACAATTTGCATGTAGGGAAATTTATAATTTTTTGTTTTTCAATAAAGCTAATTACTTTTTATTGTGTACTGCTTACCATATATAGTCATTTCTCGTTATCATACATGTGTATTTTAGTGTGTGTTTATGTGGCTGTGTATGGGGAGGTCACTGCTCTTGTGGCTATTTTAATGATGCAGCAAAACATACATAGCACGATTAATGATTGCTTCTAATTAGTACCTTAAAAGTACTCTGATATGCTGTTCTAACTCTCTACGTTGATCTAACATAAATATTATTTTAGAGAAATCCCACGTTTGAGAGAGGCAACTGACAAAAACAGTAATACCATTGCTTATCACACGTACTATTTTGTACTGTGATTTTCTGTCCTAGTAGAATATAATTCCACCCCTACATCATGTGTTCTGACTTCTTTCTCGCTCATAGATGAAAATGCTCTTTATGTACTGATTGATATGCTTGGTAGACTGATATGCCCATGGCGAAGACCGCCTCATTTTGAAATCCATCTCAGTGAGTCTTTCGAGTTTGTATGATGTTGGTTGAGTTGTGAAAAATCCTTGTTACCATTTCTAAAAGGCAGTGTCTTTGGTAGAATAACATTATGCAAAACACGTGTCTGGCCTCAAAGTACATATCTGCCCCCAAATCATGAAAATAATATCGTCTTTATCTTGTAAAGTGTTTCCATTCAATGAAACTCCCTATAATTACTTTTTGTATTTGTTCCATCTACTTGTTAATATTGTTAGTTGTCAAAAGTATCAAGGCCCGTCACAATGAAATATAGAGGAATCTTAGTTTGCTATTCCTTATTCTCCTTCTCTTGAATGTAACAGACACACGAATGATGAAAGATCCACGTAGAGATTACACATTTTATATTAATATAAGAGATTTACCAATAACTACCTCTTTTTAAAATTTATTTTTATTAGTACATAATGTTTGCATTATGTAGTGATTACATTCAAAGTGGGGAGCATTTGCATAACACATTTTATTTCTGTTTATATCCTCTTCTCTCATTCCCTCTCTTAGTCCCCTGACCATTTGTAAAATGTCTGTCTCTCTAGTTTCTATTATCTGTCTTTTATTTTGTTCTTTATTTATAGTTTGGGTGTCTCATCTAAGAGAAACCATGTGATATTTAACCTTGTGTGTCTGATTTATTATTTATTATTTCATTCAACATTATGATCTCAAAGTGCATCCATTGCTCTCCAAGTGGGTAAAATTTATCCTTCTTTATAGCAGAATATTCCATTTTGTATAAGTACCATATTTGCTTTATCTGTCTGTTTGACATATAAGCTGCTTCTAAGATTTAGCTGCTTTGAATTGTGCTTCTACATGTGGGAAATATATTTATCATTCTAATATCACGTCTTTCACTCTTTCAGGAAGATATTTAGAAGGGGAATAGTTGGATTGAATGGAATCTCCATAGTGAGAGACTTAGTGATTGTACTCATCTACATTCCCACCAACAAGAGAGAAGGGTTCCTTTTTCCTTGAAGCCTCACCAGTATTTGCTGTTAGATTTCTTGATGATAGTCATTCTTTCTGGAGTAAGATGTAATCTTAGTGTTGTTTTCATTTGCATTACCTAAATGGCCATTAATGTTGAACATTTTAAATTATATTATTGGACATTTGTACTTCTGAGAAGTAATTAATATCACATGCCCATTTTTTAATTGGGTCTTTTAAGGGTCTATTTTTTGGGTTCTTCATATATTTTAGATATTAAATATCTAAAGATATTTAAAATGTAGATTTATTAAAAATTTGTTGTTTTTGTTTTGCTGATATCTTGTTGAGGATCTTTACATCTATATTCATTAAAGAAGTTAGCCACTTGTATTCATTTTAGTAGGGTCTAGTTTTGGAATAAAGATAATGTGAGCTTCAAGGAATGATTTTGGCTGCATACTTTCCCTTTGATTTCATTGAACAATTTGAGGAATTTTGGTATTAGATCTTTAAATATCACCTTCTATTCAAGGTGCAGCTGGCAAAATTATTTTCCCATTCTGTAGGCTGTCCCTTCAATCTTTAGTTGTTTTATTTGCTGTGCAGAATATTTTTAATTTGATATAACCCCATTTGTTCATTCTTGATACTATTTCTTGTGCAACTGAGGTCCTGTTTGGAAAGTCCTAGCCTAGGTCTAAGAATTCAAGAGTTTTACCTATTTTATCTTCCTGCACATTAAGTGTCCCCATTTTAATATTTAGACCATTAAAGCACTTTGATTTCAGTTTAGTACATGGTGAGAGATATGGTTCTATCTTCAATCTTCTGAATGTACATAGCCAATTTTCCAGCACATATTTTTGGCCCCTTTGTCAAAGATCATGTGGCTGCGTCTGGGGTTGTATCAGTGTCCTCTATTCTGTTCCATTGATCCATGTCTTTTTTGTGCCAGGACCACTGGCACTCAAAACAAAATGTGATATTTTTATCACTGTGGCTTTCAATATAACTTGAAATCCTGGATTTTGATGCCTTCTGCTTTGCTCTTGTTACCCAGGATAGCTTCTGCTATTCTGGCAGATCTGCTTCCTTGAGAATTCTAGCATTGTTTTCTCTTGTTCTGAGAGGAATGCTGTTGTGATAGCTTTCCTTTTTCTGATGTCTTCTTTGATCTCTTTTTCCAGAGTAGTATAGCTTTCATTACAGTGGTCTTTTACTTCCGTTGATAGATTAATTCCTAAGCGTTTAATTTTTCTCGAAGACATTATGAATGGTATTGCTTTACTAATTTATTTCTCAACTAATTTATTATTGGTGTGCTGTTGGTTTTTTGTTGATTTTGCGTCCTGCAACCTTACTGAACTTATTAGCTCTATGAACCTTTTGGTGTAATTTTTTGGGTTATCCATGTAAAGGATCATATTGTCTGTGAATAAGAATAGTTTTGACTCCTTCCTTTCCTGTATTTACCCTTTTATTTCTTTCCTTTGCATGATTGCTTTTGCTAAAGTTCTGAGTAGTATATTGAAGAGGAATGATGATAGTGGACACTTTTCTCTTTTTTCTGAGTTTAGAGGAAAAACTTTCATTTTTCCACTTTAACATGATCTTCCAGTAGTCTTGTCATAAACAGCTTTTACTAGATTCAGATAACGCATTTGTGCATCTGTCTTCAGGGTTTTTGTCATGAACTTATGTTGGATTTTCTCAAAGTCTTTCTCTGCATCTACTAAGAAGTTCATATAATTTTTGTCCTTGATTCTATTTAGTGATACATTACACTTATCGATTTTTGTACGCTGAACCATCCTTTCATCCCTGGAACAAAGTTGACTTGGTCATATGTAAGGTATTATTAAAAATTTGTTGTTTTTGTTTTGCTGATATCTTGTTGAGGATCTTTACATCTATATTCATTAAAAAAGTTAGCCACTTGTATTCATTTTAGTAGGGTCTAGTTTTGGAATAAAGATAATGTGAGCTTCAAGGAATGATTTTGGCTGCATAATTTCCCTTTGATTTCATTGAACAATTTGAGGAATTTTGGTATTAGATCTTCTTGAAGTTCATGTAAAATACAGTGGTGAATCCACTGGGCCTTGGGCTTTTCTTGACTTAGTTTTTTTGCCTGTTATTAGAACATTCCTAGATTTGATATCTTTTAAATTTTAAATAATACATAATAACTATACTTATCTATGCAGTACATTGTGATATTTCAATATATGCATACTGTATGTTGATCATATCAGAGTAATTAACATTTCCATGTCCTTATCATTACTTTGTGTTATGAACCTTCAAATTTCTTTCTTCTTGTATCTCAGAAAGTGTATACTAAGTTATTATAAACTGTAATCATCCCATGTACCACAGAATATTAGAATTTCTTACTTTTCTTGCTTTGGTACCCATTATCTTATCTCCTTTTATTCCCCCTTACTCTCTCATCTCACGCTCTAGTAATCTATATTATATAGTGTAATAGAGATTTTACCCATTTGCACAAAAGAAAGAACATGCAGTGTTTGTCTTCCTGCATCTGACATTTTTTCATTTAACATACTGCCTTCCAGTTCTATTTGCTTTGCTGTATATGACAGGATTCCCTCTTTGTGGCTTAATAATACTCCTTTATGTATATATACCACATTTTCTTTATGGAATCATCCTTTGATGAGCATCTAGGTTGATACCTTATCATAGCTATTGTGCATAGTGCAGAAATAAACATGGGCATGCAGTTGTATTATTCTTATACTGATACCATTTTCTTTTTTGTATGTCCAAAAGAGGTTATTGTTGGATCATATGTAGTTCTAGTTTTAGTTTTTTGAGAAACATTCACACTGACCTTGATAATTACTGTATTAATTTATATTTCCACAACAGTGCATAAGAATTCCAATTCTTTTCAGTACATCCTAGACACCATATGTTATATTTTACATTTTATAATAGTCATTTTTTTTTCCTGTGGTAAGAGACATCTCATTATGATATTTACTTCCAATTTCTCTGGCAGCTAACAAAGTTGACATTTGAAATTCTTTTCAAAAGTACCCATTCATATCCTTTGTCCTATTTTGAATTGGATTTTTTATGGATTTTACCTTGTCACTGAGCTCTTTAATTTCCTTGTATGTTCTGGCTATTAATTCTTCAGCAGATGAATACCGTGTAAGCATGCTTTCCCATTCTGTAGGTTGTCTCTTAATTCTGTTGCTTGTTTGTGCAGTCTTCTCAGTTTGCTATAATCCCATTTACCCATTTTTGCTTTGTTGCCTACACTTTTGAGAATTGCTCAAAAAATCTTTGCCTATTCTGATATCTTCAACTGCATACCCTATGTTTTCTTTTAGCAGTTTCGGGGTTTCTGGTCATTGGTTTGGATCACCACTCCACTCTGAATTGGTTTTGTTATAGGGAGGGAGAGAGGGTAAAGTTACAATCTTCTCTGCATATCATTAGACAGAATTTTCCTGAAAAATTTATAGACACAACTGTTTTCTCCAATGTATGTTTTGGAATATTTGCTGAAAAGCAGTTGCATGTAAATTCCTGAGTATATTTTTGAGCATTTTATACTGTACTATTTTTCTGTGTGTCTTTTTGTGTGTGTGTGCACCAGTACCATGCTGCTTTGATTACTGCAGCACTGTAGTACATTTTGCAACCAGCTTTATTCATCTTGCTCAAGATTGCATCAATTATTCAGAATCTTTAGCATTTCCATTTTTATTTTGGGACTTTTTTTTTTCTAGTTCTGTAAAGAATGTGTTTCATATTTTGATTGGGTTTGTACTGAATCTGTAGATCACTTTGGTTAGTACGGATATTAATTCTTCCAATCCACACACATGGATGTCTTCCCATTTTCTAATCTTCTTTAATCTTTTCCAAGCTTTGTAAATTTTATTGCACTTCCTTGATTAAATTTATTCCTAGATATTTTATTTTTTATTTATTTTGTAACATTATGGAAGGTATTCCTTTCTTGATTTATTTCTCAGTTTTCTCATTATTGGTGTGTAAAAATTCTACTAATATTTGTATTTTGATTTTGTATATTGCAGTTGTACTGATTTGTTTATTAGCTTCACTAGTCTCAGTGGACTATTCAGGTTTCTCTACATAAAGAATCATGTCCTCTGCAAACAGGAATGAGTCACATTTTAGTTTCTTTACACTGTCTCTTGTTTGTTTTTCTTGTCATTTGTGTGGCCCATTTTTGATATATCTCAAATAATTTGATTTGGGGAAGTTTTAACACTTTCACTCATATGCAAATAGAAAAAAAACAATGGTTTCTCTATTTCCTGCAGGGATTATATGCAGCGAGCTCTTTTCTTTTCTTTTTTTTCCCCCAGATTCCATGTGCCTGTTTTGTCCTACTTGGAGAAAGTGCTTTTTAAAATTTTCCACTTAAGAGGCATGTTTTAGAATGTCATTGTTTCCAATCAGAATCTTCTTAGAATCCTGAGATGGCCAAAACATCTTTATGCTTTCTGAACACTTCATTCTGACGCTCAATTATTCCTTCACAGCAGTTTCAGACTTTGGTCAAATATCTCAGAGAGTAAGATGGCTGTGTGTAAAGTTCACCAGAATCTTCCAGACTCTTTATTATTCTGCAAGTCTCCAGCTCTGTCTTCGTGGGAACCTTAGATCTTTTCTTCTCAGTTTCGTCCTGCGCTCTCCCATATGTTCATATAGATCTTTAAATCCAAGTGTTTTGATAGTTCAAAGTGGGCTTCCTCATCTGCTGTGGACTGTATTCATTCCTATCTCCTCTATGTACTTCAAATTACATTTTGATTAAATTTCAGTATAGTAAATTATGGGTTATTATTGATAGTTTTGGCCAAGGTCACATGCAATCTAGTATTTTAAAATTATACGTATTAGTGTCTATTAATTGTATAAAATAATGTGTTTAGACATGTAATCTTCATGTGCTTACACAAGTATATTACCTAGTTTGTTTATATTCACCTTCCACACTGTTCACTTCTGCCTCCTCTGTTCCTCTGCTTTTACTCCCCTTTCCCTTCTACGTTGATGTTTTCTTTTTTGCCTAGGTAATTTAGTATTTTTGATGAGCTAATTTTAATACATTAGGTTTTGCTTCCTTGGAAATGACACAAAGAATAGGATCAGAAGTTGAACTTCCTTCTTTATTTAAATTTTGCTGCATGCTGTCTCTTTGCTTTTAAACTCATTGATCTTTTATTATTATGTTAAATTTGATTTGAATATGACCAATTTTTGTTTGTCATTGTATTTTTGAGATGTAGATTTTTTAATTTGTTATCTTTCACTAATATTCTCATTTCAAGTGTTCTTCCATACCCTTGAACATATTTATAGTAACTTTTAAAGCCTTACTATACTCATTCTATTATCTGTGTCATTTCTAGGATTTTTGTTACTAATTGTTTATTTCAAGAACAGATACAATATTTCCCTGCTTTTTTTCTTACCTAAAATTTCTTTAATAATTGCCAAAAATGATAATGCTATATTGCTTAGAATACAATTTTTATTGTCATAATTTCAATGGTGTGGAAGTTGGTTTTAACAGCAGTTAATTATGTATCCTTTCATAACATCATCAGTCAAATTTAGCCTTAACTCTAGTGCCAGTCTGTTAGCTCAGTATTAAAGAGTTTCATTTTTGAGTTTACTTTTTGATGAAGTACCTTCAATTTGGATGAGCTCTGCATTAGGTCTAAAAATTATTTATATTACAGTTGTACAGATTTTTGCTCTTCCTTTTGAAGCTTTAATGTATACTTCAGTGTCTTAGTATCTGATACAGCAAGCTCGGAGGACCACTATGAAGACATGTACAGTTGTTCTTTTTTTTATATACGCAGGTATCAGGAGTCGAACTCGGGACCTCGCACTTGCCAGGCAGGCGTTATGCCGCTGAGCTATATCACCAGCCCAAGATATGTACAGATTTTTCCCTATGGAGTTGTCTTTTTTTTGTGTGTGTGGGTACCGGGAGTCGACCTCAGGACCTGGCGCGCCAGCGGGAGCCCGTGCCGCTGAGCGATATCACTGGCCCTTTTTTCGTATGTGGGTTCCGGGAGTCGAACTCGGGCCCTCGCGCTTACCAGGCAGGTGCTTACTCTGCTGAGCCATCTCACCGTCCCTTTTTTCTTCTTTTTTACTTAAAATTTATAGCCAATCTCTGAACTTCGATCCTTTTTACATCAACACAATAAGATCATAATACTGTTCTTGAGTTGCTTCTCCCTAAAATTTGGGCCTGTGGGAATTAGAGGCAGAATGCTGAGATTTAAATTCTAATAATGTTTATTTCCTTATTCAGGAATTGTTGTCCTGAGCTACGTATTGTAAGTTTTCTGAAAAAAAGTGCAATATTTCAGATAATTTGTCCTATTTATTATGGTAGGAGAGCAAATACACTATAATTTATTCTGACATGGATGAATACAAATATTTCTCTTATGTAATTTTTAAAAAGAATGACATAGATTTCTATTAGTTTTTATTGAGAAATACATATTTTGAGTGAAAAATGAAGTTGAATAATGTATAAAATTACGATTTATAGGGCCGTTGAGATGGCTCAGCGGCATAAGCACCTGCCTGGCAAGTGTGAGGTCCTGAGTTCGACCCCCAGTACCCACAAAAAATAAAATTATGATTTATAAAGAAAATATGTAAAATTTGACATTTAGAGATATGGATGTGATAGATTCCTTAAATGCTAATGAGGTGTAGTTTTTAGAATAAAAGTGTTAAAGTAAAAAAAGAATAGAATTTTTTTCATTTCTCTGATTCAAAATTTCTTACCAATATTCAGTCTGCTGTGCTTTTCCACCTAGAATCCTGCATGAAGGCTGGCTTTCCTGGCATGTGGAGAGCAGAAGCCGGATTCATCCGCCTTTGGCTGGGAAAATCACGCGGTGCAGCTAGGTCTCTGCAGACTGACTGCACGTTCTGAAGAGGAGCGATCCGCCAGGCCCTCATCATGACCTTCTCTTAGAACAGATGCTGCTCGCCCTTGTTGACATCCGATTTCAACTCCCTTCCTTTGGTATTCTGAGAAGCATTTAAGGAATTCTCCAGTATAACAAAAAGTTAACCTGCAGGTGTTACGTTGTCTTCTTCCGAAGTTTTCCGGCCTCTGTAGAAGAACACGCACATCTTGGAGCAGCATGCTAATCAACAGCAGAAAAGTGTCCCAGATGTTTGTTTGTTTAAATGAAACAGGAAAACATGGTTCAACATGAGGACAATGGCTGTTTGTCCTCAAAGGGATATTCATTCTGGTTTGAAATGTGGTAACGTTCCAGAATACATAGAGGAGTTTTTCAAAAACACAGAAGTGTAAAATATTTTGGAAGCCCATTACTGTCAATAAAGTGATCATTTAGAAAATGTTTACAGCATGAGAAAATATTACCTAAGTAATATTACAAGGGGAAAATCCATCCTAAAAGATATATATATATATATATATATATATATATATATATATATGAAAGAATTTCAAAGTAGGTTAAAAATGGAAAACTAGAGGGGCTACATACATCAAATTGTCAGTACTGATTATTTTTATAAGGCAATGAATATATGTAAAGGCTTTATGTCTTATTTTAGATTTTTTCAAAAACCCTAATATTTTACTAATTGTAAACTGTGTTTATTTAAAAGAAATAATTTATGAGTCAGGCTTAACTGCTTATTTGGCTTAAAAGTAATATATGTTTCATAAAAATGCTATATAGCTGAACTACAAAAATCCTTCTAATTGATCCTGTTTCTGGCACTGCATAATAATGTCATGAGCAAAATGGATATCAGTTTTTACTTACTTCTTTTTTTATAACCTTGTTCCTTGGGATTTTAAAGTTAAATAACTATTTAAAAATTATACCTATATATAGTTATAGATATAGAAATAGATGTAAAATAATATACAGGTATATGTATGTAGATTTCTTTTTCTTTTGCTTGAGCAACAAAACAGCACAAGAAATAATGCTAGAGAAAAGAAAATACTTTATTTAAAGAAGCAGAAATTAAGATAATTATCTAAAACATTTTGCTATGATTTAATTTTTTTTTTTTTTTGTGGGTACCGGGGGTCAACCTCAGGACCTCGCATGCCGGCAGGCGCCCGTGCCACTGAGCGATATCACCGGCCCTTTTTTCGTATGTGGGTTCTGGGAGTCGAACTTGGGCCCTTGCGCTTGCCAGGCAGGTGCTTACGCTGCCGAGCCATCTCACCGGCCCTATGATTTAATTTTTAATTTTTTTTGAAAAGTCAGTTATTTTGGAAACATGAGAAAGTTGACTATTTAGTAAAAATGGCAGCAATGAGAAGAAAATAATGACTTTTGTTCCTGTTTTGTAAATGGTTACAAGCAATAATTTTACCAAATATTTTGCTCTATGCTACCATATTTTTCACTCCACTGAAAGCTGTGCCCTATGCCCATTACCTTAAACCTCAGAGCAATTATACATGGTTTGTTTACCCATTAAAAGTTAGCTTTTCGTAACAATTTTGGTGTAGTCAGGTTTGCTGAGTTGAAATTCAACATCACAGCAGATTACAAACAAACACACACAAATGAGTCTCACTTGTGTTGTAGTGGGCTAGCTACTAAGGGTTGGTTCTTCATGTTTTCTCCATCTGTGACCTGGGCTGACAGACAGCCTTACTGGAGGACATTCTCTGGCAAAAAGGAAAAGCTGAGAAGACTTTGGAAGTCCTCTAGGTCCTCTAGGTCCTCTAGAAGATTTTCTTCAGGTGCCAGGTAAATCACAGTTGTTTTTATTCCTTGACCAAATCAAAGATCAGTAGACTTGGGAATGCAAAACGCTCTTACAGGGAAGAAAGAAAATATGTAAGAACGATGATAGTTTATCAACCCACACCTCCATGTGCAGCTGTGGATGCTGGCTTGGGGAAAGTTTCCTTCGCTCTTGTCATGTAGTGCTGTCCACACAACAGTTCCTCTAGTGTCCACCGGAACAGCATGTCATCTGTCACCTGAGCTTCAGATGCTCTTCCTTCTGGTCTTTTTGTCCATGTATTCTGTTTCCCTGCAGCTGCCTTCTCTTCCAGCCCTTCTGCATTGATAGTGGGTATTCATAGCCATTCAAGAGTAATTCCCATGTGAGTATCTCATGCAAAACTGTAGCCTGCTCAGACAGGAAGGTGTCTCGACTCTGTGATCAACTTTAATAAGAAACAAGGCTGCTGCTGCTGCTGAATGCTAACACATACTACACCACACTTGCCATAGGCAAATCTCTCTTCTCAGTGTTTGATCTACCTAAACTCATTTAATATTTTCTTAAATAATCTTATTTGGTTAGTTGTCTTTGAGTTCTAACTCAAATGGTTAAACCTGGCATCTGCTTTTGAGTCTCCTGGCGCATAACGTTCTCTCATTGAATATCAGAGTTTTCTTAAGTCCTTTATTTTTTTTTTCCTTCTCCTCATCTAGCCATACTTCTTGCTATCTATCATTTACTACCATAACAACCTAACTAAAAGACTTTTTGAAGGCCATGGCACCTGGCTCAAAATTTTTGTCTTACATTCATCATGTAGAACAATCAATTTAACCATCAACCTCAAAATTCCTCTGCCTCCTCATCCCCTCTGCTCTACTTTATGAGCTACTCTTTCATCTATACAACTCAAAAACATACTCCTTTTCCAAAAACAATGACCAAATCCTTACATCTCTAATTCTTCCAGTTATTCACACTTCCATTACAACCATCACATTTCATCTCCATAATCAAGATTGATTATTGTTTACTACAACCACCACCATTATAAAAATTTGTAATATGTGTTACTTAATTTCCTGTGTGTGCAATGTTTTAGGTCTAGTGTCCTGGCATTATTATTAATGGCACCACCTTTAATATTCAAGTGTACTGCCTTGGACAACAAAGTATATGGATTCCTATCTATACTAGTCTCATTGATCACACTTCTTCCAGCTAACTTATTTCTTCTTCTATTCCTCTGCCCTGTTAACCCTCATCTGTGCATCAGTTCAAGTCTCTATACTCAGGCTTTTAGCTGCAGTTGGTGAAAGTCCCTGACCTCACAGCGTGGTGCCCACACACATTTGTAGCATACTCCTTGTGGCTGAGTACTTGCTGTTACTCATAATCTTTTTATTTGTTTTCAGGCTTTTTTCTTTCTTAATGTCATGACAGCCCTCCCACTCTTTAACCAAAATATTTCAGGCTTCTTGTTCAAGGCTTAATTTTACCCTCTTCTGTCTGCAACCCTTGCTTCTTATTTCATGGAGAAAAGAGAATACATCAGGGAGAAAGCCTATCAATTTCCCTCTCATACACTTATCCGCATTTGCACCTGCCATTTGGCCTTTTATCTCAGTCTCAGAGGAAGCCTTATCCTCACTCCTGTCCAAAAAAATCATTCTTCCACTTTGCTTCAAACGCCGTCTCCTTCAACACCTTGCTTGATAAATTATCATCTCTGTCTACTATATTTTCATCATCTGGTTTTTCTGCTGACATCTTCCCTGTAGTCTATAAACTTGCTAACTTGAGATGGCCTTTTAGTTATTAAAAGACTATCTCAACAGCACATCGCCCGTGGCTAGCTTTCTCTACACTTCTTTCCAATCAAGATTTTAAATCATTTTCTTTAATTAGTTTCATTCTACCTTTGTTCAATTCTTCTAACATGTCTCATTTTAATCCAATGATTATTTTCAATTAGATCACCAATGACCTAGGAATTGTCCAGTCTCTTTGGAATGTCTCATGTTAGCTTTCTTGGTAGCATTTGGCATTGATGGCCCTTTTGTTCCTTGGTTTCCATTCTATGCTCTCCTTCCTTTAGTGCCATGGCTTTTAGAGTGGTTCCTACGAGGCTTGCTCTAAAGTGATCCTTGGTCCATCAGCTGAAGAACTGCCCTTGGTCTTCAGCTCTGTCATCTAATATACAAAATCTGATTCCATAAGCAATAAATAAAATCCCTTCATGGTACAGTCCCTGAATTCATGTGTAATGTTCCCTTCTACTCTCTCATATATCAACATCCACTTTACCCAATTTTTACTACTAAAAATTTGCTGGATATTGCACGCATCCTTAAACCTTCCTATCTAGAGATACTTCATGCCATCTGTGAGGGTTTCTATCATCAGTCTACCAGGCTATATCAGAATCAACCTTAAAGTCTCTACTTGAGCATTTCACTGTCTGTGAAGTGTTTCCTTATCTGCCTTCCACATTCTACATAGTCATATCAAGTTGACCTAGATGACCTCTTCACTCATCACCCACAAACCCTTCTGTTACTTTAATATAGTATTTGGTCTGTGTTTTATAGATATCTATTTTAGGTCTACTCTAACAGAATTTGTTAATTCACCTAACTTGTATATTGTAGAAACTGAACATTTACCACAAAGACAAATAAGATATAATCTTTACCCTGAAAGAGCTTAGAGTCTAGTGAGTTAGACGAGGGAATCTATACTACAGGAGTGTGTGCTGAGAAAGGAGGACACAGAGGAATGACAGGGACAGAGAAGGTAAGGTGAATCATCCAGTGGGCAGAGACACATAGGTTGAATTTTCTGTGGAAAAATATTCAAATAAAGACAAGATGGAAAGCCCTCCTAGGAGGAGGCAATGAGTGATATAAAAGCATAGATGTACAAAACAAGAAAGAAAAGCAGTAATCAGAAGTTCTTCGTGTCTTATCTTGCCTTGGTTAGTTTTGTATTTTCGGCACTTAGCAGAATTCTTACAGTAGATATCTGAATAAATGAATGAATTAAAAAATCAATGAAAATATAATATAATATATATATTATCAAGCAGAGATACTAATACATGGATAATTGCTCTTTTCCACGAAACATGTTTTGTTAAAAAACAAGGTTGTGGGTGGATTTCAGTAATTGACGTGAATTATCCCTAATCTCGGTAACTTTCAATCTCGTTTAGTTATAGCACGACCAATGCTATTTTCTAAAACATTAGCTCTATTTTTCCTAACATATCCTGGCTCATAGCCTTCGAATCTTTTCTGTCAAACAACACATCTGCTTTATCATTTTACAACATTACCATAACTTTCTTTTCCTACTTCACGTTTTCTGCGTATTGTTCTTCAACTCATTGGCAGAAGACCTGAAAAACCACAAAGTGTGTCTCATAGATTTTAGCTGGTCAGCTTGCTTGTAAATCCCTGTTTATTTAAGTCTGAAGTTATATTCTCTTAGTTAATGGTGATTTTTAGTGTATTTTATGTCTTTGCGGAAAAAATTTGTAATTACTTTAATTTCAATGTTTGTAATTTGCTTTAATTTTAGTGATAAATTTACTCAATGATCTCAGATAATATTAACAAACTGTTTAAGATGGGGTTAGCAGGATATGTCTATAAATATGGGTGATGATTTTAACATTTGGAGCCTGAGTGACCACAACATTCAAACATGGAAAATAATACCATTCTAAGCACATGATTTTGGTGGTAAAATATTACTGCAGAAATCAGTTAATACTGAGTTATCCAGTGTATTCTCTTTGCCTAAAAATGCTCTGAGAAGTTATTACATTTCTAGTGAAAGTTCATTCAATTATTCATTACTGCATTCATTCATTGATTCATTCAACAACTATTCAAGTGCCTAGTATGTGTCAGAATCTTTGCATGACAATGTGGTACAGTGGATAAGAAAATATCTATGCCCCAGAGTAGCTCATAGTTTCTCATGTGAGAAAAGAATATAAAAAATAACTGTAACAGAGAGTGATGTTAGGCTGTCTGGTTGACACAGTGTAGACATGTCCAACTTAAAAAATGTTTTAATGATTATTGGCACGTGTTGTGGTACATAATGATTCACTCATAATGGGGAGTTGGTACATGTGCATAACAAATCTTAATACTTTTTTCATCCACTTCCTCTGCCCCTTGATTTCTTGGTCCACTTCCAATTTGCAAAAAGTCTATCTCCTTTTGGGCAGGAAGGAAAGAGAGTAGGATCCAGAAATAATAGGTTATTCAAGACACAGCATTAGAAGACCAAGAGTTATCTTTAATTTGCTATGCCTACCACTGAGATGACTTTCTGTTTTTGAATTAGAGCCCAGCTATGCAGTCCAGGCTGAATTTGAACTTCCTATACAGCCTCAACCTCCCAAACATGGGATTACATGTAGGTACCTCCACACCCAGCTCTTTGAAATGATTTTTAAGTTCACAAAACTACCTGTGCTTTTTGAGTTAAGTGTGCCTCCTAAAGCCATATGCTGTTACAACTATTACAGTGAACTGAGCTTTGCTTATGGCTGTAGCCATTGCAGCATTGTTACGATAGCTGTTATCTTTCTTGTGGTGATAGGTATTGGTGCTGTGGATTCCACTGAAGAATCCCAGATATATTCAGCTTATTGAACTCATCCAAAAGATTCCCTGTGTTCATCATCCCATGTACATTTCCGAAAGTTGAATAACGTTTTAGCTCACAGTCAAATTGTATAAGCATACAATATGCAGAATCAGGATTGAGCAAAAATTATCTCAATATTTTTATTTTTCTTTAAAAACAATACTATTTTAATAATTTCACAATTTCCAATTAAAATTATTCAGACGAAAAATTATCTTAGAAATTAAATATAGGATTTTATAAAGACAGCTTTGATTATATTTATATTTATTGCATTAATTTGTCTCAGTTTTTGATATTTATATTTGTGTGACTGATATTTCTGCTGAAATTTTAAGGTCAATCTATTTTAGTTGGACAGCTATTTGTAGTCATCATTCAGAAAATGGAGACATGTGATATGCAGGGTGAATATTATTCCCATTTCCTTGGATGTAATTCTTCCTGGAGGAATACTAGGAATACTTTAGTTAACTATAATAAAATTTCATATTTGTTATTCTTAGACTAGTGTAAGGTAATCTGGGATCATCCAATGTGGCAGGTAGCAGGTTTTTTGGAAGAAGTGATGTCTAGGCAATAAGTAGTTGTGGCAAAGTGTGCAAGCTGAAGATGAGCTCTTTGTACATGTGTGTGATTGCATATGCACAGAAAAATTTGCACACCTATACTCAGATAAAAAGAAAGAGGAAAAGAGTGCATGGTGTTCCAGGCAGAAGTAAGAGGAGATAGAAACCATGAGTTCAAGTAATTGGAACATGTTGAATGTTAGCGGACCTTAGAAGACTAAAAGATTCAGAGAAGAGAATTGGAGACAAAGACACTGAGTATTTTTTTTTATTTTATAGAAAAAAGGTAAAACAAAATTTCATAACAAGATACTAGGAGAATAACAATAGTTAATACATTGCATATTATTATCTTTAAAGTAGTTACTCGGAGTACAAGATACGGGTATAAAAAATTCTCCAATCGATATAGCATAAATCTTCCCTTTCTATGAGCTAAAAGACACTAATAACTAACTTGCATTTTTTCTCCATTTTCCCTCCCTTCCTTTCCCATTTCCCCAATCCTAGTTCCTTTTTCCTTTCTAACAATTTTTCCTATTTTACAATATTTATTGTACATTTGTTGAAATGACATTATAATATTGGTGTACTGCAGATTGAGACCAGTGCCATGTGCACGCTAAGAAAGTGGTCTACCAGTGAGCTTTTATATTTTTATTTTTAATTTGAGACAGGGTCTTGCTAAGTTGTTAACTTGTGATCCTCCTGCCTCAGCCTCTCAAGTAGATGAGATGACAGTTGTACACTTGCATGCTAGCTGAAATAACTTGTTTTTAATTTATGAATCACAGGGGACCTAAAGCTAAGTGAGTTTGCACCAACGTTTTTCCCAAAGAACTATGACTACAAACATTACTACTTGTTGCAAACAAGTGCTCTAGGTACTAACCACAGCCAAATAAATTAAGTCCTTCACTTCCTAGGCTCACCTTGAAGTGGATAGTTCTGCTACAGAATGCCAGGTCATCTCTCATTGTCACATTTAGTTCACCTTTCACTGAACATGTGCTCCCTGCCAAAGGCTGCCCTAAAACTGGACAGAAAAGAGGAATATACTTCAGATCATAGAACAAAAAACTCATAGGCTTTTTCTTTCTTCTGTTCAAAAAAGAAAGCCTTCTTAATTTAGCAAAGTGTAATCTTTTCACATTTCTGTGTCCCATCATTTTCTTACCTTGTTACAAATATCACATCTGTACCTTCAATATGAAACATCCTGAAAATTTATTTTCTCACTCTTCTGGAACCTAACCAAGTTCAAATGTCATCTAGATAATCTAATATGCAGAGTATGCAAAATACACACAAGTGTACGAGCAATTATTCAACACAAAACCATAATTTAAAACCCTTTGCTGGTCTCTTCACAAATATTCTTCCTCCCTCTCTAAAGAGTTTTTCTAAACCATATCTTCGTACTCATTTGCTTGGACTAAAGGTTTGTGTCTCCCCTCAAAATCATATATTGAAATCCTATTCCCCTTTGCAAAGGCATTAGGAGGAGGAGCCCTTGGGAAGTTGTGTATGAAGATGGATCCCTCAGGTATGGGCTAGGATTCCTATAAAAGGAAACCCAGAGAGCTTGCCTGCCTTCTTTACACTATGTGAGGATACTTGCCTGAGCTATAGCCCACAGCCTGGAAGGGCCTCACCAGAACCCAACAAAACCAGTTACCCCGATCTTTGGCATCCACACTCAGAACTGTGAGTAACATGTCTTTTTTTTTTTTTTTGTGGGTACCAGAGGTCGAACTCAGGACCTCGTGTGCCAGCAGGCGCCTGTGCCACTGAGCGATATCACCAGCCCTTTTTTCGTATGTGGGTACCGGGAGTCGAACTCAGGACCTTGCACTTGCCAGGCAGGCGTTTATGCAGCTGAGCTATTTCACCAGCCCTCTTCTGTTTATAAGCCACCCAGCCTGTAGGATTTTGATACAGCAGCCCAAACAGACTGTCTTTACCTGCAGCTCTCCAAGTTAGAGCCTGTAAGTGTAAGGTACATAATAAATTCATAGAACAAGGCCCTTATTTTGTCTCGGTTACATCACTAATTTTAAACTAGTGTCTGCCATGTGACAGGTACTCGATAAATCATTTTTCAATGAGTGAGTTAAATATGCATGAAATCATAACCCTGAAATGCCAGGGAGCATAACTCATAGTAAACCATTCCAAGTATGATATGTACATTGATTTTATGCAAGCAATCTGTAGCCAACATTTTGGCATCTTGTGCCTAGTACTTGGGTAGCTGATATATACTGTAAATAGTTTAATTGCTGCTTTTTGGAGACCTTGAGGGTCTCACCTAGGAACATCAAATATAAGATTACTTATGGATTGGTAAACAGATCCGAAGATACTAATGTAAAAGTTTATTAGTGAGAAAAATGGTTTAAGGAACAACCTAAAATTTCCTCCTTCCCTTTCTTTACCAAATATTGGGCATCTACAAAGCTTTATTACTCTATGAAGGCACACAATGGAAAAAAGGCCATAGCTTTTCTTTCTGAGACACAGATATTAAGTATATATTAAGCACTTGTAAGTGTCCCAACATTGGAAGAAACAATAGGTAAAGACCAGAGCAGGTGAATGAGATAATTCAAGAGTCAGGTCTTTCTTTTTATTTAGGTGAACTTATCAGATCAACTGTTCCATAAAGTCATCAGGCAGAGAATTTCTTCCTCTTTCTTTGGGTAATTTATTAGTCTGAGTAATCTAAATGATTTAACAAAGCACCCAATGTCATTCATTCTAATGTAAGTAAACACCATCCACATGTCCACGAACTTTCTTTACTCTTTCCAGCCAGGCCTTTCCTCTGAATGCCAGATCCGTATGTCCAACTATCCTTATAGAGAATACATAATTTGTGGTCATCTTAAAATGAATATGCTTAAAATTTATTTCTCATTCTCCTATACTCCAAGAACAATTTGTTCCCTGCAGGATATTTCCTGTAACAGTCAATGACTTCTTTATATTTTAGGTACTCAGGCCAAAACCTTCAACTTCTTTGACTCTTATCTCAAGCCCGCATCCCATCTATCAAAGTTAAATTGACATTACTTTCAAAATAAACCAAGGCTCTAACCACTTCTTGCCACTTCACTAACACAGCCTGAGTCTTACACATACTACATGCTTTTAGTATTCCACAGCTACTTCCTAGGATCTCTCTGCCAAATATTTGCTTCATAACAGTCAGCCATCTGGCTATGTTGGTAGCTGCTGAAATCAATTATCGACTATACCCAGCAGAGCTGGACCTGCCCGGGGAATTAGTACACTCTTCTCCCCATGTCCTCTTTCCTCCACTATGGTACACCTTTTACCTGACCTCTTCCTACTGCCCACATTTCTCCAGTTGCCCTTGTCTCCCTGCTGTTTCTGAATACTCCAGACAGACTCTCCCCGTAAAGTGCCTTCATGCTCTGCTCCTTCTATCTGGAATATTCTTCTCATGTATCACTTAGCTGACTCCCTCGTCTTTTTAAACAATCCTTTTAATATTTCCTTCCTTTTGAGGCTTCTCTGATCATTGCATAAAACTTTAACCTCTTGTTGGACTAACTTCTCTGTGCTCTGTTTTTTCCATAGAGTTTGGAATCATCTTATGTATTTGTCCTCACATAAAAATAATGCATGAGGACAGGGATTTGGGATTTTTGTCTCCTGATTTTATTTATTCATTAAATTATCCCGAAGTTTTACACAGGACCTTTTAGTTCACACAGTGTACACTTACGGAATGAATAAACGTGAGTATGAATTAATTGAAAGCTATTGTGATTTTTCTCCTTTTATAATATTTCATGTTGGAGGGCTGACTTGAAGTCTCATTGGAAATATTTTGACATAGTCTGTCAAAATTCTTTTGTCTATCATACTTGATGGCTATACATCTCATTATCTGTTCAAATTATGTTACCTCGCCACCCAGGACCTCAGGTCTGTCTTAGCAGGAGTTTAATTGTATGCCTTCAATCTATTTTTGAATTTTTTTAAGTAAAATTTCCATTTCAGCTTATCAGTTGTAAGCTGCTTATATAGCATGTTATCATGTTGTTCATATACTCAAAGGAGAAAAATTTCCCCAAATTATAAATTTTGCATTGGTAAGTGAATATCTTTCTTCTGTTGATTAAGATTTAAGTAAATGTTTTCTACATGCACCTGATGATGTGGAGGTTCTAAATGTTTTTTTTTTTTTTTTTTTTGTGGGTACTGGGGGTCGACCTCAAGACCTCGCACGCCAGCAGGCGCTCGTGCCCCTGAGTGATATCACCGGCCCTTTTTTCGTATGTGGGTACCAGGAGTCGAACTCAGGACCTCGCGCTTGCCAGGCAGGCACGTATGCCACTGAGCCATCTCACCAGTCCGGTTCTAAATGTTTTAAGGAATAACATTCCTTCAAAAAAGCTTACACACTAACTTATTTACTGTCATTTTCTTTTGTTTGTGCAATTTTGGAATCTTAGTTTATTATTAATCTCTGTCTTCATTTTTTGCCACTGACATTTAATATAATTTAGATCACTGAAATCAGAAGTTATTTTTTATACTACTTTTCCTTGTTAGAATTGTACCATTAGTCCCAGTGGTAAAAAATACTTGACACTTCTGAGTTATACACATAAAAGTGGTTAAGATGGTGAATCTTCTGGGTTTTTAAGCACAGTTCAAACCAGAAAAATTATCTCCCCGGGTAGAATGAACTGCATGGCTTTATCAGGCACAGACTGCCTTCTCACCACGTCTCTTTCATTAAACTGTTTTGATGTCACAATTGCCACCTTGGTATCATCATTCCTGTGGCATATTCTCTATCATGAATAAATACCTAATAACCTATTAAAAAAAGAATTGTACCATTAGTGATTTCTCATAACATCAAAATGTTTTATAAATACTATTTATACCTATGACATAATATTGCATATTTCATGCTATCAATATAGTTTACTTGACCATTTCTCTACTGTCGTATTTTTATTTTTCTTATTACAAAGACTATCAAGGTGACATCTTTGTATATATTTTATTATTATTTTACATCTTATCCTAGTGATGAATTTTTGTGTTACTATTTGTGTTGAATGCTTGATATTTTTTCTCTTTTATTGGAATGTTCCTTGACCATGGCTCTATATTTTCTGTTTGCTACTGTAAAATTTAATTATATGATTTAGTATCCATAAGTAAATCTGCTTCTCAGCTGATAGTTTTGTGTTGTCTTAAGATATAAGCAAAAACACTTTATTGAGTGTTCGCAATATACTATTACATAAATGATGTCTGTGTAGTTGAGAGAACGATTATAATGTGAAAACCCAAAATCCTTAAGTCATATTTTATTTTTTCCTGTAGCTACAACAGTGAACTTGAAAAAATTCAGTTTAAGGAAATCCTTAACAATGACAGATGGGACATCTGCAAAGAAAAGAATTAGTAAATGGAATACTGTCGTGGTTGGATAAAATCATTGTAGTACAAGGAGAAAGGTGTTCTGCTATTCTATGGCACAGTAGAATGGTTATAGATAATAATGTGGTATGTAGATTTTTAAAATTATAAGAAAGGAATTTGAATATTTCCATGAATAATAAATGATAATTGTTGAGGAGAGAGATATTTTATCTTGACTTAAACATTACAAAATACTGTACGTACATGTTTCAAAGCAATCAAAATGTCACAGTTTCCCTCCATTACTTTGGATTTATCCCAGGATATATGTTTAATATTTTTAGCATGAAATTAAATTCTATTGTACTTTTATTTTAGTATTTTATCTTTAATTTCTTTACACTGTGATTAAATTTAAGATTATAAATAGCCTTTTGGGACTAATTTTAGGTACATATTTAAATATGACAGATTTTAATGCTTCACGTAAGTGTAAAACTTTCTAAGAGTTTGAGTTTTGCACAATTTAGTAAACCATGAGAAGTTCATGTTAAAAATTCTTAAAATCCATGAACATTCCTTTCTTCCTCTTCATAATCTTTAATGCAATAAATACTGCAATAATCTGCAGTTATTCAACAACACCTGAAAATTATCCTTGAATCTTTTTGTGATTTTTCTTCATGATCTTTTCATCTCTGCATCCAACCAACCAATTAGCTCAATATTCATTATAAACTTCCCATCTCTGTAATCTTTCTTCATTAATATGTCTCTAATCTGATTCTTGATCATTCCTCCCATGCACCACCAAAATAACCCATTAATTAATGTTACTGCTTATACTTTAATGCTAAGCAAGCCATTCACAGCAGCCAGTGTCATCATTTTATAATTTTAAAATAAATGTCAACCAAAGTGATAATTTATACTTTACATAAATTACAAACAGCAATGAGAATCATTTTTATAATTTAAAAGTAAATATATTTTACTAGAAATGCATTAGTGACTTTTTTGCCTTTTACAAATAAAAACCTCATCATATCTCATATGAATTTACAAAATCAGGCCTATGTCTAATATTTTTAAAATTATGGTGATTATTTTCAGTTTAATAGTACATATTTATGGTATGCATTCTGATGATTTGATGTGCATATATTTTATAATAATAAAATCAGGGTGCTCAATATTTCGTGCCCCTTAAATTTTGAAAAAGTTTTGATTATATGATTTTTAAATGTATTTATGAATTGCTGTGAGATATTTCAATACATGTATATGTGTTTACTGATCAAATCAGGGTAACTAGTGCTTCAATTTTATTATTTTACATTTGGAATTCTTAGATGTCTGGTTATTTATAAACTATGTAACAAATTCTTGGATACAAATTCACATCTTTGTGACATAGAACACCAGATTTATTCCTTTTAACTATGTTTTGGTACTCTTTGGAAACATCTGTCTATCTTCTCTCACCCTACCCTTCCCAGCTTCTAGTAATCACTATTCTACGTACATATTGGCTTTTAGCATCCACCTGTGAGTCAGAACATGTAATATTTGTCTTTCTGCCTCTGATTCATCTCAGAGTGTTACCCATAATGTTACCCAGTTCTATCCATTTTGCTTCAAACATCATGATACCGCTTCTGGCTGAATAGTGTTCCATTTTATATACATATCACTTTTTTAATCCATTAATACACTGGTAGGCATCTAGGTTGATTTTGTATCTTAGCTACTATACACTGTGGAACAAAAGCAATTCTATTCACAATAGATACCCCAAAACAAAACAAAGCCATTAGGTAAATAAATAAAATGTAATAATGAATTTAATCAAAATGATGAAAACTCCCTACAATGACTATTATAAAACTCTGACAAAGCAAACTGAAGAAAGCACAAAAATGGGAAAACTGTCTCATAGTCGTAGATTTGAAAAACAAATATTCAATGTGCACACTTCGCAGAGTTAGCCCCAGATTTAATGCAATCCCCATCAAAATACCAAACACCTTCTTCACTGAGCTAGAAAAATGTATCCTAATATTCATATGGAAGCTCACCAGATTCTGAATAGCTAAAACAGTCTTGAACAAGAAGAATAAAGCAAGAAGCAACACATTCATCTGAATTCAAAATATACTGTAACCCTATGGTGGTCAAAGCAATATGGTATGACATATGAACAGACACAGACAAGTGGAACAGACTACAGAGTCCAGAAATAACCCCATCAATTTACGGGCAACTGATTTTCAAAAACAGTGTGCAAGTATGCTTTGGAAAAGCATAGCTTGTTCAAAATAAGAAGCTGAGAAAGCTGGAAATTCGCACGTGAAAGATTGAAACTTCACCACTTTCTCCTATCCCGTAGAAAGGATGATCAAAATGTATGGTGAATGATTACGTTTAAAAAAAAATGTCATGCTAAAGGACATTTTGCGACTAATCCTCCTCAAAATACTTCCTCTTGCTTTGAACACAGCGATCCCATCTTTCTTGCCACTTTTCGAAGCAGCCTTAGAAGTCCTCTTGCATGAGTATCTTCTTACAAGGTGTGATCAAAATTACGATGAATGCTGCTGCTGAGCGCCACCCACTGGCAAGGCAGCCTCGCGAAAGTACTGTGACATGTCTTTATCCACCTTATTCACCGAATTTGGCACTGTGCAGCTTCTGGTTCTTTCTAATGTCAAAATGACTATGAAAATAAACATTTTGAAACTATTCAGGACATCAAGGCAGTTATGAAGAGAAACTAAAAACGCAGAGGCGGACTTCCAGTGCTGCTTCCTGAAGTGGCAAGAATGATGGGATATGTGTGTTAGAATCACAGGAGAGTATTTGGGGGGTGGAGATTAATGGCTATGTGTCTTGTATTGTAATGATGTTTTAAAATTTAAATATTAACTGTATTTTTCAATCTTACCTTGTTCAAATTCAACTCAAAATAGATTGAAAACCCAAATCTAAGACCTGAAATTGAAATTACTAGAAGAAAACATAGGACCAAACAAAATGCTTGAAGTCTTAGGTATAGGCAAGAATGTGCTAGTCATACCCCAAAAGCACAAGAAATGAAAGGAAAAATGGACAAATACTATGCAAGGAAGTGTCTGCACAGCAAAGGAAACAATAGACCATATGAAGACAACCTACAGAATATGAATAAAAATTGCAAACTGTTTAAACCAAAGTTCTACATCCAAAATATATAAGAAATTTAAAATATCTATCACAATGATAATCCAATTTAAATGGATATATATATATATATATATATATATCTTAAAAGAATTTTAAATGTCCAACAAATGTATTTTTAAAATGCTCCACACTATGATCCATCAAGGAAATGCAAATCCAAACTAAAATGATATGCCACCTAGCTTAAAAGGCTTTTATCAAAAAGACAATAAAATGGAAATGTTGAGGATGTGGACAAAAAGGAAACACTTGTACACTGTGGAAATGGAAATGTTTACAGCTGTTAAAGAGAATAGTATGGAGTTTCCTCAGAAACTTAAAAATAGATCTATACTTTATGTTTCAGCTCTCCCACTTTCGGGTATATATCCTAAGAAAATTCAATCAATACATTAAAGGGACAACTTGTAAGTCAGTATATATTTTAGAAAGCTCTATAGAAAAGTAAATTGCAACATCACATTCAAGAATTCTGTAAAAATTTTATTGTCTCTCTAAAATCCAAATTAACACTAGGTAAAATCACAAAGGAGACCAGAAATTTAGGAATACAATATTGTGATTAAATGGAAAGAATTATACATTAACATTTAAGTGGGAGGATAGTAAAATTTTACAAAATAACCTTTTTGGTATTTTTTGGAGAATCTGAGGATTAGACTTGTAATACTACTAGATTAGAATCTTTGAATCCAACTATTCTGGGGATAAGAAGAAAAGATAAATGCAAACCCCCCAAAAAGTAACTGCTCCCAGTTTCTATCTTACTTTTACATTGTTCTTAAAAGGTGAAACATCTCGGTGTTTACTGGAACATAGTTAGATGCTTAGATATCAACATGGGGTAATTGTCTTGGTTAAAGAGTAAGAGATATCAAAATAATAGAAAACAAGGGAGAAATTCTGAATATGTGGAACAAAACTGAGGCTGTTGTGGGAAGATTTAAAACTGGCCAAGAGATATAAATGAACTTTGGAAATTAAGCAAAGCTCTAGTAGTTACAGAGTAAGATCTAGTTACAAAATAAAATACGATATTTGACCTAGTAATATAAAGATATATCAAAGGAGACACTAGAATAAGAACAGCAGCAGGAGTCTGGGTTTGACATAAAGCTCAGGTGGTGGTGCTCATCGCCAGAGACTAAGAAAGGGTGTTGCGGTAGTGACCATCTGCCTTCAAACTTATCCCTCATGGGGACACCAGAACCCTGCTCTGTAAATCTGTTAAAGAACTGGGCTAGATAAATACATTCACTCGATTTCATTGGGTACTGGGTTTATCCCCAGGTTTATGTTGAATCACTTTCACTGAATAATTAATTTCCCTTAGCTCATGAAGGGAAGAGAGAAGTTTCCAGAATCTCCTGAGGAGAAAATAGGAAATCTCTAGGAGACTCCCAGGAAAACATTAATTATCCTGATAAATTTCTAAATTCTCTTTTGTGGTAGTGTCTGTTATGTGGTCAGTCAGTACACTGAGAATAAATCCACCCATCAGGAACTGTCAACAACTTCAAGTAAATCATTATAAAACATAATGGCAATTTATTAATATACAATGAAATTATTGTTGCAAGACCTATAATATTTGTGTTTGCTGGATTTTTAATTATCTCTAAATTTGTTCTGCATGGAAATTCAAATTATAATCAGATTATTTTATTAATTTGCAGAGACAAATTGCTGTCATAGGAAAATGGAAATACTCAAGACCTATTTTGTCATCACACCATCTCTGTTTGACATGGGGAATAAAATAATGATCAGAGAATGGTTTGTTAATTTATCCTGAAAAATCACTGTCCAGAGTGGCTGAAGGCTTCAATTCACTGTAATCAACTTCCACTTTTCCTGTTAAGGAATGATGAGAAATAATCAGAACTTGTGTGGTAGGCCAAGAATTGGTACATACGAAGTTTCATCAACTGAATGTTTAAGGAGATGAGACTAAGACGTCTTACTACAGCTGTATTTCATTATCCTAGTGTGAACACAAGTACTTTAAGCCTCATATTAAAGTAACTTTTGACCTGAAGGTGCTTGAATCCTCAAGGTAACTCCAGCACCCAGAAATCTCACTGAAGTCTCTGCATTCTAGGCCTGGAAAACTAGGCGACTTTCCTTACTAACTAGATTTATTACCTAAGCAAAGGTCCAGCTCTAAGCAAAGAGAGAGAGAGTTGGAGAGACAGAGAGATGGAAAGACAGAGAGAGACAGAGAGTGAGAGAGACAGAGAGACCTTCGTAATAAGTTAGGTTCTCAAATGGCTGCTATGTGTCCTTACTGGAAGTAATTACACTGCTCAAAAAGTTGGCTGTTACAATATGTACAAGAATGACCATCATTATTTTAAGATTGAAGGATGACTGGAAATAGTAAGATTAATGATTTTGGGCTTAAAAAAATCCTTCAGTTTCTCAGTGCCATGATAATTTGATTGTTCCACTCTAGCCCTCAAAATGGCTGGCCTATGAAATCACCTAATTTAGCTTTTATTATCTTTATGTGCCTTAAATTTTTGAGTTTCCCATGTCTCTTGAGATTGTATTTAAAATGCTGTTTTTATGTATTTTTCTTTTCTGAGAATATATATAATTTTCAATGATTTTGGCTTACTGAATAACATAACATAACTCCAGAACTTGTGACATTGCCTAGGGCATCACTCATTTAAATGTAATATTTATTTAATCTCTTATAAGCCTCACCAATAATATAATTACCCCTCATCATTTGCTTGAAGGAATCATGCAAATTGATGCAATTTGTGTGTGTGTGTGTGTGTGTGGACACGTGAAAGAGAGAAAGAGGTTGAGGAAGAATTAAATACGAACAGGAAGATATAACAATCGTCACAGAAGAATTTTTTTCAAAAGTTTTAGGGAAATAGATTATATGCTAAGAAAATAGAAATATCTGAATAAAACTTATTCATTATTCCAACATATTAAACTGCTTTAGATATATGAAGAAGAAATAGAAAATTTAGAGCAGCAATTATGAAAGTAAATGAAAGTATTTCAAATAAATTTTTCCTAGATAATTTTTCCTAGACTTTAAAAGAAGAAATAGATTAATATGAAAATAAAATTTATAAAACTTAGCATTATTCCTCCAATTTAAAAATGCTGGAGAACATTTTTTCTAGTATATTCCAGTAAAATGTTATTTCTAACCATCATATTCTGCTGTTTTCTATTACTATATTTTAATATCTAATGTGTAGAATGACCTTGTTAGATAACCTGAGAATTTTATAGATTTCTAAAAAATCACATTTTCCTGTTGATTGGAATCTTATTACATTAAAGGATTCAGATGGGATCAATTATAATCATTTGCATGTTTTAACTTTCAATACAATCAATGGATAACCATTTAGGGGCTTTTTGCATTTTTCCCCTTTTTACTAGTATATGTTTGAGATACATAATAAATACATTCATCTTGGGGAATTGATACATATACCTATACATATACATATATCGCATCTTTTTTTTTTTAATTTTTTTATTTTGTGGGTACCGGGGGGTCGACCTCAGGACCTCGTGTACCAACAGGCACCCGTGCCACTGAGCGATATCACCGGCCCCTTTTTCGTATGTGGGATCTGGGAGTCGAACTCGGGCCCTCGCGCTTGCAAGGCAGGAGCTTATGCCGCTGAGCCATCTCACCGGCCCCACATATATCACATCTTGATCCTATTTACTTCTCCTTCCCCACTCCTCTCTTGTCTCCTCCTACCCCCAGATCCCTTTCTGCTATATTCTTCTAAGATATATCTTTCCTAATGTGATACATGCCTCTTGTTACATTCATTGCTCAATTAGACATCATTGAAATTTGTAATAAACTATTTTTCCACTATATTTTTGAAAAGCTTTTGATAATATTTCATAAAATTCTTATTTTATCACTATCTTTTGTTGATTTTCTTCTGTTTTCCAAGTTTCTGAGAACAGCATCAGTTTTATGGTTTGCACATTCCAATGTTTCAATGATAGGTCCATTTCCTTTTCCGGGTTCATTAACATGCTCTACAGAAACATCATCAGTAACGGCGATAATTGTCAATTTCCTCACTTTGTTTCAATATTCATTGACAAAGTATATCCATGTTCTTTTTGTTGATGATAAGACCTGTGAGAGAAAAAATATAAACCTTAAACAGGACTCTTAAAACAAAGTTATCATCATGGAGAACATAAAAGTAAAGGATGATTTAGTTTTCCTATAGCAAAATGCTCATAGTGTTACTAAGTGATAAAAAATTATATCTTCATATTTTTCAATTATTACCAATGGAATTGTGTCAAAACATGATATAGAGATTTAATAACAGATATTGTGTAATCTTCATCCACAGAAAATGAGTGTGTTTTGTCTTTAATAATTATGTTTCATAAAGAGTCCAAACCTTTTCTGGATTCATTGTGCTTTTCTGCCATATCCTAGACCATCAGCAATGCCTAAATAAAGATGGTAGCACTGTATTAGCAAAAACAGGACCATTTGGATGTTGTATATGGACATAAAAAAACAAAACATGACACTGTATAAAGTACCCCTTGGGCTCTTTTGTCAGATCTCTAAAACAATGTTGTATTTTAATCATTTTCACACATTTTCTATCTCTAGAACTTAAAATGTCACTGATTCCTCATATTGTATTACTGAAATTTCCCATGAACTTTGCAATATTAGTTAACACTTTTTTGATGTGTCTTTCTTTGAACCCATAGTATTAGTAACAACTAACTAGGAAGTAAATTAAAGCATATATAAAGAATTATTAACATTTAGACAGATGTATTTTAGATACAATTATAATCAACATACCTCTTAATATATATACATTTCCTTATATACACCTCAAATACACATCATTACACTAAATAGAATATTTACAGAAAATGCCATACACACAAATATTATTCACACACTTGTTTTTTATTGGCAAACATATTTTAGATATATCATGCTTAGGAAAAGTCTCTGTGCACAAAACTGATCACAAAACAACCAGGTAAAAATATACAACCCAGTTAGAACATAGTAATGCTATATGCAGCTGAACATGGAGAGAGAAACAAAAATCAAGATGATTTTGTGGATGACGCAATAAGACCTACTGATCCTGCTCATTGGCACCTGGAATTCTGTGCTTTAGGTTTTCAGAGGGACACTGCTAGTATTTGAAAACAACCATAAATAGTATGTGTGGTTTCCATGCTATGCAGACTCATGAAACTTGATTAGAGAGACTAAACATGGCGGTAAATACTTTCTATTATGAAAGAGACATGATAGAGCTTAAATAATTTAGAGGTAGCAATAAAGGCATTTCAGAATTAGTGGCTGTGAGTGCCCCGCCTCCAAATGAACAAAATATTAATGGGATTGTTTTTAATGCATATTAGTTCATAGAGTACAAGGCTACTTTGCCTGTGCTTTGTCACGCCCCAAACAAGGATGTATAAAAGGTATTCTAAGAGCAGAGAAATTCATATTCTGTATTAAACGCTTTTTTCTGAACAAGGTTTTCAACTGTTGGTGACATGAGCTATTACTATGGCAACTATTATGGTGGTCAGGGCTACAGCTTTGGAAGCGTGGGCTGTGCCTGTGGGTCGCTCCAGCGTCTGGGTTCTGGCTCTGGCTCTCGCTATGGAGGTTATGGATATGGCTGCTACCGCCCCTGTTAAATGGAAGATGCTGGGCATCTGGTTTCTACTGAGAAAACTTGCTCAAGACTGAGGACTTGAGGTATTTTTTTCTGCTGCTGATTCTTCAGTTCGTGAATACAGCTCTCATATTAAATGTTTATCAGCCAATCCTAGGTTACTTTGACAAATCTTCAGATTTCAGCAGTTCAGAACTGACTTGCTGAAAGCCATCTAGACTTGCAGTTTTTATTTTGGAGAGACTTACAGATTGAGTAATGATTTTTTTTCTTTTGGGATATGTATTTTGGCATAACTCACATTTCAAATTGTTCATGTAGGCAATGTAGAAAATCTCATATTAAACTTACTTTGATATTTTAAATGTGCCAGTTATCTTTTCTATTCCCTTATAAATAATTTTTTTTTTTTTTTTTTTGTGGGTACCAGGGGGACGACCTCAGGACCTCGTGCGCCAACAGGCACCCGTGCCACTGAGCGATATCACCGGCCCCTTTTTCGTATGTGGGTTCCGGGAGTCGAACTCGGGCCCTCGCGCTTGCAAGGCAGGCGCTTACGCCGCTGAGCCATCTCACCGGCCCATAAATAATTTTTAATATGCACAAACATTGTATGTGAGTTTATTCTTCCATCTATCAGTGTTCTGTGTGTGCGTGCTTTGTGACAATTTCCTGGTGATGGTGTTATTTCTATAATCCCAAGCAACTTTGGGGGTATGTAGAATGCCCAGCAGTTCTTTTCACACTATAGTCCGAGTATATTGAGGCAGCTGCAGCTACTCTTTACCAGTTTCACATTTTAGGCAGTGGGATTGTTAGCCCGCATTATTGCACCATTTACTACTGTTTACTCAAGTCGTGTTGTCTTTTGCTATTTATGAGCAACAAACAACCCTGTTGTACTGCTGGAAGCTGTGTTCTTAATGGATTTCTTCTCCAATGCTGCCCTTTTGGCCTCATTTAAATGACAACTGAAGGAGCTCAGAGAGCATGCAGAAACTTGCTGAAGTACTATGATTAGCAGAGGTGCTATTCTTGCTTCCAGATGCCCAGAGTTTTAGCTCCATTTAGATGTATAGGTCTGTGTGTCCCTACATTGGGTGTCCAAATAAACCCTTGCTATACTATATATTTTTGTTCCTTAAAATGTCCTAAAAGACTATTTTCTGTTGATTAGTTTTACTCTGTCGGTGATGAGGCTATTTATATTTGTGTAATTCGGTTTATGATTCTGTTTAGAAAGCAACATTCCTAGGCTATGCTATGTGTAAACTTGGTCATAGTATTTGTTTTTAGATTTCTACAAGTGACTGCGTTGTCCTCGGCAGCTCTGTTTACCTATCGTTGCCTCCCCCATTGGTGTTTTCAACTTCTTCATCTTTATCCAACTTTTATTTTAAAATATTTTCTTCACTGATGCAAAAGCCATGTACACATGGGGATTTATGAAATCTGTTGTGTTCTCTGAGGACAATTTTTTCAGTTGTCAGGAGTAATGATCTCTTATATTTGTTTTTAAATTAATGACAGGCTTTAAAAGAGATCGCACTTAGGCTATCACTGAAAATTTGGCCAATGTATGATCCATCTACATAATACTTTATGACAGTGTTATCCTTAGCACTGGATTGTGGAAGTCAACTTGGTCAAAGACATAAGCAAGTGGAATATGAAAAAAGGAGAAAAATCATGAAAGATGCCACATTTCCTATCCCTCAAGAACACAGGATGATCGTGACAAGTGAAGTAATGTTTACTGATAATTCTGAAAATATTGTCAATAAATGCTTTCAACTCTTTACTCCTAGGATAGAAGGAGCAGACATCAGTCACATAATAGATCTGAGATCCAACAAGTCTCATATAGTAGAATTTCAGGGGACCAATACCAAGTGTTTATGAACTTACGAAATAATTATATATTAGTTTACACATAGTACAAAAAATTCATATCATTAGGCAAACACTGGCAATATTTAAGAAAAATAGCTGTGTGGAGCTCAACATACTCAGTTTTGTTATGCCTTGTAAAGCCACAGTGGGCAAGGCTTTGGTGGATTCCCTTGGTGGATTCCATTATGTATTTGTTCAATTATCTGCACAAGAGTAATGTATCATCACATTGTGCCAATCTGTAGTAAATATCAGAGGATGGAAGACAGAAAGACTGTCCTGAGATCTCAATGGATTTACAAGCCAGATGGAAACTCAGATAATGCATACATAATTACAAGTCTGCATTAAGGTTTTAATAAGATGTACGCATGCACTGGGTACAATGGGACTTATAGCAAGGACATTGAATCAAGCCTTATGTGATAAATGCAACTTTCCCCCAAAGATGCTACTTGGGCTTGATATTAAGGAAGAGTAGACAAAAGGAGGAATTATGATGTGCTTCCTGTGGTACTTTTATTAGTCAGAGTGTTCTAGGCAGTTCATTTCCCCATAACATAAAACCATATGCAGACTTCTCTAGTAGATATATAAGCCATTCATCATTTTCTGCAGAGATTCGTTTAGAAACTAGAGATTGGCAAGTACAGTTGGACTTCCTGTAAAGCTCTTCGAATTTCATAAGTGATACCATCATCAAAAATATATTGGTCATGATGTAGAAATTACTGGAAGTTGGGAGAAGAAGAAACTAAAGAGACAGAATTTTAAGAATCAGTGCTGTGTTTTGTAACTCTTACAAATCTAAAGGAGATAAAACATATACACAATTATATTAGAAAAATAGTATCTTTCTATCAATAGGCGTTAATAAGAAATATATTAATCAAGTTTCATTGTTAATATTACAATTATTTCATGAAAAATATTACATAGCATTTTAACATTTTCAAAAGTGTTACCTGTACCTTTTGTGAATACAGCATAGCCAATAGCTTCTTGAATTATGCAAAGCCATTTTCATTCTTAGTTTCAATATGAGGTTAGACATACTGCTCTGCCCAATGTCAAATTAAGTGACATATTCAGAACCAGAAGATGAATTGTTTAACTTTAGTTTTCTGATTTGTTTAGAGAAGAGAACTCTTTAAAGAACACATTGCTCTGTTGGCAGTTGGCAAGTGAGGTGTGGCATCAAAGTAGCATCAATCTTCTACCACTCAATAAGGGCATAAAACAAATTTAAGAAGCTCAAACTTTTCTGCATTTGTTCCTCATGTGCATACTAAAGTCATGTTCTGTCTTTAACATTAAGTTTGCTTTGTGTGATAGTAAGAAATGCCCAACTAAATTGGATCAACATAGTACGGAGTGTGGCTGAGGGGTTTTACTAGGGACAGAAGACCCACCTAGGGTGGCTTGTCACTTGAATGGTATAAACAGAAATGAGGAAGGAAGGTTTGCTTCTTTTTCCTCAGAGGAGCTCCTGTCTTCACCTTCAACTTGGGCATTTTCTCCTGGCTTCCAGCACAGAGTCTTCAGCCTTCCATCCAGACCCTTCGGCCTCCTGATATGGACTCACATGGGACACCACAGTGAGCTCCAGGCCTTCCACTGGATCCTTGAGCTCTCCAGCACATAGACAGACAGGTCTTTTGCACTCTTCCACACCTGACTCTGTGGGCAGCCATTGTAAGCTAATCTTGCACATTCTTATGTATTTGTATATCTTGCACTAAATCTGTGTCTTTCATAAGCACTGACTGATACACATTATCAGTTCTCTTTGATCTCCCTCTGACCTATAATTGTGTGAAAATAAAAGTACATGATGAAGTTTAATGATATTACCAGTGATTTAATGTTAGGAATCGGAGTGGTAAGAGTATTCTGAATATTAGTTTTTTATTGCTACACAAAAAGTTCTCACAAATTTGAGATAGGGATGTAGTTGAGAGATAGAAAATTTTATAGCATGCCCTGAGTTCAATTTCCAGCACTAGAATTACTGGACATTTATGTGAAGATAACAACTATTTCTTCATCAGTTCACATTTCTGTAGGTGCAAAGTCCGCCAAAGCAGCACCAGACTTTCTGGGGTATCTTGTCCAGGTTCCCCATGACTGAAATAAAGCTGGGCATCAGGCTGTGTTGAGTTCTTGTCTAAAGGATCAGGGGAAAAATTTGCTTCTGCGTTCATTCTGGTAGTTGACAGAATCCTGATCCTTAGAGTTCCCTTTTTATGCTGGCTGTCAGCCAGACACTCTTTGTGGCAACTAGAGGCCACATGTGTTACTTGCTGTTGGCCTTCTCCATTTTGAAAGAAGCAGAGGCATGCCACATTCTCCTTCTGCTCTGACTCTGATTTCTTCTTCTGCTATAAAATAGAGAAAAGTGGCTTTAAAGGGCTCATATAAGTAGATAAGGACACCCTCAATAATCTCTCATGTGAGCCATATGACCCAGCCTGGTCATGAAAGTAAATCCATCATAATTATAGTGTTAGCAATGCAGAGTGAGTACCTAGGTAATGTAAGGTATACACATTCAAAAGGGAGAAATCTCGGGGGCCATACTGGTATGCTACATCACACACAGAGATGTTCTCTATGATGGATAAACTTAACTTTGTCAAATTGATTGGCTTCAGAACTGCCCAGCAGATTTGTGGACTACATTTCTGGGTGTGTTTGGGTGGGTCATCAAGGCCTGAGCTTGGGTGCTGTGTAGAGTCCCTGTCCTCTTCCTCTCTGACCTTTAACACTATTCTCCTGTTTTGCTTCCAGGCTACTATGGAACAAGGAATTTTGTTCTGCCATAACTTTCACCATGATATTTGTGTTTTGGAGCCAGTCTACCATGGACTGAATCCCCTGAAACCATGGGCAGAATTATACATCTCCTCCAAGTTGCTAACGTCAAGTATTATATCTTAGCAATGAAAAAGCAATTAATACAGAAAATTGGTACTGGAAAAGTGAGATCATTGTTTTGACTATATCTGTTCAGAAGTTTTAGAACTGGTAAGTGAGAAGACTTAGAACATTTTTCAATTTTTGTTTTACTGAAGACCTAGAATGCTACCAACAGAGCCTGAGGAGTGATTTTGGCCAGAACTTAGAAGATCAGAATGCTGATAGGAATGCAGAGAATAAAGGCCAGACTCAGGATGCCTCACTTGGGAACAAGGACCCCACTGGCATTTGGACTAAAGGCCATGTGTGTTACACTCTGGCAAAAAATTGTGATAAAACATTGTAACTCCTTTTAATATTAATTCTAGTCCATGACAGTTCCAAAAAAATGTGGACTATATAAATGGAAGAGGGTAAACAAAAGTATAACATATGGAAAGTTATAGTACTGATATTTTTTAAAGCAAGGGGCAGAAGTGTCTCTTATTCATTGGTAGAAGCTCAAGATATACCTCAGTGCAAGGATCATATTATTTTGCAAGAGAATGTCTGCAGAAGAAATATTTATACATCACTTAGACATCACATAAGCCTGAAAATAAAGTGTGCTTTTGAATTGACTCTAGTTGAAAAATATAAGTCCCATTGATGTCTTGAAAGATCCATAAGAAAGGAAATGAAAACTATTGAACAAAAATATAGGAATAAGCCATTTTCTTTCTTTCTTTTCTTTATCCATTCATCCACTGATGGTCATATGGGCTGTTTCCAATATTTAGCTATTATAAATTGTGCTTCTATAAGCATAGGTGTACATATATCACTGTGGTATGATGCTCTTAACTCTTTTGGGCAGATAGTAGAAGGGGAATAGCTGGGTCAAATGGAAGCTCTAGTTTTAGTGTTTTTGAGGGATCTCCATACTGATTTCCATAGTGGGTGTTCCAATTTACATTCCCACCAACAGTGAAGAAGGGTTCCTTTTTCCCCACAGCCTTGATTAAGCAAGTGCGGTTTTTGTATACAATGGAGTACCACTCTGCCATAGAGAAGGATAAACTCGAGACATTTTTAGGTAAATGGATACATCTTGAGAACTTAATTTTAACTGAAATAAATCAGAACACATGTTTAAATATTGCAGTGTTTCTCTTGTGTGAGAAATTCAAAGGATAAATAAGGACCAAAAAGGAGGATAGATATTGGGAACTAGGAAGAAAATGTTCAAATGGGAAGGGGAACAATGGAGTGGGGGGAAAGGAAGGGAATAGGGCTAAAATATTTTTTTAAATGGAAGGAAAAAATAGAAACAGTTTTTGGGAAGGGAAGAAAGATTGATGCGAAGAGAGGCCAATGGAATAAAACAAGAATTAAGTTATATTATGTACAAGTACAAATTCCCTACGATAAATGTGATCATTATGAATGTCAAAAATGGGCCAATAAAATTAATTTTTAAAAACTATATAGGGGTAAAAGACAGAACATAGTTGTCAAGAACAAAAGTTGAGGCAGCAAGAGAAGGCTCTGATTAAAAGAAAAAACCAAGTTACTTGATAGTATCAAGATATGAAAATGAGGGCTGGTGAGATGGCTCAGTGGAATAAGTGCCCGCCCGACAAGCACGAGGTCCTGAGTTCAACACCCAGTACCCACATAAAAAAAAAAAAGATATGAAAATGAAAATGAGAAAGAAGTAACAGTCTCACAAGTACAGTGTTCCATAGATATATGGCCCAGAGATAATCCCTTCTTCTAACAAGTCAATATTTCCTGGTTATTTTACAAATGATTTTATAAATGATAGAAATGAGGCAATTACCCAGAACTCCAAACAGAGCTTCATGTTCATTTCATATTCTGGTCACTTCCTAGCACAATTCCTAGCTATATGTTGCTTATATGTTTGTACAAGAATGTATTCTCCAGGAATTTCATGAACTAGCTTTTCTTCTCTACACAAGGCATAGTGGTGCCTGAAAAGTAGTAAGATAGTAACTACTTCAGTAAATACTTAAAGAATTATAGATGAATGAATGGATTCTCCACTAAAAGGATACAGAAGCTGCCTCTAGCATTCCAAAAATTGCTATAGACATTTCTAAATGACAGTGTTAAATTAATCAAAACTCAAAATGAGTTTCCTGAAGAATCAAGAAGGGTTAAATTATGAGGAGCATGTTTTGATTTATTAAGGCTACCAAAGCATATCTAAAAAGAAATGGTTAAAAATGGTTAATTTTTTAAAAATTTTGTTTCTTGTTTAAATATCCAGTTGTTTTGCACTTTAAATTTAATGTTCTTAAGTCATATTCCCTCTGAAGACAAACCTATTGAAATCTTACTTGAGAGACAGTATTGCATAGTATGCAAAAGCAGAGGTTGTTGAGCCACAAAACTGGTTTTAAATCTCAGCTCAGACACAATTACCATTGTAATTTTGTGTAGGTAATTAAGCAAGATAATGACAGTATGATGAAGAATTGTTATGTGTTTGACCTTAACCTGTATATATGGCTGCCTCTATTGTTTGTCCTATGTCACGATACTGTAAATAATATTTTTCATCTTTGTTTACTTTAAAACTAAAAATAAAAATTATATATATGCATAATGGTCCTATTAAGTATTTGTCAGTCATTGTATCATTTACAGGGTTACTATCTGTACAGAATCATCCAAAAATTATTTTTTTCTGGATTGCCAGGGAAAATGTCCTACTACTTTTATATTATTTGTTTAAAAGTTCTTGCACACATTTTGCAGTTATTTGAGGTATAAATATTAAAATTTATTAAAAACAAAACTTATGTATTAGTATTTCATCTAGTTGGCCAGTGTCCAGTGTTTATTGACCTCAAAGATATTTGGAGGGAATTTAATCTTTTCTGTTTGATTAGTGATTTTTCTTTTTCTGTTTATTATTATTATTATGATTATTATTATTATTATTGTTGAGACATAATATTTGTAGATCTTTGCAGGGTACGGTATGATAGTTTGATTCATGTATACAATGTATAACATTCAAGTCTACATAATAATCACTCCCATGTCCTCAAGACATCAGTCATTCTTTATGTGTTGGAATCTTTTGTATTTTTTCTAGTTGTTTTGACATATGTCTTGTAACCAGTAGTTACCTAATTGTGATGTACAAAACCAGAACTAATTCCTCTAATTAACTGTGTGTTTTATTGTCTCTTACATAACTCCTTTCCATCCCCCTTCCTACCTTCCCTTCCCATCTCTAGTGACTATTATTCTACTTTGTTGTTCTTTGACGTCAACACCTTAGTATCCACAGATGAGTGAGAATATGTGGTCTTTATGTGTCTAGCTTATTTTACTTTACACAATGACTTCCAATTCCATCCCTCTTGCTGAAGATCATAGGATTTTATACTTTCTTATGGATGAAGAGCTTTCCATTTTGGGCATCTTGATTGATCCCTTATCTTAGCTACTGTGCATAGTGCTGCAATAAATATGGGAATGATAGTATGTCTTTGATACAATGATTTTATTTCCTTTGAATATACAGCCCAGCCAGTAGTATAATTACTGTGTTACTTAGCAGTTCTATTTTTATTTTTTTAAGGGATCGCTTTATGTTATTTTCTATAACTGCTAAAGAATTTAGAAGCTCAAGAGGATTCACAGACTTATATTTGTCATCATCTTCAATTGTGAATTCATTGGTATGTAAAGAAAATCAAACACAAAAGAGTGCTTCTGTTTCATAGAAAGCAACTTGAGTCCTCGAGTGGCTGGGGACAGTTTGGCCCTTTCTGTCCTGGGCAGGAGGCTGGATGCACTGTGAATGAGAACAGGAAGATGAATTCCTACTTCGGGTACAGGGAAAGCTTAGTGCCACAAGTCAGCTTCTCTTTGTGTAATTAAAAGAAAAGGCAGAGAAGTATAGGAAGTAATTCCTAAGGTGGCTCTTTCAGATCCTATATTAATGATAATAATATAGCTTCTATCAGGAAAAAATTTCTCCAGATCATGACAAGTGTTAAAGGTAATAATTAAAAAAAAATACATCTGATTTTACTGAACTCAAATTCTTCTAAAAGCAGTTGAGTACAATAAAGTAGTTCTTTATTATTAATAATTCCATTCAATTTGTATGTTGCAAAGCACAATCAGCGCACAAATACATAAGCAGCTAATTCTTACTCTTAATAACCTGGTAAGGGAAACAATTTAATAAATATAATGAAAGTTCAAATTTCATGTTTTGTGAAATTCAATTATTTTGAGCTTTTAAAAAGTGGAAGTATCTGAGCATGCATATTAACTGATTTAATTGTTACATACCTTTATTGTGATAGGGTGAATAAAAAATAGAAAAAAAGTGAGACAGCTGAACATTGTGGTGCTAGAAATTTTTTTAACCTTCAAGTGAGTCTTTAATCTCATATTAAAGACTGAACTAAAGCCAAGAATTGAATCACATTTATCTTAGTCCTAAACGGCCACTGAAGATCATTGTTGCATAATTTGGCTAGTCTCTCTGAATCAAAATTTGCTCAATGATAAAAAAAAATTTTTTTAAATGGACATTGAAATAAATTGTCTCAAATTTAATTTGGTAATTACATAGTTCTATGATTGAATAGAATTTGGAATCTCAAATACAAATATGTTTGTGCAGATGAAGCAATCTGTATGAGATTAGTAGGCCTTTATGAAATCTTTGTTAGCAAGAAGGCTGTCCCTACAGAAGATATGATGTTGAAAAACTTTTAACATCAGTTTGTGGCTCTACTAAAAATTAAATATCCTCAATGCTGCTAAATGTGTCACTCAGTAGACTTTAAATTCATGTGGTATTAACATAATCATTATAGTTGATTGCCATTTTAAAAATAGGACTGGAATTTCGGGGAACAGTTACGGTTTAATTTATGTGAATTCTTGGCAGGATTAATATAACACAGTTAACTCGGAGGAGAATCAGCACCCATGGAATGTCAAAGGAATGGGTGCAATTAGAGGATAAAGGCCGCCTCCTGTGAGGCAATGTGAATACTTGAAGCTATAGGGATTTGTTTATGGAGTTGGAAAATCAGATACTCAAATATGTATGGAGACTACAAACATCATAGTATTTTATTAGAGGCAACATATAAAGCAGAACATCAAGCTTATTGCATAACTTTTAAATAACTAATTACATAAACAATGTAATTGCTGTCAGTGTGGCAGCTTCCGCCGACTGGGTTGTGGTTGTGGCTATGGAGGCTATGGATATGGTTCTGGCTATGGATATGGCTCTGGCTACAGATATGGATGCTGTCCCCCATCATGCTATGGAGGATGCTGGACTTCTGGCTTCTATTGAATAAATATTTGAAAATCAAGAATTCATGGTTGACTTTGCTTTAAAACATAGGTTCTTCAGGAAACTGTATTGTATGATTTGCATGCTTTATTTTTTCTGCACTGATAATAAAACTTCTATTTTGATCACTTGGTTTCTGACAATAATATCAAAAACCAAAATGGATTGGATATTTGTGCTTGATTAATGAAGTTCTTTGGTATTGCACTTCTGTATTGGATGAAGAATCATTACGTTTATATAAACTTTTGCCTCTTGTTGCCTGATATCCAATAATAAAGTTTTTCTGACATAGTACATTTGTTTTGAACTTCAATTCTTACATCACAATGAATTAGCTGTCATGGTTAATATAATCAAGTATAGGTACATTTTCTTCAAATGAAAATATTAACAATATTCTTTAATTTTGATTATCTTTTCCTCCTCCTGTTTCTTTTCTTTTTCTCACATTTTCTCTTTCCTTTTCCTGTCTTTTTTTAATCCTTCTCCTATTCTTTATCTTTCTCCCTCTTGTTATCCTTATCATAACCAATATCTATATTTTCTTCTCCAGGAAAACACAGGAATTCTATTTCCAAAGGTTCAAGAGAACTCTATGATAATAATCAAATATAGTTTAATTTTTAAAATTCTATAAAAATTGTTAAATGAGATGGACATATGTCGACTGTATTTATTTTGTAACCCAAACATATACTAATGAAAAAGTGATAGTATAAAATATTTCATAGTTAAAGAAAAACACTAACATGAAAGTGAAAACCACTTACTTATTTTTTTTTTTTTGTGGGTACTAGGGGGTCGACCTCAGGACCTCGCGTGCCAACAGGCACCCATGCCGCTGAGCGATATCACCGGCCCCTTTTTCATATGTGGGATCCGGGAGTCGAACTCGGGCCCTCGCGCTTGCAAGGCAGGCTCTTATGCCGCTGAGCCATCTCACCGGCCCACCACTTACTTATTGTCTCAACTACATATGATTTTCTTAAATGTAGTAAAATGTTCCAAGAATAAAGAAAAATACGAATAGTTCTACATCTCATATAAAATTGAATACATCATTAAAATTATGGTAAAGAGAAAATATTAAGGTCTGATGATTTCACTGATGAGTTTTTAGCAGTTTCTCTTTCAGACAATAAGAAAAGAAAGAATACTCCTATAATATTTTTGAAGTTAAAAAATCACAATACTAAAATGTAGTCAAATCTTCTGCATGGAAAATTACAAACAACATTTGTTGGCAAAAATGCAAAATTCTTAGTATATTTGAATCAGGGACATATGAAATAGAAAATACTTCATGTCCAAGTGAATTTTATTTGGAAAAGACAAGGATGGACTATAATTATAAAATTATAAACATAATCAGTAATTAATAGAAAAAGTCCAATACAAGCATGATAAAATACATAAATTATAATAAGATCTTTTCCTTTTCATTTCAGTATCATGATAATGTGAATTTAGTGCTGATGAATGGTTTCTCTCCTTAGTGTGTGCTTTTTTGCCTTTTGGAAAAGCTTGTATTTTGTTGCTATTGTTAAAAGTCAGATAGTCTTTGTTGTTTCTTTTAACTAAATTTATTTTAACTGATATACAAAAATACAAAAATTACACATACTAATGGGGTGACATGATGTTTTCATACACGTATACACTAAGCAGTCACTTTAAAAAAATAACTATTCCTTTAAACAGTTTTCAATTCTTTATGCGAAACATTCAAAATCATTTCCTGTAGGTTTTTGAGATCTTGGATATACAGTCACTACCCATATTCATCTCACCAAGCAAGAGCACCCTAGAAGGTCTTACTCCTCTCTAACTGCAACTTGGTATCCATTGGGCAGCCTTTCCACATTCCTTCCTCTTTCCTCCTATTTCTAGCCTCTGGTAAGCACCATTCTACTTTCAATAACCATGAAATCAACTTTATATTCCACATATGAGTGAGGTAATATATCACTTACTAGCAAAATGAACTCAACAGTGCATTAACAGTTCACCATGATCCAGTGAGCTCATCCCAGGGATCAAGGATTGTTTAACATACAGAAATCAATACATACGATACATCGTATCAACAGAATGAAAGACCAAAACCATATGTTCATATCAATAGAAAAAGAGTTTGATAAAATCCAATATCCTTTCACGATAAAACATTGGACAATTTAAGCATAGTAGGAACATACTGCAACACAAAAAAGGCCATACGTAATGAGCCAGCCGCTAACATATTGAATGGGTAAAAGCTGCTAGCTTCTCACTTAAGATATGGAACAAGAAAAGAACGCCTACTTTCAACACTTTAATTCAACGTAATATGGAAATTTCTGGCCAAAGCACTCAGGCAAGAGAAAGAAATAAAGTGAATCCAAGTTGGAAAAGAAGTTTTCAGTGTTTAAAAACAACATAATCTTACATATCAAAAACCTCAACAACTGCACTAAAAAGCTCTTAGAGCTAATAAATTCAGCAATGTTGAAGAATACAAAATCAATATACAAAAATCAGTAACATTTCTATATAGTAATAACAAATCACCTGAAATAAAAATCATAGGTGCTGAAGATTCTTTCTCATCTTTTCTGTGGTGTTTGTATCTTCATTTCATTAACTTTCCTGACTTGGAAAGAAAACTGGATTTGTTGTGGAAAACAGAATTCCAAAAACTATCTGATACTTAGAGGTCTGTGGTGCAGTGGGTGCTACTGCTGTAATTTTTTTTTTTTAGCTATACTGAATAAGAAGATGTGTGAAATACATTATCAGGTGTTTTTAACATCTAGCACCTGAAAGGTTTGAAAACAGATTTGAAGGAATTGAAAAATAATCTCTCTTCATGGAATGGATGATTCAATATTGTAAGAGTATAGGTTTCCTTCCAAGTTAATTTATAAATTCAATTCACTGTTAAAAAGAGTGCTTGTATTTTTTGTTTGTTTGTTTGTTTTGTTTTTTTCTTTATGTGGGTACCGGGAACCGAACTCAGGACCTTGCACTTGCCAGGTAGGTGCTTGTGCCACTGAGCTATATCACCAGCCCTATATTTTTAATGAATAATGTCTAAGCAAATAGATGTGTATTTTAAAAAAATATAAAAGACAGAATAGGTGTGTTTATTTCTGTGATACATAAGAAATCATCTTCAACTCTGTAAGATTTCAAAATGTAAGTATAAAAACATAAGAAATAAGGAGAAATCATCTCCAACTATATCAGCATTCAAAATATAAGTATAGAAATGATGAGAAACAAAGAGAAATAGATGCCATATATGCCAAAAGAAAAATATTTGTATTCTTAATGAATAATAAATTCTGCATGTTGAAGGACAAAAACATAAAAATAAGGAATAAACATGACCTTATTCACGAGAGAAACACAGATTATAACTAAAGTATATGCCATTCTTCACCTATCAATTGGCAAATGTTTAAAAATATGAGAGTGCATTTTGTTGGTGACTTTTGGGTAATAATTATCTTTCTGTACTGCTGATGGGATTGTAAACTGATAAAGTCCATATAGAATGTGGAGTAGGTAGAAAGCAGTCCCCCAAAATATCCAGACCCTAGTGCAGTGGTGGCCGACCTATGGCACGTGTACCACGGTGTGCTGTTTGTCTCATTGAAAGCTCTGAAAGGTTCACCATCACTGCCCTAATGCCCAACGCCCCATACTATAAGGAAACACCTGAGATAGTTAATGTATGTAGGAGGAGAGGTTTATTTTGACTCACAGTTTTGGAGGTTCCAGTCCTTGACGAGTTGGCCTTGTTGCTTTGCGCCATTAGCACATCATACACAGATCACATGGAGCATAATTGCTCACCTCGTGGCTAGGAAGCAAACAGACAGGGAGCCCTGGGGTCCTACAGTCCCCTTCCAGGACGTGACCTCAGTGATCTAATGACCTTCCACAAGGCCCCACCACTTTTTGTTGTTGTTGCCATGTTTTATTTTGAAATATATTTTCGTTTTGTTTTGTTGGTTTTTTCCCCCTCTGTGTGTGTGTGCATGTGTGTGTGCATGTGTATGTGTATTTTGTCCTGGCTGTTTTTGAGCCCTTTTAGTTCAAGCAATTCTACAGCTTCAAATTCCTGAGGACCTGGGACCTTAGGTAAGCACCATCCTGTCCAGCAAGCCACATTTCTTAAAGATTTTACCTGCTCCCGCAGGGCTACCTTAAGGATCAAGAATTTTAATCATTTGAGGAACATTTAGGGTCCAAACCATAACACCTAGAAGTCATAATCTGTAAGTTTGTTAGTTCACATGGGCAAATAGACTTTGTAGAAAAAGGATAAATCACAGATCTATCAGATAATCACTTGCAGAGGAGGACTGGGGCAAAAGTAGAAAGAAAGAGGGCAATGGAGTAGAAAGGGTGGATTCCAAGCTCTATCTAATATGATAGACTTTTTGTCCTTTCTTGAAATATGTTTATATAATAATGCAGTGAATACTTTTTGGTGAGGCTTACTTCATTTCATATTATGTCCATGATTATCCTCTGTATTGCTGAGGGTAGCAAATTTTTTTTTCCTATTGTTGCTTTGTAGGAATATGCCACATAGTAATTATGTAATATATACTATCCATTCTTGACATTAGTTTTTTTTTTTTTTTTTTTTTGTTCCAGTTTGGTAATGCTGCAAGTAAAACTACTATAAATGTTCTTATACATTTATTTTGGTGAACACATGAACTCATTTCTGTTGGAAAAATTCCCAGGAGTGGAATTACTGTGTTATGGAAAATATAAATATTCAGTTTAAAAGCTATGGCTAGTTATCTAAAGTCCTTTTATTAATTCACATAATAAGTAGTATTCTGTTGCTCCACACTCCTACCCATATTAACAAAATATCGTTACTTTTCTAAACAAGGGTTTCTTTATATGGAAATCATTTATCTTAAAATGTTCATGTTATAGCATGTTGCCTAATGAATTATCATAGTTGTTGAGTTTGTTTTGATTGATTCTCTAGGGATATTCTAGGTATATTGCCTGCATATAAAGACAGTCTTGTTTCTTTTTGTTCTTTTCCTAATACTCACATCTCCATTTATGTCTCTTTAGTATCTCCAGAACAAAATTTGGTAGTACATATGATGGGAATTTTTTGCCTTTCTCTTTTTTTTGTGGAAATACTTTCAGGGTTTTACAATTAAATAACATGTTGAATTTAAGACAATTTTATTATGCTAGGAAAATTTTGATTGATTTGTATTTTCCTGAATGTATTTATCAGGAACGTGGTGAAATGTGTCAAGGTTTTCAACATTTCTAGAAACAGTAATATGATTTTTCTTCTTGGACTTATTAAATAATGCTATGAATATTGTAATTGTATTTGTCATCTTTCCCTTCTCTGAGACATGGTATCCAATATCCACAATTTAAAGGAGAGATTTCATTTGTCGTATGGTTTCAAAGGATTCAGTCCATGGTAAGCATGCCCCAAAGCAGAAACATCATGATTAAAGGGTATGGCAGAGCACAGATGCTTAGTTCATGGCCACTGGGAAACAGGGGAAGAGTGTTAGAGAGGAAGGGGGCAGAGACCAGAGGTAGACCCCAAGGTATATGATGCCATGACTCACTCAGCTACATGCAGGAGTGTGCTCCACCAATCCCTAAGTGAATCCCAAAGCCAATCAAATTGACATTCTACCCTAACCACAAAACTAATTTTGATACAACATATATTCTTGAAATAAATCCAGTTTCCTCATGTATTATTTTATTATCATGGTACTGGATTTTATTTGCTAATCTTTTACTTAGCATTTTTTGTATATATTCAAATGTAATATCGGCTTGTAATTTTTCCTTTTGTGCGCTACATTTACTGAGTTTAGATAAAAGGTATATTAATTTCAGGAAAATTATTTGTAGGGTTTATTCATTTTCAATGCTCTGATACATTTTATGTTTCATAAGGATTATGTCTTTGAATTTATGATGGATTAATTTTTGAAACTAATCTAGTTCATAGCTACTTGGTATATTGATATTTCTTATCATTTTGTCTGTTGCTTCTCAAAGACATATTGGAATAGTTAACCCATTATTCAGCCTATAAGAAGAATGAAATTCTGCCTTTTTTAGTAATATGTATGGCACTGGAGGACATTATGTTAAGTAAAATAGGCAGGCAAACAAATACAAATATCATATGTTCTCATTTATATGTCAAAGCTAAAAGTTCATCTCAAAATAACTAGAAAATAGGAAGTGATATCAAATCTTGGGAAAAGTATGGGGAGCAAGAGATGAGAGGTGATAGATAGCAGGAATTAATTCTAGTGTTTTATAGACTAGTGGGATAACTAAAGTTGACAATTAATTGAATATTTTAAGCTAGAAGAGAGGATTTTGAGTATTTCCAACACCAAGAAAAGATATTAATGACAATTTCTCTGATCTGATCATTCCACACTGTATATGTTTTGAAATAACACTTAATACATACATAATTATGTACCACATGATATATGCAATTAATTTTGCCCTTCAAAAATAAAGTCTTTAAAACCATATTTTAATCCATATCCCCATATTATACTACAGATATTAACTTCATCAATTCTGGTATTTTTCCCTTTCCCAGAATGTCATGTAATTGGAATTATGCAATATATTGCTTTTCCAGATGATTTCTTTTACTTAGTGATATGATTTTAATACTTATTTATGTCTTTTCATATTTTTTTTTTGTGGGTACCGGGGGGTCGACCTCAGGACCTCGCACGCCAAGAGGCGCGCGTGCCGCTGAGCGATATCACCGGCCCCTTTTTCGTATGTGGGATCCGGGAGTCGAACTCGGGCCCTCGCGCTTGCAAGGCAGGCGCTTACGCCGCTGAGCCATCTCACCAGCCCTGTCTTTTCATATTGATAGTTTAATTATTTTTATTACCAAGTGCACTGTATGGATGTACTACATTACACAGTTTATTCATTCACTTGTTCAAGGACATTGCTTCCAGTTCATGAAATTATGAATAAAGCAGCTATAAATATTCACATACAGGTTTTTTTAATGATGTCAAGGAATCAAACCCACTACCTCACTCATGTTAGGTCAGTACTCTACCACAGAGCTACATCCCCAGGACACACATGCAGGTTTTTTGAGTAGTCATTTTGAGTAGTTGGATACACACCAAAGAAGTGCAGTGGGGGGTCATGAGGTAAGAGCAGGTTAGCTTTATGAGAATCTAACTTCCGGCGTGACTGTAGTACACCCCATTCCTGCCAGCTGTATATGAGAGCACCTGTTACTTTGCATCTTTACTAGCAAATGGTCTCACCAGTTTTGAGTATTATGTTCACTGTAATATGAGTATGGTGACATCTCATTTTTTATTTAATTTGTATTTTTGCACTTTCTTAATCATGTGGTTTTAAATGATTTTCTTGAACATAGTGTAACAGTGCTTCTTTGTGAGCTCAATTTACAATAATTTTGTGATTTTGGTGTCAGTTCTGAAAAATATTTTATGCTATAGACATGTATTATTAAATTTTCTATGCTTTTTTCCTCTATATATTGTTTTCTTTACTTACTTTTCTATATTTAGAAAGGCTTTGGTAGTTATTTTACTGTCATCCAGTGGATCATTTTATATATTTTTTTTCCAAAAATGTCCTATTCCCTTGCTACCTTATTGAAACTTTTACTGTCTGATTTGTCAGTTTTCAATGACAGACATTACATATTATCTTCCATTTAACTATCAAATACTATTTTCTACCTTTCTTCCTCTTTTCTTTCAATTTAAATTGGATTGCTTTTATTTTTCATATCACATAATGTATATACATTATTCTTTTACTTTCACCCTTATTATTAGATTATTCCAAGATAGAAAAATACATGTAATAAATCTCAGTACAGTCCTTTGTCAAAGTTTCCTCAATTACTTCTGCTGAATCCTCAGTTTGTTGACAAAGAGGAGCTCCTAAATTCAGTGTTTTCTAGATTCTTGCAATAGTTAAAACTGTTTTTCTGACCAAAAAAACCCTACATATTTGAATGGCTAGATATAAAATTCTTGGTAAACTTTATTTCACTCATTTTTATGTTTGACTTTAAAAAATTTCTTTCTTGGACACATATTCATTCTTTTGATTATCTCTCTTCTTTTAACAATGTCATTTTTAAATGTCATTGTTAAAAGAAATGTCATTTTTTATGTTTTTATTTGAATGCATTCTTCTTTAGGTGTCTTAGAACTTACTCTTCATGGAGCTATGATTTTATCCTTTTTTCTTTCTTAAAATTTTCAATTTCTTTATTTATCTCGTGCATTTCTATTTTTTCACCTAGTATTTCTCCTTCATGGAGTTTTTTTTTTTTTTTTTTTTTTTTTTTTTTTTTTTTTTTTTTACCGGGAATCTAACTCAGGGCTTTGCGCTTGCCAGGAAGGCACTTGTGCCTCTGAGCTATAGCCCTGGCTCATGGAGTTTTCTTAAAGTTTTCTACTTCTCCCTGTCTACATCTCCCTGGGCTTATCAGCTAACTAATGATTTTTTTTATTAGTGAAATAATCATAATCTTTTGTAGTACTTTGTATGAGTGAACATTTGTCACATTGCTAAACTTGAGTGTACAGCTGCCTGTTAGAAGTTTAGTATGATCTATGTACTTCAGGCATACCTTCTTATTTCACTGCATCAAGTATTAATTGCTATGGCCTGGGCAGAGAGATTAGTGGTTTGTCTCTCAGTATTTTTCTTCTGTCTCCTAAAGCCCTATATTTTCCATGCACCTTTTGATTTCTTTACTGCAGAGTTTGGAAAGAGCATTCTCTTTCCTTATAATCTTATTCTTCCCATAATCATTGTCTCTTGGAAACTCACTGCTACTTTGTTCCTGAATCTTTTAAATATGTCCTTGCAGTCTACTCTGATCTACCAATTCATTTTCTTAAATAGTATTTCTTCTTGTGGAGGTTTTTCTTAAAGCAAGTTGTCTTTTTTGAGGTAACTTTGTTTACTCTCTTAACACTGTTTCCCTGGCTTTTTCTTCTTGGAATGATTATTTTCTTGGACATTGCTTTACTTTTCACAAAGGGTTAAGGAAAAGAACTGAAGAAATTTCTTCACTAGAATTGATATTTCTTTAGTCCGCTTCTTTTTCTATTTGAAGATTTTGGTGCCCGCCATCTCATAGTTATATTAAAAGCATAGAATTTGTGTATTTTTGAAATTTCCTTTTTGTTGGTCTTTGTAATTGTTAGCAAATATGTTGGGAAATCCAGACCTGTGGAGCTGCTACTACCTAGGAAGACGGAGATGCCAATTATTTACAAAATCCAGATTTCCAGCATTATTCTTTAATTCCAGTTAAGATCACCTAACAGAGAAGGCTGTAAATACACTGAAATAAATAGAATTTACTGGAGTTCAGCAGTGTTGGTGAAAGTAAAAATGAAACCTTATGAGAACCAAAAAGAAGGAATCACGCAGAACTTACTTGTTTTTTTATGGAGCTATCTACTTATTAGTCATTTAACATCCCAAAACACTGCTGACTCTTTTTCAACCACAAATTTTATAAAATGTAATTATATGAAACATTCTTGCCTTCAAGGAGTAGCTACAATAATAAAGAAAGTAAGATAGGCAAGTAAGTAATTAGTGTTCTAAAATCTGATGAAATACAAAGATAGAACTTTTCCAGAGCATTAGATAAACATCATTCTGAAAAGTTTTCTCAAGCAGGAAAAGGTAGAAGTAACTGGAGTTATCTTGGAAATATCCTTGAAAAGGGGACACTTTGTCTATATTTTAAATGACTGGCTAGAATAAAGTGGTTGGAGAAGTACAAAAGAAGATTCCAGGATCAAAGAGCAGGTGCTGTTTCAGTAGGATGCAGTAGTTTGCGGTCTCATTATAGTGGAATAAAATACAACACAACACAATCACTTATTTGAGGGAAAAGAGAGCTATCTGGAGGATCATGTAATCAGACAGAGAAATTGCTTGGCAGAGTAAAACTTCGTACATTTACAAAGCTTAATCATGTTCTTATTAGCTAAGAGACACAATGGAAGGAAAATAAAACAATCAGATTTGATTTGCTTTTTAGAGTATTAATTTGGTTTCTTTATGGAGAAAAAAAAAACAGATGAGAAACTTTCTTTGGGGCAGTCTGACCAGTGGGAGGTCCTTAATCTAAAAGAAATTGAGTTATAGAGAGTTGAATGAAATGATGACAATGAATAGACTTAGGAGTGTAATTGATGAAATATCACTTACATGGTTCACTTGGTGACCAACTGAGTGTATATGGGTGGATAAATTTAGGGAAATACATATGAGACAGAATTTCAAGATCACAATCTAGCCTGTACACAGAGAGGAGAGGCTGTTTATTGGAAAAAGATGAGTTCCCTGCTGTTAGACATAGCAATCTAGTGTAGTTAAAATTTGTGATAGCCAATAACTAGCCAGATTGATCAAGTTAATGTTTAGAGGACTATTCAAAGTCACCACAGTATGCACTATTATTAAAACAATACACATTGAAATCCCATGGGGAATAGTAGACATTGAACAAGAAGGAGAAGGTAGACTCTTGGAATTAATGGATTAGTAAGAATTGGGAAAGAAGACTAATAAGAAATTGGCAAATGTTTGCCATAGAATTAAGAGAAGAGGGGTCTACAAGAATGGATGAGGATGGGCTGCAATATCAAATGATAAGAAAAATTCAAAGGAATAAAAATCCAAGGTTCCCTCTATATTTGAGTATCTGGAAATTACTATTGAATTTGTGATTGTGACCTGACCACCATGGAGAAATGATCTTGCATTCTGGGAATGATCAGTAGCTAAGGAAATGGAATGCAAATTACGAAGAAAAGCAATCTGAGGTTACATAATTACAGGGCTCCAAGAAGCTATCAACCAGATTAGACCATTTTAATTAGAATACCAGCATGGCCTCTGAAAAGGCTGTAATCATTTTTGATCTTGGAAACATTTTGTTCTTGGGAACGCAAACCCATTAAAAATAATTATTACAAATAGTCCTTTTGATGATAGAATAGACCTTTTGTAAGAAAAGAACACTTTGAGTGAACTTATAGGCTGTAAATTGTTCCGTAGCATAGCAATGAGATCACCTGTTGTTGTTACCCATGTCTACTACTGAGGGTATAAAAACACCCAGAAAAGCTAGAGTCACACAAACTGAGGAAAATCGTCTTCAGTGTGAAAGCAAGTCACCAACCCGACACCATGAGCTTCTACAGCAGCTACTACGGAGACCTGGGCTGCGGCTATGGAGGCTTTGGCCACCAGGGCTATGGCTGTGGATGTGGCAGCTTCCGCAGACTGGGCTGGGGCGGTGGCTATGGGGGTTATGGATTCAGCTCCGGCTTTGGAAACTACAGATAAGGCTGCTTTCGCCCATCGTACTATGGAGGATATAGATTCTCCGGGTTCTACTAAAAGAGCTCGCTTATGCAAGCAGATTTTTTCTACTTCCATGTTCTTGCCCATGAGCTTCAGTCATGACATTTTTTCTAGATGCAGACAGATATCAATCATTTGTTGCCTTTATGCTCCAGAAGAAACCAGTCATCAATTCCTCCAGAAAAACCTGAGGTCGTTCCACTGAACTGGGGTATCAGGTCATATTTTTTAATTACTAGCATTTGCTATGAGCATGAAGGACCTACTTAAAATTGTGTTTAATAAATAAGTTTAACTGACCTAGCAAACATGTTAATTCATTTCAGTATCTATCAAAAGATCGTAAGGGCTTTCACTCAGGATGTGGTCTTTCCTTAATTAGTATTTTGATTCAATAAAATTTTGATTAAACAAATTTAACTCAAAATTAAATAAATTTAATTCATGCATGTCTCCATGTGCCAGATTCTGTTCTATGTGCTGAGGACATGGAAGGACAAGATGGATAAAAGTACTATTATTTTTATTTCTATTATTTCTTTCTTTCAGTGCTTTGTGTGTTTTCTTATACTATAATTCTGTACACTGTTAATTTATGACTTCGTTTTAAATAATAACTAATTGCAAACTTTATTCCAATAAATGTGTTTGTGTTCCTCTGAGTTTTATTAGAGAATGACAGTAAATCTATGGAAAATAAATTTTAAATGAAATATCGGGTTCATACAAAATGATACTTATAAAAATTTGCAACATACAAAGAATATTATAAGAACATCCAAGTAACCAACATTGAATTTTTAAATTTATAATGTCTTTATTTATTTATTTATTTATTTTTGTGTGTGTGAGTACCAGGGGTTGATCTCAGGACCTTGTGCGCCAGCAGGCACCTGTGCCGCTGAGCAATATCACTGGCCCTTTTTTCGTATGTGGGTTCTGGGAGTCGAACTCGGGCCCTCACGCTTGCCAGGTAGGCGCTTATGCCGCTGAGCCATCTCACTGGCCCTATAATGTCTTTATGAGTAATTAGATCAACTTTAAAATATTAAACATGTAAGAAAAGCTGTTTCCTTGACAAGTTAAATTACCTTACTGGCTTCCTATTTTCTCATCTGTAATGTAAAGCTCTTGTTTTGCAAAAGGTATTATTTCTCAAATGTAAGCTGAGGACTGTTGGAATTAAAAACACCTGAAATACATTTACCAATTTAGTTTCCTAGGGTATATACTCTTACTTACTTAGTTTTTAGGAGCTCCCAAAACTTTCAATTATTCCAACCCTTTTTTGAAAATCCCTGTTAAAGATAACCAAGGCGTCAACTTTCTTAAATTGTAGCTATGCCTGATACCAATTTCTACTCTTACTTTCTTTGTGAGCAGTGTTTTGGGGGTATCTTTCCCATGTTTTTCAATTTCAAGAGCAAGTCACCTAAACATGCCTACAAGGACTTTGTATGCTTAGAAGATGTACAGGAGAATTGGTGCAAGAATTACATCAAGACAAAAAAAAAAAAGAAAACTGAAATAGCACTTGTTCTTTCAGAGAATTCATGCTATATTTATTTTTGAAAATCTTAATAATGATGAAAATGGTATTATTTCATTTACATGTTATAATAGTTTATGGTCACATTCAGGTTTTGTGTTTTGTTTTGTTTTGTTTTGTTTTTTTTGCCTGTAATTAATGATTTGATGATCTTCTGGAAACTAACAGGTCTTCTGCCTGCTACTCATTTTTTCTTTTTTATTATTTTTAAATTTTATTTTATTTGAAAGATAATAATGGCATATATTTGTAGGAAGGTAGTATAATTGATACCTTTTTAGGACATTCCGCATTAGAGGCTCAAAAGGTCAGAGCTGCTTGAGGGCTTGCTTACGGATCTTACCCAGATAAAATTGTGTAATATAGTCACTTCTACCATTTGAAGAGCAAGGAATATCCACTGCATCTATTTAATAAATAAAGCATATTTTAAATTCATATTTTGTGGTTTGAGTCTAACAGTGACTTCTTTTGATCCATCAATGACAAAATTATGGTTTTTTGCAATCTTTTTTGTAGTAGGAATGATTAGCATCCACTAGATTATTCAGGTCCTTATTAATGCATTTATAAAATGAATCTTAGTGCTGAGGTCCCCTCTGTAGACAACTAACAGAAGAGAGCTACCTGTATTTAGTGACACTGAATCTTTTTCATTGATCTACATTTCTTCTGACTCATATATCCAACATGTCCAAGTAAAGAGCAGACAGTTACATTTTCCTAAGAAATCAAACAACAGTCTTATGTTGGGGAGAATTTTTCATTTTTTTCTCTCCTGAAAAATTTGAAAACTCAGGATCATGTGTGAACAAGAGAAATTGTACTGAATTCTGATATAACCTTGATCAGTCTGATAAATTACATGTAGAAATTCAATGCTAAATTCATTGCTGGTTCCTTGGAAAAATATTATTAGATTAAGCGTATTGTGAGAAAAACCCACAATTTATTTAAAAGAGGATAGAAACACAATGATTGCCAAATTTTTAAGCAACTCACTTTCAGTAAGAAAAAAATTACAACTTCATACTCCTCATAGAGAAAACTGGAAATGTGACATAAAAATGTACAGCCAGGTTCTTTTTTTCCTTTTTTAGTCTTACTTGAAAATCAACTATAATGTCCTATGATCTTGAATCCACTCAGTAAAGCATGAATATATTATTCTGAATAACAGTGAAATACTATGGTGCCTGGCTAGATAATTTTCTAAGTGGAAGTCATCCCATTTGGGTCTTTGAAGACACCATAATCGTTGTCAATATAGACACAGTTTATTGGAGACTTAGCAAATGGTCCTAAATAAAACCCAAAGAAATTAATGAGGTGGCCTTTCATGCCATTGAGGCTATGGAATGAAAATCATGCAAGAGTATTTTATTTTGTTGCTATTCCCTTTTCTGTGCTTGGTCAGATGACAGCCACACTTTGAAAATCACATTGTCATCATCAAACCAACTCACCAACTCCTGACCCTGTAAGTCAGTACTGCAACTGCCATGGTCCCTTGGATCATGGGCATGGTTCAAGATGTGACTGTAGCTGTGGTGGCTTTCGAAGCCTGGGGCACGACATGCTCAAGATGTGCTCTGTTCTGGAGGCTATCAGGACAGCTGCAGCTCCTCACTCTGCGGTGGAGGATATGGATGCTCTGGATTGTATTGAAGAGAAAAAAAATCGGTGCTTGGGGACTTTATGATACCGACATCAGCCTACCGTTATTTTCTTCAAGATCTAAATAGCATTTCATCCATTAATGCAATGAGGGATTTCACAGATTAGGTGGCCTGTGGCAACCCATTTGGCAATTTTCAATCAACTTATTCCTTCTGAATGGCAAACTTCATTTCTTCTAAATTATTTGATATTAACATTTACTAATGTTCATAAAGGTTGATTATTGTGTTTTAGAAATTATTTTCTTAAATGATCTTTTAAGAGATTTTGTGTTCTATTTTCTTTCAAGGTATATTCACTTTTAAATGAATTAACTCTACATTTTAAATTATTCAACTAGGCGTGGTGGCATATTCCAGTAATCCCAGCATTCTGGGAGGCCAAGGCAGACAAAATATGAAGACCCTGAATTCAATTCCTAGTACCAAAAAAAAATCCTATTTTCTTAAAAATGTATATATCCCCATTACTTTATTACTTTATTTGTTTATTTATTTACTTTTTGTGAATACCAGGGGTCAACCTCAGGACCTCGCACGCAAGCAGGAGCCCATGCCGCTGAGCAATATCACCGGCGCTTTTTTTGTATGTGGGTTCCGGGAGTCGAACTCAAGCCCTCATGCTTGCCAGGCAAGCGCGTAAGCCACTGAGCCATCTCACTGGCCCCCTCATTACTTTATAACAAAAGTAATTTTTTTTTTTGGTGGGTACCGGGGGTGGACGTCAGGGCCTTGCACTCCAGCAGGTGCCCACGTTGCTGAGCGATATCACCGGCCCTTTTATCGTATGTGGGTTCCAGGAGTCAAACTCGGGCCCTTGAGCTTGCCAGGCAGGCGCTTACGCTGCTGAGCCATCTCACCGGCCCCCAACAAAAGTAATTTTTATAGAAAAAAATCTGTTTTTTCACAGTTATAATTAAAATGCTAACATTTCTTTGCAAAGCCATTTAGAAAATATTTAATAACCAGATTTTGGGTGGCAAGCAAAACAAAATAAACATTATTCACCATGGAGGCTGCCTTAGTCACTTTATGTCAATGGGACAATATACCCGAAATTCAAAATTAAAGGAGAGGTTTATTTTGCCTTATGGTTTTTAAAGGATTCAGTCCATTGCCAGCTTCAAGGAAAGAAGGGTTGTTGGAGGGGCCTGGTGGAGGAAAGCAGCTCATGTCATAGTGACCAGGAAGAAAATAGAGAGGGGAGGAGCTAGAGAGAGAGATATAGCCTACGTGGTCATTCCTCCATTAAATTGGCTTTTGCAAGCAGGCTCCACCTCTGAATGGCACATTCAGCTTTAGATTAATTGTCCCTCAGACAAAGGACTTATATCTAGAACATATAAAGAACTGAAAAGAATCAGACCCCCCCCAATTCAAAGGCCCAATACAAAAAATGGGATCTGAGATGAATATACACTTCTCAGATGAAGAAATACAAATGGCAAATAAATATATTAAAAAATGTTCAATATCATTGGTCATTCAAAAAATGCAAATTAAAAGAACACTGAGATTCCATCTCACTCCAGAAAGAATGGCTATCATCAAGAAATCAACCAATAACAAATGCCAGCAGGGCTGTGGGGAAAAGGAATATTTCTCCACTCTCAGTGGGAGTGTAGACTGGTGCAACCACTGTGGAAATCAGTATGGAGATTCCTCAGAAAGCTAGGATTAGAGGACCCATTCAACCCAGCTATTCCCTTTCTGGGTATCTTCCCAGAAGAATTAAAAACATCGTACACAGCGACATATATGCACCCATGTTTATAGCAGCACAGTTTGTAATAGCTAAATCTTGGAAACAACCCAAATGCCCATCAACCAAGGAATGGATAAAAAAGATGTGGTATTTTAATACAATGGAATACTACTCAGCTATAAAGAAGGATGAACTTGAGACTTTTATAGGTAAATGGATGCAACTTGAGACCATACTCATAAGTGGTCATAAATACTCATAAATCATACTCATAAATCAGACTCACCTGTGTAAACATTGTATTATCTCCCTGGTGTGAGAAACTGAAAGAGTAAATAAGGTCTAAAATGTACAATAGATATTGTGAAGTGGAAAGAAAATTTTCAAAAGGAAAAAGGAACTAGGATGGGGGAGAGGGGAAAGGATGGAAGGGTAAAGGGAAAAAAATGCAAGTCAGTTGTACTATTAGTATCTCTTAGTTAACTGAAAAGGAAGGTTTGTGCTAGTATTGATTGGAGAAATTTTTATGCCCATATCTTGTACTCTGAATAACTATTTTAAAGATAACAATATGCAATGTATTAACTATTGTTATTCTCCTATAATTTTGTTATGAAATTTTGTTTTACCTTTTTTCCATAAAATAAAAAAAAAGATTAAGCCACTGAGGAGCATAGTTCCCCCGATCCAATTACCTTCTAAATTCCTACCTCTGAACACATGAGATTCCCAGGGGACATTCTAGATCTAAACCATTACAGAGGGAGAACACTGATTTGAAAAATATTGTCCTGCTGTCTCTGTTGATTGGAAAAATATATGGCAGTTTTTTCTTCCTCTAAGCCATAATAAAAAGTGAAGAAAACTTTTTCCTGGAAGATTTATACACAATTAGTTGAAGGGAGATTGAACAACAACAATGAGAAAAACCAAAACCTAAAGGGATGTGTTATGCATGAGCTTTTGAGGTTAAACAACCCTGAACTTAGAGTGAACAATATGGAATTGTGCCCAGTGTATGCCGTGAGCTCAGTAAATATCTGATGAATAAACAGAACTAATTAGTGACAAAAGGGAAGAAAATTAAAATTTCTGACTATTTTGTGTCAGATATTTTGATGTACATATAGAGATATATATTAATTTAATTCATGTAACCATTTGACATATACTTAATTATTTAATTCTCATAATAATTCCCCAAATAGAAATTAAAATATAAAGAAGTATTTTAAATCCTCATACAACTTTAAGAAATGGAACAGTGGGGAAAACACAGATTTTTGGAGACAGAGATGGGGATCGTATTCCTTCTTTAATGTTGTGATATAAAAGAAGTATCTTAACTTCCCTGACACTATTTTTTAAGTCATGTAAACCTGATGATAAAATGTAGTTTCAATTTCCATTTTAAAATAAACCTACCCTCCTGCACATACAGTCGTTCAAACACACAAATATATGTATCATGCTGTAGAAGACATGGTAGGTGACTGCATTATCTTCCCAGAGCCAAGTAAAGTACCAAATAAATGGGTGGCTTGTAAGAAGAGAAATTTCTTACGTCACAGTTCTAGAGGCCAGAAGTCCAAGATAAAAGTCTCTCCAAGGGTTACTGCCAGTCTGGCACCTCTGCAGAAATCCTTCCTTGTCTTTTTCTAGCTTTGGGTGGTTTCCTGGCAATCGCAAGCCCTCCTTGGTGTGCCATTGTGCTATCTCCCATCTCCAGTGTCACTGTTGTGAGCTGTTCTCCTGGGGTGTCTATATCCTCTTCCCTCTGTGTGCGCTTTTCCTCTACTCCTAATTTCTCTTTTTTATAAAGACACAAATCACAGTCAATAGTTACATTAAGATACAAGTGGAGTAAGACACAAATCAACCCATAATAGTGATCTATAGTCTGTGTTTAATACTATTTTATTTAAATTATGTAACTAACAACTGATGGAATAGAAACAGGACTCAACATAAAATTATTATTTTGGTCTTAAATTCTTTCTACAATTGTAAGTAAGCATTCACACAAGGGAAAGATTTGGAAAAAATAAACAGTGACTCTGATTTAGAATGGATTGTGTTTAAGCTGACATTTTGAGGATCATTTATACTTATCCATTAGAGAGCTTGGTGGTTTTAATATACACCTACTGATAAATGTGTACAACAAAACAACCTCATCAAAAAGGGAGCATTATCCCAAGGCATATTGAATATAGAGAACTGGTTTGAGATTTTTACTATCTTCTGAAATTGAGTATTCAAATCGAGGTCTTTGTCTAAATGTTTATTTCCATAGAGATTTCGGATTCTTTTAAGTATGTGTTATGGTTGTGTCTAGATGTCCCCCAAAAGCCTCATGCAGTCAAGGGGGCAGGTTTCTAGAGTTGTCTAATGCTGGGATTATGGGCATGAGTGCTACACCCACCCTGGGGTGAGTAGCCTGCATGTAATATAAGGGAGGGAAAGAGGCTTGCTCTCTCCCGTGCTCTTCTCCCTTTTTGCTCTTGTTGCTTTTGCTGTCTTCCACTGCTATGAATGGTTGCCCTTGTGCCACGCCACCCTGCCTTGGAGCCAGCTGATTATGGACTGAAACCTCAACACACTGTCAGCTAAATAAACCTTTCCTCCTTTAACTTTGGGTGTCAGGTATTTTGTCCAAGCGACGAGAAAAAGTAAACAGACAGAATTATTTTGTTGTAGTCAGGGTTTGCAAGGGAAACAATACAGGACACATAATTTATAGGATTATTTTATAGTAGTCACCCAAAGAGTCAAATACAAAAAGAGTGCAGGAAATCTGTCCACACACTAAAGACCCAAAGAATCCAGCTGAGGGCCTGGATTCCACAGCAATGTCCTGCATGAGTCCAGCTGAAGACCTAGAGCCCAGGGCAATGCCCCCATGAGTCCAACTGGAGGCCCAGAGCCCACAGCAATGTCTCATGCAAGTCTATTTCACGGATCTGCGCTGGGAAGGTCCAAAGGTCAGTGGTGGAAGCTAGAAAGTCTGTGCCAGCAGGATGAAGGATCTGTGCCAGCAGGCTGAGGGATCTGCACCGGAGACAGAAAGCAAAGCTCAGAGTAAGGACCAGAGCTCCCCCAAAAAGTACCACAGCCATCCTCAGCAACAATGAGGTCCCGAGCTCCTCCGACGATAAGAGCCAAGTTCCTATCAGGAAAGCCAGCACAACAAGCCAGCTCCTCGAGGAGAACCAACAGCACCAACTCTTCCTCTCCAGTTCTCCTTTTTATGCTGTTGGCAAAAGTCCTCAGGTGAGCCCTCCACACCCAGCACCACGCTGATTCAGTTCAGCTGGGTGTTACAAGTTGACCACCAGTTGTCAATCCATTACAGTATGTGTGCTTCCTTCCACATTTCTTACCACCTCTTGCTCAAACTTATTCATCATAAAAGCCTGTTTCACTCTTTCTTCAAATGTCCATTCATAGAATAGCAAAATAAATATTTAGATCCAGTAGCATATTTTCTTTATTTCTGGAAGAAATTTTCAATTTATCCTTTGATTTTTTCCACAGGAAGCAATTGGGTAAAGCCACATTTGGGGATTTTCAGTATGATTTTCTTTACTTTATCATGCTTGAACTTACAAGATTTGTAAAATTAAAATACTAGAAAAAAGATTACTACAATGTTTCATTTAAACTGTATTATTCTATAATCCTTCAAATCAATTCAGGCAATTAAACAACTTTTCAGGGTTTGGGTTGATGAACAGGAAATGGTAAGCTATCTAGCAAAATAGCCCTGTCTTTGCATGCCTATGTAAGTGAATCTGTTTTAAAAATTTCATACTGAATATGCTTGGATAATTGACGAACCACTTCAGAACCATCTTCCCTATCTTTTAAATAAAAACAAAAAAAGAAGCAAACAAACAAACCTATAAATTTCCAGTACAAGAGCATTGGTATTTATGATAATTAATATTTCCAACAATTTTGTCAGTCTAACAATCAAGACACTATCCTTACAGGTTTACAACTTTGCATATTAAGTTCTTAGCTTTTTCTGTGTGCTCATAGAAAAAGAAATTTATAACTTGAGAAAAACATCCTTAACATTTTCTTTTATTGTTCTCTTGAGAAAGCTAGAGTACAGAGCCCTAAGAAAATTTTTAAATATTCCCATAATTAGGAAGACTTGAGTATATTTGATGAATTCTATTGGCATTCAAAAATCATCAATTTTACCAAGTGATATTTTAGTATTTTATGTTTTTTCTTTATTCAAACCTTGCTGGTTGGCATGAATCATTCTACATATTTATTTTCTTTACATTTGAAATCACTTAAGACATTTTAGGCAATATACTTTGGAAACTGAAAGTAACCATGAAGGAAAGTAATAGATTAAATTATTGCCCCCATTTTTCTAAAAAGGGAACATACTTTTGCATTTATGTCATTTTTGTAACTCCTGTGATATTTATGAATAATAAAAGGAAAATCATGTTGAAACTATATGGGATTTAAAAATATTTTAGCAAGACAACATAATTAACGGTTGGCAAATTGTCACATTACTTTACACAATTACTAGGATTCTGAAAAATCTATTTACAAAATTCTAAATGTAGAAAGGAGTATTTGAAAGATATAGCTATCATTTGTCATAGCTAAAGATTGGTTTTTAAGAGTACAAGATGACAGTTAATAGTCTGCTTCTGAAAGCAAGTTCATACTGTCTCAAAGATAAAAGGAATTTTTTAATGATTTGTTTATGCAATTTTCATTTGGAAGGAGAACTTGACACACCTTCAAGGATTCTTATACCTATTCTTAAATGGATATGACAGGAATACTATATGCAATTAAAATGCGTACCACCCAATATACCAAACTAAATCCTTGACTTCTGTCATCAGACCTATGTGCTGGTTAGCTTTTGATCACGGAGACAATATACCTGACATACATTACTTAAAAGAACAATGGTTTATTTTGTCTTACAGTTTCAAAAGTTTCAGTACACAGTCATCTGACTCCTTCGTCTTAGCTGTGTTGTGAGGTAGAACACCATGATGAAAGGGCATGGTGGACCAAAGCTGCTCACCTTAGAGCAACAGGGAAACAGAAAGACAGTGAAAGGGCTGGAGAAAAGTTATACCCATTGATGTATTCACATCAATGAAGTCCTGCCCACTAAGTCTGTATCACCTTTCATAGGCCGTCAAATTATGACTTCATCAATGGATTATCCCACAGATGAAATTAGAACTTCATGATCCAGTCATCTCTGTAAACAAGCACAGACACACCCAGAACTGTGATTCTCTGATTTATTAAGCATTCTCAATCCAATCAAACAGAAAATGAAGATCAATCATGACATCCTACAAGGGTAATTACTAAAGAATCTATACTGTTGCTGTGGATTTATTTGTATGTGGCTGCTACCTAAGTCTATAATCTAGTTTTTCTCATGGTGATTGCAATCCATTATTTATTTGGTAGTTTGTTTTATTATGTCTATTAAATTATTGCTTTTATTACTTTGTAACTGGATACATAAGTGGACTTGACAAAGTAGTCCCAAAATGAGAGGTCTCTCTTAGCTGAAGAGCCTTATAAATCTAAGTATTTAGAAGCTACATATTTAAGAGAACTTATTTCCTAGTTGTGCTGCACCATGTGTTCACACATTTAGTGTGTCATCATAAATGAAAAAACATAAATGAACACTGGAACACAAAGGTCTGGGTCAAAGAAGACTTAGTTTTTTTTTTTTTTTTTTTTTTTTTTTTTTGTGGGTACCGGGGGGACGACCTCAGGACCTCACGCGCCAACAGGCACCCGTGCCGCTGAGCGATATCACCGGCCCCTTTTTCGTATGTGGGTTCCGGGAGTCGAACTCGGGCCTTCGCGCTTGCAAGGCAGGCGCTTAAGCCGCTGAGCCGTCTCACCGGCAAGAAGACTTAGTTTTGAGTTTTGGTTCTACTACTAATTATGACTTTTGACAAATTAGCTCTGTCCATTTTCTGCTCTCCAATTTGTTTTTAGGGCCTTTCTCATTATGTTTTGACAGATATATGGAGTTGACTTGCATTCATGAGGTTATGATGTTCAAATATCATGTTTATAAGTGATTAAACAATGAATGATCACTACGAATTTTACTTTCTTAACAGAAAAGACTTAATAGATACAGATCTGAGTGGCTGTGGAAAGAATTTTGATTCCAGGGCTGTAAGTAAAATTTTTAGATTAAAAGTTTCTAGTGGATAAGAAATGATTAAGCCAATTGGGTACATATTAATGGAGCATTATTCAGTATTAAAATATAAAAAGTCATGTCATTGGACAACGTCATAGATGAACATGGACAAAAGTATGTCAAATGAAATAAAAAAAAAAAAAAGAAAGCAAATACCTCATAATCTCATTTGTGTGCGCAGGGTTAAAAATGACCTCATAGGAATAAAAAGCAATGGTAGCCATCAGGTACTGACTGAAGCGGCTGGTGAGAGGGTGTAGAATTGTTCGTCATAGGATTCAAAATGTTAAGATGGAAAGAGTAAGTTCAAGAAATCTATTTTTTGGGCCGGTGAGATGGCTCAGCGGCTTAAGCGCCTGCCTGGCAAGTGCGAGGGCCTGAGTTCGACTCCCGGAACCCACATACGAAAAAGGGGCCGGTGATATCGCTCAGTGGCACGGGTGCCTGCTGGCGCACGAGGTCCTGAGGTCGACCCCCCAGTACCCACAAAAAAAAAAAAAGAAATCTATTTTATAACAGTGACTACCATTAATAACAATGTGTTTTATTGAAAATTGCTGAGAGTAATTGTAAACCTTCTCGCCATATTATTACTAGATTGATTTACCCATTCCACAATGCATTCCTGTTTCAAAACAACATGATATGTATAATAAATGCATACAACTGTTTGTGTTGATTAAACAATGAATTCATTAAAATATATAAGTAAAAATTTCCTCCCGGAGGACTAATACATAATGAACATGAGATTTTATATGAATGTCAATTATTTCATGGATGATGTCTTAAAAAATCAATTAAATGACTCAACACACCACAAAAAAATACATGTATTTTGAGAGGGTAGGTATGGATCTTGCAAAATCGTCTTTTACAAAACATGTGTTTTGAGCATCCCCTTCCTGAGGGAAAGTAGAGTTTTGTTTCACTTATCTGAGTAAGCAGAACTCTAATAAGCCCACTCGTAAGGCACTATTAGGATTTTCTTCAGTTATTTGTATGACAGAGGAGGCTCTGAGTCCCATCTGGAATTTAACGGGTGAGCGGGAGTGAATAGCTGCTCTAAGACTTTTTGGCGTCAGGCATTAACCCCGAAATTAGTCAGACCAAAAAATACACATGTAATTAACAAAGCTCTTTAAAAGCTCTTTGGCAAATACCATCATGGCCCCACTTTTACTGTAGCCAAGGGTATTACTTGGCATGCAAGATTAAACTCTAGTGTCATGTCACCAATGGCTTTATAAACGCGTGCTGATTTATATGCTTCTGAATAAGTTTTCCCTTTAGGGTGCTACATAGTTATGTAGCCAGCAATTTTATTTGTGGGTGTAATAATAACTCTGGTCTATTTTTGGAATTACTTCCAAAGTGGAAGCTATATTTTTCTAGTGAGGGTAAATTTCTGTTTAAAAATATTTAAAAGTACTTTAGTTACACTAATGTTCATAGTGACTTTATTTTGGGTGGCCAAAAACTAAAAGAAAGTAAATGTCTTTCGGCGGCAAAATTGGGTAAATAAACTGTGCTACACACACACAGTGGCATTCTACTCAGCAATAAAAAGGGAACTATGATTGATATATTCAAGAGAGTACAGGAATTTTAAACATTATTTGGACTAAACAAAGCTGGATTCGTGAGATTATGTACTGTACAATTCCAGTTATTTGACATAAATCAGTACATCAAAGCTACACTGATAATAAACAGATTTCTTGTTGATAAAATCTGTGGGAAGATAGGAGGTGTCAGTGTGAAGTAGGAACAAAATGAATTTAGAGGAAGATGGAACTGTTCTGTATCTTTTGGGGTGTGGCAGTCACACAAGCCTCCTCTTACACAAAAATTCATGAATTTATTGTGCCAGAGGAAAAAAGCTCACTGTAATATTTGATAAATTGATGAAAATAATAAATTTATGAGACTTCATGTTTTTATTCATATATATATAGATCAAAAAGCTGGATGAAAATAAAATCAATGATTTTTTAGATCTTTAAAGAAGCTAAATGAGAAGTCAAATAACTTATGAAATCTGGAGACAAGTGCCTGTAGTGATAAGCCAGGCCCAAGCATATTCTCCCCTAGAGGAGATGTTCCAAGATGCTGTGCAAGTCAGTAGAAAGGTTAAAGTAGGCATTCCCCTAAATATTCAAAGCAGAATGTGGGCCACCATGAGATGAGAAAGCTTCTGGGTATCATTGTCATGGAGAGGTACCCATAATATTGCTGGCTTTTCTTCCAAGAAATCATGATACCCTGACAGAAAGAATCATAGAGAGTTTGTAGAAAAGCCTCAATCCCCATTCCCTTTGGTGTTGCCTGGAAGAGGGGAACAGTAACCTAACAAAAGACTTCGCCATTACAAAGAAGCATAGCAGGTCTGCTCTCTGAGCACATTAGGCAAAACCTTTGCAAGGTGGGGGGAAGAAAATGGAGGCAGCCACTAGAATCTTATCCAAATAAATTTTCTTCTAGGTAAAACACAAAGCCTTAACGTGCAGGGAGAAAGGGTTCAAAACTACAGCTCAAAGACACTAGGTCCACCTCCCTGTTTTTTTATCTTCTATATTTTATTTAGTTTCTTAAATTACCTATGGATTGAGTTTCTTATATAAAAGAAACCATGCAATATTTTACCATCTGTACCTGATTTATTTCACTTTGCATTATGGTGTCAAGATGCAACCATGTTCCTATGAGTGATTCAAATTCATCCTTCTTTACAGCTGAGTAATACTCCACTGCATGTATATATACTGCATTTTCTTTATCCATTTATTTGTTGATGGACATTTAGGGAGTTAAATTTTTTGGGGATGGGGAGGGGATTTAGGGGTGACAAGAGAGGGGGGAGTATGGAGAGGAGAAGGGAAAGGGAAGGGAAAGGGAATATATATATATATATTCCCCACTGTAAATACATCCATTACGGATTGCAAATGTGCTAATAAAAAGAAAGAGGCTCCTAGTAAACAATCACTGTATACAGGGAAAATAGATGGGAAAAATTAAAAATAAGAGGCATCACCAGTGGACTAGGATAAGGAACTCCCTAAGACTCAGTCACCTGAGTGCTGTCAGCATTTAAAAATGCTGTCATTTTAAAAATTATATTCTTTGTAAATTTTATTTTGGTTTTATAAGTTTTGTTGGAGTGTTTTCAAGTTCAGTGATTTTTCCCTAAGTCCATTGAAATTATTGATGAATGTGTAAAGGATCTCTTCAGTTCCAATACTATACATATTTTTTTTTAATTTTTAGCATTTCTATTTGATTGTTTCATACTTTTCTATCTCTCAGTGACATGTCAAAACATCAACCTTCTTCCCACAGCTATACTAACAAAACTGGAGAGGAAATAACAAAAAAAGGAACTAAGGAAACTGCAGAAGACAGGTGCTCTAAACAACAGCATGAGTTTAACAAAAGCCCAATTGTTTGGAAAAACCACCTCCAGTACCATTAGCAATAAAAACTTCTACTTGTGTAACTCCATCAACAAAAGCAACAAACACAGACAAACTTTCACAGATTAATACAAATCCACACATCAAAGCCCAAGCAAAAGGCAGCACATGATCCTCTCCATCCAAATCAAATATTTACCAGACTGTCTCTAATCCCATGCAACATGTTCCACTTTCCACTAAAACCTACCAGGCATACAAAAAAAAAAAAAAAATTCCTATCATAGGAGACAAAGGAAAGGTCAGAACAAAAGAGATATAATGCAGATGTGGAATATTTCAGACAGGAAATATAAAATAATGATGAATATATCAAAAACTGTGGTGAAAATGTAAATGAAATGTAAGATCAGATAGATACATGTCACTAAGAGATAGAAAAATATGAAACAATCAAATAGAAATGCTAAAAATTAAAAAATATATATATAAAGTATTGGAACTGAAGAGATCCTTTACACATTCATCAATAATCTCAACGGACTTAGGGAAAAATCACTGAACTTGAAAACACTCCAACAAAACTTATAAAACCAAAATAAAATTTACAAAGAATATAATTTTAAAAATGACAGCATCTAGAGTTGTGGAACAATATTAAACAGGTAATGGTTTACTTTTATATCTTCTACCATGTATGTATTTCTGTGTAACCATGTTGCTATCTATGCATCTGCCATTAGAATACTAGAAATAGAAGAAGGAAAGAGGCGGGAGTAAAGTGTGAAAACATTACACATGAAAATTTTCCGTATGAGTGACCAATACCTAAGAAAGAAACATATGAGAAGCTTAGAGAACAGAATACAAAGAAACAAATACCAAACTAAAGTAAATTAAACAAACAACTACAAAAGCTAAATGCATCAAAACAACTTATATTGAAATATGAAAATCAAAGAGAGAGACAGACAAAATCTAGGAGGGAAGAGAAAGAAAAGACACCCGACACTATCTACAAGGAAGTGAGGGTAAGATTTATAATCGGGGGCCGGTGAGATGGCTCAGCGGCTTAAGCGCCTGCCCAGCAAGCGCAAGGGCCCGAGTTTGACTCCCGGATCCCACATACGAAAAAGGGGCCGGTGATAACGCTCAGCGGCACAGGCGCCTGCTGGCGCACGAGGTCCTGAGGTCGACCCCCCGGTACCCACCAAAAAAAAAAAAAAAAAAGATTTATAATCGGGGGCAGGTGAGATGGCTCAGCGGCATAAGCGCCTGCCTGGCAAGCGTGAGGTCCTGAGTTCGACTCCCAGAACCCACATACGAAAAAAAGGGCCTGTAATATCGCTCAGCGGCATGGGTGCCTGCTGGTGTGCGAGGCCCTGAGTTCAATCCCCGGTACCCACAAAAAAAAAAAAAAAATAAGATTTATAATCAGCGACGATGAATAGAAGAATGTATTACTACTTTAAAATGTGAAGGAAAAATAAATAAGGACTAAATTCTACGCCTAGTGAAAATATCCTTTTCAAATGAAGGAGAAATAAATATAATTTAATTTTTTTTTTCCTGTGGGTACCGGGGGTTGACCTCAGGACCTCTTGCACCAGCAGGCACCCGTGCCTCTGAGCGACATCACCAGCTCTTTTCTTGTACGTGGGTTCCGGGAGTTGAACTCAGGACGTCGTGCTTGCCGGTCAAGTGCTTATGCCGCTGAGCCATCTCACCGGCCTATAATTTAAAATTAAACAAAAATAAAACCAACTGAGGAAAGTGCTTACCCAAACATTTACTTAGAGAAAAATATTAGAATAATTTTTTCAGGCAGAAGGAAAATGAATTAGGTCAGAAACTTCGATCTAATAAAGATGTAGAGTTAAAAATGGAAAATTAAGGGTAAGATATTATTTGCTTATTTTATTTTCTATAAATTATAACCAGAACAAACATAATGACACATTGGATATGTGTATGTTTTATTAAAGCAAAATGAAGAATTCTGATTGATGACAGTGATTATATGAGATATGCACAAGAAACTGAGTATATTTGTTTTAAGGACTTCACAATATATAAAGCATATGTATTAGTTGAAATTAAATAAGAATATTTAAACACAAACATCGTAAAATGTAAGCAATCTAACAAAATATTTTGAAAAGCATAAACTAAAAATCAATAAAGGTGATAAAATGGAATCATAATAAATACCCAAACCCAAAGGAAGCAGCATAAAATGAGACAAGTAGCAAAGAAAACTCAACTGTTGGAAAATAGCAAGTTGGTTATTATAATAAAAAGCTCTTGAAATATAAATGTTCTTAATTTTTCAGTTTAAAATCATAAGGTTGTCACAATATATGGAAAAGCAAGACCTTATACAGTCTACAAAAACCCTAATTTAAACACAACCAGTTAAGTTAAAAGTAAAGTGTAGAGAAAAATGCAATGCATTCGCTAATGCAAAGAAGACAGGGATGGAAAGAAAGGTGGATTTCAGAACAAGGAAGATTATCAGGGATAAAGAGATATAGTACATAAAGATGAACAGGTCATTTCTCTCTCTTATCCAAAATATGCACACACCTCCATTTTTCTCATTAGAAAAATGTGTACCCAATAACACATTTCCAAAATGAGTGAGGCAAAAATTGACCAATCAAAACTAGTTATATACAAATGCACAAATATAATTAGAGAATTTACTTCAGTTTCAGTAATTGATAGATCACACAGAGAATCAGGAAGGACCTAGATGAGCAACTTGGTCTAATATTTATCGAGTACTAGTCACATTTTTCTCATGTATGCTTATTATCTTAACCAAGAAAAACATACTATAGCAAATTAAAAATATTACATTTGAAAGAATATAATCATACAAAATATATCCTGATATCATAACAGAATCAACTAGCTATCAATACAGAGAGATAACTGGAAAATTAAAAATTTACAGTTAAACATCATACTATTAAGTAAGCTATGGATCAATGTATTTTCAAATTTAATTAAACATGTTTAACATAAATTAAATAAAAATATAGCAAAACTTGGGTGGCAAGCACAATTCATTCCAGAAACATTTTTGTAATCCAAAGTGCTTGTATATCAAAGAAAAATTTCTCATAAGAAATAAGGGAAACTCAGATGATTCATTCCACATCCCAAAAATATTTATATAAAAATGATTATAATACTGTAATATAATACAAATAATAAAGGGAATACAAAATATAAAGAATAATAAACAAATTACCCTACAGTTACCTTTGGAAACCTTTGTGGGTGGTGTAAGGGAGACAAAAGAAAGGAGAGCTATTTTGTGGGACGACTTTCCCTATCTCTAAGAGAATCACTTATCTATGGGCTCAATGGAATCTTCTTTTCATGCAAATTTAACAAGGAGCCTATCCAATTACACTTGCTTTTGCCTCTTTTTGAGGATTTCATGGAAATGTGAAGTTTCATTGTTAAACAGATTGATTACTTGCACTGCTACAGCCTTATTTGGGTGGTGATTTTCTACAAAAGTGTGCACTGCTTCCCACATTTTACGCATCTCCGTAGTCTTATTCGAAGTGAGGAATTTCTCTTCCACCTTTTCCTCCTCCTCCTTTACAGATGAGATCATCGAGAGAGAGAGAGAGAGAGAGAGAGGAGAGAGAGAGAGAAAGAGAGAGAGAGAGAATTATTGGCTTAGTTCTGACTGTGTGATGTTCAGTGTCATGTCACATACTACTTGTATAACAAGACTTCAATCATTTGTCAAGTTAAAATTTATTAGAAATGTGTGTTTGTCTTGTAGAACACTCACAGAACAAGGTACCTACAATCTAAGGTTTTACTGTCTATCAAATCTATGGAATGCTGCTATAGATAGTGCTTAGTGGATATTTATGCACTGAATGCATACATTAGGAAAGAATAGAGACCTAAAAATATTAATCAATGCTTTTACACATGAAGACTAGAGAAAGGAGAGCTAATTAAGAGCAAAGAGGAGACAATGAGATTGTAAACAGTGACAGAGTAGAGAAAATCAATGAAACTAAAGCTTATATATTTGGAAAAAACCAATTAAATTGATAGATTTCTAGGTATGATAAACAAGGAAGAGGGAAAATTAGCAAATACAAAAATTGATAGTGAAAGAAAAGTAGCACAACTGATTTCACAGATATTAAAAGGGATAAAGGCCAACACTCGCTTTTGCCTTTTGAGTTTTCAAAATCATCTTTATTTTTTAAATGTTAATATGTGCATTGTAGAAAACAACAACACAAGAAGCAAAGAACAATATAATTTGAAGTCCTAAGCAGCTTAGTTGGATGTGTCCTTCCAAATCCTCTATACACACACACAATGCACCATTTTGTGTGACTGAGAGTGCACAGTGTATGTCATGTTTTTGCACACATCATGAATATTACCTGTTTAAATTAAATTAAATCCTATTCCCATACGCTTCTGTGTCAATTGCCATGGTACGCTTGGCCTCGGCCTAGATAATGTTGAAAGGCTGAGATGCAGCTGTGGAGCTGGCTCTGGCCAAATTGGCTCTGGAATATTCTGCCAGGGCTCTTCTGTCTTTCCATCAGTGATACTGATTCTCTGGGTGCTACTGAAAAGTACGTGAGTCGCTATCACTCTAAATGATGAGTTCAATCTTTTATTTTCCTTTTTGTCTTCAAACTCACACATAACTTCATTAAGTAAAAAGACGGATGAAGTCACACATCATTACAGAAGGCACTTTGAATAAATCAAGTAAAAAAAAAAGACACTTTCCTCATAACAGAATGTCTTAAAGAACCTAGAGTTCCTTTCAGAATGGCTGTATTTTGGAATTGTTGGTACTTTTTCAATTTACTTGGACAAATCCATGCCTATTTTCTAATCAAGTGTTTTCATTTGCATAACAAACTTGGTTTCATTCTTATTTATCTGTATTAAACATTTGGTGCATGAATTTTTATAAAATCTAAGTAACGGTTTCCTGATATATATAAAGATATGGAAATAAATATTATTGTTTTATTATATTGCTCCTTTTAAAATTATGTCCATGAGCATTTTTGAAATTAAAAGTATGCTGTATGATCATGCTTAGAACAAGGCTGCCTATACGATTTGACATTCAAGAAAGTAAAGGTATTCCTAATGTCTTCTAAAATTTTCCCTGCTCTTTCCTAAAATATAAAGTTAATTGTATCATTGTCTTCACTGTGATATAACTAGCAGCAATTAGTAAACTATGTTACCAAGGAGGGAGATTTTATTTTCCATTACATTCTCTCTTTGACTTACCTGTGTTTCTTAGTAGATCACTTTTGCTTTGTGTTCTGCAGGCTGGAGTAGTATTTGTCTTCCTGAGTGTTGAAAGCAGTTTCACTTGTTTACTAAACCCTGCCTAGGGTCCCATCTCTTCCAAAGCTCGATATGTACAGAGGTTGAGATTTCTCAGTAGTATTCAAGCTTGTTTTTTCTTTTTCTTTCATTCAGATTTAGATACTGAGTTAATCTTTTCATTTTACCCCTCAATATGTACTTGATAGATATCTTATGTTTCCTACTTCTTGTCTTCTACCTTTAACTGTTTTTGTTTTGTAATTTCCCCATTTTAGAGCCTTACATTGCTCTCCTTCCTTTTTAAAAAATTATTTTACAAACATTTTACAACATCAGATTCATCATTCTTATTGCCTACTTCATCAGATTAATATACACTATTTATTAATCTAATCATACCCTTGTATACATGCTTAAATTTCTTGTCTTTCTATGCTAGTGGCCTTTTGAGACCCCCAATCCCTGCTTAGATACAAATCTTTCTATACTCCATGACTCCATATATATAGTAGATTTGGTTGGAAAAGTGCAACCTTGTTGAATCTTCTTATGTTATTTTTTATTTTAAATCTTATTTAAGCATCAAATCCTACCCTGAAGTGCTTCCCCATTTCCCTATTAAATTAACTTTCCCATGCTCACAAAATAATACTTTATCCTTTATCTTTTTCTCCTTCACAGTCAAAATCAGTTTGTCAGCAGAGCTATATGACTTTGTAAAGACTCTTGCCATGAATTTGTTTCCAGGTTCATTTCAACTGCTATTGAAATTTGGTTCCATGCGGCTGCATGTCCCCATTTCTCCACTGGTTTTCAACTAGGGACCATTCTCAGCAGTACCTCAGCTGCTGGTCCACATTTCTCCATTTTACAAGCCAGCAATGGCAGGCCAAGTCCTCCTCACAATCTAATGTTCCCAACCTCCACTTTGGCCCTGTGTCTTTTGACTTTCTCTTATGAAATGTCTCTCTGTTTATTTGCCTTGATTTCTACCATGTAAAACCTTGTTTCATATAACTCACCTGGCTAACACAGGTAATCTTTCCAGTTTGCCATCAATTGAGTCATAAGCACAATTACATGTATAAAATCACATTACATCAGGATCTAGATTCATCTTTTTTTGTTTTAGATGTGTGTGTGTGTGTTCACTTCTGAGGAATGAAACATGGCCTCAGGTGCTTAGCATGTGCTCTACAACTTAGCTACATCCCCAGCCCTTAGATTCAACGTTGAATAATCAGAGTACAGGAACCTTGGAAACATAGATTTAGAATTCTAAAACCATCATTTACCAACAAATTAATCTTCTACAGATTACAGTGCATGAAAATCCCTTGCTCCCATCTGAAAGCTATTATTCTTGAATGTACAACACAGGTTTCATCTTTTCCAAATATCCTTTCAGTTAACCGTTTTCTCTTTTATTTGATTATACTTATCACTCTACAAGCACATCAACATATATTGTTGAAAATAACAACTGACTTATTTCCTTCTTTATATTCTGTCCCAGTTCTTTGTTCACATTTACAGTGATGTTTCTTAAACAAGTTACTTATATTCATTTTCTCTTCTTTCTTATTTAGTGGTTTATTTTCAATACACTCAGACACAACTCCTACTCCATCGCGCACTTTAAACCACTTGGATCAATTTGCATTAGCCAGCTTTCAGATCGCTGAAACACAAGATTCAATTACCCAGAATTTAAATGAGAAGAGGTTTAATTTATCTCGTGTTTTCCATCCATGATCAGTGGCTTCAAAATGGAGACTTCGTGGTGGAGGAGCACAGCAGAGCAAAGCTGCTCAGTGCAGGGGCCCAGGAAGCTCACAGCAGAAGGGACAAAGTACCCAACATTGGTCGCAAGGCCATGCCTCCACGACCCACCCAGACACACCTGGAAGTGTGCTCCACCAATTCCTCCGGGCAATCCCAAAGCCAGTCAAGGTGAAACGCCACTCTAACTGCCCCACAGCCACACTTCAGCAATATTTACATGAAAATTTGCTCATCAATCCTTACTGAAAACCTATATAATTAATTTTCATCATCACTCACCCCATATTTCCTTCGTACCATATTATCCAATCCAGCTCATGATCTTTGGCTGGGGTTTTCATCTTTTTCTTACCTTTTATTAAAAATTTTATTGGTACAATTTTTTTTCTTTTTTTTTTTTTTTTGTACAGGGAATCAAACTCAGGACCTTGTGCTTGCCAGGCAGGCACTGTGCAGCTGAGTTATATCCCCTGCCTTGGTACAATTTTGATATGTATAATGATCACATTCATCACAGGGAGTTTGTACCTGTACATGATATAATTTGATTCTTCTTTTTTCTCCAACCCTCCCCCTTCAGCCCCTCTTCCCAATTTTATTTACAAAAGCTTTTCATCCCTAATGATTAAGGTGCTGGAGAGAGTGCAACAAACCCAGGGAACAGACAGGGCCTGTATTTACTATTCGCCCACATAGGAGCAACAGCCAAGTGATCTGGCTCCGACACAAGTTGATTACGATGATCTTGGAGGCAAAACCAGTACCCTGAGAACAATCAGGCTGAGATCTTTAACAGTGTTATGGTTTGTAAGACTAAAAATGGTGTTTTATCTTTCAAATGCACAGATTCAAATGCAAAGCCACACAGAAAACAAAGGTTTGGAAAACATGGCAGGTCCAAAGGAAACTAATAAAGGCTCAGTACCTGATTTCAAAGAAATGAAGATTTAAGAATTGTTTCAAACAAGATTCAAAAATATCATGATAAAATTTCCATGAGATACAAGAAAATAGACGACATGATGAAATTAATAAAACACATGCACAAAATTCAAAGGACAAGAAAAATAAAAAATATAAAACATAAACAACAAATAAAAACAAATAAGCATGAAAATAAGCAGAAAACAATAAAAAACAAAAACAAATATTGCTCCCACAGCTAAAGAATACAAGGTCAGGTTGAAAAATTAGTAGAGTTTCTTCAACAGAATGGCCATGCAGAAAAATTCATAAATGGGTTCAAACATAAAATTGTTTGAAATTGGACAATTAAGGAGACAATAACAACAGAATTTTTTTTAAAAGTGGAGGAAGCATAAGGGACTTGTCATGTACCGTCAAGCATTAAATGCATAAATTGTAGGATTTTTCAAAAGGAGAAGAGTAAAGTGTAAAATTGTTTTTTATCTTGGGAAGACTACAGGCATCCAAATGCATGAATCTGAAAAGACCCAATAAAGATCAAGCCAAAGAAGAATACTCTGAGATAAATTATAAACAAATAACAAAACTCAAAGACATAATCTTAAAAAACAAGAATAGTCACATACAAAAGAGAATAGTTATATATAAGGGAACCCTTTTCATGCCAATGAGTCTGGCAACAAATATCTCAACAGAACCCATGCAGGTCAGGACAGAATAGGATAATGTATTCAGCATGCTTAAAGAAAAATCTCTCACACAAGAATACTACAATTTAGAAAACTCTGCTTCATAGAGAAAGGGAGATACAGACATTCCTAAAAAACACTTAAGGAATTCAATACTAAAAACACACATTACAATGAATGCTAAAGGGAACTCTCTTCGTTGAAACAAAAGACTACTAAGTAACAATATGAAAACATGAAAGTATAAACATATTAGTAAATGTAAATATATAGTCGCATTCAGGATACTTTATTTCTGTCATGTTTGTGTATTAGTCAGCTTTCCCATTGCTGGGATATAGAACCTGAAACCCACAATTTAAAAGAGAAGAGGTTTAATTTGGCTCATAGCTTCAGGGGATTTGGTCCATATTTGGCTGGCTTCATGGGAAAAAGAACATGGCAGAAGAGAATGTCGGAGCAGAGCTGCCCGGGTCATGACATTCCACAAGCAGACCAGGGGAGCAGCGCCACAGAGCAAGAGGCAAGGAACCAGGCATAGACTCCAAGTCTGTACCTATATTACTCAACCGGACACCTAGAAGTGTGTGCCACAAGTCCCCTGGGTGGATTCCATAGCCAATCAAATTGACACTCTCGAACTTAATTGTCACACCCTATCCCTTGTCAACCCAACAGCCAAACGCATCTCCTTAAACCATACTTATTCACCAAATAAACACAAGTTCATAATCCCACCTAATGCAGTACAACGATCTTGCCTACAACTCAAAATCCAACAATCCCTTTCCCAGGGTCTCAACAGTTCTAACACTTAACAAGGTCAAAGTCTCTTCTGAGACTCAAAGCAAATTATTATCTGCAAAAAAAAAAAAAAAAAAAAAAATTAAAAAGTTACATAATCCCAGGGTATAATGGCATAGAGTAAACAGTCCTTTTCTGAAAGGGAGGATGGCAATAAAAAAGAATCAGACCAAAACCCAGCAGTGAAAACATTAAATTCTATAGATCTGTGTCTGGTATTTGGGGCATATGGTAGTAAGATATGAGTTCCTCAGGGCTTCAGCAACCCCATTGTATGGCTTTTCTAATTGTAGCCACATGGCCTCTTTTCAGTCTGGCTCCACTCACGGGCTGTATCTTTCCTTGGCAGATGTTTGACAGTACTTGGATCTCCAACTTCCTGGGGTCCCCGCTGAACCTGTGGCTTCATCCCCAGAGCTTTATGAATTGCACTTTCAGAGGCTCCTGGTGTGGCCTTTTAGGCTTTATTTTGAAATTTGGGTGAGAGCCTCCCTGACCCCACAAGTCTTGCATCTGCATGCTAATAAGAACCAGCATCATGTAGACAATGCCAATCAGCTGTCATTGGGAAGAACAGCTAAGCTTTCTTAGACTATGACTGCTTTCATGTTGCCTATGGCAAGCTTCTGATTGCCTTGGTTTGCAGAGTGAAATGAACCTTGGAAACCAATTCAGTAGGTGGCCCTTCTTCAGCAGAGGGCCCAGGGGCTCTCTTCTCAAATGAAATACCCAGTTTTTCATACTTGAGCCTGCAGTGGGTGGGGTCCTGCTAATTTACTGAGATGTCCTCAAAGTATCTTTCTGCCAGTACTTTTATTTCATACTTGATTTCTTTATAAAGACATTAATCTTTTCAGCAACCACATTTTCCTTTGCCCCTACTTTATTTATGGCAAAAGTCAAGTTTGTCCAATGTTTTTGTTCCTCCTTTTTGCCACCCATTTTTACTATTAATGTGGTTGAAAGCAGTCAGTACTAGCCATACCAGAGCCAGACAGTTGGGCTGTATTGAAAATTCCTCTGCCAGATTAATTAGTACACAATCCTCAATCTATGCCTTCTACAATGTCTCGTGACATGGGCAAAATGCAGATAGTTTTCCTGCCCGAATGAACACACGTGACCTCTAATCAAATTGCTGGTACGTCTGTGTTCCCAACTGAAACCTCCTGAGTCAGATCTTCACAATGTGCATTCCTGTCACATTCTGCTCTTCTGATACCCGAGTAGCTCACCCCTCATGCTGTTTCCAGCAGTCTAAGGCTTCTCTAGGCTGCATCACCAGACTTTCCCAAACTCCTTCCCCAAAACCTGAAAAGCAAAGGAAACAATCTGCACAGTGAAAAAAAAAATTAATAGGAGAAAATGTTTGCAAATTATAATATATATATAGATAGATAGATAGATAGATAGATAGATAGATAGGAAGTTAATGTCCAGAATATACAACTAGCTCACACAATTCAACAGAAACAAAACAAAAACAAATAAATGAACTAAAAATGAAAATAAATGAAGAATAATGAAATCATGTCTGTTGCACGAAAATGTATGAAAATAACCTCTTTCCAGAATTACCAACCTGTTAAGTGAAAGAAGCTAGACTCAGCAAGACAAGTATTGTGTGTTCTCTTTCATATGTTGAATAGAGAGGGGAAGAAAAACAACATGAAAGTAAAAAAGAGACTATTACAGAAGAGGTCCACAATGGTGAGGGCAAAGGGGAGCATAGGACAGTAATAGAAGGTGGATAAGATCAAAGTATGTTATACGCATGTAGGAAAATGCCACAATGAAAGCAATTACTCTGTAAATTAATATGCACTGATAAGAAAATCAAATGCAAAAATGAACAAACAACAACCTTTTTCCAAAAAAAATTGATGAAAAGAGATAACAATCATCAAAAAATGTAAACAAACTATCATGAGATATCACCCTTCTCCTTTAAAGATGACTCATCAGAAAGACAAAGAGGAACTAGCATTGGAAAGAGAGTGTAGAAAGGGGAATGCTTGTACTTTGTTGTTGGGATGTAGATTGGTATACCCATTATGGAAAACATCATGTTAATAAAATTAAAAATAAAACTATCATGTTATCCAGCAAGCCCACTTCTTACCATATATCCATGCAAAATAAAATTAGATCTTCAGAGAAATAACTACACCTGCATGTTCATTACAGCATTATTCACAATAACCAAGGTTGAGAAACTACCGAAGTGCCTATTCACGGGTGAATGGATAAATAATTTGTGATCTATGTTATGTATATGGCATCATCCCACCAATAAAAGAAAGAAATTTTATTATTTGTGACAACCTAGAGGACATTGTGTTTTATGCTTTATTTCTATGCATAAAAGATTGCTGTAGTAATACAAAGTCTAAATAAATATTTGCTGAGAAACTGAGTAAACCACTGAGTCCCATAGCTGGGTTCTCTCTCCTAACACTAACTTATTGATTCTTAACCTTTTTGATACACTGGAATACTTTGGGGAGCTTTTAAAAAAATACTGAAGCCTGTACCTTATTTCACTTTTTAAAAAATTTCTAGATATGGTTTGGACACTCCCCAGCATAATAAAATGTAGGAAGGCTCATGCAGGTGGTGGCATTATGAGCTTCTATGAATCTGCTTAGCAACATTTGTTCTATTCCTGTCTCTGGCCCTGAATCTGAATTGATTATCATGATGGATACAGCTAGGTTGTCCAATGTCCTTTATATGAAGTATATCTATCTCTCTATTCTACTAATAAACTTGATGTTTTGTGAACCTTGAGTCTTTCACATCATTAGCTAAGTGTTTATTCTATTGACTTTTTCAATGATCTCAATGTTATTTTCACTTTAGATATACTCAATTTCAGCTATGTTGAGCCCAGCTTTATTCACAAAAGGTAAAACACAAAGCAAAAGAAAACAAAACACTGGAAATTACTCATCTCGAAATAAGCCTAATTGTTATGGATCTATTTTCCATTGAAAAACTTATTATTATTGAAGTTTATTAGCAGGATGCTGCCTTCTTTTTTATGGCAATGCTAATATTCCTAAGAAGTGTATTTAAAATCATTTTAAGTGCCACTTAAAATTTGCTCCCTTGTCCATGCATTAAGAACACGTCTTACATGTTTTGCAATACCTAAGGAACGTATTTCCATACTGAACAATTATTCTTCCTCTGGGATTATTTTCCTTAGTAATGATTCTTTATAAGTTATTCAATAATTTAGTGAAGATATTTTATTCAAGTTATTTTAGGACGATTAAGTGCTTTCCACATCCTTGACCGATATTCTAATTTTAAGTAAGAGGCTTGCTTAGCTGCTTTAAAACTTGAATTTAGTGACTCATTTGGACTCACGCTCCCTTATCTCTGGATGCCAGAACTGAGAATCCTGGCATTAACTCATGGCAGACACTTATATAAATTGTTCTTTTAATCTCTTTGACTTATAAGGACTTTTCACTCATTCTGTCCCTTTATAAACAACCCTGCCCTCATTATCTTGCCATGTTTTTCTGAGACTCTATTGGGAATAATTTTTATGAAGTAAATTCACTTCCACTGTATACAATTAGAGAAAATTCACACACACATACTTAAAGGTTGCAGTTATTAAATATTAATCTCATCAAGTTAAATCCTTAACTGTTCAATATTGCATTAACAAATACTACAGGCTGAGGGTTTAGCTTAGTATTAGAATACTCACCAACCTACTCAAAGCTCTGGGTTCAATCACCAGTCCCAAAACAGAACAAAATGTCATCATCATCAAAGCACTAAGAAGACAGAAATAGTTGAGCTGTTCTTTCAAGGTCAATTTGCAAAGATGCAGCTTTAATAGAGTCTGAAAGAACCACAGAATGGGGAATGTTGACTATGAAAAACATTAAAAAAAAGTGTAACATAATTTAAGCCTAGTTTAAAATCACAAAGCAGCTGTGTTTATTCATATTTCTTAGAATCTCAATTTAAAAAGAAACTTGGTAATACTGGTTGTTGTTCTCACAGATGAATTATGGATGTCTCTCCCTCTGTGGATGGTGTCCTTTGAATACAGGTGGCCCTTTTCACCTTCAAAACTGATCTCTAGCTCCTAGAAGCCATTATGTTAACAATTATGGCAGGCAGAGCTGTGCCTGGTCTCCATATTTTGGTGGCTTGGACTTGGGATCTGGTTAATTTCTTGACCAAAAATTGCTTTGTTTCTATTAAACAAATTGATTTCTTATACTCCACTCACAAATTTGTTGATATCTTAATCTTTCAGATTTTCATTATTCTAGTCAATTTTTTCATTCCTTCCTTCAGTGTCCTCAAAACCATGCAGAATCACAGTCTAGTTAGTGAACACTGCTTTAATGGTAGACTAGCACGGACCTTCAATGAAGCAATTACTCTACACACTACATAGTTGGGACGAAGCTGAAATAAAAGGGCCTATTTCACTGATTTAGAATTTCATCAAGACATAATTTCTTTCATCACTGCCACATTATGGACATCGTATTAACCTTTTTATTACACAGAGAAAATATCTGCATATTTCTAATAAAATTACTTTGAGATAGAAAAAGTAATTTAAACTGTATTTATTCATCTCAATAGTCTTTCCTTAATTTAGGTTTTACCAATATTTCATACTGAACAATATATTTTAATTTGAATTACATTTCTTATTAATGTTTACTTTTAAGAGATCAAACTTATAATATGTGATCCTTCTTTAAAAGATGCATTCTTACTGTGTATTTCAATTATGTCAGAATTAATTAAGCTCAGAATTTCAATAATGATAAAGACACTGCTCATGCATTTAAATCAGTTTGTGTTCTCTCTGTTGTTGCTGTTGTTTCAGTTTGATTGCATATTTTCAAGGATTTTCAAAACTACATAAGAAGGGGCTCTTCCCAGACACTGTATTTATTCTTTTGATATCATTTCTTTTGTGAGTTGAAAAGCAAAGCATGCAGGTCTTGTTGCTCTGTGAACAGGGAGATTAGTCACAAGGGTCAAAAACAAAGTTTAAAATTATCTTGGCACAATAATTTATGAGATTCAGAGACACTCAAGATTGTATGACATGGGTTGGATATAGCAGGAGTTGAATTAAAGGCCTGTGTTGTACAATTCTGGGATTCTGAACAATATGCCTTGTCAAACACAGTCAAGCACATAAATAGTAAAGAATAATATCTTAGTTAGGAAGAACATGAAAGCCAAGGACTAGAAAAATTAGACATGATGCAAGAAGGAGAGAGATTGCCAACTGGAAATCCTGTTTTCTTACATTAAGCATAGTCATAGGCTTTGAAGATTTAATAGTAATTAGTTTTTAATTAAAGGAGTCTGCCTTAAGAAATGAAGATGAGGCAAGTAAGTAAATGACATTACATATAAGCATAATTACAACTTCTCAAATCACAAACAAGAGTATAATTGGGCTGTTTTACACATTCTTGTGAAAAGAATAGGATTAAAGAATGGCTGCAGGGAGAAAGGGGACAGGGCAACCACACTGAGAAAGTATAAAAGCCCAGGTGCAGATGGTGACACTCATTCTCAGAAAGTCACCTTCAGCATCAAACCTACTCCTGAACTCCTGACACCATGAGCTACTACTACGGCAACTACTATGGTGGCCTTGGCTACGGCCTTGGTGGCTTCGGTGGCCTGGGCTACGGCCTTGGTGGCTTTGGTGGCCTGGGCTATGGCTATGCCTCTAGCTATGGCCTTGGGGGCTATGGTGGTTATGGCTACTTCCGTCCCTCCTTCTATGGCAGATACTGGTCATCTGGATTTTACTGAAAAAACAGGCCATTGCATAAAAATGCATAGCTATCATAGTATTTTCATCATGTTGTTCTTCTGTTTTCCTCACTGTTATCAGTGACATATTTAAGAACCTCTTGTGGACTACTGAAGAAGACTTCACAATGAGCATTTGCTTTCCTGATGCAGAAGCTCAATACCCAACTCGGCTTTCGTCAATCTTATTGTGTAATGGACATGCATAGTCCTTCTTTATAACTTGTTATTTCCAGGTCCATCCCTCAATAAATTTCAGTTGTGGGAATTTAAAACTTTGTTCTCTATATTTTACTGGAAAAAAATTGACCTTTACTTCAAAACTCAGAATTTTGGGGAACTTCCCAGGATCCGTGCTTTTCTGTCCTCCACCATCACTAGCGATAGCTTTGAGGAGTGTCTTAGGCTACTGAAGAAGACAGTGCCATGCAAAAGGCACATTTGTTTCGGAGTGGACCTATGTCTCTGATTTGAAATTTCATCAGTCAAGCTGGGTATTATTATTTCTGCTGCCATACCCATACACTACTGACTTCCTTGAGCATTTCCAGAAAATATTTCTGGAAATATTTTCTAACACATTGGTTTTCCTTGATCTTCAAAACCTGACTTCCTTTCTTTTCATCCATTGAATGTATTTGAATTTTATATGTTTTGAAACTAAAATGTTTTCCTTTAAATATATTTTACACTGGAAGATACGTACTTTTTGCCATTGTTTCCTTAGATACGAATGTCATAGAAGTTTTAAAAAGACACAATTTAGTTATGGTGGTTTCAGGTATCACAGGTTTCCATTTTCATGTGACATTCAGTGGAACTAAATCATACGAACACTTCAAATTCCAAATAAATATGACATTTCTTTTCACGTACACTATTTTTTGTTGGTGAGTTGGAGATAGCTCATGTCATTTTACAGGAGCCAAATTTGTACATCCCTTTTAATTTCTGTATTTAAGTTGCATCACATTGGTAGGTTGACAGAGGCTGTAATAAGCATGTTTACATAACAAAAAGCAGCAAATACTGCAAATTAGACTTCTGTTTTATTTGGTTTTAGAAGCCCCCCATATACACACAATGATGACATATACTTTAAATTAGGGAAAATACGGAGTTACTATTATTCATTCAATATGAAAGGAAAGGTAAAGACAAACGAAAAACAATGAAGCAATATTATAAAAATAATATTTTATCTGGAACTTGTTATAGTTGGATAAAATCATAATGATAAAAAATTCATTTCATGTAGATAAAAAGAATATAGTAATGATACAAAGTAGAATAAATCAGACCCTTTTAATGAACTTTATCTAAATGATATTTTTCTTCATATTGTTTGGATTTTGAGGAAAATTGTAGCAAGAACAAGATATTTGTTTACAAAAATGACAGCTGTTAGGTATCAAAGATGCTTTGTAGAATTTACAACCAGCTTTAACGAGGATATGTCTTATCCTCTCCAGTGAGGTTTAGTGCTTAGAATAAAATTAAAGGTATTTTAAGAGGAAACATTTTGAAATAGTTAATTGTTCTGACTATATGAGTGATGAGAAAGAAGCATGAAGGTTTCCGAAGCTCTGTGATTTTGGAGAACATCGTCGCGACTGGTGTGCAGATTCATGACACACCGGTCAGCTTAGGACAGAACATCCGCATGTGCAATAAATCACATGAAGTAGATGTAGCGCTTACAAATAGGCAACAAGAGACCGTGAAAGCCCAGGACTCCTTGTAAGCCAGGAACACTGCCCGGGGACAAGAGAGTCTTGACTGTGTGTACCCTACTTGCACAACGGTTAAAAACTCATGCGGAGCAGGCTGCCTTGAGTTTATACCATGATGTCACAAGAATCACTGGCATAAAATCCAAGGCAGAACCAGAATAGAGCAAGGACTGTCCGGGCCAGATGGCCTTATCTCAAAGTTTCTGTATTCCCTGCACATTCCACAATTATTTGTGAGAAATACACGAACCAAAGCTACAAGACAGGAAGAACATTTGGCATGAAAGATTAAAGAATTAGCTAATTTAGAAAAAGTAAATATATATTTTTGTTTTTATATTGTTTATTGGCTTTCCAAATGAGATTATTTTGGACAATGTAATTTATTAATGTTTAAGTCCAATTATTTCAAATCTATTCAGTGCTAATATCTCAAAAAATATTTTTAAAAATCTCAAAAATTACCTCGTGAGGAGTTAAAGAAAACATGTAAACCTGAGACTTTCTAAAAGTGGATTAGACAAAATTTTTTTCATATTTGGGATTCTGATGACAGCATATAAAAGAAAGCTTTCAATATTTTTTGTCCTGAAATATTGTTAAATGCTAAATCTGTTTATCTAATTTTTAAATTTTATCTTCTCTAAGTAATTATGAATGAGGCATATGAAATGTAGTAAATTTAGCATATATTAAAACACTTATGAACATCTTAAGAATTTTAAATAAATGTAAAGAAAAATCATAGGTTATTATGCTATTTATTAATGATATAGTTATATATAAAGGTTAAATATCATATTTTAGTGTAACGATTGTGTAACTATCTTTTGTCTTTTTCTAATTATGTATTTAATTTAATTTTTTAGGTATTTAATTTTTAATATAACTTATGTCCACTGTTTCTTGGCATTCATTTTACTACAAGCCTAACCCCAGCCCTTTACATCAAACTCTTGGACAAGTTTTCTAGTCACTAAAATTATCTTGCTGTGAAAATTTCCCAAATAATCCATCCTCATCACCAAAAAGTGGTTCTAAAATATTGTGTCCATCACTGATTTTACAATAAAAATAGGACATGATTGAATATAAAATTCTCAACTTAAACTTCATTCAGTGCCTCTCTGCTGTATTTCCAATGTGTTCGCAATCTTCAGTTTCTTTTCTATGGATTCTGTGCTGAGTGAAGGCTGCCCTGTTCATCCGTACACCTTGCTTAGTTTTCCCACTATTCACAGCTGTTCACATGATGGTGTCTTCATTTTTCATTTTCTTTTGTCCCACAAGAGCCTACCCAGTCCTACGTTATTTGAAATTATTTTCAAATCAACTCAAGCCACTCTAATCTTTCAGTGTTTTGGAAAGAAATGTCAGTATACTCTCATTTTACTACTGTTTAACTGCTTTATTTTCTCTGCTGTTTCACTCCTTTGTGCATTTGCCTTGAAGAAGCATGCACACATTGCAGACACAAAGAAAACTATAACAAAATTTAAGAGGTAAGTTTCTAAAGCAAAGGAATAGCTTGTAATATATTTTCAAATCACTATCCCTTTGAACAGATGCATGACAAAGTATTTTCACATTACAGACACGCAATAAGAATTTAACTATCATCTAAATCATCGTCCTGTTCTATTGAAACATAATGTTTGAAATAGTCTATAAGGAATACTTGTTATTTTCTCTGTAATATTTTAAAACAAACTGTCTATTATCTATCTATCTATCTATCTATCTATCTATCTATCTATCTATCTATCTATTTATCTATCTATCTATCTATCATCTATTTACCTAATCTATCCATAGCTCCTGTTCTTTACAAGGCATTACTCTTGAGTCTCAATTGCCTGAGAACAGCCCAGACCTTAACACTGTACTCAGTTGTGTTCAAACGCATACTGCGGTGTGGAGATGCCCTCTCAGACTTTCCTTCCCTCAAGAAGTGACCGCCTAGGAGCATGGAGAGACGCTGGAGTCTCGCTACTCTTCGGGTAGCGACCAGCCTGTGAGTGGCACAGCATCAGCGTTGGACATGTGCCTCCGCTGACGACAGCCTTTGCTGTGGAGCTCCTGCTGGCTGGGACAGGCTTCATAGAATCAGTATTAAGGTCTAAGGGCTCCCTTGCCTTACCCTGTTTCTTTTCTTTTCCATTCACAGTCACTACCACTCAGTATCACTTCCATTTGTCTTGACACAGAAAAAGGGCAAATAAAAAGAATAAAGGGATCTGACCTGTAGGTGTTAGTATAAAATGAGCAGGGAATACAGAGTGCTGGTGCTCTGGGCTTCCCCTCTTTTTTGTCTGCAGTTGTACATCTGTGGTTGCTGTTACCCATGGTCCACTGTGATCTAAAAATATTAATTTTCATCTTGACTTTTTTTTCCTCATGTGGGTACCAGGGGTCTAACTCAGGACCTCGTGCTTGCCAGCAGGTGCTTGTGCCACTGAGCGATATCACCAGCCCTTTTTTTCCTTTATGTGGGTACCAAGAGTTGAACTTAGGACCTCCCGCTTGCCAGGCAGGCATCTATGCCCCTGAGCCATCTCACTGGCCCTTCATCTTGACTCTTAAAAGAGAGAGTGTGGAAGGGAGGAGAGAGAGAGAGAGAGAGAGAACTTTTATTAAATTTATTTTTTTTACAATCGTTCTATTTTATTAGTTATTATTGGTAATTTCTCTGTGCCTAATTTCCAAATTAAAATTTATCATAAGCATTTATGATAAGCATTTATTTATGTATGGAACAGAAGAGATGCACAGTACCATCTGTGGTTTCAGGCACCCATCAGTTGTCTTGGAGCCCTTGTGGATAAAGGGAAACTACAGAAATAGGATTATAGGTTAGAATGGGTAAAATGATGTGAGAACAAGAGAATTTTTTCTAAGAGAAAATAGTGCATAGTGAAGATGCTAACTGCCAGTGTCAAGAAACATTCGTGTGATGCATTTGGGCAAGAGGGATGTTCTTTGTGAGAAAATAGTAAGATGAAAATTGAGTTATCTTGTGCTGTGTGGGGCCTTTCTCTTACGGAGTTCGGTAATTAAAAGCATAAAGTTAGATACAAGTCCATGGCACAAAATATCTAATAAGGAGGTTGACTGAATATTGTCCAGGTTTTTCTAAATATCCAAATTCTTTATCATCTATTTGATGATAAACATGATTTTTCATAACTTAATAAATAAAATATAGAATTTGTTTTTTGTAAATGATAAACATTAAGTCAAAGAAAAGAAATCATTAGACAATATTAAAAAAATCTCTGAAGTGGCAAAAAGAAATCTACCCCCCAAAAAGCTTGTACTATTCAATTTTAAAGTGCAAATAAATGAAAGAAAATTAGCTTAGAAGGTGTAAATATAATTAAAACACATTCTAATTCTGAGTCATGAAAATTAAACTAAGGAAAAATGCTTCACACATCTTCAGAACTACAATTAATAAGAAGTGTATGGTTTAATAGCATTGTTTTTGTCGAGGATAGATATTCAAAGAGAATGACACTCCTTTGCTGTGGTTTGCCACACCCACACTGGGAAAGTATAAAAGTCCAGATGAAGACAGTGACACTCATTCTCAGAAAGTCAACTTCAGCATCAAACCCACTCCTCAACTCCTGACACCATGAGCTACTACTACGGCAACTACTATGGTGGCCTTGGCTATGGCCTTGGTGGCTTTGGTGGCCTGGGCTATGGCCTTGGTGGCTTTGATGGCCTGGGCTATGGCTATGGCTCCAGCTATGGCCTTGGAGGCTACGGTGGTTATGGCTACTTCCATCCCTCTTTCTATGGCAGATACTGGTCATCTGGATTTTACTGACAAAAAGAGATCATTTTTTAAAACTCAGGATGCTTAGCTAGTTTTATTCATCTAGTGCATTTACTTTTGAAGAAGAAATCACTATGCAGTGCCTCTTTTTGGAACAGTGGGGACCCATGTCTCTTCTCAAGGATTCAATTACTCAACTTGCATGTTGTCATTTCTTCTAGATTATGATGTGCTGGCTTTTTATTTTTTCTACTTTTACATTTCTTTAGTTACTTCCTAATAAACTTTGTTTTTGGGTATATAATCAATGGTTTCATTTTTTATCAATATAAGTCCAATAGATTTTTATGATAACAAATTCTTAGAAATATTTGCATTAGAAACATTTCCTTCAAGGAGTTGTTTACTTTGTAGTTCTATGTCTTAGAAGTTGTCTTCATTAGCACTATAAGCAGGCAAATGGGTCAAAGAATTTGTTTTCCTATACTGATGCTCTTTTTTACGTGATGTTCCACAGAGCTAAATAAATTCAGACGTCTTAACACTTATAGGAATAATGCCATTCATAGCATGTAAGATTTTAAGGAGCAGAGCAGCTCTTCTGTTTCCAGTAGAGTTGTGAGTTGTTAACTATCTTCAGTGATACATGAGGAAGATACCTTTCTCGATGCTCTTCTTACTTACAGATATTTCACCCTTTCTGAACTGAGCAGGTGCTCTGTAACTTTCATTCATTTTTCTGAATAACTGCATGACAGGTAACTCCTGAGAAGTCAGAGACGCACACAGTTGTCTCAGCCCCCCTCCCACGATCTGTGACCCTGTGAAAGAAGAGTCTGTAGGGATTGAACAGTGTTCTCTTAAAACCTGGGTATTTCGCACAACCTAAGAATGTGACATTTGGAAGAATCAATGTTACAGATCCGATTAGTTAAAATGAGATCATGCTGGAGAAAGTGAGCCCTTAATCAAATGTGATTAGTGCACAGTTTTCCTCTTCATCTGCGCAGGATGTATTCCAAGATCCTCAGTCATTGCCTGAACTGTAGATAGTAATGAACTCTACACATATAAACTGTGTTTTTCCTGTGTATACACACCTATGGTAAAATTTTCTTTATCACTAGACACAAGAGAGATCAACAACAACAACAAAACAGAGCAATTGTAAAATATATTTTAATAGTATTTATGTGGATGTGGTCTCTCTCTCCTTCTCTCAAAATATCCTATTGTGTTGAACCATACTTTCAGAACTCAGCTGACTGTGGATAATTGAAATTGGAGAAAGCAAAGCTGTAGGTTAGGAGGAACTGCTGTCCTTATAACAAGGGAACAAGAGACAGCTGGGTGCACAGCGAGAGAAAAACTATGGACACCGACGGGAGAACTCCATGGGATAGCAGAGGCAGTGATGTGTCCATGAACCACGGAAATCTAACTTCTGTGGATAACCAGACACTAAAAGAAAGGCATGCATATATTCTCCCAAGTTGCCTTCCCAAGATTACAGTCCCCCTGAAACACTGATTTCGGGTTTTTAGCTTGCAGTATTGTTATTATAAGACAAATTTCTGTGGTTTTAAGCTACCCACTTTGTGGTACTTTACTACAGCACACTTCAGAAACTAAGACAGAGACTAAGAATTCTCTCTCTTGTCCAGCAGTCCTGGGGCTTTTGGTACTGTAGCATATGTGGATAGTTTTGAGACAGAACGCTCTTAACTTTTCTTTTCATTTAAAAACTCGGAAGTTGTATGAATGAATGTTCTATGTCTTATTTTGATTCTGGTTGAATTCTGTTATTTGTTCCCATTTTATAATTTTCCTGGACGTCTGTGCCAGAGAAGGAGTAACTCTTGGGTAGACCCAGTCTTCACTTGAATTCCTGCCTAAAAACGACCCTTGTTGTCTCCACAGTATTCATGAACTTGTGTGTTATGATCTCAAATGTGCATTGTCACCAATGACTTCTAGCCACTGAGATAAAAAGGGTTGTCATGGCGCATTCCTTTGATGATGCAATAGAAGTAGGAAATCATAGAGAGAAGTCATACAGACTCAAACTCAAACAGCCTCTTAATCAAGTCTATACCAGTATTTGTTCAGCACTAAATAAATCCAGCAAAAAACTTCGAGTGAGGCAGCTAACATTTTCATCAACTTCATAAAGAAGTTTTTAAAGTTGTTTTTATGGGTCCCTATCACATAGAGAGCATGTTTTTGGTCCAGGGTTTTACCTCAATGTAGAGCTTGCCTAGCATGAATGTAGGCCCTGTTCAATCTTCAGTACTGGGAGAGGGGGTCTTTTAAAGATGAAATTTTGTGAAACCGTGTTTTCCTAGACATTGATACATATAAGAGAAATACATGGTTGCATAAAGGAAACATATTTGTCCAGATGGTGATATATATGAAGATGCGTATTGTATATGTGATTGATACACATACTGTGTTTTCTATTTCTATATGCTAAAATTTTTCATATGTCAGTTAATAAAATATGATTGCAAGTAATTGACCAAATGTATAGAATAAAAATGAGTGCTGTAAGGAATTTATAATGGATCAAATAGACATAAATTTAAAGACAAAACTGTGGAACTAATAAAGAAAAACTTCACATTGGAACTATGTGGGGAAAGTTACACAACTGAAGAGTCATACAAATACAACATTGTTTTGTATTTGTTTTTTGTTTTGTCAAAAGGATAAGGAAAAAATAATGAAATAATGGAAAAATTGATGTTAGAGGGCAATATTTGATTAGCAGAAGGAACATAGGTTATGGCAGACATGTGTAATGTGTAATAACCAGAAGCAGGCTTTTTTATTTTTTATTATGTTCTTTATTTTTGATTATGCTTATTTCCCTGAAAAGAGAGAGTAGCAGAGCATCAAGGTATATATATATAAAATAGTTGATACCCACATAAATGACTGCTTCAGTAATGTTGGCACAAAGTAACATGGTAGAAAACCACATTCTGCCCCTGAATTTGGTAGTTTGAGTATAAACTGATATTCAGAGTACATCTTTCAAGAAATTTAAAAATGTCAAATAAGTTGTGAAGAAAACAAATCCAAAAATAGTGCAGAGATTTCAGACTCAGTTACTTTAGACACAGTCAATGTTTTTGATAAGAAAACAGGAAGGTGGAAGCTAAGTTTGGTTCTAGACAACTTGGTTTTACATCAGTGCGGCACAGCAAGACTAGGCCAGTCGAATGCATCTGCTACTCCTGCAGGCAATAAAGAAATACAACATCTACAGTCAACTTTTTAAGAAGTAAAATCTAATTAAAAGTTGATTTAGTTTTCATTACATGTAGGCAATCCAAAAAAATCTATAACAAAATACTTCTCTTTACATTTCTCACTAAAAATAGAAGCATAAATCCCTCAAAATATTTCTTAAATCCCTAACCAATTGCTGCGTTCAATATAGATATTTAACAATATGTATGCAAGTATAATTAGCGTATATTCTTTACTTACATTTTGGTAGTAGTTGTATTGTGGAAATTAATTGGGAAAACTCCCAGATAAAAAATTTAGCACGAATCCATGCAAACACAGCTACAAACATTCATCTGAAAGTAAATTTATAAAAGTTTAGGATTACTGGAGCCTACAGGAAGAATAGCCATAAATTTTGCAATATCCACATGTCCCTATTTTGAAACTAGTCTATAGAAGCACGATATTGTGGTTTAATTGGTACTTCCTCTATTACTAATAAAGTTAAGCATATGAATACGTTGTATCTATTTTTAATTTTCTGTGGCAATATGTTGTTTTGCACTTTTTGTCCATTTCTATTGCATATTTTGTTGTTGAGATTTGAGGATTATTTAAATAATTTGCATGTAACTGATTTGTCAGAAATGCAATGTGCAAATATTTTCTTAGTCTGCCTCTTTAAAAATGTCTTTCATAAAGCACTTTTAGTATAATTCAGTTTATCAGTATTTCATATTACTGAATCCAACTTTTGATATTATATAAAAAATTTATGTCACACAGGGTCACAAAAATTTACTTCTAATATTTTTCTTATAAAATGTAATAATTTCATATTTTATTTTAGGCATATTGATTTATTTTGAAACAATTTAAAAATACATTTGAAAAGGTATGGTGTATGGGTCAAGGTGTATTTATGCTTTGTATAAAGGGTAATTTTATATAATGTATAACTTATTTTGTAAAGTTTAAAAGTTTTTAAATACAAATTATGTATTTGTTTTGATTTCTTTGTATATTCATATTCAATTGTCCCAGTACACTTTGTAGGAATGTCTACCCTTTCTCTATTAAATTGCCATAGCATCTTTACTTAAACTACTTAACCACATTTATTTGGATCTATTCCTGGACAGCATATGATGTTTAAATAATATACATATATATCTTTGCAATAATACCTTTCTGTTTTGAATACTATAGCTTATAATTCAGTGCCATAATAAAGTAATTTCATTCTCTGATGTTTCTTCATTTTTTATCAAAATAGTTTAAATATTCTAGTTTGTTAGTTTCCTATGTAGATTTTACAATCAGTTTGTCCACACTTACACAAATAATTGTGAGATTTTAAGTAAGATTTCATTGAATAAAGAGCATATTGGATGTAATTCACAACTAAACTATTGTTATTTAATCTCAAACATAATATATCCCTGCAATTATTTAGTTCTTCCCTGAGAGTGCTTCACATTTTAGCTTCTGGATCATGCAAATGTTTTTAAAATTTGTCTCAATATTTGATTATGGTACTACTGTAAATAGTATTTAGAAAATTCAAATTATACTTGGATTTATTATAATTATGTCTGACATTTCTCCTATAATTCACTAATACCTTATTAATTCAAAAAGCTTTTCTGTAGTGGTTTTAAATTTTAGTTTTCTTTAACATAGAAAATGATTCAGTTTGGAATAAAGATGACGTTACTGCTAGTTTTTTTACTCTACATGCTTTTATTTTATTTTTAGTCTAGTGCCTAGGATTTACATTATAATTTTGAACATAAGTAGTGAGATTTTGCCTTGTTTTTGGTATTAGAGAATATTCAATCTTTCAGCATTTAATATAATTTGTATAAATTATTTTATATTAAAAATAACACAATATTTATTATTTATATAAATATAACATAATATATTTATATATTACATGTTATGTTTAATATAAAATAATTTTGGTAAATAAATTTCCTTTATTCCTGTTTTGCGCAGAGAGTTGAAATTATATATATATATATATATATATATATATATATATTTTTTTTTTTTTTTGGTTCTGGAAATCGAACTCACGACCTCATGCTTGCCAGGCAGGCACTGTGCTGCTGAGCTATATCCCCAGCCCTAAAAAATACTTATAGATGTTGGATTTTGTTAAATGCTTTTCCTATATCTACTGAGATTATTTTTCTTTTTAATATATCAGTAAAATAAAGTCTATTGATTCCTTATTTCATTTTGAATCAGACTTGGATTCCTCAGATAAACATAATGTAGTCATAATATATTTTAGTTTCACATGTTACTGAATTCAATTTGCTAAAGTTTTTGTTGGTGATGTTTGAGTATTAGGCTTATGGAGGGTATTGGTTGTAATTTTTTCCTTCCAATATATTTAGTTTCAGTATTAAGAAAATGGATAGCCTCAAAAAAATGTTGTGAGATGTTTTTCTTGTTTATTTTCTGAGACAGATTGTGTAGTTTTGTTATATTTGCTCCTTATATCTCTGTAGAATACATCGAATATCTAGGCCTACAGTTTTTTTCTTTTTCAAAAAGTCTATAAACTAAGAACTCTAATTCAGCTTTTTAGTATGCATAGAACGTTTCAGCTACCTATTTCATCTTTAATGACTTACAATAGCTTGTATCTTTCAAAAATGACCTTTTTGATGTTTTCATATTTAAGAACATAGAATCGTTCAGTTTTATTTATAAGTCTTTAAATTTTTGTAGGGTCTATGATAAAGCTTCCTGCTAAACTTCAAATAATTTGTTTTCAATCCTTTGTTTCTGGGTATATGAGGTTATTAGCTCATCAATTTTACGATCCTTCTTGAAGAAATGCGATTGATTTATTTTGCTTCTTCTCTACTAAATTTTGGGAGTTTTGTTTTAATTCAGCTCTGATTTTTTTTCTGCTTACTGAAAACTTAGATTACAATAATATGAGGCATTCTTTAATTTTATGTAAATGTTTATTGCTACAAATACCCTCATAAGCATAGCTTTTGTTACATTTTAAGCATATTGGTTTCTTATATTTTCATTTATTTCAAAATATTTTAATTTCATTTTACTCTTCTTATTTGACACATTTGTTATTTAGATTTGTGTTATTAAATTTTCAACCACTGGGTCATTTTCAAATATTCATTATATAGTTGATATTTATTTATTTATTTATTTTTTTTTTGTGGGTACTGGGGGTCAAACTCAGGACCTCATTCGCCAGCAGGTGCCTGTGCTGCTGAGCGATATCACCAGCCTTTTTTTCGTATATGGGTACCAGGAGTCAAACTCAGGACCTCATGCTTGCCAGGCAGGCGCTTACGCCGCTGAGCCATCTCACTGGCCCTATAGTTGATATTTAAAATCACTTCAGTTTGATTTAAGAACATATTTTGATGCTTCCTATTCCTTTAAATTCACTAAGATCTTTTTATGTTCAGTAATGTAGTATATCTTGATAAATGTTCCTCACACACTTGAAATTAAGCCAGGTATGGCGGTGCATAGCTGTAATCCCAATACTCTACGAGGGTGAGCAGGAGGATAGCAAGCTCATAGGCACACTAGCAACCTAACAAGAGCTTCTTTCAAAAAATAAATAAACAAAAATTTAAGAAAGGAAACAAGGGCTGGGCATGTGGCTCAGTGCAAAGTTCCTGAGTTGAAACCCCAGTACTCAAAAATAAAAGCATAACAAACACACAGAAACTAATGTGAACCCACTGTTATTGGATGAAATGTTTTCTAAATGCCAATTAAGCTAGATCCTACTGTTACACAGGCATTCTCAAATTCATTCATTTTTCTGTGTAATTATTCGATCAGAGTGGTTTGTTCAGCTCTGTAATGAAAACCACGGTACTATTTTCCTTTCAAGTTCTATAATTTTTTTGATTTACTAAAGTATTAGGGGGTTTACACAATTAGAATTGTTACATTTTCTTGAAAATAAAATTGATCATTTTTTCCATATTCTGAACTTTAAGCTAATTCTTCTATTGCAGAATAGCTGCTTCAGTTTTTCTTGGCTAGAATTTGCATATCACATCTTTTACCTCCATTTTAAGTTTAATTTAAATACGCCTTTCTATTTAAGGTAAATTACTTAAAGACAGTATAATACAACTTCTTAAAATCTGAAATATTAATGCCTTTTTTGTATATAGCATATATAGAATGCTCAAAATTAATGTTATTGTTGTACTTGGGTTAAGTGATCTTGGTAGCAATTTTCTCTTTTTTACATAGCTAGCCCTATCCATATTTTGTCTGTCTTCTCTTCAAACTAATTGTAAGTTTTTAGATAATTCTCCTTTAACTTATTAGTAAATTATTAATGCATTTTTAATATTACCTATTTTCCGACTCTACTGTCTGCATTTTACAAAACTATACCCCCCATTCCTCTCTCCCACCCTTTGCGATATTATGGTCAAACATTTTAATTTTATGTAAAGTATACACAATACATGGGAAATATATTTTCCTTTAGGAAATCAGTTATAGTTAGTGAGTTTAAGGCAAAATGAATGTAATTTCACCACCAACTATTTCATTGTAAGCACTCTTCATTTCTTTGTGTTAATCTAAGGTTTTGTCTGGGGTCTGTGATAAGTTGCAGGAGGTGGTGTCCTTCAATACCTCTTTACTCCTCTATCCAGATGCAGAAATGCTGAAAGGAAATCCCTACTGGAACTATTCGCTGCAGTTATCCCACATCAAGGCAAAAGCACAGGCAAGAAAGGGCAGAAAAGAGTCAGCATGTAAGCGCTGCAGCAAGCTCTTGGGGCTGGAATAACTCGTCTCTGCTCTACTTCTGCTTTGCAAATCTCATGCAAAATATTATTTGGGGATCAGGATAATCAGGAACTATGTCAGGAATTTTAACTTGGAAATGTAGCAATAACTTGAAAAGGTTATATATCCATTATAGGAGGTGTTTCATATAAAAGAATATGGGGAATACTGTAGAAACAGAATGTAGGCTAAAATGCAAGAGTATTTGTTTTATTTTTTTCTGAATATATTTTGCTTTTGTATTTAAATTCTCATCCATGATTATTTACTAATTGGTATGCCAGTCTATGAAATGCTGAAGTTGAAGGAAACGTGTATTTAAACATAGGTAATAACACTCTATAAGGAAAAGTAAAAGCATATTATTTAAAAATGACCAAAAATCTAGGAACTGTCAAAATGTTTTATCTGAGGCAGTATAACTATACTGATACTTTAAACACAGAAATAGTTGTAAATATTAACTTTCAATGTAGGAGGATAATCACTGAATACTAAAGGTGATTCTGTAAAATAACAAATGAATTGATTCTTTAACAATCTTGCAAATTATGCTTGAATAGAAAGGCATGATTTAATAGTACTATGTATCACTGAAGATGTAGCCTTAGCTATAGCTCAGGTGGCTTCAATAGGCTAGGGCTATGGTCCACTTATGGCCTTAGGGGCTATGGCTATTTCCAACCATCTTTCGGTAGAAGATATTGTTTCTCTGGATTTTACTGAATATATTATTTATTGCATATAAATTCAGAAGCTTTCTATTATCTTCATCATATGCTTCTCTGATTTCTTCACTATGATCTTTGATAAATCTGAGTGCCTTCCTTAGCCATCAAAGCAAGCAAACAAGGAAGAGATACAAGACAAATCTCTGGATCTGCACATTTCCTTGATCAGAGTGTGAGCTGGTAACCTTATTCCTGCGCCATTACCGGCATGCAGCTTCTTTCTGTGATATTCCGAGCATATCACACAATAACATTTATTCATACAATCTAAATCTTTGCTGTACTTTTGTGCATCTTAATGACATTTTATTTATAATACATCTGTGCATCATACCCCATTGAAAGACATATCTTAAATAACCCTTACAAAACATTAACAAATACCTCCTCTTTTAAAAATTGTAGTACTTTTTCTTCATCAAACTGAAAAATATAGATATCCCCAACTTTTAAATTTGGTAAGTAAAATTTGTACTGATTTTAACAGTTCACCATGTGTTATTAGTGCAGCCTCTGTCTTCAGACTTACAGCTGTCATTTCATGACCTTGCCGAGAAGCAGATGCCCACAGCCCACGGCTCGGCCCCCAGGGTGCACCTGTATCGCTGTGTCTCTAAAGTGAAAGGCAAAGATGCAGGTTTGACCATCTGTCTCAGCTTCTGCCCCTGTAACAGATGTATTTATTTGTTTTTATTTTTTGAGCTGAAGATCGAACCTAGGGTCTCATACATTCTAGGCAAATGCCCTACTACTGATCCACACATCCCGCATCAAGTGTTTTAATCTCTATTCACGGATTCTTGATTATTTTAACCATCCTACATACCTCACTTGACTTTTGTAACTTTATCCCTACCTACATAAATGGCATTTGATTTAAAGTAATGGTTGTATAGCCTTCTCCAGTCAGGTGAGTTACGGTATTCCTCATTGACAAAATTTTATGCAAGTTTTGTCTTTGGCCTTTTAAATAAAACATCACTCTTGTTCTCGACTTCCACCTAATATTTTGGCTTTTTAGACCTCAAATTTTCATCTTTCCCTCATACATGATATACTCCCTAAGATAACTATTGTCTTAGTTACTTTTCTCATTGCTGAGACAAAATAACCAGTGTCCAAATTTAAAGGGAGGAAAGGTTTATTTAGCTTACAATTTGGGGAGGTTTCAGTCCATAATCGGCTGGCTCCAAGGCTGGGCGACACATGGCAGAGGAGAAACAGTTCATGGCATAAGACAGCAAAAGCAACAACAGAAGGAAGGACACGCCTCTTTCTCTGCCTTTTATCTAATCCAGATTGCTGGGATTAGGGCGGTGCCAATCCAATCAGTGGACTGATCCAGCAATCACCCACACTTAATCCCAGCACCCTTAATACTAGCATTGAACCATGAATCAATCACAAACTCTAGATTCAGCTACCTCCAAAAATGCCCCATCTAAAAGTGCATGAGGCTTTGTGGGGGGACATCTAGACACAAACCATAACAACTATCCTTTACTTAAGTAAATTAAATGGATCTTGATGATACATAATTCCCACAAGTGCATGGGACATTGTGTTTGAGAATGAAAATAGTTGTCAGTATATGTCAATATATCAACACTGATATAACAATACTAACATATCAAAGAATATTTTATATAAATTTCTCAAAACTGATATACAAATGTATTGACATACATCAACAGAAATATTATGGGGAATTTATTCTTGATTATGCTGCTAGTAGAGATAATTTGGCAATGGCTTTTCACTGGTTCTGCCTGTAGTTAGCACATTTCAATTCTTGGAGCAACTACTGATTGTGCCCCAAAATGAACTCAACAATGGCTCTTATCTACTTGATAATGATATATATGATACAGCCATTCAACCAGAATTGATTTTTTTCCTCAAAAAGTCCTCATCCTTTAAAGACAATGAAATATTTATAGATGCAGTGAAATGTGATCAAGGACTTGCCTTAAAACAATACCATAGGGAACAAGTGGGTAGCGATATATATGAAATATAATTTATCATCAGTCGACATTGTTCAAATCAAGTGATAAAGATTTATTATACTTCCTCTTTATTACTCTACATATGTTAAATGTTAAACAATTAGAAGTTAAAACAAATTCAATGTTTCTTTTTTTTTTTTTTGAGAGGGAAAACTGCTCACACTACAGAGATGATAGAACTTGCAAAAAAGTTAAAGCTTAACCTAATTGTATAAAAAGTATAATAACCAAAATGGTTACTGCATGTTCATTGCCTTGGGAAAGAAAAAAAAATGTTACCTTCAAACAACAAATTAGATCCTGAGAGTTAGTTTTGGATTTTCTACATAATATAGTTCATTAACTTCCTCAAAGGAAAACTAAAATTATTTTTACTTCATATTGTGGTAAATTTTAATACAAATGGCACAGACATAAATTGGGTCTAAACAAAAAAGGAATTGGTAACCAGAAAAGCTGCTGCTATGCTATTGACACATGTCATGGGACACTTACCTCAAATTTTTTTTTTTTCTGGTACCGGGAATCGAACTCAGGACCTTGTGCGTGCCAGGCAGGCGACGCACCTCAGACTATGTGCCCAGGGTTGGTGATCTCACTGAAAGGACACGGTTTTTAAAGAGACCATTTCAAATGTCAAGTTAATCAATCGTATAAGTGATGAAAAACAATGTAAGGTGTGCCCGTGTGTTCAGGACAAAAGAAAACACTTACTACAATAATAAAAAGATAAAAGTTGGCATACACTTAAATTGGAAGTAATGCAGTTTGACTGTCAAAGGAATGTATTTTTAGTGCTTATATATTTGGGGTTCTTATGCAATTTTAAACTATATTTGGTGACTGTTACAAATAACAGGACACACACGAAAGAGAGATCTTTATTTCATTGTTAAGAACTGTTTTAGTTACTTTTCTCTCGTTGCTGAGGCAAAATATCGGACACCCAAAATTAAGGAAGGAAAGGTTTATTTAGCTCACAGCTGGTGGAGGTTTCAGTCCATACTCGGCTGGCTCCAAGGCAGAGTAGCACACAGCAGAGGGTAACTGTTCATGGCGGTGGAAGACAGCAAAAACAAGCAAGAGCAAATGGGAGGAGTGCGAGAGAGAGCAAGCCTCTTTCCCTCCCTTATATTACATGCAGGCTACCCGCCCTAGGGTGGGTGTAGCCCTCACGCCCATAATCCCAGCACTAGACAAGGAATCAATCACAAACTCTAGATTCAGCGGCCCCCATGACTGCATGAGGTTTTGGGGGGACATCAAGACACAAACTGTAACAAGAATGTTTTAATCTGAGAATCAAAATGACACTCCAAAACTAATTTTAGGGAAATCAGTATTTTTCCCTATTGAGGTCTTTCTAGTGTGAAATCTAATTTTGCTAAATCCTATTTTTACTGCTTTCCTATACTCATATCAGTCTAATGATTTTCAATTGAATAAATGTTGTAAGTCATATATATCCTTATAAATCTTAAAACTTTGCATCTTAAATAAAAGCAAGGAGAAATCTTAGGGCTTGATTATGATGTACTTTTTTTAATGTAATGCTAAGCTATATTGATTTCAAACATTATCTTTAAGTAGGAACAAAAACAGACAAAATACTAATCTTTCCATTTATCCACAAAAAGCATACAAGCCCTATTGACTTTTCATGAGGTATCTAGTATCTACTTCTTTTATTGCTACTTAATACCAGTCATTACCATATGAAAGCCTTTCAGATGGTCTTCTAGCTTTGAGAATTTTCCATGTAATCGACATTTAACACAAAAAAGTTTTCTTAAAACTTCATTTTATTGTTATTAATGTCCTGATAAAACCTACAACACAATTCAAGACTTAACCTGGTTCTAACTTAATATATTTACCACCCTTATTTTTAAACTCAGCACCCAAGTCACATACTGTTTTACACAGTGAGAATACACTGTACTTTTGTTTCTAATTTATGGAAAAATTCTAATTAATACACCTTCATGATGTTTCCTTTTGTCTTTTTGATTTATTGAATTTATACCCATACTTCTAGATTTTTAAATCTTTTCCAGACTTTTTATGCAACAAAGAGCTCCTCACTAAAATACTATCTCTGTTCTTCTCTTAAATTCACTGTAACAACTTCTCATTTTGTTCTTATATAAACTGCCAAATAGTATTTAAACAAAAACATACATATGCATGTCTGCAGTCAAACAGAAACATTTTTTTATTATTATTAAATGAAATAGTGGGCTTTTTTGCTGTTGGAGTAATTGCTTGCATATTTTTCCATAAACCATCTTAAAGGACAAATGCCTATGAAAACATTTTCACGTAAGAAAATTTCAATTAAAATTTGTTTTTGTTTGAATACCAATTGTTCATAATCTTTGCCTTTGATTCTTGAAATCTGATATATTTCTTCATATAAATACAAATTATTTCTTCTATAAAATAATAAACATTTAAATTGGTTTTCCAAGAAAATAGAAATTAAAAATGCAAACATTCACTCTGTGTATTATTATAAGATACTATATTAATCTTCAGAGTTATGAAGGTTAAATCTATACCTCAAATAGTTTACAAGTAGCAAGTTATCAAATTAAAAATTTGAGTTTCAAGGCCCCAGAGTCAAATGAGTTACCGTGGTAAAGTTGTAGAGATCAAAAGGTAAAGTGTTGAAGAAAAGCAATTGCTTCATGATGAGTAAAATTTTCTAAGAAAAAGCTTACTGAGACAAAACTAATCACAACTTTGTGAAATAATTTGAGATGACTCGCCCATGTAGAATGGAAATTTTAGGTAATGTTTTAGTGGAAAGAATGAATAGTAGATTTGAGTAATATTTTAACAGGGATTGAATATTGATTATCCATATCAGGGCTCTTAGAAGGTTATCAAAAATATAAAACAAGAAAAGATAAATATTTTTTCAAGTTTATATGATATCAATACATTCATACATTTTCAAAGTAGGTACAGCCCATTCAATTTTTCCCTCACAATCATTGCATAAATGTATTGAATCAGAGTCAAAGAAAATGATGTGTTTAATGAGAACTTGGTGACAAACAAAATGAAGAAGATATAATTTGGCAACAACTAACATCATTATCTGTGAAATAAGTAACTTAAATATTAAGATTTGGATGTAAAAATGTATATAAATGTTAGAGCTGAAGATAGGACAAAACTATTTGTTACAAAAATTGGTCCTGAGAACTTGAAATTAAAATCAAAGGAAAAATATCTGCCTTCATGCTTGAAACTATGCTTTAGAAGTAAAGCATGGGTAAACATACTGTAGTTGTCCAAAAATAGAAATTCAAAGAGAATTACACTCCTTTGTTATGGTTTGCCATGCCCACATTGAGAAAGTATAAAAGTCCAAATGATGGTGGTGACATTCATTCTCAGAAACTCACCTTCAACATTGAACACTATCTGCAGTCCCGACACAATGTCCTACTACTATGGCAACTACTACGGTGGCCTTGGCTATGGCCTTGGTGGCTTTGGTGGCCCGGGCTGTGGCTATGGCTCCAGCTATGGCCTTGGGGGCTACGGTGGTTATGGCTACTTCCATCCCTCTTTTTATGGCAGATACCGGTCATCTGGATTTTACTAAAAAACACAATCATTATTTTGAAATTCAGAATTTTTATCTAATTTTCTACATCTAACACTTATTCTTCAAAGAAGTTATCACACTACATTTGGAGGTCTTTGAATCAATAGATATACATATCATGGACCATTTATCTGATAGCTAATATAGTCATCTTTTCCATAAAATGACTTACAATTCATTCCATTTCTCTTCTGCAATACTTTTGGACTTGTATTTCAATAAAAATTTTAATGAACATTAACTACAAAGCTTTATTTCTTTCAACTGCTTCAGAGCACAAGATGTTTTGCTTATGTTTTCCAAAACTTTAATAGTTTTGCATTGCAAAATATTTCCTTCAAATTGTTTGATCTTCATGATTAGCTCAAACATGAAACCCTCTTACTATTTTGTGTTTTTTAGTGGATGCACTTTTTTATATGATATACCATAGAGCTGAATAAATTCAAACATTTTTATGTGATCATGTCCTTTATCACAATATGGCGGAATACCTGTTCTTTTTAGTATATGAAGTTAGACTCTCAGCACTGGAAGAGGCATTTTCTTTTCTTTTCTTTTCTTTTGGTACCGGGAATTGAACTTAGGACCTTGCGCTTGCCAGTCAGGCACTTGTGCCGCTGAGCTATATTCCCAGCTCAAAGAGGCATTTTCTTAATGCTGTACTTTCTTGATAGATATTGCTATTTTCTGATCTCAGGAGGAGAGAGATTTCCTTGACTTGTACTTCATTATTCTGAGTATTTTAGTATTAGCTTGTTTCATATACAACTCAAATGTGGATAAACTTATTGCTTAATATCCTTTGTTTTCTCTCTAAAAGAAATAGAGCCTGAGGATTCATCATATTTAGCATTCTTATTTATCTCACTATCACAGCATGTAACATCAGGTTTTGAGTCTGAATCTTTCATTTTATAGTCAAGTTACAAACTGACTCTAATTTTTCTGTTTTTTTTCCCCCTAAATCTGGCTAAATAATGGTTTTATTCTACCCTCTCTTTGATCAGAACTCCATTCTAAAAATGAGTCATTGAGTTTTGCCTAAGTTTGGTTTCTGTGGATTTCAGCCTTCATCTTTGAGTTCCACATAAAAATAATAGATTACATCATGCTCAAAAAACTAGGTGCGCCACATGGGCCTTGAGAAGTCTCTAATGATTCTTGTGGGTACATTCAAAACTGTATGTAAGAGAAAAATATCTCTAGACAGACATTTCCATTTCTATTGATACTACTGTGAAGTTAAGAATGCTGCGATGGCCGAATCATACTGAGTCCAATGAGAAGTCTGGCTTTTCAATCAGTCGCAAATGAATCTAACAGGTCAACTAGATTGTCTCTGTCATGCAGAGATTTATGTAACAGCTCTTACAGATAAAATTATATTATTCCAAAGATGTGTAAAAATAATGTAATTATTATGAAAGAGAAGGGCATAGATATGGAGAAAACATGATTGGCTATAGATAGTAATTTCAGAAGATTATATATTTATGTTTCCTTGTACTATACTATGTTTATATTTACTTAAATGTTTTTATAATACAATAGTTTGTAAATATGACAACTAATCTATTTTGTGAGAAATATACAGTATAAAATTTAAGAGAGAAGAATCAATAAGTGTCAATTTTTAACACAGGTGATTATACTTTATTCTCACTGAAAAATTAACTTGAACTAGTTGGGTAAAGGGATGTTGGATAATGAGAATAGCACAGCATTGTCTTATAGGTATAAAAGAGATAATAGCATCCATGCGAAGATGGAAAACTGTCATTTGAAGAGAAGAATTATCAGAAGGAATATAGCCTCTAGGAGCTGTAGCTGACTGGGGAAGAAATTGATTTCCTTCTTATTTGCCAGATCTTGAGGAGAAAGTTGCAAAGAAAAACTTAATTTAGAAAATTACATTTATACCCAGATATATTGCCTTTCTAGTAAAAAGAATAAATAAAAGCTTGACACAGTTCCCCACTAGAATGAGTGTGTGTGTGTGTGTGTGTGTGTGTTTCAAATCAAATACAGTGAAGCAGTACAAAACTCTATAGTTTAATATTTCTGTTTGGTAAGGATGAATTTTAGTTAAAACATAAAATACCTTAGTTTATTGTCTTTTAAAATTAGAATTTATTTTGTTTTAATTGTGTTAAAGCCAACAAGGAAAGCAAAAAATTAAATGCCATAGGAACATCTTAAAAATAGCTTATAATTTGTACTTTTTAGATATGTCTTATTTCTACTTGAGTGCACTTATTAATTAATTCAAGATGATATATATTTTATTAAGAAATTGTCACTTTCTGTAAGTTTCGTTTCTAGTCATTTATTTCACGATTATTACTATCATTCCAATTACTTCTGACATAATTTCACTATAAATAAAGACATATTAAAATGTATCCATGCAACTATAAACTGGGCTAGCTACAGGATTTTGATGTCAGAAATAAGGTGTCACATAGGCAAATGCTTTTATTTTATGGTTGATAAGTATGATCTGCACACTCATTTTTATTAACCAGAAAAAAAAAATTCTTAAATTTCCTCTTCTGGAACTGAAGAAAACATCTGTAATTGGAGGTCAAGGTAAACTTTCAAAACTGGACTTGAGCTGAAACATTACTAATCATTAGATAAAACAATCTTTCCAGTTGCTTTTCGGCAGCTTTCATAGTTAAATAATTTTTTTTCAAAAAAATTTTTTTATTGTTGTTAGGTATTTTCTCTCTAAAATTAGGAAAAAATGTATGTATATAAATGCAACAGAGTTCTATATAGTATTATGTTAAAACACATTCAGCATATTTTATTGTAAAAAGCAATAAGTTATAATGCTCTTTACACTTGGTAAAAACTATTTTCATCTGCTTACATTTATTTCAAGTTATCTTTAAATAACCAAAGCAAAACAAAGGAAAAAAGTTTTGTAATGTTCCTATTTTTCTTCTATGAAATTTGAAAGTGCTTTTCCTTTCATATATGCACTTATATTCATCCTTTTTCTGGACATTTCTTTTGTTAAAATTTTGAAACCAACGCTTATTGTTTTGTATATGATGACGATTGCCATAATGTGTAATTCAACTCAGTACTCCAGGTCTCCAGCCAACCTGCATCAAACACAAGTTTTTCTACCCCCCTCCTTTCTTTATAATCAAACTCAGAGTATCACTCATGTTATACGCCCAACCCAACTTAAAATTTCTCTATTTTTCCATAGCACTAACCTGGCCAAAAATTATAGGACAACTATTCATCGATAATAAGTTTTTCAACCCAGTGTATCCAACCTTTATCAGAATTTTTGGATAAGTGAACCTACACCATGAAATCTGTAACACTTCTGAGCTGTTTTGGAAACATAGATCACTACCTCTCATTCTGTATTTCTCTCTTTCTCCTCATGTGGTTCCTTTTTCCCTATCCCTGCACCTGCAGTGCTCAGATATACAGAAAATCATACACATCATGAGACAAGCACATTTTAAGGCCGTAGTTCTAAGGCTGGCTTTCTAAGACTGTAAGTGGCAATTTATATCTTTTTCTTCCTTTACCACAGTACATAACATATATGCCAGATATTCAAAAAATTATCGCCAGAGTGAATATATATTCACCCTCCTGTAATCTTTTCCACATGCAATACAAAACATGAATATTTCTTTCTACAATTAAATACTCTATTTTCTATAAAATAAATTTCCAATCTTAGCTCTAACGTGCAAAGAGATTGGAAATTATCATTGTATTTATCAGTCAATGCTTGTTAGACTCAGATGTAGAAGAGTTCAAACATCAATCTGTGTGCTGGAGACCCAAAGGACCCATCGAGGGCTTGGAGCCCCCAGCCATGTTCCATGCAAGTCCATATCAAGGATCTACACTGGGAAGGCCCAAGAGCCAGTGGTGGAAGCTAGAAAGTCTGTGCCTGAAGGGTGAAGGATCTGTGCCAGCAGGCTGAGGGATCTGCACTGGAGCCAGGAGACAATGTCCAAGATGAAGATGAGGATTAGAGCTTTCCTGGAGGAAGACAGCAGCCCAAGCTCCTCTGAAGAAAAACCACCAAAAAGCAGCTTCTTTAGGAAAATCAGCAGCATGCAATCTTCCCCTCCCATTCTCCTTTTATGCCATTCTGGTAACAATCCTCAGGGGGGTCTTCCACACTCAGAACCACACTGACCCAGTTCAGCTGGGTGTTCTCACTCAAGTTGACCATTAAATAATCCACCAAAGTCAGTCTAGTTTCTTTACAACAGGAAAAGGGTGGAAAAATAAAAAATCAACAATGTCCTTTGGATAAAGTTCGGGACTGAGTTTGCAGGGCAAACAATTATTCTAAGCTTTGGAAAGAGGAAAATACGGAGTATCACAGTTGAGATCTTATTATCAACAAAAAGACTCTCTGGAGTCATAAAGTTGTCCAAACACTTAAATTGTAATTTTGATAAATTGCCACAGGATAGATATGGATTAGAGTAATGGTGAGTGACTGTTGGGGGTTGAAGTATTTAAAAGGCCCTATGTTTTCAAGAGCCTTATCTGTAACAATTGCTTCAGGTTATCTGTTATGATTTGAGACAGATCCCTGTCTTTTCTGAAAGGTGGAGGGGAGAGTAATTCTTATGAGGACACTCAGAGCCTTCTCCATAACTACAATCCCACAGTCAAGAAAAATACATTTTACCCAAGTCTGTCCAAAGCCCTGAAGAGAGTCAATTCGCTCACTCCAGTCACTTCTAGAATTTGTGTCTGACCAAAGCCTGTTCAATTTCTGCCATCAAAATTTTATGCAACATGATTCTCTCAATTGAAGGAAAGAAATGGATGTAAGGAAAGGAATTCTTTGAAATGCATTTAAGTTTACCTAAATTGTCAAAACATAATCTGGCATGAGACATTTGCTTCATAGAATATGTAAGTAAGTGGGTTGACTTATATCCCCTAAAAAGCCATCTTAAAGAGAAAAAAAAATGATTAAAAACAATGACACAGAATTTCAAAACAAGGTAATAGGAAATTAACAATGGTTGCTATATTGTGTATTGTTATCTTCAAAGTAATTGCTCAGATTACAAGGTATAAGCATTCAAAATTGATCAAATAATATAAACACAAACTGTTCTTTTCAATGACTAAAAGAAATTAGTAGTTATTGTGTTTTTCTCTTTAAAATTAAAAAAAATCCAGAAAAAAAGAAAAAAGCTATCTTACAGTCCTAATCAGGTACGTGTGAACATGATCTTATTTGGAAATAGAGTTTTGCTGATGAAATCAAATTAAGATGAGGTCATCTTGGATTATAATGAGCCTTGAATTTAATTTTTCATGTCTTATTAGAAGAGCAAGTACAAACAGAGAAACACACAGACACAGACACACACGCATGCACACACACAC